>CM054390.1:5895013-7326684 GCA_028858755.1 Ara ararauna
ACGTGTCCCCAGAGGGAATCCTGGAATGGAGTGGTTTAATCCTTTCCTGCCGCCAGCCTTTGAACGCTGGCACCTCACCAGTTGCTTCCCCTCTGTCAGCACCGGTTTTCCTGCAGGCTCAGGAGAGGGCTTGTTCTGGGGTTGCCTTCGCCTGGGGTAAATAGTTCCCAAGTGAGAAAGTGGCACTGTTGGTGCCTGCTCCTGGCCTGGGGAAGCGGCTGCGTCATTCCCAAGCTCCCGGCTTGCCCTGCCCGTGGAGCAGGGGGAGCCATGGGCAGCTTCCTCCTTTGTTACAGCCACCCCAGGGGTTTGTGTCACCCCAGTTGTGCTGCAGGGATGGGAGCAGCCTGAACGCTGCAGCCCTGCCCCGTCAGCACCTGGAGCAGGTCGTGCTGGGATGCTCCCCTGCCCCTTCCCCATCCGGGGAGCCTCTCTCAGGGGCTCCCTGCAGTAAATAACCAGATTTAAGCATTCCCCCCCCCCCCCCGTGCATGTCCCAGCACACGACGGAGAAACTGGAGTTCTGCTGCTGCCTTCCCTGAGCTGCCTTCCCCCCTCAGCAGCACCGCACTGCTCCTGCCCTCCCTTCTGCTTCTGCCCCTCTCGTGGCTCCTTCCTGCACCCTGCACATGTGTGGGTGCTCCATCAGCGGCCGTGTTGGAACCTGAAGAAGGGGATGCCCCATCTTAGGGCCCCTCTGCACCCTTAGAGAGGAGAGCCAGGGCTGCAGGTAGCAGAGGCAGGGCCCTTCCCTGCCTGCGCCTCCTGCCAGCCCTTCACAGCACAGCTTAGCAGAAGGGCTTGAGCAGAGATGTTCAGCCCCAGCTCCGTTCTTCCTCCACTGCCTCTCGAGGACACTGTGCTCTTTGTACTGTGTCCAGAGTCAAACTCTGTGGCGTTTGGAGGCTGAAAGTGGGGGATCTGCTCGCAGGAAGGGCCTCTCCCCTCCCAGATGTTGGGGCAGGGACTACCAGAGCTTGGTGAGTGCTGCAGCAGGCTTAGGAAGGGCGATGCTGCTCTGCTTTATGTGCCTTGTTGCTTGGTAACACTTTTGGGAGGTGGAGCTGAAGCCAGGCTGGATTGGAAGCATGTGCCCGTCTCTCTTCCTGTTCTAACCCCAGGCACTGGGAGCAGAGCACGTGCTGCTCCCTGCCCTGCCACACTGCAGGCTGCCCCTCTTCCCCACTGCTCTGAATGTCACCGTGTCCCTCAGGGTCACTTCCCTTACGTGGCTCTAGTGGCTGGGGCTTTGCTCTGAGCTGGCTGCCACATGATAGGGGACAATCCCACATAGTGCCTAAAGGAAGGGCTTTGGACAAGGGCCTGTAGGGACAGGACACGGGAATGGCTTTAACTGCCAGAGGGGAGATGGAGATGAACTCTTAGGCAGAAGCTGTTCCCTGTGAGGGTGCTGAGGCGCTGGCACAGGGTGCCCAGAGAAGCTGTGGCTGCCCCATCCCTGGCAGTGCTCAAGGCCAGGTGGGACACAGTGGCTTCGAGCAAGCTGCTCTATGGAAGGTGTCCCTGCCTGTGGCAGGGGTTGGAGCTGGAGGAGCTTTAAGGTCCCTTCCAATGCAAACCAGGCTGGGGCTCTAGGATTCTAATTTGCCTTCTGGAGGTGGCCAGGGCACCCTAAAGCCACCAGAGTGGGAGCAGGGGGGTTGTAAGTGCAGGTGGTGCCCCGTTGTCCTTCCCATGGGATACCTGCTCCCCCGAGCCCTCCGGTGCATGCAGTCAAAATCCATCTCTCTGCTTCTCTGTTCCTCTCCATTGGATTTCTGTGTGTGCCAAGTGCAGCGAGGGAAGGAGACTCCCCTGTGCCACTGCTCACCTGAGGGAGTCCCCTTTCCCCCTTCCTCTCCAGCTCCTGTCACCTTTCTCCCCCCCGTCTTGCCGGTTGGTTTTGATTGTGGTCGTGTCCCCCGGGGCTGGGGGGCTGAGGGCTCTGCGTGCCGATGGGGATCACTCACTCTCACTTGGTTTTTCTGTCTTCATTTTTGCATGCCACTGTTCTTCTGTCTTGCAGCCACAGTAGAAGCGGTAGAGGCACGGGAAGGTATGGCTAGAACCCGCCGAGAGGCTCAGATCATCTCTGTGTGTGCCTGTGCTCACCCTAAAGAGGTTTCCCAGCCTCAGGGAAGCTTTTTCCCTCTTGCATCACCAGAAGTGGGGGAGGACAGGCCCCTGCTGCCCAGCAGAAAGTGCACATTGGGTTGGTTCCAGTCCAGTTGAGCCTTCCCGAGGCTGTTGCTTAGTGCAGCACCTTTATTCTGAGAGCCCTTGGAGCTCTGAGGTCTCAGCATCGGAGCTGGGGTCCTGCAGATCTGCTCCCAGATGCCTCATGGCTGGGTTCATCCCCTGGTGACTCGATGTGAAGGCTGCCAGCACGCTTGGTCCAAATCAGCTAGGAAATAGGGGACTGCACAGCTCTGCTGCCATCCTTGCCTTTGCCATAGGTGGGACAAGGTGGTCCCAGTGTGGAGAAGCAGTTTTTCTCCCTGTAGTTGATGTAGAAATGAGGTTTGAGGAGGTTTTCTCCTTGGTGCCTCCATTCAACTACTGATGAATGGGGCCGTACATCAGCATAGAGAACTTTGATTACCGGGGAAGTTTGTTTGTAAAGCAGCCAAATCATTGTAAAAGGACTTGGCCCAAAGCCCTTCCTTCTGTAATGCAAAGAAGTTCATCATTTGGTCCATATCATCACTGCAAGGGTGATGTCCTCAGCCTTGTAGTGATGAACAGGGACCTGCCTGCCCGTGCTGGGTTCCATCCCTCCTCGGGAGCCTGCCTGTGTGCCTCCTGGTCATGCAAGAAGCGTGTTTGATCCCAGGACTAGCTGTTCCCCTCTCCTGGTGTTGCGGTGTGTGGTCTGTGTTGGGCTTGAAGCCTTGTGGTGGTGTCTCTGTTGTGTTGGTTTGGTTTTGCCTTTTTAGTACTGTTGTTTTCCAGCTTTGAAAGCTCCCTGAGGTGTCACTGTCTGGGGACATGGAGCACGTGTCTGGTCCTCGGGTTCTCCTGAGCTGTGTTAAAAGAAGCCACCAGAGAGCAGAGCAGGGTGCCCAGAGAAGCTGTGGCTGCCCCATCCCTGGCAGTGCTCAGGGCTGGGTTGGACACAGGGGCTTGGAGCACCCTCCTCCATGGCAGGGGCTGGAGGAGCTTTAAGCTCCCCTCCGACCCAAACCAGGTTGGGCTTCTGTCTGGTGGGACAGGGCTCTGCAAAGGTGCCCATGGACAGCACCCTCCCAAGTCCAACCCTTCCCTGAGCGTGCGTTGCCGAGGTCTGCATCCCGGCCTTTGCTGCTGTGCCCCAGCTCGCCAAGGATGCCCGCAGGACCCCAGCCGCGTGCTCCACGTCCCGCCGGCCCCGCTGCCGCGCGTGTGCCCGCGCTGGCCGGGGCCGCAGCGGGGCTCAGGCCGGGTCTCCTCTCCCCGCAGCCATCCGGGGCTTCTCGCCGCAGCACAAGATCCGCAGCTTCGAGGAGGCGCGCGGGCTGGACCGCATCAACGAGCGCATGCCGCCGCGCCGCGAGCACGACGGCCCCGCTGCCTGCACTAACTCTGCCGACAAGGGCGGCGCGGGCAGGAAGGGGCAGTGACGGCCGGGCCCAGCCGAGCCTCCATGGATTCTATTTATTTATTCTTCTTTGGGGGGGGGAGGAAGCAGCTTCACGCGGGGGCCCATCCGCAGCCCCGGCCGCATCCGTGCTGTCCGAAGGTGACCATTTTGTAAGTCGTTTCTTTTTTATTTATGGCCCATCTATAAACCCAAGCCATCTTCCTCGGAGGTCAGGAGCCGAGCTGACTGCTGGCGCGGGCCTGGAGTGTTGTGCTGTGCAGCTGAGCTCCCCGGAGGCAAACCTCATTGGGGGGGGGGGGGGGGTTAAACAAGCACCAGTCGCAGGCAGCTTGGGTACCGTTGGAAGCCTGGTCCTTGCCTTGGAGACGGGGTTGGTTTCGTTGTCCTTCCCTTTTCCCAACTGTCTTCCTTCCCCGAGTTCGCTGTTGTTTTGCCGCAGCTCCTTTGCCTCCCTGCGTCTGCTGCTTTAGCAACCTCCTCGGTGGCAGGCCCGCTGCGTGGTGCAGCTGGCTGGGATCCATCCCTCTCCCAAGGTGACATGCAGATAGCCAGGATTAGCTCGGAGGACTCCGGGCGTTGCACCAATCACAGCCCCCCTTTTCCTTCAGTCATTCAGCTCTGTCCTGGCGCAGCCCCAAGCAGGAATGTGTAACCCCTGAGTAAGAGCAGGGAGGTGGGAGAAGCGCTGCCCCTCGCAGCTTCCTCCTGGGTTGAGGCTCGGTGCAGGCAGCTGTCAGCTGGGGCTGCAGGAATCCCTCTGGAATCGCTCTGATTCAGAGCACAGGAATTACCTCCCATCGTTGGGGAATCTGCAGGGCCTGAATGTTAAAGGAAAAGATGATTGAGAGCCTGTGGGTAGCAAGATCCCTGGGTGCCACCATCCATCCTGCAGAGCCCGTGGCACGTTCCCTTGTGTCCGGCTCTGGAATCAGCCCTTGTTGCCTGGGAGCTGAGTGCTGGGTGTATGGGGTGGCCTCGGCTAAGCCAGCATCCCCTCCCTGGCATCCCACGTGTGTTTTGGGGAGATCTTTCACCTCCTGTTGGCAACTTGAGCTTATCCGGCTGCCGGTTCCCATGTTAAATCCAAAGGAGCCACAGGCACGTGGGCTTTTCCTGGCAGTGGAAGAGGTTTTCCAGCTGCGATGAAGCGTTGAGGGAAGGGTGAGCGATGGTGCTGCTTGTTTCGGTAGGGATGTGGCCTGGCTGGTGGCGAGGTGGCTCTGCTGCAGAGCCCCTGGGGCTGGAAGCGCATCCCTCCTGGGCTGCAGGCAGGAGGATGGGTTAGGGCAGGTTGGCAGGTAGAAAGCCAAGCGGATCTGGATCCAGGAGGAGTTCCAGAGGGGCGCTGGTGCGGAGCAGGAGAAGGGAGGTTTCTGTGCAGTGTTCAGGGTTTGAAGCTTGATGTGTTGAGCAAAGCCTCGTTCTTTCACATTAAACTGACCTGAGGTGAGCGTTGAAAAGGGATTTGGTGGATTCCTGGCCGGTCGCTTCCCGTCCCCGCGGCTCACTTGAGCCTCGTCCTGTGCCAGAGCCCAGGCAGCAGCTTGCAGAAGCAAACCCCTTCCAGCTCTCACTTCTCCTCCACCTCCCGTCCCTTGTGCTTGCTCCAGGCCGGGCAGCAGCCTCTGGCGCAGGATCCCTGCCAGCCCCTGCCTGCATCTTGCTGCCTTCCCTTTGTGCTCCGGCCCTGGAGAGCAGCAGCTTTGCAGGAGGCTTTCAGACCCTTTGGATCACCGCGTCCCCGGGTGCTGGTGCCAGGCGGATGGGGGCCGGGTCTGTGAGCAGGCACTGGGCTCCCCCAAGGCCTCGCAGCCCCATGCCTCCACTGCTCCTCCACTTTCCCCTTCCAGCAAGGAAGGAGGGCAGTAGCTTCACCCCGTTCCGGGTGCTGTCAGGGAAGGTGGCTGTGGCCGGAGAACGGCCTGGGAGCCATAGAGCAGCCGGGATATATGGATGCCATACTGCTGGGGGAAGCACAGGCTCCCAGCCCTGGCCTCCCCTTCCCGTGATCGGAGTTTCTGAGGGGTTGAGGAGCAGCAGTGGGGGCTCATGGGCAGTAATTCCCCCCCCTCCGGATTGATGAACTCATCCCTTTAACCCTCTCCGTGCTGGCATCCCCATCCCCTCCTCCCCGGCTCAGGTGATGGAGACCTTGGCTCCCTCATCCCCCCCCAGCACCCGATTCCCCCCTTTCCCCCTCCTGCCCCCCCCCCAGTGCCAGCACTTGGGGCTGTGCACGCCTCAACCCCTCACCTCGGAGCTCCCATCCCTTTGTCCCTCCCTGCCTGCCCCCGGGAGCTCGGCAGCAGGGGCAGGGCCCATGGGGGAGGCAGCCCTGGCCCCCCCCCGGCCCCGCGGCCTGGGCTTGGTTTTGGGTGTTGTTTTTGCATGTTCGAGCGAGGTGCATGTAAAGGAGGGCGGCAGCGGGGGGGGGGTTCTGCTTTGGGGTGGGTTCGGAGCCCCCCTCGGGGGCAGGGGATGGTGATGCGGGGTCCGGGCAGGCGCCTGGCGCTGCCTCCTGTTCCTTTCCGTTCTTCTCTGAATCCCTTCGGTTTTGGGGTCTTTTTCGTTCTGTTTAAAAGAGGCGGAAACAAAAACAGTGCAAAACGTTCGCGATCGGCGGCGGCCGTTTCACCCCAATTCCCGGTTTTGTGCCCCAGGACCGGCGCGGGGGGGGAGGGGCCCCGAGGAGAAAACCAGGCGAAAAAGGGGAAAAAAAGTTCAAACGTGACGCAGGCGCTCGGCTCCGCTGTGGTTATTATGGGCTGGGGGGGAGGAGGGGGGGGAGCCCGGGAACGGGTTGGGATGAAGGGAGCTTAAAGCTCAGCGGGTCCACCCCCTGCACGGGCAGGGGCCGCTGTCACTGGAGCGGGGGCTCCAAGCGCCGTCCAACCCGGCCTTGAGCGCTGCCAGGGATGGGGCGGCCGCGCCTCCTCTGCGCAACCCATCCCAGCGCGCCATGAGCCTCGGGGAAGAGCCTCAGAGCTCCTCTCAGCCTCCTCCCGGGCACGTTAAAGCCATTCCCCTTGTCCGGTCCCTGCAGTTCTGAGCCCGGCTCCATGGCAGAGCTGCTCCAGCATTTCCCAGCTCCCGTTTCATCGCCCGTGCAGGGCTTTGCGCCCCGGGCGGGCTCTGCTCCCGGGTTCCGGCTCCAGCTCCTGCCCAGGGACCCGCGGGCGGTGTGCGCCGGCTTCCAGCTGTGCCCGCCGCATCTGGCTCCTCACCGGGGCGCTCAGCGTCACCCGCGGCTCCGCATCCCCCATCCCGGCACCGGGAGCACCCGGGGATGCCCCAAACCCCCCCCCCCCTTCCCCTGCGTGTCCCCCCCGAGCGCGGGGGCTCCCCCAGCCCCGGAGCCCATCCCGCGGGCGCACCCCGGGCCCGGCTCCGCGCTGGCACCGCCAACAGGAAACGCTCCGGAGCACGAACGCTCACAAACGCCCTTTGTTAGCCCCGGCGTTAAACATTGATCCGCGGGCGGGCGGAGGGGGCCGGAGCCGCGGGACGGGGGCGAGGTGAGGCGGGGACGGGGCCCCCGGAGGTGGCACCGCTGCTGTGGGGCGGAGGGGACGCGATGGAGGGGTCCTGGGGGCACCGTCACCCCTCGGGGGCAGCGCCGCAGGGTTGAACCCTTCCCCCGGTGCTTCGCCCCCATCCCCTCTGCCCCCCCCCCCCAGGGCCCGCTGCCCCATCCTGTGGCCATTGGGGGGCAGTGTCACCACCCCCCTCTCCCCATCCCCATGGCCGGGAGGGGAGCGAGGGGCGGCCGATGGCGATGCCGCCGATGGGGACAGCGGTCTGAGCTCACGCGGGGCTCGTGTCGCAGGGGAAGGGCCTGTCCGGCGCTGTCAGCACTTGTGGGGCGCAGGAGGAAGCGGGTGAGTGCCGGGGCGGGGGGGGGGCAGGGGGGTCCCAGTGCCCGCATCCCGCGGGACACAGGGGATGGAGGGCGCGTGGGGGAGCGCGGACGGGGGGGGGGGGGTCGCAGGAGACCCCGCTCCTCACCCCCCCGGGCGCTTCCCTCCTCACGCTCACCCCGACCCCCCCCCGGCGCTGTGTGTGTGTGGGGGGGTTTGCTGCCGGTGCCGCCGGGTCCCGTCCCCCCCCCCCGCTCCGTGAGCGCGGCCGGGAACGCGCGCGGGGCGTGGGACGGGTTCAGCCTCTTGGCCCCGCTCCCTGGATCCCGGCCCTGGAAATGGCCCTGGAAACTCTGAATGGGCCCGGCCCGCTCCGGAGCCGGGACCCCCTGCGGGGACAGCGCCGGGGGTGCTGCGGGGGGGGCCCGCGCCTGATGCGCTGAGTGCCCCCTCCTTCTCCTTCTCCTTCCCCTTTCCCTTCCCCTTCCCCTCCTTTCCCACCCCTTCGCTCCCTGCACTCGCTCCGCAGCGCCCTCGGCTCCGTCCCGCTCCCGGTGGGACCCCCCCAGGAGCCGGCGCTGCCCCCCCCAGGAGGTAAGTGCTGGCCCAAGGACAGACGGGGCCCCCCATGGCCCGGGCTTTGGGGGATGCAGGATGGGGCTGAGCCCCACGGGGCTGCAGGAGGGCGCAGGGGATGGGGCGGCGGTGCCTGGGGTGCCCTTAGTGGGGGTTGGAGTCTGCCCCCGGGGTGCTCGTTGTTAACTGTGTGCTGCTGATCGCTCATTGCAGCCCCGGGGGTGCAGAGCGAGGAGCTGAGGGGTCCTCAGTGGGGCGCTGTCTGAGGAGGGGCTGCGCCATGGGGCCCCAAAGCATCAGCGAGAGGGGATGGAGGGAAGAGCAGGGACAGGGGTGTCCCTGGGGGGCCTCGCCCCACAGCGGTGTCAGGAGCCGTTACATGGGGGTCCCGTCCCCCCCGTGCTGCAGCCCGGAGCCGCCGTTCCCATCCCGCATTCCCATCGCGCTTCCCTCTGCCCCCTCCCCGCTCCGTGTTTGCGCTTAAGGGCGGGGAAATAGTTGTGATTTCATGGCCCCGGCCCTGGCGGCGATCCCGGCGCTGCGGCACGTGCCTGGGCACCGGGATCACGGGATGGGGGGTGATGGATGGGGGGTGATGGATGGGGGGGGGATGGATGGGGGGTGATGGATGGGGGGTGATGGATGGGGGGGTGATGGATGGGGGGGTGATGGATGGGGGGTGATGGATGGGGGGTGATGGATGGGGGGGTGATGGATGGGGGGGGGATGGATGGGGGGGTGATGGATGGGGGGGTGATGGATGGGGGGTGATGGGATGAGGGGCTTGGCCGTCGCTGTGTGCCACACTGAGGTCCTGTCTCCCCGGTGGGGCTGGACCCATCCGTGCTGCGGAGCCGGTGCTCTGGATGCGGCAATGGACCCCGGAGGGGAGCACCCTTGACGCAGGGGTGGGACCCCCGGTGAGCGCAGCCGCATTCCCACAGGACACGGGCCATGGCAGGCCGGCTCCCGGCCCTCAATGCCCGCCGGGATCAGGGCACTGGGGACACCCCCGGCTCGCAGCCGGCACCGTGTGTGCCCCCCCAGCGCTCGGCGATGCGGGTGAGTGGGGACCTGCTTCACCCCCGTCCCTTTGCCCCCTCACGGTCCCCCCGCGCCAGCCCCTTCCTTGTGCTGCAGGTCCCCGTCATCCACCACCACGGCTCCAACACCCTGAACTTCGACTTCCACGCCCCAGAGGCCCCTGGCGTGGCCGAGTGGGACCGGGGGCCCCCCAGGAGCTCAGGTACCACCATGAGCATCCCCACGCTTCCCCGCAGCGATGCTCGGCACAGGGCAAGGGCTCCCCCTCATCCCCCTCATCCCCAGTGAGCGACTGGTACCAGACCTGGCCGGCCAAGGAGGGGAGGACGCGCAGCCCCCCAGCACCCGCCGGCCCCACGCCCGGCCCCAGTGCTGCCCCCCCTGGCCCCCGGCCCCCGGGCTGGTCGGCAACATGGACCAAGGACAGCAGGAGGCGGGAGCGGCGCTGGGTCAAGTACGACGGCATTGGGCCCGTGGATGAGACCGGGATGCCCATTGCCTCGCGCTCGGTGAGCGGGGGGCACAGCGCTGGGGGTACCCCCCCCCGGCACCCCCTGACCCCCACTGTGTCCCCACAGAGTGTTGACCAGCCCCGGGACTGGTACCGCAGCATGTTCCGGCAGATGCACCGCAGGCTGCCGGGTGAGGAGCCACGGAAGGGCTTGGGATGAAGGGAGCTCAGAGCTCATCCAGCAACAGGGACACCTTCCACTGGAGTAGGGTGCTCCAAGCCCCTGTGTCCAACCTGGCCTTGAGCACTGCCAGGGATGGGGCAGCCACAGCTTCCCTGGGCACCCTGTGCCAGCGCTCACCGCTGCCTCCATCCCCACAGAGCCTGACTGGGACCCCCATCCCTGCCCCATGGGTAAGCTCAGCGCCTCGCTGCCTCCGTCCCCCCCAGCACCTCGGATGAAGCCGGCCGTGCCCAACGGGGACTGGTGAGTGCAGCATGGTGCCCGGTGGTGCCCAGCGGTACCCATGGGCGCAGGGCTCTGGGGCTGAGCCCCTCCTGCTCCCCACAGGCCCAGCTGGGGTGTCACTGGTGCCACCACAGAGCCCGGCAGCATCTTTGACTATGAGCCAGGGAGCTCGTCGCTGCCGGAGCAGGTAGGAACGTCCTGCCCAGGGGATGCTGGTGGGAATCGCGCTGTGCACACACCTCACCAGCCCCTCGCCCTTTCCAGCCCCCGGCAGCGGTGCCACCAGCACGGGCTCGGCCCATCGAGGTAAGCTGGGGGACCAAGGGGTTGGCAGTGGGGTCCTGGTGCCTGTGCCATGGGACACAGGGTGCGGGCAGAGCCACCCTCGCCTGGTGCAGCCGCATCCTGCCATAGGTGCTGCTGGAGCAGGAGCTGGAGCAGCTCAGCGTGGAGCTGGACAAGGATATGAGGGCCATGGAGACACGATGGGAACCCTGTCAGGTATCCAAGCTTCATCCTTCCCGCACTCCATGGCCTCGATGGGACGTGGAGTGGGGATGGGATCTCCATCCAGCTGTGCATGCGGCCATTGCACAGGGATGCAGGCAGGGGTGGATGCGGTCAGGGGTGGATGCAGGCAGGGCTGGATGCGGGCACACCTGGATGCGGGCACATCTGGCCGGTCCTTCCCGTGCTCCATGGCCTTGATGGGACGTGGAATAGGGATGGGATCTCCATCCAGCTGTGTATGCAGCCATTGCACAGGGATGCAGGCAGGGGTGGATGCAGGCAGGGCTGGGTGTGGGCAGGGCTGGATGCGGGCACATCTGGATGCGGGCACATCTGGATGCGGGCACATCTGGCCGGTACCACGCGGCCGTGCCGCTGCCGGGCCCGTGGCCGCGGGGCGCTAGGACCCTGTCCCGGCTCCCGCCCGTCCCTCCTCGGCGCCGGATTCCTGCGCTTCCCGCCCGGCCCCGGCCTCCCGGAGGATCAATTCCCGCTCCCGCCCCTTCCCGCAGCGCCCCGCGCCGGCTCCCAGCGCCCGCGGCCCCGCTCCGGCCCCCGCGGCCCCGCAGTGAGTTCATCCCCGGACCCGGGGAAGGGGGGGGGGGCAGAGAGGGAAGGGGTTGGGGCCCCGCGCCCCGCACGGGGGGGTCGCGGCGCCGTCTCCGCTGCCCATGGGTGGGACGGGACGGGGCGGGCGCGGCCGAACCGCTTCCCGCGGCCGGGACGCGGCGTTCCGGGGCTCGGCGCGGCCCCAGGGAGGCGCCGGCGGCTCCGAGCGCTGCGGGATGCGGGGGGGGGGGACGGACACCCCGGGAAGCGGAAGGGAAGAGCGCAGCGGAGCCGTCGGTTCAGCGGGAGCGGGGCTCGGAGCGGCTCCCGGCGCCTGCAGCGGCTGCGGGGAGCCGGGATGAGCCCTCGGGGCCGTCCCGAGCTCCGTGTAGGAGCCGGAGGGGGCGTTGCGCTCTGTAGGTGCCCCGGTGCGGGTTATCCATTACCCAGCGCCGGCGGCAAACTTTGCACTGGTGCTGCCTCCGGCACCGGGCGGGTTGGGAATTCCCGGTATTCCCGACCTTGAGCCGCTGTCCCCCGCAGGACCCCGCGGTCCCGGCTGCAGACCTCCGGCATGGAGCGGAGCATCCCGGGGCTGGGCAGTGACCGGAGCCGCGCAGCCCCCGGCAGAGGTGAGCCCCCCCCCCCCGCCCCAATCCGGGCCATGGGGCACCCCATGGACCAGGCTGCTGATACCCCCTCTTTACAGACACTCTCCGGCCAGCGACGCTCCCCAGCCTGCCCGACATGGGGGACCCCGCAGAGAGCATCAGGAGGGAGGAGAAGAGGGTGAGTCCGGGATGGTCCCATCCCGCATGGAACTGGGAATGGTGGGGATGGGGGAGGCCTCCTCTAACCCCACTGCTCCCTCCCCAGATGAAAGCCGCTCGCCTCAAGTTCGACTTCCAAGCCGAGTCGCCCAAGTAAGTGACGGCGCTGCTGGAGTCCCCTGGGTGGCGGAGGAGTCCGGGGATACAGCCGGGATGCTGGGGATGGGCGGGCGGCCCTGAGCGCTGCTACTCGCAGGGAGCTGACGCTGCAGAAGGGGGACATCGTCTACATCCACAAGGAGGTGGACAGGAACTGGCTGGAGGGCGAGCACCACGGCCGTGTGGGCATCTTCCCCTCCAACTACGTAGAGGTGAGCCTGTGAGGATGGAGATGGGGGGGGGCAGCCACGCTGGGGCACCCCAGTGCTGATCCTCACCGCGGTGTTCCCCCAGATCCTGCCCTCCACCGAGGTTCCCAAGCCCATCAAGGCGCCGACCATCCAAGTGCTGGAGTATGGTGAGGCGCTGGCGCTCTACAACTTCCGAGGGGAGCTGCCGGTGGAGCTCTCCTTCCGCAAGGTACCACCGCATCCCCGCATCACCCACCCGCTCCTCCCTGTGCCATCCCTGGTAGCGCTCAAGGCCAGGTTGGATGGGGCTTGGAGCAAGCTGCTCCAGTGGAAGGTGTCCCTGCAATGGCAGGGTTGGAGCTGGAGGAGCTCCCAGCTCCCTTCACCCCATCCCATGGCTCCATCCCGTTGCCAGGGCGAGCGGGTGTGCCTGGCGCGGCGCGTGGACCACAACTGGTACGAGGGGCGCATCTCCGGCACCAGCCGCCAGGGCATCTTCCCCGCCACCTACGTGCAGGTGCTGAAGGAGCCGCGGGTCAAATCCAGCTCCGAGGACGTCCCCCCCAGCGCCAGCGCCAGCCCCCACCCCCCCACTGCCTCCCCGGCCCCACAGCGCTCCCCCGGCTCCCCACGAGCATCCTCCCCATCACCCTCCCCCCGACACCTCGGCTCCGCCTTCTCCCCCTCCCCAAAACTGCCCCATAGCAGCGCCCCAAACCCCTCCCTGGCCCCCCACAGCCCCCCGCCCCCTGCAGCCCCCCAGCAGCAGCCGTGGCGCCCAGCCGGTGTCCCCGAGCAGGTGAGTGACGCCCCAGCACCGCCCCCAGCACCGGTGGGGCTGTGGGTGCCGCGCTGTGACCCGCACCCATCCTGTCCCCATTGCAGCGCGCAGCCCCCGAGCCCGCCCCGTCCTACAACGGCTCCGAAATCCGGTGGACACCGTGAGTGGGGCCGGGAGCGGGCGCCGTGTCCCCGGGGGGGGGCGGGGGGGGGTGGCAGTCGGTGGCCTCGCTCTGTGCCGCAGGTACCGGGCGCTCTACCAGTACCGGCCCCAGAACGCGGACGAGCTGGAGCTGCTGGAGGGGGACCGCGTGGACGTGATGCAGCAGTGCGATGACGGCTGGTTCGTGGGTGCGTGGCACCGCCGTGGGGACGGGGGGGGGGGCGCTTTGCCGCTGTGGTCCTTCACCCCCTCCCGTTGCCTCCGTCCCCCCCCCCAGGTGTGTCCCGGAGGACGCAGAAGTTCGGCACTTTTCCCGGGAACTACGTGGCTCCGGTGTGATCCGTGAGGAGGATTCCCCACGCCGCTCCCTGCCACGTCCCCTGCGGGTCCCCCCAGGGGGACAAAGCGCCTCCAGCTCCCGCCTGCCCCTATGGGGCTGCTCTAACAGGGACCGACCCCTACGCAGGGGGGGTCTCCCGCAATCCAGTGCCTTAACCAGACCCCTCCTCAGTGCCTCGTGTCCCTCCATCCTGGGGGGGACCGTACCTCCCGTTCCTCTCTGGCCAGTGCCGGGGGGGTCCTGGCCGGTGCCGGGGCCTGACCATGACGGCTGTGATCCGAGGTGTTGGTCCAGGGCCGTGCCACGCACCCAAGAGTCGCGGTTGCTTCTTGTCCATCATTAAAGCTCAGCTCAACCCAAGGCTCGGCCTGGTGGGGACAGGATGGGGCAGCGCCCATGGGAGATGTGGGGCAGGAGCCCACAGGATGCTGCATGGGGCGGTGGGGGCCGCTTGCTGGGGGGGGTGGTGGCCCCCCGTGGGGTTGCGATGCGGTGTGGAAGTGATGCTGTGGGCACACGGGGATGGGCAGAGCTATGTGAGGCTGCAGTGGGGCTGCACTGGGAGCATGTGGGGCTTCAGCGGTGCATGTAGGGGTCTGCGGTGGTGCCTACGGGGCTGCATCCGGGCACGTGGGACCCCGGGGCCCGTCCGCGCCCCGCAACGCGCGCCCCGTCGGGGCGGCCGTGCCCGTAGACGGCGCTGCGGAGCTGCGGCCCTGCCCGGCCCGGCCCCGTCGGGCTCCGCCGGCCCCTTCCGAGGGGGAGGCGCCGCTGCCGTGGGGCCACGCTCTGTTCCGCCGCCCCACGGGGCCGCCGGCTCGGTGAGTGCTGGGGGGGGGGGGACGGGGCCGATCCCTCGGGGATGCGGGGCTCGGGGGGCGCTGCTCCGATGGGTCGGGAATGGGGGTGCGGGCAGCGCTGTCCCGAGCGGGTCCCCACGGCCCCGGAGCGTGCCAGGCACCCCCGCTACAAAGGCATCGCTGTGCCCGGGGTGCGGAGATGGAGCAGGGGATGGGGGGGCGCAGGGCTATCGGGGGTGCCCAGCCGGGGGTTGGGTGTCAGACCTCCGTTCCCAGGGATGCCGAGCGGGGCTGCGCATGGGGAGCGGGTTTGGGGTTTCCTCCCAGGGCTGCAAAGCCCCGCACAGGAAATCCTTCGTGGCAGCCTCTGAAACCCCTCTTTGTGCACTTGGGACGTTTAAAATGCCTTCCGCGGCGGTTGCGGATGTGGATGGGGCGCGGGGATGCCGATGGGGGTCCCGACTCCTGCTGCCACCCTGGGGCTGTGCTGGGCTGGGGCTTGAGGGGAGCAGGGATGCCAGAGCTGACATTCAGCGGATGGTGCTGCCCATTGATCCCATCGAAGCGCATTGCTGCTGGCGACCCCGTGCTATTCCCAGGGGATGCTCAGCATCCTTTACCCGTGTGGGTTTGCTGCAGGACGAAGGGCTGGGGGGGGTTCTTGCAGCCCTGGTGCGCAGCAGGATCCTCCCCTCAGACCCCTTTGGTTTGGCCTTGCCATAGCCAAACCAGCACCGATTTCCTGCCTTGCCCGAGGCCCCGGTGACCGCGACTGCTGCATCCCCTGCAGCTGCAGCCTGGCACCCCTCGGTCCCAGGGGAGGGCTGGAAGGGGAGGAAGCCACCAACAGCCTTGGCTGGGGACACCAGGGCAGCAAGAGGAAGCTGCCGGCACCCTGTGACAGCGCGAGGGCGCGGGTCCCCTCCCCGGAAGGAAGGCGCTGTTGGGCTCCATCATCCCTGTGCAGGGTTCAGGTCCCTCCTCTGCCCCATCTCCTCGGCACCGGGGTACCCTGACCCTGCAGCCCCTGCCCAGCCGCTCGCTGCCATGCCCATGACCGTCACCCTGCCCGGTCCTGCCCCATGGGGCTTCCGCATCACGGGGGGAAGAGATTTTGGGAAGCCCATCACCGTCTCCAAGGTAGGAGCCCCCCACGGGCCCTGGGGAGAGATGCAGGGGAGGGCTCCGTACCTGGGCTGCTCCGGGAGCGGATCCTCTTTAGTGACCTTGAGGGATCCTGCTCCATGGGGATGGGTGATGGTGGGAATGGGTTCATTGAGCTTGGCAGGGCTGTGCTATGTTTCCATTGGGGACCCCAGTGGGAGCATCCTGGATTTGGGACCAACAAGGAGCGGGCTGTGCCCATCCATGTGCTTGGGCACGGTGATGCACGAGGGTTGCACGATGCATGTGTGGGGCCAAGGGGTGGCAGGTGGGGGGGCTCGCTGCCCTCAGCACCTCCAGGATAACACCGGACCCATCCCCATGTGCCATGGAGGTGACGGAGCACGGGAAGGCGGCCGCGGGTGACCTGCGCCCAGGGGACGTCATTGTCACCATCAACGGGGAGAGCGCAGCGGAGATGCTCAACGTGGAGGCACAGAATAAGATCAAGCAGAGCCCTGGGCAGCTCCGGCTGCAGGTGGAGAGGTGGGTGCTGAGCGGGGGGGACCCAACCACGGCTGAGCCGGTTGCTTTCCCTTCTGGCGGCTCCTGGGGCTCCACCATTCCCATGGGAGCCTGTCCCGGCTCTGTAATTAAGGATCAGGCAGCGCTGGCAGCCGTTACCCGGCCAACTGGTCCCAGTTGGGGGCCTGGGGGTGCTGCAGGGGAATCACAGACTGATTCGTGTTGGAGGAGGCATAAAGCTCATCCAACCCCTGCCAACGGGCAGCGACAGAGCGGCGGAGCCCTGGGCCCCGCATGCAGGAGCCACCACTCTCCCTTGGTCCCCAGGTCCCCGGTGCCACCTCCCAGCCACACCAACGGGGACACCTCACCGGAGAGGCTGGCGACCCGTTTCCAGGTGAGCCCCCGGCAGCCCCCGTGCCCTGGACCCTCATCCAGGGCCGGTTGCAGCTGCTGGCATCTCCCTGCCTTTCCCAGGATGTGCTGTGGATGCAGGAAGAGAGCCGGGGTGCCCGGAGAGGCTCCAGCCCCGCGTCCTGCAGCCCCCTGCCCGGCAGCGGAGGGTAAGGCTGGAGGGGGTGGGCAGGGTCTGGGCAGGGACAGGGATCTCCTGATGGCTCCATCCTCTCCCCACAGCCCACAGCTCACGGAGGAGACCGCCTGTCCCAGCCTCTGCCAGGTGAGCAGGAGCTGGGGGCTGTGTGGGGCCAGGCAGGGCTGCTGGGGGGCATCTGTGCAATGCCAGCTTTGTGATCACAAACCGTCCCCTTTGCACCCCAAAACCACCACTGTTTGCAGCCCAAACCCATCCCCTTTGCACCCTGAAACCACTGCTGTTTGCAGCCCAAACCCATCCCCCTTTGCCCCCCAAACCCATCCCCTTTGCCCCCCAAACCCATCCCCTTTGTCCCCCAAACCCATCCCCTCTGCCCCCCAAACCCATCCCCTTTGCAGCCCAAACCCATCCCCTTTACCCCCCAAACCCATCCCCTTTGTCCCCAAACCCATCCCCTTTGCCCCCCAAACCCATCCCCTCTGCCCCCCAAACCCATCCCCTTTGCCCCCCCGCTGCATCCCCATCGCAGCACCGCCTCCCAGCCCGCTCTGCCCCGGGGCCGGCGTCGTGCCGCGGTGCCGCCGGTGCCTCCCCGCCGCGCTGGCAGCGCCCCACGGGCACCGGCTCCCTCCCTGGGATGTTTTCCTCGCTCCGACCCAGCGCCCCTTTGGCAGCGGCGCCGGCCCGGGGAGCCCGAACCGGTCTGGGGAGGCGCAGCCGCGGTGCCGCAGCCCCGGGGATGGGCGTTGCAGGGCAGGGACGCGGCCGCGGCGCGGTACCCGCGGTGCCCGGGGGCCGGGATGCTTCCCCCGCCGCCTGGACCGGTCCCGGGATGCCCGCGGTCGCCCCGTCCCTCCCCGCCGTGGTTTCGGACGGCTGCGGTGCCCCGCGGGGCAGCCGCTGGCTCCGGGCTCGGCCTCTCCCTCCGCTCCCTCATTCCTCGCTTTCTCTTTTCTTGTTTTCCAAGCCCAAATTGGGAAGCGCCGTGGCCCCGAGCGCGGCCCATCCCCGCTGCCTTTGGCCATGGCCCTGCTGCCCCTTGGCTCCTGCAGTCGCACGCTCCCTCCTTCCTCCCCACATCTGTGTTTGCTTTGGGGCCGGCCCCAGAGGGGTCTTCCCTGCCCCAGAGCCTCCCACCATGGGGCTGTGCCCAGACCCTTGCCCAAAGGGGCAGCGAGGGGAAGGGCTGCCCTTGGACCACGCTTTATGGCACATCCCAGTGCGGGCTGGCACCGGGTCCTGGTGGGGATGAAGCCAAAGCACCCAGCTCCACCCCTGCCTAAGTTTAGCTCATCCGTCGCTTGCCTGTGACCCACAGAGCCCTGGGGCTGCCCCTCTCCTCCTCTGCAGGGTGGGGGCAGAGGGTTCCTCACCCCCATCCCGGGTCCACCCCTGATGGCGGCGGCTCCCGGGAACATCGGCTTTCACTTATCCGGGTTTCGCCTTTCCTGCGCTGAGCAGGAGCAGATGGAGGGAGGGGACGGGCTCAGGCGCGGGGTTACGAGGGTGGGAGCAGAGGGATTTTGAGTCACAGCCTGGTTTGGGTTGGAAGGGAGCTTAAAGCTCCTCCAGTTCCAACCCCTGCCACGGGCAGGGACACCTTCCACTGGAGCAGGGTGCTCCAAGCCCCTGTGTCCAACCTGGCCTTGAGCACTGCCAGGGATGGGGCAGCCACAGCTTCTCTGGGCACCCTGTGCCAGCGCCTCAGCACCCTCACAGGGAAGAGCTTCTGCCTCAGAGCTCATCTCAGTCTCCCCTCCGGCAGGTTAATGCCATTCCCCTTGGCCTGTCCCATGCTGAGGCATGGAGCATCCCTGCATCCCTCCTGGGGACCACCCCTCCCTTTGAGGACCAGGGCTTAGAGAAGAAGCCCTTGGGCCCCACCTGGGTGTCCCCATGGTGTCCGGGAGGAGCTGCTGGGAGATGCCACCCTCACCCCTGAGTCGGGCCATGCTGTGGGGCTGCTGCAGCCCCTGCACCCCCTCAGCACCCAGCGCCTCACCCAGCGCCTCTTCACCCCCTGCCAGGAGAGAGGAAGCCTCAACAGCTCCCCGGGGCCTGTGCTGCCTCCACCCCCCCGCCCACCCTCACCGGGGTTCGGGGCCCCCCCAAGCCCCTGGGAGACCCACGGGGAGCGGCGCAGCTCTTCATCCTCTCCCATCCCCTGCAGCAGGTACGGAGCGGGTTCGGGACACAGACACAGCGATGCCCCAGCCCCACGCACCCGCCACAGCGTGATGGCGCAGCACCCACGGGTGCTGCCGTGCTGAAGGAGCCCATGCAAAGAGTTAACCCTGTGGGAGGGCCGGGGCAGGCTGGGGCAGCTCCCCAGGGTGGAGGAGCAGGCAGAGGGTGGTTTGGGTGCAGCCCCATGGACCCGAGCGTCGTGGTGATGGGAACCCCCCCCCCCCCCCGGGTGCCGCTCCCGCAGCCCGGGCTCGGATCCGACCATGCGGCGCTCGGAGGACGATTCCGAGGTGCTCAAGATGCTGCAGGAGAACCGGGAGCTGCGGGCGGCCCCGCGGCAGTCCAGCACCTTCCGCCTGCTGCAGGAGGCGCTGGAGGACGAGGCTGGAGGTGAGGAGGGGCTCCGCGGGGTGCGGGCGAGGGGCGGCGCGGCCCTGACGGCCCCGTGTCCCCGCAGCGCCCTTCCTCAGCCGCCTCTCGCCCAGCGCCCGCAGACCCGCGCCCGGGCTCCCGAGGCTGCACCCGTGTGAGAAGTGCGGCAGCGGCATCGCGTGAGTGGGAGCCGGGGGGGGGGTGTGGGGGGGTCCCCGCACGCAGAAGGGTCCTGGGCTGGGGGCAGCGGGTGACGTCCCCATCTCCCGCAGGACGCAGGCGGTGCGCATCCAGGACGGGCGGTACCGGCACCCATCCTGCTACGCCTGCGCCGACTGCGGCCTCAACCTGAAGATGCGGGGGCACTTCTGGGCGGGGGACGAGCTCTACTGCGAGAAACACGCCAAGCTGCGCTACCAGGGCCCCCCCGCCGCCGCCAGCGCCCCCACGGTGCCCCCCCACTCCTGAGCCCCACTCACGGGGCCATGGGCAGCTCCCCGCTGCGTCCCCTCCATCGCCCCAACAGCCCCCATTGCTTTGGTAGGGTTGGGGTCCGGAGGGGGCGTTGGGTTGGGGCTGGTGGTGGGTGGCTGTGAACCGCAGCTGCCCCCTTTGCCCTGGCTGTGTCAGTGCGTGTGTGATGAGCTCGGGTTAGTTCTCAGCCTGGGTTGCAGCCTCTGTATGTGCCCAGGGGCGCAGCAGGGACGTAAAGGGGAGGGCACAGGGATGCTTGAGCACTTAGGTACCGGAGAGGGGGCTGGCGCCGCTTTGTGCACTGCCCGCAAAGGGCTTCTCCGAGCTATTAAACCAGATCTCTATATAAATATAATATATATTTGCTCCACTCCCGTGTCTGGTCTGTGCAGGGCAGGGGGGCAGAAGCATCCTGGGCTGGTGGGAGGGGGAATGCAGGCAAGGACCCCAAACCCCTCCTGCCTGCACCCATAGCGGCAGTGGGGAGCTGACGCAAACCCCCTGCCCCAGGGCTGGGGGGCCCTGGGATGTGTCAGGGTTTATTGCGGGCTGTTGGCCGGGCCCTTTGTCCTGCAGGGCTCAGGTGGGCTCTTATCGCTGCTCTCCTCCCTTCGCGCCTGTTTGCTCCGCTGCAATCCAGGGCTTGCTGCTATCAGCAGCTCCCGGCAGAGATCAGGAGAGCGCCGACCCCTTCCCACGTCCACATCCCACATCCCAGGATCCACATCCCACAGCCCTGCTGCCCGACCTGTGCCTGGGGCGCGCTGCACCCCCAGTTCGCACCATTGACACACGGGATGCCCACAGCCCTTTGCTGGCAGATATGGGGGGGCTGCCCATGCACTGCCCCGGGTTCCCCCCCCCCCCCCCCCCCCCCCCGGCAGCCCCGCGCAGGCTCCTGCGGCGCTCAGCGCTATGCGGATGCGGTGGCTTTTAGAACCATGGAATAGGGCCGGGGGCAAAGGTGCTGCTCGGGCAGGGGGCGGCCCCCCCCGCCCTGCCCCGCCCCGGGCCCTGCCCCATAAAACGGCGCAGGAGCAGCGGGGCCGCCCCGTCCGTTCTGCCCGGTTCCCGGCTCCCCCCCAGCCCCGGGATGCTCCGGCGCCGCGGAGCCTTCAGCGTGGAGCCGCTCCGTGGTGAGTCGGTGGCCCCCGGGGTATTGGGGACCCCCACGCAGCTTGGGGGGGTTCCCCAGCCTGGGAAGCTCATGCAGGAGGGATGCTCGGGGGTCCCTGCTCTGGGGTGTCGGTGTTGGAAGGGGGGGCCTGGGTGTCCCTGGCACCCCCAATTGATGGTGTTTGTACTGAAAGGGGTCTTGAGGGGTCCCCTGATTCCTGCCCCCTTGCTGGGAAGGGCCCAGGGTGCTGGGAAGTCAAACCAGGTTTTGTCTTCCACTGTGGGGCTCATGGGTCTGTGCCTGCACTGGGGTCCCTTTGGGGCGCCCCCAAGCCCATGGCCCACCCCTGTGTGCCTTCAGCTTGGGCTATGCTGGGACCCCCCCCCCCAGCACCTAACTCTGGGGGTCTGAGGATCTGGGGGGGACCCCCAGAGTGGCTTTGAGCTCTGCCAGTGATGGGAGCCCCCTGTGCTCCTTCCCGCCCTATGTACCCCCCATCCCGGTGGCGATGGGGTGGGAAGCAGCCCCATGGCACGTGGTGCCACCGGGCACAGCCCATGGGAGCTGTGTGTGTGGGAGCCGGCGGCCCACGGCATTGCTGGAATTCGTGCCCCTCAACGCCGGGATTGTCCCTCCGCAGCGTCCCGGAGCCGTCCCCATGGGGGGTGCGCTGTGAGCGGCCCCAGCCCCTGGGTCAAGCGGTTTGGTAGGAATTCGGGATCAAATCCACCGCGAGCCCAGAGCCGGAGTTTCCCGGTGCATCCAGCACAGGGCTGTCGGCTTCCCGGTGCCCAAACAACCCAGTGGGGTGGGGAGGGTGCCCTTAACCACCGGCTCAGCCAGTATCACCCATCCCAAAGCCTGCAAGGAACCAGTTGGGAACCAGTCCTGTAATGAGGCGCCTCTGGATCCAGGGCCTGTCTCCGGCTGGGGTAGTTATAAAAGGGAGCGCTGGGAAGCGCGCCCGGCCCTCGGCTCCGGCGCTCGGGATGTGGGGTGGCTCCCGCGCCGTCTGGAAGAGGAGGTTCAGCTGCTGTGAGTGCATAGGGGGGTCGGGGTGGGGGGGGGCAGCTCAGTTTGGGTGCCCGGAGGTGCCAAAGCTTCGCTCCCCTCCTCGATGAGCCCTTTCTGCTGCGGTTGGGCCGCGTTGGAGGTGAGATCCCTGTGGATGTGCTGCAGAGTGATGGGGGCCGTGTCCCGGTGGTGCCCCCATGCTGTGGGGATGAGTGCGCGGAGCTGGCGGCCCCTGGGGCCATCCCACGGTGGGGGAAGGATGGAGCCCATGGCCCTGCTGCGTCTGGCACCGAGTGTGAGCAGGGTTTGGGTGCTCAGGGCGAGGATCACGGGTGCGGAGGATGGCGTCGTGTTTTGGGGAGCAGCAACGTGCTGCCCTCCTGTGAGCATCCCTGCCCCTGGGGAGGGACCCTCTGGAGAGGAGTCCATGGCCGTGGGGGGCACGGCTGGAGCCGCTGTGGGGCTGTGAGCGGTGGTGGGGTCGTGCCCGGGGACCCCCCCGTCCCACCGCGCTCCCTCGCCCCACAGATGGTCCCTGGGAGGCGGCAGAGAGCTGCGTGGTTCACACCTCGGCCAGCGTGTACCGGCGGCTGCAGGAGAGCCCGCGGGGGGCACTGAGCACCCCCCGGGCCGGGGGGCAGCTCCTCAAGTGCGAGTCGGAGGACTCCGGGGTGGAGATGGGCAGCACTGAGCATTCGCCGTCCCCCCCCGCGGGCTCCGAGAGCCGCTTCGCCCTCGATACGCTCACACCGGAGCGGACCCCGGGCACGGAGCCCCCCCGCCTGCCCCATAGGAAGCTGGCGCAGGCGGCGCAGCGCAGCCGGAGGCAGCGGGTGCTGGGGCGAGGGCACCGCGGGGCAGCGAAGCCCCCTCGGGAGCCGGAGGAGCCCGCAGCGGAGCAGCCCGGGGATGCTGCACCCAGCGGGGCTGAGCCGGGACAGGGGCTGCGGTACCTGGAACACGTCTGCCAGATGCTGGAGCGCTTGGCCAAGCTGCAGCAGGACAACCGGCTCCTGCGGCAGCAGGCGGAGGGCACCCGGAGCACCCGCCCCGACGCCACGGTGAGGGCCGGCGGCAGGCGGGGTGCGCAGGGACCGGGTGATGCTCTGCGGGGGTGTCTCGGCTCACTTCCATGCTGATCCTCACCTTACAGCACAGTCGGGATGCAGCCGTGTGGAAGGGTGAGCGCTTCCGGCCGCGCTCCTGCTCGGACAGCCAGGCTGCAGGTGAGCAGGGTGGGATACAGGGGCTGCGGGTTCATGCCCTGTTGGACCCCCCCCCAACCAGCTTTGTCTACTCGCAGCCCCCGATGCTGCCCCGTGCCACAGGACATGGGGGTACTCCATCAGCTCCCCCAGTCTGCTGGACCCCAGCGACAGCGCGGCGGCTGCCCCGGCACCGGGCAAGGTAATGGCTGTGGGGGGGGGGCTGTGGGGTGATGGGGCAGGGGTCCCATGGGGTTCCCCCCCCCAGGCTGACCCCTGTGTCCTCCCCCAGGACGGGCGCTCGCACTGGGGCCGGGTGAAGGCGCTGCTCACCCGCCTGACCCGGCGCTCGCTGCGGGGGGGCCGCTGCAGGTAGGGCCGGGACCGGGGGGGGGGGGGTGTCCCGGTCCTGCTGCTGCCAATGGATGGAGGAGCCGCGCTGCGCCCATCACGTCACACCCTGCTGTATGACGTCACACCCTGCTGTATGACGTCACACCCAGCCTGGTGACCCCCCCCCTTTAACCCCCGAATAAAACTCTTTGCACTGCAAAAGAGGCGGCTCTTTGAAGGGTGACGTCATGTGCTGTTGGGGGGTGACGTCACTCCAGGCTGCGTCACGACCGCATCATTTCCGACGGCTTTTTCCGCTCCTTTTGTCCTCCCATCACCCGGTGCCAGCCCCGGACCCCCCCCCCCCGGTCCTCCCCTTCCGGACCCGCTCCATGGGGCAGGACGGGCTCCGGGAGGGTCCCGCTGCCCTTTGGGGGGCGGTGGAGCTCGTCCTTCCCTGCTCCTCACCGAGTCCCGCGGGGTCGGCACCGGAGCACGGCTTCTCCGGGCTGTTACCGGCCGGCAACAGCGCTGGGGGGGGGGACGGCGAGGAGGGCTCCTCGCAATTGAGGTGCTGGGAGGGGGCTGCTCCGCCGCTGAGGTTTGGTGCTGATGGAGCCCCTCTTCGTGCCGTCGGGTCTGCGTGCTGAGGGGCCGGGTACCGCAAGATGCCGCTGGAAGCTGCGCTCCGAGCAGGCACCCCCCATCCCCTCCATCCCCGCTCTTTCCTGCTCGTTTCCTACCGGGCCTTGGTTGGTTCCCATCCCAGAGCCTCTGCCGAGCCTCCGGATCCCAGGGCATCCTCGGAGCATCCTGCGTCCCACTGCTCTTCCCGGGAATGGTGAGTGCTCATCCTCCCCGGGCACTGCGGGGTGGGTGAGGGTCTCTGGGAGAGGGATGGGGGGATGCTGGAGGGGTTTGGGTTCCTGGATCCCTGTTTCCCCCTCCCCAGCAGTGAAAAGACGGTGGATCTTTAACCTGCCAGAGGGGAGATTGAGATGGGATCTTAGGCAGAAGTTCCACGTTGATTCTGGGACCCTTCCCTCACCCTCCCCTGAGGAGATGCCCGGGGTGAGGAGCAAAGGGCAGGAGGGACTCGGGGAGATGCTAAGGACAGGGATGGGTGCCCCCGTCCCTCTCCCCTGTGCTTTTGGAGCACTGAAACTCACCTGGGCCAGACCTCAGGACGCGAGGCCCTTTCCCAGTGGTGCTCCGGCCATGCAGTGACTGCTGGGGCTGGGTATTCGTGCTCAGGGAGGACCCCACACCACGTGCGTGGGGGCTGCTTTGGGGTGAGTGGCTCAGAACAAGCTCAGATGCCCCCAGTGCTGTTCTCTGCCTCCAGCCCCCTCTGTGATGCCAGGGAGATGCTTCCGCAGCATCCGACTGCCCCACGGGATGCCTGACCCCATAGGAGGATGCTGAGGATAGTCTGGATGATGCTGATTCTGCTTTTGGGATCAAGGTGAGGAGGACGGGGTCTTGGCATGGGGGCCTGTGGCTCCATTCCCTTGTGATGGCCCTGCTGTCCCTGCAGCACCTGGAGCAGGGGAAGGCTCCCAAGCGCCCAACAAAGACAGCTGAGGTGTGGATCCAGGCGCGTGCTGCTCCTGGAAAAGGGTCAGTTCACCCAATTTTGGGGGAAAGAGCGCAGATTTTGGTGTAAGCTGTCAGTTGTATTCAGTGCTGTACTGGCTGTGGGATGGCATTGGCAAAACCTGGCTGGGGGCCTTGTTCCCAAAGGGAATGTGGGCTTTGGGAAGGAAGGGGATGGACAGGATGCTGCAACGTGGCTGAGTTCACTGCCTGTGGCTGCCCAGTCCCTGCCGGGGAGGAAAGGGGATGCTGCGCTATCAGTACCAGCCCCCATCATGGGACGGCCTCATCCCGATGCTGACCTGGTCCTGGTGGCGTTGCCATTCCCATGGTATCCGGATGGCAGCAGAGCTTGCACCGCTGGGGTTGAGTTTCCATCGGTGCAATCCCTCTCCGGAGCCTGAAGGACAGCAGGAGGAGCTGATGGCACAGAGGAGCTGGGCTTTGAGGGCAGCTCTGGGGCTGCAGAGGGACAGACAGGGTGCTGCAGGCGATGGAGGGAGGATGCAGAGGGGATGTCAGAGGGCTCAGATGGGTTTAACCCAGCTGCAGTCGCAGAGGAGCTCTGCACCTCCCCTGCCATGGGTCTTTGCTGCTGAGGGGCTGCTGCAGGGTCTGCAGAGCCCCCCGAGCCCCCCCCATGGCACAGCGTGGTCCTCGCATGGGCTCAGCTCCTGCGTGGCAGTTAAATATAGCATCCCTGCTCCGGGTAACCGTGGCAACCGGGTTTATTTGGCTTAGACCTGGCCCCGCATGTGATGCGGTTGGGAAGGAACAGCCGAGGGGAAGGGAGCTCTTGGCTCCATCCCAGCAGCGATGGCACGGGATGCGGAATGCAGCCCCGGGATGCTCTTGCAAATGGCCTGGACACTCACCAGCCTTCCCATGCCCTGTCAGGCTCTGATCCCATCCCACCCCATCCAATCCTGGCAGTGGGGAGGCTTTATGAGGGTCCAGCTCCCTGCTGGGATTCCTGGGGCCCCCTGAGCACTGTTCCTGCCATGCCATAGGGTCTGCTTTGCCAAACTCTGGTTACGGGTGGTGGTGGTGATGGACAGACACGGACAGAGCCACGGGGGAGCCTGGTGTCCCTGGCGCAGTTGCACTTGTCCTGGGAGCATCGAGCGCTGGTGCTTTGGGGCACTCAGCCTCCTCCATCCCTTCACCCCTGTGTTTCAGAAGCCCGAGGCTCTGGACCTGAGCCCTCCGATGCTCTGGATGCTCTCCAAGCCCCGTGTCCATGGGCACCGAGGGAAGAGGAGCCCCTGGGTAGGTGCAGGGATGATGGGCACAGTGCAGCCGGTGCTCTCAGATGGTGCAGCGGGTGAGGAGTTCTGCTCCCAGGGAAGCTGCTGCCTCCGGTCCTGCTCCACATCTCCCGCAGCACCGCGGTGCTGAGCCTGGGCAAGACACTGAGGAGCACCCAACTCTCGTCATGGAGACCAAAGGCACGGGGTAAGGCAGGATGAGATGTGCTGGGACATGGGGTACCACGAGCTGCCATCACCCCCTCTCCTCTCTTCTAGACCAATGGAGCAGCACCCAGCAGGTCTCCACCAGGAGATGTCGCGCAGCAGGGATATGGATGGCAGCATGATCCCCACAAGACTGTTTTGTTCCAGCCTTCCTGGGGAGATGGGATCCCAGGCTGGGCATCCTTAGGGACGTGCAGGGTTTGCTCTGACTGGTTTGCATTGAATAGAAACCTCTGAAGTAGGGAATCTTGTGTGTATTGGAGACAGCGCATGGGCCACCCAGTCCTCCCAGTGGGATGCTCCATTTGGGGACAGCCTGGCTGCGTTAGGATGGAGGGACCCAAGCAGGGGGCTGGTGCTCAGCGGGATGCTGCTGTGCCCATAGTGCACCATCATCCTCATAACTGCTTCCCAGGTGCTGGCCGGGGCCCCAATTCGCTGTATTGGTGTAAATCTCTGCCCCTTGGGCTCTTCGCTGCTCCCTCTCTGCGTCTCCCCAGGGGCTGCTCACCCCCCCCCCCTCCAGCGCTGGAGCCCATGGGGGCCCGGCCCTGCGCGGGGCCCCCCCGCAGTGGCTGCTGTGGGGCTGCAGAGGGCAGCAGCAGCGCGGCGCTGGCTCCGGCTCCCAACCAGACTCGGCTGTGCTGCCAAGACCTTTATTGGAGACACCCCCTGCACCCCCCCGCAACGAGGGACTCCATCAACCCCTCCCCATGCTCCTCCCTGGGCCCGCTCCTGCCCAGGCTGCATTTCCCTTCTGCATCCCTGTTTCCTGGGCTACCCCTCAGTGGGCACCCCCTGCACCCCATAGCTACGGGGCAGGGGCACTTTGCACCCTTCCCACTTAAACCAGGGACATGGGAGCGCAGCATCACTTGGTGCTTGGCAATGGGAGGCGCAGAGCTTTCGTCACCCTCTCCCCATGCCTCGAAGCATGGGATTTAAATGCTTTTCCCCTCCCCTAAGGCACAAAATGAAGGGGCCAGGAGTGCCCCCATCCTCCTGCCTGAGCGCAGTGCCCGCAGCAGCAAGTGGGTGCCTGGGCAGGGCTGATACCCCGGATGCTACTGCTGTGCCCCCCACCCCATCCCCAGGCAATACCTGATCCTGGCAGCGCCATGGGGGCAAAGGGGTTGAAAACACCCCCCCCACCCCCCCCAATCCATCCCTGTGGGGAGCAGGGGGGGAGGCCCCAGCCCCGGCTCAGTCATCGGCCACGATGGAGAGAGCCCTGAGCTCGCTGAGCTTGGCGTCGTTGTCGCGCTCGCGCTGCTCATCGCTCAGGCCGGGCCGGTCGATCTGCGCCGTCAGCTCCCCAAAGATCTTGTGCATCTCCGTGTAATAGACGACCTGGGGGGGGGGGGGGGCAGGGGGAGAGGTGTGGGGAGCAGGGCCTGGGGGGCTCCTCCTCCAAGAGGGGCAGCCCCCCCCCTCCAGCGCTGCTCTTGCTAAAATAGCTCCCTGCCATGCGTTAACCTCCCCCTTCCATTATTACAGCTCCATGCGGTTTAGGAACGCGCTGCCCTTCTCTGCTCGCCCCCATCTGGGAGCTGCATGTACGGGGGTGCCCCCAGCCCCTGCCAAAGGGGTCTCCCCATTGCCCATCACCGGTGCGTCTGGATGGGAGCAGCCCTGCAACAGGTCCCTGCTCCTGGCAGGGGTGCACGGGGAGCATCGGGCCTGGCAGCGCCATCCCCTGCACGCGGCAGGGGGAGGGGGTTTAATCATGTGCTAATTAACAGCACCAATTAGCGCTGGAGCGGGAGCCAGGGGGTCAGCGCAGGCAGATGGCACCGGGCTGCCTGGTGGGTGCCAATGCAAAGCCGTGGTGCTGCGTCCCGCAGGAGGAGGGTGATGGGGAAGCCTGGCCCAACACCGGCAGGGAGGGATGGGGAAGTGCTCCTCAGCAGGCTGGATGTGCCAGCGTGGCCCCCATCTCACAACCAAGCCTCGGTGGGTGCCAGGATCAGGCCCAGCATCCCCAGTTTGGAGACACGGTCTCCATGGAGACCAGCTCCCCTCATCTTGCTGAAAACGATGCTTATTTTGGGCAGGGCTGAGGGGTGATGCTGGGGCCCCACAAGCTCCTGCATCCCCCCCCCCACCTTTCCCCTGGGTCCATCCGCACTGGAGCGCAGTGGGGGCTGCTGCGGGGCCGGGTCCCCCCACGCCGTGGGTGCTGGGTGATTCAGTGCTCATTTACACAGTGACTAATGAACCCCGAGCAGGCAGGCGTGGGAAAGAACCCCCCCGCCCCACTGCAGCCACCCCCCCTGCAGCCAGGTCACCCCAAAGCACCCTCAGCCCCAGGGGAGCAGGAGATGCTCAGTGCGCTGATAACACCCACCACCACCATAACCCCTTTCCAATGCCATGGGGGGCACGGATCCCGGCGGGAGGGCTGCAGAGCTGCTCCGGAGCAGCCTTCCTGTCCCTCAGCCCCATCCTGGTCTCAGCTGGGCTCCATTCAGTCACATATGGCCACACGCTGCTGCCAATTCCAGCACAGAATTCCAGGCGCATTGAGATGAAGCTCCCAGGGCAGCAGCAGGAGACCCTTCCCCAAGGATCGCCCCCGCGCCCGCTCCGTATCCAAAGCAGAGCACACGTTTTGGGTGCTGCCCTCCCCACTATCCACATGCCAGAGCCCTTCCTGTGGGAGACACAGGGTCCCCAGCGTGCTGCAGGGCTCCTTGGGGATGCTCTGCTTCCCCAGCAGACCCCAGTGCCTAACAGCAGCACTCATGGTGCATTGCCATCGTGTCCCCTGTGCTTTACCAATGACATTCCACAGGGATTGATCCCCATGGGCTTTTCCCCATCACTGCCTCCGTGGCTGGGGGGATGCACCCCAAACTGATGGGCACTGACGCCGCCGCAGCGGGGGACCTGCTGCCTGCCGCCCAGTACTTTTCCAGCTATGGATACCATATGCTCCGTCCCCATCCCATCAAATCCCATCTCCAACTCGCCTTTGAGACGGAGCCAGCAGCCCCGATCCACCTGTCCTGAACTAATCCCGTTGCAGGACACGGTGTTCTCCTGATTTTCTATGGCCCATGCTCACTGCAGCCGGGCAGCGCTTGTGTTTACAGCAGCCCTCCCCAAAACAAAACCCGGGGCTGCTGCCAGCACCCGCTGAGGCTCCCCCCAGCCCCCAGCCCCAAACCCCAGCTCCTGCCCCCGTTCCAGTGCATCCAGGCGGGTATCGTTTTCCAGCTGGGAGCAGCGTCCCAGCGCTCACACCAGCCACCAGGCTCCAAATCTCCCCCTTTCATCTCTATGTGGCCACTTCAAAGCCCTCAGCCAGGGAATTCTTTGCCTCCGCTGGCCCGGGCCCGTGGGTGGACACAAGCATTTGGCGTTGGATGCTGCAGCCCCTGCGAGCCCAGGGCACGTCAGGAGACAGCCGGCACCGGGCACGCTGCGCCATGGGAACCCGGCCGCCCGCGGAGCCGGTGCTGGGGGGCTCCTTGGGTCACAGCCATCAAGCTGCTGCTCTGGAGTGCACAACCATGGAACGGGTTGGGATGAAGGGAGCTTAAAGCTCCTCCAGCTCCAACCCCTGCACGGCTGCGGGGTTAGGGTTAGGGTTCGGTGCTCCGAGCCCCTGTGTCCAGCCTGGCCTTGGGATGAATGGGGCTGGTGGCGCAGTCCACACGCCTCCCATCACCTCCTCTCCCCTGGGATGGTGGGATGGGGATGCTCCCGGTGCTATTCCCGGTACCTTGGGCAAGTCACTTCCCTTTTCCTATTTATTGCAGCCCCCAGGCAGTAGCGCCTCAACTGGAGCGGGACATGGCCAGACCTCAGCCTAGGCACAAAGAACTCCTTAGGGAAGTGTTGAGATGGGGAATGCCGCTGTGCTGGTGCATCCCTGCCCAGGGTTGGAAGGATGCAGCCAGTGCTGGGGAAGAGGGATGTGGCTCCCGCTGGGGTTGACGGGGAGGGCGGGATGTGACATGCTTTAGCATCCATCGGGGACCAGCTTTAGTCTGGCCTACAGGAGATGCAGCAGCTTTGTCACAGCGCTGCCCGCTGGGGGTTACCAATGACATTTCCCAACCAAAATCCTCACCTGAAGAGGAAAACCAGCGGATTCCCAGGAAGAGGGTACGGACAGGGAGCCTTTCAAACAGCTCCCTGCTCCCCCGAGCCCCCCCAGGCAGCAGCCGGCACGAGCAGAGCAGAGGGGACATCCTGGCCAAGGGCAGGGGCAAAGGGAGCTGCCAGCGGATCACAGCGCCCAGACGGGGCGGGCGGCAGTCGGGATTCAGGGCTCATCCAAACAAGCCACCCACAGCGAGCGGCCGCGAGGGTTTGCAGGGCTGGGGGCAAGAGCCACAGGGACTTTGCAGTGGCTCCAGGGAGTCTGGTTCCTTGGGCTGCAGCAGCAGCATCCCCAGCACCCACCCGGCACCATCTGGAAGGTGAATCAGGCTCAGAGAGCCCCGAGCGCGGGCTGAGGTGGAACTCGCGCTCCCTGCGCCTGCTCTAGTGGAAGGTTCCCCTGCCCGTGGCTGGGGCTGGAGGAGCTTTCGAGTCCTTTCCAACCCAAACCGTCCTGTGATAACCGTGATTCCACGGTGCCAGATGTTCAAAGCAAGATTAAATCCCAGCCATGTTCTTCTCCAGCCTAAGGAAAAGGGTGAGAGGAGGAGGAAGGTGGAGGGGCAGCAACAAGCCAGGGAAGAAAGCTGGAGGGTGGAAATTAAAGCCAGCTGCGCCTAATTTAGGCCACCCCTTCCTGCAGAGCCACGGCACGGAGCTTACACAGCAGCCTCCTCTATTGCCAGCGCACACCAGGTCTGGTTACCCAGAATCACAGAATAGCCAGGGTTGGAAAGGGCCTTAAGATCATCCAGTTCCAACCCATGCGCAGGGACAAAAGAGATCGTGAAGATGAGCACCTCAAAATCTCAAACAAGTTCCAACCCTGAGCTCAGGATTTCAAAGAGACAACAAATGCAGCTGAGTAAAGCCACCAAATGCCAGAAGATAACGGACAAGCGGGGCTTGAACTGCTTCAGGAAGGCAATCCCATAGGGCAGGACATCATGGATGTACCAGGAGTGTCCCCGGTAAGAGGCAGGTCCATCTAAACCAGCCCAAACTCCCCTCGAGCTGCTGTAATGGCAGCCAGCACTGGGGGTACCACAGGGAGGGTGGGTGCCACCAGGGACACCCAGGGCTGGGACAGGGTCTCACCTGCGCCCGGACCAGCGCCTCGAAGCTGGGTTTGAAGTAGTCGATGCGGCTGCTGTAGAACTTGGGCATTTCCTCCAGGAGCTGCTTGTTCTTGGCTTCAAAGTCCTCCCTCACCGGCCTCAGCTCCTCACGGGCCTGGAAAGGAGAGGGGATGGGGAATGAGGGCAAACAGCTTTCCTTTGGGAGGACCTGCAGCAAGGCGACCCCACGTCAGCAGAGTGCTCTGCTCTGATCCAGGGACAACCAGCAACCAGCTAAGGGAGACTGGTGGGACCAAATGACCAGCAACAGGCTGATGGGATCCATGCAACCACCTGCTTGGTGGGACCAAATGACCAGCAACAGGCTGATGGGATCCATGCAACCACCTGCTTGGTGGGACCAAATGACCAGCAACAGAGATTGATGGGATCCATGCAACCACCTGCTTGGTGGGACCAAATGACCAGCAACAGGCTGATGGGATCCATGCAACCACCTGCTTGGTGGGACCAAATGACCAGCAACAGGCTGATGGGATCCATGCAACCACCTGCTTGGTGGGACCAAATGACCAGCAACAGAGATTGATGGGACCCAAATGGCCAGCTTATGGAGCCTGGTGGGACCAAGCTCTAGCCCTGGAAACCACAGGACACCTAAAGCAGCTGCTGCAGACATCAGGAGCCAGCTGCTCTCTGCTTCAGAACATGGCCAAAACCCAGCCCAAAGCTCCACCAGGCTGCAGAACATCGCCAGCCACGTCCGTGTCCCCTCACCCTGCGATTCCCAAGAGCATCACCAAAGGATCCTGCCCCCTCCATCATTTTCCCTGCCTGTGACCTTCAGCTCAGCACTCGCTTCTTTAAACAGAAGCGTGGGGAGAAAGGGAAATGTCTGGGAGCTGGTGTGGAAAAGGGCAGGAGGGGGTGGGCTGTGAAATATTAGAGCGGTTTCAAGTCGGCCACTTAATCCCGGTGCCATTCCAACGGGAGGGGGATGCGGGAGAGCCATGGAGCCGAGCGCAGCCGCGGCGCCTCGCCTGCTCCATGGGGCGGCCCCATGGAGGTGGCAGGGACGGAGCTCCAGGCTTGGCAATGCCTTCAAGCACATCAGGTGTGAGCAGGTCTGAGAGGGAAATGCCCCACGTGCCACGAAATGAGGCCCATTTGGGGTGGAGGAGACTTGGAGCAAAGGGAAGACGCAGATTTGCAGCTCAGTAAAAAGACCTGGCTAAAATGATCCCGTTTCCCATCCAATCTGTGGAGCACGCGGGTACCCCAAGGTCAGGATTGCTGAAGGCTTCTGCAGGCACCTAAGCCCATGCAGTGGTTGGACAAGATCTTTTTTTTGGGGGGGGGGGGAATTAAAGCTCCAAGAAGTTCATTAAGGGAATAACCCAAAGCTGCTTCATCCCCAGGACAAAAGCATCCCCGGTTTCCAGCCCCAGCTCCAGTGAGCCAGGCTAAGGGGAGTAAGCTGCTTACGATTAAGTCAGAGGTTTCTTTTGTTATGGGCTATTCTTTAAGACAAAACTCCACTTTTGTGGGGAAATCCATCAGAAAAGCCACGTTCTTTGCTGCCAAGGAGCCAACGGCTCCCTTGAGGCTCCGGGAATGTTCTGCGGGAGCACTGGATTTGGGGAGCAAGATTGAATGGGGAGAAATAAATCAGGATTTCAGTAGAATTTGGGAGAGAAAAGAATGTGTCTGAGCCTCCCCGGAACCAATCCCTGCGGTTTTCCAAGGCAAATTCCCTGGAGCAGGTGGCAAGCAGAAAGCTGGAAACGCTCCGATCTTCCCCCTTTTCCCACCCAGCTGTTCACTTGGACGTGGAGGTCAGGGGAAAACCCCCCTATGCACTGACCTCCTTCAAGCATCCCACCTCCCATGATTCCATTTTAGTTCGGAAAACTGGCTTTTTCCCTTCCTGAAGTGCTGGAATCCACATTTCTCTCATCGAGCAGCCTATTCGAGGGATTTCTGCATCAATAAAAGACATCCTTCCAAAACGTTTTGCTGCCCGCGGGCATGGGATAGATGTCAAGCACCAAAAGCTATTCCCGAGCTTTCCCGGCATCCCTGCCGGTGTTCCGGCTCCGGGAGCATCCCGGTACCTGGTGCAGCTTGGCAAGGACAGGGCCAGTCCTCTCCTTCTCCTCGTACTTCTCCACCTTGGACTGGAGGCGCTTGTAGTCCTGCAGCGTCTGCTCCCGGCGCTTCACGGCCATGTTCAGGCTGGGGAACACGCTGCTGAACCTGGAATAAGCATGGGAAGGGCTTTGGGGTGGGATATCCTGCTTGGATGCAGCAAGATCCCAGGTGGAAAGCCCCGAAGAATGCAGGATTCAGACCGAGAACACCAACAGGCTTGAACAAGGCTCGTGCCAGGCACAAAGGCTTTCACTGCGCTCTTCCAAGAGGCTGGAAGAAAGGGTAACTTAGCTATGAAGCCTTGCCAGGGACAGGGGTGGAGAGGGGAGCTTGGGATTGCTTTTCCCAAGGGCAACCCCTGTCAAAGGGTGTGTTTAATAATATTAAATAGTAGTATTAATAACAGTGGTAGTAATGAAGCCAAGTGTGCAAAGCCTGACAAAAGTACTCTGAAGGTCCCAACCTGCAGCTGACTCCATGCTTTCACCTTCTGCTTTTACCATTGATTCCTTCTTTTCCACAGTTCCGGTACTGAAGAGCATGGGGAGCTGCCTTAGCTGGGAGGGGGGCACCCAGTTAACTCCACTGAGCAAAGCACAGAGGGAAAACAAACACCTTTTCCTCCATAGGGACTGAGCTAATGAGGAATTCCCCCAATCCCATGTCCAGAAAAGCAATGAAGAGGCAGAGGAGCTGAATCCAAACTGCAGGAGAAGTCAATGTGAAGTGCAGAATAAAGACCAACTTGGTTTTGGGGATGATTCTGGTGCTCCCGAATGTGACACAAGAGGGAAAGCCACGACCTGGAGCGCTGTTCCCGACTCCCAAACCTCAGTAAATGAGATCCTAGTGGAGGGGAAGGCGCTGGTGCTGGGCTCTGCGTTTGGATGGAATGGGTCACACCACCTCTGGATGCGTTCATTTACCCTCCTCTCATTATGGGGTCATTTGGGGGGTTCAAGGCCAGGAACCGGCTGTGAAGAATGCAAAGGGGCAATGGCAGAAGTGAAGGAGAAGGGGGAACGTTTGTGCCCAAGCATTTGTGTCCAAGCACAAGCATTGGTATCCGAGCATCCCTCCGTGAGAGAGAAGCAGCGACGTATCCCTGCAATCCTGCTGCCCAAAGACACCCCAGGCCGCTCCATACCCGGCCAAGCAAAGCTCTCCTGATGCTATTCCCCCCCCTCAACAAGAGGCTGTTGCATGAGGAGCAACCTGGAAAAGTCATCAGGGTGCTGGCCCAGCGTCACCCCGCGCCCAGCTGCCTGCGAGCAGATGCTGCTGCCCTGACATTGCTTTTTATGGTATCCACACGCAGCTCCCATTATATTCCAATGCACGCCCGGGCTGTGCTGGGCTCCCATGGACTCACCAGCTCCCAGGCTATGGGCTGCTGTCAAATACCTCCTCCCTCTATGTAAGGGCCAAAAATACGCTGTGAGAGGGCTTAGGGAAGCTGGGATGGGCAGCGAGGGCTCTGTGGGGAAGGGAAGGGGTCTCAGTGGGTGCTGAGGCGCTGGCACAGGGTGCTGTGGCTGCCCCATCCCTGCAGTGCTCAAGGCCAGGTTGGATGGGGCTTGGATTAAGCTGCTCCAGTGGAAGGTGTCCCTGCCCATGGCAGGGGCTGGAGCTGGAGGAGCTTTAAGGTCCCTTCATCCCGAACCACTCCATGACTCGATTAAAACCCCACACGGCAGCCGCGGGGGTCTCAGTGTGGCTCCTTCACCAGGCACGACCAGCCCAGCTCCTTGGACACCGCCAATGGTGCCTGAGCTCTCCCATGAGCCCCCCGCTTTGATCTGCACACCGGATGAGCTCAGCTCACGCAGGGAAGGATGCTCCTTCCTGCACTGACCCGGACCGAGGCGAAGCTGCCTGCGGCTCCTGCAGGAATCCCTCCCAGCACCTCTGAAACTGCCCTGGAGCTCCGGGGGAAGCAGGTTCCCGGCCCCTGCTGAATCCTGCCCTTGGTTTTCGCCCTGTGTGTACAGAAATAGGACCTTAAGGCAATGCCAGGGGTGGCAAACACGCGTGGAGGGCGACAGCGGGAGCCTGGCTCCTGCCACTGCCAAGCTATTCTGATGACTTAATGAATAGCTGCATTTCACACGGCAGCCCCAGCGTCTTCACAAGCATCTCATGCATGTTATTTACAAATGCCCCTCGTGCAAAGCCCGCCACAAAGGCTCCACAGGAGCTGCTGCATCCACAGACGCATCCCTCGCCCTCCAAACCCCGCTAGAACCTTGTGAGGATCCCAAAGGCTTGCCAGAACCCTTGGCTAAGTGTGGCAAACCCTCCTGGAAGTCGTGGTGCCGGCAGAGAAGGGACAAGGACCATCATTCGTGCCACGAGCAGCCCTCAGACAGCATCAGCCCCTCTGGAAGTGATGTCTGAGCAGCTAAACCCGGGCTTCAGCACTGGAGGACCAGGGGAAGCCTCGCGAGCAAACCCTGCTTGTTTCACCCATCCTTTCCTGCTGCACACGGAGCAGGGACGATTCCTCCTGTTGCAAAGCGCTCCAAGAGCCCAGATGAGCCCCCCTGCGTTCACTGATGGACCCAGCTCCATCCTCTTCCATACGCTCCCCCCAGCCCCTGCTTTTATAGGGGATGCGAGGATGGAACCACTCAAAATCCCAGGATCCCCGCTTTGTTCCTCCAGACTTTGTTACTACAAAGCAAAGCAAACCGAAGCTGACCTAAAGCCAATGGGGTGGGTTCAGTGCTGAGAGCAGAGAGGAGGGAAGGTAACGCAGCAGCGCAGGGCATTAGAGCCCCCCCCCCGCCAGGAAAGCAGCTTGCACAATAAGCCGCCGTTGTTCCCTGTCACTTTTAGGGAAGGGGATTACAGCACAGGCAGCTTAAGAAGAGCAGGTGAGGGGACCTACGTGGGGATAAGGAGAACACAAATCACAGCCTCCCTGCTGCCAGGGGATGTCCCGCTGCGTTCCCCGCGGGATGACGGCTCAGCCTTGGAAAACTCACCCGATTTGCTGCATCCCGAATGAGCCGGTCACCTCCCTGCCTCTGGCAACGGCCTTCAGCAGCCCATTGCCTCCCCTCCATCCCTGATGCTCACCCTGCAGCTGCCTCCAGCCCCCATTTTAGTGTCAGCAACGTAACGGAGCTGCGAGGGCTTTGGCACAAGGGAAAATCATGGAGTCATGGGATGGGCTGTGTTGGAAAGGACCTTAAAGCTCCTCCACCTCTAACCCCTTGCTGCAGGCAGGGACACCTTCCATACAGCAGCTTGCTCCAAGCCCCTGTGTCCAACCTGGCCTTGAACACTGCCAGGGATGGGGCAGCCACAGCTCCTTTGGGCACCAGAACCAGCCCAGCTCTCTCAGCCTGGCTCCAGAGCAGAGCTGCTCCAGCCCTAAAAGGGTAAACCCTTTATTTCCCTGTTTCCGGGGTCTCAAGCGCTCTCATTGGCAGCCCCATGAGCTGGACCAGGCTGGTACACACGTGCACTCTTCCTCATGGATAATGGCTCAGATAACGGAAGCAAAAGGAAGCAGACAGGATCTACGGCTGGTGTTGGACAAGGATAAAAAGGAACAACAGAGCTGGGGAGCAGGAGGTGCAAAAGAAAGCGACGGTGAATGGGATGAGGAGGAAGCTTGGAGAGGCACAAGGGTGGCTTGGCCGAGGCCGGAGCATCTGGGCTATGCTGGGGGATTCCTGCCATTCCTCAGCCGTGCCCACACGTCCGTCGTGGGCCCGTCCACCCACCAGGAAGGGGGAAATTAAAACCAGCCCTTCCTGGAGAGGAGAGGAACAGGAGCGAAGGGGCCGGGACACAGCAGCGAGCTGGGATTAGGCGGCGGCGGGAGGAGGCAGCGGCCATGTGGGGAGCTTTGAGCACCAAATCCTCATTAGGGGCTTGTTAAGGACATGAAAGCAGCTTTTCCTGCTTCCGGGCCCCGGCTCCCCTGCGGCTGCTCCGGGCCAGCAATGGGATGCCAGGGAGGGAGCACAGCACAAGGGGTCACCCTAACGGCAGGGGTATGGGAGGAAGATGCTGACCCTCCCCTGCTCCATGGATCGTAGCATCATGGAATGGGTTGGGAGGGACCCTGAAGCTCATCCAGGTCCAGATGGATTCCACAGAGTTCCATCTTCCACAGAGGCATCCACCCCACGTCAAGCACCGGCTGCTGTCCGTGACACACGGCTCCAGTGGAATGTAGACACTGATCTGCAGGAACAGCTCCGGGATTGGACCTCTGGGATTAACAGAGGGATGGCACCCAGTCGGCAGCACCCACTGCCACCCCTGCCAAAGCCTCTCCTTATCCTGCAGCAGCCCTGGAGCTTCAGCTGCAGGAGCAGGACCATGCTCCGAGCCGCGGGGATGATGCCATGGACGGGCAACCACGAGATCCCGATCACAACGTATGGATCACGACATCCCGATCACAGCATCCCGACCATGACATCCCGACGCTCAGGAAGGTTCAGACAGCTCCAGTTTGTTAAACTGAGACCCTGGAGGCATTAAAGCCTGTGAAGCTCCAAACCACCTGGCTCATTTAAGCTGCTTCCTTCCTTAAATACTGACACGCCATGGGTAGCACTAAGGCTGGAGCCTTCAGCTCTGGGGCAACAGCACCAGAGGGACCTGGAGCCGCTGGAGGGAGGCCAGAGGAGGCCACGGAGATGCTGCAAGGGCTGGAGCAGCTCTGCTCTGGAGCCAGGCTGGGAGAGCTGGGCTGGGGCAGCCTGGAGAAGAGAAGGCTCCTGAAGGGGAGACCTTAGAGCAGCTCCAGTGCCTGAAGGGGCTCCAGGAAACCTGGAGAGGGGCTTTGGACAAGGGATGGAGGGACAGGACAGGGGGAATGGCTTTAACTGCCAGAGGGGAGACTGAGATGAGCTCTTAGGCAGAAGCTCTTCCCTGGGAGGGTGCTGAGGCGCTGGCACAGGGTGCCCAGAGAAGCTGTGGCTGCCCCATCCCTGGCAGTGCTCAGGGCCAGGTTGGATGGGGCTTGGAGCACCCTGCTCCAGTGGAAGGTGTCCCTGCCCGTGGCAGGGGTTGGAGCTGGAGGAGCTTTAAGCTCCCTTCCAACATAAACCATTCCATGATTCCATGACAGTACGCAGTCTATGCCTAGTCCCTGACCCATCCAAAACACCTTGTTGCTCACCCAAGCCCCAGTGAAGAATGGGAAGAGCCACATAAACCCCAGCTGCTTTCCCTACCCTCTTTTGCCCCAGATCCCCCGGTCTGGTGTGAATTCAAGCAAGCATCTCCCCATCAAGTAAGCACCGACCCCTCCTGGCCTCCTCGCCCAGCCCCACACTGCAGTGTGCAATGTCTCACTTGGGCTCTGCTCCTGCCCTGGACTTACACAAGTGACTCCCAGACAAAGGCTTCTTGGGGCTCAGAGCCGAATAACCCGGGGTGCCCACAAGGAAAAGGACTTGAACAATGCACGCCTCCACCCTCCACTACTGCTTTCCTTTACAGGCTTCAACAAACAAGCCAGTGTTTGTCTGCAACCTACCATCCCTGGACAACTGAATGGGGATTTGAATGCACACGTGCCTCTGATTACAATATATTACCCCTGATGATAATTGCCTGCCTTATACTTATCTCTTTCTTTGACTAATAAAACTGTAAGAGACCACCAGTGAAGATGTAATAAAGTGCAGCTGCTGGAGCAAAAGCCTCTTTTCTAGGTCAAAGCCAGTTTGGGAGAGGCCAGCCTGGGCGAGGGGAAGCGATACCTCATTGGGAATAAGAGCTCCTCAAGGCAGCTTTCATTAATCTGGAACTTCTATCCCAGAAGCGTTGCTGGGGTTTATCTCCAGCAGGACAGGGGAGGTGCAAGCTCTGCACTTCTCTCCTGCATCTCATTAGCCTCAAAACGGACCCTTGGGCTCCTCAGAAACGTTCCTGGCTCCACAACTCATCCATGCGCGCAGCTACGCTCAAAAGGAGGTGGAAAGAGGGAAGGGAAAGAAGAGTTTTCCTCGGCGTGGAGATCCAGCCCCTCCGAGCATGAAACCTAAGCTGTTTAAGAGCACGCAGCAACTGGCTGCAGGTGCCAAAGGGCAGGAAGGGAGAAAATACCATGTGTGAGTCCCAGTTTGGGAGGCTGGAGAGAACTGTGAACACTGGGAGGTGTCCGGGCGCTGAGGGGCACATCCTGATGCTTGTTGAAGCACCAACACATCAGCGGTGAGATGAGCATCACCTTGTGAGGTGAAACCTCCCAGTCCTGCTCCAGTGGAAGGTGTCCCTGCCCGTGGCAGGGCTTGGAACTGGATGAGCTTTAAGGTCCCTTCCAACACAAACCAGTGTGGGACTGATCTTGCGTTGCTGCCTCAAACCCCTTCTCTACCATCTCCATCGAGAGCATCACGAGCCAAAAGCTGCACAAAGGCAGCGCAAGACATCAGCAAGGTGGAAATGGCTTTGTTCCCTTGAATTAAGAGCCACCGGGTTTAAAGCAGAAGGCAGGGCTTGCAGGGAGAGGTATTATCCTTCATTGCATCAACTAACACAAGTTGGGGAGGAAAAAAACAACAGGAGCGTTTCAGAGACACAAGCCCTTCTTCCAATTTGAACAGAATGCTGGAAGAAACAGTTAATGTATCTTTCATGAGGACAATCTAGATAATAGGCAACACAATTCCACAGCACAAGGCTGGCTTTTTTCTTCTTTTCTTTCTTTCCTTAGTTTCTTTCTTTCTTTTTTTTCCCCCTAAATGAAGCATTTCTGGCGGTGGAGAGACGACCGAGCTAAGACTTGAGTCACCACAGCATCCCCCGGATAGCACCACACCGTAACCTCTCGCGCTAAGTGGTAGATGAGCTCTTGCTTTCAGATTTGGGCAGAAACAAGAGGAAAACAAGCAACCCAGCAACCCTGCCTGTGTCAAAGCCGAGCTCAAATTGGTATTCAGCAATTTGCACCACTTACTGTCATATTAAAGTCATTTGATTTTATTTTCGCTCGCTGCTCTCGTACCACAACAGCGAATCTGAGGATTTCAGCAGATGTTTGGCACCGCAACTGCAATGCTCCTTAAATGCTTCAGGGTGCTCCCCCTGCCACTGGGAATTGCTGCTAACGCCGGCACGAATGGTGCAGGCAGAAGGGAACTGCACCAGGTCAGAGCAAGGTGCTGAGCGCTGCTACAGCACCACAACAGGGGGAGATGGAACCCGCCACCAGGGCAATGCTGCCGGTGCTCCAGCTCTGCTCCCTGGGAAGGTTTATTCCCAAGCTTGGAGCCAGGTTGGCTCTGGCACACTCCTGTGATGGGTGAGATGGGCTCATGGGGTGACCCTGCGGTGGGCTCCCCTCCAGACCAATCCTGCCCAGCTGCACAAGCCCCAACATCTCTCCCTTTCCTGACGGAGACATTGTTCACGGACATGGAAGAGCTCTCACCAAAACCAAGCTTCTACTTTTTTAGTTAGGAAGCTTCCAGAGGAAGGGAGCTTTGGGCCCCAGTGGAGCTCCCCAGCTGATGGTTCTCCTTCAGCAGCAGCAGTGTTGGCAGTAACCAGCACAGGAATGGAGAGATGTTGAATGCTTTAATGCATTCAGTATTACTCGTTCAGGTGTCCTTTAAAGTCCAGATGAAGGCACCTGCCAGGCTTAGATGCAAGAGAGGTCTTCACCCTTGCTACAGAGCGGGAGCATGCACCCAGCTAACCCATCACACCCCTCCATGCCCCAGCTGCAAGACAAGGAGATGCCACTTTGCCCCAGGGACGTGGACTATTCCGTCTTTAGGAAGGGCTCATTTCTAACCTGCCAACATCTCCTTCAATGATCACATCCCTGCAGTACATGGGGATGACAAACACACGATGTGGCTCATAGGACGACGTTGGTACTTACTTTTTCAAAGGCTCTATGACTGTCTTTTGGATCTGATTCACCTGTTGAAAGCAAATTACATGTCAGGCTTGTTGAAGAAGCCTGTTTGCACAGCAATACATGTTTGCACAGTGCCTACCCTAGGATGATGTGAGCTTCTAAGTGCAACCACAATGCCCTTTAACCAAAAACCGGAAAACTTCTCCCGTGTGCTCAGGATGAGCTGAAATTCCCAGTTCAACCAGAGCCAGAAGAAGATTAAAGAGAAACTCCTGTGGGAAGCATCTTGGAGATGATGATGAAAAGGAGGGAGGAAGGGTGAGATACCAACAGCACCCCCGCTCTCCCCTTCTTCAGCCAAACCCACATTCACCTTCTCCTGGTTGAAAGAGTCCATCCTCTTCATCGCTGTGTCGAAGGCTGTGACCATCTCCAGGAAGCTGGGCTCCTGCTCACACAGGGGGTTGGAGAGCAGGTCGGAGGAGATCTTCACAGCTGACTTGGACATGGCTGCAGGCAACAGGAGAGGCAAAGAAGAGAGGAGAGGGTCACTGCTTTGTAAGGGGGGGTTGGAACTGGATGAGCTTTAAGGTCCCTTCCAACCCAAACCCCTCTTGGATATTGTGTCTCAGCACTGCCTCTGCAAAGGGTGACCAAAACTGGGGACCTGAGCCACCAAGCTGGGATTTAGCACAACTTCCCAGGAAGATCTTCACTGCCGGCTGAGAGAAGAGAAAGGAAGAGCCACCCATTCATCCACATAAACCCCCAGAGCTGTTTGTACAGAATCATCCAGGGGATGGCTTGTGATGGCGCCAGAAAATGACATCAGGCTCATAAAAGCCCTCTCCTCTTAGCAAAATGCAGATGCTTTTTTAATACATCTTTTCTCAACAGACTATTAAGTGTCACTCTCAGGCTCACTACAGCTCTTCCACAGTGAGGAAAATCACAGTCCATTAAGTCTTTCAAATGGCTTTACAGAAATACATGTATTTAAAGTGAAGTTAGTGCTGGCAAAGGACCAGAATGACAGGACTAAAAGGCAAGGTTTCTCTTTTTACTCTTGGAATAGCCCGGCCACGAGCAGCATTGACACCAGCGGCCTGAGCACCTTCCCTCAATGAACTTGGGCCCCTGGAGACCAACCCCATGAACCAAGGGGAAACGTAAAGCCTCTGCAGGCCCCGATGTGGCCTCCAAGAAACCCAAACCCACCAGCTCACACTCTGTCAGGCTCCAGCTCCTGCCTTGTTGAGCACTTGTGCTTGTTTTCCATCGAACACATCTCTCCCTATCCCGACTCCAACGGGAAAACTCAATCCTGCCGACAGGACAGCTATAAAAGAGCAATAAGCCAGCGAAGGTACAGAATGGAAACCAGAAAAGATTCATCAAAAGGCATTGATAGAAACGGGGATAAAGAAGAAGTCACGAGCACTAAAACGCCACGCTCTTTTTCGTCAGCACTTTGCTAGAAGTTATTCCAGTTTCAGCTCAGAAGCCAGATGCTTGAGCTGTGCCACAGAGCAGCTTTGGAAATCTCCTGCTGCTCTCGCTCAGATATTGGAAGTTGAAGTCCTCTCAATAATGGGGCTTAAGATCATAAATCAAGGGGTTAAACATTCCGATTGAAAGGTTACACACAATTATACAGAGAGCTCAGAAGCTGAAAAGCTGGGAAACTCAATGCAGAACGAGATGCTAACTATGGGATAACAAAGCTACCGTATCCGTCTATTATCCAAACATTAAGGGTTTAGGCACTTAAACCTTTAAACAGATGGGATATAATCCATATGTGTGACCACATCTGAGGAAGGATTTGTGCCAAAATGGGATGGGGTTAAGAACGGCAGAACTGCTTCAGCTGCAAGAAAAATGAGTTCCCTTCATAAGGAGAGGATTGGGAGCGTAAAGAGGTGACCCCCCCTTCAAACCCCACTGCTACCTCAGCCACCAGAGGAGAGAGGGGAGGGTCGCACCGCATCGCATCGCTTGCCCCTCGGGGTGGGCTGCAGGAGGGTTCCCTGCTTCTCATTCCAAGAGAAGAGCTTCTGTCTCCAAGCACGGAACATCCTCCTGCTCCTTACGATCCCATTTTGTTTGGAAAGAGGCTGGGAAGGTGCGGGAGGGTGTGCAGGCAGTGAACCATCACCCCCTCGGCACAGGGATGCAGTGGAAGGAGTAAGACACTCCTGAGGACACAACGCTGAAGCACTGCTGTCCTTGTCGGATCTGGGGGCTGATTCCTCTCGGGAATGGGCACTGCCAGGTGAGCAGAGCAGCCCTCAGCGCTCCATCAGATCTCCACCTCCTTCGCCTTCACTCAGCCCTCCCCAGTCCCCGATCCAAATCCTCCCTTTACGCTCCTGATTTCATGCCTCTAACTGAGGAATCAGATCCCAGGATCTGGCCAAGGCTCAGTTTGTGACTCTGCCATGTAGCAGAACGGAAAAAGAAAGTCCTCCCACAGCTCCTCTGGGACTTGAAATGCTCCATATAAACAACGCCCACTGCAAGGGAGGGGAGGGGAATCCTGCCCAAGGAAAAACTTACCACGGAGCCCTGACAATGACCAGAGTCCCCAGAAAGGGCACTTTTCACCCTGGAAAAGAGTCCAGGCAGCGCCGTTCCCGGTGCCTTTCCCACCACTCTCCCCATGGGATCACAGACGTTGCACTGGGATGGGGGGAAGAGTGTGGGCAAGAGCCTGGATCCGCGCTGATGTCTGGCAATATCCGAGCACACACACACACAGGTGAGAGCCTGGATCATGGGAAGCCCTGCATTTGCCATCCCTCTCACTGTGGCTCCTTCCCATTCCTGTTATCCACGTTAGCCCACAGGATGAGTGCTGGGCCAGCGCTGCCCACCCCTGTTTGCGCTGGTGCATCTGCCTTGGCTCTGGAGCTGTGGGGGCTTGGTGCAAGGAGGGACTACTCCAAAGCACACGCTGAGAAGAGCCATCTGTGTTTAAAGCAGCTCTTTGCTGCGTGTTTCTGCACGCTGCCCTGCATGGTGCAACAACCAGCACCCACCACATCCCCTTCTCCCTGCACCACATCGCTCCGTCTCCTCTCTGCCACCGTCACTTAAAGCCTGCGCCACGTGGTGTGGTCCCAGCAGTTCCTACGCAGGCTGCTGTGGTGCTGGACACGCAGAGGTAACTTGTTTATTGCTTCCTGCATCGCCCACTGCCGCCAGGTCAAGCCAGAGCAGGCAGCCAGCAAGGGGAGAGCAGGGTTAGTCCTGAATGACACGTGAAACAGGCACAGTGATGCCTATGGGATACTCTGCAGACCCCCAGCGCCTTATCCCGCCTTCCTTTGGCTTCAGACAGCAGAAAATGCCCTCAGTGAAGCAGGTGAAGGCACAGACACAACAGGCACAGCTGGAGGCTGCTCCTGCCGGGCTAACCTGAGCACTGGAATAATGACTCCGAGTGCTGCAGTTGCAGAAACTGAGGCAAAGAGAAGCAAAGTGACTCGTGCAAGGCCACCCAGCAAGCTGCAGCTCAGGAGACAGGGACCAAGCCCATAACAGGCTTTCTGTTCCCTCGGTTGAGATGCTGCTCATGCAGATGGCCTTGTAACTAAGCAAACTGAGTGGGACTGAAATCTAGATTTGTTTTCCAGACTTGTCACAGATTACTCATGTGATCTTGAGAAAGTCACTTCATCTCCTTGTGGCCAAGTTCACAGTCTATGTATCCTACAGTCACATACCCAAGTCTGCATCTGTGCTTTTCTTCATATCCTTCTGAAGCTTTTTGGTCTGATCTTCCAATCTGAAAGATGGGAGAAGAAGGCAAAGTGAATCTTGGAAAGAAAGAAACCCAAGTGCATCATACGTGCAACAAATCATTTACGGGTTGGATATGCTGGCTTCTGTTGGGAGTTAAAAATACCCAGGCGAGGCTCTGCGCACTTCAGGGCTGCTCAACCTTTTCCGCTTGTTTTCAGATGCTCTGCAACCTTTCCAAGTTGGGGATCTCTTACCCAAAGTCACTGTTTTCTCAAGTCCTCGCACCTACCACAAATGGAGAAGCCAAACGCTTCCAGATGATAAGTGCAAGCTTACGGGACACCGCCAGGACAGGGACTCCGGTTCTGGTCCTCGGGGGTGCTGCGCTGTTTGGTGACCCCCCAGTTTTCCGGCACTTGCACCCTCTTTCCTTTAGAGCTGCCACAATGTGCAAACCTCGACCCCATGCGAGTGCCTCTTAGGAGGACACTTTGAACACAGGAGCCACGGGAGAGACTCCGAAATGACAGGGCAGGGAGTGATTTGCCGGGAAGAGCGTAAGAGGCCAAGATCCCCTGGGAAGAGGCAATGAGAGGGCACAAGGGAAGTATGCGACTGGTCCTGTTCTACCGGCGTGGTTGATACTCACTGCTGGAGCTTGCCATATTCCCTTTCAAAGTCTCTCTCCACCTGTGGAAAGAAGAGATGGAAGTCGGCTCAAACACTGCACCGGAGTGGGAACAACCTGTGCCGGGAAACCCGGCCTGAGGAAATGCCCGTGTGGACCCTGGGAAGCTGCAGCAACAACGGGAGTTACGCTTCAGGAATGAAGTCTTGGGTGGGCTTTTTTCCCTCCAGACTCTGTCAGAGCACAAGAGGCTGCCACCGACTGCGCCAGCGCATTCCAAGGGGGTGCTCCAGCACATGAATTGGAAGCTGACGGAGTAAATGGGAATGCCTTAAAAGCGGAGAGATCACAGCTCGGCGCCCACAGCTCGGCGCAGCGCTGGCGGGGGACGAGCCTGCTTTCCCTTCCAGATCAGCCCTGACGCTGCGAGAGCCACTTCTCTGGCAGCAGCACGCGGCCAGACCCCAACCCAGCCTCTCCCTCCTTCCCCAGCCGCAATGGGATGGGTTTTCTCCTCCCAAACCATCCCCAAGCCCTCCCATCTCTGCGTTATTTGCACCCTCCACACGCTCCTTGTCCCTGCAACAGCTCCCTCTGATGAACTCCTTCAGGTGGAGCAGCCCAAGCGCCTGCAACACCTTGCAAAGGCAGGAGAAACCTGTGCTGGCAAAGAGCTAAAGAACAGCCTCTTCCCGATGCTCCATCAATGACTGCTTCCTCCTACTTGCTATCTGGCAGCACATCTCCAGTGATACAAGATATTTTAAGGAACTTTCCTTCCATGCTGTCTGTTTTAACACACACTTAAACATTCATTCCACACCTCGTCAACCAAATAAGCAAATGGATTTCAATTGACCAGCCAAGAGTAAATACATGCGCTTTTGTTGTCATGGGATCAAAACCGGGTTCATTTGTGTTGTCAGGCTCCCGTGCGGTTAAGGAAACGCTACGTGCTGCAGGCAGCCAGGACAAGGAAGATCCAAAGGTTTGTTCCAGATCTTCAGGCTGTCCTCGGGATATCAAACCCAGCCTTGATGTAACAGCGCCACGTGAAAGCAGAGCGCTGCAAAGGGACTTTGCTTTCAATCACAACTGCTATTAAAAGACTCAGTGCTTTAAGATGGAGCCCAGCAAGCTCAGGTCCCTCAAACCCTCCTTTCCTAAGCACCCCTTTGGCTGTGCTCTCCGGCACCCTTGAGCTCCGCAGCGACACGACAGCTCGACTGGAAGCTGCCGGTGCTCCAGCCGCATCCCTAAGGCCATGTCCCCACCATCCGTGGACGCACACTGGATCTGCCCTGGCGATGCAAAGCCTCCACCCGGCTCCAGCTCCCTGCCATGCTGCTAAAACTGGTGCTGGTGGAGCACAGCCCCGTGCAGCGTGGGGGCAGCATCCGCGGCAGCTGGTGCTTGGAGGTCAGGCAACGAGCACGGAGGAAACCCACCCGCTGTTCCGGCTCCTCCAGCATCCCGGGGCTATGGCCCTCTATTTATAGGCCTGAGGTGTGAATTGTCTTGGTTGCAAACCGGAGAGGGCAGGGCGCGGAGCACCGATCCGTGCTTTGGAGGCCGGTGGTGCAGAGCTGCAGCCCTCTCATGGTGCCTGCCCGGCCATCGGTCCCTGCAAGACCTGAAGGGCTTGGCCATGAAGGTAAACTGCCTGTGAAGACTCAGAGCCTCTGCCCCTTCCTCTGCGCTGGTCGATTCCCCTATGCAATGAGTGGAGGTGAGGAAAAAGCATCGTTGCCCAATGGCAGGGAGGCAAAGCTTCCGCTCCCTGCGACCCTCTGGTGATGCCCCATCCCTGGCAGTGCTCGAGGCCAGGTTGGACACAGGGGCTTGCAGCAAGCTGCTCCGGTGGAAGGTGTCCCTGCCCGTGGCAGGGGATGGAACTGGATGAGCTGTAAGGTCCCTTCAACCCAAACCATTCCAAGCATCCCCCAAAACACCCAACCCCATCTGCCCACATGCGTTCTCCATAGGATGGAGGTGAAGACGCCTCAGCTGCCCGGCCTGCCTCACATCTCCAGTGCCATCAATGCAGAGACAGCTGCCCGAGGACTGCTCTTCTCTTTCACGCCCACAGCAGCAACTGCTGACCAGTCCCCCCAGGCTGGGGCAGCCGTCCCCAGGCATCACTGCTCCCATCCGCATCGCCACAGCCCCAGCACACAAGCGGCGAGGAGCAGGGCCCCCCATGCACCAGACAGCTCAAACCGTGCTCCCACCATGCTGCACCCAGCACATCCGAGGCGTGCAAGGAGGACAAGCTGAGAGCAAGACAAGTACATTTTGCAGAGCACACAGTAATTCCACTCCCAGCAGCTATCAGCAATAGCCACACGTACCCGACACTGACAGCAAAAGGCTATGGAGAAGATTATCACGTTAAAAGTAACGAGAACAAGAAGTACAGGCAAGAAAATTACAATATCCTGGAGGGAAGCTTCCGTAATATTAAAATAATCCCACTTTCCGCAGCCTCCTTCGGAAAACTCCAAATCAAACCGTGGTGCTGGATGGAAGGATTCTGCTCCGAGGCACTGGGGCTGGGTGATGCAGGAGCATTTCCATCTACATAAAGAATGAGGAGCTCTCAAAAGCACTGACACCAAGCCATGTTCCTCCTTTTCACCCAGTTATTTCTGTTTGCAAACACCGGGCCCTCCACCTCCAGTAGCATCCCTCCTGCTTTAAGGGCAATATCATAATCGACACCATGGTTACAAGGCAACGAAGCAAGACCAAAGCCAACACTACAAAGAGATGGAAATAAGGGACTGTGATGAACCTTCTTCTTTCCCCTCAGGTTAATTTCTGTTCCTGGAGGAGGAGAGCTAGCTGATTTCTACATGTTCCAGTGGCCCCAGCCTATTTGTGGGCCTTGGGAAGAAGAGGAAAGCGTATTATTGTTCCTCCCCCCTCTCCAAAACAGAGAAACCCATAGAATTAGGCCAGAAATCCTGCTCTAACCTGGAACTCCCGCTGACCTTTGCCACCCCATCAAACAAGAGGAGACTGAAGGCAAGTAATGTGGGGGAATATTTGGTCTGCATCCAGCAGCAGCGACCTGAGCCAAAGGAATGCTGCAAAGTGAGGGTGAAGCTGGGACTTCACAGGTCTCAGCACCCAGCCAGCAATCCGAACCCTCACCAAAGCCCGCAGGAAAGGCACAGTAAAATGGAAGAAGGATGCACCTCCAAACCGCAGAGATCGGTTATGTGCCACCAAAGATGGAGGGAAGAGAATGGAAGTGGGTAAACCTCGCTGTAACCGACCTCACTCGACCTCACCCCACCATTCCTGTGACATTTCCTCTGTCATTCGGAGCTTTCCAGCTCGCTGGTGGAGCCCAATGGAAAGGCGCTGACGGCCGGAATCCTCCTGCTCACAGAGCTCCTCCATCCGACATCCCTAGGGAAGGCAGAGCTGCTGGGATGAGTCAAGGAAGGGAGGCTTGGCAGGCGCGCGGGCTCCCAGCTCAGGTCTCTGCTCCCTGCCAAGCTGACTCACCCCAGGTCAGCCAGCGAGGAGGAGGAGGGCGAGCCATCTGAGTCAGCCGGGCCGGAGGCAGGGAGGAAGGAGCAGAACCTGGGTGATGGGAAGGGGCTGCCCCATCCCGGGAGCTGCTGCCTCTCCCGACCATGGCTCCGTGCCCCATAGGGATACAGGGCTGCTCTCCCTGCCTGTCTGCATAAACCCCAGCACGGGTGAGGAGCAGGGTACAACCTCGGGGACATGGATGAACTTCAGCGAGCTGAAGCTACAGGAAGACAACCACAGCTCCGGCTCCAACGTAACCTGTGCTCAGACTGAACTCATCCCGGGGGGAAGAACATCTCTGCTGTGAGAGGCTCCATCGCTGCTTCGGGTCTGAGCAATAAGCATCGTGTAGAGAGATGAATCCCAACAGGTTTAACTCCTATCACTGGGCATTAGTTTAATTGGGCTGTGCTGCTGTGTGCTCCGTGGCCGCGCTGACAGCAGGTCCTCTCTGAGCACTGGATCCTCCCACCGGCTCCCGGCCTCTCTGCAAGCCCCGGTGACAGCTGCTCTTTTCAGGGATGAGGAGGGGAGAGATTATGTTGTCTGGAATTGGATTTGCCCAGGTTAAGGTGGACACAAAGCAAAGCGATGGCTGGGGCGGGGGGGATCACTTCAGTTCACCAGCCACTATTTCCTATGGGGGTTTCCTTGTGCCTGCAGAGCTGAACGGCGGCTGACACCATGCCCTTCTCCAAAGGATCAGAAGCGAGTGGGCACAGGGAGTCATGACTAATCCCCTCTGCAGCCCAGGCAAATTGCTGCTCAGTACCAGCGCTGGTCTGGAGCTGACACCAGCCCCAGCATCGCTTCATCAACCAGAGAAAAAAGGCTCCTTGGTGAGCAAAGCCCCTCTCCTGCACTCCAGTTCCATGCCCCATGGAGAGCCAAATCAGCCCCATCCCAACAAATGCCTTCTTTTCTTTCCCTTCTCCCTTCTCTTTTGTGGTCCAATCTCTGCGAGTGGGAGATCCTCTACCCGCAACCACTTCCCTTCGGATGGGCTCGGGATGCAGCCCTGGAGATGCCACACCTTCCCACTTCCTGCAGCAGGCTCCCGAGCCCAACATCTGGAATACCACAGGCCTTGGCTGCTGCCGCCGCTCCCTAAAGCCCGCACAGATGGAGCGGCTCAGCCTGCAACTGGGAGGTAAAGCTGGGGGCCTCGAGCTCGCTCCAGCCACCACGGCTCCCACCCCACGACTGAGCCTTGCTCCCAGGGGATATTGGTGGTTTCCTGATGTTTGCTCTTTGAAGAGCTGCACTTGACGCTTGCTGTGAGGCTGCGGAGCTCCGGGCTTCCTGCCTTCTGCTTTCCACATTATCTGCTGCCTGGAGAGCATCAACACACGGCAACGTGGGGCCCCTTTAAAGCGAGCATCAAACCCTGAGCTACCGAGGCGCTGGGAAACACTTGTTCTTGGGGAGCTGAGGGAGAGGGGGAAGGAAGGAAGGAGGGAAGGAAGAAGGGAGGCAGAGAGGGAGGGAAGCAGGGAAGAACTAAGGAGAAAAGGCCTGGAAGCACTCGCGCTGTTGAATGAACCTCTGCCTCCCGGATATCCCGAGCTGTTCTATTTAACCCCCCCTCCCATACATCTATAGCCATAAGCAGTGCCTGCCAACACCCTCAGAACAGCACATCCCAGCAGCTCGCAAAGGTGCCACCATTCATCTGCAGAGCCCAAGCTCCTGCTGCAGCTCAGGGACCACTGATTTCAGCAGCAACAGAGCACAGGGGAGACCGAGTCCCTGACACGAACCTTTTGCAACAGCAAATGCAGCAGGAGCAGAGGGAAGTCAGCACTGGCAAGGGAGAGAAAAAGTCAGCTTGGATGTGAGAACGGGTGGGATAGAGATGCCCAAGACACCCAGAGCAGTCGGTTCTTGCAACAGCCTGGAAGGATGCTGGTGCTGGAATGAAGATGAGAGTGTCTGTCCCCATCACCTGCCTGGCTCAGGTCTTCCACTGACAGCCTGGAGCCGCTGCAGAACCGCTGCTCTACAGCATCTGACGAAATGCACCATGACAAGTGAGGTGTCGAGGGAGGGGCAGGATCAGGCCTGCGCCTCCAGGGGAAAATGTCATGTCCTGAGGAGAAACTGCCCCATAAACACGAGTGCCCACACATCCCGAGGGAATTAGCCGCGATGAGCGGCCCGGAGAGGAGGGATCAGGGGATTAGGTCACCGGCACCGCTATGAAGACAAGATGCTCCCTGTCAGGGCACTCCTTTCAGAGCAGGAACGCAGCTTCATTTTCAGGGAGAGCTCCCATGAGGTCCCACAGCTTTATTTTACACGGGACAAATGCAAAGCCAATCTGCTTAAGAAGGGAAAATACCCCCAGCCAGCTGCAAGCAACAGCGCTTGGGCTGGGAGCCTCAAATCCACCAGAACACAAAATGCGGTTTTCAGTGGCTTTTAAAGCAAATGCTGTGCAGCACAAATTAATTCACGCCCGAGCACTGAGCATCTCAGCTTATGAGCCTTTCTTTGGAAACAGTTATATTCAGCGATCTGAACCACTCCTCCTCCTCCATCTGCTCAGAAAGGATGAACAAACAAGCCATTGCTGCAAGAAGGAAGGAAGGAAGGAAGCCCGTTCCGCCATCTCCAAGGAAAACGGTGCCAGCCCAGAGGAGCTCTTCCCCTCATCCCCCCCCCTCCCCAAAAACTAATAATGACATCAGAAAGAACCAGCTCCTGCAGTGAAACGCTCCCCCTTGGCCGGGCTCCCCCTCACTCCCCGCACGAGGAGCCGAGCGCTGGTCACACGCAGCAACAGGTTCTGCTGCTCCCAGCTCCCTCCCACGACACGCTGCGAAATGGGACGAGTCAAAGTGCTGCCTTGACTCATCAGCCACATGATCAAAGGCTGGAGCTAAAAAGGGGGATCTGGTTTACTCACTGTCTTGGGTACAATCTGTTTCTTGGGCTGCCCGATCTTGAACGGTATCCTGGAAAAGAGAGGAGAGGGAATGGATGAAGCAAGTGCTGCCAGTTGCAAACAGCCCGGCCCTGTGGGTCTCAGCATCAGTGGTAGGGTTTGGGCTTGTCCTGGGGCAGCAACACCTCATTCCGTGCAGTGTGCTCCTGCTCCAAGAGCCGACGTCCCCCCTGAAACCCCCTTCCCCACCCATGAGGCAAATAAATCACAGAATCCCAGAACAGTTTGGGATGAAGGATCCTAAGGCTCATCCAGTTCCAACCCCTTGCTACAGGCAAGGATCAGGCTGCTCCAAGCCCCGTCCAGCCTGGCCTTGAAAAGATGGAACTGCAATGGGTGGGAATGCCCTGGGTGGGAATGCAATGGATGCTCCAGCATTCCGACTGAAGGACACGTTTAAAAACAAACCCAAAAGGGAAAGTAAAGAAATTAATGAGCCCTGTCAATACCTAGAAAGAGGATGTTAAATAACGTAACAGTAAATAAAGTGACTGGAGCGGTGTGTGAGCTGCTTCCAAGCATCCCTGAGCCGTGCCGGAGCAGCTGGAGGAGCAGCTCACCTGCAGCACAACAGCTCCTTCATTCTTAAACCCTTCAGGCTGGTTCCCAGGAAATCTGGGTTACCTGAATGAGCTTCCCCATGCGAGTGAGCTCCAAGGTGAAGCGCGCTCAGCACAAACCCCCTCCACACACAGGGCTGGCTGGGGCAGGAGCTGGAGCTGGATGAGCTTTAAGCTCCCTTCCAACACAAACCAGGCTGGGATTCTATAGGGGAAAGCGAGCAGTGACACAACATCCCCGCAGACAAAACAAGCCCTGCGTTACCCGACCTGGCCGCTGCTTCCAAGCCGATGGTGTAATTAGGCACCAGTAATACCCTGGGCCCATGACCGGTGCAGGGCTCGGGAGCAGCTGGGGGAGCAGGAGCCAACCTGAGTCACCAGCTCTAAATGCAAGGGTTTTGTTTCAGGAGAACTTCCTGTTTATGGTGCTCCGGTGGGAGCGATGTAATTTGGGGCTGTTTAACCCTTTCCAGCGCCGGTGGCAGCGTGAATCACACCTCTCTCCTAACCAAACCCTCGGCTGCTGTGTAATTACCCTGTCAATAGCCGGGGGTGCGGCGCCTTACAGGAAGAAAGTGAAAAAAGAGAGGTTTTTGCGCTGTGTTTTCCTACACGGGTCAAATATAAACTCCAATGAGGCACTTCCCTCCCTGGCACCGGCACAGACCGTCCCAGCGCAGGCAGGTGCCGTCACGCCGCGCTTTTGGAGGTGATGGCATCGATCTATCTGGGTGGTAGGATGAGAAGTTGTGGTCTTTATCCAAGGCAGTAATGAGCCAGGGTTCACTGTGAGGGTGCTGAGGCGCTGGCACAGGGTGCCCAGAGAAGCTGTGGCTGCCCCATCCCTGGCAGTGCTCAAGGCCAGGTTGGACACAGAGCTTGGAGCAAGCTGCTCCAGTGGAAGGTGCCCCTGCCATTGGAACTGGAGGAGCTTTAAGGTCCCTTCCAACCCAAACCACCCCATCATTCTATGAGAAGCCACAGCAGCTGCTGAGCACCTCCAGCAAGCACAGGATCCAGGTTGGATCTAGGCTGGTTCCTAATGGGAAAGCACAGTTAAAAGGGTGATTAAAGCATTGCCTGTGCGTAACCTTCCCCTTGCCCTTGTGTGGCCAGCATCCACTGGCTAGATGGGTTAAATCAAGGCAATACCAGCACTAAGCGAGGGATATGGGGAACAGGCAAGGCAAAGCCATGAACTGGCATAGGCAGAGCAGGCAGAAGCCAAGAGGCAGGCAGTGGGGAGCACATCCCATCCCATCCCATCCCATCCCATCCCATCCCATCCCCAATCTCCACTGCACCACAAAGGGGAAGGAATAAAACAATCCCAGCTACTATCTTCCAGAACAAAAGAAAGTCACCGGAGCGCTTCACAGGGCTGCAACTCCACTCTGAAGCAGTAAATATATCTATTAGCATCATGATGCCAGTGGCTAATTATGGCTGTCTCGGTAAAACCTCTACAAAACAACCCCATGCAAGTGATGTCTATTCCGCAATTATATATTTTGCTGTTCTAGTTCACAATTTGAGATAATCTTTCCTCATTTCTGAATCTTTGCCTTATAATATGGTGCTGGGGGGGAATAAATGCATAAGCAGGAACAAAAGACGAGAGGTATGGATCATCTCCGAGCTTTTAAGACAAATGGATGTAGCCCATGCGTTACTACACCACAGCAAACTGTTGCCACCAAGAATGCTTGCCTCTTCACGAGGCCCAGCTTGCCAAACAGACGGGACACAGCAACAACTGCGTGCTTAAACAGAAAGAGCTGCTGGGTGGTTTATTCTGTTTAGATGGGATGGGGACAAAGCAAACACGTTGGGGAGCGATGGGTCGGCGTCTTTCACCGCCACGGGTTACCGGCGCCGCGTGGTTGCCACCGCTCCTGCTGCACCGAAGCAATCCAGAATTGGTGCGTTCCTTTCTTGCTCTCTCGTTTCTGCTGAGCGAGAGAAAGCTGGGGCTGTGTTTGGGGTGTGAAATCCCTTGAAATCCTGTTCCTGAAGAGCGCGAGCTGAGTCACAGCCGGAGCCTTCCCACCCCGTCCTCCCCACCGCACCGCAGGGCTGCAGGAGCATCCCGGCCCCGAGCCCCATCCCAGCGAGGTCACCAGGGGTTTGGGAAGGGAGTGGGGTTCAGCTGGGAGGGAGGAGGGGGAAATACTGCAGGGAAGGGGTGGGAAGAGCTTAAAGTAGGGGAAAAAAGTGTGGGTGGAGAGAATCCTGCAAGCTTCTACTCAGGGCTGCTCAGGAACCCCAGGGAGGGGAAGGTGGGAGAAGCTGTGGCTAATTCTCTCTGAAGTTTCCCCAGCAATGTCATATATTTACTTGGCTTTTCCATGTGCAAACCCAGGGCTGCACACACCAAAGCAGCTCCTTCTCCTCTGGATGCACAGGAGAGTTGCAGGCAGGGGAGGGAATACAGCTCAATGAGGTCTATAGGGAGCTGGAGTTTAAAACATGGAGCTCCCACTCCTACTCTCCACCAGTCCCCTGAAACAAAGGCACAGAGGAATTGCAGCGTGAATCAGACCAAATCACTGCTAATTCAGGGAGGTGATGGTCCCTTTGGACCATGCAGGACTTCAAACCCCGGCATCAGCCCAGGCCTGTACCTGGAATGCACTGGGGACAAACTCTTGGTGGATGCCACCCATTACCCTGAAGGCCCTTCCATCTGAGCATCACCTTGCAACCCCTAATCAATCCCAGAAGACCCCTCACATTCCCTGGGGATGCTGCAGATCCAGGGACTGGGGAGGGAAGGAAGGACGGACAAGGAACATGCAAGGGAAGGGGAAGGGAGAACTGAATGTGCTCGCTCACACTGTGGGTTGGAGGTTGCTTAACCAGACACGGAGGAAAACCAATGCCCAGACACCATCGGAATCCACCACACACAGGGACCCACAAGTCCCAGTGTGGTACGAACTGGTGGTATGGGTACCACCACTGTCACAACAGCAACTCAATCCATGGTTAGCCAGAAGTACCCACTTCCCATGGAAAGTTCTGGGCTCTTTTCCTCTTTGTTTTTTAGGCAAGCCCAGGCAGAGCAGCCACCGGAGCTCTGCACACTGCATTTGCACCTGAACTCTCAACGTCCCCTTTCTCACTGCCCTTAGCAAGTGAATGGGAGCGAGTGTCTCCATGGCTGGAGCGTCTCCCCTCCATCATTCCTTGTGCAGCTGTGGCTGTCCCATCCCTGGCAGTGTTCAAGGCCAGGTTGGATGCAGGGGCTTGGAGCAAGCTGCTCTATGGAAGGTGTCCCTGCCCGTGGCAGGGGTTGGAGCTGGAGGAGCTTTAAGGTCCCTTCCAGCCCAAACCATTCCAGATCCTACGATTCTATGCAGCGCTGCGCACATCCACGCCACAAAACCAAAACCTGGGCACCAGCACCACGCGTCTCACGACTTTGGACATCCTAAAGGCCATCAAAAGCTGCAAAGCCGTGGCCACACGGGCTGCCCTGGATCCAGCCCTCGGAGCAGCAGGATTCCAGCCCTGCCCAGGTGTGGAAGGCAGGAAGGCAGCCCCGGGTTAGCCGTGAATCCCGAGCATCGCTCCGGATTCCTCCCTGTACTACACGGTGTCCATGGCAACTGCAGGCACCATCCCACCCTGCTCCCCCCCCCTCCCTGCCTCATAGCAACCGCTCCAAACACAGCGCGAAGGCAAAGGAGGGGGGGAAAAAAGAAGGGAAAAAATTATTCAAACGGCTCACAAACAGCTTCTGTCGAGGGAGACGCTGTGCCAAAGCCTGCTTTGGGGTTTGTGTTTGGGGGAGGCGACAGGGGAGGTCACAGGGTGCTGAGAGGAGCAAGAAGTCCCTCAGAAACAACCCCATCTCGCGCTCCCGTCTGCCTTTCAACCCCATCCCGGTGACTTCAGGCACGAAGCCACACGGGGATGCCAGGGCGAGCCCCAGCAGCGGGGGAGAAGGAGCAAAGGGATGCAAACATCCACGCTGTGGTGGTCTGGGGGAGCGCAGGGACCGGAGGCGCCCAGCGCAGAGGTGCCCGGCTCTTCGCATCTTGCAGGGAGCCTGTGGTGGCAGCGCTAAAGCGACTCCAGGAATCAAGTCAGAATCCACTCTCCCACCCATTCCAAGAGGAGCACGAGGAAAAAAATATAATGATATTTTACTCACCCATCAAAAGAAAATTACTCACGCCAGGCGCGTAGGCGAGCGCAATTCTGCAGGGCTGTTTTAGGCCCTGACTCTGCTACAAAAATACCCGTTTTAAGTGCAGCCTGGTTGTGAAACACGGTTGGGGCTCAACCAGAACACCGGGGTACAGCTGCACGGGCAAAGAAGGTGGAAAACTGATCAGGAGAGCTAAGCTAATGTGCTGATTGCAGCCCCAGGACCCAGCTCCCATCCCTCTGCTTTCAGCCCGGGATGCGCAACCACTTCGCATGGGCGCTGCACGTGGCAGCGGTCCGCAGGGAGGTGTTTGGGAGCAGCGTGCACCTTGCTCACTGCCCTGGTATCCACTTGCTTCATCCAACCTCATTTCATCCCGTGCTCGTCTCCAGCTCCCGGTATCGTTGATACTTGGAGGAATTGGGGACGCTGCCATTGACCACGTCGGGATTTGCTGGGATTTGGGCTCCATAAAAAAAAAAAAAAACATCAATATTGATTCACTGGAAAGAAAACAGTGCCTTGGGCTGTGTTTTGCGTCCCACCTGCCCAACGTGGCCAAAGCACAGCTCCAAAACACGGAAACCACCATGAATAAGCAACAACCCCACTCTCCCGCTGCCAGGCAGCTACGCCTGCTCCTCCCCGCACTCTTCCCTTGCTAGGGAAGGTGCAAATCCATCCTCTCTGTGAGGGGCAGCTCCTCTTCTTCACCTCCACCCCCAAACACCTCAAGCAAACATATTCCCATTGACTCCGCGTTGTGTCTGATACCAACCTGGGGAGTTAAACAGTGCACAACCCGTTCAAACCCTGACTTTAAATCCTTGCCAGCCCCTCAGGCCCCTTAGCAAGAGCATCCTGCCAAGAGGCATATGGTTTAGCAGTCCAGCGACAGCAACCCCCCCATGCAGAGCAAGGATGCGCTGCGGTGCAACCAACCCCCACGTGCTTCACGCTGCCTCACCATCAACATTTGCCTAACATCTTTCCTCCTCCAGTAAACAGCAGCTGCTGCAGCGGTGCCGGGAGGCCACGCCAGGAAAACCCCTTCCCGCTCGTGAAATCACCTGCGGGAGCTGGGGAAGGGACAACAGGAGCTATTTGGGAGGCCGGGTAGGAGCTGCTGTGACATTTGGGTTCATGTGGCTCCGTGAGGCTTAAAATACCCTTCCAGTGGTCACAAATGAGACGCTTGTGGCAACAGAGGGTGTTGGTCCAGTAAAGCCACCACTTTATTTCTCTTTGTTGTTTATAGAGTGATGGCCAAGGTAAGCACTGGAATATTTCCCTCTCTCCTCCAAAACACATGGCCACGGGGCAGTGGGGAGGGCAAGGGGGATGAGGATGTGCTCAAGAGATCCCAACTCACAGCGCAGAAGCCGAAAGGAAGGCACCCAGCTCTGCTGAGATGCAGAAAACATCTCATCTGTCCATGCGAGGCTGTTTCCAAAACAAGCCTCCTCCTGCTCTAAATAAAGCTCAGCCTAGAAAGACAGCACTGCCTAGTTGCCTAGGTGCAGGATTTGGGGTTTAATCCAGTCTCTGTCACCAGCTCTGCTCTCTGGAGCAAAGTTTTCCTGGCTTGGTACAACGGGCGTTGCTGTGTCCTGACACAGAGAGCCCCAACCCACCGAGGGCACGGGCAAGCAAAGGATTATCCACGCACAATTCCTGCCCGCGAAACAGCCTCTCTGCCCTTTGGGGACCGCTCACACGAGCCTTTGCAAACCCCTCCGGTAAGGAGCCAAACCGGAGGCAGTGACAGCATGAGCTGCAGGCCAGGGCTGAGGAGGAACCCCCGGTCTCTTGATGGAGGAGCCAAAAAGGGCTTTAGCGGGTGCTGAGCCGGGTCCGGCGGCGCCCGTGGGCGCAGAGGGACACACGAGACACACACGTGCGCCCTGAACACACCCGTTGTGCCGCAGGGGCAGCGGGGAGGGCCACATCCTGCTCTGACGTCCGCATGCCCCGGCACAATGGGTGCCCCCAGCCCGGCACACACGCAGGCACCCGGCGCACGTCACGCCGGGCCTGCTCCCGCTGAACTCCGGCTTCTCCCAGTGAATGGGGCGATTGATCCAGAGCGGGAGCAGCAGCCAAGAGCGCTGGTGGGAGCGGGATGCGATGCACTGAGGGGGATTGTGTCCGGGCCACGCTGCGGGGTCCCAGCCCACGGCACAGCGAGGGGCTGACGCTGCCGGAGAAGAAAGGGACTCAGATCCGAGCGCAGCTCCCCTCCTCCAGCACTGACCTTTCCTTCCTCCCCACCAGCCCAAGGCAGAACCACCCGATCGCTCACCAAAGCCACAAGCAATGGTCCCCAGGCCTGGGGTGGCTGAGGGACACTGGGAAGCGCTGATGCTCCGGGTAACACCTGAGGAATGGGGAACAATTCTCACCCGAGTTATCCCACATCCCTCACTTGAAGGGAATATTCCCGTCTCATGTATGGGTGCTGCAGCTGCTCCCGGGCCAGGAGAGCGGAGCCGGACTCATCCACCCCGGAGCTCACCAGGGAGCCAGGGCAAAAGGCAGCTCCAAGCCCCTCACTGAGCAACGCTGCCTCCAGCCACGGCTGCTCTGGGGTGGGTAAAGCAGAACCACAGGACCCCGGCGGAGTTTTAACCAAAAGGCCCCATTTTATCAGTCCCCGCGCGCGGGTCATGGAAACGCAGAACCAACCAGGCTGGAAAACACCTGGAAGCGCATCCAGGCCAACCCATGGCACCGAGGCCTCGTCTCCACGGTGGGTGAGCGCTTGCAGGGACGGTGACTGCAGCCCTGCCCTGGGCAGTTCCAACGCTGAGCACCCTCTGGGGAAGGAATTGCTCCTCAGCTCCATCCAAACCTCCCCTGGCGCAGCTTGAGGCCGCTTCCTCTTGCTCAAATGCGCTCCCAACCCTCAAAACGTCTTTAACTCAACCGGAGACCTTCAGGGAAGGAGAAGCCCCTTTCTCCTTTACCCGCCACATCCCTCCCATCCCATCCTGGCTCTACGCTGCAATCCAGCGATGAGGATTCGGGCTCTTGGGATTCATCTCCAACATTCATTTCAGAAGCAGCGGCAGCCAAAGGCCCGCGCCTGCTCCAGACACACGTAGGAACCACGGATTGACAACAAACGAGCTTTACTTCCACGGACCCAGGGCGGGTTTACATCGTTTCAGAGCCACGGCCCACACGAACGTGCCCATGGTGGGTGCGGGATGGCCCCAGAGGGAGACCCCAAACCCCCCCCCCCCCCCCCCCCCCCCCCGGGCAGCCCGGGCCAGGGCTCTGCCACCCGCACGCGGAGGGGATGGGTTCTGCTCCCGGTTACGGCCACCGCTCCCTGCGCTGTCCCCGGGCACCACCGGGAAGCGCCGGCCCCGTCCTCCGGGCACCTCCTTTGGGGCCCCCCCCTCTCAGGCCGCCCCGTGCAGGCCCAGCTCCCGCTCCATCCCCGGAGGGCTCTGCCCGTGCCCCATCACCGGGGGGCGCCGAAGGGGCCCTGGGCACCCGCGCACGTTACCTGCGGGCACGCACCGGGGCCGGGATGCGCCGGGCGGCCCCGGGGGTGACGGGAGCGGGGGGGGTCGGTCCGGAGCGGGGATCAGGGGAGCGGAGGGGGGGATCCGGGATGCGGAGAGGGGGAGAACCGGGGTGCGGAGCAGAGAACCGGGGTGCGGAGAGGGAGAACCGGGACACGGAGAGGGGGAACCGAGGCACGGAGCGGAGAACCGGGGCACGGACGGGGAGAACCGGGGCCCCGCACTCACCAGCTCATGGCTCCCCTCACGGCCCCACGGAAGCGCCGTTCGCCTCCGGTCCGCCCCTTCCGTCAGCGCCGCCGCCGGCCGGGAGGAACCGGGGAGGGTGATGCGGGGACGGGGCGTGACGTCACGGGGCAGAGGGGAACGGGGAGAAAACGGTGAAAAACGATGGAAAACGATGGAAAACCCCCGGGAACGGGGGTGGCATCAAAGCACCGGAGCGGGGAGAGCCCTGGAGCGGGGAAGGGCCGGAGCGCGGGGTGGGCAGGAACGTCCTGGGGTGGGAAGAGGTACCCAGGAGCATCCTAATGTAGGCAGGGGCATGGGGAGGGGATGCTCAGGAGCACCCTGGGGTGGGGAAAGGCAAGGGTTGCCCAGGAGCATCCTGCGATGGGCAGAGGCTCAGGGAAGGCGATGCTCAGGAGCACCCTAGGGTGGGTGCGGGATGGGGAGGGACGGGGATGCCCCAACCAAGCAGACCCGAGGCAATGGAGCAGGGATGTTCGGAGGTGCAGGAGCACCCAGGTTTGGGGAGAACCCCTCCCTACCCGTCGCCAGGAGGCTGGGCAGGCAGCAGAGCTGGTTTGGTGACCAAACCCCCCCATGTCCTCAGCGCCGGCCCCATCAGCCACCACCCTGGGGTGAAGGAAAGCACCCCCTGAGCTGTGGGTGCCCTCGGACCCCCCATTGCCACCCGCAGCATGGTGCCAGCACGTGCTGCTGCACGGGACCCAGGGTGGAGGCCCGGGATGGGTGCCAGGGGTGGTTTATCCATGAGCAGGTGAAGGTAAACAGCAGTGATTACAGCCAGGGAGGATGATGCTAAACTGGGAAGGTGCCACCGACACCGGTGAGGACAGGGATTAGCTGGAAAGGAGCAGGAGAGGGCGGACAGGGCCGGGTGGGCACCAAGGGGATGGTGTCCATGGACCCCCCAGCACACAGGAGAAGGAGCCAGAGTGGTGGAGAGAGGAGGTTGAAGGTGGCACAAAGGAATCAGTTTTGGGGTGCTGATGGATGGGGATCAGAGCAAACCCCGAGGGGAGGCAGCCAGGAGGACCCCACTGCATTCCGGCCAAGGTGTGGGGAGGAAGAGGAGGGATGGAGCGAGGCTGGTGCCGGGGTGGGTTTCCTGGTAGGAAACGGTGCTGGTCCTGGCCGCCATTCCCACTGTGATGGCCCACGTTGGCGCAGGGGATGCAGCGAGGAAGAGCTGGAACACGCGGGTCCTGAGTGTCCCAATGGCCGTGGGGCTCTGAGCACATTCCGTGGTGGCTCTGCCCCGTGCGTCACCACATGCCAGGAAGGATCATCTGGGATTCTGCTCCAAAACTCAGCCACAAGCAGAGGTCAGAGCTGCCGCCTTGGCTGGCAATGGGGGGACGCATCCATACGGCAGCGGCATGGGGCAGGAAATCCAGAAACCATCCAGACCTTCTGCAGAAGCCATCTCCTGCCAGGGCAGCGGGAGGAGCTGAGCCGGAGGCTGAGAAGATCCGGGAGAGATTCCCACCAACATCTGTGTCATCAGCATCTCCCAGCTGCAAACCAGGAGTGCCTGGATTCAGGTCCTCGTTGCTCCCAGCGCTGGGGACGAGCTCTCAGCTCTCGGTGCTCCTCCTTGCAGCAGATCCCATCCCATGGAGCGCTCCTGGGTGTCCACATCAGCCTGCAGAGCCCCGGAGCCCCTCCGCAGGGGGGAGCGAGGTGCTGCCGTCCAGGGGGCAGAGGCAGTGAGGTGCGGAGCTGTATATGACTGCAAACCCTTCCCTCCTCCCCAGAACACAGAGAACCCACAACGGGGATGCAAAGTGCCGTGTTTCCGTAGCAACCAACGGTTTTCGTGCAAGGTGCCGCACGCTCGCCACACGTTTCACCACCCAAGGGTGCTCCTCACCTTTCTGCTCCATGCAAGGGACACCTGAGTGGCAGAGCGGGTCCGCAGTGTGGCACCGGGGCCGTGACACCCTGTTCACACACGGTGGGCTCCTTCCCTCCTCTTTATCACAGCGAAGGAGCCCAAGTGTTGGAACAGCATCGCCATGGCACAGCGGTGGTGGTGATGTGGTCATTGCCATGCCACCGCCTGCCCATGCCCAGTATCTCCAGTGTCTTCCAGCACAAGCCACCAATGGAGATGGGCACAACCACCACCACCACAGCACCCACGGGTGATGCTGGAGGCCGTAGTGGCTCTCCCCACACCATCATCTGCATGCACGGTGGCTCCACACATCCACTTGTCTTGTCCAAGCCATGCAAGGGGACACAGCGGGGACACTGATAGCTCCAGAACCAACACGACCCCTGGGTGCTGTGGGATGCTCAGAGCACCAAGGGAAGGGCAGCCCTGGCCCACACTGAGCCCGCACCTGGTCCGGGGGCTGATCCAACCTCGTCTCAATGGTCAACAAGAGGCTCGACCACCTGGGAAGCCACTCCAGGATACAGGAGCCCACCCAGGGCAGCACCCATGAGCTCCAGAGCCCCAGCACCACAAGATGCCCTTGCTGGATGAGCCAGGCATGCTCTGAGTCACCCTGGGCACTGTCTGCTCCCAGGTTCTCCATGACATTGAAGCTCCTCCAAGCTCAGTGAAACCCCAGGAGCAGCGGCTCCACTGGGGCCTGCCTGTGGGTGCGAATCAAAAGGCAGGAAGTCTGATGGCGGTGCCAGTGCCTCCACAGCCCGGGAATGCTGGGAAAGCCTGCCGTGCTGACGCTGGATGCCAGCACTGTCAGCAGTCCCTAGGGAATGGGGATGCTTGTGGGATGCTCCAACACAACAGAGCCTGTGTGGCCCGAAGGACCCTCCACATCCTCCAGCACATTCCCAACTCCAGGAGAACCAGGGCTTCCTGGGGAAGGATTCAACCGCTCGTGCGCCCACTCCACATATCCATCACCTCCTTCTCCCACCCATCCCTCGTGCCCGTACAAGCACTGGCGCTGGATCCGGTGGTTATTTATAACCGCAGTGGCCTGGCCCGGCACCATTCCCATGGCAGCTCTGCAGCGGGGCGCTGGTACCGGCTGCGGCAGCGCGATCCTCTTTCGCCCACCGTTATCCGACGGATGCGACGCACGGGCAAAACGGTGCCGGGATCAAGGCGGAGGCGGCGGCGGCGCGACAAGGGGCAGGAATAAGACGCAAGGGCAACTCAAGGACACGGAGGATTTGGGGGTCCCTTGGGACAAGGGGGGGATGTGAGGATGGAGCCGGTCGCCTTCGGGGTCACCCAGTGTCCTGGAATGCCGGAGTCACGGCGGCGTCCTGCAAACAGAACTGAAGGAGAAGGGGGGGCTGAGAGAAGGTTGGGTTGGTGCAAAATCAATCATACCAAAAAGAACCCATAAAATACAACACTGGGGGGGGGGGGGGGGGGGGATACAAACAGGCTCCAAAGTCACCCATAAAGCAGCACAGCACCCCTGGTCCTGCCCGTCCCAAGCCACTTTAACACCCCCTGACAGAGGAGAAACTTCTTCCTGCTCTTTGCAAACCAATCTAGCTCCTTTCTGAGCAAAGCAAAATAAAGATCTTTACTCCGGCTTTTGATTGTCAGCAAACACAATATATTTACTGCATTAGCATTTGCTCACAGTGCAAATGGTACAACAATACATCAGTTCCAGGGTTGAATTCGGATTTTGTTTCCCTTAAAAATGCTGTGTGCATCGACGAGCATCTTCGCGTGACGACATGACAAAGGAGCAAATGAAATGTGTGTGAAAATTATCACCTTTTCACGATATCAAGCATCATTTTTTTGCCTTTGAACCTTAGTATAAGGTACTATAAATCCAAGAAATAAAAACATCCACAAAATATATTACATCTGGCGTGATTTTTTTTTTTTTTGTCTTTTTTTTTTCCTCCTTTTTTTGTGTTTTTCGTGGGTTTTTTTTTTTTTTCTCTGAGTACTCAACTTTATACAAAAGTCTCTCAAAAAATATCATTCCCTTTAGGTTTGTGTGGCGAAACCTGATTGTGGTCGGTGTGGTTTTTAATGTAGTTCCTCTCCGTTCACGGCTGCGTTCTCTCCCTCCGCTCGATTTCCTATACCTCTAGAATGTGGCGTGTGTGTGTGTGTGTGGTTTATTTTTCACATGCAGACATCAAACCTGGATAGCACGACCTTTTGGCAACAAAGAGTAGTATTTTTTATAGCTTTTTCAAAGTCATTATTCTTAATTCTTAATTAATTCTTATTTTTGCTTCTTTTAGCTTAAATGTCTGAGCACAGATTGATTAAAACAAAAGAAGAAAAAAATCAGAGCAGTCATGCAATGACATGCACATACCAGAAGGAGAAAGGAAAAGAAAAATGGGAAATAAGAGGACTAATTGATTATTTTTCCTCCTCCGGACTCGGTTGGCTTTAAAGTGACCAAATAAAAGCAACGTTTCCAGAGCTCACATTATCAAAAGTAGGCAGTAAAATCCTGGGGTGGGTTTGGGGGTTATTTTGAGGCGTTTCTGGACAGAATTTCCCTTCTGATGAAAAAGAAATAATAATAATAATAATAATACAAAATGAAAAGAGGGGAGGGGAAATAATAAACCAACAAACCCAAAAGCTGCTGCCGGGACGTTGCTCCCCGCCGGGGGACCCGCAGCCCCCCCCGCCCCGCCAGCCCCGCTTACCTCCGATGGGAGCCGGTGCTTGGGAACAGGGAGAGGGGGACCGGGGAGAGGGCCGGGGGGCAGAGGGGAGCCGGGTGGGCTCCGTCCATCCATCCCCGCCCGGCCGCGGGAGGTGCGGCTCGGGTCCAAGGAGGGCCCGATCCTGCCCAGCCCGGCCCCTGGGATGCGGCAACCGGGGATCCAGGTCAGCCGGGATCCCTCGGGATATGCAAGCCAGGCAGCCCAGATCAGGGCCGAGGGAGGGGTGGGTGGGCTGGACCCGGGACATGCGGGATCCGGGAGGTGCGGGATCCAGATGGACTGGACCCAGGAGGTGCGGGATCCAGGCAGGCTGGACCTGGGAGGTGTGGGACCCGGGAGGTGAGGGATCCAGATGGACTGGACCCAGGAGATGCGGGATCCGGGAGGTGAGGGATCCAGATAGACTGGACCCAGGAGGTGCGGGATCCGGGAGAGCTGGGTCTGGGCAATCCGGGTGTGGGTAATCCGGGTGCAGGCAGCGCGGGATCTGAGCACCGGGGTGCGGGCAGCAGGGATCCGGGTGCGGACAATCCGGGATCTAGGCAGTGCAGGGTCCTGTCTATCCAAGTGCAGGCAGGATCCGGGTGCGGGCAGCCTGGACCCGGTCAATCCGGGTGCGGGTGGCATGGACCCGCACAGCACAACCCCCGCGCACCCTAAACCTGGGCGACGAGGCCGCTGCGGAGAGAAGAGGGGGTGCCACCAAACTGCTCCCCACGGTCCCTTCAAGCGCACGTGGTGACAGCGGGAGCGAGGGCGACGGGGGGCGAGGAGGTGGCGGCAGCGGTGGCAGGGGGCACGGCGGGGGGCTGCCCGCCCGAGCCCTTGTCGGTCTTCTTCTCCTTCTGCTTGAGGTGGATCTTGGCGTGCCGCTTGCGCTCGTCGGAGCGGGCGAACTTGCGCCCGCAGAACTCGCAGGCGAAGGGCTTCTCGCCGGTGTGGGTGCGGATGTGGGTGGTGAGGTGGTCGCTGCGGCTGAAGCTCCGCATGCAGATGCGGCACTGGAAGGGTTTGTGGCCCGTGTGGATGCGGAGGTGCCGGGTGAGCTCGTCAGAGCGGGAGAAGCGGCGGTCGCAACCCTCGGCGGGGCAGGCGTGGGGCCGCTCGTGAAGCGGCGTCTTGCTGGGCCGGTTGGGATACTTGCGGGGTCGGATGGGCTTGAGGGTGAGGGGTGGCTGCGGTAGCCCCCCGAAACCCGGGTGGATCTGCTTGTCCTTGAAGGCCTTGATGGTCTCCAATGGGGTGATGGGGGGCGGGTTGACGCGGATGGGGTCCAAGCTCTGGAAGGGTTTGTGCTCCGTGATGGTGCCCATGTCGTTGGGGTGGTGGTAGAGGTTATAGTCTGGGATCATGGGGAAGAGGTTGCTGTCCAAGGCGGGTTTGGCCGCCTGGTAATCCTGGGGGGAGTAGGTGAGGCCGGGGTTGCTTTGAGGGTCGTGGAAGGAGACGGGCTCCGGGTAGAGGTCACTGCAGGAGGAGTAGGGCGGCAGCGCGGGGTACATCTGGTCCACCTCGCCCTGCGGAGGCCCCATGCTGCCCGCAGAGCTCTGCGTGCTGGTGAGCGCGCCCGAGGACGGCGGCACCCCCAGGATGCCGGCGCTCATCAGGCTGATGATGTTGTCCTGGCACCAGTTGGAGGGCGAGTCGAAAGCGAATTTCCCCAGGTAGGTGACAGTCTTGTTGCCCGGGGCCGGTTGAAAAGTGCCCGAATAAGAGGACAATTCCTGGCCGGCTTTTTCGTTCGCTAAACCAATGTCCATAACATTATCTGTAAAGTGCGAGAGAGAAACGGGGCAGGGTGAGCCGGGAGGGCCGAGGCGCCCGGGGGGGATGCACCGGGGATGCACCGGGCCCGCTCCTTCCTTCCCTTCGCCGCCTCCCGCATCCCCCGGCGCTGGCTGCAGGGGCCGGGCTGCCGAGGGAGGGGAGGGGGGGTCCCCGCCGGTGGGACCCGGGGGGGGACGGAGGTACCTGCGGCTACAGGTAGGCTTCCTCCCCGTCCAGCCCCGGCAGCGCTGGGCACTCCGCGGAGCCGGCTGCGGCCGCCGACGCCGTTACCGACTCGCAGCCTTCCCTGTGCCCATCCCCGGAGAAACACGAGCTGGGGGGGTGATGTTTAGCCCCGTGGGGCTCCGCGTGGGAGCAGGGACCCCCCCCGCCCCAGCCCCGCACCCCGGGAAAGCCGATGCCGCGTCCCGCGAAGCCCACGTTGCTGCGGGATCGGAGGGGAAACGGGCACGGCCACGCGTGTCCGCGGTGCCTCCGCATCCCGGAGGATCCCGGTGCGGGCGGCTGAGCCTCTCCGCGCTGCGGGGCTCCGGCTTTTCTCCTTCCACCCCCCGCTCCCCGCGTCCTCCTCCTCCCCACGGAACCCGGCCCCGTACCTGCGGCGGCGGCTCGGCAGCAGCTCGGCGGAGCCCTGCAGCGATCGCGCCGAGCCACGGCGAGGAAAGGGGTGGGTGGGTGCGGGGGGGGGGACGCTCCCCAGCCCCAGCGCTTCCCTTCTTCCCTTCCCTCCGAGGCTCCATGACACCCTTTCCATAGCGTCCTCCTCCTCGCCCCACCGCTCCCCCCCCTTCTTCTTCTTCTTCTCCCCATTTCCCCCCCCCTTTTTTCTTTTACCTGCAGCCATCTGGTTGTAGTGAGCCACCGAGTCGCTGCTGCTGGAGAAGATATTCAAAGAGTTGGGGATCTCCTCTGGGTACAGATTGTCAGGCAATTGGTTCATCAAAGTGTTCATGGTCCCCGGCAGCTTCTCCAGTAGTTTGCCTGTCATAGCACTGGAGGAAAAGGCTGGATCAACGTGGCTCCGAGCTCAGCTCCCGAGGAAACAACATCCGAGTGGCAAATCCGTGCGAGGGGAATCATGCGAGAGAAAAAGTTGGGGGGGGGGGAGTGGAGGGGGTGGGGGGGGCGGAGGAGGAGGGGGTGCGGGGGGGGTGTGCGGTCCTCCGTGGGTCCCTGGTGGTGTTTCCTCGACGGGGGGGGTCTGGCTGGCAGATGTTGGTTGTAGAAGCGGGTGGGAGGATTTAACCCCTCCTCTCCTCTCCTCTCCCCCCCCCGTTCCCTCCCTCCCTCCCTCCCTCGGCTCCGTTCGCAGGTTCCCTCCGCTGCCGCCCGAATGCTCCGCCGGGGACTCCGCAGCCCATTTATCCGGGCGGCGGGAGCGCTCCGTGACGTAGCTGCCCATATATGGACAGACAAAGCCGAGCCGAGGCCGAGACGTCACAATGGAAGCTCCGCACAATGGAACATTAGAAAGCAGGAAGCGGGGCCGGCGCGCGCGGGGACGGGCAACGGGGAGAGCGGTACCGGACACAACGGGTACCGGGCACACCGGGCATCCTGCACCGGGCACCGGGCACACCGGGTACCGGACGCACCGGGCAACCTGTACCGGGTACCGGGCACACCGGGCATCCTGCACCGGGTACCGTGTACCGGATACACCGGGTACCGGACGCACCGGGCACACCGGGTACCGGGCACACTGGGCAACCTGCACCGGGTACCGTGTACCGGATACACCGGGTACCGGACACACCGGGCAACCTGTACCGGGTACCGGACACACCGGGCAACCTGCACCGGGTACCGTGTACCGGATACACCGGGTACCAGACACACCGGGCAACCTGCACCGGGTACCGGGCACACCGGGTACCGGACACACCGGGCAACCCGCACCGGGTGCCGGACCTGCCGGGTACCGGACACACCGGCCAACCTGCACCGAGTACCGGGTACCGGACACACCGTGTACCGGACACACCGGGTACCGGACACACGGGGCAACCTGCACCGGGTACCAGACACACCGGGCACCGGGCAGCTGCACTGGGCAACCTGCACCTGGCAACTTGTACTGGGCAATGGGCACCGGGCAACCTGTACCGGGCACCGGGCACTGGACAACGGGCAACCTTCACTGGGTACCGGGCAATCTGCACCGGGCAACCTGCACAGGCCACCAGGCACCGGCCGAGGGTCTCCCCCATCCGCCCTCACATCCCACCGGCCGAGCGGTGCCGCCCCCCGGGAGGGCGCGGGTTGTGGTGAGCCCCGGGGATGCTCAGGGCGAGGGTGTGACCTGGAGACTTCTTATCCCCCCCCTCGTCCTCCTCCGCTCCATGGAGAGCAGGAGCGAGGGGATGGACCGGCCGCAAACCCCATCCCGCAGCCCCGCGGGTCTGCGGGGGGAAACGCGGCGAGGCCGGAGCCGCAGCAGCCTGAAAACAGGCAGTGGTGACAGCGGAGATGGCTTTGGGTGACAGAGGAGGTGGCTTTGCCCCCTCCCCGTGCCCCGGGTCCCGCGGGGAGCAGTGCTTTGAACACTTTGGAACAGGTAACACTTGTTGGTCGCCTGTGATTTTAACCTCACCTCCCCCCTTTAAAAGTTTGGCACTTCCAAGGCGTCAGTAATTAGGTGGTTTCGTGCTAACTGTGCCAACTGATGCTATCTTTAAAACCCTCCGAGTTATATAGCAAATGTATGGAAAAATGCTGTGTTGCAATAGCTCCACTTACCCAATTCCTGCAGGGCCGGCTTTGCAATGGGAGCGGGATCCGCGCTACGGGAGAGCTGCGGCTGGAGGCACCGGGCACCGGCTGCGGGGTGTGTGAGGGGGGGAGCACGGGGAGGAGGAGGCCACCGGTGCCAGCAGCCTCCGGGTTTGGGCTTGGGGAGTGGTTGGGGGGTGATGTGGGGCTCGGAGGAGTGGGTGGGGGTTGTACGGGGAGGGGGGGCTGCAGTTCTCACTGTGTCCTGTTTTGAGCGTGGGGTGGGGGGGTGTGTGCTCTACTTCAACCCCCCACTTCACTTCAATGGCCCCCATCAGCCGCAGCCCCCCCCCATCCACTGCAGAGGTGCCCATCCATCGCAGGACCCCACTTTCATTAGAAGCACCCCCATTCCGTGCAGACCCTCCCATCCTGCGCACCCCCCATCCTTCGCAGAGCACCCCCATCTTTCTCACCCCCCCCATCCTTCTCAGAGCCCCCCACCCCTTGCATCCCCCCCTCCATCCTTTGCACCCTCCTCTCCCCCATCCTTTGCAGAGCACCCCCCTCATTTGCCCCCTCTCTATTCGCACCCGTTGCATCCCTCCAGACGCATTTACCCCCCCCCAGACGCAGCCCACACCCCTCGCCCGCCCCGCCCGTGCCCCGGCGCGGCCCGGGGGGAGCGCAACGGCGGCGGCGGGGAACGAGGAGGGGGGGAAGCGGGGCGGCGGCGGGCGGGCGGCCGAGGGGAAGCACCAAACAAGGCCTGGATCCGGTCCCGCCCCCGTTGCCTTCTTTGGCGCCCGGTTCCGGCGCCCCCGGCGCTGGGGAGGTGCGGGGCGGGCGCGCAACGGGGCGCGGAGTGGGGGGACCCGCAGCCGGTACCCCCCCCCCGGCAGCACCACCCCGGCATGGGGGGGGGGGGTGTCCCCACCGAGCCCCCTCTTCCGCCGTCTCCCGCCGCTTTCCCCGTCAGCGCATTCCCACGGTCGGAGCGCGATCGCATCCGCGGTGCTGGGGATGCTGCGGATCCCCCGGCAGAGCAGGGCAGCCCCCCCGCCCCAAACCAGCCCGAGCCACCCCACCGGCCGGGTCCGGCATCGCCACCGGTGCTCCCCACCAGTCCTTACAGTGTGGGGTGAGGGTTTGCTTGGCCTTGCTGGCACCCCAGCATCCCCATGCGTGCCGGCCCCACGTTTGGCTCATTCCCACCCCGGTGGGTACCTGCCCCCCATGCCATGGGCAGAGGGGGATCCGTACCCCATCCCCATGTGGCATCACCCCTCGCCAAATCGGGCTGTGGGTGCAGTGATAACACCCCAAACCCAACCTGGTTCAAAGATCCTTAGTCATAAGGACCTGGTTTACACAAGGAGCTGGGTTAGGAGGAAGCTTAAACCCAGCCTGTGAGAACCCAATCCTGCATGGCCACTGTCTCAGTTACTAACAGTGGTTTGATGCCAATTGATGGGGAACGGCCTTAAGCCAAAATAAACCGAAGGCAGCCTTAGACTGGCATGAAAACGGCCGCGTGGGGGTTGGACTGGCTTAGTTACAGCTCAGCTTAATGGGTTGGAGTGTTAAGAGCAGAGTAGTTTACCCAAAGGGAGCGAAAAAAAAAACCACCCCCAAAATATCACCTGGGATGCTCTGAATGGGTTTAAATAACAGCTCAGTGTGGATGGAGTCTGCAGCTGAGAGCTTTCACTTGTGCTGACCATCCCACACGCTTGTCTCAGGCTGTTCAAACCCCATCCTGACCGGGGTTCAGGAAGGTAAATGGTCGTTGCTCGCATCAGTGGTTTCACAGCTTGGAGCCTTATTCATGGAATGCCACGGTCGGTCCCCTCCTCAAAGCAGAGTCCCAAACCCCCATTGCCCCTGCAATGCAAAACCTCATTGTGTTAAGAAGGCAGAGCCGGCAGAGGCTCCAGCTCAGCCCCTGATCCAGCCGCCTCCTTCCCCCCAGGGATAACGGCAGGAATAATGGGGAGACCTCAGAGCAGCTCCAGTGCCTCAAGGGGCTCCAGGAAACCTGGAGAGGGGCTCTGGACAAGGGCCTGTAGGGACAGCCAAGGGCAATGGCTTTAACCTGCCAGAGGGGAGACTGAGATGAGCTCTTAGGCAGAAGCTCTTCCCTGGGAGGGTGCTGAGGCGCTGGCACAGGGTGCCCAGAGAAGCTGTGGCTGCCCCATCCCTGGCAGTGCTCAAGGCCAGGTTGGACACAGGGCTTGGAGCCAGCTGCTCCAGTGGAAGGTGTTCCTGCCCATGGCAGGGGTTGGAGCTGGAGGAGCTTTAAGCTCCCTCCAACCCAAACCATTCCATGAATGTGTGATTCTATAGTCTTTAGAAGTATCCCGTCTGAATTAAGCCTCCATAATACCCACTGATAAAGTGCTGGCAGCATCCCCTCATCCAGGGAGCACCCACAGCCACCCATACAAGCCCTGAGCACCCCCAGCTCCCACTGCCCCCCAGCCCGCTCCTCCCTCTGGGGCCATGCCACCCCCGTGTGCTGCGTGTCCCTTTGGGTGCTATCAGCTGATGGGAGATCTCCTCTCGCTCCTCTTGCCTTGTGACCGGGTCCTGCTGCTCATCACCGAATGATTCACTTGCCGTGAGCCCTGCAGGTGCACGGGGCTGTGCTGCGGCTCTCCGGGGACCAGCGGGGCTTTTAGAAGGGGAACCATTCAGGATTGTACCTAATTATTGACAGCAGAAACGTACGTACGGGGAGGAGAGCATGAGCTGGCTCCTGGTGCCCCGTGGTGAGGCAAACAGGGCGGCATCGCCACCCTGCCATGTGATTCCATGTTTCAGGAGCTGCGGGAGGCTCTGCACGGTGCATGGCTGCGGGTTTCAGGTGTTTGGAACCCACCGTGGTGGTGCCTCTGGTCCTGGATTCCAAAGGATGCTCAGATACAAAGCTTGAGGCGCTCCTTTGCCCCACCAGAACACGGCGGTTTTCCTCCCCAGCCCCTTGGATGTGCTCTAGATGCAGATCTGGGGCTGGGGAAGGTCACAGAGCTGTAAACAGTGTGGCTGCGGGGACCTGAAAGGTCACCCACCTCCTACCCCAGGTATGACTGTACCCGGGCTGCACTCGTAGGTGGCTGCTTGGATGGTTGACAACAAAACCCCTTCTAGAGCAGCCTGGGGAAGGGGAATGAATAACCCCGGAGCCTTTCAGCCCCCCGGACCACGAGGTGGGTGCCTCAGCGGCATCTGATGGAGCCACCGGCGTTTCTCAGTGCTGTGTTTGCAGGTGGCGAGGCTGCATGGGCGGGATGCGGCCGTTCCTGGTGGCAAACAGCAGCTGCCCAGATGTGGCCAGCGCCGCATCAGCAGCGATTCATCCTCTGAGCATGCCGTGGATGTGGGAGATGCTCAGCACCGCAGGGATGGGATTCAGGGCAATTCCTGGAGGAGGAGGAGAGACTTTCTCCACTGCTGTTGGGCGTGGGAAATCCTCATTTCAGGCCACACTTTGGCTGGGAGAACTGCAGCCAAGGAGAAACTGCTGGGCAGCCTTCCTGATCCCGGCCCAGCGCCCGCCCAGCTCTGCGGCCTTCCTGGTTTTCCTGGTTTCCCTGTGAAAACTACACCCTCACTGAAACATGCATGGAAAAGGCGATGGATGCCCCCTGCTCCCTCCGCTGTCCGGGGCTGAACTTGTGGGTCACTGTTGGCTTTGCTGGGTCAGTCTCATAGGGTAGATGCCCATAAACCAAGCCCTGGGGTGGCTGGAAGGGGGGAGCTGGGCAGGGGGTGCTGCAGGAGCCATAGGTGGTTGTGGGAAGCCCTTTCCTGCCTCAGTTTCCCCCGTGGCATGAGAGATGAGCCCTGGCTCACTCTGCCTGGGAAGCACCCACAGCAGCACTGGGTGCAGAGGGTCCTGTGGGGGGGCTCTGCCTGCACCCCATTCCCTGCATCACCTTCTGCTGCCATTGCCTTCCCTGCATCACCCCACTGCTGCTGCAGTGATGATGCGCCGCCTGCGCTCAGCCATCCCAAAGAGCATCCCACGGTTTTCCAGTGCTCCGAGGCCTGGGCTCCATGGGTGACTCCAGCGAGGGGCACGATGCTGCGTGCAGGGGGGAACCAGGAACCTCTGGGTCATCTAAGTCTGAGACAGGTCTTGGTCTGCAAACCCAAAGGTCTTTCCTGTTATTATGCAGCCTGCAGGAGGGGAACAATAGCGGTGGCGGCGGGTGCAGTGTGACCCAGAGATAAGGGGACAGTGTGATTAGCAGGAAAACCAGCGGGTAGATCCAGAGCTAAAAGTGATCCCCAGGGAGCAGCACCGCTGGGAATGATGGGGTTTCCAGTAGTAGAGACCAGGCACGGACCTGATGCTATGGGACATGCACAAACCTCAGCGCTGTGTCCCCATGTCAGAACGCAGCGCTGTGACCCCAGCGAGGGGATTGCAGAGATACCACAAAGGCTTTTTTTAACCTGAAACCAAGAAACAGAAGAGGAAATGGATGCTGAGAGCTGTGCCATGACACCACCGGCGACGTGAGCGGCTGCCTCATGGCACAACCAAACCCATTGCGTCCAATGGTGGTGCTGGAGAAGGGGCATCCAGGGATGGATGTGTTCCCGACGGCTGCGCAGCCTGGGAAAGCGCTGCTCCCGAGGGCTGCAGGGCTTCGCTGTAACCACTGAAGGAGAAACTGGTGAGAGGCCAAGGGAGAAGGATCTGCAGAGCCATTGAAACCAGCCCGGGGGGAATTAGCCATTTCCTTGCAATGAGGAAATGGGAGGTTAGCCCAGGACCTGCGGGGATGCGGGGAGGGGATGGGAAGCGCTGACAAGTGAGGACAAGCTGGGGGCTGCGGCTCAGACCGTCCTCAGCCCGTGGTGCAGGCAGGGGAGGCTGGAAGAGCCACCCAGCCACTTCCACCACACCTCTGGATGCAAACCCCAAGAGGCATCTGCCTCCCACTGGGATAGATGGGGATAAACAGGGATAAACCAGGCACCGGGGCCGGCGGCTGGTGCTGCGCAGGAGCAAAGCCGGTGGCTCAGGACCGTCGCACCAAAACCTCCTTTGTGTTCTACAGGCAAACCACATCTGAGGTGCTCCTGCTCCCGGCAGAGCGGGGTGAGGCCGGGACAAACCCAGCCCAAACCCAGCCTGAGAGAGGAAACCAAACCCCAGCAGTTTCTCCCTGTGGAGCATCCCTTGAGTGCCGCGTCCCGGGATCTGGCAGCTGGGATTTGCATCCCGGGTGCTGCAAGAAGAGCCGGTCCCAGGAGCAGGATGAGGGGCTGGGACCCCCGAACCAGCACACCCTGATGGGATAGGGAATGGGGCTGGGCTCCTCAGACAGCCCCACAGAGCTCCTCAGAGTTGTGCAGCACTTCAGAGGCCTCATAAGAATGAATTACTATTGCTAATTAATGAAGCCATCATGCTGAGCCCAACCTGCCCCTTGCTGCCCGCCGGCCCCTCGGGTGCTGGCACAACTCACAGAGGTGGGGACACGGCCCTGTCCTCGCCTCGCCTGCCCTCCCTATTATTTCAGGAGCCCTAAATTCCTGCCACAGCCCTGGCTGCCTCTCCCAGGGCCCGCCCGGCTGCCGAGTCACTGCACCAGCACTCATGGGCACCCATCACCAACCCCGGCCCCATGGCACAAGGTTGAGGGCTGGGAGCATCGGAGCATCTCACCGGTGGCGTCCATCACCTGGATCATGCCCAATCCCAAGAGCTTGGTCCCTTCCCAGTGCCACGGGGATGCGGATGCTCCTCTGCTCACCTGGAAAACCTCTCCTGTTGGCACCCAAAATGGGCAGCGTTGTTTATCCCCAGGTGGAGCCACCGCATCCCCACCGGCACATGGGATTAACAATCTTGACCTATTTCCCGGGGGGTGCAGCAAGGCTTAATTCAGTGCCTGCTTGAGGAGCACATAGATCTGCAGATAGAGCCATTATGGAGTGTGAGATATCATTAATTAATGCACAGGTTGATATAGTTATGTGCTTAGATCATCATCAGCTGATCCTGCTAATCCCTTCTTGTGCAAGTCCCTGGGCGAGGGGGAGCTGCTGCTTGGCATCACTTGGCTCCTGACGAGCTGGGGTGTCCCCACATCATCCCCACGTGCCACCATGGCCAGGGGGGTGCAAGTAGCGGCCCCCAGTCCCTGTTCCTTAATGTCCCCTGCTCCTAACTCTGCGTTTCCCCATGGTGGTCCCCCTGGAGGGGAGACACCTCCTGCTCTCCATCAGTGGATGGGACCCAGGGTTGCCTCTCCTTGAGCCAGGGGCTGAGGCTTAATCTCATTCGAGTAATTACTTCAGTAATTATTAAAAATAGATAATTATTACCCGTTTTATTCAGTGATCGCGTTTAGTGCAGGCTTCTCTTGGCCTCCAGCCCAGTTTGGGAAAGAAACACCCCCCATGCTCTGCTGGGAGCTGCCGCTGCTCACCAGGAACATTGGATTCTCACTGTTAGTATTTTAAACCCCAAGCCTTCCTCCTCCTCAGCCATCCCATCCAGTGGGTGGCTTTGCTTTGGGAATGGGCTGGAAGCATCCAAACCCCATCCTGGGCCTGGGGCATCTCAATTCCCTCAGGATCCACAAGGTTGGTTTATGCGTGCCAGCGATGCTGTGAGTACCGGTGGTGCTGTGGGTACCACGTTGCACCCCATCAAGCCCATCACACCTGAGCTCACCCAGCTGTTTTCTCCTTGCCCCTTCCTGGACCTTCGGATGAAAAGGTGACCCAGGCACGCCAGTGGAAATTGGAGCTAACAAATACAACTAGAACTTCCTCTGGATGCTAAAAATGATACCCGGAGACAGAGCAAAAACCTCCTCTGGGTGACAATAACAGAGCGTGGAGCTATTTCAGTGCTGGCTGTTCCATTGCAGCACTCGGCGCTGGGCTTGCGGCTGCTGCAAACCAGCCACTTCCCCAGGGACGTGACGTGTTTCCTTTCCATCACAAACTGATTTAGAAGCAAAACTTTCTACATTTAGGCAGCGAGAGACTCAGCTTCTCTTTTCTCTCTCGCACCGATGGTGAGCGAATGGAAGGAGAGATAAAGGGGGTGGGACCGGCACGAAGCGTACGCGGCTTCCTCCCGCTTTTGCTTTCTTCTGTCTTTCTAAATTAGCAAAAAGTGAACTAAAACCCCACAATTAATATTTTCCATGCCGTGGAAGCCTTGCACGTGTCCAAGTGGGAGTGCGGAGCTCCAGGCTGGCCGCTGCTGCTGCCACGCTGTGCGGCTGCAGCCCTGAGTGTGCCTGGGCCTTGGGCCTTGTTCGGCATCGCGGCAGGGGATCATCGGGGTTGTCCCAGCACAGCATCCACTGCAGGCACCCGGGCAGATTCCTGCTCTGGACCATCCCTATCCCTGTCCCCAGCTCTGTCTCCAGCCCTGTCCCTGTCCCCATCTCCAGCTCCATCCCCATCTCATCCCTATCCCCATCCTCATCCACTTTCCCATCACTTTCCCCATCTTCATCCTCATCCCCACCCTTGTTTCCCACTTCCATCCCCATCCTAGTCCTCATTCTCATCCCCATTCCCAACCCACCCCCATCCTCCTCCTCATCTCCATCCCCACTCCCATCCTCATCTCCATCCCCACTCCCATCCTCATCTCCACCTCCATTGCAATCCCTATTCTCCATGCCCATTCCTATCTCCATCCCCATTCCCATCAGTGCCACACAGGGAAGAGGCTCACTCTGGGCTCACAGCAGCACCCAACCTCTCTCCACTGCAGCTCAAACAGCCGGGAATGATGGTGCTAATTTCCTAGAAGGATAAACATCCGATTGCCTTTTCTCTCCCCTTCCACCAAAAATAAACAGAGCAGCCGCAGGGCTGAGGGCAGGGAGGGAAGGATGACTATAGTTGGACTGCAGGATGTCAACAAAGCATGACCTCTCATTTACACCGGTCCCTCGAATTACCCTAACGGCCCAATTACACCCTCAATGGAGGGTAAGTATAGCAAAGGAGAAGGAGCAATCCAGCTTTAGCATCTTCCATGACATCTCTGGGTGTCATTTCCTCTGCTGCTAATCTTAGCGCCATGGCAAGCCGGGGCTGTGTTGTTTCCCTGGGCTGTGGTATGTCACCAGCTTCCTTTTTCTGTTGGGCTCCTTCCCACTGTCTCCTGCAGTGCCCTTTACCCGGCTCCTGCATCCTCCTTCACACCTTGCAGCCCATCCCCATCACCCTGAGCCTTCCCCTGCCAGGCTGATGGAGCTCTGCAGGACCCGCTGATGTGTGTGATTCAGTAACAGCCATTTCCTGCGGCAGGGAAAGCCCCGGGCACGTTTAACTCCCCCCCCCCCCAGCAAGGAGTTAAAGCCACTCTCACTGCCCAGGAACCAGAGGGAGCAAAACGGGGACCGCACAGACCTGCTTTCTCTCTTGCATCAGCCACTGGTTGCACTGGGATGGACCCACGGACCAGTGCGGCAGCAGGAGCATCGCCATCCCCTCTAAACGATGCTACGTGGCCACGAGCAAGTCACTCCCTCGTGCCTCAGCTTCCCCTGCCTGCACAATCACCCCCATCCGGGACCTTGGTTCCAGTGCTCCTGGCTCAGGACAAAGGCAGCCTCGGGACAGCGCAGCCACCGAGGCCACGCTGCGAGGAGGATCCGCAGGCAGGTGAAGCGGAGCCCCGGAGAAAACGCAGTGCTAGATGAAAGCCTCATTAAGGAGGTAATTAAAGGGGAGGCCCAGCCAAGTGGCCACTGGGCAGAGCCCTTCTCCTTTATGGCTTCAGTTCCGGTTCTGCTTTCCAAGAGGAGCGGGTTCAGGCAGCGAGAGAGGGCAAGGGCAGGGCAGGGCTGGAGCCAGCCCCGGTTCCCACGCTGCCACCCTCCGTGACCACCGAGTGGGGGGCCCTGCCTGGCATTGCCCGCAGGAGGTCTGGCAGCTTAAAGCCATTCCCATTGTCCCATCCCTCCATCCCTTGCCCGAAGCCCCTCTCCAGGTTTCCTGCAGCCCCTACAGGCACTGGAGCTGCTCTGGAGTCTCCCCTTAAGGCCTTCTCTTCTCCAGCTGAACCAGCCCAGCTCTCCCAGCCTGTCCCAGCATCACCTCGTGCTCACTGCCCACAAGGGACCCACACAGCCCCATGCACTCCATCCACTCACGGTTTATTCTGAAAGCTGCAGGCATTAAGGTGTAAGACCCCCCAAGTGCAGGAGGGACATGCTGGGGGTCAGGTCAGGAATGGGGTAAGGGAGGAGAAGGTGATGTAGCCTTCCCAGGACACCCAGGGAGCCAGGACACCGATGGGATGTTACCTTCGGAGGGGATGAGGGGGTTCTCCCCGGTTTAGGAAGCGGAGGGGCTGGGTTTCTGCTCTCAATCTGGGCTGGGAGAAGGGCGGGCGCATCCTCGGTGGGTCCCAGATGTGGCTCTGGGATGCAGGGAAGGGGCTGCAGCTGCGCAGGCAAGCGACACAATGGGAAGAGCTAATCCTGGTGGTATTTGGTGAGGAACTGTGTGGAGGCCACCGGTGAGCCCAGCCGGAACTGCTTCACGAAGCTTTCCATCGCCCAGGAACCTGAGGAGAGAGGGGCAGGAGTGAGCAGGGATGGAGGCGGCCAGAGCAGGGGATGCTGTGGGGATGGATGCATGCAGGGGCAAGAGCGGAAGCAGGGCAGGAGCCATGGGCGCCCCTGGGTGTAAATGGTGTTGGCTCCTCTTGTGTCCCCACTTTGGAGCAGACCTTCCCATAAGTCCACCTTAGGATGCTTGGAAATACATGGGGGAGATGGCAGCTCCCCAGCCCCTTCACTCGCATGCACTGAGCCAAGAAGCCCACCAATTCCTGACCCCCTTCCTCTGCTGCCTGCCCTGACCCGAGGATGCTGGAGGGCCGGGGACACTCATGGCTGGAGGCAGTGATCCCTCTGTGGGGCTGTGGGCAGGAGGGATCCCCTTGTGCAATCCCCCTGCGCCCTGCCAGGGCTCAGTGCGAGCGTAGGTCTGGCTTGTGGCCGATGGAGCATCCTCCTCCCGGGCCACAGGGGCTTTCCCTGGGGACCCAAGCAGCTCACGCTGCCACTTGCGGTGGTGGGAGCCTGGATGGGAGCCGCTGCGGTGGCACAGGGCAGGGGCAAGGGGCCCGCTGTTTGTGTGAAACCTTCCTCCCTCCTCTCCTCTTCCTGGCACCTCTTTAATGTCACGCTGCAGACTGGCAGCCCTTATCTGCGCCCACATCTCAGCCCCAACTGGAGCAAAGCATCCCCTTTGCTCTTGCAAAGTGCTGAGCAAAACCCGAGCTGCTGCCTCACCCGCACGGGGCGATGGGGGTTTGGGTGCAGCAGAGCCCATCTCCCTCCGTGTGCCCCCCGCCTCCAGCACTGGGGCACTTCACAGCCAAAAAGCCCCTGATGGGCTCTGCAGATGCTCCTGGTGCTGGCGCTGCACCGTGTAACCTCCTCAGCTGGAAGAGAATGTGGCCCAGGAGGTCCTGCAGTGCTTGGGAAGGAGATCCCAGGATGCTCAGGCTGGACCCTGCATCCCGCTGGGAGGAGATGTTGAGATGCATCAGTTGCTTGTGGCTGGGGGGGTTCTGGCTGTCCCCACATCATCACTGACACCCATTGAGGACCCAAACCAAGCTGAAGCCAAGGATAATCCCAATGTGCCACAATGGGGTCACCCGCCAGGGCACAGAGACGCGTTTCCATCAGCTTTGGCTCATTGCTGCATCCCAAGCCCAAGGTGGGGGAGATGCCCCCACAGAGGACCCCAGGGGGGCTTTGGGTTTGCAACACCACTGCCAAGCCAGGCCATGGACACGGTGATGGCCACCGTGCCCCAGCGTGTGCCACAAACACATCCATCCCCACATAACACCCCTGGCAAGGATGGAGCTGCTCGCTTCAGGGTCTCGATCCATCCCCCATCCCCTCCATCTCGGGGGATGCTGATGAGCGCAGCACCAGGGGAAGTGGTCCCGAGGAGGGGGATGCTCCCACTGCACCCCCAGCCTTTCATCCGCTGGGTTTCAAAGCACCGGGAAAGCCGCAGAGGGAGCAGCTGGTGCCGGTGGGACCGGGGTGAGAGCGAGACGCGGCTCCCCCCGGCTCCCCGGGGCTGTCCCTGCTGCTGGTGAGGCCTCGGGAGGGCTGTGGATGAAAGGGGGAGGCAGAGCTGCCGCAGGGCTGCAGGCACCAGCCCCGGCTCTCATGGCTGCGTGTGGGGCCGGGGTTTTTCCTGACCTACTTTCCTACCTGCCATCACATTGGGGGTGCAGGGACTGGCCCCAGGGGAAGCCCTGGGTGATGCACCCAGTGGGTACCAGCCCTGGGGGTCCCCACACCAAATCCAGCACCTTGGGTGCATCCTCCAACCGGGTGTCCCATCCTGCCTGCATCCTGCATACCTGGCACAGGGTGACATCCCTCTGCCAGCCATCCACAGCACTGGGAACTGAGTCACTGGGACCATGCAGCTCTTGGTGTCACCATTCCCACCACTAGGATGTTACATCCATGGCTTGGGCCGTTTTCAAGCTCATTTCCCAGAGGATGTTATCACTGTGCTTGGCTCTTACTTGAGCACCTGCTGGAGGAAGAGGAGCACCCTCTGACATCCTGATCCTTGAGCACCACAGGCGAAACTGAGGCACGAGGTTGCTGCGGGGCTTGGGGAGCTCAAGGACCCTCTGGCCTCACAGGCACTGAGTGCATGGGGCTGTTTCACCCCCCAAAATGAGCAGTCCCCCCCCTTCCTCACGCACCCACAGTGTTGCCAACCATAATTTATCAACCTCATCAGCGGGGCTGAGAGCAGCGCTGACTCTTTCCTGCAGAGATTAATGATGCCCCAGCAGAGGTAGGCGGGAGGCCACCGGCTGCTTGGTCCACATTAACTGACACCCAGGGACTGGGGCTGGGAGCGGGTGCTCCCCGCAGCCCTTCGCTTCCTCCCATCCCAGCCACAGCCTTTCCCTCCCCATGGGGCCCAGTCCAACCCGATTTTCCAGCTGGGTGGATCGGAGGCGCACAAGGTCTGCTCATGAGTCAATGCTGCAGCCCCGATGTGATGGAGAGGGATGGAGCCATGGGAAGGGCGTTTGGCCGGGCTCATCCCCAGCGCCTGGTGCCCAAAGGACTCTCTGCTTCCCAACATCTCTGGGAAGCAAAAGGCCATTCCCAGCTGTAAAACACCTTTCGGGGCTAGGAGGAGGTTTGGGGATGCTGGGGAGCATCTCCACGTGTTCCCAGGGCTGGTGGGCATCCAGCGCTGGCACACAGCAGGCAGGGAGGAGCGGAACCGCTCATCGCGTGCAATTAACCCTCATGACCTCGCGCTAATTACAGTTCCCACAAGGGAAAGGCAGGAGGTGGCCAAGGAGCAGCCTCCCATGGGCTGTGCAAGGTCCCAACACCCCCATGGCCGGGGCTCTCCTGGTGCCTGAATTCCCCCTGCGCGGTGCCTGGGGGTGCGCGGGTGCCTCTGACACCCTGCAGACCACGAGCCAGCATCCTGCACCCCGGGAACCCTCACTCTGCACTGCCACCAGCGCCCCAGAGCCGCAGGGACACCCCACGGGTCTTCATTGCGGGTCCCAAGGGGGCACAGAGCGGGTGCTCAGTGACACAGCCGGTGAGTGGAGTGAATCAGGCTGTGGTGGAGAAACTGAGGCTGCAAGAGGGTTCTTTGCCTGAGGGCCCAGGGCGAGAGGCTGCAGGTGCAGGGATTGATCAGGAGAAGGAGCAGACGTTTGGACTCTTCCTGATGAAACAAACCCCTTTGCTCAAGAGATGCTCTGGAGAAACCTCTGCTGGGAGCCCTCTTTTACCACTGTCCCCTTGCTGTGGGTGACCCTTGGGCACAGCACCCGATGGTGCCATCCCCACGGCAGGGTGGGCACCGGGGCCAGCACGGAGCCATCCCCGCTCCGTGCGAGCTGCCGGCACTGGGAAGCCGAAGCTCAGATTCATTTCCATGCTGCCCATCAGCCCTCGGCTTTTATTCCCCAGGGACCTTCCCGAGGAGCAGGAGAGGGCTCTGAACGGGCAGGTCCTGGTTTAGTGCCCTCTTCTGGAGGCTCCGGCCTCTTGGCTCCACTGCTGAGCTCCTGCCATCCCGCCGGGCACACACCACGCGCGGCCCCTGCACCATTCCTGCTTCACCCTTGAGGCGCCAGGAGGGAGCTTCTCTGGGAGCTGAGCAGGGACAGAAACACCCTCATGGAGCTCCGTGGTCTCCCCAAGCAGTGGGAAAGCTGCCGGAGGGATGGGGGCATGGCACGGTGCTGGCAGCGCGCAGCACAGGGATGCAGGATGCACCTCTTGTATCGCAGGGGGACAGGACCGAGGCAGAGCTGTGGAGGAGCTGGATGAGCTCCTCACCCGTGGTCTGTTGGGGTCACAGTCAGCATCCCCCTTCTTTTCATGCTCTACCAAAGGCATTTTCTCCTTTCTCCTTCGCCCCACGGGCGCTGGATGTGCCAGTGGCTCAGTGGTGTTTGTCCCACTGTGGTCCTTGAGGATGGATTCATTTAAAACCCTTGAGCTACCAAAATCCCATCCTGTGGCTGCTTTCAGGGCTTGTGCCCAGGGAATTAAAGGGGACATTCACTGGACGGGCCAAGCCTGTGTGCAGCATGAAATGGTTAAAAAAAACCTTCAACCAACTACTTAAAGAACAGCCTCCACTGAAACGATGATGCTCGGGAGGAAACATCCGCTGCTGTTTTAACGGATCTTTCGCAGGGAGCTTGGGAAGGGCTGAGAAACTTCAGGATAGGATGGAGACAACGCAGCGCACAGAGCAGGGACAAAGATCTTCCACATGGACCTGGTGGCTGAACCCCTTTGGGTACGAGATTTGGGAAGCTGGAGCTGTACATCCTCTTAATATGAGGGTTTATGGTGGGTGTCCCATGCTTCATCCTCACCCCATGGGGATGCAGGTGCATGGCCCTGGGTGATAGCAGTGGAGCCCCCTCCTCTGACCTCTCCAGGGGCAAGGGGACAGGGACATGCCCCACTCCTCTGGCAGGGGGGTGGCTTCCGTGCATGTCATTAAGAGGCAGAGCTAATGAGCCAGAAAGCAACCGAAGAGCAGAGATAACCCACAGAGAGACTCGCAGCAGCAGCCACAGCCCGGCCCGGCACGGGGATCCAGGGATGAGCTCTCCGAAGGTGCCTTTTGTCCCTCGGGATGCGCAGGGCTGGTTAGCAGCAGGCAGGGGTGAGTCAGGCTGGCACGGACGGGAGGCACCGACCTGCCCTGCCTGCCGAGCCGCGCGCATGCGGTCCCACTGGGAAAGTTGGGAAACTTCCCTTGCTGAGGCCACGCGAGCTGCAGCGTCCCGTGCTCCCCCTGCACCAGGAATACACCTTTGCATGCGTCTTGTCCATGCCAAGGGTCCTGCAGGGTGCGACCACCCGGCCTGGAGCAGCAGGGATGGTCCCATCCTGTCCTTGCCGTGCACATTGAGGGAGGCAGCAGCTCTGCGCCGGGGTGGAGGGAGCTGGGAGTTGGTGAGCGTTGTGTCAGCCGGGTTTGAGCAATCCCTTGCTAAACCATCTCCATGTCTGATCCTTATCTGCGCCCTCCGAGGTGACGAAACTCCCGTGGCTCAGGGGGGAAGAGGTTCCAGCAAGGACTGGATGGAATTCACAGCCCACAGGATCTCTCCTGGCTTCCGATCCCGCTAGCCAGGCCGTTACCAGCCTTTTATGCCAAGGACTTAACACCCCAACTGCGTCCCGTGTAAGGATTTGAAACCCTTTTGCACCAAACGAGCATCCCAGCATCGCACTTTGGGAATGCGCCAACGCGCGGCGTTACCCATTCCCCCTGGGAAAGCCCCTCTGGGACATGGTGTGGGACCAGGACAAGGGCACGGCTGCTCCTTACCCAGTGAGATGCGCTCCTCGGGGCTCAGGGTGATGGCCTCGTGCTCCGGCTGCTCGTGCAGGAGGAGCTGGTAGCGGTGGTACCCGCTGCGGGGAGGCGGCGTGGGACGGACGTAATCTGGGGATGCAAAAGATAACGGCTGAGCATCCCTCTCCACACCACAACCACGTGTGCACCCCATCCCTCCAGGCTGGGATCAGCTCTCCCACCCAGCACCAGGAGGGAGAAAACACTGGGCAGCTTGGGTGTTTGATGGGTAGCAGCAGCCCAAAACCCCTTTCCCTTATCACTGCCAGCTCCTGTTGTCCCTTTCCCAAACTAACCCACCTCCAACCTCTCACCTTGCCAGACACCGCCTCTCCTCCTCTTTCAACTTGAGAGCCCCAGGGCTCTCCTCGCCCCTGTGCTGAGCACTTTGACCTCTCCTCCATCACCCTTCCCATCCTTGCCATATCCCTCCTCATCCCCACCGTGCTGGGTGCAGGCTCGAGACCCCCAGCATCCTGCTGGAGCATGGCCAGCACCCCTCACCCTGCTGCTGCCCCACAGGAGCTGGGGGCCTGGCCGAGCTCCAGCTGCCTGTGTTTGAAGCCCTCCCTTGATGCTCCTGTGGTCGGAGCAGCGGTTCTCAGGTGCTGGCGGTTTGGGGTTGGTGCCTCCCCTCCTGCAGACCTTGCGTGCAGGTGGGCACGTCCCCAGCTCTCAACAGGCTGAAGTGGGAGCGAGCAGCACACAGCTCCCAGGTCATGGGATCATAGAACCCCAGACTGGTTTGCATTGGAAGGGACCTTAAGGCTCCTCCAGCTCCAACCCTGCCATTGCAGGGACACCTTCCACTGGAGCAGGGTGCTCCAAGCCCTGTGTCCAACCTGGCCTTGAGCACTGCCAGAAAGGGGTTTGACTCGAAAACATCTCCCATTGACAGACACCCCTGGGGAGACCCTCGCAGTGCAACCCCTTGCCCTGCATTGAGGATGGGAGGACACGGTGCCAAGGGACAAGCAGCTGAAGCTCCTCCAGCATTGGTCACCCTCAGCCTCATTCCCTTGGGACGTAAACTCCATGAGCCGTGTCTGGCTTGTTTTGAACTCAGAGTCTTTGTTCGTGCAACATCACAGAAGTTGCTGGGATTCACCCGCTTTTATCTCCTGTTTCTCTTTTTGAACGTGTGCCCCTGCTTTCTGCACTGCTTTGGAGCCCTTCCAACCACCGGGGAGATTCTAAACCACTTCTGCCGCGAGAAAAAGAAGAGAAAAAGCAGCTTCCATTTCAGACAGCGCCCAGCTGCGCCCCATGGGAGCCCCTTGGGTCCCCCCTCATGTCCCGTCCCAGCCAGCTCTGCCACCACCTCATCCCAGCTCCCAGCAGGAGACCCCATCACCCTGTTGGGGTCTGCACTCACCCGTCAGCACGTGCCCTTTGACGTCCCCAGTCCTCAGATTCGCACCCTGAAAGGACAAGAAGAAAGGGGGGAGATGCTACAGGGCCCCCAGGAGAAGGACACGGAGGGACAGACACCCCCCCCCCCCCCCAGCTGCTCCCCAGGGATTTGGCTTCCAACATCTTGGCTGTTTTCCTTGCAGGGCTCACTGGGGAACGATCCTCTGCTGGGAAGGAGCACACAGGGGGCTCTCTGTGGCTATTTGGGATGTAGAGGCTCCCTGTGTGGTGTCCTGGCATGGTTCACCCTGGTATTGGGAAGGGGAATGATGCCACGTGGGAAGGGGCTGGCAGCGGAGGACGATGGCGATGTGCACCAGCATTCCCATGGCAAAGCTTTGCTCCATCGTGGTGCTTTCATTCTCAACCAAAACTCCTGCCTGGTGCCCCATCACCCAGCACGCTTGGATCCCCATCCCTGCCCTGGGATGCTTCCCCGGAGCAGGGAGGCTTTGCCGAGACCACTGAGCATCCCACTGGAATGCCATTAATGGCCAGGAGGCAACGGCAAGACCTCTGGCCACATCCTGTCCCTGCACAAGCCACCTCACCCCTGACCTGCTGCGCTATTCCCAGCCGCACCCCCCCCAGCGCACCTAAATCCTCTCCTACGGCACCCGTTATTCCAGTCCTGCCCACACACACACCCTGCCAGGGCTCCTCCGTCCCAACCTGCCCCGGGACTTCTTACCCCGAAAAAGAAAAGGGAGATGCAGCAGATAACTGGAAGCAAAAGGGCACGCGGGGAACTTGGTTTGGGATCTTTGGGATCCGAGCTCTGCATGGAGTCTCCAGTGGTGACAGCCTCCTGCGAGCGACCTGAGGCCAGCGGGAAGCCAAGTGCCCACTCGTGGTCCTTGGATATCGCCACCTTGGCAGCCAGAGCCAAGAGTATCCCAACGGGAGTGGGACAATGGCCGAGAGTTTGGGCAGTGACTTGGCAGGTTTGGGTGCTTTGGCTCACAGGACGAGGAAAAGCCAAAGGAGAAGCACGCCAGGGTGTGCCAGGGGGGACATGAGGCCATGGGGCTGCTCTCTCCCTGCTTCGTCTGCCCAGATGTGCGAGCGCAACCTGCCCAGATGTGCGTGCCCGCTCCATCCAGATGCATTTACCAGCCCATCCACCCGTGTCAGCCCGCTCTGCCCAGCCGCTGTGCAGCCCTCCTCCATCCAGATGTGCACATCTGCTCTACCCAGCTGTGCTGTGCTCTACCCAGATGTGCCGGTCCGGGCTGGCAGGGGAAGCTCGCAGCATGCCCCAAGCTCTCCGTGCGGCTGGGCCGGCTGCCAGCCCCTCGCTCTTCAAAGGCAGGGACTGAGGCTTTTCCCTGCTCCTGGCAGGGCTGCTCCCGTGCAGGGACCTCGCTGCTATTCCTGGCTTTGCCATGGGCTTATCGGGAGAGGCCGGGCCTCCTCCCTGTTCTCCTGCCTGCTGATGTGGGTTGCCTGCTCGCCCCGAGATGCAGTGGGTTCTGGTTTGCCGCGGGGATGGGAGGGTCAAAGGATAAAGCTCCTTTTAAGAGAGGAGAACAGGAAGAGGGCGGGAGGGAGAAAGTTGGGGATGAGCACTTTAAACCCTGCCTCGTTTTATTTAGTAGTAAACAGCTCTTGCGGAGGAGGGCACTGCACACAGTGGGCACAAGCTGCTGGCTGCGGGACGGGCTCCTGCGAGTTGCCACCCCAGTACGAGAGGGATCTGCTGCTGGTTTCTGCCAGCAGAGAGGAATAAACCCCCCTGCTCCAGCCCCTTGCCCCTGTGCTGAAATGTCAGCGAGGGCGAGGGGAGCATCTCATCCCGAAGATCCCTGCCAGGAGCGGAGCTAATGGATGCTGATGAGCTGCCGTGTTTATTAATGCCCTTTTATGAGAGCATTAATAGTTCCTAATGACACCATTTGAGCTTCCCAGCCTTTTATCTTCTCTTTCTCTTTCCCCTGCCGAGGACACAGTGTAGGAGGTGGAATTAGATCTTTCCACCCTCCGGTCCATGCTGTGCTGGTGGGGCGCGGGATGCGGGCGGGATGCTCACGCGGAGACCTGGACAACCTTAAAAGTCTGTGCCACACAGTTTCTGTGCCAGGAGCTCCTCTCTGCGCTCTTCCCCTTGGCTAAAAGAGTGAAGGAAATGATTCCCACCCCATTCCCAACACCGCTTTGCCAAGCTGGACACTGCAGCTCTCTGCGGCCAGCACATCGCAGCACGGAGGGGAGGGAATAAATAAATACAAATAAATGAAGAAAGCAATGAGTCACATTCTGTTTGCCTCTTGATCTTCCTTTCTTTTTTCCTTCCCCCTCCTTTCCTTTCTTCCCCCTCTCCAGAACGTGTCTGATCCCATCGGAGAGGAGGGGAAAGGGCTGGGTGGCGAGAGCGCCAGCGATGCGCCCGGGCGAGGACGGAGGGTTATGGAAAGTGGGTGTGGGAATCGGCACAATCACTGGCAGGGGACCAGGACAAACAGATGACGGATGGGACCCAGCAGCAGAGCGGGGCTGGGCTGCTGCTGCCTGGCTGGGAGCACGCCCCAGCCCGGACCTGTGCACCCAGGGGACCCCATGGGACCCCATGGGAGCCGTCGGGGCGCTGGGAGCTGCATCCCATAGGGAGCAGGCGAGGTGCTGGTGTGATTAACCAGCAATTAGCCAAGTGGGGAAGTTAATCCCCGAACAAACAGGGCTCCTCCTGCGCTGCTCGCTTAAGGCACGCAGGCTTGACAGGGGGGAAGGCAGCTTCAAAGCCGGCGCAGCCAGGAGCCCAGATTTGCTTTTCTCTCTTTCTGTGATCTTTCTAATGAGGTCAGGATTTATGAATTGGTTCTCTGGAGCATCCCGGGAACGGCAGAGCTGCCGGGATGGCAATCCAGCCTCCTGCAAGCGGAACAGAGCCTGGAACACGGAGTAAAGGAATAAGATGGATATGAATCTGCTCAACCATGCCCTTGCCGGGCAATGTGCGCACTCTGGGTTTGCCTCCCGTCCACCCAAACCAGCACTGCTCCTACCCCAGCTCGCCGGAACGTTCAGGCTCACCCTGCTTCCCGACAAAAGGCATGTGAGGGAAAACCTGGTCCAAGAGAAACTCCCCCTCCAATTATTTCTGCATGGAGAGAGCAGGGTAGGGCCCGGCTGGCTCCCAGCGCTCCCAAACTCCAGCATTTCCCAGAGTCTCCAGCTGCCTTTCACATGTTAGCTCGTTTCCATGCTGATCCCTGTGCTGGGGCACGGGATGGACTGGAACCATCCTGCTCTGACCCTCTCCCTGCCAGGGTCTCCCTTGCTTTTCCAATCACCATCAAGCCCAAAGGAAACTGTCAGCCCCTTCCATGCAAATCCTGGGTTTATCATAAATATCACGTCCCGTTACGCCAATCTGATGCCACTGAACGGTTGTGTTCTTTCCATCAGAAAGGAGTCAGTAGAAATAGAAAATGACAGAGAAAGACATGGAAGGAGTTGATGGAAGAAAAACCCCATCCAGACAATTCTCCCCTTCCCACTGGAACCAGACCAGCTTTCCCAATCCCAGATGTTATCCTCAGCCTGCTGGTGCTTCCCCATAGCCCCAGTTCCTGGATCCTGGGGATGACTCAGGGCTCTCGGCTCCTGCTCAGAGCTGGTTTCACTCCCCTGGCTCAGCTGGAGATGCAGCCCTGGACAGGAGGCAGGGATGCTCCCAGCATCTCACCACCACTGGACCACGGATATCCCGTGCTTCCAGCCTAACTCCTAATGGCCCAGACACTTTGCTTTCCATGCGTGCAAATGATTAATAGCAGGAGATTGATCCAGTGCTCCAGAGCCTCCCGCTCCTCTCAGCAGGCTCCAGGGATGCGCGGTCCAGCACCGTGTCCTGCCGAGCCAGATGCAAACGCCGAATTACCCATGGGCCAAGCCCAGGACTTTAATTCCCTTTAACTCTCATGGATTTCCAGCATTCCTGGTGCTATTTGGCTCTTCCACTGTCAGTCTGTGCATGGAAGTTGGATAAACTACATCCAAGCTACACACAGGCACAGAAAGAGTGGAAAAGGTGCATTTCTCTCTGCAGAGGACTTCTCTTTGGGGCAGATCCAGGGCCTCAGTGGGTGAACCCGAGGGGGTTGGTACTGCCCAGCTCCTGGATCTGCCTGTCTGTGGAGTGACACGGTTACGAGCATTGGAACTGGGTGTTTCTAACACCAGCATCCTGCCAGGACGCCACTTCTCATCAGGCAGCGCCCACCAGATAGATGCTGCAGCACAAGTACACGCTGATGCTCTACACAGCCTCATCCTCAAACAGGAACTGAGGCTCAACTGAGCCCAAGGGTCCTCAAGGAGCAGAAGCAGCTCAAGAGGTCCCATTCCCACCCTTGCGTCCCCAATGATCAGGCTGGAGCAGGATACGGCAGCCAGCTTGGAATGCGACCACTGCAACACAGCTCCGAAGAGCCTCTGCTCCAGCTTCCCGGGGTCAGCATCCCCAACCATTCACCCTGAGGATTATTAGGCAGTGATTACAGCTCCTTGGCGTGGTCTGGCTTTCGGCTGCATTGCTATAAACGGGGAAGGCTCCCATAAAAATATATTAAAGAATAAATATCAGGCACGGTTGTAATTTCAACGACTTGTCTGATACACCCTAATGCCCCAGGGAAGGACGTGCTACAGGGTTATTAAGTAAGCAAAATAAACCTAAATCACCTCTGTGCTGGGCTCTTTGTGAGGGTTTTTAATCTAGGAACGTGAAAGCAGCAGGGACAAAATGCTGCATTTAATAACCTGAAGCACTGAGGAGCCGCGTGGTGCAGAGCCTGGGCTCCTGCTCCCTCCTGGAAGTTCAAGGATGGTGTTTCCAGTGCCAGAATATCCCATTTCAAAAGAGGGAGGCTCTGCTGGGTGGATTTCCAGTGAGCGACAGATTCCTGCCTGGCTTAGGCGTTGCTGGCACACACAGTGCCTGTCTGCACCTTTCCCTATGGATCTAGGTGAGGGGTCCATGCCTGTGGGGTGGAGGCTGTGATGACACTCGGATGGTTTGGAAACCTCAGCCAAAACCCTTCTGTTGAGAAAGGAGGAGGCTTCGTGTGCTTTATTGAAGTACCTGTGCGATGAAAGTCGGGAATGGGGGAAACGGGATGCGGGATGCTGGGCCCCATCCCCAGACGTGCAGCCAAGCTGCTGCAGGGGGGCCTGCGAGACGTGGCTTTGCCAGGACACTCGCAGTGATGGATTCGGGAGCTGAAGGTGGCTGGCTTGCCAAGGAACGGCATGAAGGAGTTTTCCTGCTGCCCCTTTCCCTCTGGGATCGCTGGCGGAGAAGTGTCAGGGTTTGCTTAAGTGAGGAAACTGCTCTGTTTGACTAAAAAGCTCATTTAAATCAGCTCATGGAAGGGGCTGTGCAAGTTCTGACTGATGTCGACACCGCTCTGCCTTGCTCCTGCTTGCAGCGGCTGAAAGCTGGAGCAGCACCAGGCGCACACAGTGGGGGGGCTGCAACCTGCAGCACCCCAAAGGACCCTTCTGGGGAGCGCTGCAATCGCATCCTTGGGTGTTACAGCCCGTCCCCCAGCCCCTGGGCCTCTGCTGTAGAACCGGGATGATAAACGCTGGCTGCGATTGCTCGGAACAGGGCTGTTGATAGCAGCCCCAGGGGTGTGTTAGGAAGCCGCGTGGATGCCGGGCTCCGTGGCTGCCTGGGTTTAATATCCCGGCGGTGTTGCAACTGCAGGCGAGCTCATGGCGGAGCTGGTTGCCAGATGAGTCAACCTGACCCTGCTGCCTGCCGAGGGGAGGGCTGTGGTGGGCTTCATCCCACACAGGATCTAACCAGGACCTCCCATGAGCATCCCCTGCCTCCTCAGTGCCGGTGGGATAACGGCGGATGCTGGCGTGGCAAGTGAAGCTGGGTTCAGAGGAGGAGGAAGGTCTGAGGGTGGCTCTGGTGTAGGGGGATGAAGGGGAAGGGCAGCTTTTGCACCTCACTGCTCAAACACGCCACTGGCAACACCGATTTTCTCTGCATCCCAGCATGTTCCACGCTTTGCCTGGTTCTTCTCCAGGAGATCCACCAGGATCCCCCCTTATTCACCCCATGGAAGCAGGAAGCCACTCAATATCCCCAGCACCCACTGGGGCACCTCCATCACCCCCAGTTCTGATGGGGAACCTCCAAAACACCACAAAAACTCCAGAGAAAGGTGAACCATGAGAGGTTTCAGAGCTGTGAGTAAAGGCCTTGAGATTCCAATGCAGGGAACAAGCTTGAACTGGCCAGAAAAAGGGCTGGGTAGGACTGAAAAGGTCTTTTCCATCCCAAGTCTCGACAGTTCTTGAGAGTGGAAAACTTGTTTGCGTGCGTGTAGCTTTAAGATGAGCTTGCTTTTCCAGCAGCAGATTTCCGGAGGATTCTTGGAGAAACACCAAATTTTGCCTAATTCAGTCATTTAAAGGCCTGCAGCCCAATTCCGCGAGGATGAGAGTGGAGCCTGCACTGAAACCAAGCCCTGGGGACAGCCGCGAGGATGTGCCCATGGGGAGGCTCTGCCGCCTGCTTCGCCTTTGGGGATGGGAATAGATTTGCTTTGGTGGTTGCAAAGCACCAACAAGGACTGTCCAAGCGGTAGCAATAAACATGTCTGTGGGGCACGTGGGCCTCAACCTCTCCTGTGTGAGCAGCACATCCCTCTGTGAGGCATAACCAGGCTGGCAGAGATGCTCTGAGCCTCAATCTAATCCAAAGGGAAGGGAGGGCAGAGCACGGTGGGTGATGCTCAGTGCACAGGACAAGCAGGGGTTTCATAGAATCATAGAATAGTGAGGGTTGGAAAGGACCTTAAGATCATCCAGTTCCAACCCTCTGCCATGGGCAGGGACACCTCCCACTAAACCATGTCACCCAAGGCTATGTCCAATCCAGCCTTGAACACCACCAGCAATGGAGCATTCACAACTTCCCTGAGCAACCCATTCCAGTGCCTCACCACCCTTACAGTAAAGAATTTCTTCCTCATATCCAATCTAAACTTCCCCAGTGTAAGTTTGAACCCGTTACCCCTTGTCCTATCACTACAGTCCCTAATGAAGAGTCCCTCCCCAGCATCCCTGTAGGCCCCCTTGAGATATTGGAAGGATGCTCTGAGGTCTCCATGCAGCCTTCTCTTCTCCAGACTGAACAGCCCCAACTTTCTCAGCCTATCTTCATACGGGAGGTGCTCCAGTCCCCTGATCATCCTCGTGGCCCTCCTCTGGACTTGTTCCAACAGTTCCATGTCCTTTTGATGTTGAGGACACCAGAACTGCACACAATACTCCAAGTGAGGTCTCATGAGAGCAGAGTAGAGGGGCAGGATCACCTCCCTCGACCTGCTGGTCACGCTGCTTTTGAAGCAGTTTCTCTTAAGGAAGACAATACAGCCCTGCCACCTCCTATTGTGCTGCCAGGAACACTGAAAAACCTCCTGTTTTCCAGCCAGCCTTCCCAAAAGCAGCATCTCCGGAGTGGTCCTGCATTTCAGAGCATGTTTTCCCACTGGCGATCATAAGCATCATGGGATGGTTTGGGTTGGGAGGGACTTTAAGGCTCATCCAGTTCAAGCCCCCTGCCATAGGTAGGGACACCTTCCACTAGAGCAGCTTGCTCCAAGCCCTGATGTGACGCTGCAAAAGCCGGGCCCACACAGCAGCACGAGCAACCACTGGGACTGAAATCCCAGGGTGTGAAATGGGGGCTTGAGCCTGGATTTTGGGTGCTGCTACCCAGCGATGGGCACCAACAAGGTGGGATGCTGTGCGCCACGGGGATGCTGCATCCCACCCCGGCAGCCACGCAGGGCTGGGGGGCACCTCGGGGCGCACACGCCGCAAACCTCCCAGGCAAATTCCTCCTCCCTGGGGTGTCTGATCCCCATCCCAGCCACCTTCCCAGGCACGGGGGTGGATCAAAGCCCGCGCGTGCCAGCCCTGCTCCCGCTCTGGGCCAATTTGGCTATTTCGGCTTCTCTAATCTGATGGGAGCGCTGGGGAAGGAGCGTGGGGCTGGGGGGGGGAAGGTTGGTTTTATTCTCTCTTTAACTTCTTTCTCTCCCCTTCCGTTGGCCAAAGCCTCCCTTTTGCATCTGATGACAACAGCCCCCATCCGGGATTTGCCGGGAGGGGAATGTGCTGCCTGGCCCCCGCCAGCGCATCCGGGCTGCCGTGGGCTCGGCCTTGCCGTTGTCTCCCCCCCCCTCCCCTTAAGCTGCTTCCTGACAGCGGGACTTGGCAGCGCACGGAGGGAGAGTCCAGAGCTGCCCCTGGGACGGGAGAAACTCCAACAGGAAACATCCTTCGCTGGAGCAGCGCGAGTTCATCCCCCCCGCTTCCCTCCCGCTTGTTATTTTTCTCGGGAAGGGGGGGGGATTCTTGAAGGACGAGAGCTTTGGGATGCTCGTGAGTCCTTTGCATTGATTTAAATGATGGGAAAGAGCCAAGCGTGCCTTTTTGACGGTGTTTTTGGCTGCTGAGCATCCCATAGCCCTTGTCTCAAGGCAGACCCACACCAGGGCTGCGGGCACACCCCCCCCCGAACCTGCACTCCAGCAGCTGCCTGGGGGCTGGAATGACGCAGGGAGCAGTTTGGCATCACCCATCCCGAGGATGAGGGGTTAACCCAGCAGCGCTGCTGCACGGCTGCGGCTGCCAAAGCTGCTCCGGCTGTGCCATGGACTTCCCTTTCTTCCATAAAAGTCCACCGGATCCAGGCTCCCGTGGGATGCTCCCGACGCGGGAAGGAGGGGGCTGAGCTGCCCTACCTGGGGCGCGTGCAAGCACGGGGGGCTGTTCGTGCAATGCCCCATGTGCCTCCCAAGCACTCGCCCTGCTCCCTGTGCCCTGCCTTGGGCTCCAGCGAGGGCAAACTGATGGGTTTAGGTATTTTGGGGGTGGTGAGGGCTGTGGGGGCCCCGCTTCAGCCCGGCTGGGTGAGGACATGGGGTTCATCCCCCAAACAGCCCTGCTCTGGTTTGGGATGGGGCTCAGGCCCACAGCTCCATGTCCAGGGGATGCAAAGGCATGTGGAAAGCGGGGAGAGGAGAAGCAGAGTGGGTGTCCCCCCAGGGATGCCCATAGGTGCTGCTGGAGGCTGTTCCTGTGCCATCTCCTTGCATGAACGATGCTTTCCTGCCACCAGGGCCAGGGCAGCCCCCCCAGCCCCAACAGGAATAGCTCCCCACCTCCAGCCCTGGTTATTTTGGGTCGCTTGTGGGTGGCAGTGTAAATATAAAGACCAAGAGGTCCCTTCCCAGCCCTTTTCCCAAACCAAGGGGTCAAAGTTTGGATGGGGCTTGGAGCAACCTGCTCTACTGGAAGGTGTCCCTGCCCGCGGCAGGGGGTTGGAGCTGGATGAGCTTTAAGCTCCCTTCCAGCCCAAACCATTCCAGATTCTATGATCGCATAAAACTGCATGTTCCCATGTACCCACATTGAGCAGTAATGACGATATAAGCCAACTGCAAGAGCTGCGATTGCCTACAGGGATGCTGGAGTTGCCCCCACACAGCACAGCCTGGTTTGGGTTTAAACCCCGCTAATTTAGGACGGATCAACATCCTAATCCCCCCCCCAGCCTATTCCCGGGGCCACCAGCAGGAGCTGAAGCGCGTCCCTCCATCTGGCTGTGCGCGGGTCCTACAGGCAGCGCAGTGAGCCCTGTACCAGTTGCAGCAGCAGACAAGATGTCATCACCCCAAGAGGCCGGGGCTTGCATCAGCAGTGTCTTGCAACGAAGAAAGCCAAGTTTTCGGAGGAGAAGCTCTCACACACACACGCCAGCCTCAGCAATTAACTTAATAGGTTTCTTACAGAATGCCCCGTGAGTGATGCTCAACATATTCAAGTGTTGACAAGACGGTGCTGAACCCGACGCCTACACAGCGGGCAAAGCAGGCACGGAGCGCAGACACACCTTCATTGTCTGAAACTGGTAGTAAAACTCCAAACCCGCCCTTGTGTAATGGGGAGAGGAGCAGATGGGGCTGCGTAACCCTTCCCTCCCCAGTCCCTGCACTGGGGACACTGCGAGGTGGTGACAGGGGCATCCCCAAGGGGCACAATGGATCTCGCAGTGCCCTGCACAGGCTGGGAGCCACTGCGGAGGTTTCCAATCAGGATACATGTTTCCAGATCCATTCAGGGTATGTTATGGAGGGCTTGGAGCCCACCAGGACCAACAGCAACTTTTTACTCACCTATAATAATGATAATATTCATCTACAATCTAATATTGACCCCGTAGGAATCTGGGGTGATTCCAGAAGAGGTGAATGTGGAATTGTCCTCTGGATTTGCTCCAGGTCAATATTTAGGCCACTAATACACAAAAGGTCTGAGCATCCGCTGGCACTGCTGGATGGTCCCTCGCCTGCATTTGCCCAATTCCCAGAGGAGGCGTTCCCTTCCCCTTTTCCTTAGGAAAGTCCTATAAAGGGCAGGATTTGGGCTAATCTGTGCGTGATGCCATGGGTGGCCTCATTCACCAAGGAAAGCCAAACCATGTCGATGCAGCACCCAACACTAAATACCCTCCTGAAGAGCCAACAGCACCCACGGTCACCCTATAAAAAGAGGGGGAAAACCATCTCTGGAAGAGGGATTCATGGGGAAACCTGTTTGGATGGAGATGTTTTGTAACAGGCAGCAGAGATCCATCTCCCCTGACTTGGGGTGGGATCTTGAGTCAGGAAAATTGCTTAAGAAAGGGTGGTCGCTCCTACAGGTTTCTCCAGGTTGGGAAATGTTCTCCCAGTGGCTGGGACCCGCATGGAGCAATCTCCAGGGCTGTCATCATCATGTTGATAAGCTCCCAAACCCGTCAGGCTCACTCGGTGTCCCTGCTGCCTGCTCCGTGCTGCCTGGGTCTTTCCCTTTCCCTGCGGACCGAGCTGGCTTGGGGGAAAGTCAATCCCCTTCATCGGATGCTGGTGATGGTTCGCGAGCACCCACTGGAGCAGGGAATGGGCTCATCCCAAACTCACATTTCAGCCAGTTTAGAGGATGGGAGAGCTGGCCTGGAGCTGGGACACTGTGTTTGGATGGCTCCTTCCCTGCCTCCCCTGCACGCTGCAACCTTAGGGCACTGCAGGGGTGCAGGAGTTGCCATTATTCCCATTTTGAAGAGATGCAAAAAGCATTCCAAGGATTTTGATCAACCAAGGAAAAGCTCCAGAACATGGGACGCTGCTACTTTAGGTGCATACCCAAAGAGCGCGGATGCTGCAGCCGACGCTGCTCACTACCTGGGCTGCAGAGAGCCAAATTCACGGGGCTGCGGAGCACGGGAATTAGGGATTTAGCTGGGAGTTAGCTCTGCATTGTCAGGGAATTAAAGGTTTACCTGCGTGTTGCAGACAGAGGCTTAAAGGTTTTACAAAGACATTAGATTTACAGCTCTCCCCAGTGTCGACACCACTGGGTTTACCCCGCCAGGGAGGATTTTGACCAGGTTGGGATGGTTCCCACACGAAACACGTGCCGGTGGGAGCAGTGATGGAAGCTGGTGCCCAGGCTTTGCCCATGGCCACGTGGCAGCCAAAATCAACACAAACCCTTGCAAAGAGCCTGCCCAGAGATGGAGCCAAGTGTGACCAAACCCTAACACGAGCCTTGCCCTGCCATGCAGGGTGAAGCCACAGATTTGGTGTTCACTGCAGGAGGAGTCTTTGCATTTGGGTCTCTTATCTCTCCCCACAAAGCACAGTGGTACCCAGGAAGGCTTATGGGAGCTGGAGCATCCCTTCCACCAGTGATGGGTGCTGAGGGGCTTCACTTGGTCCTTAAAGCCCGTAGCTGAGGTGAGACCCAGAGAGCTGCAGAGCAGCAAAGGCAGCAAGTCCTGCACACCCAGAGCACCTTCCAAGAGTTTAAAGGGTGAAAGCCTATCACAACGCAAACAGACTGTGTCCCAAACACCCTGCAGAGCTGGAGCTAGGCTGGCTGCATGCTGCCCCGCTATCATCTGCCCATCAGGTGTTGCACATCAGCAATCACAGCCTGCGTGGTGCAAACAGCCTGCAAGCAGAGGTGCAGGAGCTGTGCAATGCCCAGCCCGGGGCTACCCGGCTCACCCACACACTGGGAATGGGAGCTCTCGCTTGCAGCCCAGTGCGAGGATGAGCCCTGATGGCAGGAGGATAAAGCTGCCCTTGCGCAAGGCTCGGGGTTGCGTGGAGGATGCGGCGGGAGCAGACTTGCTCTGGCCCTGGGCTGCCTGCAGCACGGCCTGGATGGAGCCAGGGACCTGGGATGGATCCGGACACAGTATCGTGGAATGGTTTGTGTTGGAAGGGAGCTTAAAGCTCATCCAGCTCTGGACTCGCTCCAGCAACTCCACGTCCCTCTTGTCTTGGGTCCCTCATACGCCCATGGATACTGGGACTCACAGCGCCAAGCTCAGCAGAGTCAGCACGGAGGAGTCCGAGGGATCCATCCCCTGCTCCATCCCTCATGCTCATGGTCCTCTCCCCACCCTGGTCCCTATGACAGGCTGCTCCTTTCCCACTCCTTTGGTACAGAGAGGTGCAAAATAGGTTGTTGTTCAGGAGGGCACTGGTGATTATTAATAATAACTCAGCTCCTTCGTGCTCCAGTTTCCCCAGCGCCCTGGCACCGAGCCACTGGGGCCCAGTGATTTACTGCAACTTAATTATTCCTGCATTTCATCACCTCTTGTTTTTGATGTCTGTGTCTCTGTCAGGGCCTCACCTTCGTGACTAAGAGAACCAGGGAAACAAACTGGTGGAAAAGGGAGAGAAAGGGGGAAAAACCCCAAGCTGGAGGGTGTGGAGCTGCTGCTCCATGGCCAAGCAAGGGAGGGAGGCTTGGGAAGTGTCCCATGGGATGCTTGGCGCATCCTGCTGTGGCACAAGCCCCGTGGAGACCCTGGCCATGGGGTGCAGGAGACTCTCACTGCAGCCCCCATGGTTTCAAGTCTTGGCTGCTGTTTCCAGCAGCACTGGTCCATGTCTGCTGCTTGGCAAAGGGAGAGGACAGCGTTGGACCTCGCCTGCCCCTTAAACACCTCCATGGGGAGCAAGCGGCTGCCCCGGCCACAGGAAGTGTTGGATTTGCTGGATTTGGCTTGTGAGCAAAGGGGGCTGCCAGATGGAGGCTGGTAATAGGATTCCCGAGGCTCCTGGCCCTCCATTCCCATGGAGATCGGGTTTGAGGAATCATGAGCAGAGCCAGGACCACCTCCTGGGATGGTGCCTTGCACCCACCCTGTGTCCAGTGAGTGTGGTCAGGGGGACACAGCAGGGATGCAGGGATGCTCATGGGGGACAAGCTGCTGGGGGATAACCCACAGGCAGTGTGTGGAGCATCCTGCAGGCATGAGGCTGGATGAGGAATGATGATGCACAGCAGGGCCAGCGCTGACCCCGGTCTGCTGGATTTCCCTAAGACAAAGCCGGGGCAGGCAGGGTGAGGTGGCTGCCATCATCTGCCAGACCCTTCACCTGGACTGGCAGGGGAGAACTTCTGCCTTAATATCCAGCCTAAATCTCCTGTTTATCAACAGCACAAGCACACCAATGGGGCTTCGCATGGGCAAAGCCACTGTGCTAAGCTGAACTCCATTTGAAACAGCAATAATTCCTTTTCCCATGGTATTTCCCATCCATTCATCCCCAAGCATGTTAGGGAAGTGGGTGGGTGTCAGGAACCACATTTTATAGGTGCAGAAGCACTAGTTCAGCACGTTCAGTCACTAATCTGGTGTCAGTGCTGGGATTAAAGGACCTTCCCGCACTGGCAAGTGCCTGGTCCGAGCCCTGCGGCATTGCCATGCCCATGTCCTGATGGGAATATCCTGAACTGTGGGAGGTTGGAGAATCCCTGCTCTGTCCAGCTGAGCATCTTGGCCATGAAGCTGGTGCTCCCATGTTCAAGAAAGTACCACAGCATCAACAAATGCTTCCAAAGGGAGTGGCAACATGGGACTTCAGAACCCAGGGGATTTCAGCTGCGTGGCCCTGTCTGCTTGCAAGGGCACCAGTGGGATGTGGGATGGCATATAGGACAGAGAGACAGGGCTGGAATGTAGCACTGGGATGCAGGATTGGGATGCAGGGCCAGGATACAGGGCTGGGACCCAGGGCCAAGATGCAGGGTTGGGGTGTAGGCTGGGATGTAGTAGTGCTGGGATGCAGGGCTGGGATGCTCACACTCTGGGGTCAGCAGGGCCGCTCAGCAGGTGCCCCTCCAGAGCAGCGGATGCTCCATGGAGCAGCCTGGCTGTGGCAGCAGCTCCCTGCAGAGCTGCAGGGTCAGCATTCCCTGGAGGGCGCCCAGCAGCAGGGAAACCCAGGCTCAACTCCAGGCCACACAGAGCTTTGCGAAGCGCCAGCAACCGGGGGAGCGGGGGCTGAGAGAGCCGGGAATTTTCCTTACAGGGGGAGGGAAAAGAAAAGAACCCCCTATTTCCAGTATTTCCCTGTGCGTCTTTGGCCTGGTGCAGCCCTTCTGCTCACTGCTCTGTTTATACATGATAGACAACTAATTAACATCCAAGCCTCTTGAAAGGTCTTTTCAGAGGTAATGTACTGACAGAGGATGTCAGTAAGGAGCAGTGATTTGTCTAAGCAGTGATCACATTGTTTCAGACTGAATGAGGTGAATATTAAACTGCTTTAAATGCACTCTTCATAAAGCACTAATTACATACTCCCGGGGGAGTACGGGCAAGGAATACTAAACAGCAGAAAAGTCAACAGAGTGCTTTTTATAGTATGTTGCTGGGTTCTGTGTTTTTCTGTCTTTCTTTCTCTTGTGCGCTCTCGCGCGCTCCCTCTCTCTCTCCCCTTTACAGTAAAATCACAGCACGCTGAAGAATACACATTTATAGCACAATGGTTCACGTCTAATTATATGGCAATCATTAGTTTTAACCTGGGTGTATTATATTTTCTTTGATACATTGTGCCCCCCGGCATCTCTTCGGATACAAGACTTCCAATGGCATTTTCTCCCCTCCCTCGGAAAAAAAAGGTGGGTTTTTTTCCGTCATTAGCATTTGCTGGCAATTTTCTTTCTTCCCCCCACAACCCCCAAACAAAAATTGTAAATTGGCAGGAATAAAAGGGGCAAGGATGGGAGGAGGAGAAATCCGTGTAATCCAAATGGGAATCTGTTCCCTCCCTCCCGGAATCGTGCACTTCATTATTACCAAGGTAACTCCACTGGGGTTTTAAAGAGGAAAGGAAATACAGAATGGGCCATTAATGAATTCCTGCAGATACTGCTGCGCTCCTGGTCTGGCTTGGCCCGACATCCTCATTGGGTGAACAACCACTCCACGTATGATGTATTCCTTATAGCCCAACATGGAGGGAGAGAGATTGAAGTAGCCATGAATCAAATCCTCCCTGCACAGAAACCCCCGAGATCCTCTTATCCAATGAGATGGGAAACAAAAAGGAACATGTGGCAGAGCTCAGTGTCCTCGAGGAACCTGCTGCTTCCTCCTGGGTGGCAAAGTGAGAGCACCAGGAGGAGACGATGGGAACAGGGACGATGGGACCAATGTCCCCCCAGATACATAGGGTACGGCTCAAACGCACAAGGTCTGGCTCATATTCACAGAATGGGCTCCATAATCATGGGGTATGGCTCAAATGCACAGGGTAGGACTCATATTCAAATTCTTCAGGTAGGATTTGAATGCATAGGTTTTGGTTCAGACGCACAGGGTAAGGCCCAAATGTATAGGGTAGGATCCAGAAATATGGGATATGGCCCAAATGCATAGGGTTTGGGTCCAATGCACAAGGTATGGCTCAAATGCAGGGAGTAGGCTCAGATGCATAGAGTACTTCTCAAATACATAGGGTACAGCTCAAATATCAAAGGGCTCAAAGACATACATTATGGCTCCAAGACACATGGTACGGCTCAAATGCGTAGTGCCTGGCTCAAACAGACCTGTACAGCTCAGACAAGAGGGTATGGCTCAAGCACGCTGTCATGGCTCAGTTATAGTGCAATCCATGCCCAGCATGTGGTGGGGAGCATTCCTCTGGCCACGCTGCTCCTCCTGCCTGTCACCCCTTTGCCACCAGCATTCCCATCCCATTCCCGGCAGCACCAGTCCCACTCGCCACCTCCAGGGACAATGGACCAGCCCTGCCCGAGCTAAACGCAGCACACAAGGCCTTGGATGCTCTGGCTGTGCCCAAAGCATCCCGTTCCCAGGATCAGTCATCACTTCCTATAGCACATGGTGCCCACAAGGTCTGGCCAGGAGCCTTGTGCAAGCCAAGCCTGGAGCTGGCTGGGACCATGCTCTGCCTTCCTTCGAGGTGCAAACTTCCTCGGGAAGGAAGAGTCATGCAGCCTTTAGATGCTTTTTTTTCCTCCTTTACAGAACATGAAAGAATCTGATAATTACTTCTATCTACCACCCAACTGTACTAATTACCAACCTATTTCTTCACAGTATGACAGACACAGGCTCTCCAAAACACATAGAGATAAATTAGCACTAATTGGTTTTCCTCTGGCTGTTTGAATTAGTATTTAAAGCTCCAATTACAAAGCAGAATAATTACTATTAATGTCCTGTCGCAGTACAAAAGGCAGATATCTCGCGAGCGGGTCCAGGTGTATTATTACACTGATTACAGAATATTTAACCTGGCTCCTTAAGACAAAGGCATGGGGAAACTTCATGGAAAAGAAGGAAAAAAAGGCAAGAAAGGGAAAGAAATCCGCAGATGGCGGCAGGTCCCTGCAGGGGATGGAGGGGGGGCTTTGAAACCTGGGATGAGAGAGGTACGAGGAGGAGTGAGGGAGAAAGAGCAAGAATGGAAGAGACAGGGATGAGGAAAGAGCAGATCTGTGCAAACCCAAATGAAGGTACTGTGGGATGAAGGGATACAAATGGTGCTCTTGCTGGCAGAGCCCAGCAGCACTAAAAGCATTACTCCAGCTCACAGGGCTCAGGACGTGCTGTTGCTCTTCTCCTCCTCTTCTTCCTTCTCCTCTGTGGGCTCTGCAGGAGGCTCTGCATCCCTTGGGATGCGCCCTTTTGCTGGGAGCCGAGCCTGGCTGCCCTCTCCTCAGCTCCCAGGGATGCTCTGGAGCTGGTACACTCCCTGGGATGAAGGAAGGGCACTTGCAAATGCCTGGGAAGAAGTGGGAAGGTGAAGGCAGGAGCATTAACAGCACCTGCCGGCATCCCTGGTGCCAACCCAGTGTTCCCTGTGGTCATCCCAAGTCCGGATGGTCAAGCAGACACATCCCAAAATGGCACTACGATCCTGCGTGAGCTGATGGCTCCAGCCATCCCTAAAATATCTGAACTGGGAGATTCCTCTAGGATGAGTTATCAGCACCCACAGCCACAAGGGAGAGCCCAGCATCCCAACCCAACTGCTTCCCACTGGAATGGGGACAGCTTGCAGGCAGGGATTCAGCTCCTGCATCCCCATCAGCACAGCAGCAGCACTCAGCACTGCTTGGTAACATCCTCACACTGGCCAGGACAGCATGGAGAAGGGAAGGAGAGGCATTTTTGAGAGTGGACATGGTGGCATTCCCACGTGGAAGGCTCCAGGACTTGCACATGGGGGCTGGCACCCCCAGCTGCCAGCCAGCACCCCCAGCATGCTGCCTGCTCTCCTGCAGCATTGGGCAATGCTTCACCCAGCCTTTCATCACTTGGGTACCGGCACAGCAAGATGCAGGCAGACAGACCGGCAGTGCCCTCTGGTGCTCCTGGTCCCCTGCCACCAGCCTGGGACCACGGCGGGGTCCCCACTATCACCCTGGCACCCACACCCGGGCTGGTCCAGCGAGGGCTGTGCCTCCTCAATGAGCATCACTGGGACAGGCGCTTCCCAGGCAACCTCCCACAGCCTCCCTATCCCTGAGAGGACATCCCAGGAAGTTGGGGGCAGCATCAAGAGGGGAACATCCTCCTGTGGTCGGGGATGGGGGGAGCCTGTGGGTGTGTTGAGAAGGGGGGAGGACAGGGAGGGATTTCTTTTTAAGAGATCAGGTGGGTGGCGTGCGGGGATGCCAGCTGGCGATGGGCTATATTTCTACTGACAAGGCTTTACCCTGTAGGTGTGAGGAATTCCAATTAAATATTCAGCCTATTTGTCTGTGTGTGGGAGAGGGTTTGCTGTGCAGGAGGAAAGCCTCACATTCAGCTCAGTAGCTAACCATTAAGAGAGAAATTAGCTCAGTTCATCAAGGGAAGCCAGCGGAGGGTTTTCCTCACTCTCCTACCTTGTTCCGGCCCTGGTTCACAAACAGCAGGGAATAAACCCATCTCATTTGGCAGGGGAGAAGCGAGCCGGTTGGCTGTGCCCATCCGGAGAGGCAGGAGCACATCCCAACCTGGGAAAAGCTTTTCTTTCCCAATGCCAATGGGGTGTGATCCCAGCTCAGCTCCCCCCATCGCTTCCCCAGAGGCTGCGCAGCGCAGTCGATGCATCAGGAGAGGGGTCGGAGGGGTGCGGGCGCTGCAGCTTTAATTGCTCTCGCATTTACCTGCCACCTCCTTTCCGAGTCATTTGCGATGCACTAATTAATCACTAGGAACTAAAAGCCCTCGCTTGGAGATGATCTTTTTAAGCCTGTTGGGAGAGCTGATGCTCGATCGACAAAGGGCCCTTTCGCTGGGTTAGGGGCAGACAGGATCGATGGGGCTCCAACGATCGCCTCTGCCCACACATGTGTTTGGGGTCAGGTGCAAGGAGCCCCAGCATGGCTGCAAATCCCATGGGAATGCACCCGTGCCACAGCTGGTGGAGAGACTGGGGTGAAAAAATGGCATTTTGGTACAAAGGATGCTCCTTTGCCCAGCAGTGGAGTGAGGGTGGGATGGGCTGGATCCTGCACTGGCCACAGCACCAATCCAGGGGGATTTGGGGGACAACTGTTGCCAACTGTATAAAAACAAGCAGCCCCCATCGAGCCGATTTCACCATTTTCTGGAACTTGATGCATTTTTGCCCTTTTGAAAAAAGTTTCCATCTCAGAACACCCAAATCTTAAATAGAACCCGAAGCGACGAGAATAAGCAAACAAAATACGACGAGTTTTTCATGCAACCACAAATGATATCCTGCTTCCCTCCTGCATGGCGCCTTTGGGGAAAAGAAGCTGTTCCTGACGGGAATGAAGCCGTAATTTCCCTCTCCCGAGGGAAGGCAAACCTCCTGGCTCCCCCCAGCGATGGGCAGCCTCGGGCACTCAGCTCCTGGTACCCTCTCGTTGCATTTTAAGACATCTGAAAGTTGAGCTCAAGCACCTTTTGGAGCATGGGAGCAAAAAGCCTTGGCTGGATCCTACGGGATGCTCCTGCCACACTGAGCTTTCCTATCCCCTCCCCACGCAGATGCAGGGATGAGTTTTGCTATGCCCTCCCCACACATGGGATGCAGGGATGAGCTTTTCTCCCCCCTTCCCATACACAGGATACAGGAGCCTCACAGGGTTTCTCAACCACTACCAAATCTGTGCCTGTGCTGCCACCTTTATGGGGCAGAACCCACCTTTTTGGGGCTCCATCAAGGAGCAGACCCCCCAGGCCAATCCCTGCGTCCTCTCCACCCGGACCACCGGCAGCATCGCAGGTTTGGCACTGGGATTACTACCTATAGCTCTCCGTATTTTGGTTTCCCCTTTCTTTTCCGCTCAGAAGCCAGAGGCTCCATAGCAACCCGCAGCTCCCGGGGCCTGACTTCAGAGCTTTGATGGCACTGTCACTTCGTTTAAGGCTACACCCGGGTAGGTGTGAGGAACTCCAATTCAGCATTCAGCTGGCTTGCCTGTGTGGGGGGACAGGCTCTGCTGTGGAGGAGGGAAGCCTCGGCGCGAGCGGTGACTAATCGCTCAGACACCGCTTGTCTGTGGCACCAGGGGAGGGCAGGGAGAGGGTTTTCCTTCACCGTGCAGCTGCCTCTGCATTCCCTTTTCGGGAGATATTGCAGCTCCCCGCCGGGCTCCGGGGCTCCCAAGCGGAAGCTGGAAAGTTCCCAAGCATCTTCCCGACGTGGCTGGGGCTCCACTGAGATGCTGCTGCGGATCCCGGCAGGGCTTTGCTGCTTCAACTCACGCAGCCCCAGGGCCACGTTTTCAGAGCGAAACTGATTTCTGAGGGTTTAAGGTCTCTTGGGCATCCCCTTGTCACAGAGGCACAGTTGGTGCCTCTAGTGTGCACATGCCCTTTGGATGTGCATCCCTCAGTCTGGAAGAGCATCCCTCGGCTTGGATGCACATCCCTCAGTCTGGATGCGCATCCCTCAGTTTGGATGAGCAGCATTAAATTTAGATGTTAAGCCCCAGACTGAGTATGTGGCCCTTGCCTGAGCTCCCACGGGAAGCAGAGCAGAGGATCCCACCCTCAGCCACGAGCCCAGCCCTGGCCCTGGCAGGGATGTGCTAAATCTCCTGCTGGAGAGAGCATCACCACGAGACCTACTGTGAAGTTTGCAGCACCACTTCCTGCATCCTCCTGTTCCCTGTGGAGACAGCCCAGCTCCACACTCCCATTTGGCTGATGGTGATGTGGGGCGCACATCCCCAAGAGCACCCCAAAACTGGCTGGAACAAGGGCGTTTTTCCTGGTGCAACACTGGCTGCAGCACCAACCCCTTGGGGGCTGAGGGGGATGCAGAGGTGGGGACGCGAGGGCCTGCTCCCAGCCTGGTGATGATGCCCCATTCCAAGAGGGGCACCAAGGACGGCGACCAGCCTCGCTCAGCATCTGCGTGAGCACGGCAAGGAGCAGCCCAGCACCGCGGCATCGCCCCCACTCCCAAAGGAGGCATGATGGGGGCCGGCAGCCGCCCCCCACCACCACCGTGGGCAGCAGCAGGATGTGCTGTCCCTCCCCTGCACTTCCCAGCGAGCACTTTACATAACTTGTGCTGCTTAGTCACAGCTTCGAGCCGGGGTTGGGTTTTTTTTTTTTTTTCTTTTCCCTTTTTTTTTTAATCCTTTTTTTTTTTTTTTTGGGAGCGATTTTCTCAACCGCATCAGAGCGCGAGTCATTTCGGCAAGGGAAGTCCCTTCCTTTCTTCCGTTCCCTTGGTAACTGCACCAATTTGCCTTTCAAATGATTCATGACCGGGGTGCTGTAGGAGTTCCCTCCTCCAACACAACTCGCTCCCACACAGCCACACATGCCCGATTAATCACTGATGAGCGTCTCTTCCGCAAGGTAGACCTGGCGAGCGCACGGAGCCGACGCTCTCCTCCGGCCCTTCCCCGGATGCTCGCGGGGGATACGGATGAGAGAAATCCCATCCTCGGGCTCATTCCATAGATTATACATGAACTATCCCCAGGGCAGCTGGGATACAGCAGCAACGGGAGCAAAGTGTTCTCATGGGGTCAGCAGTGAAATCAAAGCCCGGCTCTGGCTGATGGGGATGGGTGAAACTGCCCCAAAACCCTCACTGCATCAGCACAACTTTACTCTTGATCTAATTCTGCTTTCCCCCTTCAACCACCTTAGATTAACAAGCAGGGAGCTGGGCTGCAGAGCTGGAGGGACAGAGCAGCAGGAAAGAGCCAGAAAAGTCATTCTGGGGATCTGTGATGAGCGAGAGGCAATGAGGCAGTGCATCAGCCCGGGCTGAGCTGTGCCATGATGCACCTCAGCACACTGATACCTGCTCCGTGGCTTGGGAAGTGGCTTGGGATGGAGCCAGGAGCATCTCAGCTGGAAAACAGGATTAATGCATCAAATATCCCCGTCCGTTTTTGGTGTGTTTTATCTGATTTCTTCTCTCCTCATTAAGAGCAGCTAATTAACAAACCATTGTTTAACTAAACAGCAGCGAGCGTGTTTGTAACCTCCGCGCTATTGAATTGTGACAAATTATTAGCCTTTGTATGTTAAACGAAATAGAAGCATCAAGGAAAAACCTTAATTCCCATCTGCGCGATGATGGTACCAGCTGCTGAGATGAAGGCAGAGGGACCGATTCTTGGGGCAGCTCCCAGTGAGTGCAACATCCCAAATAACCCCCAAACCAAATGGGTTTCTGGGTGCTGAATGCTTCAGCACTGCAGCTTCACCCTGAATTCATCCCTGTGCAATAGCAGGGGGGAAAAAAGCCAGAAGCATCCATGGGATGGGGCTGGGCTCGTGGAAAAGCTGTGAGCAGCGCGCTGCAGGCAGTCCCTGTTACAGGAACCTTTTTGCAGCCTTTATAATCATAGAATCATAGAACCCTGGAATAGTTTGTGTTGGAAGGGACCCTAAAGTTCATCCAGCTCTGCCACGGGCAGGGACACCTTCCACTAGAGCAGCTTGCTCCAAGCCCCTGTGTCCAACCTGGCCTTGAACACTGCCAGGGATGGGGCAGCCACAGCTTCTCTACCCCTGGACATGTTCAAGGCCAGGATGGATGGGGCTTTCCTCATTCTTCCAAACAGGCTGCAGCAAGCAAAGGTGTGCTCAGTCCCAGCAACGAAGCCCCATCCCCACTGCCATTCCCCAAGACACAGCAGAGCCATCGTACATCCCCCCATGTGCTTTCAGCGCTCGCAGCATCCCAGGGGGAGCTGCTTAGTGGCAGCTTTTCAGGGGGTTTGGGAGTGTAATTACCTGGGAGCATTAATTACAAGGCAGGAGAACACGAATGCGAGCAGCAGCTCTGCAAGAGCCCAGAGCAGCTCACATGGGCAAGCAAGATGGGATTTGAAGGGATGAAGCACCGGGATTAACCCTCTTGCACACTGCAGGTTTGCAGGGTGAGTTTCCCCCATGGAAGAGCACAGGAAGGGATGTACCATCCCGGGATTGATGGACTGCAGTAGCAAAGGGAAGCACAAGGACCAAGGACAGGCAGTGGAGCAGGCACCGGCAGTCATGTCATTGCTCCAAGAGTGGAAAAGGAAACAGAGGGAAGGGGTTTCACTGCAGTGAAGAGGCTGAAGCACAGCGGCCAACTCGATGGCCTTGTGCAAACACAAGTGCTTATGCAAAGCCACCCTCTTGTGCAAGCAGATGCGCTGCTGCAACCAATGCATTTGTGCAAAGAGACTTTCATCACCTCCTGCTCGCCCTGGGCTCTCACCCTTCTCCCCTTCCGCAGGCCCTGGGGTGGCTTTGCAGCCTACACTCACTCACTGATCCTGCTGCTGTTGCCTAAAGGCCATGTGTAAAGGTAATACAAACACTTTGCCCTCTAAACCACAGCTGTGATTTCTGTACATCGCTTCTGAACTCTTATCTTAAAACAATTAGCCAAAGAGCCCTCTTCATGTGATATTTGCTGAGAGCCTGACAGTAACAGCAATTAAACCCCATCTGTGTGCCGAGCATGGATAATAGCAGTTGACACTCAACCTGGGATACTGCTCATGGGAAACCTGTTCAACACAAAAGCCATCAGGGACACAGGGGCACCAAGGGCTGGCACCAGGGCCCGGCAAAGGCAGCAGTGCCAAGGCTCCCATCACTGCCAGGGTGAGGTGTTCTGGAGGGGACTTGACCTTGCCATGTGCCTCCGGAGGACCAAAGCAGCTTGAAGAGCAAACCCAACTACACCCGAGCAGCAACCTCTTCTGCTTCTTTAGTTTCTCCTTGATCAAGGCTTCATTAACCAGCAGCAACAGAAACTCACACCAGGGAACAGACTATTCCAAGGATCCAAGTCATCAATTAAACCAACGTTTCTCTCTGTTCTTTCCCTTTCAAACCCTTGGATCAATCACCAAACAGCAGAGTTGAAAGAGCAGCATGGAGAAACAACACCCCAGCACTATTACATCTGCCCTGGATGCAGGGTAGCAGATCCCACTGGATTGCTGATCCCATGGTGTCAAGCCAGCCAGTGACCCAGGTACATGGGGACTGCGGATGCTGGACGGGAAACCTGCCCTGGGGCTCCAGCATCTCCCAAAATGAGGATCCCTCCTGCCTGCAGGATACCCAAAAGCTGTTTCTTTTCCCCACTAGCATTGATACACCCACTAAAAAGCGGCCCCTGCCCCACAAGAGTTTTCCCCTCACTGCCAGAGCTGGTGCTGCGGGGATGCTGAATGCTCCTGGATCACAAGTGCTCTGCCAAAGCATCCCCAGCGCAGCCGTAGGAGCAGAGTGACAGTAGCCAGCAATTATCAGCTGCTCTCTGTTATTTTTACTAAACCCAAGCACATTGCAGACACTTGACTCCCAAACCATGCGCTGCATAAACACGCGACGGGGGGAAAAGTTAGCTTTGGAGCAGCGGTGTCCCTTTGGGATGGGGCCAGGGATGTGCACTGGAGCCGCGTGCCTGGGCGAGCAGCCGGCCCCCCGGGAGCTCCCTCCCCAGCCTCTAATTGTGCAAAACTCCTATAACTTTTAAGGTTAATAAAGCCCTTGTTTGCTTAAGATAGCACCTGTTTCTATGGTGACACTTGCAACCCGGAGCCTGTTTATCAGCCGGCGAGGAGAGACGCGCTGACAAATGCAACCGCAAGAGCAGGAGAAGATGCTGGTGGTGCTGGGACCTCTGGGACCAAGCAGGGATGCTCTGGAACCGCCGGCACCCACCTGCACAGGTCCAGCACCCAAGGGAATCTCACCCTGCTCTGCAAAGCCATGGGAGCAACCGCAGTGCAGGCATTGTGGGGGGAGAAGCTGTTCAGTGTCATGGTGATGGGGTGGGAATAGCTCTACTTCCACCACATCCGACACACTTGGAATCATGGAATAGTTTGGGTTGGAACGGACCTTAAAGCTCATCCAGTCCCAATCCCTGCCACAGGCAGGGACACCTTCCACTGGAGCAGCTTGCTCCAAGCCCCTGTGTCCAACCTGGCCTTGAACACTGCCAGGGATGGGGCAGCCACAGCTTCTCTGGGCACCCTGTGCCAGCGCCTCAGCACCCTCACAGGGAAGAGCTTCTGCCTAAGAGCTCATCTCAATCTCCCCTCTGGCAGTTAAAGCCATTCCCCTGTCCTGTCCCTACAGGCTCTTGTCCAGAGCCCCTCTCCAGGTTTCCTGGAGCCCCTTTAGGCCCTGGAGCTGCCCTAAGGTCTCTGCTTAAGGAGCCTTCTCTTCTCCAGGCTGAACCAGCACCAGTTTCCCCATCCCACCGCGGCCGGGTCCTGCTCGGCTCCAGCCTGGCACCGGATTCCTCCCGGCTGGCAGAACTGGTTTCCATAACGACTTTCTGTTACAAACATATTTTGATAAAAATAAAGTTAAAGCAGCGAGGCTTTAGTGGAGTACAAATTCGCTGCTCTCCCTCCCCCTTCCTCCTCCCCGAGGAGGGGGAATAAAGACGGAAAGCTTTCCATTTGAAGGGCAGTATTTTCTCCCTTCTTTTCTCTTTCCCCCGCTGAATACAAAATGGAAAGCCTTGTTTACTGGATTGCTCTGTAAACTGGTTCCGACTCTGCCTGGTTACCTGATGCTCTACAGTATATACAGGATAATGTGATAAATTCATTTCCAATTCACTGCATTATCCTTTGAATATTTTAATGACTCATTGAATGGAGTAAAAAAAAAAAAAAAAGAGAAGTAAAAAAAAAAGCTATTTCAAATGAACAATTATGCTGCATTAGAGTAAAGGCTGATTATATTTAAACACTGCTTGCATGGATAACGGGACATATCGACCTCCGCCTATAAGAGCTAATTTGGCTCTTATCTCTAAATAATTTTACACTGCAAATTACCATGAAAACCTAAAGGGCTTTAAAAACATTCATCAAAAGATATTATTCCACTTTGTAGCAACATTTTTATTTAAATTATTTTGAATGGGAGTGAAAGCATCTCTTGTGTTTGACAATCGGAGCAGCGGCGGGTAAGGAACAGCGAGCGGCACCCCTGGGACGGGGATGCTCCATCCCCAAAAACCCACCTGGGCAAGCAAATTGAGAGCCGAAACCTAACCTTGGGGAAATGCCAACGTACTGCAGCACCTAGAATGGGGTTTAGGGCTGGCAGGGCTGCTTCCCTCCAACCTGGGGGACACCGAAGCCTGGGTGATGCTGGGGTGATGGGATGCTTTCACAGCCCCCAACCATCGCGCCGGCTGCCCCGTCCCTCCTGAAGAAAGGCACTTGCAAGCCCCTCTCTGCACCAAAGCAACAGAAGGTGTCATGTAAAGCCTACACGGTTATTTTAGAGCCAGTGTGCAAATAAGCCTGTCAGCTGAAGCTCCTCGGAGCCAAGACTTCCATATACCCCCCAACGATCTGCATTTCAACGAGACACCATGTGTCTGAGCCCAGGGAGCCGACGGCATCGCGGAAAAGATTTGGGAATGATCCGGGGGGAGGATGCTGGGACCCCCCTCTCTGCATCCCGGACAGTGAGGACTGACCACAGGGCTGGGTCAAGATGGTTCTGCCCTGGTGCCCTGCGAGGGTGATGATGGGATTGGTGGTGTCTCATGGTGCAAAGGAGATTTATATGCATATATGTGTGCGGGTACGTGAGAGAGATATATATACACACTATATATATATGGGATATATATATCATTATATTTTTATATATCATCTCTATATTTAATATACAATATATGATAGAATCATAGAATACCTCAAGTTGGAAGAGATCCATAAGGATCATCAAGTCCAATGCCCTGCTCCTACATATATATACTTATCTCATGATAGGAAATGCTAGGGAATAGTTGGGGTTGGGGGCAGCCCCGGACCTACCGGAGACAAGGCACTTGGAGATGGGAAAGCCCTTCTCCTTCCCCAAAACCTCCTTTTTCCCCCTTGTGCATGACCCAGCAAGGAGCTTTCCAACCTTTTAGACTTCAAACTGAACTGCCCAGATGCCAGGGGAGAAAACCCCCTTCCATTTGCACAGGAGAACTGGTTTGAATCCTGCATTTCCCTTCTTCAATGATCTTATACTCAACTAAAAAGCAAAGAAGCCTCGCAAGGATCTGTGCACAGAAAGGAGACCAAGAGCTTGGGCTTCTTTGCATTGAGTAAATATTAGAATTAATGAGAGACTTTCAGGACCCTGTTGTTAGAAATGCAGAAGGTTCCTGTGAAGGATTTAAGGGATAAACCCCCCCCAAACCCTGTACACAAATCTCTGCAATTCTCCCTGAAGCTTTATGTTTTTCAGCCAATTATGAACTGCATGGGAAGTATTAATATCCAATTTTAATTTGCTTAATATTCCCATTAACAATACAAAGCCTAATGAAGGTATCTGTACAAAAAGCCCTTAGCAGTAATTTCAGAGAATAATAGAGGAGAATGATGAGATATTTCTTGTTAAATGCATGCTGCAAATTAATTGATATCTTAATTAGACTTTAGTACGAAGATTATTTGCTCGATTGATACAGGGTTCAAACACCTCATCTCTTAAATGCTAAAAGCAAGCGGCCAAGGAACAAACTGAGCTTCCAAAACCTTTCTGGAAGCAAAGCAGTGAGATCCTGTCCGTTTGGCCCGCAGACACTGGGATGTTAAAATCGGGATGCAGCAGGAATTCAGCCAAACCCATTTCGCTCCTGTTTGCTTCCCCAGCTTGGAAATGCTTTTCTCACCCCCAAAAAAATAAACGAAAGGGAAAATTTGGCACCACGTTCACCAAAACTGCTTTTCTCAACCCCAAAAACAAAGCGGCGCAAGAGGTGGTTGAAACGCCCGTGTCTCTGCAGAGCAAACTGGTGGTGGGGAGCTTTCAAAGCAGGGTTTTCTCAGCATTTCCTTAGAAGAAGAAGAAGAAGGAGGGAAAAAACCCAAGCAGCAATATTTTTGGACCAGTTTTGCTCTATATAGCCTGAGGAAGCACTCCCCTACCTACACACCGAGCACCATTTACATTTCTCCCGCAAGCGCTCATCCTTTGGGATTTCACCAAGATGCTGCCGTACTGACGGAGCACGCATCCCATGGGAAACCAACCCCGCGAGGGCAGGAGCACACAATGCACCCCAGAGCTTGGGAATGCCGCGTGCTGCTGGGACCCCAACACACGGACCTGGGGGGAAGGACACTCACTGGGATGTTGGTGACCAGCCAGTGCCTCCAGAAGCGGCTCCTGGGGTTGGCTCTGCTGGGAACATCGGGATCCACCAGCATCAGCACGTACTTCTTGTTCTGCAAGAGAGGAGAGAGCTGTGAGCATGGGATGCTGGGAGCATGCACCCTGGGAGCAAGGTCCCTTCCAACACAAACCACTCTGTGAGGCTATGGTCAGAAGGCGAGCAATGAACGTGCACCAGGGAACACAAGGCTCATAACCCACCCAGGATGATCTAAATCTCTTCAAACAGAGGAGGACAAGGGCAGGTTTCTGCTATCTCCAAATAAAAGGCACCAAAGAGAACTTCCTCCCCTGCCATCCATCCTCTAACCGCATCCTACAGAGGCGCAGGGCAGTGACGCACCACAGCAAGGGGGACTTCTGCCAAGGGTTGTGATCCCCGGAGATGGGAATGGGGTATTTTTTAGGATTCAAATGCAGCTCCAGCCCTGGGGTGGTGGCTGGGGACAGCCTGGACACCCCAGTCTCCATGGGGGTGGTTGCAAGGAGTTAAGCTCTACCTAACGAACCCCAACCTAACCAGAAGATGCTCCAGGGGTGCTGCAAGAAGGCAAAGCCACTGCCTCACCATGCACCCAGGTACCTCTCTGGGTGACGGCAACTGGGCAATGAGCGCAGGACTCACAGATGATGCTGGTTAAGACCCCAAATCCCACCCCAGGTCCCCACTGAGGGTTTCCAGCACCCAAAGGTGCCACCACTGCTATGAGACAAGGTGGATATTTTGGTCCCTTGAGGATGGAGCTGGGTTTGAAGTGACCTCTGGAGGCTGTGGATAGAAAACCTGCTGATCTCAAAGGATTTGGCAGGACCCCAGGCACCAGCTTATCCTGCAAGCACCCAGATTAAGGGATCTATTTCCTAATAAAACCTCCAGGTGCATCTGTCAGCTCGCCAGCGGTGCCATGCACTGCTCCAGCCAGCCCGAGGCTGAGGTTTCATAAAGGGCTGGAGGATTTAGCCATGCAATTCCCACCGAAATTAGCCGGGGCTCTGTGCCTAAATCCCCCGGTCCCTTGTGACACCAGGCAGGGATTTTCACAGTGAGACTGGTGAAAGGGGCTGAGACAACCCCACTGCCTTGTTTCCCAAGCCCTGGTTGAGCAAATGGGGCAATGGAGCCCCGGGCTTTTTCCATACCTCCATCCCCCCTGTAGCCCCTTCCTTTTGCAGCCCAGCAGTGCCAGGCACGGCGCAGCCCCTCCTGCAGCCCCCACCTCCGCACCAAGCACGGGTTTAACCAGAAAACCAGGATTTCAACCCATTTAGCGAATGGTTTGTAACAGCCACCAAGAAAATCCCAAAGCCACGCAACCGCCCTGCCTGGGAGCACAGCCAGCAGGGAGCTGCTGCCCTGGTGCACCAATTCCTGCCTGGATCAGCACTTCATCCCTGGCAGTGCTCGAAGCCAGCTTGGACAGGGCTTGGAGCAACCTGCTCTAGTAGAAGGTGTCCCTGCCGGTGGCAGGGGCTGGAGCTGGATGAGCTTTAAGGTCTCTTTCCATCCCAAACCATTCCATGATTCAGGGGGGCGATGCATGCGGATGTGGTCATGGAAAAGGGGCTGTGATGATGCATGAGGACCTTGGAGCAGAGCTGCCCCCTCCCTCCCCATGCTCCTCACAGCTGCATCCCTGTGAACATCCCGGATAAACCCCATCATCATTCCTTGCCGGCGCTCAATGGGAAGGAGGAGGAGGGGGGAGCAGCAGCCCAAACCAACCCAAAATCCCTGTGCTGGAAGTGTGAAGGAATTTGAGCTCTAACTTTGGGGAGGGTGCGGAGCCGAGCGCGGCGCTTCTGAAGCTCTCGTCTCTGCTCGGGAGCCCAGCTGGTGGGAACAGAACGTGTAGTCATGGGACTGTCATCGTGTGCTGTCCAGGTTAACATGTAGCATTTCTATTACTATTAACAGACTTTCTGCTCCTCACTCCATCTGTTCTTGGAAATAATTGCAGTTGTACAGACCATGCCTTCGCTCCAGGCAGGCTCTGGGGAGAGGGTAGTGCTTTTATGCAAGAAAAAGGGGGGAAAAAGGGAAAAAAAAGAGGGGAAAAAAAGAAGTGTTAAAAAATAACAGCAAACACGAGAATAGAGTGCAAGGGAAGTTAACAGCAGGCTCACAATGCGGGACAGATTGTGGCCTAGAAAGGTGCTGGCGAGGCCAGACCCCCACGGGGATGGGAACTGGGGTCAGTGGCCCCAAGCCAGGCTGGGACCAAGGGATTTTCCTCTCTCATCACCTGCAGGCCACCCTAAGAGGCACAATCCTTCCCCTTCCACCTAAAGATAGCAAAGCCCGCCACGACCCGAGTTAATCTCCCGGTGCTTAGGTGCTGTCGCATCCCATGCAAGCAGCCGAGCTGCACCAATCCCCCCCCATCAGCCCAAAATCACCCCCAAATCCAGGCAAACCCTCAGACCCATGTCTCCAGATGCAGGTTGGGCAGGTTTGGGCTGGTTCTCCCTTGCAAGCAATGGAGCAGCCCGAGTGCTGGGGGTATTTTAATGCTGAAATCGCTCCTCGACACAGGCTAACAGCATTAGCTGCTGTCAGGGCTCCAACAGGAGCCAGCCCGGAGTGACATGGGAGCTGCTCAGCTTTACAAGCATGGAGCAGCCCTGGGAGCTTTGGGAAGGAGGAAAGTGGGCTTAGAACAGAAAATACGGGCAGCATCTTACATTGCAGGGGGAGAGGGAAGGAAAAGCCATTTTGGGTTAAGACAGCTGAAAATCAGGGGTAGCAAAGCACCCCCAACAACTTGCCAACCTTTCCACATGGTGCATCCCAACAGTGTCACACCGGTGGTCACCACTGGGCTCATACATAGGTCACCTTTCCAAGGGTCCCCTGTCCCAGGGTCCCCGTTCCCTTCTCTCCCAGCCGTTCCTCTCACCAGGCCTTTAACAATCAACCTTCAACCATCACCACAAGGTGCTGCCTTCCCCAAGGGGCCAGTGCTGCAGCTGGATCCATTGCTTCTCCCCCCCAGCTTTGCACCCCACATCGCTGGGCTCAGGCACCCTGCCCTGCTTCAACACCAGAAACGGAGCCAAAGCAGCAGAGCCGGTGGCAGATGACAGCGCGTCGTGTTTTCCCTGCTAATTGTTTCTAGAGGGAAGCAGCCGCGCTATATCCCATTATTCCTGCAGGAAGAAGCAGCTATTCCAATTAGGCACAGGTTTAGGAAGCTAGCTCCGAGCAGGCAGGGACTTTGCAGGAGGCAGGCAGGCAGGAGAGGGATTTGTGCGCTAAGGATACACACACAGCTCCATAGATCCCGCCGAGCTGGGGCTGCACAGGAATTAAAGACTTATCCAAATGAAAGCAAATAGGGTGTTAAGCGACACACATGTAGAGCAAGTGGTTTCCTTGGAAACCAGCACACATGGAAGCGGCACACATGCAGAGCCCCAGCGTTTTCGGCAGTGCTGGGGCAGCCGTGGGGCTGTGTCCTACCGGGAATGCCCACACTTGGCTGCGGATGGAGCCGGAGCAAAGCCCCATCCCGTTGGCATGCCTGCTGCAGGGCATGGAGAAACTGTGTGAAATGCGCTTTCTCCTGGTGGGGAAGGGAAGCCGGATGGGGCTCAGCTTTGCTGGTCCCACACGCCTTAGGAATTCAAGCCCAAAACTAAGGACAAGTGACAAAGGCCAGCAAGGCCCCAGCCTGGCGCCTGCTTCCCAGCGCAGGACAGAAATGGGTTTGGTTGGTTTTGGGAAGTCCATCTGGATCCTCCCCAGCTTGTTCATCCCTTAGAACTGCTCCTTGTTTCTCCGGCCCGGAGCAAGGGCTGTTACACTGCTCACAGCAGAAGCATCCCCTCACCAAGGGAGTAAGTGAGAGTTCCAGTTGACCTAATGCCATCCACATCCTTTACAGCTGCTAAGGAATGTGCCAAGAGAAGCTGTGGCTGCCCCATCCCTGGCAGTGCTCAATGCCAGGTTGGACACAGGGGCTTGGAGCAAGCTGCTCCGGTGGAAGGTGTCCCTGCCCGTGGCAGGGGTTGGAGCTGGAAGAGCTTTAAGGTCCCCTCCAACACAAACCATTCCATGAATCTATGAGGTAGGAGCTGCTGCAGAGGCAAACCACGGCATCGACAGATCAAGGTGGTATCAGAGCCAGAAGTCCCTCTGCCTCCCCTGGGCCTGAAGCTCTTCCTTGCACTAGGCCATAGTATCTCACTGCAATCAGGGTGACTGATGGCACGAGACGATACAGAACAAGGTTGGCCAGGCCCTTTGGTGCAGAGATGGGATGTGGCAACACATCCCGAGCATCTAAACATACCCAAAGCAACCCACTGGAGTGGGGCAGGAGCTCCTGGGTGGGCAGGGTGCCCAGCATCCTGGGAAGCATCCTCCTGGCTCTCCAGGGTGATGGCTCGAGGGTGCAGCCTGCACCCCTCCGGTGCCAGAGTCAAAGCAGCACTGCTCCCCCTGCGAGGTGGAAGCGCTGCGAGCACCAGCTGAGAGCTCAGAGTCAATCTGGGCTCTTTTCTTGGCGTGTCCCCAGTACTAAAAAGTTTCTATAATGGGCGCATCGTTAGCAATTCTGCTGCTGACGCTTCGCCAAGGAGAGATTCTAGCTCCTTCCTCGGTGGCTAACAGCGTGGGGGGGTGAGACAGGCAGAGAACTGTTTGCAACCGAGTCCATTCTTGTGCCTTCGGGAAACTGCTGCTGAGCACAGCAGGGTTTCACCTTCCTATTTTAAACCAGCACTTCACCACTTGCACCCTTTCTCCCCTCGCAAACAAACAGGTCAGCAGTATCAACCCTGCTCCTCGGGACTTGCCCAAGGGGACAAGCAGCGCTTTCTGAAGGCTCGACCCAGCTCCATCCCCATCCCTGCGCTGCCAAAGGGAACTTCATTGACTTTCCAGCCCTCTGCAGCTCTCCCCATGCCTTGGCTCTCCCCCGGGGCTCACAGCAGCGAAGCCAGCCAAATATTTATGCAGCCTAATGTTCTAATGAGAACGGATTAATCCCGGGTTGTTAAAGCGAGCACGTTAAGGGGCTGTTCCCACATGAAGGACTTGGAATGCTCTGAGGAATGGTTCGTTTGCTATGAAAGGACAGGAGTTTGTTTTCTCCCGTAGCAGAATAAACCAGCTCCCCGCAAGAGAACTGCAATGGGTGTGTTACGCACTTGATGCAATCCAGTGGGAAAGTGGGATAAACCTTTCCCAGGGGTCCATGATGCTGTAAACAGAGGCTTGCAAGAGGTTCTGCATCACTTTTGGGGAGGGAGCAGAGCAACAGGTTCCTTGCTCAGAGACCCCACTGCGGATCACACCCGGGGTTTCCCAAAATTGAGGTCCATTTCATCATCGCCATCATGATCACCATCATCATCACCTGCAAACTGAGCACCACACATCAGGGGAATGGAGTGGCGCATTCCAGCCCCACCACTGCCCATCTTCCAGCCAGATAAACCCAGAAAACAAAAGAGAAACCAGCAAAAAGGGAATTAATGGCCCAAATCCCTTCCAAGCTGTTGCTTCATCCCCCCCCCCCCCTCCATCCCAGGAGCTATTTATTGCCATTTGGACACACGGTTTCGGGGACAAGCTAATGAGTGCTTGTCCCTGGGTTGGGGATGCGGGGCCAGCAGCGCTGCTCCGCAGGCAGGGAACAGGGATGGACTCGAGGGAAGTGAGGAGGAGGAGGCGGCGGCGAGCGGCCGCGGTGGCAGAGCGCAGCCTTCCAACCCAATTACTGTCACACGGGGGGACACATGGATTGGTGACATTTGACATTTGCTACACAATATTTTGATGCAGAATGGCACCTCCGTCACAAATTATTTTCAAATCTTGGCTCGGGCTTTGGGTGGGATTTTTTTCTTTTTATTATTTTTAGGGGGAGGGGAAAAGGGGAAAAAATTCCCAAGTAAACACCCAACAGGATGGACAGAGTGGCATTTGGAAACAGGCAAAGAAAAGGGTCATTGGTCCCCCGCTGAGCGGGCAAAGCAACCAACACCACTGAGGGTAAACGCACCCCAAAAGCGCCAGGTTTTGTTTTGGGGCCTCACTTCTGGAAGAGCTGATGTGCCCACACGGCCCCTGGGGACCCTCAAAGGGGTTTGTACCACTTCCTCCCACCCATGCAAAGGAAGGAGCAGCCGTGGCCGGTATTCCGGCCTGGAAGCACAAAGGCTGAGCCCATTCCCGGCACAGCAGGGGTTACCAGCACTGGGAATTGCTGAACCCTGCGCTCCCAGACACCTCGGGAAAGCTGAAATGACTTTAAATGCCTAAACATTTTAAAACAAACCCGGCACAATTCCGCTCCCAACTCCTCGCTGCTGCTCCCTCCTCACTCTCTCTCTCCCATTTTTACGGCTTCCAGAGCTGTTTTACGCCTCATTACCTGCACACTGTGAGTGATGTCTGTCGGTCCTAGAGCTGTAAATACCTTAAATCATGCTTCATTAAGAATATCTATGGTGCTATTAAAGAGCTATAATAGACAACGAGTTAACAGATGATTAAATATGAACTCCATTTGTGTCAGTCACCAGTGTGCAGGAAGAGGCTTTAAGTTTTTTAAACTCACTCTCATTATCTGGGGAAGTGGGGCTGCAGCTGGCAGGGATGGAGGGGGATGGAGGGATGCTCATGCAGGGATGGAGGGATGCTCACACAGGGATAGAGGGATGTTCGCACAGGGATAGAGGGATGCTTGCGCAGAGACGGAGGGATGCTCGCGCAGGGATAGAGGGATGCTCACACAGGGATGAAGGGATGCTCGCACAGGGATGGAGGGATGCTCACACAGGGATGAAGGGATGCTCGCACAGGGATAGAGGGATGCTCGCACAGGGATAGAGGGATGTTCGCACAGGGATAGAGGGATGCTCGCGCAGAGATGGAGGGATGCTCGCGCAGGGATAGAGGGATGCTCGCACAGGGATAGAGCGATGCTTGCGCAGAGATGGAGGGATGCTCACACAGGGATGAAGGGATGTTCGCACAGGGATGGAGGGACACTCGCACAGGGATGGAGGGATGCTTGCACTGGAATGGGATGCAGGGATGCTCCTATACCCAGGGCCACCCAGGAGGGACCAGCTCCTCTGCTTTGTAAGTCCAAGCTGATGAGCCTGGCAGCCCTTTACTCAGCTGTTCCCACCCATACAGACAAATAGCACCCAGAGACACATGCAACAGATTGAGCTTTAGGGTCTAGTAATCAGAGATTAAAAAGAAAACAGAATAAAGGAGGAGGAGGAGGACAACAAGGAGATGTCAGGCTGCTTTGGATGGGACAGGATGGGTACCCATGAGGAAGGGCAGATGGGATGGGGAGATAGATGGGTACCCAAAAGGAAGGCCTGGAGGCCGGCAGGACGGATGGTAATGCAACAGCAGACTGAGCATTGCTGTCTCTGTGTTAAATCAGAGCTCAGCACCAATGAATTGCCAAAGCACAAATTAACTAATAATTAACACTATTAGAATCCCGTGAGCACACTGAAATGCTGGGAAATGAAATGATGAGTTGTCTTGTTTTCTGGATTCAATTTTCCTCTATAAAAATAAAGAAGGGTTTCACAGGCAGCTTCAGCTGAAGTGGATTATCCCACTGCTCCAATCTCACCTTCCTGCCACGACTCAGGATAATTCCAAAAGCCCACCACCACATGAGCCACAGAGAAAGGGGAAAGAGGTGAGAGGCTTTGAGGACCAGGACAGACCCTGGCTGTGGGAATGCCAAGGGACCTGATAATTCCCCTCTTTAGCAAGGTGGCCATTGTCACAGCAGATGTTCCCATGGGTTTTGCAAAGATGAAATGGGGCTCACTGCAGATGAGTGGTGCCTCCTGAGCTCCTCGCCTTCCCCTCTCCCATCCCTTCCTTCACCAGGATCCATACATGGACCTGGCTGATGTGGGAAACCATCAGGCTCTGCCCCATGCCCTGCTCTGTGCTCCTCTGAGGAATGATGCTCATCCATATGAAAAGAGGGAGACACAGGATGATGCTGAGCATGTCCAACACCCCTCCATGGCCACCAAATCACATCACTCCCTCTGTTTCCTAACTCTAAACAGGAAATCTCTGGCTTGACAGCCTATGGGAGCAACAGCAGAATAAGTTCCTATTCCTACGAGTGCCCGGCGCTCCGCATCATCCTGATTTGTCATTCCTGAATCCTTCCACCCCTCCTCGCTGCCAGCCACGACCCTGCTCACGGGCCAGCCACAGGGACCCACGGCCACCCCCGGGGCCATGCAGGTGTGGGGGGGGCCGCAGCGTGGGACGGTGACACGCTGCTCCCTGGGGACCGCGCTGGCGGGGACGGTAATTGAATCTCAGCGCTTGGACTCAGCCGGAGCCGGCGCAGTGATTGAGTTAACTGGAAATGCCATTTCCGCATTGTTCAAACTCTTAAGTGCCCCGAGCTCCTTATCATCGGCTGCTGGTCCCCTCTGCTCCTCCGCTGCGACCTCGCTTCCCCTCTGACAGCGGGGTCAGGCTGCAGCGGCCCCCAGGGTCACCAAAGGAAATTAATCCTGGAGTCCCTTGGGAAGCAGGACAGCGCCTCAAGCGCAGAGATGGGGAGGGATGAAGAGCTCTCCTCCCTCTTTAGGATGAAATCAAAGCAGTTCAGGAGTGGCGGGAGCTGCTCTGCCCATCCCCAGCACACCCACGGCATCCATCTACACAATTCACCCCCACCAGCTTGAATTCACTTGCTCCCAAGTTCCAAGCATCCAAAAGTGCAGCCAGGGCCTTCCCTTTCCCAGCCCTGATGCAGCACCACCACCTGTTGATCTACACCCAGCAACTGCTTTGGCAGAGCGACCAAGCACTAACCCTCCCTGCGACACAAACCGCTCTTGCCAGGAACAGGAGGGAAAGGATGCTCAGCTCAGAACTTCCCTCCCCAGTCAAATATTTAATAATAAACTCAGAGGAGAAGCCAACTGTCTCCCTTGGATGTGGTTTTCGCTTGGAAGTCAATAGGATTTGTATTCCCATCCAAAGTTTCTCTCTTTTTTTTAAGGCTAATGTATGTTTTGTTCTAATCCAGCCATCTTGTCACGTTAAATACAACACAAATCACATCGACGCGGCTCACCCAGGGGCGATGAGCACCCGTGTCACTCTCCACCTCTCTGCAGCACGCACCAGCCACCCGTCTCCCAAGGCCCCCATCACTTTGTTAATCGATACTGGTCTGAAGCTTTAAATAACATTTTAAATACCCCAAGTGCGAAAACGTCCACGTTAATGTGTTAATTTCCACGCTGCCTTGTTGCTTTGAAATCCCAGGAAAATGGGAAGCTTAAATGAGTCCTATGAAAAGGAACAGTGCATCATTAACACAGCCAGATCCATATCACAGACTGCAGCAATTACCGTCCAGTGAAACACTGCAAGCTGTGAAGAGCTTTCATTACCAGGGGCTTTACAGGTCATTCACCTCTGGCCAATCTTACGCTAAAACAAGCATTTTCTGCACCACAGATTCCAGCTTCATTTAAATCAGTAATTGCTTTGATTTCGGTACATATGGAGCACGGGGACTTCATGACTAAGAAATCTATTAGTCAATAAGTTTGCTACTTTTATGGACCTTTAGTCATCTTGCCTCAATTTCTTCCCAGGTTGGCTGATGGATGGAGATACTGATTTCCACTGCAGGTGCGATCGGCCCCAGCTCCCCTTTGCTGCAATTACATCCCTGGGTCACCAAGGGGGAATTCAATCAGGGAGCTGGCCCATGGGACGCTGCTTCTGCCTCAGGAACACAGTTTTCTGCCACCAACAGCCCTCCTCTAACCTATAACGACCAATTGATGGGGTTTCATTATTTTCCAGGCTGTGCAGAAGGGGTTTGGGGCAGGGATGCTCGGGTGTGAACCAGGCGCGATCCCTCCATCCCTATTTTCCCCATTCCTGTATCCTCCCCAGATCAAACAGCACTTTGTGGACAAAACAAACCCGATTTTTACTGCTTTCTTTTGAATTTATGTGTCTTGATATTGGCATATTCATTGTGCATCTCTTAGAAACCTCCCCAGCTTAAGAGCTGTGATTTACACCTTTGCATAAAACCCCAGGTGAGTTGGTATCGTGGGGTTATCGATCCCTCCGCAGGCGCCGGCGGCACCGGGAGACAATAGTCTATTCTCCTCCGTATGGGTTCCTGTATCCAAGTGCCTTCCAGGAGTGCATTAAATGATGCGATTAACATCTGTCACATGCGGTTCAGTCTCTCTTTCAGTCTCTCCCAGGGGAAGCAGCCGCACGTGCCTGGGAAGGGTTTGTTTTGGTGGCTTCATCTTCTCCTTTCCGAAGCACGGAGGACACAGAGGGAAAAGTATCTTTGTGGATAAAGCGCCCTTTGCGTGCTGGATGGAGCAGGGCTCAGTGGGGTTGGCATCTTGCAGCCAAACGCCTGTTATCTGGGTTTATAACTGGTCCTGGGGTGAAAGAGGGTCTCGGCGAAGGTGCAGGGGCAGATGCAGCAGCAGCGCTAAGCAAAGCCTCAGCTCACGGGGCTGAATTCCCACAGCAGGATCTCTCTGGCTTGCTCGCATCCAAAAGGCTGAACCCTCCCTTAAATAAAGCACAATTCCGGCTCATTCCCATTTGTGGCACAGCAAGAGCTGAGCCCGGCGGCTTTAAGCATCCCACCCAACCCTTGCTTGTCCAAAACCAAGGCTGAATCCCACCACAATGCGGGTGCAAGGGTGCTGCCTCTGTTTCCCATCCCACCAGCACCCCGAGCATCCTCTCCTGCCAAAAACTCCTGTCTGCAGCACTGGGCAGCGATGATGTGATGCCACCAGGCAGCGACGTTCCAGCATTCAGGAATTTGGGAAGGAGAGAGAAAAATCACCACCCTGCCCATCACCACAATGGAGGGATCAAACCCTGCTGTGGATTTTTGGGTTGGGGGTAGGATGAAGCAGGATGGTTGGGTCTTGTTGGGACAGGCAGGAGGATGGGTTGCTGCTCCCACAGCCGGGATCCTCTTTTAATTGATTTCTCATGGTTGATTGGCTCCATGCTTTAATTGCAATACAAATGTTTGCTGATGCAATTATGGTGCATATGTGATAAAGCTGTTAGAGGATGTCACTAGGTCGTATTTCTGCAGTCGTTTGAGGGTGTATGAGGAACGGCGCTTCCTGCACAGATTCCTGGCGCTAATACGCAATTCCAAGGTGGCTTTCTTTGTGTCAGAGGGGGTTTTTTGGTTCTATATATTAAAAGCAGAAAAAAATTGCCTTACAGCAGCTCATCTGGGGGTGAAATAATCCACTCAACATTCAGATTATCAGCTAATGCGCATTTGCATTAGAATAGGCTAGAAGAGCTCCCGGGATAGAGCAAGATCCCTCTGGAGCAGCCGCTGCCCTTGCACAAAACAGCAACGAATCCTTGCCCTGAACACAAAAACGCTCATGGATGAGGCCACTGACCCCCCCGGGAGGAACATTCCTTGGGAAGAGGACTCTACTATGGGATTTCATTATAAAATGTTTAAATTGGGGGGGGGGGGGGGGGGGAGGGAGCAGAATTGTCCAGAATTGGCCCAGAATTGAGCTACGGTGCCAAAGCCCAGAGCAATTCCAAGGACTTGGATGTGCCCCACACGGGGATGCTGTTGCTGAGCCCATGGCATCAATGGAAGACCAGCAACATCCCTTCACTCCGTGTCCATGCCCACCTTCAAACCACCAGCAAATTCGGGAGCAGAGGCTGCATCCCAGGTGAAAACCCATTGCCCTGCAGGGAGCTGTAGGAGCTCACACAGCAAAAGCCAATTCCTGTGCAGGGAGCAGCCAGGAACGGCACCGGGAATCGCCGGCAGCCCTGGACACTGCACCTTCCCCATGGGAGCTGTGGCAGTTTCCTTGGAGCCTCTTACAAACGTGCTGGTTCCCGAAGGCAACCAGAGCCAATGAGTGAGGATGTGACAGGGGTTGGGGCTCAGATCAGACTCCTCTTCCCGTGGCTGGCACAGACCTGGGAGCAGGATGAGAAGGGAATGCTGAGGGACCATGAGGCGCGCACCAAAAGAGCAACCCCGTCCTTGTCATCATGAATCAGGCACACGTGAGACAAGCAGAAAGCGCTCGGCCCCTCCGGGAAGGGAAAAGAATTCAACCCGCACTTCCAAGCCCCATGGATCTGGCTTTCCTGGGATGGACCGCGCATGGAGCAGGTTTGCAGAAACATCCTTACAGTTCTCCTCTTCACTTCCCCATTGAAAAAGCCATAAATAGGATTGATTTTTCTGGTTTTAACCACTTTTCTTTTGCCCAAGCTGGAAAACAACCCCACTTCCAGCAAGGAGAGGGGCAGGAGACATCACCAACCAGGAGTAGTTGGGCAAGGAAGGGTTTGCACCCCAAAAATGCACATTGCTGGTGCAGGCAGCTGCCTAAAACATCGAGCGTGGTGGTCCCAGACCGAGCAACAGGGTCTTGGTGCCACTTGAAATGCCTCTTGGATTCAGAAACCCCAGCCCCTATAGCAGCACATAGAGATATAGCCCTACAACCTCTATGAAACATCAGTGAGGGGGTGCCTGGGAGCCTCTCTCCACCCATCAGCAGCATTCTGGGGGGCCCAGGAGCTTTGGGAAGCACTGAGAGAGCTCTGTTTGAGGGCAGCTATTTAATCCCAAACCCTTAAAACCGAAATAAAGCTCGAAACAATCCTGAACCAACCCCTCGAGCCCAAACAGCAGCAAGATTTGGGAGCCAGTCCAAGCTCTGCAGCTTAGGCCCATCTCCAAATATCTCCCAACAAGTTTATTTATGGAAAATAAAATCAGTCCAAGATGTTCACAGCTCAGGAATATTTAATGCTATTTGGTGAGAAAGTATTTCCAGCAAGGAGGGAAGCACACGGCTCCCTGCATCGCACCGGGGAAGATGCTGGCACCAACCCACACCAGTCACCCTGGGAGCTCGGAACTGGTCCGACTGGATCAAACCCTTCCCTAATTGAGTGCATACCCATCCTGCTTAATGAATTGGGGCTGGAGGCATAGCGCTGGGCTGTCTGCTAAGGTGAGCCGTGGGAAGAGCCAAGTGCCAAAGCAGATCTGATGGGGAGCATCACCCCACCGCAGCACCCATTATCTGGCACTCAGAGATGCCCCAGGGACCCAATCGGATCTATCCCATCACACCTGGAATGGGAAGCACAATTTCCCTGGCTGGGAAGAGGAGGAAACAGCGGAAGAGTGAGGGATAATGCAGATGATGCTCAGACACAGAAGTAACTCCCACCCCGTGCTGCACCATGGTCCCTCTTCCTGATGATACCCCTGGAGCCACGGAGGTTATATCGTGGACATGGAGCTGTCTGCTGGGACAGCCCCAAGTCAAGGGCAGGCCAGATGCAGCGGTGATGGGAGTCACTTTAATAGACACCTGCCACCTGATGGGGAGCATTAATGCGTCCCCCTGCTCCCCCTAGACACGGATGAGCATCCGAGCATCCTTAGCCTGGCGGGGCGGCCACATCCCTGCTGTCACCTTGGCAAGGAGAAGGTGGGGACACAAAACAACCATGGAGTGGGGGAGAGCGCCGGGGCAAGGCCTGGCTTTTACAAACAGCTCTAATATCCCTGGAAGACGTCTCGGAGTCATGCTCCGGGTTGGAAATGTCTCCCATTATAATTATGAGTCATTGGTGACTCAGTGACATTTCTGAAATGAAAAAGCAAGTGGCTGGCCCAGCCCTTGGCTGCCCTGCTCAGCGGCCACACGAGAGCCACACAACTGGGGTTTAATGCTCCTTCCCAGACAAACAGCCCCCCCAAACCCATCAGCCCTAACGCCGGCTGTGCCTCCACTCGGGAACAGTCCCCCGGGATGGAGGGGTTTGCATTCACACCCTGAGCTTTTTTGTTTTCCATGTGGGAAAAGCTGGGATCTGAGCCCAACTTTGCCACCCGGGCTGCTCCGGAAGCAGCAGGAGCAGCCCCAGGGATGTCATGAGCAGGGCAGGATTTCCTGGAACGCTGCGTTTAGAGGCAAAACCATTGCAATTAATAAACGCAACCTGTTGGGAAACTCCAACAGCCCAGGACTGATGCAGCAGCATGGCACGTGCCAAGGCTTGGTCCAAACCTGGGGCCATGATGCTGCTGCAAACATCTGTATGAAAAAGGGGGTCCAGGGACAGACAACTGGTGCATGGTCCCCAGGCACAGGCCATTAGGCACATTTCCATTAAGGCAGCCCTACCCTCATGGCTCAGTTTCCTTCTGGGAATGGCCAAATCCAGGGCAGGAAACACTGTGAACCGATAACCCTCAATGGTACAATTATTCCCCCCCCCCCCCATGGTCCCTTTACAGCTCAAGGGCTCTGTTATTAAAGCACTAGATTTTAGAGAGCTGCACTAGTGAAAGGCACGGGCCAGAGATGCTCAGAGGCTGGGATGATTGGAGGTCGGGATGCTCAGAAGCAGGGATGCTCAGAATGCTCAGAAGCAGGGATGCTTGGAGGCCAGGATGCTCAGAGGTTAGGATGATTGGAAGCCAGGATGCTCAGAGACCGGGATGCTCAGGTACCAGGCGCAATGTTCCACATTCACAAATCCCAATAGCTCCACACAGGAGCCTGGCAATGCTGCAGCAGGGCAGAGGCCAGCACCAAAACAGAACCAGTCCGTGGGGCTGGAAGCTTTGGGATGCTGTAGAAGCACAGCGCAGGAGCCCCTGTGCACATCCCTGTGCCATGCACAGCGGGTGAACGCCGGCTCGGCATCGCGCAGCATGGAATGCACCAGCAGCGCCAGGACATATCAGAGCAGAAATAGAGCCGGAGCCGGCGTCCCCCCGCCACCCCCTTTTTACTATTATGTCTGAGAAGCGACGTCTCTCCTGGGTTTTTTCCCTTCCCTGTACGATGATTTAATCGCTTGGTGATGAGGGCTGCCTGGCTGGGATACAACTGAGCTCTGGGCATCGCCAAAAGAGATGGGGGATATAAAAAGAGGAGGAAGCATCAGTAGCAGCGACGCTGATTGACAGGGAATGAAATGAAGCGGCCAAATTTCATTGGCGTGGTTTGAAACCCCAGGACGATGTGGAGAGCTGATGGCTCCTTTCCTAGGGTTTTGCCAGAGCTGGCATTTGCCTTTCATCCTCATTTAATTCACTGTTTGGAGGCTGCCACAGGGGTTTTGTGTGTGTTTGTGGTGGTATCTTAATTACACGTTTTTACATACCACTGTGTGTGCAAAGGAGATGGGCACGAGGGAGGCAAAAGCCATTTGCCCACCACTCCGGCCACAAACCTATCCTTGTGGCCTCAGGCCTTTGCTGAGAACAGCCCTTAAGTGCCTGTGCAATTTATACCCTGATAATGAAAATTACCCAGATAATGAAAAGACTCAAGGCTGAGGTTTGAGAAAGATATTTCCTGGAATAATGGCATCCATTGGAGGTTTGCATGGTTTGGGCAGGGGTCCCGTAGGAATCCCTCTCCCTTATCCACCTTCAGGTATTCCTCTCCCAGTTACTGGCTCTTCGCTGGGAAAACCAAGTGTGTGAAGGCCACGGTCACTGCAGGGCATGGAATGACTTTGCACATGATGGTCTCTAGGAGCATCTCCCTGGGCTCATCACCCAGGCAGCAAGTGGCACCTGCAGCGACATTCCAGCAAGAGAAGGTTCCCAAAGCACTATTTTCCAAGCCTCCCTTCCCTTTCCAATGGGGAAAGGTGCCAGGTTGGCAGGGCTCTGGTCTCCCCTCTGCTGGCAGCTGAGCCCGGACTGGCTCATCTCATGGATGGTCCAGGAGAGGCTGGAGCATCACTCCAGCAAGCCCAGAGGTGGCCAGAAGCAGGCAGCGACACCAGCCAAACCAATCTGCTTCCCAGATGCCAAGAGCCCTGCTTCTCCTTGCGGCCGCATTCCCACCCAAATTCCCAGGCTTTTCGCTCCAGCTGGAAGAAATCTGGCAAAGCCATCGACTGCGCGCACCCGTGAAGAGGGAGCTCTCCCGGGAGCAGCGGCTGCTGGAGGGATGGGATGAAACCCAGCAGCTGCAGAACTGCAAAGCCCTAAGGAGCAACCAAATCCGGACCCATGGCGTGTGCCCCCCGCGCCCACCCTGCCTCATCAGCCCCAGAGAGCAGCCGGGTCCGTGCCGTGTGGCAGGAATGACAAGAGGATTAGTAGAGACAAGCTCTGGTTTTGCAGACCTGGTGGGTGCAATGCTGCTGGGTGCTTGGGCTGGGGGGGGCAGCACTTTGGGGGCTGCAGCATCTCAGGGGGGCTCAGCAGCGCCGCTGCCTCCCACTCTCCCAATATTTGTTTAATGAGGGAATTCCTGTCACACCTACATGGGCTCCGTGCGGGAAGCACGGCAGCCTGAGCATCCTTGAACGTGGGCAAACCTCCGGAGACAGCTACAAGCCCATCAGTGCACCCACACCAGGCCTGGTGCAAGGGTGACGGCTGCTTGCAGCGGTGCAAGGATATGAGGGTGGAAGTGTGCTGCTTCCCTGCACGAAGACCTGTTATCCCTGAGCGTGCCCCGTGTCCCCTGATGCCACCCTGCTACACATCACCACGGCGGCCACCCCTGCTCTGAGCCCCGAGCCGCAGCGTGCGACGCAGCCGCTTTGATCCCCTGCTTAATCCTCCCCTCCCATGAATGCCTGATCCGAACCTCCTCGCGGAGATGCTGAGATCAAATGATCACTTAAGAGACAGGCAGGGCAACATGAAAGGGAGAAGTTCCGTGTAAGGATCTTAACCCCGGCGAGGAGCACGGGAAGCAGCGGAGCCGCGAGCCAAGAGCTCCCTCTGCTCCCAGGAAACCCTCCATGGCCACAAGCGCATCCATTGCACTGGGACCTGCCAGCCCTGGACCTCCCCGCAAGCTCATCGCATCCCAGGGGGAGAAGGGACCTGGGGCGCAAGCTGCTGCACAGGGAAGTGTTTGTTCCCAGGGGATGAACTGCTGCTCATAGAGTGTCAACCAAGGGCCAAGTGGTCACAAAAAGCCCTTGAGCTGGCTGGTACCTTGTGGTACCCCAATATGCATCAGTCCCCACAGCAAGGGAGCCCCCCTGGATGCAAACTAATCCTATAGAGCATAGAATATCTGATTGATTATTTGCTGACAGGCAGCCCAAGGGAAACAGCAGCGCTTCAACCATCACACAACAGGGAAAAGGGGGAAAAGCAAGAAGCTGGGATTGCCAGCGCTGAAACCATCACTTGGGATGAGAAATCAACACATCAGGCCAGAAAGAGGGACTGGGGGGAAGGAGAGCTCCAGTACCCCAAATACAGGGAGAAAGCAGAAAATTATTTCAATTACAATGAAAATGTATTTGATGAGAAAACGTGGATTCTTCTTTGATGCTCGATGCCAAGAAAAGCAATATCCAGGACTATAATACCCCATCTCCACGCCAGGAGAATGAGTTATTAAAGCAGAAGATGAATGGCTTGCAGCGCAGCTAACTGCTCCGGTTAAGAGAAAAATAGTCATAAACTTACTCCTTGCCCCAAAACACATTCCTCCCCCTCATCCCTGGGCCTGTCTCTCCCCTCCGGAGCAGCTCAATGCTGTGCCTCGTTTCTAAGGCTTAGAAGGATTCAAGAGGGGGGATTTTAATAGGAGTAGAAAAGGTGAATTTAGAGGGTGGTTTTTTAACTCCTCTCCTTCCTCCACCTTGGAATCAAACACAGATACAGGAGGAACAAAAATAACCCACTCGTTCCATTGTGGGGAAGTAGTGGGGATGGAAATGAAGGTGCATTCTTATGTATAGCAGTGCACCCGGCAGCCCCGTGGCAGGGCGACTCTGTTCTGCATGAATAAATGTGGGTAAAGATGGAAAGAACGCCAATCTGATAAGGGAAAGAGTGGTTCTCAGGGGCTGGGAGCAACACAAGGCACCAGCTTCGATTCTTCTTCTTCCATATTTATAGAAAGCAGCATTGAGATGATAATGCAAGGGATGCAGAGCCTTTTTGGAGTGATGGATGCAAGCCCCTGCCTCAGATATTAAGGCTGATGGTGCAAACCCACTGGTGACAGTGGCAGAGAGAGGCTTTGCTCACCCCCCAGAGCTGAAGGGTCAGGCCACCCGCTCCATGACAGACAGAGGCACTGCACATCTCCTCCTCGAGTCCAGCACTGAGTCTTATCTACCAGCAAAGTCCCTTTTCCCCCCAAGACCCCATGGAAGGGAGATGCTGGAGGTTGCCTGATGCTTAGTTTAAAGCATGCTGGGGGTGCTCGGGTGAGTGTGCCAACCTCTGGAGCATCCCCATCCCCTGCAGAGAGGCAGCAGCACGCACGGCGCTGCCTCCTCTCCCCGCAGCCCGTCACAGCAGATGGATTTTCCCAGCACCACGGACTTTTCCCACTCTTTTACCTCTGGATATCCAAGATATCCCCCAAAACGGCTCTTCCAACCCCCCCAAGCACCGAGGGGCTGCCTGATTCCCCGTTACACAACCCTGCTCGGGAGATCCTACGTGGGCAGACGTGGGTTTTCCTCTGAATTGACAACAGCTCTCGCTGCAGCTCAGCAGAACATGAGCAGCTTACATAAACAGCGAGCAGAGTTACCCTGCGTGTGGGCTGCACGCAGCCACCCGGGCTTGGGGAGGGGGGGAACAGAGAGATTATCCTTTTTCCCTATAAAACAACCCAAACCCTTGTGATGGTGGTGATGGGGGGGGGGGAGGGATGATGAGAAAAAAGGCAGCAAGAGAGAAATGACTCAAGTGTTTTGTAACTTGTCACATTCGAAGCTGCAATTTGGAGGCAGGAAGGAGGGATCCAAAATAGTCGCCCCAACCCCGGCTTGTATAACAGAGATTCCTCATCTCCTCCCCTCCGCCGGGAAAAGGGGGGACATTTCTGCCGCAGATTGGCAGCTGGGAAGAGGCAGGAGAGCTCAGGGTTGTTACCGCGCAGGAAGGAGCCCCCAAATTAGGAAGAATTACTCATCCATGGAAAAGGCTCCTGTGCTGGCGGGGAGGCACCGGGGAAGATGCTGCAGGGGAGGGAAGGCTCCCAGGAATGACTTCTATGGATGCTCTGAGCCTGGCGGTGACGCTGAGCGCCCCGGGATGCCGCCCTGAGCAAGAGGTGATGCTTGGAAAGCACAGGCGGAGTGGGAGAGCAGGACAGAGCGGCTTCCGCTGCAGGAAAGGGACCCAGCTAGGGCTGCACCTTGATGGGAAGGGCATCAGTAACATCTGCGGCTGAAACAGAGCTCAGAACTGGCTCAAGCCCTCCTAGAGAAGGGACAGGAGATACTTGGATATTCCCCTGGGAGGGCTCCAGGAGGGTCAGGGGGTGCTTTATGGGTAAATTCCCATATAACACGTCCCTCCTGGCTCTCCTTGCCCTCCCACATCAAAACCAGCAGCAATCATCGCTTCCCAGGTTTTAAATCCACATCCTCAGCAACTCATCACATCCCAGTGAGAACCACAAGAGCCCCGGTTGCACTCAGGGCCCTCTGCAGAGAGCAAAGTGTGATGGAGCAGAGACCCCCTAATGCACCCAACCTACTACCATGTCTTGTCCTGGAACCTTTCCCAGTCCCAACAAGGTCTGAGGCTGGAGCTGTGGATCAGGAATATGATGGAATTGCAGCGTCCTGGTCCAGCTGGGTTCATGAGACGCAGCAACAACAGGGGGGCAAGAGGGATGTTTTCCTTTCTGGGTACCAACCCACTATGGAGCCAGCACTAGAAGCACATAGAGAATCCAGGGAGGATGCAGAGAAGCTGTGCCCACCTCACCCCAAGTTCAAACCAGTTTTCAGACCCCACAGATCCATTTTCAATGCTCAAGTGCCAGGAGTAGCCAGGGGAGCTGCCTCCTGCTATAAACCCTCCTGCCCACCCAAACCACAGCTAATGCCTTTTGAAGGAGCCAAGACAGGTCCTGGGGATGGCAGGAGATGCAGTAAGTGTGACACCTCACCGCAGGGCTCATTGATCTGCCATCGACCACAGTGCGGAACCTGACTTTGAAAGCCCGAATGGGCTTTGGCATGTGGGTTTGTGGGGGCAGCACTTCCTAAGGGTCTCCTCAACAATGAAATGGGAGCATAAATGAGGGAAGAGATGAGCTTTAGAGCCTTTTCTCTAGTGTCACCCCAGCTAAAGCTCTTAAGTGCCCAACACCCACACTGGCACATGGAGCATCCCAGAGAAATCCCAAAGTTTGGGTAGGGAAAAACAGGTTTAGGTTCTTTTTCAGTAGATTCCTCTACTCCTACAATGCAGCCTGCTTTGCAATTTAAAGAACTCCTAAAAATCCCTATTTCTTTATGCTAGGCCTGCCTAAATCACTACCACTGATTAACAGGCTCAAACCACAGCAGTTCTAAAGGTGCCCTGCGATAGCAGGGACTTGCCCATCCAATAAACCAGCATTACCAACACAAGAAGCCAAATTCCTCTCCTTGGCCAGTACCCAATCACATGCCCCCAGGCCATTCCCACTGGAATCCCGTAGAGCCCACGGCACATCCCAACTCCACACAGACACAAGCGGCGGCTCCGGTTTGAACACAGAAGTGGGTGATTCAGTCCCAAGTATACATCTGCAGAAGCAACACAATTATCTCGTGGAGTTCAACGATGATGGATAGAAGTTTTAATTACCAAACCTTTTCATCCTCCCCCACGCACAAGAAGTGTATTTTTCTGGCATGTTTATTTAATAATAAAATATGATAAAATTACATGTTAGTGGAATAAAGTGCACGGTGCGTGTAAAGCACAAGACGGTGTTTTGTCACCAAAGCTGAAAATATTAGCTCCTTTGATCTTTTTTGGCTCCAAAGCAGCTCTACAAGGAGTGAGCAGCACATCCCCTCCTACAGCCAGCCCATGGCATGGGTCAGGGAGGATGAACCCCGGCTCCTGCTGCTCCACGTGCCAGCGTGCTCACTGCTCACGCAGGGCAGCAGATTGACAGCCTCCACTCCTGCACATGTCCCCAGCTCTTGATTTACCCAAAGAGAAGAGCAAGCACACGCCAGCTGCCTTAATTGCCACGGACAGGGCTAAAGGGTGGCCCTGTCACCTATCAGTATCATTTAGGGCTTGGGAAGTGCCCAATTCCCATGGGGAACGCCAGTTAGACCTCTGTGTTCATATCAGTCTTAATTTCATTTGGTCCTTAACACCACTGTCTGGTTCATGTATCCGTGCTGTACAGTAACGCTATCTGATGCATCCCGTCCCCTGGCACCCCAGGATGGGGATGCTGCCACAGCACAGGAGCAGCCCTCTGCTCCAAAACCCGGCTGTTAACAGGGAACAGCACCAGCTACAGCCTGTTGGAGACCTGGCAGCTGCAGGTTACTTCCCAACATGTGGAGAGTGAAGTTCCCCCCCCACTCCGCCTCGAATTGCAGCCTACAAGTAATTCTCCAGCAGGAAATATCCCCCCCTTGGAAATTCACAGCCAACCTGCTAATGAGCCTTTGTGAAACTTGTGCCTTCTTACCTCTAATTTTACAGCCTGTTAGGATTTGAGCTCTGTGGACAGCCTCACATTTGGTTTGGAATTATAGGCTGAGTGGCTGTTCTCTCCTATTATTGTGCTGTCAATCTTGTATTAGCACATTATAATATGGTACACTGAATGCATCTGTTCTGTATATCACAAGTCCTAATTGTCATTTGTTGAATCACTTTGTCTTATATGATTGTTAAGCAATTATTTCATCCAAAGCAGCTTAAACTTTGATTACTGTATAGTGTTTACAGGGATCAAAGTAAAACCATCAGCTGCTTCAAACATTTTCCTGCTGAAATAGGCACAAGTGTCTGTCCCACAGCCGGGTGGATGCCAATACATAAGCAATAAGGAGAGCAGGCTTGATGACCTGGAGGTTCTTGCCAGCTCCCAAGCCCATCCTTCTGCCTGAAGGGGGACGTTGTTTGTCCAGGATGGTTAAATGTCCAGCAAACACGTAGGTAATGAAGCAGATGTGAAGTGACAGATCTGCCAGGGTTGCTCATGGAAAGGGGCTCTCATGGCATGTGGCACCAGCTGTCCCATCACTCCCTCCTGGAATAACACCCCACACTTCTCCAGTGCTTCCCATCCCCAAGGATGCTCTCCCGCACCCCAAAAGGCACGGAAAGTAAAGCAGTGCTTTGCTCAGAGGTGCACAAGGCGGATCCCATCCCAATCCTCACCAGAGCAGAGGCACTTCGTCCTGCCAGCCCCTGCCTGCGAGCAGGTCAGCAGAGGACAGGGCTGAGCCTGCAGCACATACACTGTTTTGCTTCACCACCCCACACTTAAGCCCTCAAAGATGCATTTTTGGGAGCTCAGAGGCCTCACACCAACCCCTCTGCTCAAAGCCAGGCTGAGCCCAGGCGCCAGGGAGCCGCTGGGCTGGCAGCCTCTGCCGTGCCAAAGGGCCATGGGAACCCAAACCAGCATCAGCTCCAGCAGAGAGCGGTTCATCACCAGGGGCTTGGGCTAATCCCCACAATATCTGGCTGACAGCATGGGGAAGGAATGCTGGACCATTGTTTTTAAGTAGCCCAGACAGGACTGAGGGGAACAAACAAGCTGGTGGCTCCTTAACCCCAGATGGTGCCAAGAGCCAGCAAGGATACATGACCCGTCAGGAATCTTCTGCTTGAAGCCATCTCTAATGAGACCTGACTTTAACCTGAGTGCTGCTCCAAAGCCCCTCTTGCAGCCGGCTGCAAAGCACTGCCTGACACAAGTAGAGCACATCCCAATTAGGAGATGAAGCAGACCTTCTCCTCCCTTTGTGTGAAGCTAATGGGTTCCCTCATCCAAGTCATTCCCTGACTAATGGGCCCCAGACCCTAGAGCACAAACCTTTATAAATCAGGACTGTCCCCAACCCAGTCACCAAGTGTTCACAAAGGAGAAAAGCCTGGGACATAACCAGCAAATGGAATTTGCTGTGGACTCTTGGGAGAGGCAGGGCTCGGATCCCCAGTGCCATGGCAGGACATTGCCATGGCCCTCCAGGGTGCTGGCTACAGCTTTAGGCGCAAAGAGGACATCGAGCTGCTGCTGTACTAAGCCTGATGCCACCCATGAGGGCATCATCCCATGGTTTGCGTGGCTGGGGGGCTTTTCCGGCTCATTCCTCTATGGGAATGGGTTAAGACACCATGAAAACACGTACAGCTCTTGACAGAGCAGAGACAAGATGATCCGTACAGCTGCAGGAAGCAGCTCGAGTTCACGGATGCTCCAATCTCAGCCTGGTTTGCACAGGAGAGGGGTCTCACAAACACCATTTACATTTCGGAGAGCTCAGTTTGGGGCTGTAGCCTTGCAAAAAGCACTTGATTCCCAAGACACCTCCACCTGGTCCCGAGAACAAGCCCTGTCCCTTCCTCACAGCCCAAAGAAGCCTCTAAGGAAGTTGTCAAACCTTGTGATAAAAGCAGGTCTAGAGGAGCAGGTAAAAGGTAGTGCCCTAAACGGCAGCGCGAGCGCCTGGCGGCAGGTAAATTGCTTTTTAACAAGCAGACAACTCCTCTCGATAGCATCTCCCGTATGTTTTTATAAAGGGCAGAAATATGTTTTTAAAAGGCCAGTAAATAAAGTTCCCATTGATTTGATCCCCGGTGTAATCCGTTTTGCTGTCTGCCACCAACAGTGGTAATAAAACAGAATCATGTAACGCGCCGTCCCGGGTAATGTGACTATACATCATGGCAGGGGCCGCGGGCGCGCCGTGATCTATCATTTTCCATTGGGATTGCTTAGCTGCAGGATTTATAAACTTGCCCCAAATTGATGCAATGTCCAATTTTCTTTTCCAATTTATTTTTGGTTGAGCAAAGCAATATCGAGGCAGGAGCAGGAGGATGCCTTTCCCCCACTGATGTTTGCCGCTATTCCCCACTTCCTCCTTGGCCTGGGAAAGGGCTTGGGATGTTCAGGAAGATGCCAACATACTTTAATGGCTGCGTTTGGTGTTTTACCCCATGTCACATCATTGCAACGCTACCCAGAGGTTGCATGGGACACCCTCAGTGTTACCCAATGCTCAGTGGGGTCTTTAGCAAGGACCGAGCATCCTCAGCATCACAAAGCTGCATCTCACATCCCCAGAGCTCTGCAACACCAGGGCAGACCAAGTGGCTGCTCTGTTCCAGCTCAAGGCTGAGGCAAAGACACTTCCCCTTGGCCAGACCATGCCCAGGGAAGGTTTGTGCCTCTGTGCCCAGCAGCTAAAGGATTTCCAGGATACCTGAACCTTCTTACCCCTCCGCCTGAGCACGCTGCTCACAGGGACAGCAGCCAGATGTAACTGCAGCTTCCATCGCACCAAGTACGTCAAAGAGGGGTCTTTGGGGAAGGCAAAGTGGTGTTTGATCAAGCTGGCTGCAATGGCCAAGTGTCTGAACCGGATAAACACCAAGATGTTAGATATTAACACACTAAAACCCCTATAAACACACAGGAGATGATGCATCCGTTTCCCCAGCAGCGGTAGGTGCCTCTCGAAGCTCAGCTTCACAGCTACCACCCCACTTTGACATCCTTCACCCACAGGCCCGTTGACACTGCCTTCCCCAAGGAGCATCAAGGCTGTGAGCTGAGACCTCGGGTACGAGCAGGGTGAAGTGTGGTCGCCAGGAGCATGGAATGAGGATGGGGAATGTCCCATTCCCCCCACTCAGAGGAGGATTTCCGGTGCCACCACACAAACACTCCACATTTGGCTGTTTTTGGTGGTTGTTTTTCCAAAGGAGACGCAGTGTTCCACGGGAAGCAGACACTTCCCACACGAGTTTTCATCCTCAAACCCCAGCTCCTCTGCCACCGATTCCCATGCAAAAAGCATCACCAGCCTTTTGCCCAGCCCATTTCTCACCCCTCCATCCCTGGGATCGCCGAGCTTCGGCAGGGCGATAGCACCCCACTGTGCCAGGAAGCATCACTTCGGGACGGAGATAACTTTAGCAAAGGTTTCCTGTTCTCACTTGGGAATTACGGAAAGACAAATCCAGTTTCCCGACCTTAGAAATCCCATCGCCTGTGCATGCCTTGGCCCTGGCACAGGATGTGGCAACTCTCCTGCCCACTCACTTCAGGGGGATTTTTAGCAGGGAAAAAGATTATCCCAAAGCATCCTGACAGGTTCGGGAGAAAACCCATCTATTCCCATAGAGAAAAACCCGAGGAATTCGGGACCAGATCTCTGTGACCAATTCAAGGCTCTTGCCCAAAAATAATGGGCTCCCAAGGCCCTGGCCACCCCAAATACCCATTGCATCCCAAACATGGTGCACACAGCTCCAAAGCCAAAGCTCACCTGCCTTGTCTTGTTTTCAGGTTCACAGATACAAAGCCTTTATCCCCCCCTCAACACATCCAAGGGTCTGGGTCTGCTTGGCCCCTAAATCGTCCCCACAGCATCCTTTGCTGGGCAGAGCAACATCCACCAGCATCACCATAGCCCAGTCCATGCCCTTCTCCCTGCTTTCCAGGACAACAACGAGCAGCAACTGCCTACATCCCTGTGAAGCCTCCAACTCCTGGAAAGCCGCACATGAGTGAGGGATGAATCCATGTACAGCATCCAGTGCCAGGGGGATTATCTCTTTTGGAGGAATCAGACATCTTTAAGGGAAGAGTTTTACTTCAACCCATGTGATCGAGAGGGGGAAGAGACTTCCCAGATGGCAACGAAGCAGCCAGAAAAACTGATTCTTAACACTTCAAGGTAACAACAAGATGCACAAGAGCCGAGTTTCCCCCTTACCAGCTGAAGCTATCAGGGCTGGAGTCAGCAATGGGCAAGCTGCAATGGGCTGCTGACAAGGATCGCGGTAGGGTTTGGGGACAAGGCTGATGCCACCACATCCTCTGATGGGCACAGCGGGATGCTGTGATCCCAGCACCTAGCACAGACCTGCACGGCACCGCATTCGTCCTCCTCCTCCTCCTCCCGTGCCCAGGACAACCCCGGGACATCGGGAGCGCCCAGGAGGGGACTCAGCGGCGCGCAGCGCTGGAGCTCGGGAAGTTCAATGCTGCCACCCGGTGGCGGCGAGTGGCAACAGCAGCTTCGGGGGCTGGATTGGGGGGGGGGGGGTCAGGATCAAGCTTGGGTTTGCTTTAAGTTCAGGAAAAGTTGAAAACGCGACAGCGAAGGCACCAAATACGACAAAAATGTTCAAATAGAATGGTTTGTGCTGGAAGGGACCTTAAGGCTCATCCAGTTCCAACCCCTGCCACAGGAAGGGACACCTTCCATAGAGCAGCTTGCTCCAAGCCCCTGTGTCCAACCTGGCCTTGAACACTGCCAGGGATGGGGCAGCCACAGCTTCTCTGGGCACCCTGTGCCAGCGCCTCAGCACCCTCACAGGGAAGAGCTTCTGCCTAAGAGCTCATCCCCATCTCCCCTCTGGCAGGTTAAAGCCATTCCCCTTTGCCTGTCCTACAGGGCCCCTGTCAGCAGGACTGTGTGGAGTTTCAGCTTACCCACAGCTCAACCTCAAACCAAACCCCTGAAGCACAGGAAAGCAGCTTAGAAAGTCACCCAATAACCAGCTCCTGCAGCCAATGGCACTTTTCCCAAGGGACAAGGGTACCAAGCAACACACAACGCTGCGCAAACACCTCCCAGGCCATCCCCAGCACCCAAAGCAAAGGCACTGGGTTTCCCTGCCTGCCCAGGCTCAAAGTCCAAGCACACACATGCGTAAGCAACACTTTCCCAATGGATCCCTCCCCTGTGATCCAGGCTACACCTTGAGTTAACACAGCAAAGCACGGAGCAGCGCCCAGGAGCCACGCGGTTCTCACCTTGTCAGCCTGTGGGTACCGAACACGGGGGCTGCCCCATTCCCTGCTGATCCGCTCCCGGTACTGGTGGCACTTGGGGATGTACGAGCAGCCCACATCACCCAGCTCTGGGTAAATGACTTCCAAATCCCCTCTGGGGAGACAAAGGAGGAGAGGATAAAGGATGAGATGACACCATGCAGTGGATAGGAATTAGACCCACTTCCCAGCCAGGCTCGGGCACTGGTTCCAATGCTGGGCACCTTGTGCACCAGGATAAGCACTCTCCTGTGCACGCCTGAGATGGGCCACATTCTCCATAGGCTTTGAAAGAATCATGGCCTGTATGGGTGAATTTAAGGCTTGAGGATGGGGAGGAGGAGAACAAAGCCACCCTCACCTCCTTGGCTGTAGTCAAGCAGCTTGAACTGAGCCCCCTTGTGATGGTGGAGCAGGGATGAGCCTGCTCTGCTCTGGGGATGGACAGTGCAGCAGCAGGGCGGGTATCTCCAGCTCCAACCTGAAGCACTTTCCCTTCCACACCATCTAACAGAGAAAGGGGCCCCCAGGACAAGCTGTTGGGTACCACAGCACATGTGCAGCAAGTCTCAAGGCCACCAAAACATTAGCATCCCTGTGGCACAACAAAGGTCTGCGGGATGAACTGCCCCAGAACTTCCCTTCCCCAAGGAGTAGCCTCCTCCCTCTGGAGCTCCCCATGGAAAACCAAAGGAAGAACGCCATGGATATTTATAGCCCTGGCAAAGGGGATGGGGGAATCAACTGTCCCAGGAGGTGATGGGACACACGGGGCAGTGCAGGGCTGGAGGCAACGGGGAGCCCCTCACCTGCAGAAGAAGCTGTCCCCGCCGCTGAGCATCTGGAAGAAGCAGGTCCTGGAAGGTTCATCTGGCCAAGGGGCTGCGGCGCCAGTCAGGAGAGCAGCCAGAAACAAAGCACCCAGCGGCCTCATCCTGCCCTGTGGGGACCAAGGCACAGGGAGGATCACGGCTGTGACCCAGTGCTGCCATCCCAGCATCCCCACAACCATGACCCAGCTCAGCCCCATCAGAAGCCATCTCCAGGCAGATCACACTCATCCTTACACATCCTTCCCATCCCACCCCAGTTCCACATCATCAACCCCAATAATATCACAAACAAACCATGTTTCCTGCTGCTGCCCCATGCAGGAAACATGGGGCCATCAGCAGGTTTGCAGCAAGACCCCTACATCTCAGAAGAGCCATTTCTGCCCACCTACAAGGATGGCACCAGGGATGCTCACACAGGACAGCAGCAGGCCAGTTACAGCCACCACGGCGATGCTGCACTTCGAGCCCAAGCAATACCAAGAGGGAACAGAGCCCCTGCTTCCTGCTGCTCTTCCCAGGACTCGGATGAGATGGGAAAGATGAAAACTTGGCATCAGGGTTGGTCATGGTCTAACCAAGACCATTTCCAATGGATGCACAACCAGACACTGACCACCATCCCTAACCCCCAGCACAGCATCTGCATGGGGCCAGCACAAGGGTTCAGTTGAACCCAGCCCCCCCTCCAGAGCCAGGGCAGAGCCTCTCCTGCACCAGGACAACGATGACAAAGCACAAGCCAAGCCTCGAGGATGAGGGGAGCTGGGGCACGGGGTGCAGACACCCCCCTCCCTCAGCGCCAGCCCTCACCTCCCCTGCAGCATCCTGAGGGCCCCAGGAGCCCAGAGCAGCAGCCAAGGCCCTGCCAAGGCACTTACCAGCCAGGTCCTGGGGATGGGAGAGCAGCTCTGAGGCAGAGCCTGGAGTTCTGAGGTTGCCGTGGAGATGGTTTCCCTGGAAGGAGGGGGAAGAATGGACTGGAAATGAAAACACAGCCTGGGGAAGGGGCAGCTCGTCCCTACATGAGCATGGAAACAGGCTACGGTGCTTTCATCCCACAGTGATTGGTCCCCCATCCATCCACCAGACTCAGGTCCTCACCTGGCCTGAATCCCTCTCTGCACCAGCAGCTTCCCAGCTCATTATAGAGGATGCTGGCCAAGTACTTAGTAGCACTGGCCTGTCTTCCCCATTGCCTCATCCATTCTGGGTGAGGCATAGGCAGAAAAGCCCACTGCCAGTTAAGAATGGGCATTACAGCACTTACTGTATCATTATATAATGAAGTACCAGCACGCAGAGTGAGCACGAGCAAGCGCCAGCACCACTGTCATTACAGAGAGGAAAAAGGCATCAGGCTTCACTAATTAAACATTAATGTATTGGGAATGATCCGGAGGGTTTAGGGGCTAATGGCTCCGGTTCCCACGCTACAACATGGGCAAAGCCCATAATTAGAGCCCTGAGCATGCAGCCGGGCTCACGTGAGTAACACTGCTCCCATCGGAGTCAGGAGCACCGGCTGGCATGAGTCAGGATCATCAAAACGGGGTTTACATCCTCTGCCACAGGCCAAGGGGTTGATACCCAGGGGAGCCACACAGGGAAGGACGCCTAATGTTAACCATGAGAGCTACCGAGAGGCTCTGGCATGGGAAGGCAGCTTTGGGAACCTGGCCTTGAACACTGCCAGGGATGGCGCAGCCACAGCTTCTCTGGGCAAGCAGCATCACTATTAGCATCCCCTTGGCTCCTGCAGTGGTTAAGATGGGTGACCACTCTGCAGAGGTCACCCACACAGCAGCAAAAGGCACAGACAGGGTGTACTCTGCACAGCAGCAGAGAGAAGCCCTTCACACAGAGACAATATCAGCCACTTCAGTCTGGAGACCTCCCTAGAGGATCCCCAAACGGGATCAGCACAAAGGGTTTGCTGACTGACAAGGCACAGAAGGATCCCCAGGGGATGCTCTGGAGGGAAAACCCAGGGGAGCAACGATCGCTTGCAGCATCCTTGCAAAGATGAACGCAGCCTTTCTCTAAGCACTGTTTGCAGAATAATCACAAAGATTTTATTTCTGCTGCTCAGGAGCCTGTTGGAAAGGCAGCGGGAAGCCTCAGCAGAAAACCAACAGCATGGAACGGGTTGGGCTGGAAGGGACCTTAAAGCTCATCCAGTTCCAACCCCGCCATGGACAGGGATGCCTTCCACTAGAGCAGCTTGCCCCAAGTCCCATCCAGCCTGGCCTTGGACACTTCATCACCAGGGTATAAAACCCATGGCAAAGTGATGCACCCAGAGCACAGCTCCTGCCCAGTCAGACGGGTCCCCAGGGGCAGGAAACCACCAGACTTGGATTTAGACACAGGCACAGAGACCAGGGGGACTCAGGACCCTGCTGGCATTGCAGCTCACACAGCCCCACCTGCACCAGTGCTCCAGGCCTCACAAACCCATGCAGGAGAAGGGCAGTTCCCACCAGCCCATCCTCCTGCCTGTGCCTGGAGCGCTCGGAGCCAGGGAGAGCCAATAAGCCATGTGCTGAGAGCCCACACTGAGCCACTTCCCCTCCGGAGCGGGATGCTCCCATGGGAAAACACAGAGCCGTGTCAAGCCGGGTGCAGAACGTGAGCCAGCCTCCTCCTCAGCAACCCCAGTTTGTTTGCATAGCACCTCTCCTGACTAAGCAGTGCGGGACCACAGGAATCTCGTCTTTCCAGCTGCTGGGAAGCCTCCGGCGTGGTGCTGGGGGAAGCTGTGTTCATCCAGGATTTCCACCCTGCACTCAATGAGATCCTGCCTCCACTTACACGGGTGCTTCACACCTTCATGCAAAGCCATTATTGGAAATAGTGCTATAAACCGCTCCTGCATCTGAGCACCCTCCATAGCCTCATAAACTGCTGCCAAGGTCCCAGAACCTTATCCAGGGATTACTGAGAGCACCAGGACACAGCTCAAGCAGAAACCAAAGCGTTTCAAGGAACATCAGCTTAATGGAACAGGCTCTCAAAGCTTTCACATATGCAAAACACCCAGCTTAATGCTGGGTTTTAACACTGAGACAAAGAGGTGCTAAATGTACTCAGTGCTGGTTAAAGTAGGGTTTGGTGGCTTTGTAATGGAAGATAACTGATGCATGAAGGTAGCTGACATTGTTTTGGGTCCTTAGGACCTTAGTGCAAAATATGTGGGAAAACCAATTGAAGAACAGGAGCTGAGGATGGGGATGCAGATGGCCAGGATGGGCACAGATAAACTGATAGGTAGAAGGACAGGATGATAGCTTTGTTTGTGGCGTTCATGAACCCATTAAGCTGGCGTAGACTTCTACTGGGGAGTATCCCGGAGGAGCAGATGTCCAGGATGGGCACAGTTAAACTAGCTGATGCCTGTTAATTAAGCTGGTGCTTCAAAGACTGCCAGCAGTGATGAAGATTGTTGGAAGAAGTAAACGACTCTCAAAGACCACCACCACGTTTCTATCTGTACGTGGGAAACGATGCAATTCATGTGTAGCCTCACGAATACGTATGTATGCCCAAGTGACTCTAAAAGGATGGCCTGCGTGGCAGGTTAGGAGGAGCTACCCCCGTGTGTCTCCTGGCGCCGCAATAAAGAATAGCCGTTTGTCAGCTTGAAAACCTTTGTTGGCGAGTTTGTCCCTGGAGTTTTCTCGGAAGCAGCACAAAGCAAGCGTTCCCAGGTCAGAAATCCCCCATAAACGTCCATGAGACAGCAGATTTTTGTCACACCACGAGCCAAAAAAAATCAGTGTTGGAGCTTTGGAATTTCCCACCCAAACCACAGGCTTCCTGGGGATGTTAAAGATTAACCAGTGCCACTTCCAACCCACTTCAGGGCTTCTTCCAACTTCACCCAGCACCGCATCCCTGCCCCGTAAAAAAACGGTTTCTTTCATGCAATCCAGGTTTATCCCATCCCATCGAGTGACCTCGGGTCTCCCCAGCCATTAACTGCCTGCAGGGGCAGAACAGGGAGAGGGTGCTGGGCCCCAGTTCCCCAAGGGCAGCCCTGCTCTCGGCTGTTTCTCCGGGCTGTAGCCTTGGGGTGAATCACAGCAGATCACTGCAGCCTGTTAGAAACTGCCCCCTTCTCACCTCGAGCCAAGGCCGTGGCTTTGCTCTGATGCTCCTGAAAGCAGAGGTTTCACAGACTCGCAGGATGGGAGAGAGCTTCCCTGTGACCCCCTCCACAAGGAAGAGCTTCTGCCTAAGAGCTCATCTCAGTCTCCCCTCTGGCAGGTTAAAGCCATTCCCTTTGTCCCGTCCCTACAGGCCCTTGTCCAAAGCCTCTCTCCAGGTTTCTTGCAGCCCCCCTCAAGCTGTTTATTGTTGCTCTGCATTAGCAAATGCATTGCTGGGCAGCGAATGCGCTCATTGACCTCAAAAGACCCCCCCAAGTCCAACCCAGCTGCTGCAGAAAGAGCTCAGCTCTTCCTTCAAGGTCCAGCATTTCCCTCGGTTTGGGCTCCTCCTGCCTCAGTTTCCCCATAGAGCCCAATTGCTAAAGCCTGAACGGCGGCCAAAAGGCACTTACACGGATCGCCACCAGCAAGCGCAGGGCCCCGGCCAGGGGAATTCCCTCAATCTGTTCTCCTGAAAGAAGCCCATTTCCAGCTGCTTTTTTCCGTGGCAGTCAGCAAAGGAAACCAAACCACATCCGCTCTCCCCATTCAGAACCGGCGGTGCCTCCAGCCCTGCTCTCACCTCCTCACAGCCGCTCTCTGCACTGCGAACCGCTCCATTCCCAGCCCCCAGCGAGTGACCAAGGTCATCCTCACCTTGCCCCAGCCAGCCCCCAGGGCAAGGGCTTTGGGAGTTAAGAGCAGCGCTTGTTCCAGCGCGCACCCAATTTGCATCTCCATTGGGGTGCGGGGCCGCTTCTGGGAAGAGTGGAGTGGGTTTAGGGAATACGACAGCTTTATTTTGGCTTGAATTGGCTCCGGTTTCCCCCTGGATCAGGGGTTAAAGGCATGGGCAGAAACCGAGCTGCCCTCGGCTTGCAGGCAGCCAGAATTAGCTGAATCCGAACCCGCGCAGGGGAGAGCTAGAAAAGGTTCCGAGTGGTCAAAGGGGAAGGGTCAGGGCCCCACAAGGGGGTTCGGACCTGCAGCATCCTCAGGGCAGGAACTGCTATGATCAGGGAGGGGATGCACGATGCTTTTGCCCTTTGAGGCTGCGGCTCCTGCAGGCTCCTGCACTCACATCCCAACAGAAGATGCAGTTCAGCACAAGCTGGGTATCAGAGCAGAGCCAGGGCTGCTGTGAGCCCCCAGAGCCAAGCACAGGCCCCTCTCCCTTCATGGGCATCACCGGAGCACCCAGGAGAGGAAGAACATTGTGTTTCCCAGGCAATAAGCACATGGCTGGGAGCAGCCCCCCAGGCCTCACAGGGATCCCCCCCTCCTCCATCCCAAACCTCAGCTCCAGCAGCACTGCAAGCAGGAACCTGTCTCAGCCCCTGCAGCACCCAACACCACCCCAAGCCCAAGCACAATGCACGAGACAGCAGCACCTTCATCCATAGCATCATATGGAGCAGGGATAGGGTGACCACCTCTGCACCCCATCCCACTCCATGAACCCCAGCAGCAAACGGCACATATGGGGGGCTTGGGGATGTCCCTGGGTGGCTGCAGTATTGCAGAGCCCGGGGTAGTGACCTTGGTGCAGGCATCCATCCCATTGCACAAGTAACCACAGCAGAGCCCACCCTGCCACCAGCAAGCACCTTGTGACTGCTCCTGCCAGAGCTGCAGCTCTTCCTGGGGAAGGGCTTCTATTTTGGGCAGAGTGTTTTCACTTGGCCTATATTAAGCAGTCACAAGGCAGAGCTGTGCAGAGCCTCCTGCCTTCAGAGCCAGCAGCTCCCAGCGGTGCTGCGCTGCTCACCAGGCTGCTGCCTGATGCCATCAGTCCCCATTCGCATCCTTCTACTCGCACCCTTGCTGAGAGGCACCTCTTGGACTCAAGCGCCAGCATTAAGGACCCTCCATCCCTGCTCCCAGAGACAGGAGAAGGCACCGAGCACCAGTGCAGACACACACACAACAGCACCATGGGTGTCTATATAGCATTGAGAAAGCCTCAGGTGTGCCCTCTGCTCAACCTGCCCCCCAGGGATGCTGATGGGCACAGGGAGAAGTTTATGGAAGGGTCACTGGGGTATCTTCATCTCTCTTCCCCCCTTCTCCCACCACTGCACCCTGGCAAGAAGGCATCTCCCTGCCCCGTGCCTCATGGATTCTCCAGTTGTGATCCCCTTTGGGGATGCCAGCAATAAACAAACATCCATTCTCCATCCCAGCCAAGGCACGGGCCAGGCTGGGTGCTGCCCGTGGGAAAGCCCTGGGGCAGCAGAGTAATGAGGAACAAGGGATGAGGAAGCAGCATCCTCTGCTCTGACTCAGGCTTGGCTAAACCCAGCCCCACCAGTTGCACTATCAACTCGCAATGGGCTGGCAGGGCTCTGCTGCCCACCCCTTGCCAGCTGGAGCCAGGGATCCGCATGGAATTTGGGCTGGCTGAGCAGGGATCTCTATAAATAGCACCATGTGGATTCAGCCTGCATGTGGCTGTTCCTTTCAGTCCACAGCCTATTTTCTCCCTCTCTGAGGGGTGCACAGGCTGGATGGACCCTGATAAACCACAAAGCAAGGAGACAGACGCGTTCAGTTAGTCCAAATCCCCAATGTACTTACATGGGATTAACCTCTGCACCAATACACCACCAAACCACACTAAACTGGCTTAACCCTTCCTTAAATGGGGTTAACTGCTCTGCCACAGGGGTTGCATGGGTTTAATGGGCTCAGCTGAGCCCCCATCACAGCTCCATGCAGAGGGGGACCCCTGGTCCCCTCAAAGCCTGTTTGGGGATGGAAAAGGGTGAGGGGGCTTCCCGCAGGTACCCAGAATTGGGGGAGCTTCTGAGCTTGGGTCCCACTTCCAAAAGGCTTTTCCAGCTCCCCCCTCCCCACACATCCACTCCCAGCCCCTGGCTGTGAAGGGGACCCCAAGGTGACTCCTGTTTGCAGCCCCACACACCCCCAACAACCCAACCAGCAACAAAGCAAGAGGGGAAACAGCCCGAGACCCCCCCAGCACAGCAGCCCCCCCCTTCCCACCTACCACCGGTAGCCCCAGTCCTGCACCAGCAGAGCGGAGCCTGTGCCCAGGCAGGTCTGGCACAGCCCCAGCCCCACAGCAGCTCCTTGGCAGGGCTGAGGCTGGAGCTGGCTCAGGGCTGAGTATGGGACAGGAAAGGCTGAGACCCCCCATGGTGACCCCCGTATCCAGGGCACGGGCTAACGCTGCACCCTGCAGAGGTCAAGGCTGCTCTCAGAATACTCCGCACCAGGCATTGCTCCAGGCTGGGAACACTTTCCTTGCTCCATGACCCAGCAAAAAGGAGCCTCCTTAGACCCTGCACCAAGTCAGCCATAAAGATGCCCCTCGCTTCCCCTCCCAGCTTCACTCAGAGCAAGGTAAGGACCCACTGGAGGTGCGAGCAAGCCCTGGGTGCCAGCCACATGCAGCACCAGAGGTGCCTGGGGCACAGCAGCAGCTCCATTACAAGGTGAGGAAAGACCTGGCCAGCAAACCCCATGGTGCCTGTGCTGCAGAGCACGTTTCTACCTGTTATCAGCTGCATCTGTACCTGCAGAAGGCACCCTCCAAGGGAAGCAGGGCTGGGGGGGCTCCTCCTGCCTCTTTTTAAGGCTGGTGGGCACCTGCAGCCCATCACCCATCAGCTCCCTCCTTTCCCATTGACTCACAGCTGGTCCCACTGAATCACCCCTTACAAACACCTTGGCATGGCCCCTGGCCATTTCCCTGGTCCCTTGGTTCCCATTGACTCACTGCTGCTCATCCAGAGCTCGCCCTCCCCTTTCCATTCCCATCCTGCTCACTTTGACTCACTCTGCCCTGGGACCTGCCTTCAGTGTCACCAGCACCATGCCGGCAGCATCCCAGAGGAGCATCCCAGTGATGGAGCCCAGCTTGTGGCTCCCAAAAGCACCTCCCAGCCCATGCCCAAGCGCCACTGCCAAGCCCCAAGGCTGCAGGGGGGGTTTGGTTTTCCAGGGACGAAGGATTCCCTGTTATTTCTCACCCTGGCTGGCATCTTCTGCTGTGTTTTCTTCCACAGACCATGGGAGAAACAGCAAGTGATTTGCAGAATTCAGATGGAACCAACGGCTTAAACACATTCCTTCCCCCTTCCCATCCATCCCTCCCTCCATCCAGGTCCATTTTCTCCAGCTGCGATGCTGGAAGCATTTAGGAATGAGTGCGGAGCGCTTTGGGAGCGCGGGAAAGCGGGAATGATGGGGAGCGCGGCCCGGCGCGTGCCGCTGGCGCACCCAGAGTGGAAAATCCCCATGTGTGGAGCTCGGATTGTGGTCCAACAGGTTTTAGTCCCGGCCCCTTGATTTGTGTCAGTGCAAAAACTCATCCTTAGGGCATTTGTTTGGATCACATGGGTGAGTGTATAAAAACGGGTCCTCCCTGCCCTGGCCAGTTGGCACCTTTGGGAAGCGAAGGGACCGGAGGGGATCGCTGAGGAAGGAACCAAGCCGGAGCTCACAGGTAACCACAGCGCCTGCGCTCAGCACCTTCAGCTCTATTTCCCCCACCGCAAGGCTCTGCAAGGGCTGGCCCCAGCCACAGCAATGGGGTACGGTGAGGCTGAGGGGGTTTTCCCTATCCCCTTCCCCTCTGGAGCGGGTGATGCTCTCAGCTTCTCATCCCCTCATTGCCCCTTTGCTCCCCTTTGAGCTGCTGGACCCCAGTGGGACTCCATGGGTCATACTGGTAGCAACTGGAGCTGCCATTGTGGGCAGAGAGCCACGTGCAAGGAGACACCACAGGGGCTTGTGCTATGGGGCAGATGCCACCCTGCTGTCCCATGGGAACGGATCACACCAGAGGCTCCCCGTGGCTGCTCTTTGCTGCCTCAATAAGGGGTGTTGATGTCTCCTGGCGGGTAGTCAAGGGCATCCATGCAGCACCAGCGCTGCCTGCCTGTCTCGTGCTGCCTGCGGTCGGGCAGGGGGAGCCGTTGGGGCAGGAAGTGGTTCTGGGGCTCGGGTGCTGTTCCACAAGCAGGGACAAGAGGTGCAGATGCTCTCCCATGGGCTGTGGTGGGGAATGGGGGTGATGCTCCCACCCATCGCCCTCTGCCCTGCCCCAGTGCTGCTGCTGCCAGTCTGACACCCCCATGGCCCCTCTTTTCCTGCCTTTCAAACGGTCACCATGGATGAGATGGACCCAAGCAGCTCTTCTGCTCCATCCCTCAGCCCCCAGGTCCTGCTGGGGGCTGTGGGACCCCAGAATTTTCCTCTCTCCCCATCACTGGCTCTCTCTCTCTGCTCTCCATCCCCACTGGAGACAGTTGCTTAGAAACAGACTCCTTCTTCTTTGAGTTTTTAATTATCCTCTCTTAAGATGGAGATAACAGCACCCCCCCCCCACCGCCCCAGCCCTGCACCATGGGACAAGACCCAGGAAGGTCCCCCTTCCCCCTGCTCTCTGAGCACTGGTCCCAAAGCTGCAGCAAGCCAGGCTGCCCCCCCCTCCCCGCACCCATAGCAGGGTATCACGTGCGAATGAATTCCTTTGGGGGGGTTATTTCCCCTCCCTGCTGACAAGCCCGGACTCGCTGGCGATGTTACCAGCCTCTTCCTGCAGCCCTTCCCATAGCAGGAGCAAAGGGAAGCAGTGAAGCCACAGGATGCACCATTGCAAGAGGAACTTCCCTCAAATAGCAGCTTTCCACAGTGTTTTCAGGAGGCGTCAGCAGCTCCTGATGCTGTGAATGCTGCATGGAGCAGCCTGAGCCTGCGAGCACGGGGCCAGCCCTGCATCCCCAAACCTGGCTGAGGTGATGGGAAGCAGCTGGAGGAGCAGCAGGAGCTGGGATTTCATCTCACTCCATGGGGTAAATCCCACACATCCCAGCTGAAGGATGCAGGAATCCAGCACGCGCGGGCTGAGACCTTGACCCCATTTCTAGAGCCCCAGATGTTCATTAGCTCTGCTAGAGGAGGATGCTTTGCTTGGGGACCACACGGCATTAAACAGCAGTAAAATGGCTCCTTCTGGGTTTAAATATTGATGGAGGGAGTGATGAGTCCCTGGGATGCTGCGCGGTGTCGATGGCAGGATGAGCTATCACCCGTGGCCTATCAGGTGCCTTGTTTCAGGGCTGCCAGACGGGAGCCAGGCGTGTAGCTGGGTCAGAGGATGCATATGCAGTGAATTTCCAGAGCATCCCATCTCCTGGCTCGGAGATAGACCCTGCTGCTGTGGCAGGACATGAGATGAAAGGTGCAGAAATGCTCTTTTGGCTTGTTCTTGACCTTCCCCTCCAGTTTTCTGGACTCTCCTTCCCAGCCCACGGATGCATATCCATGGGGATCGGGGTTTGGCAGCATTTGGCAGGGTGCTGGTTGGAGAATTCTCCTGCCTGCTGGGTCCACATGGATGTTAAGCCCATAAACAACATTTATACGAGCTGCCACTTCCCTCCATGGTGAGGGAAGGCTGATGGAGCCTGCACGGATGCCTGGGGGATGCTACAGATCCCTTGCAGCAGAAAGGCGGTGGGATGTGGGGGCTTTCAGAGCAGCACATTGGAGGGTTGACCCTCGCTGCTCTTCCTGGCTGGATCCAGAGAAGGACCCAGCACCACGGCAGGTCTCTGAACCCCATTCCCAGCAGGAGCCAGGCTTTGCCAGAATCAAAGCCCAGGCTGGACTCTGCTCCAGCCTGACGTGTGCAGGCACCGGTGATGCAGAGCTGGGGAAGGAGGGGACAGCCCCGCTGCCCTGCCTCTCTCCAGAGCCCTGGCCAAGGCAAACATGCTCGGTGGTGGCACCAGGCACTGCCCGGGCTCCATGTGCCGGCAGGGAAGGCTCCTGCTCCCAGGGTAAGGCGCATAGAGCAGGGAATGGGGACTCCCCCTTGACCACTGGGGCTGCAAGGAGGCTGTGGCTGGGCTTCAGTGGAAGGGATGGGGTGCCTGTTGCCTGTATCCGTGCATCTCCCCCTCGGCTGCTTTGTGTGGTGAAGGCGGTGGCATGGTGAGAGCAGACCTTGCGCCTGAGAACGGGCTTTCTGTGCCCTGGGTAGCGGGACAAGAGGGCAGGGGGTGGCTCTGGGATGTGACTCCATGTGTGGGGTGTTTTCACAGAGCCCTTCTGCCCTTCCCCTTCGGGATCTGCCAGGAGAAAGAGATGGAAACCCGAGCGAAAGGCAGCCCCGCCGGGAAGATGACAGCCATGGCGCACAGCCTGTGAGTACCCTCTGATCCTCCTCACACGCTCTTCCTTCAGCCACTTTCTCCAGGGGACTTTGCTCTTTGCTCCCTTCCACCACCACCGCCCGACACCTTCATTCCCACATGGATAAGGCAGAAAACCCACAGCAGGGCTTAGGGCAGAGCAAGGCAAAGGCAGGTCCACAGCAGCGGGGGCTGCTGGGGGATATGGGGGTGTCCCACCCCTGAAATCTGCTGTTCCCGGGGTGCTGCTGGCAAGGGATGCGTTGCCTTGGTCTTGCCCTCTGCAAGGTGAATACTGCTGAGTTCAGCCTTATACAGGGACCAGGGTGGGGGGCACTGGGGGGCAGCTCTGTCAAGGCTGCAGAGCTGCTCCAAGGAGCAGAAGGAAAATAGGTTTGCATCCCTGCATCCGTCAGCCAGCCCCCAGCGGGGCTGGACACAGGGAGCACCTGGGAAGGGATGGGAATGCTCCTGGTATTAAATAGGGTCATAAAGTTTAATCAGGGAGGGCATGGAATCATGGAACCAATCAGGTTGGAAAACACCTTTAAGATCAACAAGTCCAACCTTTACCCCATGACTGCCAATGGCTGGAGCAATATCTGCTCGTGTCTGATACCCAGAGAGCTTCTCCTTTCCTTGCTGGAAAGGGGGAGATGGAGGTAGGAGGATACTATGGAATGTTTAGTGCGAGCTTCCTGGCGTGACCCCCCTGCAGCGCTCAGCATCGGCTCTGGAGCTCTGTGCCTGGGAATGAGGGTGATTATGGAGCTGAGCAGATGGGAACTCTCTGGGACAAGTTCAAGAGGCTTAAATCAGAGAGAGCCATGGGAGCAGGGAGAGAACAGGATTGTAATCACAGCCCTGACAGGGGCAGCGGTGCTGGGGGCCATGCCTCGCCATCCGTGCGGAGCAGAGGGATGCAGCGCAGCAGCTGAGACGTGCGTTTCTCCTCCCATGGAGATGCTCCTGAGCCCATTTCCATGCCCAGAGCCCTCCCTGGTGCCTCCCACCACCGTGTCCCTGCTCCTCCTGCCAGGAAAAGGGCCCGAGAGCCCCGCGAGTGACAATTGTGCTTTTGTTGCGCCTGGCAGGGAGGGTGCAGGGGGGATTCGGCTGCCCGGAAAGCTGCCGGCAGCTCTTTATGCCACAATTAAGCACCTGCTACGAGAGAGCAAATAAGCCAAATCATGCGGCTCCAAACCAGCCTTACGTGTTCCTTCCCCGTGACCCACTCCAAGCAGGAGAAAGCTCGGAGCTGCGGCTCGGCTGCTCGCAGCTCCCGTTGCAGGGCATGAGACAGCTTCCCTGGGAAGCCAAAAGCTTCTCCACCGGCTCACGGAGCCGGCGTGGGCTCGGAGGCAGCACCGGGAGCTGCCTATGCTCGTCTCAGACCCAAAAGGGCTCTCCCCTTCCCCAGTAAGCGACTCCATCTCCTTCTGCTATGGAGAGAGAGATCCCGGTCCTGCGAGTTAGGTGAGGCGGGGGGCGATGCCGGCGGGCGGGATGCGGGGCTGGGATGGGAGCAGGGATCGGGGGCCGCTGGAGCTGCGAGGTGAGCGCTGGGGTTTGACGGCGGCTGACGCGGTGTTGCATCAGTGCCACGGGCTGGGGGGAGCGGCAGCGGAGCGGGAGGCCGAGCTTAGCCCGGCGCCAGGAAAAAGGGGGGGGAAAGGCGGCCGAAAGCCTTGGGAAAGGATGGCGAGGCATCACATGATGCGGATGTTCGGGGTCAAGGCAGCGGGGCCGGGCGCCCTCCCGGCAGCCGCGCTGCGGGGATGACTTTGGGGTTTTATGTGCCCTGAGCCGGGGGTTTGGGGCAGCGCTGGGGGGGCTGTGGGGTGAGGAGGGGGCTGTGAGGAGCGTTACGGGCTGGGGTTCAAGGGCAGCGCTGCAGCGTGTGCCTGGGCTTGGGAGCGTGGATGGATGGGTCACATCTGCCCCACACACACGAGAACAGCCCCGGGTGCTGGGGGGGGGGGGGTCTGGGAGTTGGGAATAGCCGCACGAGGGGGTCTGCGCTGATGCAGCCCTATCCTCAGCTGGGCTGTTGGCCTGACAGCGGCACACATGGCCTGACTGGGAGATGGGGGGCTGGAAGAACCTGTGTAGCCCCCATCCAACAAGGGTTGGGGGGGAAAGATGGTCCAAGGAGGGGGCAGGCAGAGGGTGAACCCCTTCTCAGCGGCAGGAGTGCAGAGGGAGGAGGGCGGATGGAGGTGGGATGCAGGGAGAGGATGAGGGTTGGATGCAGCAGATGATGGAGGCTGGGACAGGGGTATAGGGTTGGAGTCCCACACGGGTGTGGCTTAGGGGCAGGATGGAGACCCCTCCAGGGCAAAACTGGGGGCAAGATGGGGGTTCCCTTTCCAGGCAGGATTGAGGGTGCAGGATGGGGGTCCCTATCAAGGGCAGGACGGGGGTGGCAGGACGAGGGTCCCCATGCGGTGCAGATGGGGGGGAGCAGGATGAAGACCCCTGCGAGGGAGGGCAGGGGGCAGGAGGTGGGTCCCGCAGCCCCCTAGTGTTACCCCCCCCGGTCTCTCCCAGCCAATGGGCGGTGGCGGGGGGCCGGGGGCGGGGCCTCGGTGGGGCCGGTTGTTTTTGTGAATGAAAGGCGGGGCGGCCGCGACTGCAGCGCGCAGGGCTCGTCCGCGCAAGGCTCCGCGCAGGGCTCCGCGCAGCGCAGCGGGCCGCGGATGCTGAGAGCGGGGCGGCCGAGGTGCCGGCATGGGCCCCCCCGCCCCAGGCCCTGAGCCGCGCAGCGCAGCGCAGAGTCCCCCCAAGCCGAGCCGCGCAACCTGCGCCGTGGCCATGTCCGGAGGGGCGAGCCCGGCCCCGGCCCTTGGGAGCCGCCGCTTCGTCTGTGTTGGTGTAAGTACCGGGGAGCGTCGTCCCCCCCCCCCCCCGCTTCCCGAGCCCCGCTCCGAGCATCCTGCCCCGCCACGGGGTCCGGCCCCGTCCAGCTGCCCCCGCTGCTGCCTTGCAATGCCCCGCATCCTGGCCTGGGAGTACTGAGCACCTCCGACCCCGTTGCTGCGCTCTCCACCCCTGGCCTGGGTCTAACCCAGCCTCCTTGAGACGTCCCACCCCCGATCTGGGTGCTCCGAGCACCTCCGGCCCCTTGCAATGCCCCTCACCTCGATCGGGGTCCTCTGAGCATCCCTGGCCCCTTTGCAATGCTCTGCTCCTACTCCCGGTGCCCTGAACCCCCAGTCTTGGTGCTCCGAGCATCCCTGGCCCCATAGCAATGCCCTGCACCCCCAGCGTGGGCTCTCCGAGCACTCCCATCCCCGCTGTACAGCCCCGCACCCAATCCCAGCGCTCCTCAGCCCCCTTGCACACCCGATATGGGTGCTCCGAGCGCCGTCGGCCCCATTGCAATGCCCCACATCCCCTATGGGGGTCTTCCGAGCACCCCCGAACCCATCGCAATGCCCCGCTCCCGGGTACTCCGGGTCCCCTGCGCTGCGGCCGGGCCCGTCCGTGCCGCAGCCCTGCTCGGGGCCCCGCTCCCTCCCATCGCGGCCTGCACAGCCCCATCTCCTTCCTCCGGGCCCCGTCTCCCCCCCACCCCACGGCTGCCGGTCGGTGGGTCCCGGAAGGGGCCGCGTTATTTTTGTGCATCGCTGCCGTTTTTGGGGCGGTTTCCCCCCGCGTTGGGGCTTCTCCTCCGCTCGCGAGGCGCGGGATGGAGGATTTTTTAGCCTGGGAGTTGCTAGGCGACGGTCCGGGGGTGATGGTGCAGTTGCCTTGGCAACCGCGGGCTGGGCAGCCTGCAAGGAGCGATTCTGAGGGGTCCCCTTGGGGTGAATTGGGTGCCTGTGGTTTGGGTTGGGGGCTGCAGTTGGCAGGGAGAGCGGTGCCGGGGGGCTGCTGCAGGCTGGAGCATCCCTGCTCCACAGGGAAAGGCTTTTCCTGGGGGCAGATCTCTGATGTTTTGGCATCTCAGGTTATTTCTTGCTCTCTGGTGGGTTTTGGAGAGATGGGGGGGAAGGTGGTTGTGGAGGTGGCTACGTGGTGCTGTTGGAATTGTCCCTGCAAAGAGGCTCAGCCCCCTCTGTGGGTGATGGGAGCTCCTCAGTGTGCTTCTGCTTTATTCCAAGCCCGTATTTCGTGCCTACTGCTGTCCCCTTCTTCCTCTCCTCCATGCAGGCACTGATCCTGTTAGGATTTAGCCCTTACTTCCCTTGGAGCACCAGACTTTCCCATGTGCTCGGCTGGATGCAGGATGAGCATCCAAACAGCCACCTGCAGTTGTGATCTCCATGTGCCTTCTCCCCATCTGAATGAGCTTGGCCCGCTTGGGAGCATGGCTGGCCCTAAAAATAACTGCAGTGAAGCTCCATGAGCACTCATGACCCCCCGAGGTCTCCTGGTCCCATAGAGCAAAGCTGATCCCGGGAAGAGCAGGGACAGTGGCGGAGGGGGATGTGCGAGATGGAAACAGATCTCCATGGGTGAACAGGGAAGGAGAGAACCTGCCCTGACTCCTTTGCGCCATGCGGAACCCAAGGAGGTGGCAATCCCCAGTTTTCAATGCCCTCAGCAGATAGAATTCCCTGCATCCCAAAGGATGGAGGGGATGAGGCAACTCAGAGAACTTTTGCCTTGGGACCAGCCGATGCCTCAGCACTGGCACCTAAAGCGGCCTGAATCGGTGCCACCCGCCTCTGCCTACGCTTGCCCTGTGGCTCGATGCTGCTCGGTGCGGAGCCCTCTCACGTGCCCTCTCCGCTGCCTGGTGTAGCTCAGGTGTGCTCAGGGAGCCTGCGCACGGGAGGGAGGTGCTAACATTGGGAAGTCCTTGCCAGGCTGGTTTGGGGCGCTGCGGCCGTGGTCCCCGCGCTCCGTTGCCATCGTTACGGGCGCTTTAGCTCACTGAGCCTTTGCGCTGGTGGTTTATTATAGCAGCTCTCGAGGCCGGGGCCAGGAGAGGGGGTGATGAGGGGGAAGAGATCTGAGGCTTTGGGAAGTTCAAAGCAATTGGGATGTGAGGTGGTTTTTCTGCCCTTTTCCCCTTTGGTTCAATCTCCTCCCTGCTTTTCCTCCTGGAAACCACATAAATCCCTGTCTTAATGCTGCGGTGAGTTCATTCTGGCTGATTCAGGGGGCTTTGAACAGGCAAAGGGTGTTACACCTCACGGGATATGGGTGCTTTGCATCGGCTTCGCGGCACCCACAGCACCAACCTCTCTCTTGGGAAGGTTGGAGATGCTGAGAGCCTTCCCAAACCCGATGGCTCCTGATCCTCCTGGAAGCGTGATGAGTTTCTCCTTTGCTGCTCTTAGCTGGGAGCAAACATTCCCTCTGGGAATGGGGTGGGAGGACAGAGCCGAGGGTGAGACCCCCCCCAAGCCAGGCTGGCAATGCCCGCGTGTGCGCTCGCTCGGTCGGTCGGATCTGGAAGCTTCGCTTGCAAAGGCTGGAAAGGGAGAAAGGGGAAAGGAATGGGGGGGGGGAAGGAAGAAGCCTCATTTCACATGAACAAGCGTGAGGCAGAGCAGGGAGGGAGGAGGGGATGAAACGCAGGGCATGTGTCTGACGCGGCACAGCGACGCACGCTGCCACGGGGACCTGCAGTGTTAAAAGGGGGCTGGTGGGGAGCTGCCTGCGCTCTGCCTGCACTCTGCCGGCATTCCTGCCTTCACTGGGGCTCCCGGTCACTGCAGCGCTTCCCCTGCTGCTGCCAGGGGCTGGTGGCTCCGAGTGTATGGGCATCGTATTGTTGCTTCATCCCCCTTGGCATCCCATCCCATCTCATCTGGAGACAACCCACCCTGGCTTCTCCCAAGCATATTTCCGACCCCCGCTTTCCCCTCTAGGTCCCAATTAATGGATTCTGACATGGATTATGAGAGGCCAAACGTAGAAACTATCAAGTGCGTCGTGGTCGGGGACAACGCGGTGGGCAAGACCCGACTCATCTGCGCCCGCGCCTGCAACGCCACTTTGACCCAGTACCAGCTCCTCGCCACCCATGTGCCCACAGTGTGGGCCATTGACCAGTACCGTGTCTGCCAGGAGGTGAGGGTGATGCTCAGCTCATGGATGCTCCAAGGGAACCCCAAGGAGTTGGAGTTGCATCCTCCCCATGGGGAAATTGGGGATTACACCTCTGTATCTTGCATGTGGTGGGGACAACCCCGCTCTTGCAGGGCTCAAGGACTAAGGAGCTGGGTGGTGCTTCTGTTCCTGCAGGTGCTGGAGCGCTCCCGGGATGTGGTAGATGATGTTAGTGTGTCCTTGCGGCTCTGGGACACCTTTGGTGACCACCACAAAGACAGGCGCTTTGCCTATGGCAGGTAGGAGAGAGGCAGAGCCTTGCGCTACCCTGGGCATGGAGGGAGAGCAAAGCTCCGTCACCAAGCTGCACCTTCCCTTTCCTCGCAGGTCCGACGTTGTGGTTTTGTGCTTCTCCATTGCCAACCCCAACTCCCTGCATCATGTGAAGACCATGTGGTACCCAGAGATCAAGCACTTCTGTCCCCGTGCACCCGTCATCCTGGTGGGCTGCCAGCTCGACCTGCGCTACGCCGACCTGGAGGCGGTCAATCGGGCACGGCGACCCTTGGCCAGGTAGGGCTCATGCCATGGGGATGTCTGTGCCTGCCCAGCGCTTTCTCCTTAGCACGCATCTCTTCATTGTCCCCCCTCTTTTCTAGGCCAATCAAACCTAATGAGATCCTTCCCCCAGAGAAGGGGAGGGAGGTGGCCAAGGAGCTGGGGATCCCCTATTATGAGACGAGCGTGGTGGCCCAGTTTGGCATCAAGGACGTCTTCGACAACGCCATCCGCGCCGCCCTCATCTCCCGCCGTCACCTGCAGTTCTGGAAGTCCCACCTCCGCAACGTGCAACGGCCTCTTCTCCAAGCCCCCTTCCTGCCCCCGAAGCCCCCTCCACCCATCATCATCGTCCCGGACCCCCCTTCCAACAACGAGGAGCGTCCTGCCCACCTCTTGGAGGACCCCCTGTGCGCGGACGTCATCTTGGTGCTGCAAGAGAAGATCAAGATCTACGCACACAAGATCTACCTCTCCACCTCCTCCTCCAAGTTTTACGACCTGTTCCTCATGGACCTGAGCGAGGAGGACCAGCAGAGCACCGCAGGGCACGGCTTCGGGGTGGCCGTCACCGCGGCCGCCGAGCGGATGCTGCACCAAGAGGAGAGGCACCACGGGCGGGACTTCCTCCTCCGTGCTGCAAGCTTTGATGTCTGTGAGAGCACCGAGGAGGCCGGGTCTGGCCAGAGAAAACCGTGCCTTAGAGCCTCCACCAGTGATGGGATCCTGCGGGGCAACCGCTACGAGAATGGGGAGCATGGGCTGCGGCGGGGAAGGAACCTGTCCTCTTGGAGCCGGGCTTTCACCAGCATCCAGGAGGAGATGGCAGAAGACCCCCTGACCTACAAGTCCAAGCTCATGGTGGTGGTGAAGATGGACGCTTCCATCCAGCCAGGTCCTTTCCGGGCTGTGCTGAAGTACCTGTACACAGGGGAGCTGGACGAGAACGAGCGGGACCTCATGCACATCGCTCACATCGCTGAGCTGCTGGAGGTGTTCGACCTCCGCATGATGGTGGCCAACATCCTCAACAATGAGGCGTTCATGAACCAGGAGATCACCAAAGCCTTCCACGTCCGGAGGACCAACCGGGTGAAGGAATGCCTGGCCAAGGGGACTTTCTCCGGTACAACTGCGGGCCGAGGGGGAAGACCCCATCTCCCTTGTGGGGGGCTCTAATGGATGGATGGGGGCTCGGAGCTGCGGCTCAGCAGGAGCTGACGTCCCTAAGCCAGGGCCATGCTTTGGGTGTCTGTGGGCTCCGTAGCTTTGTGTCTTACCCTGCGAGTGATGCTCCTGCGCAGGGTTTGCTGCTCCTCAGCCCGCCCCAGAGCTCTGTTTATCCCCAGAGAGCAGCAAAGGCGACTTCCTGCCCCCCCCCCACCCCGGGTCTGGATTTCACGGGGTCATCTGGTTTATGAGGAACAACGTGCCCTTGATGGGACTTCCCCAGCACCACGTGCCACCGGCGTGTGCCGTGGTGCTGCAGGGTGACGTCCCAGGGGGTGTCAGTGTCCCGGCATCCCTCCGGCTGCGTGAGGCTGGACATGGATGCGGCCAAGCTGTCGCTGTCAGGGTCGAACACGCGCTGGCCTTGGGAAGAAGCTGTGGTCCAGGGTGGAGAGCCGAGTGGAGGGTGGGAAACCCCCAGCAATTCTGAGCTCTTTCCCAAGGTTCAAGCTTGGGCGGGACTTTTGATTCCTGGGGTTTCCCCTTTGCTTCCCAGTGTGTTGTGTTGTGCCTTGGGAAAACCACTTGGAAGAGGCAGAGCCCAAGCAAGGCCCTTCCCTGAACTCCTCTGAGCGATCAGGAGATGCTGGGAAATGAAATAGGGACCTTTAGGAGGAAAGCGCAGGATGTACCAGGCTCCGTCCCCTTCCCTCTGTGGTCCCCGGTGCGAGACAGGGGGTGCCTGAGCCCTGGGTGATGGGGATGGTCCCAGCAGCGTCCCTCTGCTTGTCCCCAGATGTCACCTTCGTACTGGATGACGGTGCTATCAGTGCCCACAAGCCCCTGCTCATCTCCAGCTGCGACTGGATGGCCGCGATGTTCGGTGGCCCCTTTGTGGAGAGCTCCACCAACGAGGTGAGGACGGAGGCTGCAGGGAGGGTGGGACAGGCGGGGATGGTCGCAGGGTGACAGCGGTGCGTGTCTCGTAGGTGGCACTTCCTTACACCAGCAAGAGCTGCATGCGGGCGGTGCTGGAGTATCTCTACACGGGGCAGTTCAGCTCCAGCCCCGACCTCGACGACATGAAGCTCATCATCCTCGCCAACCGCCTCTGCCTGCCGCACCTGGTGGCTCTCACTGGTAAGCCTCACCGGCTGCATCGCGATGCTGTCCCCCCACTGTCCCCATGCTCCCATATCACCCGGTCCCAGCCGCTCTAACCCCGTGTGTCCGTCACAGAGCAGTACACGGTCACCGGCCTGATGGAGGCGGCACAGATGATGGTGGACATCGATGGGGACGTGCTCGTGTTCCTGGAGCTGGCTCAGGTAGGAGAAAGGGCTGCAAGGAGAAGGGAAGGCTCCTTAAAGGGAGACCTTAGAGCAGCTCCAGAGCCTAAAGGGGCTGCAGGAAACCTGGAGAGGGGCTTTGGCCAAGGGCCTGTAGGGACAGGACAAGGGGAATGGCTTTAACCTGCCAGAGGGTGGCTCTGACGTGGACTCCATCTCTCCCAGTTCCACTGCGCCTACCAGCTCGCGGACTGGTGCCTGCATCACATCTGCACCAACTACAACAATGTCTGCCGCAAGTTCCCCCGGGACATGAAGGCCATGTCGGGAGGTGAGTGGGGGCCGGGGCGGGGAGAGGGGGGTTCCGGGGGTCCCAGCACTGCCCTCACCCCCCATCTCCCTGCAGAGAACCAGGAGTACTTCGAGAAGCACCGCTGGCCGCCGGTGTGGTACCTGAAGGAGGAGGATCACTACCAGCGGGCGAAGAAGGAGCGGGAGAAGGAAGACTACCTCCACCTCAAACGGCAGCCCAAGAGGCGCTGGCTCTTCTGGAACGCCTCCTCCTCCCCTTCCTCCTCTCCTTCATCGTCGGCAGCCACAGCCTCCTCTTCCTCCTCCTCTTCCTCCTCCTCGGCTGTGGTTTGAGAGCCCGTCCTCGCCCTGGCTCCAGCATCCCGGGGAGGAGGAGGAGGAGGAGGAATGGGGGTGACCTGCCCCAGCGCCAGGCGTGGAGCAGACGCCACCAGCCGAAGCCCTGGAGGAGACGATGGCAGCAGGGGCTCATCCCTGTGGATGCGCAGCAGCTCCTGGAGCCCTGCTCTCCCCGTGCACGCCGCAGGGACCGAGCAGCAGGAGAAACTCATGTTTACAGGAGCACGAGGGCTGTTGTGGGGTCATTTTGGGGGTGTTTTCGTATCTTCTGATGAACATCAGCAGCGCGAGGATGAAGAAGAGCCCATCGGCTTCCAGTGATGTGTGAGCAGGAGCGGTGGGCCATGGTCGGATGGCATCTCACCAACCTGGGCAGCCGGAGCCGCCGTGGGGGGTCTGCCACCCCCTTTGACTTGCAGCAGGGTCAGGCACAGTGCAGGGGACCCTGGTCCCCTGCTGCCTGCAGGCACTGCAGCATCCCTCCTGCTCACGAGTGGGGTCTGTCCTGGTTCTGGAACAGGAGCTCAGGAGCTCCCTCGTTCCTGCCTCCCACCTCTGTTTTGTTCAACAGGAAAACCTACAGCAAAAACCAAGCCCCATCCCCAACCCCACGGCCCCGTCACAACCTGCCACAGCAGAAACCAACCCAGGCCCTTGGCTTGGGATTTTAGCCTGGAAGGCTCCATTGTAATAAATGGTGTTTTCAAAGCCCAGCGTTGTCCCTGTGTGTTTGGGAGGAAGCGGCTGGACACGGGGCTTCCTTATGCCCTGCTTGGGGTGACACCTGCAACCCCCCGATCAGCGCTCCTGGATGGACAGGGACAGGGAAGCTCTGCGGGATCATCAACACCTTGTACAACGAGAGGTGGCTTTCCCATCGGACTGACTTTGCATGTCCCGCCTTGTAGGTGCACAAGCACAGCAGGTACCTACGGCTGGAGGAGGCAGCGTGGCCCCAGGGCTCTGCAGGACTGACAGCAGAGTGGGTGAGCGGGAGAGACCCAAACCTCCGCTCACCTTGGCTGGGAATGGAGATGCTCCTTTAAGCCCCATCCCTGGGAGAAGCCGCTGCTGGAGGGATGCTTCCTCCTCCCGCCTGGCCTCAGTAGAGCACCTTGGAGTCCCTCGTTCCGCATGCTCACGCTCGTCCTCAGCCGCAGGAGCAAGGCTGCAGCTCCAGCGAGCAGGTAGGATGCAAGTTTCTTTCCCTTTGAATCTGGGCTGCTTCCGAGTCCTGTTTGCCTTCCCCAGGCTGGGAGCTGAGCCTGTGTCCCGGCACTATCCCCTGCATGTGCCTGGCTCTGCAGGAGCCTCCTGCCCAGGTTTGCATGCGCAGAGGCACACCGGGGCTGCCCAGCACAGGACCCTGGGCACGAAGCCTCCTGGCAGGTCCCTGAGAGCTCCTGCTTTGACCGCTCGCCTCTGAGCCGTGTTATGGATCAAACCACAGTGCAAAGGCCGGGGGGGAAGCTCAAAGGAGCACTCGGGGAGAGCAGAGCCCTTCTCTCACTGAGCACTGCATGGATTGCGATGCAGCTTTATAGCAACAGAGCCCTGGCGGGGTGTCACTGGAGCCCCCCCGCAGCAGCAGCCCCAGCACAGGGTCCCAACCCTGCGCACTCAAGGGGCTGAGGTCTCAGCCTCCTGCAGGCACCCCGAGAGCACAGGACTCATGGTGTAGGTATAAAGGCACAACCCAGGTTGTTGCTGAGGGCTCTCCCTGGCAGCATAGCTGGGGGAGCATTCCCAGATGGATGCTGGCGTGATGATGCCATGGGCTGCATCCTCAGTGCTGAGCATCTGGTCCAGCTCCTTTGGTGCCCATGGCAGAGCAAAGGGAGGGGGGAAAAGCCCAGGTTGAGGAATCAGGAGGCTTTTTTAAAATGTTTATTCTTCCTTGATAAAGAGACATGTAAAAACTGGACATAAGAAACTGGCTGGGCCAGAGCTCTGTATAAAAACACACCCATGCATAAAAAACAACACTATTTTTATATTCGCTTTTAAGTTAAGATCTGGACAGGTTTACATTACTTAATAAATACATAAATACAACCTCGCTGCTTGCGCTTTATCATTTGGTGGGGAGAACGGGCGGCAGCAGCAGGAGGGATGCCAGAGAGCGGTTGGTGATGCCCCTCCCGCTCCCCCAGCACCCTGGGGAAGGCAGGTCCTGGTGGGCTGGGTTGTACTGGGATGCAGCACACACCAGCTCCAGTAATGCAGCAGTTGTGTTTGCCAGCCAAGTTGTCCCTGAGCGATGTGTGAGACCCGGAGCAAAGGGTACAGTGAGGAGCCGCCCATCGAGCTGGAGGATGGATGGCAGGTACCCGCAGTCATGCTCGGACATCAGTGCATTCATCTTTCCAAGCTGGCTGAGACAGGGACAGCAGAGCCTGCAACCCCAGCGATCACCATTGTAAACCATTCCCATTCTCCCCTCAAAGTCCAGTTTCAAGCTGATTCCTAGCAGCAAGCAGCACTACCACCTACAATGCGGTTGGTCAACAGCTTTGAGAAGGTAACCCCAGAACCCAGTTAATGCTTGTTCACTGAGCATACAGTATTGAGCTTGCTGGCCCGCTTAGAAATGTCCTACAAGCAGAAGCCATTGCATGATACCAGGAACCCCCCCCAAAAAGGATGATCCAGTTAAAAGCCACAGGGATGCCTACATCCTGCCTCTCTCTGCACTGGTCCTGAAGACATCCATGTAGTACCAGAGCTCCCAGGTGAGACCATCCCAGAGGCAGCTTGTAGTAGTTTAAGGCTCTTTGCATTGACTCAGTGAATTCCGAGCACCATCTTGGACTTCATAAGGAAGCACCAACATTGAGGCCATAGCTTCAGCAAGGAGGACCACGAGGTTTGCACCTCATGAGAGGATCAGCTCCTGGCTCCAACTGTGCAATGGCTACCAAAGAGTCACAGCAGAGCTATAAGATAAAACTCCAGTGTTCTTGGAGGTATTTGTGGCAGGGCTTGCCCTGCTCCTCAGCTCACTTCATACTGGAACGATCCCTCCCTGACCAGCTCGAAGGCGATGTCCTCCGCAACCCCTCCGAGACTGATCTGGTGCAGGGTGTCCAGCAGCGTGTTCACGGAGGCGTCGATCGTTTCCTTCTCCTGCCACTTCCTGAGCATCTCAATCAACACCTCCAGCCCACCCTCCTTCTCTGCCAGGGCAATGTCATTCTCCAGCAGATTCAGGACTCGGCCGAACCTCTTCCAGTGGTCGTGGGGCACCTTTTGGGCAAAGGTGTAAAAGCTGTTTCGCAAACCTGGAGGGGGAAAAGCGGAAAGCTCAGAGGACAGGGCAGAGCTTGGAGAGCTGGTTCACCCCCCGCACACCCCCTGGGCCTCAACACTTACAGGCATAAGGCTCTGCTCCTTCCACTGGAACCAGTTTCTTCCTGGGTTTCACACTGGGCTGCGAGGTCCCCGGCACCATCACCTGGAAAGACCACGTCCTCTAGCCCCCACAAAGCCCCAGCACAAACGCTGCCCCAAGCCCCATTCATGGGGGGGGTGCAGACCTTCTCCCTGCCCCTGGGGGCTGGTGGGGGGAGGACATCACCACACACCCCAAAGGCACCCATCGTTTCCTGGCTTTGGGATGAGAGCAGGCCACGAGCAGGAGAGAGGTGCCTCGTGGGTCCTGGTTCCTGTCTGTCTGCCCAGCATCCATGTTAAACCTGCAGAGGACTGTGGCAGCCGGCTGCAATGAGCAGACTTCAGAGTCCTGAACCCACAGCAACAACAAGGAACCTCTCACTGTCTCCATGCAGGAACCAGGGTCCAGCCCTGGAAGCCCCCAAGCTGATGAGCTTGGTGAAGGCAGAGGAAAGCACCAGATCTTGGCCACGCGGGATGGAGCAGAGGAGCACGCTCACGTACCTCTGCTCCCAGAACACCGGGAGTCCTGGCCAGCAGCGGATCCTGGGAGAAGCACTCGTTGCGCCTGTTGTCCTGAGTCTCCACGCTCTTGCTTCGGAACCTTATCAGACGCTGCACCAGCTAGTCGTGTGGCCGGAGAGAAGCACAAACCAGCTGAGCTGGGTGGTCCTGGGAGGGCAGGGCTCACATTGACCCCACAGAGATGCCACCTACGGCACCAGCATCTGCCCTGCCGTGGTTCCAAGGGCACGGCTTGTGTGCTCATCTTGAGCTTGAAGGGACCGCAGGAGAGCACAGCCCTCCCTTCAAACTGGGGTCCCCACTGGGGACCCTGGATGTGCCAACACCACTGCCAGGGAAGAGTTAAAGGCACTGGGGAGGTGGCTGCAAGCATTCCCCATGGAGCACTGACTTTCCTCTGCTCAGCCCAGCTCTACCACACCCCTGCAGGGATGAGACTCATCCCCCTGCTCCTTTAGACTTCCCAGGGGCCGCGGGCAACATGGGGAGAAGAAGACATGGGGGACCTCATCCCAGCGACTCACCACCAAGCTGCAGGGCTTCCCGCTCAGGTCTCTCCTGTCCTCTGGAAGATGAAAGCAGTATTGTGATCCCTCATCCTGCAGAGCAGGCCCCTCTTCCCACCCATGCAGAGCCCGTGGTGAGGGTGGGATGATGCTGTGCTCACCTGTGGCATGGCAGGAGCAGCGCTTACAGCAGAGACAGAGGAGTAATATCACGAGGACCACAGATGCTATCACTGAGACGATCGCGACCCAGGTGGCTAGAAGGGGTAACACAGGGCATGTGGGGAGATGCTCCAGCTCTCAGCAGCAGCTCAGCCCCATCCCTCAGCCCATCTCCCCTCCTACAGCAGCCCCACACGTACTATGGGTGACGAGGGAGGTGGTGGTGGGAAGCCCGCAGCGGCGGTCGCTGGATGGCGTGCAGGGAGCCAGCTCCACCTCGCCCTTGGGACACCTGCAGAGGGGAGCACAGGGCAGGCTCAGCGCCGGGGGTCCCAGCACCCGTCGCAGAGGCACCCAGCGCCTCACCCAGCTCACCGGGGCCGGCACTTCTGGCACATCTCGCAGGGGTGCTCCGGGGAGCAGAAGGTGCCGTTCCTGCAGGCGCATTGTCTGTTCTGGGTGGCTCGGCAGGCACTCAGCTCCACCTCATCTGTGGGCGAGAGGAGACAGCGCTGTACCCAGTGCACACCACGCTCGGTCCCTCAGGCTCATTAACTGAGCTGGAGCAAGGCCATGGAGCTGCTGCGAGGGCTGGAGCAGCTCTGCTCTGGAGCCAGGCTGAGAGAGCTGAGCTGGGGCAGCCTGGAGAAGAGAAGGCTCCTGAAGGGGAGACCTTAGAGCAGCTCCAGTGCCTGAAGGGGCTGCAGGAAACCTGGAGAGGGGCTTTGGACAAGGGATGGAGGGACAGGACAGGGGAATGGCTTTAACTGCCAGAGGGGAGATTGAGATGAGCTCTGAGGCAGAAGCTCTTCCCTGTGAGGGCGCTGAGGGTTCATTGCTTTGTACCTTCCCGACACATCCGGCAGCTAAAGCAGTTGGAGAGGTCATTGGGGTATTCGATGTATTCATTGTCTTTACAGGGCAAGCACCTGCTGAAGCCGTTTTGCTCTTTACAGTGGTTTGCAACATAGGTGCCTGCAAGGAAAGCAGGAGAAAGAAAGGGTGTTTGTGTGAACACACAGGTCAGGAGGGAGACGTCTTTGCAGACAAGGAGGAAAATGTTCCCATAATGAGTCCATAATGAGACAAACCCCTATTCTGCCAAGCATAGCCCGGCCTGCAGGGACAGGACAAGGGGGAATGGCTTTAAGCTGCCAGGCGGTTGGAACAGGATGAGCTTTAAGGTCCTTTCCAACCCAAATCATTCCAAGATGCTATAAGAGTGGAGCATGGGAAAGCTGGAGCTCCCGCTGCCTCTTCACAAGCAGCAAGGACACACCATGGTGACCTGGTGAGGCTGCACAGGCAGTGATGGATGCTGGAGACCACCTTACCCGCAGTGCATTTCCTGCAGTAGATATTGCTGTTCTGGTCAAGGTAGAACTCCTCCTCATCCTTGCCTGCATCAAAAAGATGCAGCTCGTCCCTCCTATGCACAGCTGATGCAGCCGTTCCCAAAGAAACTTCCTGTTAAAACAATAGAGAAAAACCTGCTTTAAAACACACCCCAAATCCATGGGGCAAGGGAAGAAAGAGACGGGCAAGGGATCTCCCACTGTGCTCAGACCAAGTGGGAGAGGAGGCCTGGGGTGGCTCAGAGCTGCTGGACCCAGGGACCAAACCTCCCCTCCATGCAGGTGAGGGGCACTTCCCCCATCCAGGGTGGTTATTTCTTTGGCAAAGCATAAGGAGAAGGTTTGCAGAGGGATTCCCGCATGCCAGGTTATCAGCAAGGCCAAGGCTCCCTAATGCTTCCTCAGGATAACATCAGGCCCCTCTTCCTTCCCCAGTTGCTGAGCGCCTGAACCCGCAGCACCGAAGAAAGTGAAAGAGGGATGGGGAGGGTGTTTGGAGGGAGGAAACCAGCCCCACAGCCGGGATGTGGCTCCTGTGCCCTCCAGAAGCACCCTGGGCTGCTCCAGGCTCCCAGTTTCCGCCTTATCCTCTTATCTTGCTGCGGATCAGGAAAACAAGGGCCACGTTTCCACTGGCTCCTGAGCACCTTTCCCTGGCTCAGCTCTTCCTGTACCGGATCACTCCAGCTATGTGGGGACAACGCTCGACAGGGACAGCCGCTCACCCCATCAGGGTCTGGGGGGCTTTGGGGCATCCCAATGTCCCCATGTGCTCAAACAGCTGCTCCATGGGGATAAACCTGCTCCTACCTCCAGCCTCTGCCCCTGTAATGCTGCGACACAGGGAGACAATGCCCTGGCACGCTGCGGTGACAGCCTGGCAGAGGCATTTCCTCCTCCCCCTCCCACCCCGAGCATGAAACCTGCCTCTTAAAGGAAATATTTCTCCCGTGACTCAGACGCTGCTTTAAAGGTTAAAACAATAGAGACTCCCGAGCTCCTGCCTCCCCCCCCCACCAGCCTGGCCATGCACAGAGCTGCTCCCCTCCTCTTTCTCCCGGGACACTTCCCAAGTGGCTGCAGCAGGTCATGGGGCTGCAGAGCGTGGCACAGAGCAGACACTGCTGCTGAGACCCTGTTCAACGTTGGACACAGGGGCTTGGAGCAAGCTGCTCTGGTGGAAGGTGTCCCTGCCCGTGGCAGGGGCTGGGACTCGATGAGGTCCCTTCCACCCCACCCAGACTGTGATTCTATTCAAACTGCGCCAGGCCACGAGGGTGATCACACAGCACCACACAGCAGTGGACCCACCGAAAGGCCCCCTGCGAGCAGGGAGAGCTTTTCATGAAGCTCCGGCAGAGCTTGCGCAAGTGCACGATAAAGTTATCAGCCCACAGCACCTGCGAGCACAGTTCAAGCACATCAGCCCAACACAAAGCCCTCAGCAGCCCTGACTAACCCTGACTAAGCTATCGGTCTCCCAGAGCGTAGGCTGGGAGCTGTGGGTGAAACCAAGAGTAGCTTTCACCCAGGGTAAACACCCCGAAGCCACGCCGCCTCGAGGCAGAGGAATCCTGGGTACCCTCAGCACGGAAAAGCCTCTTCCTTCGGGATGATCGAAGCCTGGAGGCAAAGCTCCAGGAAGCACCAAGCTTTGAACTTTCCCTTCCTCCATCCCCAGCGTGGTTTTGTCCTGAAGGCATCCTGAGGAAGGAGCTGGACCTTACAGCAGAGGACAGAGCCCTCCCTGAACTCCTGAGCATCCACAGCCCTTGGTTGCGAGATGCTCTCAGCCAACTGTGTGAAGGACCAAGGATAAAGGAGGAGGCAGCAGACACCTGATGTGCTGCTCCTGCTTGGGCACGGTGTGACTAACACAGGGGGGCTCCCCCCGTTCCCAACTTCCCACAGATGGAATGTGAGCTCCCACAAAAGCACGGATCCGAGCCGCATTCCTTCTCAGCAGCCCATTATGGTGGCCAAAGTCCAGGCATGATGCAACAGGAAAGAGCTGCAGCTACAACATCGTGTGACTATTACGTGGGCATCGTCAGTCCCAACAGGTCCCTCCTCCCCTTTTGTTGCATTAAATGGAAGATGGGAGAAAAAGAGAGAGAAAAAGGATCTTAGGTGATGGGTTTGGTAAGGCCTGACTTGCTCAGGCACACGTAAATAAACTCTGATAGATGGAAGGAACTGGATGAGGAGGTGACTCCTTTCAACCAGCTACGGCAGTGCCGATTTCAATGAGAATTCCAGTGCGGAGCAAGCAACCACATGTCCTCAGGCCACAGCTCCACTGCGATCCACCATGGCGGCAGGAGCCTAAAACTCAGGCCAGGATCCAACTGCTTTGAGGCGAGACATGACTTTAGGTATTTCCGAGCTCTACGCCAACACTTAATGCAATGGGCAAACACTATCCATGCAGGTGGGACTTTCTGTCCTAGAAGGCAGCAGCGCGCAGGGTTTGGCCATCCTTTGGGCGAGTTGGAGGGGCAGCATTCCTGCACCAGGCAGCGTTCCTGCCCGCATCCGACCCCGATGCCTTCAAACACCCTGCACAGCCTCGGCATTGCCAAGAGATTGAAATGACGCCCAAGGCCGGGAAAGGCAGGGAGTGGAAATCCCCCCCCCTCCCCGGCACAGTCCTCCAGCCCCACATGGAGCCTCATGGTCCTCGCTCAGCCGCTCGCCTGCAGCCCCACATTGGGGAGGCTGAGATCACCGCTCCCATTCCACCTCCATGCTGCTGCTCCCACCCGGCCCCACAGCCCCCCCATGCCCTGCTGAACCTCCCCAGCGCTGCTGCCCTCCATCAGCGCGGATGAGCCCCCTGACCCCCACCTGCCCGCTGAGCCCCGCTATACCCGCAGCTCTCCCCATAGCCCCTGTGCCATGGGGGACACCCTATAGCCTCAGCCCCCCCAGTCCCCTGGACTAGGCGAGCCCCTATAGCCCTCGCTCTTCCCACAGCCCCCAGACTAGGTGAGACCCCCGTAACCGCGCTCCCACCATGGTCCCTGGCGCAGGTGACCCCACCATCGGCCCATCTTCCTCCCGAGGTGGGGACGAACCCTATGAACCCCACGCCCTGACCCCCCCCCTCATACCGCTGCCCCCTCCCATGCTGTCGCCAGGCAAGCCCTAGCCCCTGCTCCCCTACGCCAGCGGCACACCTCATTCCCACCGCCCCCCACCCCGGCTGAACCCGCACCCCCATCCCAGGGCAGCCCCAGACACCCCTGTTGCTCCCCGCCATTCATCATCCCCCCACCAGCCCCTTCTCAAGACCCCTTCCCAGCGCGGCAGCCGCGGCCCCTCGACGGCGCGGCAAGCCCGGGCATGCCTCGGCAGCATGGGGCAGCACCAACGGGGGTCCCCGACCCCTCCACACAGCTCCCCACGGTCCGGCGCCGGCCCCGGCCCCACGTACCGTGATCAGCACCAGCAGCACCAGTAGCGGCGGCGGGCAGCGCCGTCGGGGCGCGCAGCGCAACAACGAGCTCATCTTGCGCGACAGGGAGCGGAGCGGAGCGGAGAGCGGCGGCCCCGGGCACGGCTCCGGCGGTGAGCGCGGCCCCGGGCACGGCTCCGGGGGTGAGCTCGGCCCTGGGCACGGCTCGGAGAAGGTCCACGGCAATGGCATGGTCTGGGAGAGAAGAGCAGCGCCGGCAACGCTGAATGAAACTCTCCGTCGAGCCGCTCCCTGAAGGCGCTTATAAATGCTGTAGGAGGGACCGGAGGGAAGGGGCAGGACGCAGGGACTGCCGAGGAGGCCGGCTCAGGGCGCTGCCAAATCCCGTGCTCCTGCCCGGTGGCGCTCGGGTGTTTCGCCGGGGCTGGTGACAACCGCTGGGGCCGGACCGGGCTTTCGCAGAACTTTCCTTTTCTCACCCATTATTTCTCTTCCCATTCATTCCTTTTCCCGTCCCCAACTCGTTTTCCAAGCTCCTCACTTTGCTAGGAGGCACCAGGAATGCTTCCCGCGGGGTGTTCTCTCTATACCCCCATCACACAGCAGCCACCTTGAGCGAGGAAAGTCGCAGGATTTGGTTTTCCAGGGAAAAGGGGTGTATACAAACATGTCCCGTCAGGAAATCCCGGAGGCACAAAGGCAAGGAAACGCTCCCCCCTTTTGCAAAATAGCCATCCTTTCCCAACAAGCTGGGAAGCGAGGAAAGCCACCCTGGGTTTGGGTCTGGGGGGGTTTCGTGCAGGGGAACTTGAGTTGCAAGGGAGCAAACCATGTATAATGTAGAGCTTTGGACGTTGCACAACGTCTGCACTCGAACGATGTGGAGCCTTCCTCAGAAACGCGGTGACTCACTGAGGCTGTGGTGTCAGTAATTGGAGCCCCCCTGAGCCTTCTCTAATCGTTGCCAGAGCAGAGGCAAAGGCAGGGGACAGCCGGAAAACGGGGAGCAGCATTCCCATGGTGCTGCAGGGAAAAAGCTGCTCAGCAGGAAAACTGCTGCTCAGGGAAAGGGCTCAGTGCATTGAACACCTTTGTGCCAACAGGGCTGCTGAGCAGCTCCCCGCCATCATCATCATCATCCCCAGGACTTGGAGGAAGGCAGCGAGGCTCCTCGGCTTCAGCCATATGAGCAGAGCTGTAACTAACCCATCCAAGATGTGGATATATGGGAAGTGTCTTCTCTAACCCATTCAAGATGCGGATATTTGGGAAGCTTCTTCTGTTTGGTGACCACACTTATGGCTGAATGAACACTTGCGCTCTCAAGCCGTGGTGGGCAATGGAAACCTGGGTTCTGCTTGCCGCAGTTTGTGCCTGTCTATGCCAAAAATAGTGAAGCTGAATTGGGATTTGAAGGGGAAGAATTCCTGCCTGTTTCCTGGGTGGGTTCTTCTATTACGAGCCCCAAAAGTATGCAGGGCCTTTTGTTTAACCAAAACCATGTGTTCTAGGCTCTAGATACCACTGACTTCAGCTGCAGTCATTTGGCTCCTTAGAGAGCAATGAATTTTCCAGTTAGCTCATAGTCAGTGCCAGTGCACTGCTCTGTGCACGTCCAGCAGGATGGGGAAGGACCTGCTCCGTCCTCTCCCTGAAAAGTCACCCTAATGCTCCTTAGGAATGGCTGTGCAGAAACTCAAGGTGGGAGGAGGTTTCCCAGTTTGCCCCATAGTTTATACTGGGAGCTCAGACACATCCCAGCAGCGGGAGGTCAACCGTCGGCATCCAGCCCCTGGCAACCACATCCTCCTCCTGGCAAACACTTGTTACAAAGCCCCAGGGCCTGCTCCACGCGTCTCAACCATGGATAAAACGGGACTGTCGGAGCTGTCTGTGCTGACAGACCACAGAGATAACATTTATACAGAGCTCCAGACAAAGGCAGCTTTGTGTTGGGCTGTGGGTGCTGAAGCTCAGGAGCGATGCTCGCCCTCTCCCACTCTCCAAGCTGTGGGGCATGCCGGCAGATACGTCATTCCCGCACCAATTCAAGCAGGAATTTCCACTGCAGCCATGCTGCATGCTGCTTCCATTTAAGGCTGATTTACAGGGCAGGCTCTGGGCAAGAGAAGGGGGTGCGTTTATCACCCAGGGACAGGCCTTTCTGCAGGCACCCAGTCCGTATTGCGAGCAGCCTGCTCATCCCTAAAGCACCCCCTGAACCAGGACCCCCCAGGAGCCAGCACAACAGAAGCATTGGGGGTAAATTAACCCCATCAAGAAGCAGAGGGGGTTTAGGATACCGAATTCCTTCCCTTCTTCCTTAGTTCTGTTGTAAGTGGGTATTAAAATGAGCACCAGGGTTTGAGCAGGACCAGGGCTTGTGTCCCGCTCCATGGCAGTGGGGAGAAGGGAGATGGGAGCCCAATCTGCCCACAGAGGACGGCTGTAAGGAGCTGTAATGAACGGCCGCTGGCTGGGGAAGCCTGCTGTTATTGGCCAGGGTTAGTGGTTAACTTCATGTGAGCTGGCGCCCCGTGGTGCTGCACAGCTCAGCCCCTTGTGTCCTTTCGTGTCTGTTTGCTCACGCTCCACCTTGAAACGAGATGGAGGGGGGGAAAGAGGCTCTAATCTCCCCTTCCAGAGCATCTTGCTTGTAACTGTGACCCTCAGCACACGCCGGGGAGGTGACGGGGTACGTGTCCTTGTGTCTGTTAGTTCTGAACATCCACATCCAGTTTTACCTTCAGCTTTTTGTTCCCTCTCGGCTGTTTTCACGCCTGGGAGGGATCTGAAGCCACCCGATAACTTTGACCTTCCCCCATGCAGATTAACAAGCGATTTGTCGCATAAATGCCAGGGGTTTGAAATGCCTTTTTTAAAGGCTCCTCTTTAAAAGAGGGAGGGAAAAGCCTTGCGCTGTGACCTTCCAGGGAGCTCAGTTCCCTGCAGCACGGCACTGTCACCCACTCCCTGCATGCCTCAGTTTCCCCTCTGAAACAGAGGCAGAGGAATGCTCAGACTTCTGTCTTCATTCCCTTTTCCTGCCTTATTCGGGAGAAAGGATAAGGAAATCCAAGTGGGTGATTTCCTCATCCTTTCTCCTTTCACCCTTCCTGAGGCAGCTTCCCTGCCTCCCGGCCTGCAGCCGCTGGCAAGGGAAAGTGTTAAATCCCTCCTTCCCCTGCCAGGCCAGACAGCTCCTGAAAGCAAGAGGAAACTTTCAACAGCAAACAGAGTCTGAACTATGATCTACCCCTCTCCCTGCCCTCCTCCCTTTCCTCCCCTTGAAGCAGGACTTAAAAGGAGCTCTGGGATGAAGGAGAGGGGTGAGGGTGTTGGAGGCTGAGCTGCAGCCCAGGCTCCATATCCAAACCAAGGTACCTGCCAGGCTTTGAAACTGGAAAGAATCCCAGACTGGTTTGGGTGGGAAGGGAGCTTAAAGCTCCTCCAGCTCCAACCCCTGCCACGGGCAGGGACACTTTCCACTAGAGCAGCTTGCTCCAAGCCCCATCCAACCTGGCCTTGAACACTGCCAGGGATGGGGCAGCCACAGCTTCTCTGGGCACCCTGTGCCAGTGCCTCAGCACCCTCACAGGGAAGAACTTGTGCCTTATCTCCAACCTGAGCTTCCCCTGTTTCAGTTTGAACCCATCACCCCTTGTCCTATTGTTACAGTCCCTGACGAAGAGCCCTTCTCCAGCACCCTTATGGGCCCCTTTCAGACACTGGAAGCTGCTCTGAGGTCTCCACGCAGCTTCTCTTATCCAGGCTGAACAGCCCAGGAGGAGGGCACATGTCTGGGACATCTGACCCCAGCTGATCCAGGGCTATTCCCAGCCCTATGACATCCTGTTTAGTGTATACAGCCGGGAGAAGAACTGAGGAGGAAGGAAAGAACATTCGGAGCAATGGCGTTTGTTTTCCAAAGTAGCCGTTCCTCGTGACAGAGCCCTGCTCCTCTGGGAATGGCGGGACTCCTGCCTGGCTATGGGAAGTGGTAAATGCATTCCATATTTTGCTCTGCTTTGCCTATTAAACTGCATCTCAACCCATGAGTTTTCTCACTTTTACCCTTTTCTGTCCCCCAGTCATGTGTGGGGCTGGGGTTGAACCACGATAGGGAGATTCTCATCTGGAACAGGAGCAGGATGAGCCATCACTTGGCTCTTCCATCACCGAACATGTGATGCCCATCTAACAGCCTCCAGCACCGCAGGGTCAAGGCCCATTTCCCAGGTGTATAAACACGGCTGCTTTGAACAAGCCTCGTACTCAGATGTCACCGCTGGGCTTCCTGAACGCAGTGTTTGCTCTGCTGCCTGCAGCCGAACTGTGCTCTCCCTAGCAGGGAAGAGCAGGTCTGGCGGTATGATTGGGGTCAGTTAGAAGGTGATGTGGGTTTGGGGCTTTTGGAAGGGATTAATGTAAAATTCCAGCTTGACAGAGAAAGCTTGAAGCGGGTAAAAATAGACTGTGGCTCTGCTGAGTCATCCCAGCTCAAACATGGGGCAGGGCGCGTTTGAAGGCTGCTCTTTGCCTTCCCTGCAGCGCTTAGGTCTGGCCAGGGGAAGAGAGCCAAGGCTCTCCCTCCAAAGGGACCACCTCTGGCATTGATTTACCCGTATCAATGCCCTTTGCTGTACGAATCAGCAGGGCCGCGTTGTGGGTTCTGATTCTGAATGGGAAAAGGAACCCATCACCCACGGCGGCTGCGAGCAGCCTCATGACATGCGCACCACATCGGCCCTGGAAACCGCCCGCAAGAACAGAACCAGGGTGACTGCTTCGGAGAAAACTCCGGGAACAAACGCGCCAACGAGGTTTGCAAGCTGCCAAGCAGGAATTCTTTCTTGCGGCGCCGGGAGACACGGGGGTAGCTCCTCCTAACACGTGTCCCCGCGTTGCCACGCAGGCCATGCTCATAGAGCCACTGGGCATACATATGTACTCATGAGGCTACACATGAATTACAGCATTTTCCATTTGGCATACAGGCAAAAATGTGGCGGTGGTCTCCGAGGGTCGGTTACTTCTTCCAGCAATCTTCATCACTGCTGGCAGTCTTTGAAGCACCAGCTTAATTAACATCACAGGCATCAGTTAGTTTTGGCTGCTTAATTAACATCACAGGCATCAGTTAGTTTAACTGGACATCTGCTAGTCCAGGGTACTCCTCAGTAGAAGTCTACACGAGCTTAATGGGTTCATTAACACCACAAACATAGCAATCATAGAATCACAGAATAGTGAGGGTTGGAAGGGACCTTAAGCTCATCCAGTTCCAACCCCCCTGCCATGGGCAGGGACACCTCCCACTAAACCATGCCACCCAAGGCTACGTCCAACCCAGCCTTGAACACCTTGAACATTCACATCTTCCCTGGGCAACCATTCATGCTGTCCCTCCAGCCATCAGCCAGTTTCACTGTGCCCATCCTGGCCATCCGCTAGGCCCAGGCATCCCCATCCTCAGGTCCTATTCTTCAATTGGTTTTCTCACATTTCTTGCACTAAGGTCCTAAGGACCCAAACCAATGTCATCTACCTTCATGCATCAGTTATCTTCCATTACAAAGCCACCAAGCACCAGCACTGAGTACATTTGGTGCCTCCGTGTCTCAGTGACCCATGCTCCCCATCTGCGTCGGCGGGAGCTGCCTGCTTCCCAACCGCTGTGAAGGAGCTGCAGGCACAGGCTGGCTCTGGCACGCAGCGGCTCCGGGCTTCATCCGATGAGTGCATAGGATGGAAGCAGGCTGACGAAGCGAGCCCTCTGGAGGAAACCAAACACATCCGAGAAGCTTGGGAAGTCCCTCAAGTGAGCCACGCACAGAACCCAGACACAGTTCGATGCCTCCCTGTTCTGCAGGGAGTGTTGCCTATGGTGAATGCAGACACACAGCAACACTCAGCTTAAGCTCTGCTTAAGCAATGGCGTTTGTCGTGTGCCAGCGTGTGCCCGGGTAGCCAGGGGTTCCACCAGCATCCCCGCCTGCACCAGCACCAGTGCGGCAGCAGGGCCAGGGCAGGGATTGTGCCCCAGTGCTGGGGTACTGGAGCGGGGCCAGAGGAGGGAATGGAGCTGGAGCAGGGCCTGGAGCGCAGCGTGATGGGGAAGGGCTGCGGGACCTGGGGGGTTCAGGTGGAGGAGAGAAGGCTCAGGGGGGACCCGATCGCTGCCTATAACTGCCTGAGAGGAGGATGGAGCCAGGAGGGGGCTGCGCTCTGCTCCCAAGGGATGGCACAAGGGGAAGCGGCCTCAATCCGCACCAGGGCAGGGTTAGATTGGAGCTCAGAGCATCGCCTTTGCACAGTGAGGGCTGCAGAGCACTGCAGGGGCTGCCCAGCGCTGGAACCCCAGCCCATGGAGGTGTCTGCGCTGTGTGGATTGGTGCTGGGTGCCAGCGGTTGGTGCTGGGTGCCAGCGGTTGGTGCTGGGTGCCAGGGGTAGGTGCTGGGTGTCACGGGTTGGTGCTGGGTGCCAGGGGTTGATGCTGGATGCCAGGGGGTGGTGCTGGGTGTCACAGGTTGGTGCTGGGTGCCACGGATTGGTGCTGGGTGCCAGGGGTAAGTGCTGGGTGTCCGGATTAGTGCTGGGTGTCCGGATTAGTGCTGGGTGCCACGGATTGGTGCTGGGTGCCACAGATTGGTGCTGGATGCCACGGATTGGTGCTGGGTGCCACGGATTGGTGCTGGATGCCAGGGGTTGGTGCTGTGTGTCACGGACTGGTGCTGTGTGTCACGGATCGGTGCTGTGTGTCCGGATTGGTGCTGTGTGTCACGGATTGGTGCTGTGTGTCCGGATCGGTGCTGTGTGTCACAGGTTGATGCTGTGTGTCCGGATCGATGCTGCGTGTCCGGATTGGTGCTGAGCGCTGCTCCGCTCCCCCTGCACCCCCCGCCCCCCCTCACCGTCCCGAGCCGGCGCGCAGTGCGCAGGCGCAGGCCCGTACCACTGCATGCCCGGGGTGGGGGGTGGGGGAGGCGGCGCGGCGCGTCCCACACAAAGGCAGCGGTGGGGGGGGGTGGCTGCGGGGGGGAGCATTGCGCGTGCGCGGTGCGCGGTGCGCTGCTCCCCGGCAGCCAGGCGGGTCCCGGCCGGGCGCTAGGCCGCGGCGGAGCCGGGGGCTCGCGTAGATGTGCAGCCCGGGGAGGGAGCCGCCTGGGCCGGCCCCGGCGGGGGACCTGCCGCCCGAGTGGGAGACGGACGACGAGCGCATGGCCTTCCTGTTCTCGGCCTTTAAGCAGAGCCGCGAGGTGAACAGCACCGAGTGGGACAGTAAGATGGCTTTCTGGGTCGGGCTGGTGCTGGCCCGCGGCCGCCGTCGGGGAGCGGTGCGGACCTGCCTGCGAGAGCTGCAGCACGGCTTCGAGCGGCGCGGCAGCCTCCCGCTCGGCCTCGGCACTGTCCTCCGGGAGCTCCTCAGGTACCGGCGGCGGAGGGGTCTCTGTGAGGGGGGGTGGCTGCATGAGGGAGCTTTGAGGCGTGGATGCGGGCAGCGAGAGCTCCGTGTGGTGCCCGAAGGGAGATGCCGGCTGTGTGCGTGGCGGGGAGGTTGGTGTGGGGTGCAGGGGGACGTGAGGGAAAGCTTGGTGCTGTTGTTGGAGGAGAGCACAGAGGGGCCGTGGGGAGTGCGGGGTTATAGTGTGTGTGTGGTGGGGGGTTGGGGGCTGTGTGAAAGGAAAAGCGTGGACCGGGAGTTAGAGCTCACCCTGGGGTTCACAGAGGTGCGGGGCATCCCAAGGGAATACCGTGGTGTAGGGGCAGAGGGGAGTGCAGCGCATCCCAAGGGAATACCGTGGTGTAGGGGCAGAGGGGAGTGCGGGGCATCCCAAGGGAATACCGTGGTGTAGGGGCAGAGGGGAGTGCGGGGCATCCCAAGGGAATACCGTGGTGTAGGGGCAGAGGGGAGTGCGGGGCATCCCAAGGGAATACCGTGGTGTAGGGGCAGAGGGGAGTGCAGGGCATCCCAAGGGAATACCGTGGTGTAGGGGCAGAGGGGAGTGCGGGGCATCCCAAGGGAATACCGTGGTGTAGGGGCAGAGGGGTGGCTTTGCGTTCGGTTGGGTTACGTTCCCCAAAGTGGTTGTTGCGATGCACACAGCTGCATGTGGGGATGTGGTGGTGCTGGTGTTTGCAAGCAAGGGCTCTGTAGTGTGAAACAAGAGCCCGGGGCTGGTACCCTGGGAAGATCCAAGAGCAGCGGGAGGCGGCTGAGACCGAGACAGAAACCCCAAGTCTGCAGGTGTGAGACAAGCTATGGGTGCAATTTAATGCCCCGCTGGAATACCCGCAGGTGTCCGACGGAGCCTCCCGTTGATTTCCTTCTTTGCTCATCACTTTCAAGTCAGAAACCTGGGAGAAGCCTGGAAAATTGTAAACAAAAGACCCCTGTGTCCAGAGGAAGTGGGGAGGCCGGGAGACCTCTGTGCACTTTCATACCCAGTCGTAACGCCTCACGCTTCAGCTAGAACCTGGTGTTGGGAAACGCCACCAGCACTGTGGATGTACAAAGCACAGAGCAGTGTTTCAGGCCATAGTTCTCTGTGCTGGTGTGCTTAGTGCCAGTGGAAGGGTTTAGAGCGACCGTATTCAGTTCTGCATGCGTGTCTCTCTCCTCCAGACGTGGCAAGATGCAGAGGGAGTCAGACTTCATGGCCAGTGTAGACAGCAGCTGGATCTCCTGGGGTGTGGGAGTGTTCATTTTGAAGCCCCTGAAGTGGACTCTCTCCAGTGTGCTGGGTGACAGTAAGATACCCGAAGAAGAGGAGGTTCTGATATATGTGGAGTTGCTTCAGGTGAGTGTTGTTGGGAGCCTTCTCGAGATTGTGCATCTCCAGAAACATCATGACTCGGTTTGTGCTCTAGGGAGGAAAGATCAGCACGGAATAGATCTTCATTTGTACTCCTCAGGTGTCTGAAGGTGGATGGGATAACTCAGGGTGAAGAAATAGTTGATATCTACAGATGTTCCTTAAAACATAATGGCTGCTCACTGGCTTCTAAGAAGCAGGAGGAGCAGGCTTGCTTGTCGAGGGGAGCAAGGAGTGTGCTGTGAGGCTCAGGTTTGAGTTTGGGCAAGTGTGGTGCACAAGAGGAACTTGCATGTTGAATGCCACCCATTGCAGGGGCACATGGGTGATGTAGCAGTCGCTGTCACTGCAGCGTATCACCGAGTGCAGCTTGCACGAGGGTTATTAAAGGTCGCTTTTGCCTCCGAGCTTTCAGCCCTTCGATCCTGTCAAAGCCCCTTTTCTTTGGCATATTGTTAGTGGTAGAGCTGTGGGTTGCGTTCTGTAACTCATTGACTGACTTGAGCAGAGCGTGGGTCCCTCTGTGTTACCCTGCCTTAGCCCCAAGACTTGTTGCTGTTGCATGCAAGTGGCATTTAAATGACTAGGACCAGCAGCAATGTGAGAACTCCTTGGCTGGGTTCCTTTATTGGTAGTTATCCTGATAGCAGACAGTGCTTTCCCTCTGCAGTGGGTATTCCACAGCTCTTTCAGAGGGGATGTGCATTGGAGAGGAGGGAAAACGTTTTAGAAACCACAAGCCTTGATGTGGAGTCTGGAGTTGTTTCAATGATCTGAAGTGGATCGTAACTCTGGCTTGAAATGGGGAAAGCTTTTTCCTCTGCTCATGTCCAAAGGATGCAAAATGACTTGGTGAGCACAATTCTAGTGTGGATTAATGGCTTTAAGCTGAAACAGGGGAGATTGAGGTGAGCTTTTGGGCAGAAGCTCTTCCCTCTGAGGGTGCTGAGACGCTGGCACAGGGTGCCCAGAGAAGCTGTGGCTGCCCCATCCCTGCAGTGTTCAAGGCCAGGTTGGACACAGGGGCATGGAGCAAGGTGCTCTAGTGGAAGGTGTCCCTGCCCGTGGCAGGGGTTGGAGCTGGGTGAGCTTTAAGGTCCCTTCAACACAAGCCATTCCAGGATTCTGTGATTAAAGAAAAGCTTCTATTGGTTTTAAACATGGGGCGGGAGGTGGGATTTTGAGCTGTGCAGAGGAAGCCAGGGCACTGCCTGTGTGGTTCCCGTGTTACTCCATCACATTTGCATGGGGAATGTGAGTGGCGTAGTTCTGATTCTCATGAAAGTGTGCTATTTTTTCATCCCATTAATGGTGATATTTGAAAGCATTGCAGTTGCTTCTGAATGTTGATGTACAACTCTGTGAGTCTGTCTGGCTCAGAATGCGTCTGGCTTTTCACCTTCAGTGCGTAGGAGGAAGCAGGTGTGGATTTGCAGTTGTTGTGAGAGGAGGCAGAGTGCTGTGTACACTCACAGCCCGCTCTGCTGCTTCCTTCCAGGAGAAGGCAGAGGAAGTTTATCGCCTCTATCAGAACTCGGCACTTTCTTCTCACCCCGTTGTTGCCCTCTCGGAGCTGCGTTCCCTCTGTGCCAGTGTTTGTCCGGATGAAAGGACGTTCTACTTGCTGCTCCTCCAGCTGCAAAAGGAAAAGAGGGTCACGATCCTGGAACAGAACGGAGAGAAGGTACAGGGTAAAGGTGACTGCTTTTGGGTGGTATAATCCCTGTCTTGCATTGCATCTGGCTGGAAAGAATACCTTATTGGATCAGCGTGGGGGTTCTTCGTTTGGGAAAGTAAATTCTGTGGGCTCCAACATTGTAACCTGGTTATAGATGAGACCAAATCCTCAGTCTTGCATGACAGGTTCTTAAACATTTATGCTGTTACTAGCTAGAAAATGGGCAGGTACTGTAGTTGTCTACCTGCAGGTTGGCTGTCCCTAGCTACCCAAATTCAAATCATTCCATGCCACTAGGATCACTGTTCTGCTTTCTGTGAGAAGGGTTTCCTGTCTGCCAGGAACTGCAGAGATACAGTCTTGTCTCTAAGATGGCACTTTTCCCTGTGGTGCTGCTCTGTGCAGTTCAGTACTGAAGTGCTTGGAAGTGTGACACTGCCATACGTTGGTCAGTGCACCAGGGCAGCTTTAGGGTGTTCCAGTAAAGCTTTCTGTTTTCACACTGATGTTACTTGATCCTGGCTAGTTCAATATTTGATTATATGGTGACTGGTACGTCCTCATCACTATTACAAGGCTTAAACTGAGGGTAAAAGCATCTTCTCTTTCATCAGTTGGAGTGTTTCTAGTGCAGGCACAGATTGTGGAGACAAGTGACTCGAGTATGTGGTTTTCTCCCTTTAGATAGTGAAGTTTGCCCGAGGGCTTCATGCCAAAGTCTCCCCGATGAATGATGTGGACATTGGAGTTTATCAGTTGATGCAGAGTGAACAGCTGCTGTCACAGAAGGTGGAGTCCCTTTCCCAGGAAGCAGAGAAGTAATTTGGGGAAGGGTGGTGGGAAGAACTTCTGTGGGATGTGGAACTTTGAATTCCGGTGACCTAGTTAGAATGAAGCTGTTTCTGAAGGTGCAGGCTTCTTCCTGTTCTGTAAACACAGTAGTCACAGTCATGTGAATGGGCAGGTTTTCCAGTCTTTGTTCCTTATCCCCATGAAAACAACGTGCAGTGAATGGATGCCTAAAACTTTTGCAAAGGTTTGGAATGAATTCAAGGACACCTGCTGAGGAGCAGCAGTGGGTTAAGGGTGGTTGTGTCTGAAATGCATTGTTGCTCTTTGGGTTGGAGCAAAGCAGTGAGAATGGTTGCTGATTTGTAAAACAAGTACTGCTTGCAGAGGACTGAGCTTCTTTTCCTTTGTGCATCTGTACAGGTGTAAAGAGGATGCCCGGAGTGCTTGTAGAGCTGGGAAGAAACAACTGGTAAGTCCCATTCTACTTGGAACTACAAGTGCCTTGGAGCTGGTCCATAACTGCACATAATGGCCAGGGTGAGACACTGTATGCTTGATCTTAGATGTGTTGAAGTGAGGTTGCTGAGGCTAAAGGTCTCCTTAAGGTGAAGATAAGAATGTATTTGTCCAGAGTGAGGTGGTGAAGAGAAATGGAAGCATTCAACTCTTAAAACCAGCTGGAGTGTGTGTGCCTTGCTGGAGAGGGCTTGCTGGTTTTGATTCCTTCATGCTTTCTTTGGCTGCTGCCTGGTTGGTGATCCCAAGCTGCGTCTCTCACGTCTCCAGGCACTGAGATGTTTGAAATCCAAACGAAGGACAGAGAGGCGCATTGAAGAGCTTCACTCCAAGCTGGATGCAGTGCAGGGGATCTTGGACAGGATTTATGCCTCCCAGACTGACCAGATGGTAGTGTGTTCATATTGTCTTGTGCTTCTCACTTTAGCCCTGCTCTTCCCATTGTGTGCTGCTTTACCTGCTTGTCAGAACTCATGTCTGAGGGGTGGGTGCAGGCTGGCTGGTGGGACTTGATTCTCTGCTCTGGGAAATAGCAAATCTGCTGTTGGGGTATTGCTCTAAATGGCTTCATTTTCTGCTTGCGTGCTAATGCTTCTGTAAGGGTCCTGCTTGGCTACCAGGTTTTGAGAGAAGGTGGTGTTCGTTCTTAGCATTGTGTATCTTTCTCCTTTTTTATCTGTTTTTAAAGGTATTTAATGCCTATCAGGCTGGTGTGGGAGCTCTGAAACTGTCAATGAAGGATGTTACTGTGGAGAAGGCAGAGAATCTGGTGGATCAGATACAAGAGGTACTGACATGAGAGCTTATCTAGATGAATAATTGGTGTGTAGATGTACGCAGCGAGCTTGCCCAGCTCCTAATGTTGAGGCTGTTTGGTTTCTATCCCATATGTCACCAGAGTAGACTTAATCCTGATCTTTTTAGATCAGCAAGCAGAGGTCTTCCGATAACCGGCTTTATAAATTTGCATTTATTTTAGCTAGTAATCACAGCTTCCCTGAAAGCCGTGCATTTTATGTGTTCTTTTGGTTAGAGCATTGCACAAGCACCCAGCTTTCCTAGAAAACGTTCAGCAGGATGTATTAAAATGAAATACAAGCTGGAATGCAACTGTGCATGAAAACAGGGTCTTAAAACTGCCTAATCCATAATCTTCTGCAATTCAGGATGGGAAAGGAGATGGGATTGTTATGAATTGAAATGAAGAGAGCAATCTGTCTGCATAAGCTGGGGTAAAAAGCAGGAAAGGATTACTTCTTGAGCAACTTCAGCTCTGTGGACTTGGAATGACTCTGCCTTTAAGTCAACTTTGGGACTTTAGTTTGTTTTTTGTTATCTATTTTGACACAAATGGCTGCAGTAAGACATAAGATGAGTTTTTATTCAATATCAAACACTGTATTTTTCCTCAGCTTTGTGATACTCAAGATGAAGTAGCCCAGACTCTGGCTGGAGTGGGGATCAATGGTCTAGGTACGTGCTGGGCTTTTTATCCTTGGCTCATCTTCTCTTGCCACTGCCAGCCCTTTGTGCTGCATCTTTTCCCTGCTTCCTCCCCACATGTCAGTCCTCCTTCCTTGGAGGATAATTGCTCACTGAAGTACCAAAGCTGTTGCTACTGGTGCCTTGAGAGGGGATGAGAACCGACAGTGAATTGTCTCCTCTGACAGTGAATTGTCTCCTCTGACAGTGAATTGTCTCCTCTGACAGTGGGTATTTGTGCATCTCCAAATCCTTGTAGTCTCTTAAGTGCTGGTGGCTTTCAGTTCAGAGTTGTGTCGTGTTGATTTAGATATGTTTTTAGAGTGGCTACTGCTTTGTTTTATAAGAGAGAATCTTGTTCCTCTGGCCTGGGTGTTGCTGCAGCTTGTTTCTGCTGAAACACAGTCTGTGCTATGAAGATGCTGCTTAATTTTTCTTGGAACTCTGAATGTTTCCTTTAATCAGCAGAGATGGACACTGAGGAGCTTGAGAAGGAGCTGGACAGTCTCCTGCAGGACTCAACTAAGGAGTCTGCGGATCTGCCTCCTGTTCCCCAGAAGGTGCTGAATCCACCCATTTCTGATGCTGAGCTGGAAGCTGAACTGGAGAAGCTCTCTGTGTCTGATGGAGGTACGGATGTCAGCAAGTTGTATTAGCTAAGTGCTATCAGCCTTGCAAAACCAAAGAGGTCCAGAACTAAAGTCTGAGCTAGAGTCCTTCCCACTTCCAGTTACAGGGTTGAAAGGAAACTCTCCTGGTATCCCTGCTCAATGATGACTTTCACTACCAGACTCGGTCTCTTTGCTAGGAATTCTGCCTGGCCAAGCACACAGCATCTTCTCTGTCTCACAGTACTAATTATGTCTTATGTTATAGGTATGATGTCTGCTAGAACCAGTACTAACCTAGTCTTTATTTAGTAACAGTGAGTGACCAGAGCTTAAGGGCTTGAATTGCACAAGAGTTTTCCATAGACCTGTCTTGGACAGGGGTAAATAGGTTTTAATTTTCCTTTCAGGCATCAGTTAATGAATGGTTGCACAGGACTGTCCATATTGTCTTATTCCTATTTGGGCACATGATATTCCCAAGTTTCAGAGCAGAAGAATGCTCAGCATCCCATATCAAACATAAAGCATGGGTTTCCAAGAGAACGTAGTTGAATACTGAAGCACTGAGGCTCTCTGAGATTGAATTTGTTAATTATAGAGGTGGTTGATGCAGTTCCTCTTACTGATGAAAACTGGTCTCTTTCTGTTGTGATTGTCTTTATAGATTTGGCACAAAAGACTCCCTCTACTTCCTCTGAACCCAAAACAGCTCTGGGACTGAATCTCTAAAGACCCAACACAGCATCCTGTTGCTGCAGTGTGAGAAGTTGTCTTAAGGTTCTTTAACTAATGACTAGAACTTCTGGGGAAAGGGGTAACACTCCCCTGTTCTTCATGGATATCACTTTGCTCAGTAACAGGATCTCCTGCCATGACAATCCACTCTGGAACTGGCCCCAGCTGGTGCTTGTCATCTCTGTGCCAACATCTGCGCTGGTCTCAATTTGACTTGTGATCCCAAGTCACTGCAACATCCAGTCTTCCCTCTGGGAATGCCCTTCACTATTCTGCCCGGCGAAGATAAACTCTTCTATGTCCATAACAGTGCTCGTTTTTCATTTTCCCTTTGCTGTGGCTGATGTTGAGAACCTGAGTTGCAGCAGTATTGCAGTTGCTCAACATTTGGCTGTTTGTGTGGTTGTTTAAAACACTTGGCACCTAAGTGCTGTCCTTGCCATAAGTTACCTGCAACAAGCTTACACACCCGTTGGTAGTTCTATCCCTCTCTGTCTGTATTTTGCACGGTCGTGGGCAACTAGACACTGTAAGTGTTCAATTGTAGGAGATTTTGTTGCTGCTCTAGAGGGCAGCAACTGCAAGCACAAGACAAAAAGAATTCCTCTTTCTGTAATGACATTAAGGCCTTAAAAGGGAGACCTGCAAAAGATCTTTAGCTGAAGGCGTTCCTGATGCTGCCTGTTGGGACGCAGGCTCGTGGGCACTGCAATACAACTTGCTGCTCACTCTGACTTGAAATAAGAGCAATTTTTGTACCCTCTTTGCGAAACTTGCTGGGAGCTGCAGGGTGATCTTTGAGCTCTCATATTGAGTGAGTTGGGATGGGAGGAGAAGGGATGTGTCATTTTCCCTTTCCATGAGGCCAGTTTCCTACAGCAGCCTTGTCTTTGCCTTCAGTCTTGATGTTTCAATTCCACAAGATTATAGATGACCAGAAAGCCCCAAACCAAAACTCTGGCAGTGTTTCTAATGCAAACCCACCTGAGCACAGCAACTGGAGATGTTTTTGGAGGCTTTCTTTACCCATCAGAAGTGAAATGCTCATCTTTTGCAGGTCACTTTTTTATTACATGTATGCACAGGGGAGAGCAGAAAGCTGGATCCCGAACATGAATAAGTGAATTCTTTTAGGAGAGGAATGTGCTAGAAACTGGGCTTTCTGTGCACAGAGCCTGTGTGTGGCAGGGGAGGGACCAGCTCCGTGTTGGTGTGTAACCAATCCTCCCTGCCCCTCTCCCTGACTCGGAATGTATTCCCATATTCCCATCACCATTTCTCTGCTGCTTCCTGCACCAAGCTCTGTTGCTCGAGCCACGTGGATGGCAGGTTGGGTGAACATAAAGGAGGGCTGGAGTTCCCGTGCCCTGGGTATTACTGCTGACCCAGCTTTAGTCCCAGAGGGCAAGGGAAGCGATTCCAGGTGTCACTATGGTACTGTGTTCTCTCTGCCTTTGTTGCTTTGTTGGAGAGCGGACTCCTGCCACAGGAGGTGTGCTGGAGCACTTCACCCGGGCTGCACATGGAATTATGTGAAATGACTTGAAGCTTTGTAAGTAAATGGGAGAAAAACCACTGTGTTTTCTGCCTACGTGTAATAAAAGGGAAGGGAGGAAACAGAGTCCCTTGTGGTGCCTCCTTTTCTTTCCCTGTGCTACAGGTCACTGCGTGTTAGTGCTGTTCCAGCCGTGCTGCTGCATCGATAAAACTTGTGTGCTGACAGTAAATGGGCAGATTCTTGGGCTGCTTTGTCACGGCCCAAGCTGACTTAACTGCTGTACTGCCCTTTGACTGCCTCCAGTCTTCTCTGCATTGAAAAAGGCCCAGCAGTTCCTATCTGTAACTAGTTGTCTGTTTTTACAAGCAGCCTGTGCTGGGTTTGGGGTTGTACAGCCTTGATGTTGAGTATCATTTTGGAAAGGCTCACTTCCTTTTCTTTGCTTCAGCTCATCTTGTTCCACCATTGTGCAGCTAACAGAGGTGCAGCTTCAAGGCTCACGTGGCTGCAGGGAGCCCACAGATCTGCCTGCCTCTCATTTCTTCCTTGCTATCACCTGTACCTTCCCTGGAAGTAAAGCTCCGAGTGATTTCTGTAGGATCAAATGCTCTCCTGTAATTCTGTGCTGCATCTGGCTGAGGCAGCCCTTCTGAAAGAGGCTTTGAAGAGTTAAACCCGAGCAGCTGCTGCTTTAGATGAAGTGGCTGGCAATTTTCTCCCTTTGATGCAAAGTGGGGAATGTAATCAAGATGGCTGAATGGAGAACGTTAAGGATATTTTGGTGCAACAGCAGGGAAGGGGAATCAAGGGCAGCTTCTCGCTGGGTGAGGAAATGAAATATGAAAACCTAGAGCTGAATTGCCACCAAACTGGAATCTTCTTGTATTTGAGTGCTGGTTAAAATAGGACTCAACTTGAGTCTCAGCAAAAATAGCAGCTGCTTCTGTGAGGAAATGGAGCAACAGTTTAGTGATAGAATGCAGCAAACAGTGCGCTCAGTAGAGAAGATCACAGCCAGCCAGCGGGAGGAGTTAACCTGGGATCAGGAGGAGCTGCCTGGGGTCTGGTTGAGAGCTGTGTTTTGCCTGCCTCTGACAGCAGAGGTAATGGGTCCTGTCTTCATTAGGTGTTTTCCGAGGTGCCCAGAAACTGGGTAACGTGCTGGATCCCTTCCCATCTGCTTGCTCCTGCCAACGCAGCTTCCAATGCCTGCTTCAGCGTGAGATGTGTGCGAGGGCGAGAGCCTTTCTGAGGTGTTTTTAAGCCCTTAAGGAGGAAGAAAGCTCCTTGTATCTCCAGGAATGATTTCCTGGAACTCCTTCTGGCTTAGCATGTGCTTCCTAAGCGTGCCATGGGCTCCCACTCCAAGCCTCTGCCATGGCTTAATGCCGTATGACAGGTTACCTGCCATCACTGCTCTCTCTTGAGCAATGGAAACATCCTCTTTGTGTCCTGCAACTTAGATCTGGAAAATCTTTGTGCCTAATATAGGGAATATGTGGGGGAAAATCCTCTTTGAGGTGCAGAGGACAGTGCACTGCTCTGGGCAATGAGAGAGCCCTCTTCTGATGTAACTCTGGTAAGGATTACAGAAGGGAGGGAGCTGGCCTGACACAAAGACCCAAGTGAGGGTGCTGAGCCGTGAGCCGGTGGCTGGTGCCATCTAGCTGCTCCTCCCGGCATAGGCACTTGGCAGGAGAAGGCTGCAGACGGTGGAACTAATGAGGCTTAATGAATCAAAGCCTTCGAAGTCAATGCTGTGACACGCTGGCACCGAGCTCCTGTAACCTGCCACAAAGCGAGCGTGCTGTTTGCTTTGGGAATAAGCTGCTCGGTGCTGTGTCTTCAAGGGAATAATTGCTCTCTTGTTTGGAAGTTGTTCTTGGGCAGCTCCTGCTCGATGTGGGCTTGTGCAAAGCCTGGGGTGCAAGGTCAGGGGGATTAAATCTCGGTGCAGCTGAGCTGCCTCTGTGGAGCTTGGCTGCTGCTTGCTTCAGAAGTGCTGTTGGGACAGGCAGGGGTCATCACAATCCACTCCAGCAGCTGCCAGTGTGATGTGAACTCATGCAGTTTGATTTGGAAAGCTGCTGCTGCTCTTTCCCACCTTGGGCAGTTTTCCAGCAAGGCATTTCTCAAAAGCAGGTCTCCATTGAGCAGAGCCAGCTCTGGTGGGAACTTGTTTCCTGGAAGAGTTCGCTGACATTTCTCAATCAAAGGAGCCCCTTTGCAGCCAGGGAAGCTTGGGACAGGGGAAACAACTGATGTAGGGTCATACATGCAAGCTGTGACTCAGTGAATTTAGGTGTCTCTTATTGAGAGCTCAAGCACACTGAATTCCCTGCTGATTTGCATTGATGAACCTCAAATCCCACTTGAATGTTTTGTTATTTTACCCCTTCAATCCTATCGCCTAATTCCCAAGCAATTTACCCTGCCAGCTGCAGCCTCCCACTGCCATTGTCTTGGCTCACAGAGGATGGACCTGGTGTGAAATCCAGAGGCGCAGCGGGATGAGCAGAGAGCAGAGCAGCCTGATCTCAGTGCGGAGAAGGTCCGTCTGCAAGAGCAGAGGGAGCTCTGATTCCCTTTTGCTGCTGGTAGCAACTCCCAGCCTGGCCAGTGCGGAAGGGATTGACTGGGATTCTGTAGCAGACACCACATCAACAGTGGATGAGGAGCTGCTGAGGGAGAAGAGGGAGGGAGGCTTGATACAATGCAGGAGGTGAGTGCCAGGCCCCTGTGAGCTGCGAGGAAAGCCAAGTGGGGTGGCAAGAGGGGTAAATCACTGCCAGCAGCAGACGTGGAAAGTGGTGGGAGCTGCAGGCACTTCTCCTGGTGCTATGAGAGCTGGGAGGAATGCTGGTGCTGCTTCTGAGCGGTAAAAAGGGGTTTTGGGTGCTGATGAGGACTTGAACAGCTGTGGAACCTCTCAAGGGACTTGAAACAAAGGGGAAACCCATGGATGATTTTTACTCCTCCACAAAAGGAGGTGGGCAGGATGTGATCAATGGCACCGGCAGTAGGAAGAGCTGGGTGGAGGAAAGCAACTCCAAGTTGTCCTTCCGTGTGGTGGCAGCCACCTTACTTTCCGTTCTCATCCTCTCCACGCTCGTGGGCAATGCCCTGGTGTGTGTGGCCGTGGTGAAGTTCAGACACTTGCGCTCTAAGGTCACCAATTTCTTCGTCATCTCCTTGGCAGTGTCCGACCTCTTTGTGGCTGTCCTGGTGATGCCCTGGAAAGCTGCCACTGAGGTGGTGGGGTTCTGGCCTTTTGGGGCTTTCTGTGATGTTTGGGTGGCTTTTGACATCATGTGCTCCACAGCCTCTATCCTCAACTTGTGCATCATCAGCGTGGACCGGTACTGGGCCATTTCCAACCCCTTCCACTATGAGAGGAGGATGACGCAGCGCATGGCTTCTATCGTGATTGCACTCACTTGGCTGCTGTCCCTCTTGATCTCTTTCATCCCGGTGCAGCTGAAGTGGCACAAGGCTCGGGAGCTCCTTATCCAACAGGAGCCAGGTTTTAACATCACCGGGGAGGAGGAGAACTGTGATTTCAGCCTCAACAGGACTTACGCCATCTCGTCTTCTCTCATCAGCTTCTACGTCCCCGTTGCCATCATGCTGGGGATGTACACCCGCATCTTCTGCATCGCCCGGCGGCAGATCCGCAGCATCTCCTCCCTGGAGAGGGCGGTGGAACATGCCCAAAGCTGCCACAGCAGCGACTGCCCTCACGAGGCCTCCCTGAAGAACTCCTTCAAGAAGGAGAGCAAGGTCCTCAAAACCCTCTCCATCATCATGGGTGTCTTTGTCTTCTGCTGGCTGCCCTTCTTCGTGCTCAACTGCGTGGTGCCCTTCTGCGATGCTGACCTGCATGAGCCCGGAGAGCTGCCTTGTGTCAGTGAGACCATCTTCAACATCTTCGTCTGGTTTGGGTGGGCCAACTCTTCCCTCAATCCTATCATCTACGCCTTCAATACAGACTTCAGGAGAGCTTTTGCAACCCTTTTGGGCTGTGGCTGCCTTTGCCCCAGCAATGCGGTGGAGACAGTGAACTTCAGCAATGAGCTGGTCTCCTACCACAACGACACCACGTACCAGAAGGAAGCGGTGACCCTCAGCTACCACCAGCTTCTCCCCCACGTTGCTCTGTGCATGAAGAACGATGAGATGTCCTTTGGCAGCAGGGCTTCTCAGGCCTCTGAGCCTTCTCCCACCACCATCCCTGCAGTGATGCACGTGGAGTGTGAAGTGGCTGTCTCACTGGAGAAGATTACCCCTTTCACCAGCAACGTGCTCAACTGAGACAAGGCTGGGTAAAGGGTGGTGGGATGGTCTTGAGGGGAGTTGGAATCAGGGACTATTGCACTTGCCTGTTTTCTGAGGAGTTTGTGGATAATGTGGATATTGCACTCTCTGGACAGGAGCCCTGGCTGCTCAACGAGCACAAGCCAAAGGCTCACGTGGTGATGACTGGTGGGACAGTGCTGCAAAGCAGCCTTTAGTGAGGGAAACCCAGGTTTGTGGTGGGCTTTGCAGGAAGGAGGTAATGGCTTTGCTGGGATAAGGCTCTTGGGTTCACCTTTGACTGTGTCTCTCACTCAGATAAATCATTCTGCAGGTCTGGACAGGAATGCAGCCACCTCTCCTGCAGCCCTGAGGCTGTTGCAGCAAAGGACTGGGTGTATAAAGGTCTACATTGGCCCCTGGAGCAGGAGCCAGCCTCTCTAAGCTGGGACATGCACAGCTGAGGGGTGCATGAGTGTACATTGTGGTTTAGCCGCAGGATGTTGGACCTTTTGCTTTGGGGATGAGAGTGTTTGAACCCTTCAGACTCTGAGGGTAGAGGAGAAAATGAGATGTTAAAGCAAGAACATTGCTGGTTTGGTTTCTGTGCCCTCAGCAGTCGGGGCCTCCTCCTTTTCCTGGACTGTTTCTTCCCCTTTTCACTCTGTACTCCCTCTAATTCCCTTCCTCCCCCATTCCATTACAGATCCTTCCCCGCTGCCTCCCTTGCTGGCCCATTTCAATAGTAAGAATGGCTTCTTAAGCAGCAATCTGTGCTCACCATACCCTTTAATGAGCCTCTCCTGCACGTTGGGAGCTTGTGTCTGCTTAGCTGGGGGCAGAAACAGCGAGAGAGCGGTTTTGCTCCATGCCTGGTGAAACACCACAGCAGCAAGCGGCACGTCTGTGTCGTCTTGAAGCCGAGACATCTTCAGCTCCCGGCCCAGCAGAAAGGCCTCTCCCTGCAAACGTTAACAGAGAAATCAGCAAGGGGTAATTACAGAGTGAGGGTAATTATTAACTGGAGCCCAGTTATAGTCAAGTTACAGCACAATCAGTGTGGGAGGGGAGCAGAGCTCGCTGCATCTCCAAGGTCAATGCTTGGATTTCACTAGGGAAGCGCCAGTAGGACTGAACTCCATGTACAACCATCTCCCCATGCAGCAGGGGTGGCTGGCTGTCAGAACCAAGGCAAGCGCTGGGTGTGTGGTAAATCCCAGCTCAGGGAAGGAGTTCTGAGGAGGGGACGATCATCTGGCATGTTCCTGGGAGATCCAACGCAATTCCATCTGTATGTTCCTGCAATCCATTCATGTCCCTCACCAAAGGCAGGGTGCTGTAGCACGTGTGCTATGGTTGGGCTTTACTTCAGGGCTCCTGACTTGGTGCATAGAGGGAGTCAGACTGAAGATGCAGCTTTTCCCAGTGTCCCGGTTGCCCTGTGTTTGATGTTTGCTGATATTCATCTTGTGGTGAAGTTCTGGAGCTTTATCCATGGCTGTTTGTAGGGACTGGAGTAAAGCTCGGCGTATCATTGTTATCTGTGACGGGTTGCAGGGCTGAACCTGCAAAAGGCAAAGGAGAGGGCGATGTGATCCTCCTTTTTTGTCCAGTTATTGTCTTTGTTAACTTCCAACTTACGGAGCAGGTTCTGCACAGCACAGACATTCCTGTGGTCAGGCTTGGAAATGGACAACAGCTCCAAACTGGTGTAACTGTGGCTTGCTTTGGCAAAAATACTCCCTGTTTACCTGGCTTCAGAATGGGTCTTTATTTCCTGCTGTGGGTTTCCTGCACGGTCCTCCTCTGCAGTTCCACCACGAAGCATCCTCCTCCCATCCTAAAGCCATACAGTACTGCGCCATCCCTCCCGGTATTCCAGAGGGGAGTGAAATGAATTCCTATCTGCAGCTGCTCCTGGAGCCAGGACTATGAGTCAGGATTCGCGCATGCTGGTGCAGCTCTGCTCCTGCCCTGTAAGCCCAGGTAAGCCAGTTCACTTGCTGGAGCTCTGGTTCTGTCATGGGTGAAGGGAGGGCAGCACCCACAGGCAGGGTGTGAAGAGGGGTGGCTTTTGGCAGGGGAAGCTGTCAGTGCTGAGCAGTCCAGGGAATCCCGGACTGGTTTGGGCTGGAAGGGACCTTAAAGCTCACCCAGTTCCAACCAGTTCCACTGGAGCAGCTTGCTCCAAGCCCCTGTGTCCAACCTGGCCTTGAGCACTGCAGGCATGGGGCAGCCACAGCTTCTCTGGGCACCCTGTGCCAGCGCCTCAGCACCCTCCCAGGGAAGAGCTTCTGCCTAAGAGCTCATCTCGGTCTCCCCTCTGGCAGGTTAAAGCCATTCCCCTTGTCCTGTCTCTACAGGCTCTTGTCCAAAGCCCCTCTCCCGTGTATCCTGGTGGGCAGCGTGGGGCAGGGGACGGCTGTTGCCCTTGAAGTGATTTTTCAGGTTTGGGAGGAATGGGGGAAATAGTGTGTATGGGGAGGGGGGAATGGGATGTGGCTGCTGTAGGCTGCTGCCTCTCCTGACTTTGCTTCCAAATTGGAATCATCAACTGCTCCTCTCATCAGGCAGAGGCCAGGGCTGGCCTCGGAGGAAGGAGCTCCAGGCAGGGGTCAAGCCTGGAGGAGGGTCTCCAGATGCCTGGAGGAGCCTGGCAGAAGCTCTTGTAAAATCACAGCGTTGCTTTTCCCAATCTATATGGTAATTCCCAGCCATCAGCCGGCTGAAGAGGCAGGAGGGATTAACCCTGCTGAGGAGGAGGCTGAGAGCTCAACACCACCCTGGGAAGGCTGTTGGTCAAGGCAATGCTGCCCTTGCCTCTGTTCTGTGCCATGGTTTAACTTCTGGAGACCTTCCCTCTTGCAGCAGCAGTCACCTGGGGCTAATTGTGCTCCCGGGACCTGTGCATTAGCTCATTAAGGTGAAACTACACTTTGAGATGCTGAGCACCTGTGAGGCTCATTGGCTTCACCTGAAACAAGCCCAAATTGCTGTTTATCCCCCCAGAGCTCCAGCTCTTGGCATCATTAGGACTCATTTAATGCTCTGTGCCTAAGGAAGGAGAGGAAATGGCTCAAAACTGGGAATTTTGGCTGGAAGAACTTTTGTGATGAGAGAAAAATGTGAGTATTGCTCCGAGAAGGCACCAGAGCTGGAGCAGGGCCTGGAGCACAGTGTGATGGGGAAGGGCTGAGGGACCTGGGGGGTTCAGGTGGAGGAGAGAAGGCTCAGGGGGGACCTGATGGCTCCCTATAACTGCCTGAGAGGAGGATGGAGCCAGGAGGGGCTGCGCGCTGCTCCCAAGACACAAGGGATGGGACAAGGGGAAACAGCCTCAGCGGCACCAGGGCAGGGTTAGATGGAGCTGAGGAACAGTTCCTTCCCCAGAGGGTGCTCAGCATTGGAACAGGCTGCCCAGTGATGGAACCACCACCCATGGAGGTGTTCGCGCTGTGTGGATGCAGTGCTGTGTGCCGCGGGTTAGCGCTGGGTTACGGACCCGACGGTCCGGGTCTTTTCCAGCCGGGTTGGTTCAGGGATTCCTCCCGGGGCCATGGGGGGGAAGCACCACGAGCAGCTCAGCGCTGCCGCTCCCTGGGCTCGCTGCCGGAGATGCGGCGACAACGACGGCTGGGGTTTGATTTGGGGGTGAAGGCGGGGACTTGGGGCAGTGTTGGGGTGTTCCCGGGTACTGTTGGGGTGTTTTAGGGCGGTTTCCGGGTATTTTTGGGGTGTTTTAGGGCGGTTTCTGGGTATTGTTGGGGTGTTTTAGGGCGGTTTCTGGGTATTGTTGGGGTGTTTTAGGGCGGTTTCCGGGTATTTTTGGGGTGTTTTAGGGCGGTTTCCGGGTATTTTTGGGGTGTTTTAGGGCGCTTTTGGGGCATCTATGGTTTGCGAGACCCCCCCTGCCCGCACCCCGCGGAGGGGCGGGGCCGGGCCTGGCGCAGGCGCAGCGGCGGGAGCTGCCGTTGGGACCGGGCCTGGCAGTGAGTGGGGGGGGGGGGGGGGGGGTCCGGGAATTGGGGGCCCGGGGGGTGCTGGGGGGCAATGGGGGGCTCGGAGCGGGGGGGGGGGTGGTGGTGATGGGGAACCGAGCGGCTGAGGGGGTGCCCGGGGGGCGGAGCGGGGTGCGGGGGGTGCGCAGGGAAAGGGGTAACGCGCAAAGCGCAGTTCTGTGCTGGGGTGCCTGGGAAGGGGCGCAGCGGGGTGCAGGGGGTGCGCAGCGGTGCTGGGGGGGCTCAGAGTGGTGTTTGGGGGGGGGCATAGGGGTGCCGAGAGGCGCGCGGTGCTTTGGTTCGGGTCACGGCAGCCCCAGGGACCGTGCGTGCAGCTGCAGGGGAGGCGCGCAGGGTGCGGGGCACCCCTGGGTGCCGCTGTGGGTGCCTGCATGCGTCCCTGTGCCCCCAGCCCCGCTGCCACGCTGGCGCTGCGCTGCATGGATGGGGTTTTCCTCTCGCCCAACGAGGATGAGTTCGTGGGCAGGATCACGGAGGAGCTGGAGCGCTTCGTGCTGCAGGGGCAGCTCCACAGGTGGGTGCCGGGCTGTGGGTGCAGGGGTGACCCTGTCCTGCACCCCTGGGTGGTGGCGCAGGGCCCCGCGCACGCAGCAGCACGTGGGGACTCTTCTGTTCTCCCCCCCGGTTCTCCGGGGTGCGGGTGCTGCCTGGTTTGTGCAGCGGGGTTCGGAGCCCCGAGGATCCCTGCGGGCCATCAGCGGGGAGCTGTGGCCTCTGCCCTTCTCCATTCATTCACCTTCGAGCAGCGTTCTGGACGCTGGTGGCTTCTGCAGCAGCCAGAGCCTGGCCTGGCTCACCCATCAGCCTTCCACTAGAGCACTCCAAGCCCCTGTGTCCAGCCTGGCCTTGAGCACTGCCAGGGACGGGGCAGCCACTGTGGAATGCTGAGGAACTGAATGCAGTGAGGTCCAATGGGGTCTGTGTTCATCCAGTTGTGCTCATAGGTGATGGTTTCTGGAGCGCGCTCGGACTGGGTGGAATGGGACCAGGAGCTCGGGCTGGTGATCTCCCACCATTCCCAGCATGGACACAAACAGCACTGGGGTTCCCAGGCGAAGGCCCTGTGCTCCCGCTGCTGTATGCCAAACAAGCTCGTGTAGACATCTGAGATGAGGAGGGGGTTTGGGCTCTTCAGTATCAGAACGTCCTGCCTGGCTTTTGGGCTTGGATTTAAGCCCTACTCTGGGAATGACCTGGGAGGAGGGATTGATAAGTTCTTGCTGTGTGCCTGTCCTTTGCCTTCCTACGAGTTGCTGATGCCCTGGATCCCCCCTGTCCTTTCAGCGTGCTCCTGTTCCCTCCCCTGTCCAGCCGCCTCCGGTACCTGATCCATCGGACCGTGGACAGCATGGATCTGCTGAGCAGCTTTTCAGTGGGAGAAGGCTGGAGGAGGCGGACGGTGATCTGCCACGCAGCTGTGAGGTGCAGTAGCTCTAACGGTGCTTCTCTTTCCATGGCCACGGGGCTTGCTCAAGCTTACAAGCACAAAGTGTGTGTGCTTCCCCTCTTCCAAGAGGGGCTGTCTGATGGCATCTTCCAGTCACTGAGGGAGCAGAGGCTCTTCTGCACAAGAATAGCACAAGTGTGATAAAGAGTGGCTGAGGGACCTAGGCAGGTTTAGCCTGGAGAAGATAAGGCTCAGGGGAGACCTTATCGCTTTCTGCAGCTATCTTAGTGCCATGGGTTAGTGGTGGCCTTGGCAGCGCTGGACTGGGTGATCTTGAAGGTCTTTTCCAACCTCACTGATTCTGTGATCCTCTTTCCCTATCTGCTGACTTGCCATGGAGGTGATGCTTTCCCTCCTCTGTTTTGCACGTGCCACGTTACTTGGGTTCCTCTGCTCACCTCTTGCTGTTCTCTTGTTCCCAGGCTGCCCACTGAAACCAGTGACCCAAAACCCAGCACCAACCCCCTGAGACCAGCCCGGGCTCCGCAGCCATGGGGCCGGGGAAGCCGAGGGGGGCGGCTGCGGCACCCTGGGGACATACATGGGGACAACCCTCGAGCCTCCGTGGGCTCCGGCAGGATCAGGAGGCCGCCCAGGAAGAAGCCGGATAAAGCCCTGTACGTGCCCAAGGCGATGCGCAAGAGGGAGGAATGGAGTGAGCAGGAGAACCTGGCGGCTGCTGGCGGGGATGTGGCACAGGAGGAAGAGACCTGCCCCGAAGAGACTGCCCAGGAGGAGCTGGGCAGGTCTGAAGGAAGCTCAGGTGATGTCTCCTTGGCCTTTGGTGAGCAGGAGGAGCCTGGTGAAGGGTACGTTCCAGGAGATAATAGTGCTGAATGTCCCCCGTGTCGTAGGGATGTCCCTCTGTTACAGAACAACAAGGATTTCTCTGGGCAGGAAGGTCAGGATAAAGACTGTTCAGATTCCCTTTCTTCTGTACACAATAAACCCGCAACTGAAGCAGAAGAGCAAGATTTGGGCTGCGACAGCACTGTTATACCGGGAGGTACCAAAATCCTGTGCCAAGCGCAAGCTGAAGACCAAAGCAGCCGGAATGCCGGTGTATTGGAGCGTGCCAAAACCTCCTCCCTTACAGCCAGTAACTGCGGTGCAGACCCAGCTGGAGCAGAGTCAAGTGCAGGGTCACCGGTGCTGGAAAGCCAGGATGAGAGCCACACCACTGCCAAGGGCCTGGAGAACAGCAGAGCCGTGTCATTGCCTGAAGAACAGGGCAAGGACTTGAACACTGGCACCGTGGAGGGAGGGAAGAGTTCCTCCAACCTGGAAAGCCAAGATGAGTGCCGCAGCTTTGCCCAGGTGGAGCAGACCCAGTGCCAGAACCCCACAGAAGCCCCAGATGAGCCTCTCCCTGCAGCTGAGCCCATATGTGGTGCTGATCCATCATCTCCTGAGGACCAGACCGAGCACGGGGTAGATGCTCCAGTGCAGAACCGCAGCGGGAAGGAGTCTGTGGTGGAAGGAGAGGACAAGGAGGGTTCGCGCTTGGCTGATGCTCTGTGGCATGAACTGCACTTGCCTGCAGGTGACAGAGAGGAGAACGTGGCTGTGCGCAGGAGGAGCAGCCTCGAGGACGACTGTACCACAGAGCTCTTGGCAGAGGTAGTGTTCTGCAACCCGTGGGGAGCGACTGTGGGGAAAGGATGTGGCTGGGGCTGGGCCCCAGGGGATGGGATTAATCCCTGTGCTGGGGCTGAACCTGGTGGCAGGAGCCACAGAAGTGGTTTGCAAGGACCGAGGTGGAACCTGGAGGGTTGTCCTTTGTGGTGAAACCTCATCTTTTTAATTGCTTTCTTCTTTAATCTCCTCAGATTGTGGGTTATTTAACCGTGAAGAGCATAAGCATTGAGAAGATCAGCTTAGACTATTCCAGCTACAGGGATGCCCAGGTCAGCGAGGGGGATTTTGGCCATGTTACTGAAATCTATGACTTCTCCCCATCACTGAAGACAGAGGACCTGGTGGATATGTTCTCCGACTTCCAGTGAGTACCTCTGAGAGCCTGAGCACAGCAGGGGCATGAAGGGAGCAGCCTTCACACTGCAATGAGACAGCCTGATGGAGTTTGAATCTTAGTTTCACCCTCGTGCCCTTGTGTCAGGCTCTTTCTGTGCCTTAAAGGACATTTCCCGCAGTTCATGCGTGATTTAAACCACAGCTGGTTCTTCAGGGCTCTCCCAAACCCATGGTCAGCTACGTGCAGGCTTATTCACGCTTACTCCTACAGGCGTCAGGAGCATCTTGGTTACTGCACTTGGGTGCCTGGATGAAATTACAGTGAGATTACATGCTTGCAAAGACTTATGTAAGAAAAAGGGCTCAATTCTGCTGCTGGAGATAAGATTTAATATGTAAATCCAGGGAACAGGGCCTTGTGCCTGAGGGAGTGATGCTGCATCAGGAGCAGAACAAAGTTCAGCCCTGGTTAGTGATAGAGGTCCAGCTCTGAACTGGTTTGGTGTCTGTAGGAGGGTGTCTTCCTTCAACCACCATCCTCCTCCTTTCTTGCTGTACCTGGTGGATCAGATGGGAACTCTTCCCTCTGCAGATCCCTTAAGTTAACAGCTGTGATTTATGTTTTAAATAAGCTCCTGGGTGTGTTTCCCCTCATGTGCTATTTCCATTTGCTGTGATGGAGCAATGCCTGCAATGGAGGCTGCTGTTGGCTGAGGGAAAAGGAGAATTCTTGGGGGCAGCTGAGGGGATAATTGCATATTGTGGCCTTGAAGGGGGCACATCTAATGTTCTGCTCCTTCTCTTTCGCTTTGTGTCAAATAGGTGTAATGCTTTGAAAAGCACCATCTGCCTGCATGAAAATGCTTCAGTTCTTGTGATAGCTCAAGGTGGTTGATGGGTTTCAGTGTGCGGGGAGTGTTTTTTCTCTCTTACTTACCGATATCATCCCATTGTCTCTTCATTTCAGCGAGAGCGGGTTCAAAATCCAGTGGGTTGATGATACCCACGCCCTGGGAATCTTCTCCAGCCTCTCCACAGGTAGAGTGACTTGGTTCATGCTCAGGGGCCCTGTGGAGCTGCTGAGGTCTCTGCTTTGGCACAGTAACCCTGCACTGCTGTGTGTTGAGTCCTGCACTTGGGTTGCCAAGGGCAGTCGTGGTTCATCGCGTTGTTCTTCCCGCACGCTTCCAACTTGAAAGGCTTTTCCAGCTGGAGAAGCTGGAATTCTGTGGTGGGTGTGGAAACGCTGCTGTGCCAGAGCAGCAGGTTTGTAACTGGTTTGGATGGGCACCCGGGCATCTCTTGCATAGGGAGTGACTCATGCCGTGTTTCTAGTAGTGAATCTGTATTGCTACTGCAGGTTTATTCCTCCTTTAACTAGGCAGAAAGTCCTGCCTGGGGTACAGTGACCTGAGCGTGGTGGCACACAGGGCAGCCACCAAGCTTCCTACCAAACCTGCCTTCTTGGGGACAAACACCCAAGCTCACATCTGAGCCATCCCAAGGGATGTTTCCATCCAGCAGGCCCAAAGCTTGTGCTTTTTTCTTGGGATTTAGAATCGCAGCGTGGTTTGTGTTGGAAGTGACCTTAAACCTCATCCAGGGATGAACTTCCTTGTAGCTTCCTTCTTATTTAGTGTAATAATGTCAGAGTTGTCTTTTAAAACATGTCTGTATTTTCATGGGACAATCCCTGTGCTCCTGTAAGCCTGAGGTGAGCAGAATGAGCTTAGCTCTTTTAGCACAAGGCTTGAGATAACACAGCAGCTGCTGGAGCTCGGATTATTCACTGTTATTATACCCCATACTGATTTTTACCGTATTCAGTCTGCTTATTTCAACACTCTCTGTTCTTTGAAGCATCTCAAGCCCTGGGGAGACGTTATCCTGCTTTAAAGATCCGACCATTGATCCATGCCACGAAGCAGTCCAAAATCAAGGCCCTTCAGCGACCAAGTAAGTCAATCTTTTAATTATTATTAGCAGTATTTCTTGGTTTACCAGGCTTTTACATCCCGAGTGGTCACCATGACGTGTTAAGTGGGGAAATAGATATTCAGGACCTGTATTTCTTGGGGTTAGTTGGTGTTTTAGAGCCTTCCTGGCGCTGCAGGACATGGAGCTGTTGTGTGGAGGCTTTAGTAGAAGCCTGAAGGTGAATTTGTATTTTTAACAGTGTCATCAGCCAACTTCTATCCTATTCCTGTTAAGACTTCCTACCTTAGCAATGCTGGTTGTGCCCATGTGCAGCAGCAAGGGTGCATGTGATGACAAGAATGAACCGGCAGCACAAGATGACATTATATCCTGCTTACACAAAGGAGAGCTACAGCTATTACCCATGGGTGTGTTTTCAGTCACTTTTCTTCTCCTGGGACACGAGGACTGAAGCAAAATGCACCAAATCCTGTTGCTTTTTGTTCTCTCTTCAGCTAAGTGGGCTGCTAGAGCTCAGGCTTAGTCTTGTGTTATTTGCTTCTCTTATGGGAAGCTTGAAGTGAAGGGTTGTGTGCAGCCGGGAGGTGGAGCTGTAGCTGTGAGCGCAGGAAGATCAAAGCCATAACAGTGCCCTTTTGTGGTTGGTGTCATTTTATTCAGTATCAGGTGAAGGTAAAAGAATTGTTAAGCTTAGCCATGAACATTGGTTTATTTCTTTTATTGCCTTTTAAAATCATATTGTAATCAGTTATACTTGCCACAGTAAAGAAATACCATGAACCTGGTAGCAGCAGAGACTTTGCTGAAGGTACAATGATGCTGTTACGTCTCCAGTACACTGCAGTTAAACAAGTTTCTGTATGAACGGGCTCAAGGGACACTGTCACAGTTGGAATTTCCTGAGTTTTAATGACTGGTAGATTTCAATGGCACATCAAAGGATGCGATTTGGGTTTACGCACTCCCCAGCATCTCTTTTCGCTCCTACTTCCTGATTCTCGGTGCTGGAGCACTTCTGAATCAGGTTATAAACTGCTGGGGAACATCATCTATAAACTCTTGTATTCAATTTCAATAGCAGTTATTTTCCAACTACAGATTTGGCTCTTTAGCTGACAGTGTCTCTTATCTTTTAGTGTTTTCCTTTGTTCTTGTCAAGAAAGAGTTGGCAGGTTTATTTCCCAAGCTTTGAGTTGCCCCTTTTGCTTTAATGAAGAAAACCTCTGAAAAAGCCAAGCCTCATTACTGACCGGATAATAGATTTGCACCCAATTGCTGATAAATGAGTAGGAAACCACCAAATCCAACCCACTGTGTGCTTGGCAAAGGTTTGGTGTATTCATTTCTTGTGAGACTGGAGCAAGCCAGGCATCTACCAGAAACTGGAAGTTAGTGGCCAAAGGGCTTTCCCAAAGCATCTGCTGGAGCCAAGTAATCTCTAAGAAATGCAGCTTTTTCTCCCCTTGCTGCTTTCTGCTGGTTTGCTTGGTCTAAATTGAGCTTAAACTTCCCCAAGTGTGGAGAAGGCGGTTGGATTGTGTGGCTTCATTTTGTTCGCAGAGATGCTGAAGGTGGCCTGGAAGCTGTGCCTGAAAGCTAATGGGGAATGATTCCCTCTACCACTGCGGAAGAGCTCGAGCTTAATTAGAGCCAAGCAGCTTTTTGAACTGCCATTGGAAAATCTTGAAGTACAAAGCAGGAGGGGTATTTGCTAAAAGAAAAGGCAATTTACTGGCTATGCATAGAATGATAGCTCATGCTCCTGAGCTAAACGTGTAATGGAACAGAGGAAACGCACATCAGCCCTTCAGTCTGCCAGGCCCCCCGGTTTAGCCACCAGCCTGCTCCTGAACAAGCACTAACGTGATGGTTTCTCACCCGTTTCTACCTAGAGCTCCTTCACTTGGCAAAAGAGAGACCCCAGACAGACACGGCGGTGGCCAAGCGGCTGGTGACCCGTGCCTTGGGCTTGAAGCACAAGCAGCAGGAGGAATCAGGCACTGACGTGCTGCTGCCAGAAAGCTTGGAGCAGGAGGAATAAACCATCTCAGCCAAAACAAAACGCTGTATAGATGAGCATGGCTGTGATATTAAACTGCATGCAGAACAGTGAGTTGCCCTGGGGGTGTTCTCTTATGGACTAGCACCATCGTTTCTGAAGTTGAGAAGGGGAAAAGTTTACTATTAATGAGGTCTTGCACTTAAAGCCAAACCCTGTGAGGGTTCTGTGAGCTCTTTGCTATGGAGAGCATGCTGCTGGACTCTGGTTCAAAGCGTCTGTTAACACTGGGGCACTTGCAGAGAAGGAGTCTGCTTACAGTAAAGCCTGCTCTGTGGTTAAAAAGCAGCATTAGGTGAAGGGAATTGGATCCTGTTGGCCAAAACCGAGCTGTAAGCAAGAGCAGAGCATCTGCAGGGGTCAGAAAAAGCTGTTTAATGTTTACACTTTGTTGTAATGTTATTGTTAAAATAATATCCCATCAAAATGACAGGCATTGAATGCAAGTGAGGTTCAGGGATTTCCTTGGTTATGTGGTGTTTAAAGAGCCTGTACTTTCTGCCTTGCACTGATAGCAAGGCAGGTTGGACACTGATTAGGAAACCAGAACTTGACAGTTTTGAGCCTGGTGGGAGGAGAGGCTGTGAGCAGCAGCAGTAGAGCATCCAACACAGCTCAGGCTCTGCTTTTGCTATACAGTCCAGCAGCTTGAGAACAAAATGGAGTTTTCCAACTTACAGTAGGCTGGATGCCACTGGATAAATAATTGACAGAAATACTCGACAGGCATTAGCAAAAGTCCTTCTGCATTCTTTAAGCCTCACAACATCCCTGTGAGGTAGGTTTTGGGGAGCACAAGTTGGATGCAGCCAGTTTCAGTTCCCCTGTGGGTTGAAATGGGCAGCTTTAAGTATTCAGTTACTTATAGACGTTTTCTTTGTACAGAGAGAGAAAAACTTCAGTACCAGGAATTGTGACCAAGTCCCTAAGCTTTCATGGAGTAGACATAGACAAATGGCATGTAAAACATGTTCTGGGTAAAACGCTTTATTCAAGTAGCTGTGTCTGCAGATCTGTAGCAATGTGTGGCCTCAAACAAACAGAGGAACACACTTAGCACCATTGTGAATTTACCAAGTGTTCAAATCCTTTAAAGTCAACTTACACAGGTGGGTCTGTGACAGCACAGGTCCAGATCCCTGATGAGAAAAGCCATGAAGTTACCCCTGTAAGGTATACAATGCCTTAACTAAATGCATCCTTTAAAGAACAGAGTGAATATCCATCTTAGAAGGTAATAGATGTATGTAGAATCTATGGGGTGAAAAGCTTACTGTGTAATGGAAATTGTGTCCAGCGGGCTCATCGTGGGGTCTGCAGAGTCTTGGAGATGTTCCAAGGGAGGTGTATCTTCATGGAGCCCTGGATCCACTTGCAGGAGAACCATTCTGGCCTTAGCTGCTCCACATATGAGACTCTTTTAGTAGCTGATTGTTGAATACAAGAGTTTCACTGCAGTATTAAATGATGCTTTACACTGTTCTGCTCAGAAAAGCTGCTCTATTTCTTTCCTTTCCTGTATTTCTTTGCTGAAATGAAGAAGTCCTGCCATGGGAGCACTGAGGATTAGCTGTGGTCAAGAAGTAGTGTCACCAGCGGAGGCCTTTGTGTTCAAGCTTGAGTCAAAGAGCTTAAAGATACCAAGATTAATGCCTTGAGGAAAATGATGGTAAAGACATATTTAGGTTGTTGGCACCTAAAGACGAATTGTGCTTGCTGCAGCCTGGACCTATGTCTGTGAATAAAGATGGTGCTGCAAAGTGGGGGGAGAAGTCTTTGTGGCAAAGGTTGGAATGGTGAAGATACGGAGCCGAGTAGAGTCTAAAAGCCTGCTCCTAACTACCTCAGGTAGTTACAGGAGACGCACGGTGGTCTGAGCACCTAAACCAGGAAGGAAGGCACCTGTAGGAAATAATTTACCTTGCTAACGCGGAGTTTGATTGTTTGCTTGATTTGTGTGTGTGCAGTGGTTCGGGAAACCTCGCTTCTTTAAATAGTGGGGTGGGAGGCGCTGCCCCTCTATCGGGTGGACACCCTGTTGTTTGTGAGTCCGCTGAAGTGATCGAACTTCTGCTCTGACTCCTCGCTGAAAGAGCCACCTGGGGAGGGCACACGAAGGGGACAGGGATGAGCAGGAGGCACCAAAAGCAGCTCGCAACGTAAAGCAGGGACCACAGGGGCTCTCTGCAAGCTGTGACCATCGTAGACCGAAGGGCTCAAAGCAAGGACTAGAAGAGCAAAGATTTTCCTGGGCTAATTTAAGCATTAGTTAAAGCGTTAGTTAAATTTTACCATTTCCTATTGAAATCCAGCCAAGAGTCCTGGATCTTGGCTTTTATTGTAATAGGAAGACCATAAACTATCCTCAATTCACTGCTAACTTCTCTTGCTTAAAAGACCTAGATGATGCTGAGCAGGACCTGGGAATGGTCTCCTTGAGGCTGATGGTAAGTGGGTGCTGGGGGCTCATCTGCCATGGGACCATGCCTTGGTTTGAGCTTCCATTGCCTCTCAGTTAGCTACATCCATTGATTTGTAAACAGACATCCCTGCAAGCTGAGCTGGAGCCCCCCCAAGGCTGAAGTGCCTGTTCATCCCCGGGAAGGGGGTTTGGCTTTGCAGAACTGGGTCACAGCTCAAGCACAACACAGGAGAAGTCTGTTTGTAAAAATTAATAGGAAAAATCAGTGGAGACCTGGAAGTTTTTCAGGAGAAACATTCCTTGAAGGACTGGAGCCAGCTCTGGAGCTTGCCTCCCCCGCTGGCTTTGTCTGGAGGGTGGCAGGCACCTGCTGCTAATCTCCGTGTTAAAACCAGTTTGTCTTGCAAAGCCCCCAAGCTCATTCCAGTTTTAACTTTCCTTGACACTAATGCCAATTCCAACTGGTTTGGCTTTGATATTCCCACAGTTTTCCCTCCCGTTCCAAGGCCAGGAGGGCATTTTCTGCCTCGAGCAGAAGCTCTTCTCCACTGCTCTTGTTTGTGCTGCAAGAAAAGAGAAGCTTTGGGGTCTAAGAGGTCAGTCCCAGGTTGAGAATAGCCTGAGTCTGGGAAGGAGGTGGAGCTGTTTGCCTGGACCTACTCAGGCACAAGTTCTGTGGTTGCACAAGAGCTTTCCTTACATCCGATGGTGGTGGGAGGGAAAAACGCTCATTTCCCAGTGGAAGGGACACAGCTGGGCCATTTGCTCTCCCCATTCTACCAAGCCTGAGGCCTTTCTGTCAGAGCTTGACCAGTGTTGTGCTTGCTGCTCCCGTAACCTGTACCATGCAGCACTACTGAACCCTCCTGCCACCTTCCTCCCTGCAACCTGTAACAGGGACACGGTGGTTTCTGCTTTGCACAGCCTTCAGCAAACAGCAGCTCTGTTTGGGCTCTACCTCATCTTTCCAAGCACCTGCAAAGTGATAAACCAGCACATAAACACCTTGCAATGGAAGCGCAGAGAATTCCTAGTGAGGAGCCAGTGCTGCAGTGGGATCCCTGCATTCCCTGCGCAGTGACTCTCACCTATGTGGCAGTTGTACATCCAGATGCGCTGCCCATCGTAGCGGCTCCTGCATTTCATCACGTTGTTCGAGTAATCCGATTCAGCAACCTCATAGTTGGGGTTGATGACAACCTGAGCAGGGAGGGAGGAACGTAAAGTTCTTGCAAATGGGCTCCTTGTGACACTTCTCATTACACCATAATGCTTTTTAACAGAAAAACCCCTAACCCATTTTGCAAGGGGACGCGAAGGACTCAATTAAAGGCAGATCAAGCTCACACCTTCCACTATGCACCAAGGTACACCCTCATCAAGCACCTCCTCATTTCACACCAGAGCAGTGCAGCCGGAACTAACTCCTCTTCCCTTTACTCCTCTCCACTTCAAGAGGCTCTTTTGAGAGCCGTAGAATTCCCCCCTCTTGCACAGAGCAGACCGAAGGCACAGCCCTAACTCCTGCAGCCACCCCAGCAGCACCATTTAATCCCCAAATGAAGTGAGCTTTGCTTACACACAGCTCAAAAGCTTAGCACAAGCCTACAGTGGGTGCGTATAATGTTAGCACACTGCATTACATGGCACAACAGGAGCTGCACACGGACTCTGTAGGACTATCAAGCAGTAGCTGGATGTGGATGTCGATGTCTTAATGTGGTTATTAGAAGTGATTTTGCCCTTGGGGATGTGATCGCTGTTGTCCTGGTGGGTAATTCTTTCTCTTTTAGGTATGGGAACATCATCTCTTTGTAATCAGAAGTTTCATAGAACCATGGAATGGTTTGGGTTGGAAAGGACCTTAAAGCACATCCAGTTCCAACCCCTGCCATGGGCAGGGACACCTTCCACTAGAGCAGCTTGCTCCAGACCCCATCCAACCCGGCCAGGGGTGGGGCAGGTTTTTAAGCCCAATTAAATTAGTTGTATTCCTCTCTAATGAGCAATGGCAGCAGCTCCTACCTGGAAGAGGTAATCCCCGGGTGGCACGTCGGTAATGTCGATCCACTGGCAGTCGATGTCGTGCCGATACACGTCCCAGCACCCCACGGTGATCCCTTGCTCCCCAAAGTTGGCACATTCATACTGCTTTTGCACATCTGAATGAGCAGAGTCAAAGGCACAAAGGGTCAGAGGCACAAAGCCGCATCCCTGCGGCTCACACTGGGAATTTCCCACCCGCAGGCACAGCGGAGGAAGGTGCAGTGGTTTTCCAGCTCCGCATTCAGTGGTGAGCCACTGGTGTCTTGTGCTGCCACAGCTGGTCCATTCAGCTGCCGGGGAGGAGCGGCCGCCTTCATCCCTCATCACCCAGAGGCACGTTTTTGGAAGCTGGACACACACGCTTAGCTCATTAGAGCAGCTCAGAATAGGGATGTAATGAGCGCATGGGGCCCTCAGGGATTCTTACACCTGTAGAGACCACTCCATACCTATATAACCCCAGAACTGGTTTCTGGCTCCTGTCAGGCCACATTCTAGCCCTGCTTAGCACTGTGAGAGCATCTCTGAAGCCATTCACCTGGATAGGGACGGCAATAACTCCCAGCGCAAGTAGCTCTGGCATTTACCTGCTTCACATTCAGTGTCTTCCAGACAGAAGCTGGCTTTGTGCCCTTCAGCCACCTTGGTTCCGTTGAGGTTCAGCAGATCATAGTGGGTGAACACCTCCATGCTGTGGTAATGCCTGCAAGGCACAGACAGGGAGAGACAGGCACCCCTGTAATCACCAGCTCTAAAGGGCAGCGCAGCCTGGCCCAGAAGAGCTGGCTCCAGCAGGAGGACTGCGATGGGAGCAGCCTGGACTTCGTGCTGTTGCGTCCCTCAGGCCCAGCATTCCGCCTCCCAGCCCCATTCCCATGCAGCTGAATGCACAGCAACCATGAGGTGCTATGGACCAAGCAGTGCTGCAGGAGGTGGAGAGAAACCACAGCCAGGAGCTATTCCCTGTGGCACCATCACCCATCCTGCCTGCACGCTGCCTCCCAGCCCAGGTACCTATCTACACATCAAGTGCTAAAGCTGCTCCAGGGTAAGCCTTGCCCCAGCCTTTGGAGAATGACACCACGTTCTGTAATGGCAAGGAAGGGAGAAAACACAGACTCAAAGGCATCAGCAGCCAGGTCATCACTTCCAGCAGCCCAGAACAAGGAATGTTTCACTGCAAAGGGAGCTGGAGGCACCAAAGCAGCGCCGTGGCTATGGGGACCGGTCTGGTTTTCAGCACCAGAATAGAGATCTATTGGCAGGAAACTCACAGCAGACGGAAGCAGCTCCTCTGAGCACTCACTTAGCTTGGATCTGAGCGACCTGGCAGCTGGCTTCACACAGGATGGGCGGCATCATTTTGAACAGGGAAGTGTTGGTGTCAGCTCAGTCTGCGCTGGGCTCTAACAGCGGCACTGCTGGGTGCAGCAGGCAGGAGAGAGCCCCCAACCTGTGCTGCAGACCCTGAGCTATCAAACCCGCACCACAGCAGCGTTTGGGTGATGCTGAATGTGGGAAGATTGAGCTTTGCTGCCACAAAGGTCAGGGCTGGGCGTACGAGCGTGGTCATGCTGATGGAACACGCTGGGTTTGATCCCAGGCTTGGAACTGGGAGCAAACCTGCAGCAGGAGCACCCTATGGGGACCAGCCGGGGGTGCTGAGAGCAGTGCGGGTCCTTAAATCACTGCGTGGCTGCCCCAGCGATGGGACATGGCATTGAGATGCACCAGACTCAAACTCATTGCTCAGGAGTTCGAAGAAGAAACACCCAAGTGCAGCTGTAGAAATAGTCCTTACTTAAGCATCCCAGCTCCCATTATTGCAGCAGCACAGATTCACAGGAGGAGAAAGGAGGCAAAGGGAGGAAGCTTCTCTAGAGAGTGGGTTTCTCGCCTCCTCCTGCCTTTCCCCTAAGCAGATCCATGTCTATGTATGCATAGAACTGCTCATCACTGTTCAGCAGTTCATCACCTTTCCCTCCCTGCTCCAGGTCTTCCCCATTCCCTTTCTCCTTCCACCTCAAAAGCCAACCAAAGAGAAGCTCCCAGCGCTGGGGTGAGGCAGCGCTCTGCAGCTGAGCTGTGGATTTGGCTGCCTGCGCCCCGAGGTTGAGGTTCTCGCTCTGACTCAGTGCTGAGCTATGTCTGAATCACTCAAAGGGCTGTTTACGCGCTGGTGTTTACAGACTGGAAAGATTGAAGATGAATTGAGTTCATCCTCCCCCATACAAACAGGAGCCAGTTGAAAGCACGCAGATGGCTCCCGGCCTCTACCTGAGCCTTTCCCCATCTCCCCCAAAGAGCTGCACGTGCCCAGCCTGCAACGTGCTCATTGAAGCCTTGCGGTACCCAAGCGTTCCCTCAGCCCATCCCAACAGGGACAGGGAAGCAGCCTCCAAGTAGTAGCCCTGCTGGAGCGGGACCTGCACGTCTCACCAGGACCACACATAACTGAGCGTGGAGCATCGGCTGCTCTCCCGGTTTCACACAAGCCTGACAGCAGTGGCAGGAGTTACTCAGCTCCCTTTTAACCCCACGTTAGAGAGAATCCACCTTGTAACAAGCCACCAGTTCAGAAGCAAAGCATCTGGATGGCTGCGTTCCAGCTCCCTTTCCTCCCCATGGTTTACTTTGGCTCAAACTGTCCATTTCTCCCTAAAAAATGATGCTTTTATGGCTGTGAATTCTGTTTGTCACAAATAGGCCCCTGACAACCTCCCAGCTGTACACAGTGTAAGTGTAGCCGAGATGTGTTTAAAAGATGCAGGATTTGAGCGTGTCCTCGAGTCCTTTCCCGGGTGATGGGGGTAGCTCAGACAGCTGCTTCCTCTGCACGTGCACACCACTGCCTTTGCACACACATCTTATCTTAACCCATACATTTCATGTTCAAACTGAAACAGGGGGCATTGACGTTGGCTCTAAGGCAGAAGCTCTTCCCTGGGAGGGTGCTGAGGCGCTGGCACAGGGTGCCCAGAGAAGCTGTGGCTGCCCCATCCCTGCAGTGTTCAAGGCCAGGTTGGACACAGGGGCTTGGAGCAAGCTGCTCCAGTGGAAGGTGTCCCTGCCCGTGGCAGGGGTTGGAGCTGGAGGAGCTTTAAGGCCCCTTCCACCCAAACTAGGCTGGGATCTATGATCGTTCACCAGTTCTTACCCATAACTCCCACTGTAAGAGGCTGTGGGAGGGTGACATCTGCCCTAGCACCCACCACAGCTCCGTAGCGCAGCCCCAGCATTCCAGCCCTCTGCTCCCAGAACAGAACCCGCTTTGGGCACAGCGAGGGCCAGGAAGGGGCTCCCCATGCACCCACCGGTGGCAGTCGTGCCAGACCCAGGCGTGGCGGCCGTTCTTGGGTCGGAAGTCGGACTGGCCGTTGTTGTGGATCTGCGAGGAGAAGCGCAGGAGGCGGCGGTAGCCCGAGGTGATGGAGGTGTTGGCGGCCGAGCTGGCCAGGCAGTTCTCCTCCAGGGCACACTGCAGCATGAACATGGGCCGGTCCTCCAGGTACGCCGTCTGCTCCACCAGCTCAGCGTTCAGCACCAGGTCAGGGGCGGCTGGAATGGAGGGCCGGGGTTACCCCATGGGTTACGGACACCCCGGGGTCACCGACGCTGAGAGGAAATCAAAGCCGCGTTACTCACTCTCTGAGCAGGACACACCAGCGCCGAAGCGACCGCCTCCTCTGGGGCAGGAGACGTGGGCTCCATCGTGCCGGCAGTGGGCCAGGGACATCTCTGTCCCCGAGCACTTGACGCCGCTCATGACGACGTTGTCAGCGCTGATGTCCCCGTGCCAGTACCAGGTTTCCTGGGAAGAACAAGGCAGTGCACCCGCTCTTTGGTGTTAAGGGACTGCTGGTTCCTCCCCCTCTACCTCGCGGTCTCCCTCCAGGGAAGAGCAGTGCAAGAGCACACAAGGAGACAGAGGATGCCAAAGGATGCTGGGGCAGGAAAGAGTAATGTGGGGAACGAGCCCAGGTCTGTTCAAGCAGGAGTCAGGGGTTTAGTCCCAGTCCCATGCGCCCTGCCCTGACCAGTGTTCAGCAAATCTTTCTCCTTGTGTCCAAGCTGGTTTAAGTCTCTGTTTGGTTTTAATCCAGCTGTAAACTCATTTTTCCACCCTGATGCATTCATCCTTGGGCTGTTCTAAGCCATTTAAGCTGTGCTCTGGGGGAGATGCCCGGCAATCAAGGCACATCTGTCTTGTGACATCTGTGCACTTGGGAGGGAGACGAGTAATGCCAGTGCCTGCCTGTACAGGAGGGGAAGCAGGATCCAGAGCCATGCTGGAATGCCACTGGAAACAAGGCATTTGAGGAGAACCAGGACTAACAAGGTCTCAGAAACCTCCTGGTTTCAAGGGGGGATTCAGTGACGCTCAGACTCTCATCTCCATCACCCAGCTCTCTGTAACTATGGGAATAACAGAACGTTAACTCCCAACACCCAAACCCTGAGGAAGCTGCAACCACGAAGCTTGGGAGAAGGGGAGGAAGGAAAGAAGAAAACATTCCTCAGCTCTGCTGGTGTCAAAGCACGTTTCCAGGAAGAGAAAACCCCTCCGCACGACTGCTCCCATCGCACCAGCCTGTCTGTCAACCCCGGCAGCAGCACTTTGCACGCCCGCACACAGGGCTGCCCTGTTCCACACACTGCAGCTTTATGCTCATGGGGCTGCTGCAGCCGGGACACACAGAAGGGCTTTTTCTGCCCTAAATACCAACAGCCTCAGCTAGAGGAAAAGATGTCTTGTTCCTCGCTGGCCTCTCGGGGCTGTGCCAATAGAGGCAGGCAGCTGGAAAGGCCGTGCTGAAGGGACGCGGCTCTCCTCAGCTCTTGTGCTCTGCTTGGTGGCTACACAGATGAGCTGGAGGAACCAGGGTGCGCATGGAGATCACTGCCACAGCAGCTGCAGCTCCTGCCTCCTGAACCAACCCCTTGGCTGGACCCGCGCATCCCCTCTGGCAATGGATAACACTTAAACTGGTTGGAAGCCGCCTGCCCATGAGCCCCGTGTGTCCTCCTGGACCCAGCTTACAGGAGCAAAAGCAAACTGCTTTCAAGGGGTCTAACACTGGGTTAAACTCAGCTTCCACACGTCAGGCAGCCCGAAGAGCTCAACTCCCTGGTGGTTCAGGCAGGGCCAAGAAACTACGTGGAACCACAGCCCATCCAGGGATAAGGGAGTCAGGCTTCCTGGGAAATCTGAGCTGTGAAAACAGCAGCTTTGCAGCAGCTTCTGCTCCGTATTGCCCCCAGGGGCTGTTGTGAATGAGGTTTAACCTTCAGGACCTCCCTAGATAAAGCCCTGAAGTGGAAAGCTGTGATTTGTGGGGTTTTGCTTCCTTCCTCCTCCTGCAGCATCCTCAGCCCAAGCACACAGATACCAGCGCCCCGCAGCTCAGGTACAAGAGGGCAGGGGGGCTCACCTGGAAGGCATGGCTGGCAAAGCCCAGCCCCAGCTGCCTGCACACCACCATGGCCTCCACCGTGCTCCAGTTCTCGCTGCACACCGTGCCCCACCGCAGGGTCCCGTTGCGCTCGGCCAACACCTCCACCCGGCCCTCGTAGGGGTTGCGGCCGCCGCTCAGCCGCAGCTGCAGGGCACAGCACATGTGAGAAGGGGCACAGCTCATGGGGAGAGGCAGCAGTTGGGGCTCCTCGAGGCTTCAGGCCGCAGAGCCCAGAACCGCGCTTCCAGATCCCATCACGGCAGGGATGCGCACCAGCGGTACTGGCTTGCGCTGATTGCAGCCAAAGTGGTGCTTCACCCATTTATCAGCCTCTGCTGAGCTTGGAGGAGCCCAAAGCTCAGTACAAAAAGGGAGCATCGCCCTCATTTGCCCCCCTGGCCAATACGAAATCACAGCTTAGGTGAAATGATTCCTGCACAGCTCAGGAGGGCAGGTGATGCTCCGGTTTGAACGCATCTCACCATGCTCACTCCCATCTGGGCCCCTTGGTTTCCTACCTGATTCTGGAAGCCCATTGCTGGGATGTTGCATCTCACAGCAGCATCTTCTTCATGGTTACAGCCCTGGGACTCCATGTTGAACTTGCAGTCTGTGACTGACTTCTCGAAGCCAGTGCAATCAATTTCGTTTAGGTGGATCGGACCCATGCCTTGGGGGGGGAAAGGAAAAAAAGGGGTTTTACCTTCTGCCCTGTGCGCTGAAGGAATACCCAGTACCGGTTTATAACACACGGCAGGCATCAGAGCACAGTAATCCCAAAAACATTCCAGGCATTTCTTGTAACAATCCAACAAAAAGCTGCAGGATAAAATTCATCGTTTTACCATTAAATTCTTTCCAGCATCCCTGCGGCTCGAGCACCAAAAAGCTGCCGGAAAAGCCAAAACTTTCCATTGCTCCAGAGCTCACAAACCTCAGCTGTAGGAATCCTTCTGGCTGGGCCTGCGGAGTGGGAATCTGCTCCCAGTCAAGGCCTGACATTTAAATGGGACAACAAAACACAACAGCGCAGGGCTGTGTGAGGAGGCAGAGGAACAGCTCGGGGCAGGTTTGTGCCACAGGCTCCAACACCGCTGACGGAAACAAGAGCGAGCATCATTTCATACCCCAGAGAATGGCCTCCAGGTGTTGGGAGCAGACGGGAATAATCTGGATCCTCCTTGGACAAGTGGCAGCAGAAAGCTGCTGCTTCCCCCAAAGGGAACCAGCGCGAGGAGAGGGGCACATGGGAAGAATCCTGCTGCAAGGCTCTCAGGTCCCGTTTCCAAGCTGAGCCCAAAGCTGGTTAAAAGGGGTCCTTGGGGGATGAAGCAGATGATCTTGGTCACAAAGAACAACCAGAGTCTTCCCTGGAATACACATAACCCACTCCCGATCCTGTTCTCCTGCTAAAGGGAAGGACATGGGAGGAAATACAGCTTGGATCACGAGCAGCACTTTCTGCCCCCATGGCCTAAAAGAGCTTCCCCCAAAGATCAGATGTGCCCAGGTTAGTGGCTCAGCACCATGGCCCTGCCCTCTTGCTTTGGCATTCCATCGGGATGACTTTGCTGGGCTGTTTCAGTGGGGAATGTGAGGCTGGATCCATGCTGCATTCCTGGGGCATCCCACTCCAACTCCAGTCAGCATCAAGGCATTCCTCCTACTCCAACTGTTCGGTGGCTTGCAAAATGACTGGGTCAGTGTCAGCGTTTCCAGATGCAGACCACAAACAGGATTTTAATGAGAGAGAAGCAAAAAGAGGCTGGATCGACATTCCCTGGGAGCCTCGGCCTTGGAGGCTGCTCCATCATTGCATAGACCTTGCGTGATGCTGCCTGAACACTCATCTCCCACAGGTCTCCTTGTCTTACCTGGGACCTCCAGACACTGCCCACTGATGGAATATGGAGCCCTGTGACATTGGATCTCCAACCCAGCAATGATGAGGCTGATCCTTCCCATTTGTCTTTGACCACGCAAATGCATCAAGAGGCAGCTGTACCAAAGCACAGCGTGAAGCCATACACAGACACACCAAGGCACGGAAGGGGGGAGGTGAGTTTGGGATGAAAGAGCTCCTTTTCCTGTCGCAATGTAATGATCTGGCTGCTAAAAGGAGTTCCTGTGGGCTCATCCTCCCAAAGGACGGTTCTGAGTGGGTGGAGTGATTGATGCCCAGTGTTCCGTGGTAAAAGGAAGGAAAGTGAGTGGGAATCAGCAGGGTGCTGAGATTCCAGGCTATGGGAGAGGGAACAGCACGTTCTGCTCCCTCTCGTGGCAGTTGCTTCCCCCCCATGATGACCTTGCTGTTTCCTAGATGCAGCTGAACGCATCAGCAGCTCCCTGCATCCCGCTGCAAGATCTTGGCAAATCCAATGGGCAGCTCAGGTTTTGAAGCTTTCCAGCTCCAGGCCACCACCACTGTGCTTTACACATGCTGTTAGGCTCTGAGTTACCCTTTACCACAGTTTGGGATTGAAACCAATTCCCACATACGGGAAAACCAAAGCCAGACCTGGCTCTGAACTGTTCAGATACCCTTCTATTTATAATGGGCTAAAATCATGGTCTGGGCTTCAACTGGAACTGGACCCATTTTTGCCAGGAACCTCCAGTAATGCTTTACACCAGGATGTGGATCTGGAGAGCTTCCAAAGAGCACTGAGAGCAGCAGATGTGATAACGAAGAGGCAGTTACTGGAAGAGCTGCTGGAGGGAAAGGTTGAACCCATCAGCAGGAGCCTTCTTTCAAGGAATCTGTTCCCGAGTCACATATTCCGCTCCAGCCTCAAGCTCCTGACTCCAGCGACTTATTAAGGGCAGAGAACAAATTCCTGGTCCCCCCCCAGCAAACATCCCAGGCTCTGCCCCGGGTGATGAAAGGGCTCCAGGAGGTGGAACAAGGCACGACTGGCCCCTGAGCTCCCGCTGCTCTTACCTTGCCCAAGCCTTGCTCCTGTTATGGCCTCCTTGGCGCTGCCGAAGCCCAGCTCCCTGCACACCACGCTGGCAGACACCAGGTTCCAGTTGTCATCACAAACTGTGCCCCATTCCCCGTTCTTCAGCACTTCCACGCGTCCCTCGCCGGTGTTGGCTCCTCCTTTCAGCCTCACCAGTGGTTGCTGGAAGACACAGACAGAGGTGGGGTTCCCGCTGCCCAGGAGCAAAGCATCCTTTACTAAAGCTCTTACTTGTGGCACATGGCTGCAGGCAAGTTGTGGCCCAGAAAGTGTTACCTTAAATCAACCAGCACGTAACAGAAAGGGCTGGAAGTGCTGGAGGAAAGTAGATTTTTACCTGTTAAGACTCATGCTGTGCACAGACACACGTTTCTTGCATGGGCACAGAATAAAGACGTTTTATTGCTCTGAAGTTTTGGTGCTTGGATTTAGGAGCCTTTTCCACACAGCACTTTTGCAGCACCACAACAGAGTGGTTGGCCATGAGACAGCCCAGTTCTCATAGCATCTCCTGGGAGCCTTAGAGGAGACTTGGGAATTGCCCTGAGTCAATTCACACAAGGCTTTTCCCACTTGCTGCCTGCGGTGCAGCCACAGGATGGGTTCATTTCCTGCACACATCTCCAGCCAGGGGTCCTGGATTAACCCAGGGGACCAACATGGACCTCAAGCCACATAAAACGTGGCTGCTGCAGTTGCAACTGGTGGGATAAGTGACCTGTCAGCTCATGCACAGCCAAGCGGCAGGTCCAGTTCCATCCATCCCTGTTCTTCATTACCAACCACACATGGCTTCCAGCTTTGCCCGGTACCAAGCACAGACCTGCCAATTGCTGCTGCATCCAAGAGACGCAGCAGGAGTCTCAGCTATGGGAGCCCCATGGGACCATCTGGGACCAAAACCCCATTTAACTTCCAAAGCTGGAAGCACGTGCAGCTCTCCAGGCTGCGGTCACACGAAGGCCATCCAAAGCCCACACAAAGGCTTAAGGAATTACTTGGCAGCGTGCATGGCTCAGGAGATGAGCAGTGATTTACAAGACTTTTCACCTTGGAGGCCTGGATCCTGCAAACTCCTGTGGACTCCAGGCTCGCAAAGCAGGGACAGGAGTGCGCTATTCCCAGAGGTGAGGTCAAGATGAAGCCCACTCCTCAAGTCACAGAATGAGGGCTGGGTGATGCAGGCTGCACCCAAGGGCAATCAACACCTTGGGAAATAACCCTCTAAGCCAGCACGAGGGGCCTCCAAACCTCGAGACCATCCCTGTATCCTAAGGCACATCCCTTACAACTGGAATATTGCCCTTGGCACCAACATAAGCTACATTTGCTGCAAGTTAAACTGCTCTTTCCTATGCAGCCACACTGAGAAAACTGACAGCAGGGTCATTTTATAGGGCTTTTGCACACCTTTATATGCTGTTCTCAGCCCTCTCCTTGCTGGACTGAACACGCAGAGCTCGTTCAACCCTTCTGCCTAAGAGCTCATCGCTGTTGCACAACAGAGCTTCTCCTCACCTCCTGCCTGAAGGCTTTTCGGAAGCCACTGTGGCTGCTGGGGGCGAAGGCACGTCCCGGGACACAGCTGACTACTGCAGGCATCCCATTGTCACACGTGGCGTTCTTCTCCGCATCCACATTGAGGTGGTTGCCCAGTTTGCAGCCGGAGATGTGAGCTTCGTTCCCGCTGCAGTCCATGGAGTAAGCCCAATAGTGCTGCTTCCTCCTGCTGGCAAACATCCTGCAAGGAATGGACGGGAAAAGGAGCCCATAGGAACTGCACCGAGACAGGGTTGAGCAGCATTATTTGAAGGCTCATACACACCATTCACACACACAATGACTCTCTGTTCAGGTGTCACTTGGGAGTAAATAGGTCATCTCCTTAAGCTGAAGATCAGAGTATGAATCAACAGGGAAGCTGGAGCAACAATGACAGGCACATAATGAAGGTCCCTGCATCATGTACAGGTCAGAAATCAGCTCATTCAAAGGCAGGGGACACACAGTGCCCGAATCTGTCCCCTTGCTCTGCCATCGAGGACAGCAGTTGGTGCTCAAGTGGGACCTCGGTGCTGAGCTCCAGCAGCCCAAGGGCAGAGGCTTCCATGGCTGTTTGAAGCATGTAGCATCCTGGAAAGCATCTGGTTCAGCACCACCACTCCATACTCTTCCTGCACGAACCAGCTCTGCCCCACCACCCTCTGTGCTCCTGCATGCGCTCAGTATGGAAGTGGGAACCTGAAGGAATATTCCCCTCTGCAGACACACGAGGAGAGCTCCAAAGCAGACAAGAAACACAGCCCTCCTTAGAGCGGTCATTGCGGGGATGCCTTATAATAGCAAACAGTGACCTCATCCTGGAAACTTCATGAGGCTTTAACATCTGGTTGGTATTAACGGCCCGTAGTAGGCTGGGGAGAAAGAGCCGGAGAGAGCCCCACCTCATTTCCCCGGGATAAGGAGTGGAATAGCGCTGATCTGTGCGGGCAGAGACCCAGGGCATCCTTGTTCATCACTTTTTAACACAGAAAGGCTGCAACCCACCTCTCCCCGGCCTCGGTGTAAGCCAAGAGCAGCGCTGCGCAGAGCAGAGATGTAAGAGAGCAGTCATGCTGTGAGAGTTCAGCCAACTCCAGGGCAAGCTGGAGCCCAAATCATTCCTGCTGGTGAGGAGGGAGGGACCTTCCTCACATGAGCTTTAATCAAGGACACAGATTGAGACCAAGGCCTGTGGGAAGTGGCTGCAGGTTTAGCTCAAGGAGCCTTGCTATGGAAGAAAGCATCCGAGAGGAATCTGGGAGCACAAAACCAAACATTGCCACATTCACACTGGGAAAACTCACCCAAACACAATGAACCGGGGAGCTCCTTGCAGGGATGGGAGCACCAAGTCTTTACCCTCGAGGTGATCTTTAAGCCTTTACTGTTGCTGCCTTCAGCCTCAGGGAGGCAGAAGAGGAGGCAGATTTGCCACCTTCTGCCAAAGCCTTCAAGAACCTGGGCTTTGCCAGTGAGAACCCAAACCATGAGGATTCCTATACAATCATGGCATGGATTAACTGCCCTATACATCTGCAGCTTCACAGTGCTGGGGGCAGAGTGGGGAAACTGGGCAACGCTGTTTGCGCTGATACTGAACCATGGATCCCGGAACTGCTGAGCTCCTCCGTGCATTTATGTGACACATCACAAAGCTGAAAGGCCTCAGGAAGGCACCGGGTCCAGCTCCCGGCCTGAGGCATCTCCAGCCAGAACCTGCTCCTCTCCCCATCAGCAGAACGCATTTAATCCTCCTCTGCTCCCCCAACCAGAGCAGGGATTGGGAGGAGGAGCTCACAAGCAGTGCCAGCAGCAAATCACTTTGAAGAATGAACAAGGACATGGAAACAACGCTGAGATTTGTTCCGTTTCCTACCATAAATCGTGCTGTCAGCCACCGAGCCTCACTTATGTTCAGGAATAAACCCCTGGCACCGGGACAACCATGAACTAAGTTGTTTTCTTTCAAGCAAGATCCATCTGCAAATCATTTCACCTCCCACCATTGTGCAGAAGCAGGGGTTCAGCAAGCTCAGCATGTGGGGAATGCGGTTGGCAGGGATGTGGGAAGGGGCACTCAGCCCCAGCCAGCAGAAACCCGATTCCAGCCCATCTCCCATCCGCAGAGCAAGAGCAGGGAAGGATCCGCTCTTGGAGAATGGGATTTACAAATGAGGGAGAGCAAAGCCCGAGAAATGAGAGGAACGTTTCTGAGGCTTCAATCGGTATAAATAGGATTTGCTGGATAACTGTGCCTCAGTTTTTCCATCTCTATTGCAAGAGATGGGACAATTACCAAGCACCCTCTTATTGAAGGCAGATGGCTCCAGCTGCTCCACTTAATGCTGTTCTTGGAAACACCACAACTAAGAAGCAGGAAAAGTCTCCTCTGTGCTACCAGGGGTCATTTATCCTTCCTGCTCCGATGCAGGGGATGGGAATCTCGGAGAGGAGTTTGCTGCACTGATGGAATCAACACTCCTCAAAGTGGTGTCCAGAGCATGAGGCCGCCTGGTGCCAATTATGAATCCACTGCTCATGTCCCTGGGAAGCCTGAAAGCAGAATTCCACCCGGGTTATTTACCCAATGCTCTCTGTGCTCTGTGGCTTTGCACTATTCCAACCCAAGGACCTCTTCAATTGATCACGACCTGCCTAATGAAAGCAATAAAACATGGCCAGGCAGCTCCAGGGGGAGCGCTCCGAAATAGCAATTTCACAGGCCAAAAGGGGCAGGCAGGAAAACCACATTCCTGCTGGAGAGCTCAGCTCTCCCCCCAGCATCGCTGCTTTCCCACTCCCCAGGTCACAGCGGAGGGAAGGAAGGAGACAGAATTTCACTTAAACTGTTTTGCATCTGCTTTAGGGTGTTATTTCTAGGGAAGAGTGTAGGAAGGACCACGTCTGTGATGGAGGCTGGTGATGAAATGCAAACTGAAGCAGTGACAAAAGAGCCCAGAGCTGTTGGCTCTCAAGAAACAGGAAACGCAGCCTAAAGCCATCAGCTTGCAACAACATTCTCCCTATGGACCACAGGCTTCTTCCCTCATTTTAAAGCAACCCACAGCTACAGGGAGAAAAAGCAGAGCTAAAATCACAACTGCATCTTTCTACAAGCACCCTCCGAGCTGCACAGGCAGCAGCGATGCTGGAAGAGGAGCAGGGAGTTGCTTCCGACATTCTTAGCTCGGTGCTCAGTTCAGAGCAGGCTGCAATGGACAGAGCAAGTCACACACAGCTGGGGATGGCAGCAATTCCAGCCTGGGACCTGGAGGGATGGGAGCCAAAGGAGCTGAACTGGGGTGAGCAACAGCAGGAGATACACTGGGAAACGTCCTTTGTGGCAGCTGGTCCCACACAAGCCATGGCTGGTGAGAGCCAGAGCAGCTCCTATGTGGGTAAACACGTCATGAGAGGTGGGAGACCAGGAATTGCAGGGGTGGGAAGGAGGAACCTGGGCAATGGAGCTCAAAGCCCTGGTTTATTGCAAGGTGACTTGGTTGGAGCTTCCAGCACAAGCCAGACCTGATCCTACAGCTGCTTCTGCACAGGGATGGGGTCACTTGGCAACTTGAACCCAAGTGTGCAAAGGAGCCCGCTGGTGCCTCACACCAAGCCCTGCTCTTACTTGTAGACATTGGTGTTGTATTTCCTCTCGCTCGGGAACCCAAACATGCCACAGACGACGCGGGAATTCTTCATGGTCCAGTGCTTATCACAGATCTGCTTCCAGGCCCCTTCATCCTTCACCTCCACGTAACCCTCCGTGACGGGCACCCGCTTGCGGTAGGTGGCGAGGATGGGACGGATCCTGATGTCCTCCACCTGGATGTTCATGTTCTGAAGGCATAAAGGAAATAGAGATGATGCTGGATTGCAACGAAACGGCTTTGAGGTGGGAGCAAAACCCAGCTCTGCTTAGAGAGGTGCAGTAGGAAAAGACACAACAGGGAAGCGACCCAACCTTTCCGCCCTGTGCATATCCATCCTCCAGCCCTTGCAAGAGGATGTGATTCCTCATTTAGAAAGAAACCCCATGATTACACAAATGGCTGCGTAAGGAATCTCTCTTGCTGCTTAAATTCACGGAAGGGCTTGTTTCAGAAGCACAGGGGCATTAGTTTGGTCTCAGCTACTGTGGAAGTGAACCCAGCTCAGCTTTGCTAGGACCACCTTCATGCTGGCAAGATGCAGGGAAGCGGGAGTCTCAGTGTTGGGGGGTCTCATCAAGCCCATGGGAATCCTTTCCCTTCCTGGCCTGGGCAGGCACTGGAAAAGCTGGAATCCTGCTGCGCTGACACCAGCACTTTGCTGTTTCCCCAAGCCCGGGTCCTCCTCCAGCCGCAGCATTCCTTGGGACAGCAAATGAGTCATGAAGATTGAATGGATTTCACATTCGGAGCCTACGTGAGGGCACGGCACAAACCAGCGTTGCAGGGACCCGAGCCCAGCAGCAAAGTCGGGCTGGAAAATCGCTGCTGTACAAAAGAGCTACTGAAAATGTTGTAACCTGCTTCCAGGGAGACCTTTTCTTGTCAGAAACGGCATAACCCACGTGGTCCTGCTCACGGTTACATCAGAGCTCAGGAATTCTCTCCTCTGCTCAAATCCAATGACTTGGAAAAGAAGAATGCCCAGAGCTTTAAAGAGACACAAGCTCCTGGTTAGGCAGGAGATCGCAGCGGGACGTGCAGGGTCCTGCAGATGACACGTGGCACATCCATCTCCAGCCACTTCCCCTGCACTGATGCAGCTGACGGCAGCCAGGCAAGTGGAGACCAAGTGTAGAGAAAGAGCCTGCTGGGGCAGGGAATGTGCCAGGGAAAGGGGCTCGCTTCTCCCCCTCATCCCAAGCTCTGCTCCTGCTCTGCCTCCACTACCTGGGGCAAGTCACTTGAGGCTTTTCTTCCTTGCTTCCCCTTTCTATCTCTATTTACCACCTATTTTACAGCAAAACACATGACTGATTCCTCCTTTCCTTCAGCAGCAGGAATTCAGTCCTCCAGCAGCTCAGCATCCATGGAAACCCTAGAAAACAAACGGCTGTGATTTATCCCTTGGGATAGCGCTGCTCACACCAGGTTCATGCTTTGGGCTTAGGTTCTCTTTAGGAGCCCTCAAGAATCACCACAGCAACACCTGACCTTGTTAGATCAGAGGCACTTCGAGGTGCTCAGATGGTCTGGTACCAGAGCAAACTTGCATCCTGTGTAGTCTGGGAAGCCCATTTGCAATGCAGAGTTTCTCCTAAACAAGGTCCCACAGTGCATTTCTCTTCCCCCAGAGATGCTGACATAGACACAACCCCAAACCCTGCTCTGACCTGGGATTCTTCAGTGAGTCCAACTCCTTTATCATGGGTATGCCTGTGTTTGCCAAGGATGAAAAAGCCAAGCGAGCAAATCAGCAAGAAATGAGCCATCGTTTCGCTCCCCGGAGGGTATTTCAGTCCTCAGATAGCTATAGCAGACCGGCCCGCAATGACAGTTTCATGATGTGGCTGAGAGCAATCCCAATCCCCATCCATTCCCCTTCCCGCTCCCAGAGGGGAGCGTTAGAGCAGTGCACTATGGATAGAGCAGCTCAAGGCTTTGCCCCGAGTCTGAATTGGAGGTGTTGTAGAGCTCTGCTTTAGGGTGGAAGGTTCAAGACCAAAGGATCAAGCTGAGGAAGCTGCAGGTTTCCCAAGGAGCAAGAACCAAGAGTTTTCTCCCTCTAATTCTGCAGCCTCTGATGGCTCCACCGCAGAGGCTCTGTTACACTGAGAGCGCTCAACAATGCACATAGAGGAGGATGTATCATCCGACACCAGCGTGCAGAGCAGCTGATGGGGAAAACAGGCTCCCCATAAAAATCAGAAGCAAACGATCCTTAATGGCTACAACAGACTCTGCAATCACCCTCCCCATGCTTTGTGCACACGTGGAGACAAACACCCACAGCAAGCTGTCACCTCAGCAGGGAAAACTCATCTCCGAAGGCTTTATCTCTGCTCACATTGAAGCCGCGCACTGCAGCTACAAGGGAGACTGGTTAAATCCTCTCAAGGATCACAAAGCAACTGTCTCCGCAGCTGAACGGACACTTGGTGAGCTCCCACCTCACCTATCGACCATAAAGTAAAGCCTTCAGCAGCACTGCAGTCATTCAGAGCCAAGCAGTCATTCAAAGAGCAATGGTGCCTCAAGGAAACACGACTGGGCTGGTTGCACCCTTGATTGTAGGTATGGAAACAGAGACTCAAGCCCCAGAGCTGATGGGATGTGGTTTGCTCAGTGTGAGGGACACAAAGCAGGGAGGGAGGGAGAAAACCAGGCCCAGACGCAGAGCTCAGCTCCCTCAGTACAAGGGAAAAGCACTGGGGGGGGATTTCTACACACAAAGCACAAGAAAAGTCCCCGTTCAGGAGTGAGCTCGAGAGGATCTTAACACTCACTTTAAACACCCCCGTGCACACTGATGCTGGTCAGAAAGCAGCAAGAGAACTGCATGGGGTGGGTCTGAACAGCCAAGGACAGAGAAACTGCCCAAAACAAGCAGAAAGGGCACCAGGATGGAGCCCGTCCCCAGTGGTGATGCTGAGGAGTGCAGGGCAGAGGATGGAGGTGCTCTCTGTCCCTGCCTAACCCATATTCGTTGCTCTCCTGCTTTAAGATGCAGAAACCTATGCAGATCATCATTTCTCCTGCACAGTGGAGCTCCAGTTCTTGGCTTCCCAAACACGGAGGCTTTAAGGCTGCAGCTTGGACCAGAAATGATTTCTTTTGCAATATTGAAAACATAAAACAAAATCCTTCCACAGACTTTATCCCCGGGGCATCTTCTCTCCCCTATTCAAGCCCTGTGCTTGCTTCCACTGAAGTCCCAGCTCCCACCTCTTGCCCCCTGAAGCTGACTCCTCACAAAGCTCTCTCTTCACATCCCGAGGAATGGGCGGAATCTGTTTTGCTTTTACCATCTGGAGCTGTGCCTCTGAGTCACTGACCAAGTCCCAGCTGTTAAATAAACACAGGGAGATGGATGCTGCAAGACCAAGGCGGGCTGCCGATGGGAGCCAGCAATCCCCTGGGAATGTGATGCTGCATTGGACCGCAAGCACTTTTTGTTCTGGGTTTGTGCAGTACAAAAGGGTAAGGGATGAGAAAGCAACCCCGGATTAGGGGCCAGGGTTGGAAATGACAAAAGCCAAGGCCTTTGCTGAGCTGTGAACTGCTCCCAGCAGCAGCCTCACCATTGCCAATGCAGAGCAGGACAATGAAAAGTGCCAGAGAGAAGAAACTGGTGGCAGGAGCAAGAGAAGGCAAGAGCAGAGCCCTGGAGATGCTGTGGGAGGCTCAGCTCCAGGCAGGATGCTGCTCTGTCCTGCGCACTTCATGGTCAGAGGGTTTCTGGCTGAGCAAAGCTTTTACCTTCCCTGTTTCTTTTCCCCTGCTCCAGACAAGCTGGATTGGATGCTGCAAGGAAACCTCCTTTATTACCTGTTCTCCCTGCTGCAAACCACAACAAGATCATACTTTGCTCTCAGGCTCAGTTAAACATTGTCTTGTGTAATAGAGAGATGGTGCCACATCCAGCACAATGGCTGGATGCAGCCAGTGCAAGGAGACAAGCAGGAACTGCAGCCCTGGTTCTTCCTCAGCCCTACCTATGAAGTCATGGCTTATACCTCCAGGTAGGCGACAAGCACCAGGTCTCTGCCCAGCAAACCCAGCACCCAACATGCCACAAACCATCACAAAGAGCCCATTGAGGAAAGCAGCTCCAAACTATCACCCCCCTTTAAATGACAGCGCTAATGAGAAGCAGTGATTTATCCCAAAGCAGCTTCATTAATAGCAGCTGGAGTTTGCTGCAGAGAGGCGCTGAAGACCCCTTCTAGGCACACAAAGCATCAGCACTGGTGTTGCACATGGGTTTATATTGAGAGAAGTAAACATTTACACCAAAGGGACAGAAATTAAGCCACTGTTGTCATAACAGGCAGGCAAAGAAACCTCTCATTGCTAAATGTCCTGAGAACTGGACGGTCAAGACAGAGAGCTGAAGCCCGAGATGGGATAAGCGAAGCCTTTGAGCCACTGGGCTTGGAAGTGAGGTTTCTTTATGCTTCACGTACCCCCAGAAAGGAAAAGAAGGCCAGAAATAGCTGCTATGTTTAGCTAGACTTTGCCTGCCCACCGTCTGGCCAAAGCTGGGGCTGGTCTCAGGTACCAGACCTGTTTGTGAGCATGTAATGTGCTCAGGAATGTGATATATTTAGAGTATGTCCTATTTGCAGCCTCTCTATGCACCTGGAGGAAGAGGGTGGACAACAAATATTTTGTTAGGGATGTTTTTGGGTTAAGATGAATTTGCTATGGTGCATTTATACAAGAAATCTATTAAGGGCAGGAGTTGGTTCCTGTGGTCTTCAAACTGGTGCTCAACCCATATAGGCACTTGCAGGAGGGCCTGTGCTGTGTCTGGACAACCCCAAGTGGCTGCACGTCCTGTTTGGAGAAGCAGGAACAGCATTCCCTGCTCCTGGGTTTGCGAGCACTCATTGAATCACTTTGATTTCAGAGCTTCTGGCATCCTGCAAAGACTTGGGAAAACACTGGAGCCTGTGCCCACGTTTAAACTGCAGCCCCTGGCACTCTATGAAGGAGCTTCAGGCACCTCCATGCTGCCCACTCGGCCACTTTCAGACACTTGTGAGCTGCAAGGCAAGCGCCTGAGCTGTGCCATCGACCCGCTGGTGTGAATCAGAGCACACCGAGTCTGGAGGAAGGGAGAGGATGTGATTCCAGCAGGATATGTACCTGCTTTCCCCCTCCTAATGCTCCCAGAGGCAGAGAGGCAATAACAAAGTCAAACCGCAAGCCCTGCGCTCTCCATTCATGGGGAGCTGCCTATTCAGTCCTGATGCTTTAAAGAGGAGGGGGAAAAGCCCCTCTGAGAAACGCACTCGATGCCATCACACATCAGTGCTGAATAAACACTGCTCCCCTGCTCTGCAAAGGTGAGCAACCTCCAGTGTTTGCGCAGTCCCTGAGCTAAAAGGGGACCAGGCTAACCCCGAGCTGGCAGCAGCCCATGAAAGGGCTGCTCTGCTCTGCCCATTCATCACGCTCCCAGACAGAACCCTTTGAACAAGTCCCAAGGCTAAGAGCTGCAGAAAACAGCAAGCAAAAGTGATGGAGCTTCGCCACCCTTTACGAGACACTGATGGATTTCAGACCTGCCCCAGCCTCCGTCCTGTTAAAGGGTTAACCTTTTCCTGCCCGTCTCCCATCTCCTTGTCACCACCTTCCATCACTCACCCTCGCCTGAAACCTTCCACTTTGGGCTGTGACAAGCAACTTGCCTTACAGACTCAGGGTCAGGCACTGCCCCTTCCCAACAGGCAGGGAATGGAAAGGCTCAGGGACAGGAAGAGAAGTGACTTAACCCTCAAAATATGAACTGTGATGGGAAAAGATTGGAGCATACACATGTATAAGCCAAGTGGTTTACAGGGATGGAAAAATTCATCCTATACCACTTATCTGCTGCATTTCTAGACTGGGAGATGGAGAGCTGTGCGTTGTCCGGTCCAAACAAACGGCTCGAGGGCTATCGTGCTGCTTTCACAAGTGCAAACTCTGCCTGTCGGAAGCAAAGGGAGGTACAACAGAATACATAAGCTCTGAGCATCATCTCAAACCAGGCCTATTTCGAGTCAAGCCTGGTTTTAAAAGCAGTTTAAGGGCAATCTGAAAGGTTTCCATCAGAAATCTCAGTGGGATTGGACAGGTTTAGCTCTGTCAGTGCAAGAACTGAAGCCGGTGGGGCTGGTGGAGAGACCTGATCACAGCCCTGCTGCTCAGCAGAGAATTCCAGGCCCCTCAAGCCCCGGTCTCATTCCAAAGAGAAAACACCACTTGGGCAAGCTTGGGCTAAAGAACCAGCAGCATACAAATCCATTCCGCTTCCTCTGGTGAATGGGAGGTACGACATGCAGAATTCCCAGGCGGGCTGGAGAGAGCAAGGACTTTCAGTGTACGTTCACACAAGCCTTTTGACCTCCCTGGTTTGGAGTTTGTGACCCTATGAGTAACCCTGCTCATCAGCTTTGACTCAAGCTATGGCACAGCAGCTGCTAATGAGAGAAAGCAAAGATTAAGTGGAGGAAGGCTGAGAAAGGGGGAAGGAGTTGAACCATTTGGCAGGGAGCTGTGACTGAAGAGCGCATCCACAATGGCATCTTAAAAATGTACCTAGCGCATCTCCTTTAGCCTTGGTCCTGCTGCAAGGAAACCAGCAGGAAAAGAGCCTTTCAGCTGCCAGGGATCTTATAGGGACCCAAGAAAAGTCAGTTGGGTTTTGTAAAGCAGAAGCAACAACTTTCCTCCCCCTGTGAATACTGTTGCTGATCACACCAGTGGATGCCTTCATCCATCCACAGCTCCCAGGCACTATCAGGAAGTGGGGAATACGACTTCTCTTCCATCTATTTCTCCTGTTGATGACCCAGGCTTCTGCTCCATGAACTGCTTCAACCTTCTGATTCGTTTTACTTCTCCTATGTGAAGCTCAAGCACCCACACAACACCAGCTGGCCCTGCATTACCCAATGTGCTCAACTCATTAGTCAAACCCCAGGGCTGAGCTAATGGAAAAGCAGACCCTCTAAGGCCTTTATGATTAATGTAAGAGAGAAGTGACCTCCGTCTAGACGAAAGCATCTTTTCTTCCAGGCCTCTGTTGCGAGGCTTCCCTGTGGCTTTGGGGAAGCACACGTCTGCCAAAGCCATCGCTGATGTTCCATGAGCTCGCCTCATTCCCTGAGCAACAACAGTGCCATTGACAGAGGCAGCTTGGGATCCCTCTGGAAAGCCGCCTTTCCTTCCTTAGCCAAGGGAAGCCAGGGCAAGGCAAGGAAGGGAGTTTTGGCTCTCACATCCCATATCTGCCACCTTGCACAGGAGCTTTCCTTGCCAGTGTTGAATGGTGCCTCCTCAGCCATGCAGTGCTCTTCCTAAAGGAGAAGAAAATGCTGGGAACCAGTGGCTGTGCTGCAACTGCCAGAGTGATTTGGGTTTAAAGTGATAAAGGCAGCTGTATCCATTGTTTCAGACCATGAACAAAGCCAAGATTCAGCCATGGAAACCTCACTGTGATGAGATACATCCTGGATTCCCTGTCTGCTTAAACCGACTTGGCTGCAGTTACTGGATGGGCTCTTTTGACCAAGAGCAGCCACTGAACTCACTGACACACCAGAGCACCTGGAACAAGGGAGCTGGTAGCGGGGTCACCACAAATGCTTTCCAACCTGAAAAGCCCAAGGAAAACCACCACTTTCTTCCCCAAACTCATCCCAGCTCCTTATTCTGCGGGAATCCAACAAGTCCTGGCTGGTGACTCAACCATTTAGACTCAGCCTAACCCAGGCGCAATCCACAGCCTTTCCCCCAGTGACCAGCCCACATTTTCCCCTCTTCAATCCCTTTCAGCACTTCCTGTACACTAATCCCCCATTCCCACAAATCCAGTTTTCATGGTTACTTCAGCTCTGCTTAACCAAACTGTGCAAAAATAGCTCTATCTCCCTCCTAAATCCTCCCATTTCATGCCATGGCTGTAAGCCCTATTCACCTCTCCAAACCCAACCCCACCTGCTCACCCCGTTATGCCAGAGACCTCTGAATTGTTCCCAGTACCAAAAGGGAGGTAAAGAGAGGAAGAAAACTCATTGTTTAGTCCCGTGAACCAACAGAGTCACCCAGATGGAAGGTCTATGAGCACAGCACCCTTCGCATCTCTCCAAACCCATTCTTAGAGATGGAATAAATCAGTTTGCAATTGGACAGTGATTGCTGAACAGGAGTAATCTATTTTCTCATTACCTCTGCTATTCAAAACAACGCCCAGAACCCACTTCCACATTCTTATTATACATACAGTGGTCTGACCAGCTGAAAATTGCACCCTCAGCCAGTGTCTAGGAGCACCGTGGAGTTTGTTTGAACCATAGTGTGCAGCTGGGGTAACCTGTAACGCCCAGCAGCAAACAGGGATGCCTCTGGAGCAGCAGCTTGCAGTCGTAAGCACATTTACCTCTATTTGGTTAAGCAGGGAGTTGTCAAACTTGAAGCCAGGGATTCTCTTTTCACTGCAGACCACTCCCACGTCCTCAGTGTGTTTGCAGTCAGTTACTCCCCAGCCATTCGAAGTGCATGCAGCCAGGGTGGGCTCCTTCCCGTTACAGTGGACATTGTCCATCCAAATCTTCCCTGAAGGGGAAAGAAAACAGAACGGAGCCTCACAAAGGGGGTAAATCTGGGTTGTACTGAAAGCAAACAAGGTGCTGTGCTCTGGGGCAGGGGAAAAGAGCACTGCTAAAGCAAGCTTGAGCAAACCGGCTAAGGAACATCAATGACTCACTCCAAGTGCTTCCTAACTGGAACCAGCTCTGCCCCACAGCTTTCCCTTATCTGCATGGTAACGAACAGCAGGCTCAGAGTGAAGCAGATCCTTGATGCAGTCAGTGCTGACCACCTCTGATGACAGCCCCTTTGGAGCACACAGTGTCACCAGTGCCCTCAGCTTGGCCCGATTACACCCTTGCCCTCTGATCACACCACATCAGCCTTCTCTTTCCACCATGTCTCCAATCCTCATCACAGCTCGTGGAGGAAAAGCTCAAGGTTTGATTGAACACCCCTGCTTCTCAAAAGCAGGTCCTTGCCTAAGCTTTAACACAGCCCCGTGGACTGGAGCCTTCTGGGGTCTGGGTGCTCTTTGAAAGCAAACAGCCAGGTCCAGTTTCCAGCCTGCAATGACCATTTTTCCTCCATCCAAAAGTGTGTGTGCTCACAAACATGCACATGTACATCCATATAATGTATTAGATATCCTTTAATCAGGTCCCTCAGAACTCACTTCTAAGTTAAGCAGACAAAAAATCAATAGGTGCCACCTCCAAAACGTAAGAGCAAAAACCTCAGTGGCATCTCTGAGATTCCCCTTCTCAGAGGGCTTGTTTTCCCTATGGAAATGTGCTGGGCACATGCTGCTCCCCTGCACTTTGGGCCCCTACATTGCAGGGTGCAAAAGCCAACAAGCAATTCCCCTATTTTGGGGTACCAAGGGCTTTGCTTGCCTGAAGAGTACCATGTCTTTGGGGCAGAAGCAGCTGCCTTGGGGATGCTTGTAGGAAGCATCTCTGCATCTTAAACTGGACGGAGAGCTCAGGAATTCCTGGGAGTTGCAGACATCCAGTCTCTGCTTCCCTGGCATGTCCTTACCTTCTCCCTTTCCATACTTGGAGCTGGGTAGCCAAGACACCGCCTCCACATAGCCCAGCTCCCTGCAGACCACGTGTGCAGCGTGGATGGAGAAGTCATCATCGCACACGGTGCCCCATTCGCCGCTGTAGAACACCTCCACCCTGCCCTCATTGTGCTTCCTCTTCTGCCCTGCGAGCCGGAGCTGGATCTTGGGCACGTTTGCTGGTCTCTGGGGGGGCTGGTACACTTGGGGGGGCGGCTCAGGGTACCCGGGGAGGTAGGGCCAGTGTTCGTACTGGGCAAGGCTCAGTGGGCTCAAGGAGGTGAGGAACAGCGTGATGAAACAGTGGTTATGGATGAAACCCAGGAATCTTCCCATCTTCAGTGCTCAGAGCCAAAGCCCCTGCTAGCAGCTGCCAGTCAGTGCAGGGAGCTGCTGCGTGCCTGGCCTGAAAGGGAAGAAAAGCTTGGGTAAGGCTTGGCAATGAGATGGACTTTGTAGCTCTTGCTTCAGCAGGGAATAGAGCTGAGGAATGGGCTATGCCCAATGATACCTGTGATAACCAAGGTCAAGTAGAGGATTTCTTGAGGGGTGGAAAAGCTGGAAAACCCAGAAAACCCCTCCCATTGAAGCAACCTAAGTTTAAGACAACTTGCCAAATCATTTTAGCCACAAACCCCTTTTTTCCTATAGAAACAGGTTGCAAGTGCAGTGGATTTTCCTATTTCCCTGCAGATCCAGAGGTTCAGTGGCTCCAGCAAAGCTCGGGTCAAATCCTACCCGGACACAACTGAACCCTTTTTCTCCCGTACCTCCTTCAAGAAAGAAGTCCGAACTTCCCCTTAAACAGTGGAAAAGCAGAAGGTAATAGGATGTGTTACAAGCTGCTATTCCTATTGAAGTCTGCTTTCCCAGTCCGATGATAGAAGATGTATTTCCCTTGCTGCACGTCTGGTTCCATCTATAGAGAATCTACACACTGCTGTACACAGACACTTTGCTCACCTTGTCTGTCAACAGAGTAGTGACTAACAGTCTCCAGCTTTGGGTTGCTAAGTCTGGATAGGGCCCTACTTGTCAGACAACTGCTCCATCCTTCCATAAGCTTGGCATTGGAGGTAGGAACCAGCAACTTACTGACTCATTTGAAGGATTCCATGCAGATGCTGTGCAGGGTTAAATCCTGTTCCCTTTCTGCCTGGTCCCGTCCTCCCCAGCCTCACTCAGCACATGGAATGGACAAGCGGCACACGGGGGGTTGAGGATTCCATAGTTTCCAAATGAAGCAATGCCAGAGTGCAGTGGGAAACAGCTCCCAGCCCTTTAAAGCTCTCTTATTTCCTGGCAACCACCAGAGGGGAGGGAGAAGGGGAAAGACTTGGCTCCAAACCCAGATGTCCAGAAACTGAAACCCTCCCTGTGTTCCTGCCCCCAGCTATCCCTAAAACATGTAACAGCCTTCCAGGCTATTTTACCTGATACCAAGCTCAGCCTGGGAGATGCCCATTTGGGTTCTAGTCAATACAGGAGGTGTAATCGCCACTCTTGGCAAAGCCAAAGGGGTCAAACACCCCCAAACTGCAGCACATTTGCTTCTGTTCCCCAAAAGCTTAGAGTAGAAAACCTGGCCCAGAGGATAAGGCTGCCTGAGAGCCCCGTGTCCAGGCCTAGCAAAAAGGGATTTGAACGAGCCGGCATGAACACAATCCCCAACCTTTCCCAAGGAAAATGACCAGGATGCCCATTGTGTGCTCAGGTCATAGAGCATCATAGCTCATCTTTGTCAGGATCTTTGCCAGGGGAAGGGTCTGGAAAAGCATTCAGGAATCTCCCACTCCTATTCCAGCTGTGGAAATGAATCCTAAAGGAATTCTCTGCAGGGCCTGAACAGCGCTCCAGGAGACAGCAGTGCAGTGTGCACCAGCAACCAGAGCCCACTTCTCCTCCAGGTCCTGTCTCCATCTGTTTCAAACAGCCACACATTCACACAGCAGGAGACAAAGCTTCCCCAGTGCTTGCATCGCCCCCGAAACAGAACCTCCCATACCCAGAGGCCTCGTTTATTGAGGTGTTCAAGGGAAACTGTTCACACTCAGGCATGATGGCAGGAAAAGCAGAATCCAGTGGAATAAGAGCACAGGGATATTATTTGCACAAGAAACAGCAGCCCAGGTATAGCGGGGAAGCTTCAGGAGCCCACTGTGACCAGAGGAGCCACCTAACACCATGGTACTGGGAAGGGCTCTTGGCTTTCTGCCTCCTTTCAAGGCTGGTCAGGAGGGACCTGGGAGATGCGACACTGGAGAGGCAGCAGCATCCGTCCGTCCGTCCATCCATCCATCCGTCCATCCATCCATCCCTCCATCCAATCCATCCAGGCCCCTTCCCACTGGAGGCAAGCCAAACAGCAGCAGAATCATGTCAGAACAACAAGCCCCAAAGAACAACAGGGAGAACACTGGGAAGTCTCAACAGAACAAATTCCCCACTATTCCCTGGGATGAGATACATCGGCTAAGAAACAGCTTCTTCCACCTCTGGCTCTTGGGACCCATTACAACTGCATCCAACATAAAAGACCTGGTCCAGAGGGTTGATAAAGCAGCACAGGACGTTTGGTTTGGGCTGACTATTCCCTTTATTGCAGGGCTCATTCCTCCCCTCACACCCTTTCCTTAATGGCCTCCAGATTTACTAATGATGTCATCCTAAAAGTATATATTTTGGTCTCCCCCATTCAAAAGCCTCCAAGAGAGAACATGAAAAAAGCCATTGAATAAAGTCAGTGGAAGAGCCAGGAAAATGCTGCAGGTCTCCTGGCTCCCCATCCTCTACTTGAGGCCATAGGATGATTCTCCATCACTGCATTACTGTGTAACTGAAGGCTTTAAGGCATGCTCCTGCTGGCTGCTGACTCAGCCCTTTTCAGGCTCAGTCTGGAAGGGAACAGACACAGGCTTATAAGGAAACAACAGTTTCATTGCAAGATAACACTGATCTTCAGAGGCTTCACTGGTGCAACCAATGGGCTTCAGACCTCCCCAAAGCCAGACCTGTTCCTACCAACAGGAGTTCCTTTCTGAACTTCACCAAATGATCCAAACAGGAGATGAGCTCAGATCAACCCAGGATCTGGCTTTCCTGCTTCCATCCTTGTCCAGACAACCAAGGGAAGTCTGGAGGGCTCGGTTTGAGTCCTTTGTGCCTGGAGAGCCAGCGATGCTCCGTGTGGCTTGGCATCCATTGGGAGGAAGAGGCAATTGGCACTCGGACCATGCTGCATGCCTGCCTCTCAGCTGGGAGCACCAAGCAGGAATCTTCTCCCTGTATTTCCAGCTCCATGCCCCATTGCCCAAAGAGCATTCCTCGGGCACAGCCATGGGACAGGAGCAGGATTCCCACTGCTGTAGGAGCAGTTCTCCAGCCAAATCAACAGCAATTCACACAGGCCCCTCTCTGGAGCTATTACAGTGAACAGAGATGCTACCACTCCCTTGGGTGCATTCCCCACTGCTCCAAGAGGCTCAGCATCCCTGAACAGGCACTGGAGCTGATGCTGTCATAGGTTAAATCCCCACTGCTGATACCCCTGGTGTAAGAGCCCTCTTGTTCACATTCTCCTCTTAAAACACCAATCCATACATGTCACTGGCAAGCCCAGATACGCCAAGCAATGGCAATAAACCCAAATCTACAGCATAGACCCATAGGGTAGAGGAACAGGATTTACCCCAGTGTTTAAGCAGCTCAGGAGAAGAACATCAAAGCTCAAGCCCCACAGCCACTTTAGAGAGCTGTCACTGCTCAGGAACCAAAACCTGCTACCAGGGAGCTGAGAGCTACCTTAAGAAAGGTATTTCACATCACTGCAAACTGACCAAGGGCAGCCAGTACCAAATTCAACTGTTGGGAAGCATCAGGGAAGCTTCCAAATGCAATTTGCTGCTTCTGATCTGTTGGGATGCTGCAGAGGAAGAGAGAGCAAAGTCCAACTGTGCCTTCTCACAGGAGGAAAGCTCACACAAGCCAAAGCTAGGGCCCTGCCCTGACTTTATAAGCCACAAGATCTCACTTGAGAGAGAAACATCACTTGATAACAACTAAAGAACTTTCTGGCCTCTATTTCACACTCAAACATACATGCATAGACACCCACTTCTTCTATTTCCTCCCAAAACTCAATGAAGCATGTGCTACCTGGAAGAGAAAACAGCCTGCAGTGTTTGCCAAGTGATGAGAATGAACTACAGCAGACAGCACTTTGAACAGACGGCAAACACACATCTACAGCCCAGGGATGGATGCTGCTTGCCCTCACTCGCTGCTGAAGCTAGAGAAGCTCTGATGGACAAACACATCAGTTAGGAAGAAAAAGGCACTTGGCTTGTGTTTTCTTTTAACGACAGCTACAGGTCTAACAACAAAGAATCAGCGTTTGTGGCAATTGCCCAACCAAAGCCCCTTACATCACTGATAACATCTATGAGACCCAAGTGTTTAACAGTGTGCTGCTCTCCAAAGGATGCAGTGATTTCTGCAGGCCAAAACACCCTGGTCCATGGCCGGCATGTTTCATGCAAGGGCTCAGCTGAACACTTCCTACAGCTTCCAAATCCAGGTCTCTTTCCAGATCTATTTCTTCAGGTGAAGCAATTCACATTGCCTTTCAGATTTAGCCCCTGGATGCATTCATTGCTCTTAAAAGGCAATAAAAGGAGCTTGGGGAAGGGTCAGAGCAGAGAGAAACCTCCCCTTGTTCCGAGTTCCCTGGAGTCATCCTGAGCACCCCTGTGATGAACCAGCCTAAAGAACGGTGCTGGCAGGCTGAGGGCTGCCAATCCCAAGCAATGAGAGCAGGAAAGTTCCTTAACCAGGGACAAAACTGGCTTGCCAATGGGAAACATCTGCTGCACTGAAGCCTCCCCTCCGAAAGAGCAGCTCTGCAGAGAGGAGAACTTCAGCTGCTCCTGAAGTGTAGCTGCTAACGGGTACCCAGGGCTGCAGCTTTCTGCTCCCAATCAAGCTGATTTTAGCAATATCACAGCACATGCATTGCCTGGGCTTGTTCGCAGCGTGTCTTTTATTTCATCCTGCGAGCAAGAGGAGAAGACCTTTAACTTGCTCACGCCACCTTTGCAATCAGCACCGAGCATCTGTGCCGACCTCTGCCGAAGCAAGTCTTGGGGCCAGGATTAGAAGAAACAGCCCTGTTCCATTAAACATCCCACTTCAGAACCAGCCGATGGGAGAGAAGGAAAACAGCTCAGAGAGAAGGGAAGAAGTGAGCTCCAACTCCCAGCCCCGAAGCAAGAGAGGGTTAGAAACGCTCCAAGTACTCATCAGCCCCTTCACCTCCAGCTCCGCAGCTCCGGCTTGCTGTTACCTTGGCGCTAGTGGTGGGCTGTGCCGGGGGGGAGCGATGCCCCGTCCCGCCGCATGGAGCTCTTCCTCTTGGGCTGAGCCGAGGGGTCCCCGCGGCGCCGGGAGCCTCCGCAGCCGGAGCGATGTGCTGCGGGAAGCGGCTGCTTCCTGGCCAATTTCACTGGAGCCAGGGAAGCAAACCCCTCCCAAGAGCCGGCCCCTCCAGCCTCAGTGAGCGGTGATATCATGGGCTTGCCTTGTAACCCGAGCAGAAGGGCTGCAGGCAGGGAAGAAATGGGGGGGGGGGGGGACCGAGGCAGAGGCGAGGGGAAGGAGCTGGGTCAGGAGCGGGAATGTTTCCTCAGGACAAACCCTGGGAATTGTGTCCATGCAGGGTTCAATGGCGCAGCGAGCACAGATTCTGCGCACCCCGATTCAGTGCAGAGCCTCCCAGGGCCTGAGCACTCTACAAAGACAGAGGAGAGCAGGGGCTTGGAGCAGAGCATCCTCACACTTACACCCCTTCCCACGGTGTGCAGAGCCTGCAGCTTCCATCTCCCTTGGAATACCTCGAATTCTTCAATCCTCCATTGAAGCCATTGCCCCCCTTAACCCTTCAGCAGCCAGAAAGTGCTTTTAGAGCTCAACAGCCTTAAGCTCAAACCAAGACGTGTAGATCTGCAGCAAGTTACTCCATGCTCTTTGACATCCCAAAGGCTAAGCAGATAGAGCAAACTGCTCTTCATATAACCAATCAAAGAGCCTGAAACACTGCTCGGAGCTGGTTCAAACAGCTCTGCTATCAACAGCGAGCAGATAAATCAATTGGATGTGATTCAGAAGCAACTTCTGCAACCTTTTAAAGGCACAAACCCCCTTTTGGTCAGAAACCAGCCTCGTCAGTTGGGTTTTAGTGCATCACAGCAGTTGTCTCTTCTGTACCCATGCAAATACCAAGAGCACAGTGGCTTTCGAGTCTCTGTTACACAGGAATTACCTTGGAATTGGGTCTTCTGGCCTGGTTTTGGACAGCACTGAGCATCAGCATGTCCTAAAGAATGGAAATGGATTTTCTCACTGGCTTTGGGTATTGAAGTCTATGTTCAGTCAGCAGAGAGTGAAGAGGCACAGGAAGCACAGCAGGCATTCCCAAAGGCCAGCTTCCAAAGGAATAGCCCATTAATTTCAGGAGATGCATATTTTGTAAAGGACTTCCCAGCAAGCCCTTCCCTAGCACGAGCTTAGACCTGCCTGATTCCACATTGAGTCTCCAATGAGTTCTATTCATTGCTTGGAAAAGCTCAAGTGCTTAACTCACATCCCTGCATCCATTCCCAGCCATACAAACCCTACACGAACACGGCTGTCCCCAGGCTTATCAGCACTTCCCAAACACTATTCCCCCCACCAAGCGATGTCTGCTTCCTGTCCAGAGCACAGCTCCATTTCCTCAACCCCAGCCACAGGAAAAGCAGCATTCCCAGCTGCCCTGGCACTGCTGTGCGGAGCTGTCCCACTCTGATGCCACCTCTTATTGGAAAGGGATATTGCACGGAGCTGGGCACCAGCAGGAAAGGAAGCCGCAACCAGCTGCAAACAGAAGGGAAGGCAGTCTGGAGGTGACACAGCTCTGGATAACATGAGGTCAGAGCCCTTTGCTGAATGATACCAGAGAAGATGGGAAGGTGCCCATCAAAATCTCTTGTTCTCTGCTTCAGACTCCACACGGAATGTTCAAGTCGAGAACTGATGGTTCAGCACAGGAATGGCCTCGCTACGCACTGACATCACAGGCTTGCAAGATACCCCCCAAGGGTGGCCTTCAGCAGCTCACAAGATGGGTCGAGGGATGACAACCACATTCCCAGTGCTGGCAAAGCCTCCTGCAGGGCAGCCCCAGCATCAACCATGCTGTTAAAGGAGAAGAAACACATCAGAAAGAGGTGAAACACCACAAACGGCACCATGGCTCCCAGCACATGCCTATGGGGAGGGTCGAGCCCGGCTGGACCGGTCAGTGCTGGGGACATGAGGGATAAAAAGTGTCCCAGCAGCAGCTCCACAGAGCAGAGCTATTTGAGACTGGCAGGAAGCTGGAAGCAGCTTGGCCAGAGGAAGGAATGTGTGAGCGTCTGCCGACCAGGGCATGGAGGAACATGACAGCCTGCCCTAGGAATGTCTGCCGAGTGCCCGGGTCGGGTAAGGATACAGCAGCAAATGCCATGAGGGCTTCCAGCTGATGGAAGAGCTTGGTGGTTGCATAAAGTGCAACAGCCAGGAAGAATTCAGCAAAGCTTCTCAAGGTAATTCAGGGGATTTGCTGCCCCCTTCATACTGCAGCTGGTTAAGACCAAAAGAGAAGCACCCAGCGACAAAGAACAGGAAAACCGCTCAAAATCATGGAATCTACAGCAAAAAGTGCTCCAACTGGATGGGCGCCATCTGATCATGCAAACAGGCAACCAGCCATCCCATCCCATCCCCTCCCCTCCCAACCTGCTGAACTGCCCCCTCACTGTTCTTTGGGCTCCCGTTCCCTGCATGCAGTGATTCCACACTGAATTGATGGTGATGTACAAGTCCCAGCTACAGCTGAACTCATCCCTTGGCCGTGCCAAGTCACCATTTCAGGCCTGCATCCCTTGCCTACATGTTTTCTGCACCAGCCTGAAGGCCACACCTTGCCCCATGGACAAGTCAAGGCTGGTTTGGCCCAAGGAGCCGCAGTCATGGTCCGTGCTTCCGAAGATTAGGTACGCGCTATTAGGCGCGGTAATCTCTGCTCTCCAATTCTCAGCTCATTGCCTCCCCAAACTGGGGTTTTCACACCCCAGACTCTCTGGAGCCACAGGGCACCTTGGCCTTGCACATCCAGAGAGCAGATACGCTCAGCTCCGCGCCGAGATGGGCTTGCTGATAATAAAGAACTGAAGGACCTGAGTACGCTGCGGAGCGTCACTGACACGTGGCAGCTCTCACACCAACGTGGGCCTGAAGAGCTGGAGCCCTGCTTTGAGCTCACACCAGCAGCTCTAGGGAAGTGGGGCTGTGCTTCCCTCAAAGGCATTAAACCAACTGATATGTTTAATCCTACTGGAATTTCTATGATCAGGAGGTCAGAAGTGATGGAGCTGCCCATCCCCTGCTGTTTGGTAGCTACAAGTTGCTGTTGAAAGGACTGTAAAGTGGTGCTGGTTCTATTCAGGGAGGGTCCTGTGCACAACACAGCTCTTCTGCAGCCAGGGAAGCTGGAAAAAGAGGGAAGAACCTCAGTCCTTTGAGCTCTCCCCTCCTCTCCATGTGTTCTAGCCTAAGGGTCAACGCAATGCACACAACAACCACCTCACGCTCACTTCCCATCAGCAGCTTCATTCCCCATGCTCCGTAGCCCCAGAATGAGCTCACCAAAGCGCAGCTCTACAAAACCATCCCAAGATCTCTGCTGGAGTCCAGGCTCCCACCAAAGAGCCCACTCAAACCCATCAGCCTCATGGGGGACCCGGGATAAACCTGGCTCTGATGCGACACATCCTCAACACCCATTAACTACAGCAGCCTCTGAGCGAGTGAAAGGCTCGGGCACCACAGTGGGTGCAAAGCTGGAGCCCTGAGAAACACCCCCAGCAGATCCGTGTCTATGGGATGACGTCTCCTTGTCCCTGAGAGCAGCTGCTCCTTCTCAGCCCAGGCAGTCCGGACACGGAGCAGCACGTTCCCAAGGACAGCACATTCATCTTCCTTGGGTTTCTCTCTTTAACCTTTCACAAAAGGGGTGAGGGGACGCCAGTTCGGACTGAGATTTCCCAACTGGAATGCGAGTTTCCGGTTTTCCTCGGCCAAGGAAGACCCGAGCACACGGCCCTTCGCAAGCACTTGTCATTCCCTATCTGTAAGGGCAGGGACTGGGATCCGAGCTGTCTCTGAGCGCCGACTCAAGGAGTCAGCTGTTGAAAGGCAACTTCCCCCCAGCAATGCCCTGACGCAATGCAGGAGGCAGTGCCCGAGCGGCGTGCACCAGCATCCTTCCCGTGCACCCAGGTTCCTGACACGGTCCCATTTGGCCATCCAGGATGGGAGCATAAGAGGGCATAAAGAAACTTTTGCCCCTAAAAAGTGTGAAAAGAGGGAGAATTCCAGCAAGGAGAAGAGTTCGAGAAATGCAGCTTCTCCAGTTGGGAAAGCAGCTTGAGCTCTTCCCACATGTGCAGGGAGAGCTGCGTTTTGTCTTCTTGTCCTAAGGGATACAAGAGGGCCTGGAGGCTTACCATCCCCTCCCACTAGATGGCAAGAGTCCCCCTCCGAACAGCGGGGCCTCTGCCAGCGCAGCTCTTGCATGCAGGGGTCAAGAGCTGGAGACGAATTCTGGCCCCAAAGAGCACTGAGCACAGGACAGTCTGTCGGGATTTAGTGTGCTGGGATTAAGCAAGCTCCATCCAAGAGAAAGGGAGAAAAGGGGAGGAAGGACCAGAATAAGGTATCTTGGTTGTAAAATGGGGAGGATGCTCAAGAGCAGCATCCTGGGCTCCATCACTCCCTAGCAACAGCAGCAAATCCTTCCCCATCCTTAAAGGTGTTAAGGATAAGGATTCACTGTGTCAGGGCAAAGAACATGGCCCAGCAAGGACAGTCCCTGCCAGCGGCTCTGCTCTATGCAGCAGCTCCACAACCAGCTCAAGGTAGGGGCTCCAGCTCCTGAATCCACAGAACTCACTGCAGGGCCAGGCCTTGGGCTGCAGAAGGGAATCCATGGCAGACCCTGGCATCTGCTCCCGCCACTTCATTCCCACCTTTCATGTCCCTGTATCAGCAGGGAGCAGTGGATTCAGCTTCCATAGCAGGTGATGCCCTGGGTTACCCGAGGCTGCTCCCTTCCACCATCTATTGCTGCCTGCCAAGATTTGGCCATGGCGACTGAAAGAGTCCCATGGGAAAAGCCTGGCACCGCTGGAATCTTGTCTGCGAGTCACCATGGAACTGCCAGCAGAGGGGAATTGCTGGTAAGCACCATACACATGAAACCCAGGAACAGAAAACAGCTGCAATGCATAGGTTCAAATCCTGCCCAGCTCTGTGCACAGAGCAGGGAACATAGAATAGTGATGCCCAGGCCCCTGGAAAACATTTGGAGTTCAGGAACACCTGGACATCACCTTTGTGCCTTCAGTTCCTTTCTATGCTGTGTGGTACCAGTGCACCGAGTGCTCGCTGTTGGAGATCAGGGCTCTAAGCAGCATCTCCAGCAGCACAACTCACTTGCCATCTCTAAAACACCACTAACCCGCGGCCAAGCAACTTCCCAGCACCAATCCCTGCCAACCCCGAGGCCTTCAAGCACAAGCAGGTGAGAAAGTGATTATCACCCATTAAACAAAGGGAGGGTGACCCTGTCAGAACCAGGTCCCCTGCACACACACAGGCTGGTGCCCAGGGACACAGTGAGTCCTCCCCAGGCTCATTTGGGCTTTCAATGAGCTTCATGCATTATTTAGTAGCAACAATGGCAGGAACAATGGGACAAGCAGAACAAGGTGCCCCCGCTCAGTTGTGCCATCAACCACTGCTATTCACTGTCCCCTTCCATAAGTGCTGCAGGGACAGAAACCCTTTTGTTTCCACCCTCCCCATCATACCCTGTAGGCTTCTGTTTCCCAACCACTTCTTCCATCAGGGACCACATTTGGCCTTATTTGCTTTGGTTGTTTCCCCACACACAAAAGCACAGTGAAAAAAAGAAGAGTGATATATTTAAGAGGCCATGAAGCCAAAAGCATCAGTGACATTCACCTGTCCATCCCAGATCACCGGGATAGGGCAAAGAGCAGTGCCCTTGCCTCCCCTCTGTGCTTTTCTGCATGCCCTTCCCTGTCCTTAATGGACACAGAGAAAGAAAAAAGTGACTAGCAGAAGCAGGAGAAAGAAGCTAAAGCATGTTAATGCAGAAAGAGACACAAACATATAAACATCACCATTGTGAGCTGGGAATCTGAGCCCAGGAGCAGGCGCCGAGTGAAAACAGGCATTGCTGAGCCTCTTAAAGGAATCACCTTGCCTCTGTTGCTTTGTGCAGTCTCATTGGAGCAGGCTTGGCCGGAGCGGGATGGGAAGGCTTCCTTTTATCTTTTCCATTCATGTAGGGCAGACACCAACATGACGAACTCAACAGAGCTCTCCAAGGAAGGGCCTCATGCAGTCCATGCACTGCACCACAGAGGGTGCATGGCCCAAGCTGGACCCTACACAGGGGATGGACACCAAGGTCTCATTCCCCATCAATGAGCAGCACCCCAGAGGAGGTGCCCACGAGGAGCAGATTGCTCCCCCATCCCAATCCTCCCCCTCAGACCATCCCATTGGCCTCACAGACACACCAGCAGCAAGGCTATGGGAGCAGAGGGATCTGCAGGGTGCTCCATGCACAGATGCACTCTCTGATCACACTACAAACCTGTTCTACAGTGCCCTGATGGCCAGGCTGGGCCTCCAAGCTGGTTTTTAATGTCCTTTCTTCTAAAACACAGCTCCCCAGGACAAAATTCTTCTCTCTTCTATACCCCAACCCCAAGCACACCCCAGTTACAGCATTAAAACCACCTACAGAATCCCACCCCACTTCTACTGCGCCTTCCACACGGAAAACACAATCCCACCCCTTCTCCAACAGGGCTGAAAAACCTTTACCTGGAAGCTGGAATACCTCAGGTAAGCAACAACATACCCAAAGAGCACACCACCACCTCCTCTTCTTCTTCTTCCTCAGCCCTTCCTTCTCCTGGCCCTTATGGGCTCTTGCTCCTAATGAGGATGATGGTTCTCTCCTGCGCACGTTTAGGACACTTAAAATGAACTCAGCTGCTTCTTGATGTGGCCTGAGTGAGACCAAGGGGCTTAACTCCCTGCTTGCTGGATGGAAACAGAGTCCCAGCCCTGCTTTCCCACTGTATGCAACCCCTGTGCTCCTCCAAGGGTTAAAGAGCATGTGGTCTTGGGTTAAACAGCTGAGAGACAGGGCTTGAAGCAACTCAGCCCATTCCCCTCATGTCTCTGTTAGCACCACAACCATAAAGACACAACGGAGGAGAGATCTGCCCAAGGAAATAGAAATCCAAGAAGAAAGAGTTTATTGGAAGAAAACCACCCCCAATCCAGCCCAAGGTGTGACTATGGGGCTCAGAGACTGGCATCACCATGACAAATTGCCCCTTCTCATGCACAGGGATGCATCTAAAGACCTTAAGGAACTGAGGAAAGCAAGTCCTCAACCAGAGAAGAGCCAGGTGGCTTTGGTTTTGAAGAAGTCAGGGTTCTGAAGCACTTTCTGCTCACCTCCTCCAGCAGTTACCACCTGGTAGCTGAATGAGCAGGAAAAATACAGATGTAAAGCAGGGTTCTCTGCCCTATTTTGCATGACTGCAGCCAAGCTTGTTCACATTTCCAGGCCTTCGGCTTGTTTGAATCTGTTCTTCATGCACTCATTTGATCTCTTCAGCAGTGCGGGATGAAATTGGTCATCTTCATTCTGCCCTTCCTAAACCAACCCACCAGAAGCAGCAGGACAACAGCGCCAGGAGCCCGAGGCACAAAGGCAAGGACAAACTAAAGCCTGTATGCTGCAGAGCAGTCACTGGCACATGGGAAGCTTTCTGGCCATTCATGCCCATTTTCCTGATCCATTTCTCACCACAGGAATGTCACAATAGCTTTTCTTAGCCCAGACTGTCCATTATTTAACAAAAAGGAGCTTCTGGTTCTAACACAGAAGCAATGTTAAAGTTATTCATTGTCTTTCTCCTTGCTGCATTTTACACATTATCTCTTCTGCTAAGAGATGCTTGGCATCTGCCTGGGCTTTGCCAAGTCACACACTGATACTTCCTCGCCACTTCAGCACTAACCTCAGCCCTTGCCTGCTTTATCTCAGCCTGCAATTAGAGGCTCTGTGCTCTGGTGTTGGATATCTCTAAAGCAGGAAGCAGAGGCTCTCTAACAATTGGCACCAGGAACTGTCTGATAGCTCTTATCAGCCTAGGAGTGCAACAGGTTTGTACCAGACATCAGAAGTGAGAGGTGGATTATCTAAGCACTCACTCAGATACTGCCCAAAAAACAGCGAGCTGCGGGACAGGCAGTGCTTGGACAGGGAAGTGCTTGGGTTTGCCAGGTACAAAGAATCCTTTAGGAAAAGAAAGATGCTGACTGGTATTTCTGAACATTCAGCTCAAGATTCCATGGGTGTTTCAAAGTTAATCTTGTGACTGCATCTCCCAGACACTGGATGGAAGGAGCAGGAATGTAGCTGCAGTTCAGCAGATCAAGCCTAAGTTCCCTATAGTCCTAGACAAAAGCAAGCGTATCAAAAGGAGACAATAAAACAATCCAAACTCCCTAGATTTGAGAAGAATAAGCTGTACCTTAATGACAAACATGGTATCAACGTGTCTAGTTCTCCAATGAAAACAGCACCCAGTTTTCCAGCATTCTCACACCTACTAGAAGACAAAGTGCTGCCAGTCGGCACACAAAGAACAGAAGTGACAGCCTGCAATAAAATATTCATACACCCAAAGTTCATATAAATCCCACTTTTAATCATGGCCAAACTTACGTTCAAGTAAAATCAAGAGTTTTAAATAAAATATAAATTAACAAATCATAGTACTCCAAACAAAAAAGACACTGTGCCTTATCTACTCTAGCAGAAACAAAAGCTCAGGCATATTCCAGTTCTCTTCACCTACTGGCATGTCAGGAGGTCACCAAGTGATTATGAAAGAGAAATCAAGGATTAAAAAGTGGTGACTTTTGCCACTACGAGGATTGAGCTTCCAAGACAAAAGGGAAACTGTCTCAAAGAAACAAAACTTCTTAAAGCAGTTTTGTGGAAGCACAGCATTGGGTGCAAGAGATTCTTCTTCTCCATCACAGAACTCATTCCAGAATATAAGTCAGATCAGCTGTCCTAAAAGGTGTTTTCTTACTGCTCTGGAAAACTCTGCACTTCCTTTTCTTCGACCGAGGAGGCTCAGAATTGAGAAGTGATATCAATCCTGGAAGCTGGAAAAGAAACTGAACACAGTCCTCATTCATCCGAGCTTAACGGTGTCTCACAGCCTCACCCCTAGGATGAGAACTCACACTCATTCTCTTACCATACAGAGCTTAAGCTGCTGCTACTCATTTACTGAGGACGAGGCTTTTGCTCATCCCATTACATACAAAAGTGCAATATTTCAAAGAAAAAGGTAATTTTTGGCAGATATTGTCTAATGAGACTAAGCCAAGTTGACCCCATTTTCCCATATTTCTGTATGACATCCTGCTTCTTCAACAGTTTAAAGGGACAAAAAGGAGGAACCCTGAGGCAAAAATGGCTTTTTGTGTAGCAAGTTCAAGAAAAGCTCTCTCCATCACAGCATCTCATAAGGCTCCTGCAATCTTCTGTGGTGGAAGGCCTTCCTCCATCCATAGGGAAGTAGAGGAGGTGTTGCGCAGCATCCGCCGGTGGATGCGCCTGAGCCTCAGCAGGTAGAGCAGGATGGAGAGCAGCACGATCAGAAAACACACAAAGAACAAATAGTGATTGTGAACAAAGGAGAAGCTCCTCCAGTGGGAATGATTTCCACGGAAGTTTTCCTGCTGGATGTCTCTGAAAAGAAGCAAAGGGATAACAGACATCAGGTGCAAATCTAAGTTTGTCTCCAACCTATCTCACCACAGGAAACGGCCAGAATAGTCTTTATAAAGCATTTATTGAGCTACTTGAAATACATTCTGAGGTTATATATAATGCACCAGGAACAAGGTCTTGTCTCCCCCTATCTGTCAGCTGCTTTGCTATCACCACAAAATCATGGACTGGTTTGTGTTGGAAAGGACCTTAAAGCTCATCCAGTTCCAACCCCTTCCACCAGAGCAGCTTGCTCCAAGCCCCTGTGTCCAACCTGGCCTTGAACACTGCCAGGGATGGGGCAGCCACAGCTTCTCTGGGCACCCTGTGCCAGCGCCTCAGCACCCTCACAGGGAAGAGCTTCTGGCTAAGAGCTCATCTCAGTCTCCCCTCTGGCAGGTTAAAGCCATTCCCCTTGGCCTGTCCCTACAGGCCCTTGTCCAAAGCCCCTCTCCAAGGTTCTCGTAGCCCCTTTAGGCACTGGGAGCTGCCCTAAGGTGTCCCCTTAAGGAGTCTTCTCTTCTCAACCTGAACCAGCCCAGCTCTCTCAGCCTGCCAACCACATTTTTCTTCCTTTCACAAACCTCCCATACCTTCTACCCAAATGCTCTTTCTGGACATCCCAGAAAACAACTGGTACCTTAAAGGTAAAAACCGTGTTCGGTAAAGAATGGCTCCCAAGGTCCACTGCACTTCTTTATCATAAACCTGCAGAGCTGTTTTCAAATTGCTGTAACTCACAGGAAAAGAGAAGCCACTGTGAAATACTTCGTACATCCAGGCAGACTTGAAACACTGGTACCTATAGAAAGAGTGGCATAAAGTCAGGTCAGCAGTTAAAGAGTCCCAGAGCACAATTAGACACAATTATCAGTACCTTTTCATGGCTGATGCAATATTTAAGGTTATATTCACACTTTCAATGATTTAATTACATGGATCAGTTAGACATGACCTTGACCTCTCTTCTAGTAACTCTGTGTGAAGGAATTTGCTGTACAAACACAAACACTCACTTCAATCTGTGGAGATCAGCATGTGATGCATAAAGACCACGGTCAAACCGCTCCCGGAGGACAGACCACTTAGTGGCACAATAATCCTTCAAGGAAAGAAAAGAAAGCAGAACGATTTCAACACTGCTTCTGCCTTGAGAAGAGAAGAATGCCACGAGATAAGACACTCTGTAAATACCAAAAGGAAAACTAACAAATAACAGCCCCCCTTGCACCGTTAATAAGCCGGAGCACAAATGTCACAGTCTTGTCTGCTACATTTTGGTCCATTTGTGGTTAAATTAACATTCAGTAGCACTTAAACTCTGTGGGCACGTACTTGGAGGTGGAAAAACAGACAACCTATTTTTAGGGCATTGACAGAAGCAATCTCTACTTTATGTTGTAGCCTTACTAGACTTACTAGTCCCCAACAGATGGGCCCTGTTAGGAGTAACACCCCAGAAACTGGCACAAAATGTATAAAGCAAGAGGAAAAGGATCCGTATCTAACAACGCAGCCATGCCTAAACAGAAGCAAGGGCTGGCAGCAGCATGGGTTTTCCCATTATCAATAGTTCTGCTGGAATTGACTACCATGAATCCCATCCCCTCCACAGTCACTGTTACTATTGTGCCTTAAAACAAGTACTCTAAAAGGAAAACCAAAGAGGAAAAGAGATTCCCTGTGATAGTTCATTGCAGGGTAAAAGGATTTGGGATCTTTAAAGTTTTGGGGCAAGACTAGCAGAATAAAATGCTTCTACAGAGCACCTGTTTTGAATTAGAAGTTTCTCTCCAGACCACTTTACCTTTGCAGCTTTAGTGAATTTAGCAGCATTGTAATCTCCTCCCATGCGTAACACATCCTCGGTGCAGTAGTAGAACTCTGAGAAACCATAAAACTCACTGTTCTGAAAGTGCACAGCAGGCTGATAGACACCATTGAGAGATGTCTGTGTTTCATTAGTCTTGTTCATGAAGGGCTGGATCATCTCCCGACACAGGTTAAAGTCTCCTGTTCCCCGCAAATACATGGTCTGTCCGTTCTGCTGGATCTCATCCTGAGCATCCAGGGGCAGGCAAGGATCTAGGTAGGGTGAGTCAGAAGTCATGCCAGTCTGTTTGCCCAGCAGTCTGCATGAAAGAGCAAGCACAGTAACAACTGCATATCAGAAACATCAAGCTCTGAGATACAAGAGCATCAAACCAGCCTCATTTAAAGACACTTCAGCATTGCATGCTGTAGAAGTTTTACATCAGAGCACTTTATTAAATATATATAACTTAGGAAGTTATAGCCTGGTGATGCACAGAACCCATAACTCCAAGCCAGCTACCTGTTTTTAAGCACTGTACTGGTAAGTAGATTGTCTTCATATCTCTGACGTGCTGCATTTCCCCCAAAGCCAAGGAAAGTTGCAACGTAGACCCTATACACGTGCTCAGTTTGATGGGCATCACAGCCCAAGTTGAATTCTGCAAGTAGGTTTTTGGCTACCTCCTCCTGTAGGAACACAAGCACCAAAATTAGTTACAAACAATATGAACCTTTTTACAGGTCCACATTACCTTCTACTTCATAGGGAGAGCAAAGAATATCAATTGCACTATCACTACTGATAGTCAAGGAACTGCAAAGGCCAGGACTGCTCCTAGAGACATTAAAGTATCTTCTCCTGTGAAAAAGGATATACTAATCTCAGTTCTTCATTTCCCAATCTGGAGTTCTCAAGCTTTTTAGGAGACCTGGCAGTCAGTTCTTCATTTCCCAATCTGGAGTTCTCAAGCTTTTTAGGAGACCTGGCAGTCACTCCGCTCTCCTCACATACCACACAGTAGTCACTTGCAGTAGCTTTTCAGATAGTTATGAGATGTGCAGCAGAAGCACTTCATATGGAACATGCTCAGAAACATAGCAAAGCACAGCATGGATTCCAACCAACGCTGGAAATGAAAACCAGCACTAGCACTGCAAACCTCACAGAGCTGTGTGACTCTCTCATCATTCTCTGTCTGGGAACCTGGACAGGTTTCATGACCAAATACTTATTTTATATTGGTTTACGCTCAGATGGAGCCATACAACAGTCATCATCAGTTGTCTGCAGCTCTATTTCTAATTCACATTGGCCTGGGGCAATCTGCTCCTAGTCTCTCAAGAAACTCCAGAATACACTTTGTTAAGCAGAGCACATTCAACATACAGATAGACACACACAGAATGCATGTGGCAAATTATACTAACTGAAATAAGCTTTCTGAATGACCAAAACACAAATGAATTGCTCAGCTGATGAAGGACTCGGATTTGCCATCTTCTCATGCCTCGGTTTTGGAATGTGATGTCATGAAGAATAAGACTCAACACAAAGAAAACAACAAAAAGTATGCATTAAAATAAATCAAAAGGAAAAGAAGAAAGTTGCACAGATAATAACCTGCTGTGAAGAGGCAAAGCTTACAGTTTTAGGGACTTCGTATGCTATCTGGGTCGACACTCCGCCCATGTCAAGGACACCCACTGTCCTCTTGCGGAAGATGGCCTCTTGGTTCTCACTGCCTGGGACATGCACCTCCACAATGGCCTCATCCTCTGCATACAATAGCAAACAGGCAGTGAGAACTACACCCAGGGTGGGCCTGAAGCAGCAGCACACTGCCAGTTAGCTTATTGTTTGTAGCAACGCAGATCAGTGAAGGCTCAGGTACAGATGAAGTCAACATTAGCTGCACACACACTAGTCACTGACATCTCGGTCTAAAACCAGACCAGCACCAGGGAAAGGTACCCAAGTCCTTTCTAAAATCCATTTCACAATTAAGATACTTACCATCATCTGTATGTTCAAATCTTCCAAGAACAAAGTTGATGCCAATCCATGCATATACTCCTACATGCATAAGAAAACATGTTTCTCTTCTTAAAAACAAAAAGGGGTTCTTTGCACACGTGTTAAGATATATCACTGATCATATTTTAGTATATAGAGTACTCAGAAGCTAAACATTCCTGAGAAGTTATTCTAGCTGTTCTCTCCCAAGTCAAGGCTATGACAAAAGTCCTAATTCACTGCACTAAAGACAGCCTGATGTGGGAGTTTCAGAACAAGCATGCACATTTGACTTTAAAGTGATTTTTAAGCTGATCACATGGAAACATCCCTCCTTTAGAAACCATTTTCCCCTGCAAAGTTTCTCCCACTATGTGGCTCCCTCCCTAAAGCCAAGAAAATGGCCTAAAATTCCTGCTAAACACAGAGAAGTTATTTTCAGTGCTAATTAGAAAACATTTAGACAAGCTAGAAGCTCCCAGCAGATGATCATCTCCACACTCCATATGCTGCTACTGAGGAATAAGGTCTCTCAACCAACCCAGAATTTTAAGAAGCAGCAAAATATATCCAATATATTTGGACCATGAAAGTAATAACCAATCCAAAGGCGATTTTCCCAACACTAACCTACCTTCCTGCTTCCCTGAAATAACCTCTGCATGCGAGTCCGAGAACAGGAAATCAAAGTGCACGGGAATATCAGTGAGCAGATCTTCAAGTATTGCCTTCTGCTGGCTGCAAAGTTACATTTGAGCAGTTATAAATAGCCACACACACCCGGATTGCTACTCTAAATGCTAAAAATACAACAGGCAATAACCTTTCAGGCAGAATCCTCATTCCTGCAGTACACAGAATATAAAGAGGAGTCTCTTTGTGCTTTGCACGTGGCACGTGTTGGGCAGCAAAGCTCAGAAGTGGAGAAATGTAATCACTGACCTTTTCAGGAGAGCTGGCAAACTCCGAGATGCCTGGTGAAAGAGAGACATGGGAAGCTGAAGCAACTCAAGGCACTTCCTGGAAAATCTGGATAGTCAACACACAGAGCAGAAACCAACCCCTCAAATCCAAACACACCTGTGGCAGTGGGTTGGAACTGGATGAGCTTCGAGGTCCTTTCCAACCCAAACCACTCCACGATTCTATGAAACCCAGGAAATTAACCACAGAAATAAGGATGAAGTTAACAATAATCCTCTAAACACCAAACAAAAACCTGTATTAGATATATTATATATTTATATAATTGGCTCAAAGAACCTTACGGAAAGCCAATACAAACAGAACTGAGTTAACCGACAACTGAACCAGCAACTGTCTTACTCCAGAGAAGCCTCTCCCTCCTGCACATCAATGCTGCATTTCAAGCTTTAAAGCTGAACAAAGCTCTCTGTAAACCAAGCCCAAAGAAATCTGGAGGGGGGCATGCTGACAGCTCGCAAATGGCCTTTATCCAGACACTTCAAACATGGGGTTGGAGAAAGCAACGTCAGGACAGGCAACTATCTACAAAACCTCATCTTTCCAGTACCTGGTTTAATTTTCATAACCACTGGTTTTCTGGTTTTGTCCCTCATCTGTTTGATGTCCAACAGATCGTGTGGATTCCCATTGTGCCTTGGCCAACAATACACAAAAATCCTGGAGCCACTGCTGCCACAGTCCACAACAATTCCGTAGTTCAGGTTGGGGTTGTTGGTATCTGTAGCTTCAGTGTCAGTCACTCGGGCAAGATATCTAGGAGAAAACTAAGCACTATTACATGGCAATTAAATTCCATATAGAAGCTTTTCCTCAGACTAAGGTATTAGAAGGTTGAAGTATTGATAAATGGAAGTCCCCTTAAAGAGAGCTTTGTAAAGAAAGCAGGAAGTTTGACTCATACTTTTTCCACTCCATTCATGTGTGTTCTCTTTCATACTCCAGCCCTTCCCAGCTCTCACCTGTGGAATCTTTTGTCCCTGTGTGCACGCCCATACTTATTGCGGATGACCACCAGGGAGTAGTAAAGCACAGAGACAGCAGCAGCAAGAATTCCTATCACCAGGATCTGTCGCAAGGTGGTGTTGAGAAGCCGCGGGCATCCCACCGGAGAGATGCTGAAGTGCCAAGAAGCAGGAAGCAAACACGAGATGCTGATCCTACAATTCAAAGAGGAGAATCTGCTTTAAAAATGGGCTTCAGGACCAAAAAGCAGCACGCTGCATTTCAAACCAAGCTCAGGACAAAGAGATGCTCCACACAGCTTTTCACTTTGTTCTGCTCTAACTTTGGTCGTTGCTCTCAAGAGTGTACCCAAGACACTATTCCCACCTTTGAATTTATGACTTGCCATGAATTCATGCTCAGGTTCCCTGTACTTCATTCAACAGACATCACAATAGAATTTGGCAGTTCCTTTTGGATTCTTACCTCCCCATTCTGGGATCTGAGCAGCAGAAAGAAAGACCAGCTGGTGTTCAAGCATCAGCCGGTCACATCATATTGACAAAGCACATGGACCATTCTCAAAGCCATTGCTCTTCTGCTCCTGAATAAAAAGAAAACAAAGACGAGCTTGTAGCCAGCACTGGCAGCAGATCGAGGGAGGTGATCCCTCCCCTCTGCCCAGCACTGGTGAGGCTGCATCTGGAATGCTAGGGCCAGTTTTGGGCTCCCTAATAAGGAGAAACACAGAGACCGGCTGGCAAAACCAGTGTTGGGCTACAAAGACGGCTACAGTCCTGAAGCACCTCTCACACAATGAGAGACTGGGAAAGCTGGACCTGCTTCGCCTGGAGAGATCATGGTTCTCATCAATGCATCTGAATATCTGACTGGAGAACGCAAAGGAAGCAAACTCAATGGGGCCAGTGAGAGGATGAGAGGCAACAGGGACAAACCAAACCACAAGAAATTCCATCTGGATGCAAGGAAAACCGGTGAGGATGCCGGGACACCGGAGCAGGGTGCTCAGAGAGGCTGCGCAGTCTCCATCCTCGGAGACGTTCACAGGCCTGGCTGGACACAGACCCAGGCGAGCTGCTGCGGCTGACCCAGCTCGGGGAGACTCACAGCATCAGGTTGGCAAAGCCCTCGAAGCTCATCCAGTCTCACCGCTCCCAACACTGCCAAAGCCACCACTGACCCACGGAACCGAGGCCTCGTCTCCACGGCGTGTGACCGCTTGCAGGGCCGGTGCCTGCAGCCCTGCCCTGGGCAGCCTGCTCCAACGCTGAGCACCCTTAAAGCCCCTCAAGGACGCGGGCCGCAAGGAACCATCAGCAACCACCGAGAGCCCGGGGCTGACCCCCCCCGGGCCGCCACCACCCCCCGCAGGTCCCACAGCCCTTCCCCACGCACCGCACCCTTATAACCATCACCCGAGGGGCCGCCAAGGGAGCAACCCGGGGCGGGAGCAGCTCGGGGCGGGAGCAGCTCGGGCTCTCCTCACGGGGCAAGCCGCAGGGCTCGGCGCGCTCTCCCCCACACGCCGCTCTCCCCACCCGAGGCCTGCCCCGGGGGGGCCGGCAGCGCTCCCCCCACGCCCCGGAGGCGCTGAACCGGGGAATCCACCGGCATCGGGAACCGGGATCGGGAACCGGGATCTGGATCGGGAACCGGGATCTGGGATCGGGAACCGGGATCCGGGATCGGGATCGGGGATCGGGATCGGGAACCGGGAACCGGGATCGGGATCGGGATCGGGATCGGGACCGCCGCACTCACCGCATAGCAACCGCCGCCGGCGGCGCCACGTCCGGGTCCCGCCGCCGGACCTGACGCACGCACGCGCACACGTGGCGCTGCAGCGGGCGGGGAAGGGATTCCCCCCGGGGGCGTGGCCACGAGGGAAGGGGGCGTGGTCACGGGGCGGGGGGGCGTGGCCAAGGAGGGCTCGTGCTGAGCTGTAGGTCGGTTGTAATGCGCCCCTATAGGATCTATAGGGCGGGTATAATGGCCAGCCCTAGGGCAGCGGCTGCAGGCTGAGGATGGCAATGGGTTACACTGCTCGTATGAGCAAACACACCTATATGTGCATGTAAACATATAAATATATTAGCATGAATGCATAGCTGTAAATAATTCGTTATATACTATGAATATACAACGGTTGTAGCACCGGTGGTAAGCATATAAATATTTATAAGCAATAAATAAATCAATCCGGTTAAAGGAAAATCAAGCAAAAAGCCTCGCCTTGCCCTAGAGGGGCTGCAAATGCGCTGGCAAAGCAAGAACCCTCCTGCTCGTTGCCACTGAGCGGCAGCACAGCTTGCACCCGCACGGCTCCAGGATGCCGTCAAAGAAGTGGAAAGGAAAGGTTTATCCTGGCACTTATAATGTGTTAATAACAGGAGTTACCTGGTGGAAAGCGTGGCTGGGGCCTCACCTCTCCCCGCGGGGTCCTGTGGGTATATATTCCTTGTTAGCTTGGACCAAAGTGGAGCAGATAGTATTAACTTGCAGGGAAAGCTGTGCCAGGTGTGCAAGGCATTCCCAGCACATGTGGATGCGGCCCTGGGCAAAAAAGCAGGTGCTTTGGAATGGCAAATTACATCGAGTTAATGACAAGACCTCCAGGAAGAAGGAACTCTTAGACCTGCCTTTGGTTTGCAAGAGAAACACAGAGACCTGAGGCAGCCACTGGAGCTGGTGTCAGCACAAAGGTGCAAACCCCTGCTATGGGTTCAGTCCAGCAAAGGTGCTGAGACGGGTGTCCAATGGGATGAGAAGCAAATGTCCCTTCAGGGAATCCCTCTCTCAGCATGGTGGCCATTCAACCACCGGGCTGGGGGGACCCATCCTGGCATTGCACAGGCTGAATCCCAGCGGGTTTGGGCAGCCCCTCAGTCCCTTTCCAAGCTGAATTCCACCCAAAAGTCATTGCTGCAGCCGGTTCCTGATGCTGCCGTCATCTCCAGAGACAAAGGCACAAGTAGGAGCATGTCAGTGGCGGTGAGGGCTCTGTGGGCAAGAGAGAAAACAAGGAAAGGAATAAAAGCCAGCGCTGCCATCAAAGCAGAGCCAGAAAAGCTGCTCTAGGGGGTGGTTTGAGGGAGGCTGAGTGGTTTCTGTGTCACCCACAGGCTTTGGGCTGCAAGGGGTGTTAGAAACGCTGAAGAATGTGTAGAAACGGAGAGCTGCTGCTGAAACTGGAGTCTGCAGGCGGCAAAAGGAGAAGCCCAGGAGGAATGTGCGAGTTGGTTTTGTGCATGCTAACCATTTCCAGATGCAGGGAGTTGGAACTGGATGAGCTTTAAGGCCCTTTCAACCCAAACCAGGCTGGGATTCTGGCTTGGACGCTCAAGAGCTCCCAGTGTTTTGCACAGGAGGAAGGTTTCATCCAAGCACCGAGTCCTGCTTTATTCCCCCTCTGTTATCCTGAGGATAATGCTAAAACCATCACAGAATCATTAGGGTTGGAATGGACCTTTGGAGATCACCCCTGCTTTGAGTTGCTCCCTGGTGAAAGCAGCTTGATGGAGCCATTTCCAAAGGAGAAAAACCACCTCTGGGGCATGTTTGGGTCAACCCTGACAGCCCAAGCGAGGCGTGTGCAGGGTGCCCAGCCCCTATCTTGGGGCAGCACATCACCCACTCCACCGCACCCTCCCAGTATCAGCCCGTGGTGCGACACCGGGGCAAGCAGATAGGGCAGCAGCAGGGGCTGTTGTTGCTGATGTAGGGCGAGCAGCGGGGTTCTTGGCTGGGGAAGGTGTGAAGGGTGATGTGCAGGAGGCAGGGCTGGGCTGGGCCTCCCACATGGGCTTTTCTTCTTGTACATTTGTGTTGATTTCTTAAACCATCCCTCTTCCCATTTTGCCATCTCCACAGCCCAACTCCCCTGAATAAAGTTGATCTTTCATTTGCTTGCATTGTGGCAGCAGGCTATGACTGCCCCCCAGCCACAGCCCTGCTTGCAGAGGCCACATTTCATCCTGGTTTTCATCCTTACTCTCTTCAAGTCACACAAAACCTTGCCCAGAAGAAGTGAAACCCATCCGAATTCAACCATTTGACCAAGGCCATGCAAGGAGTCGGTGGCAGAGCAGGATCATCCCCAGCTTTAAATCTCACCAAGCCAAAGGCTTCCCCCTGTTTTCTGGATCTGGTTTTGCTAACTGCTAGAAACAAAGCCAAAGCAACCCAACCCCAGCAAACCTCGTGGCATCCTTTCAGCCTCCTCTGCCCGGTGCCACCAGTCCACCCCAAAGCACTTCTCCCATTGTTTCCCCAGGGCTTCAAACCAGAAAGGCAAGTTGATGAAAAGAATTTGGTCCAGGAAGTAACACAAAAGGCAGGTTTCATGATACTCATTGGGCATCGCCTCTCCCTGTTCCATTAATCCATGGAGCCGGGTAATGGTAAATTAGGTCAGATTATGTGAGCACTGAAATAAAACCCAGAGGCCAAATTCCTCGCATCCACACCTCCTTTACCTCTGAGGTTGCATAAATGTTAATGGGTGCTGGATCTGTCTGTGGAGCTGTAATGCTGAGTTTTCAGATTTGGGCTGTTTTGGCATAGGAATAACCCCGCAGCATCATTAGGACCCAATTCCCTCTAATTCCCTTTGCATTCATGTTCACAGCCCTCACTGGCATCAACCGAATATACCGCAGTTGAGCTGTTACATATAAACCTGTTATGCATACGCTGGCCATTAAATGAATACCTTGGGAATCTGGAGTGCTGAGGAATCAAGGCAAAAAGAGGCGCTCTGAGTTGTGTGCCAGAGTAGGGATTAATGTTCTTGCTTTTGCAGCATTAACTCACCTGACAGCACCTCGGTGTGCTCAGCAAGGGCTTAAAACCAGGGGATGCTTTACACTGCTGCTCACAGAAGTGGGTCAGTCCAACCTGAAGACAAAACAACATTGCTTGCTGATTTTCTGTGGCATTTGTTATTATGGAGATAATGAAATAAAGTGGATCACATCAGGATTCCCAGCACGTGCTACATCCCCATAGCTGCCTTTTCCCAGGGAAACAGGTCCAGTGTTGCTGATTGAAAACCATTTCGAGCACTGAACATGTCTAAGGAGGGATGGGGCTGGGGGTGGCCAAGTGCTGGTGTGCTGGGAAGGGGCTGCATCCACATCACGAGATGGGATCTTGGGAAGCTTTTCCCTGTGAGGGTGCTGAGGCACTTGGAGCAAGCTGCTCTAGTGGAAGGTGTCCCTGGCCCTGGCAGGGGGTTGGAACTGCATGAGCTTTAAGGTCCCTTCCAACACAAACCATTTGATGAGTCGGGGTGCCTTTCCCTCACGCCAATTCAGCACCCATGGCTCTGCACTGTGATGGTGGCAGCTACAACACACCCTAAGCCAAGGTGTTGCTCAGCTGTTAGAGATGTTGTACATTTGGAAAGTGAAGAAGAAAATGACATCCCTCCCACTGCATGGTGTAGATAACCCACAGCTTGTGTGGTTCCAGAAGGTGGCCGCCTCCCAGGAGGACACTCCTGCCTTATCACCATGGGTGCAGCCCTGTGCTGCACCTCCTGCCCAGTGAGGGACCAGGATAAGCAAACTGGGTGCTCCTAATCAGCTGTGGAGCACCAGGCAGATGGCCTGGGGGCCGCAGACACCTTCTTTGGGCCAGGTCTTAGGAAAGCCGAGAGCGTTTCACTTCATTTTGCAGGTTATTTCACATTCCTCACCGTGTTTCTGGTCTTGGGTTCTATTTCTGCTGCTTCAAAGCTGTCCTACGGTGCACAGGCCCCGTGAAGAAGGTTACGCACCAGTGAGGACTCAGATGTGTGGCTCTGATTCATCATCTTTAGCTGCTCGCTGTGATGCAGCTCGCGTGCAGATTGCGACAGTGTCTTCTGCATCGATTTGCTGTCGTAGAAATGAGTGTGCTCCATGCAGCCTGCAGCCATGTTGTGCTGTTAGCAGCACAAATAGCTTTGTCCTTTGCTGCTTCTCTGCTGTGATGGAGTTTGGGGCTCGCAGAGGGACCTGGGGAGCTCCAGCACAGGGATGGGACGCACAGAGCTGTGGTAGTGCCCTGGGAGGCAGCAGGGGAATCATTGCACAAGATTTGTTTCAAAGGAAGGGTTTGTAAATCAAGTTCACTCTGTTGATGCTCTGCAAGGGATGACTCTTATTTGCCAGGCAGGGATGGCAGGAAACCATCCAGGAGACACTGGGCTGTTCCTTTTCCTGTCAGCCGGGCATGTGACATGACTAAACCACAAGCCAGACCAGCTTCCCTGCCCCATTGTGCCTCCACAAATGATGAAGGATTTAATCTCTTCTTCATGAACATGGGGGAAATCATGCAGGGAAATCCCTGTATCTCTGCTTTGACACCTCTGGCTGAAGCAGCTTCCTGTGCCCTAGGGTGGCTCTTGGGGCACAGAGCAGGAGCAGAAAGGATTCCTTGTGCCCGTGCTCCCCAGGGTTAAATTACAACCCGTCCCTACCTGGAACCAGCACCATATTTCAGACTGATTCATACTAATGCTTATCAGGGAGCCAGAGCTAAGACTGTAGGGGAAAGGGCTCATTAAGGTGACACTGTAATTTCCCCACCCTCCTCTGCCCTGCCAAAGGCACTCGGGAGGAGATCAGCTCCTGTTGACTGCTGTTTATGGAATAGAAACCCCAGATAAACGGCATGGAGCAATACTGGAAAGTGCTCCCCTTCGAGTCGGAGTTCAGGACTTTCCTTGAACACGGCTGCCTTACAAAAAGGAAGTGGTTGTGCCCGGCGCTGATTTACGTCCTGCAGATGTGGGTGATCACCCGCAGCGCTGTATGCTGGAGTTACGTGTATGCACGTGGCTCTCTGGCTCCACGGCGTCGGAACGTGGTGTCAAACCATGCCAGCAACATGGAAACGAAGCTGTGATAATCCAGTGCCTTCTTCTAGGGGAATGGAAGGAGACATTTAGAAATCCCTGTGTTAAAGTCCATGCTGTTGAAGGCCTTTGTACAGTCTCAGATTCCTGCAGGTCTCAGGACACTTATTGATGCCTGGTCTCATGGGATCGCCATGATTCCATGTCAGTGTCATGGCTTGGACACGCAGGACAGTGCCCACGTCTCACTCCATCTCTCCCATCCCCTATACAAGCACTGCTCTGGGTCCCAGGTACCCAAAATCAATCAGGAGCAAGTCACACATCATGTTCCCAGTGGGAATGGAGGCCTCCCGGCACAAACATGGGGTGGGAGGGAGGAGGATGGCACATGCCATTGCTGCAGCCCCTCTCCAAGTACCTGATGAGAACAGGCCAGGCTTTTCCCACCTCACGTTCATTCTTTCCATGGTTAATGGGAAATCCAAGCACTTCATTTCCCTGTTTTTCCAGGCTCTCAGAGGAGTTTCCTTACTTGCTTCCCAAGGCTCAAGCAGCAATAAATTGCTTTGCAGTACCATGGTGCTTCATGCGAGGGGTTAACCTTGATTTCAGCCCAGGCCATGCAATGCCACCTTCCCAGCAAGATCGAATTCCAAGTAATCCTTCAAGGAAGAATGGAATGAAGGCAGTGCTGTGCCTGGAGATGACACCTTTGCCTCTGTCTCTTTAAGAGTGTCAAATGCAGTTGGTTTGGGCTGATTTCACGGTGGGACAAAGAGATGTTACAAAGGGAGTGTTTGGAGGTGCAGGGGCATGGGGTGAGCTCCATCCACCTGTGGAAAGGTCAGGATTAATGGCTTTGCTGCTGGCGGGAGCTGCATAGAGGATGATGGATGCAAAATGCCATTGCAGGGAAGGGCAGAAAGCTCTCCTAAGCCCTTCAACAAGCTCTCCTTCCCCATGGTGAGGCTCAAGAGCATAGAGAGGAGCTGACCAGCCTGGAGAAGAGAAGGCTCCTGAAGGGGAGACCTTAGAGCAGCTCTAAGGACTGAAGAGGCTACAGGAAACCTGGAGGGGGGGCTTTGGACAAAGGATGTAGGGACAGGCCAAGGGGAACGGCTTTAACTGCCAGAGGGGAGATGAGATGAGCTCTGAGGCAGAAGCTCTTCCCTGTGAGGGTGCTGAGGCGCTGGCACAGGGTGCCCAGAGAAGCTGTGGCTGCCCCATCCCTGCAGCGCTCAAGGCCAGGTTGGACACAGGGCTTGGAGCAATCTGCTCTATGGAAGGTGTCCCTGCCATTGCAACTGGAGGAGCTTTAAGGTCCCTTCATCCCAACGCACTCCATGACTCCACCGCACGGTGCCTCATCCGGACGGGACACGGCCACGGGCGCAGCGCTGCGCGGGGGCTCCGCCGGTGCGGGGGGCGCAGTCCCGGGGGGGCCCCTCCCGCACGAGGCGCGGCCGCGCCCCCGACGCCCGCGCGCCTCGAACCGCGCGGGGCTGCTGCCCCCCCCCTCCGCGCGCCGGCACGGCCGTCCCGCCCCCCCGCTCCCGAAATCAGCCAATCACGGTGCACCATCTCGCCCGCCTCTGCTTTCTATTCGTCCACGTCGCTGTCAATCATCCCCTTACCGGCCCCGTCGGCGCGTGACGTCACGCCCGGCGGGGCGGGGCGAGGGGCGCGGCTTTAAAGCGGGTCCGGGGCGGCGCGCGCGCCCCGTGCGGACCCTCCCCCGTCCCCGTTAACCCCCCCCCTCCCCGCTGCCGGTACCGAGCGGATGGAGCTGAGCTGCGGAGTGGGGGGCAGCGCCGCCGCACCCCCGGGGCCCGGCCCCCCGCCCGCGGCTGCGGCCGTTCCGCCGGTGCCGCCGATGGAGGGTGAGGAGTACGAGAGCCTGCCCAGCGGCGCCTCGCTCGGCACGCACATGGTAGCCGGGGCGGTGGCGGGCATCATGGAGCACACGGTCATGTACCCGGTGGACTCGGTCAAGGTGCGTGGGGGAGGGCCCCCCGGTACCTCCCGGGAGGTGCTCCGACGGCTGCCGGTGTCGGGGTGCGCGTGGGTCCCGGCGCGCGGGATGCTCGTTGCGGGGAGCGGGGTTGTATGGGGGTGTGCGGGAGGGGTGGGTGAGAAGCGGGGTGCTGCGGCGCTGAGGGTCCCCCTCGAGGTCTCCCCGATGGAAGCACCGTCCCGGCTGCGCCGGTGCCGTCGGCCCCGGTGAGCTTTGCGCAACCCGCGGTGCAAAGGTGTGCACCAAGGCCCGCTGCAGCAAGCAAAGTCCTCGTGCAGCTCCCGCCCCTGGCAGAGATGCCACCGGTGCCCTCCTGGGGCGGCTTTTCCCTCCTGGAGTGTTGGAATCCCAAGGCCGGGAGGGAAAAGCCGGTGTTGTGTCCATCCACACACGAGGATGGTTGTGAGCAGCGTGAGCCTGACCTCCTGCCACCCCAGTGCCGTGCCCATGGTGACTTTATCAGGGTCAGGGCTTTATAAAGGGGCCTGTGTGGCTGCTGGTGGTTGGGCTCTGTGCAAATGAGCTCCAGGCTAATGAGCGTGCTCTGGGTGCTGTTGATGCACACGAGGGAGGACTTCGCAGTGCCTCCAGCATGGTAGGAAACATCACGAAGGGTACTTCCTCTCTGTGTGCTGCCAACGTGCTCTTAAAAGAGAGGAAAGGTTGTGAAAAGCCAAGTACCCTCGATGCTGTGTTGCTGGTGCTGATGGATCCTCAGTGGTCCACTCAGGAAAGGCTGCAAGGAGATGCTCTAATTCTCCTCTTCCCAATACAGGGCTCCTGGAAGAGTAGTGAGAGGAGAGGAAATGCCTTCGCTTTGAGGCACTGGAGATCTTGCCCGTGTGCTGCGATAAGCACTTAAAGGAAATATTTTCTGCTGCTTTCCTGTGTTTTCCCTCTGGGTTTGTGCCCATTGGACCTGGCTCGTGGGCTGGGGCTGCTCTGAGGTGCAGGGTCTGAGCCCAGCCTGGCTCCTTTCCCAAACAAGCCGGGTGCTTTGTGCCAAGTCATGCTCAGAGCAGCGTCACTCGGGCCTCCATGGTGTGGTTGAAGAGGGCATTTCCTCTGCCTGGAATAGGGAGAAAACGAAAGCCGTGCCTAGTTTCCCCGGGTGGGAGGTGCTTTGGAGGAAGGCAAAAGTGCTGCTTTCCCCTGGCAGTGAATTCCCCCCTTGCCGGTGCCGGGCCAATGCCTTACTCCGGGAATAATCCCACCCAGCAAACTGCCTTGAAGTGCTCGGGAGCTGATAAAACACTGGGAGAACTTTGAAGCGTGGCTAAGGTCACCCCATGCATTTGGGGCAGAGCGGAATCCAGAGCTGCAGGATTTGGGTCCTGTGGTAGGCGCTCACCGCTGCTCTGTCCCATGTGGGAAAGGTGAGAACTGACCCAAAAAGGGCTTTTTTTATTGCAGTGGGAGTAGCCAAGCACTAATAGAGGCTTGTAAAATCAGCCGTGGGAAATGTGCTGCTCTCCTCCTGCAGCAAAGCTCCTTCCTTAGCCTGACTTTGTGGATAACACGCACTGGGATCAGCTGTGGCTGAGCAGAGCCAGAGGAAGAGATCAGGGGTCATGGATGCTGCAGCAAGAGGCGTTTCAGGCACCTGGCTGACAAGGCCATGTTTTGGTTCCAGCAAGTCATTTCCTCCTAAAGAGAAACTGAAAATGCTTTAATTTGGGAAATGACTTGCTTCAGATGCTTGCACAATTCCTGGCGTAGGGCAGGTCTGTCCTGGTGAGGTGGGTCAAGGGAAGCAGCTAAGAGAGCCCCCAATGGACCTCTGTGAAGTTCACAGGCACTTGGGTGGCAGTGTTGAGAATACCCAGGAGTGCTGTTGGTGCTCGTGTAACGTGTAAATCCGTGGTGCGCATCCCTGTGTGCAGCCTCTTTGCTGTGATAACATGCTGCCACTGAAGTCATCACTAGTTGTGTGTTTTGCAGCAGTGTTTCTATTTCTTTAGAGGGGAAATGTGTTACGGGTTGTATTTACCGACTAAACCGGGAGGCTTGTGGTTGTTGAGGCTTGCTTGGTGCCTTTTCCTTCTGATGGTAAAGACCCTCTTGCAGCTTCAGCCTTGGTTATGTATTGGCCTCTGTCTTATGCACCTAATGCTGTGGTTGTATTAAAGCGCTGGCTGTGGGGGTTTTAGATGTGTGTCTCATAGTCCTTAGGCTCGTTTTGTTTCGTAGCTGTCCTGGCAACCCTGATCAGCCTCCAAATGAATGTTAGAGATCAGCATGTCAAGGGCTTCTCGTCACGGGAGCCTCCTCTTAAGCCATGTAGTGGCTTCCCTGCAAGGCTGCTGTAGCTGGTTTCCCAAGGTGGGTGAAGTAGCTGCCTGGAGGATGTGAAGTTGTCCTCACGTGGGAGCTAATTGCTTCAGACAGCTTGATGAGACACTGGATGTGCTTGAGCCTCCCTTCCTTGCAGTGGCACTAATGACAAAGTCCTGCCTCCAGCCCCAACCACGCTGCAGTCACCTGTGAAAGCCTGAACTGCTCCTACCCAGACTGGTGCAACCTGTGTATGGTTCCTAGTGGGTATGGGAGGTCCTGGACTATAATGGGAATTCCTAGGCTGAAGGGTAGGAGAAACATGGAGCCTACATCTGTGATGCCAGAGAGGGGAACGGACAGGAAAGGATAGGTACAATGAGGCTTGATGAGAGGGAATGGAGGAAGTGTTTCGATGGCTTCAGATAGGACAATTAACCATGGGTGACCTGCCTGGAGCAAGGAGGCTTTGGAGCTTCCCTGCTTGTAGCAGCTTGAAAGCCGCATGAGTATGACTGAGCAGGGCAGATGAGCTCCTGGGAGCTGTTTTACTGCAGTTGATTCAGGCTTTGGAGTTAGTGATGCTTGCCTGGGGTTTGGTGGTGGGAGGTTCTGCATGCACCCATCTCAATGTGGGTCCTCTTCTTTCAGTGTTGGGGTGCTGGAAAGTCATGGCTGACCTGGCTGGCCCTATATTCCCCTTCCATGGGCCTTTGCAGACAGGGGTGGGTACCACCTTGCTTGAGAGCAACAAAAGGGAGCTCAGAGCTTGAGTGTGGTGTGGGTCGTGCAGCAGCTAAGCCTTCTGACCAGGTTGCTGCAGAAGCACTGCTTATTTCCTGGTAAAAGCATACTGTGCTCTCCGTGTCTTCTGTTAGCCTCGGGGAGCTGGTTGTCTGTCACATGAACTTGGAGAAAGCATGCTGTGTCCAGGAAGGAAAACAAAGGCGAACTGGATCCCAGCCTATTTGTACAGTGGCATGTCAAACCAGTGACCCTTGGGAGAGTATGCAAAGCCAGAGACCTGACTCCTGTTAGCGAAGCAGCTCCAGGTAGAAAACAACCCTGGGCTGTTCATGTGCTTCTGGGCGCTCTCCCCCAAACAGCGCCTATAAAGGCAGCGCTGGTCTACAAACAGGTAACCTGATGGACCTGAAGCCGTGACTTTTGGTGTCACTTCTCATGCCCAAGCTGAAACCAGGGCTACCAGGATGCTTGTGGTTGTCAGTGCCTTATGCAATGAGGATTAATCTAAGTAGGTGGAGAAGTATTTCTTGGCTGGGTAACAGGGGGTGAGGCTCCTGGAGGGAACTTGATGGCTTCAGATAGGTGGCAGGAGATGGGGGGGTAAGGACTGCATAGCTGGTGGCAAATCATTGTTCACGCCACAATAAGCCTGGTGGACCCGGCTGTGCTGGTGGTGATGCAAACTGTAGACCCATGTGTGGGTTAGGTGGGTCCAGCACCATTCCCACCCACCCTGGGGTGCTGAATGATCCCTCTGGAGTGGGAAACCATTTATCCCTTGTGATGTGAAAGCAGCTGGCTCCTTAGTGAGGGTGGAGATATCCAGGGCTGGGCTGGTAGTTTACTGCTTTAAAGGAGTGGTTATTCCTCATTCCCTTTCTGATGAGATGAAGCTGCTGTGTGCTTAAATGAAGGCATCCCAGCAGCAGAGCGGGGTGAGATGGAGATCTCCCGGGTCAGCTCTGGCCTCTGAAGCAATGCCTTCAAGTTAAAACTAGCAGAGAAGAGTAGAAACCAAGCGAAGCCCAGCCCCGGCTGGATGGGACCAGCTCGGCAGCGGTGGGTCTGCTGAGTCACGCTGACGGAGGAGCCGCTGCCAGGAGCTTCTTGGCAGCATCATGAAATCCAGCCCCTCCTGATGAGCATCCATAGGATGGGAATGTGCTGGGACTCATGGAGGGGGGGTTCAAGACCCTTGTGCCTGCTCAGAGGTGGCTTTGAGCTGGATTTAAAGCCTGGTTTTAAGCTCCAAGATAACCCAGTGCAGTTGCTGCCTTTACAGGAGGGTTTTCCTTGACCTCTGGGTCTATTTCCACTGCTGTTCATAGGTTTCAATGCATTTAGTGCTCTGAAACAGGAAGCTTTGCTTGAGGCTGCCAAATCCCGTTGTAGGGTGATGCTCAAGTCTGCTGCACGAAGTCACTTTGCTGATGTAATTCCTGTGCCCTTTCTTTAGGCTATTTACTACAAATACAACAGTTTGTTTGGCTTAGCCTCAAAGTGTTGCTTTGCTGCTTGCATAGCTTGGTTTTATTGTACTGGGTTAAAGTCTTGCATTGGGCTCTGAGCACTTCCTTGGTCCTAGAAAGTGTATCTGGAAGTGCTCTACAGTTTCCAGTAACTGGAGGGGTTGGGGAATCGAAGGTCCAAACGTTTCTTATTGGCTTAATCTTGCCTGAAAGCTTCGCTGTAGTATTACCTCCAGGCTAATTACTGATGGGAAATGATAAGCTTGAAGGGACATGTCCCCACAAGGGAGTGTGGAGGTGGCATGGGCAGCCCTTGTTTTCTCAAGGGCTATGGAATCTCTGCTGAGGACTGAGCTGCTTTGCCTGTGTTCTGCCCCATTGCTGGGGAGGGAACTTCAGGCTGAGGATGAGGTGGGAGGCATCCTTCCTGTCAAGCCCCTGTGTCAGGGACCTGTTCGTTGCAATTCCCAGGCTTCTCCTTGAGAGAGAGCATTAGTTTGGTGCTTGTTGCAGGTTGCTGACCACTCCTCTCCCATGGCTATTCCCTGGTTGTGGTTCCAGGTGTGAGGCTGCGCTGAAGGCTGTATCCCTTCAGTCTGGGATTGCAGACCAATGGGAGCATCGGAGCCCTTTGCATCTTTGGTGCTCTACATGTGCTTGGTCTTGCTGGGTTGTTTACAGAGGTTTAAGCCATGTCAGGGGCGATCCTGTTAATGGTGGGAGGCAGCTCGTGTCTGTGCCCTGCAAACACCATTGCAGGTTGGCATCATCACCGCAAGGGCTTTGGGTGTTGCTGGTGTGTAATGGCATCAGCCTGCAGAAGCCTAAAACAGACTGAAAGGAGTCATTTTCCCCACGGTGCATAATTGACAGCAGTGAGAGTAATGGGAGGACTTGGGTGCCAGCAGCTTAGCTGGCTTCCAAAATACTGTTCCTCAGCTCCATCTAAACCTGTCCTGGTGCAGCTTGAGGCCGCTTCCCCTTGTCCCATCCCTTGTTCCTTGGGAGCAGAGCCCAGCTCCCTCCTGGCTCCATCCTCCTCTCAGGCAGTTGTAGGGAGTGATCAGGTCCCCCCTGAGCCTTCTCTTCTCCACCTGAACCCCCAGGTCCCTCAGCCGTTCCCCATCACACTGTGCTCCAGGCCCTGCACCAGCTCCATTGCCCTTTACCTGTCTCTGTTGGGGGTTACTGTGAGTACCCTGTTTTCTCAGCTTGCCCTTCTAGGAAAGCGGTTTCCCAATGGATCAGACAAACGCTGCACATGAGTGTCACAAGCAGCTGAGCAACAGCAGGAGGAACAAGCTGGGGCAGAGAGCTGGGAGTGTTGTAAGCAAGAGGCAATTACAGACCTAACTGTATTTCTTCACCCAGGCTTTTGAAGGACTGCGTGAGCTTAATTCCCTGTGTTTTCCCTGCAGAAACAGGAGCAGAGGTTACACTTCCCTCCTGAGCACTTGTCTGAGCAGCCTCGTAATGTTGTGGTGTTGCAATGGGAGCATGAACTTAATCTTGCTGCTCTGAATAGTGCCGTGGGTGCAACCGGGAACTGAATGATGGAGCCCGCTCATGATCCTGGGAGTTCTGTGGCTCTTTCACTCTCCAACTGGTACTTGATGCATTCAAGATGGGCTAACTGAGGCCTCTCCCTTCGTGTGCTTTGTTGCAGACCAGGATGCAGAGCTTGCAGCCGGACCCCAAAGCCCAGTACAGGAGCGTGTATGAGGCGCTGAAGAAGATTGTCCTGACAGAGGGTTTCTGGAGGCCTTTACGTGGGATTAATGTCACCATGCTGGGGGCTGGCCCTGCCCATGCCATGTACTTTGCCTGCTATGAAAAGATGAAAAAGTCTCTAAGTGACACTTTCCAGCATGGAGGAAACAGCCACTTGGCCAATGGTATTTTTGGGGGGTTTATGCACAAAAATAAGCTTGCAGTTAGCAGCCTGTCCCTTGCTTGCTTGATGTGCTTAGCCTGGCATCCCTTGCTGTGCTTTGCTGGGGGAAGGGCTGCTGTAGGCAGCCAGCATTCAGAATGCTGCTGTGAGTACCTGGATGGGAGGGTGTGAGATGGAAATGTCCTTCCAGGCTTGCAGGTCTCTGCTTTGGAAAAGGCAGGGGCAGTCAGACAGGCAAGTGTGGTACCTGCCTGCCATTGTGGTGGTCCTTGACATGGTACGATGGTGGAAGCTGCCGTGGCAGCTCCCGCTTGGCTCAGCCACCTCAGTTAAGGGTATATAACAGCTCTCTGGCTTGCTGCTTTTTGCTAGCAATGTGCTTCCTGGGTTTGCCTTTCAAGTAGCTACAGGCTTTTGGTTCCAGTGGGAAGAGTGAAGCTCTGCCTTAATGAGAAATGACCGAAAGTCATTTGGGCAAGGGAGAATTGGAGGTGGAAACCTACATCAAAGGAGAAGGTGTGGCTCGAGAGGCCCATCCTTGAGCCAACTGCACAATCGTTAATGGCTCCAATGGATGTTGGCAGAATCTGGGCAATTTGTCTTTAAAACTAGACTGAGTAAACAGATGAAAATGCCTAATTATGGATGCACTGAGCCAGTGCTAAACATTGCTCATGCCTCAGTCCAGCACAGGCTGAGTGAACCTAGTGCTTTCCTGCACAGACAAAACCTTGGGAGTTGTTATAGGGAGTAGCAAAGGTGATGGTTGGGATCCTGGTTCCTGTCAGGCTGCTTTGGATGGGGTTTTTCTGCACTGGGAGTCAGTTATGTTGCTGGGCACTTCCTTGGGCTGCAGCATCCCAGGCAGCAGTACCCAGGTTGGACACAGGGGCTTGGAGCAAGCTGCTCTAGTGGAAGGTGTCCCTGCCCGTGGCAGGGGGTTGGAACTGGATGAGCTTTAAGGTCTCTTCCAACCCAAACCAGTCCGTGATGATGTTGGCTGCTGCCTCTGCAGATGGCAGTGCCCAGGCAAGTCCTGGCTTTTGAATATCCTTCTTAAAGGATGCTCTTGTGTCTTGCAGGTATAGCTGGGAGCGTGGCCACGCTACTCCACGACGCAGTGATGAATCCTGCTGAAGGTAATGCCCTGTGCTGTTGGGAAGTGCTGCACCCCGTTAGCCTGGGAAGACACCCTGTGCCATCTCAGCACCTTAAGCCCTTTGCTTTAGTGACTCTGCCCAACTTTTAACGAGCTCAGGCAGGTCAGTGCACAGGGATAGATTCTGCCTGGCTGCTCTCCCTTGCTTGCCAAGGGGGTGCGCAGCATCTGCATGGCATGTTGTGATTTCTTAGGAAAGCTGGTGTCCCCTTTACTAACACAATGCTGTTACTACTCTGCTAGTGCTTCCTGGGTAGGTAGAGTCCAGCATGAAGAGGGCTAATGGTAAAATGCAGCTAAAATGAAGGCAATCGGCTGGGCTGCCAGCTCTTCAGTGTTAATGTACAGGGCTTCGGAATTGGCCCAAGATCAGGTTTTTCTGAAGGGAAAAATGTCTCTAGTGTTTGAAATCCTTTTAATCACATCCTGATCAAATGAATTGGCCTTTTGCTTAAGTCAGTGGAAATTGTTCCATTTCAGGACTGGGGTCTGTGGTACTTCACAGGTGATTCAATCACCTTTCTGCCTGTCCTCTTGGTGTGTCAGTGTTTCAGCACTTATGGGTGCATCTGAGGGTCCTTAACCAGTCTGTCTTAATGCCTTTCTAGCTAGAATTAAAGGCACTGGGCAGGCTGGGGGGAATCAGAGGCTCTATGCAGCTTTCTGATGAAAGCCCATTGACAAGGAGCTCATTGCTACAAAAATACCTGCTATATGTCATAGCAGTTTGGATTTGGAAGGAGGAGGTTGGCTCTGGAGGGTTGGGGCTTGGAGCAGGGCTGGGTATTGGGATGACCAGGAAAGATGTGCTTTAGCTAATAAGTCTTTATGTCCCTGTGCCTGTCCTGCCTGGTGCTGCCCACCCTGTGGCCATCGCCTGGACCAGTGGTGAAGCAGCGGATGCAGATGTTCAACTCCCCCTACAAGTCCGTCCTGGCATGCATAAGGACAGTGCAGAAGACGGAAGGGTTTGGTGCCTTCTACCGCAGCTACACCACGCAGCTCACCATGAACGTGCCCTTCCAGGCCATTCACTTCATCACCTACGAGTTCATGCAGGAGCAGATCAACCCGCACAGGGAGTACAACCCTCGGTCCCACATCGTCTCCGGTGCCGTCGCAGGGGCTGTGGCCGCCGCTGCCACCACTCCTCTGGACGTCTGCAAGACCCTGCTCAACACCCAGGAGAACATGGCCTTGAGCTCTGTGAACATCAGCGGGCACCTCACGGGCATGGTGAATGCCTTCAAGACTGTCTATCAGCTGGGGGGTGTCTCGGGGTATTTCAGGGGGGTGCAAGCCCGTGTCATTTACCAGATGCCCTCCACAGCCATTGCCTGGTCTGTGTACGAATTCTTCAAGTACTTTCTCACAAAGCACAAGCTGGAGAAGAGAGCATCCTAGTGAAGGACTCCCAGGGTGAATGCAAGCCTGCGTGTCCCCTCTGTGTGTATGTGTGTGTGTGTACCTGCAAGCCAGCCAGCTCTGGGTCTCTGCTAAGGGAAGTACCAGGTCCGTGGTGGATTCACAGCTGACGTCCACTTCTCCCTTCCTCAGGGATTAAAGTGCTCCTCAGCCACGTGTTCCCCTCCTTGCTCCATGAAAAGATTTATAAAGACTCATAATAATAATATATATATTTAATAACTTTATTTTGGAGAAGTGAAATTGCTGACTGATATTTTTCTCTCTGGATAAGTCGAAGATGTAGTTTACTCCTCACCGCAAAGCTTGGGTTCGACAACCCAGCCTGGGTGGTGGCTTTTTTTACAGCAAAGAAGCAAAATATCCTGTCACAGAGCTTACTTTTTTATATAAATATAAAATGGATAATGTTTATCCTATATTTTTCTATGGAGGCCTTTGGGTTGGGTTTGTAACTACTATTACAGCTGGATGCTGTTTAAAAAGGGCTCGATTCTTCCATCCTGTGCGAGGAAGACACGAAAGCATTTATTTTTATAGCCAGATTGGCTTTAATTCTCCAGCATTGAACCCCCCAAACGGTGGCCTGGATTCTTGTGGGGCTCTCAAGGTACTTGGTACCCCCTTGAGACTCATTGGGATGGGGAGGAGAAGGAGCGAGGGCACCACCAAGGAAGGACATCCCAAAACACTTTGTGGGGGAAACAATTCCATTGTTTTTTACAAGGAGACTTAAAAAATGTAGATTTTAAACAGGAAAGTCCTTTTCTTTTGCAGATACTTTTTTAAAGGTACATTCTGGTGGTGTGTGGTGCCTGCACAGCCTCATCCTTAACTTATTCATCCTTTCCCACCAAGGCCCCGATCCCACTTGCAGGAGCAACTGTGCGCATCCCCACAGCTGGGAGTGGGGTGCATGGAGCTGCTCTGCTCCCTAAGGGGGGACCAGGGGCTTCTGTTTACAGGTTGGCTACAGGGTCACAAGGGTCACATCCTGGCAGCACCGAACCAGCAGCAGGCGGGGAAATCCATAGGGAATTCTGCCCTACAGAGCCGAAGGCACCTCCCAGCCCCATGTTTGACAATAAGCTGCTGCTCATCTCTGTTGGGGAGGGGAGAAAACATCAAAAAGACAACTTAGAGAGGTTCCTCGTGCTCTGGGTTTGCTGCTGTGGGATGCTGAGCTTTGCAGTGGCCAGCAAAGCTGTGTCTGCTCCTACTGGGAATGGGATTTCCAACCCAAAATGCAGCCTTTAACCAGTTACTTGGGTGATCAGGAGCCAATGAGGGATCTTGGGGGCTTGGATGTGTAAGCCTAAGTGACAGGATACCAGCTGGCACATCTCCATCCTCCCTGGAAGTGATGTCTCAAGCTGGCACCATCTCCTTGCTGCTGTGCATGGTGCAGCTTGTGGAGATGTAGCTTCAGCTTGCTGTCAGCACTGGGTGGGATGTCTTTGGGGGAGCTGCAATGTGATGGGCAGCTTTTGGGCTGGCACATGTCACTGGAGGTGTCCCATCAGCCAGACACCTTGGGTAGGATGACACTAAACAGACGTAAACCTCTTGCTGTGTTACTTGGAGAAGGTTAATCAAAGCGTACCTCTCCGGGTGGTGTTGCATGTGCCTTGTGTTAAATTAGCCTTGTACCATTTGCTAATGGTGAAATAAGCTTCTTGATGCCTTTTTTTTTTGTCACTTAAACTGAATGAATCACTGTGTCAAATGCACCCTGTGTCTTAAAAGTGTACAACTTGTGAGCTTGAGGCCACTGGTGGTCATGGTGCAGCTGGAGAAAGCTCTCAGCTATCTCTGCATGCAGGGGCTGGAGGTCTCCGAGCTGTCTCTTAGCCTTGGATGTCTTTTTCTGTTGAGAAACTGGAGTTTTCACTGACAGGAACCAGAAATGTACCAAATATTTCCTTTTGAGATGAGCAGAAACACTTTTAGATGAACATTTTTGGGTCACTTTAATATTAAGGGGCAAACTGTAGCATCATGTCGAAGGTGACAGCTTCCAGTGTGACTTCAGTAGCTAGAAGTCACACTGGGCAAGCGGTCCCCAGTGCATCATCCTCTTGCTCTGGCTGCTTAGCTTTAATACTTCTGACTTCACCTTGGCTATTCTAGGAGAACCTCATCTCCTATTTGGAGTAACCTGTGAGTAGCTGGGATGTGAAGGCTGGATTTGCCCAGGGATGGGGCCTGTGGACATGGAGTGACAGGGAGGGTGGTCATAGCTGTGCATCCTCCTTGGAGAGGGATGCAGCATCCCATCTGATAGTTGCAGAGGTCTCTTCTGTGTTTGGAATGTTTCCTGCTGTACGTGATGCTGGATCCCCAGTGAAAGCCCCTTCACCAAAGCCCTTCCTCATCCCTTCTGGGTTTGCCTTTGCGAGTGAAGTTTCACTTTAGCCTGGTATGTGAACCATGTTCTGCTGCTTCGTCTGCACCAAACGCACATGTTATTTAAGAGGGAGGATGAGGATCTTTGTCTGCAGTTCTTAATTTTACAGATATATATATATATTTGCCTGCCTTGGAATTTAATGTGTTTCCTTTAAATGTATACTTAGTGCAGGAGTCCCTTTGTGAGATGCTGCTACAGTTGTATCACTGGAGCTCAAGGAAATAAAACATCCTCATTCTTTTTGGCCTTTGAGGCTCGTGCTTGTGGCTTTCCTCGCTGTTGGGTGTTGAGAGCAGCAGGATGTGTCCTGATCCCTGGGGAAGTGGTGCCTTCTAGTGTTGCCTGAGCCCTCGGCAGGCTCAGCACCTTGCTGTGAGTCAGATCAAGCCCTTCGTCAGCACATGGGAGGAAGAAAATGACTCCTGGGAGGGGTTGTGCAGCCCAGCAAGAGCTGAAATCCGTTGTGGGCTTGTGCTCCTCTAGGAGCCTCTGCAGGGCTTTGAAACACAGTCCTGCTGGCACAAGGAATTGGCTCCTGACATTGGCAAAGCAAGCCCACAGCTATGGTTTGTTCAGCAGCAAAGCTAATTCCCAAATGGGAATGCCTTCCCCCACCTCTCCATGGCAGGAAGTGCCTGGGGAGCTCCTTGTTTGCTGAGGTTTCACTCGTGTTTGCTGCATAATTTGAAGGGAAAACCCCAGAAGCCATTGAGCTGCTTCAGATCCTACCTTCCCCTTCCATCAAAAGGAACAGGCACTCTCGTGGGTTTGCTTTCTGCACAGCACTGGTGCTGCCGGAGGAATAAAGCTGAGCTGAGCAGCATTGGGTTCAATCAGAGCTTCTGAGCTGTGCCCAGGGCAAATGGGACCCACAGGGCTTGGCTGAGGTGGGCTCTGAAGGGAAAAAGTGAGTTTGAATCCGAACATTCCAATGATGAAATAAGTGGCTTTTAGCTCCAAGTAGGAAATGTTTCTGGCCATGGGGTGGCTCCATGCGGGGAGTTTGGTTTCTGCTCTGTCTGATGCACGTTGCTCTGCTCCGGTGTGCCCAGGATGCGAAATCACAGAACCCCTTAAGGAGCCTTCTCTTCTCCAGGCGGAACCAGCACAGCTCTCTCAGTCACAGCCCCACTGTACTCATGGTCTCTGCTGCTGGGGGCTCTGCAGGTAAAGCAGCAAAGGCAGAGCCCAGGTTTGATCTTCTTGGTCCATCCCAAGTCTCCCATTCCTTCGTTCTAAATTGGATTCTTTCCAACATTTTCAGAAGGATCTGGGCTTCTCCAGGTCTTTTCCCTCCTTTTCACCTTTAATAAACCTGGCTGAACCACATGGTCCTTGTTCCAAATCAGCACGAAAACCAGATTGCAGGGCATCTCTGCTTCAAAAAGAAGGGCCCGAAGCTCCTCGGAATGAATCTCCAGCTTTAAAACTCTGGAGCTGTGTCTGTCTGAAGGATTCTTCTGGGAGCAGCCTCGTGTAGTTTTGACAGAGGAATGGAGCAGAACTTGCTTCCTACCAGTCTAGCATGGAATAGATGCTCATCTCTGGGATATGCACCTTCTGGTGATACAGAAGCACTGATTTCAGAGCGTTCCTGGTGTGGCAGATAGAGATGCACCTAAAATCCTATCCATGAACCTTTGTTGGGATTCCCCAGCCCCTCCTGGACAGGCTCAGGTGGGAATGATGTGGTAATCACAGGCTTCAGCAGCAAACACCTATCTGAGGAGGCTGCAAAGGGAAGTAGCAGCACGATGCTGCTGTCCTCAGTTCACCCCAAAGGAAGGACTTTCCTTCTCTCACCTCTTCTTCCCTTTCTCTTTTCCTGGTTGCTTTTTAACTGCCAGTGAAAACTGAAGAAGGTGCAACGGGGCGTTGCTGCCTCACCTGCCCCATGAGCGAAGCAGACAAGATCAGAAGATAAAGTGCTATTTATGCCCAGCAAAAACGTTTCTGACAGGTTTATATCCCTGTTTGCACTGCAGAGTAAATATTGAGCTCCCCTTCCTCCGTGTAGTAAAGATGTAGTCCTGAAGGGTGAGGTGTGTAACACACTTCATGCATGCTTTCTACGCACGAAATACTGGGGTTATATGAAGGCTGATGGGGACCCTGTGTTTCTCTTTATCACAATCACCATTCAGCTGCATCGTATTCCCACTAATTCCCCAGGAAGTGGGAAATGCCCCTTATAGTGTCTGCACAGGAGGGGGCTTTGTGCTTGGCTGATGTGTGGTTACAGAGGATGTGGGTTATGTGGTTAAACTTGCTGATAGAGCCTATTCCTGCCCATCCCTGGAACCCCTGTTAGACCCAGGGGGATGAAGGGATTTTTACCCCTGAGTTACCCAAGGCTGTCAAATTTCTGTCTGAAATCTCCTGAATTAAAGAGGAAAAGAGCCAGGAAAACTGAAATCCTGTGGGAAGAGACTCCGTGCCCTTGGGAAAAGCTTTCCTTGCCTGCCCAACAAGGAGGCATGCAGTCAGCCTCAACATCCCGAAGGCTTCAGGCTGCTCTCCTTCCACTTCTGGTGAGTAAATGGAACTTTTCCTCTGTTTTCTCTGGTTTCGGTTTGCTTGGGAGTTCTCTGACTTCAGGAGATGCTGCTTCTGTGCTGTGTCTTATGCTGCAAATAATAGTGGGGAATGGGGCTGGTTATTGAGGGAAGTAAAGAGAGATTGTTCATTAGGAAAGCATGGGCTGAGCCCCAGTTTTCCCAGCAGGAAAAGGCTGTGGCTGTGAGAAAGGGGTGTTTTTTTTCCCTTGGATGGAGAGAGGCTGGCTGAGATTCCTAGAAAGGCTGAAGGAACCTCTGCAAACCATGACATTGATGGCTATCTCTGCTCTCTCCTTTCTGCTTTAAACCTCTGGCATCTGCCTGGCTTGTTGATGGCTGTAGAGTGGAAATAGGGAATTCCTGAGGCCACGCAGGATGGGACGCATCCCATGGGACATGTGGGTACCGAGAGCAGCAGCAGGGCAACCAAAACCCAAGGGTGACACCCCAGCTCCTCCATCACCTTCAACCCTTTAGGGTGGCTCCTTAGGAGGAGGAATGAGCTGCTAGAGGTGCCACCCATGGGCATGTGGCATTTGCCAAGAGCTGTGACACCGATATCCCCATCTCCCTTCAGGCTGGCTGGTGCTTTGCTCTGGGAATGCATCTGATGTTCTAACTGACGCTAATGGCTTTGTTGGAACCAGTACAGCTTATTGTGTCAATATCTTTAGAGGGTATTTCCACGTGTGTTGTATGTATCCGATAGAGCGTAGCAACTCCTTCAACCTGCAGGATTTCCTGTAGGGAAGATCTGTAGGTGTTCGCTTTGCTGCGCTCAGCACTTGCTCCTATATTGAAGCCTTGGGTTGGTACCAGCAAATGAATTCCCTGCTACTGTGCAGTCCGTGATTTATAAACTTCCCAAGTAGTATTTTTCCTAAGGGCCTACAAGGATTAAACGTGCTCTATAATGGGTGAAAGGAGAAATAGCAACTGAAGGCTTTGCTGGAGGGTGGAAAGTGCACCATGAGCATCAGTTGTGAACACAGGGGGATGCCAAAGGCCAAATGCTCCCTGGGACATGTGGATGCTGCTGCTGCTGGTGGCCTCATCCCTGGGACAGTGCGAGGATGCCATCCGAGGGGCCCTTCTGGCAGGGACATTAGGACCAGTGGTGGGTGCAAGGCCTATGTGCTCCATGGGACATGGGTGCACCCCCTGTGCCACCAAAGCCCCAGCGGCTGGGTTTTTAAGTCGTTGGATTAATCCAGGATCTAGGCTGTGTTTGTTCACCGCATATGATCATTATCTCTGTTTCTCTTCAAATATTGTTCCGGCTTTAAAGGGTAATGAACATAAAGGCAAATATTTCACCTCTTCCCTCTTGAAATTTCATTAAGCTGCGTATTTACCTTGGGTGACAAGATGCAGGCCGTGGAGGGAAAGGTTTTCCGGCCACACCTTGAGTCGCTGTCTTATTCTGCCACAGTTGTCCACAAAGGGAATAAACCCACTTGTATTTATCCATACGATTTAATTCCTTTTAAAAGACAAGGGATCCCTTTGTAGAACAGGTAAGTGTTTTCCGCCGGGCTCTGCAGGTGTAAATCTGCTGTGGGGTTTTGAGTGGCCAAGCCCTGGATGTGAATGGCTATGGAGGAGGTGCATGTGATTCCAGCCCCAAATAGTGCCAGTTTTTGGCCGTGGGGCTTTGGCTCCTGGAATTAAGCAGATCCTCTACCCCCAATCTCCAATATACATCCCCAGTGCAGCATCCTCACCTTTCCTTTGCTTACTGCCCATGGGTAGCACGGTGGGAGGAGGAAAGCCAGGCTTTCCTTTCCCCTGTTTGCTTTTCACCTGCTGTGATTTACACACCAAAAGCCTGTTTGTTATTGCCTGGAATAAACCAAACCCTCCCAAAGCTGCTCAGAGCTGCAGCCCTGACACCAGCGCAGCTCAATCCAACCAAGCACCTTCCTTTCTAAATTCCCAGTGTTTTATTTGCTTTAAAGCTTTGCCCCCTGTGGTGGTTTTAACAAGTGGGTTTTAGCATGAGCCGTGCCCCACGGCTGCTTTGCAAAGGACATGCAGAATCTCTTGGTGAAAGAGAGTGTGGTAGATAAATACTGCAGTAATTCCTCCTTTCAGCAGCGCAAATAGAGGATGAGGAGGGTTGATGTGCCATCAACACCCAGCAAAACGCCTCTCAGCACAGAGGGGTGAAATATTGGTCATCTGATAATGATGCCGGGGGTTGTTGGGGTTGGGAGAGCAAAAAGGGGCCCCGTCTCTTGCTGGGCACAAAACTGGGGTGAAATGGAGCAGATTTTGGTGTCGTGAATCGGATTTTGGTCCCTCTTCTGAAGCCTGAGAATTCCAGACCCTCGACTGGATGATGTCTTGGTACTTAGCTTGCTGCCTGGTGCCCAGGCATGAAGCTGCCTTGTGGTGCCTCAGATCTTGCAGAGATGCCTCAGGTGCTCCAGGATTTTTGCCCTAGAATTCTTCCTTTACCTATTAGTTAGCATGAAAACCCCCCATGTTCCACATTGCCTGTGCTGATGGGGACCACGCTGTGCCTTTGGGATGCAGTCCTGGGGCTAGGAAGGTTTAGCGTAGCTTTGATCATCTCCATCTCTGTTTAATTCAACTGAGTGGCTGGTTCTTGAATTGAGATGGGTAAAGACCTGAATCATCCCTGTCTTGTTCTAGGGAGAAAAGTGGATGCAGGCAGCTGCTTGCTGGGGGAGCAGCGTGGATATCCACGTTAGAACACTGGTATGTGGGGAAAACTCTCTTTGCTCATGGAAACTCGCCTGGGAGCTGAGCAATCTGCATTGCCCTGCCTTGTACGTGACCATCCCTCACAGCACACGCATCCCATAGACGCTGGCAGAGCTGCAGTCTAGAAGAAGGATTAATATTGTCTGGGTATAAAGGGAGCCCACTACTTGCTCCAGTCCCAGCTTGGGGTAGGGGGGGAAACATCTGCCCATGTTTGAGGGCAACATCTGGCCTTTGGGGGTGCTTTGCCCTGGTCCCAGCCGATGGGATGATGTTTGCGAAGCCTTTTGCCCCCTTTCTGCAGAGGAAGTGAAGGATTTGGCAGGGTAAATCCTGCCAATCCCCACCCCAAAGGCCTGGGCGCCGCTGTCCCCTGTGAGAAAGTGGCTCCAAATGAGTAATTGCTTCTATAGAGCTCGGTTTCCCCAGCCTTTTATTCTAAGGGGAGCGGTCAGGAGCGCTGGGTGCCCCCACCCAGGCTCTGTTTGCAGACAGACTTGTGCTAATCCCTTTGCTTTCTGGTGCGGCGTGAGCAGGACCCCGTTTGCCTCCTGGGCCATGGAAAAGTACCACGGAGGCTTTGCTGATATCCCTGGTTTTACCTCCCCTTGGGAGTGGGGGCTCCTCAGAATGGGATCCTTTTCTCCTCCTTTGCCCTGATGGGGGCAGTGCAAACTGTTAGACGCAGAGGATGTAAAATCAAAGCCTTGGGAACTCAGCTTTAAAAGCTGGGAATATCCCTGGGAGGCTCAGGAGGAGTCAGGGCTCGATGCGGATGCACACGGCGGAGGGGAGATCGGCCTCATTCCAAGGTTATACCACCTTGTGTCTGGAATAAACCTGCTTTTCTGGGAAGCTGGGTGCCCCGAAAAGCTCTGGATGAGAGGAGCTGTGGAGACCGTGCTTGGCTGAAGCCCCTTGGAAACCCAAACCCTCGTGCTGCAAGAATAGGGGAAAACCAAGTACAGCGCTGGGAGCATCCTCCCCTGCTGACACTGCAGAGATTCCCCCCCGCAGCTCCGGCGCTATCCAGTGGGAATGTCCCGTGGGAGCCAGAGCTTCCCTTATGTCCTTGCTCTCCCTACCATAGCCGGCAACTCCCCCGTGCCGGAGGGATGGAGGCAGAGCCCAGATGCGGCAGCTCCTTCCATGGCTTTCTCCCTCCCTGTTCCCAGGATGGGCACTGCTGGGGGGTCCACGGCTGAAGTGAGGTGACCATGGTGACACCCTCGCTTTCCTATCTTGGGGATACAGCAAGGAGCCTGCGTCCGTCTGCTCACACAGCCAGTACCTGACTCCAGAAGCCTTTTTCTTGGCCCTGTTTCCTTTTTCTCCCAAGACCTGAGCACTTCAGCACAAACCCACCCGTATTTGCTTCGCTCCTGACTCCTTTTCCTGTAAAAATACTTGTCTTATCTCCCGACTTTCCCTTCTGTGAGTGGCCCGCCATAAATTCCTGCAGCTAGATGGCTTTGGAAGCACTTCCAGGGCTCTTTGCTGTGGATTTCTCTCCTCTTTTGGCTGTTCTTAACAAATAGAGCCCAGACCATAACAGAGGAAAGAGGAGGAATGCGCCTTGGATTTTTGAGGGAGGCAGCAAAGGAGTCTCCCGTGGGAATGCCAATAGATGGAACTGTTTTGCCACATCTCCAAAGTACTTCTTGTTCTTTTTGCCCCCTTTTCCTTTCCCCGTCAACTGTGCATCGCGGTGAAAATCTGCCTCGATGACTCTGCCTCTCAGCTTTTCCCTGTCCCCCCTTTGGCACTGCTGCTGCCAGGATGGCTCAAGGAGCAAAGGGAAGCACCAAGTGGTCCAGTGGGACTCCCTGTCACAGATGGCCTTGCCACAGAAGCTCTAGCTGGGTTAGAAGGGGATAAAGCATTTCTGTGGGTGATAAGAGCATCTACAATAAGAATAGTAAATACTGGAAGTCCTCAAGGGTTTTAAGAGCTCTAAATCCTTGTGCTTTATGGCTTAGTTTGCCTCTTTCCTTGGGAAGCATCCACGCAATCCAAAAGGTGCACCCCAGTGCTCATTGCTGAAAGGTGTTCCGCATTTCCTTCCAAAGCATCTTTGTACTGATACCGAAACCAGGGGGAAACACCAGCCTGATGCAGTGTCCTTGCATTTTCCACCCCCTATTTAGCTCCATGTAGCAATCTTGTTCCCACTGCTCTGCTTTGCAAATATTGTGTAGGTCAAGTTGAAGATTTCCCTTGGCCCAAGTCCTGCGAGTCTGTGCCAAGTATGTGGTTTATTGCATGCAAATGTTAGTCAACAGTTACATTATCCAAAGGCAGCCTTTTTCTTTCTTTCTTTCCTTTTTCCCTAGCTTGAAATAAATGAGTTGGCACAAAGCAGTGTAAATGTTGTGTCAGTATCAGAAGCTATTTAATCTTGATGGATGCGTTAGCGGCGGAGCGTGACACTAATTGACAGACATTAAATGATGCTTTCTGTTTCTAGTTGTGTACAAACAGGAGTTCTCCTTTGTTAAGGCTCATTAAAACTCCAAGTCTCCATAGTTAGGGGGGGGATTTTTCTTTCCTTTATGAATCAAGGGGCTATTTATCACCTGGAAAGCCTCCCATGTCATTCCCGCTGTGATTAATTCCGTAACACTCTCCGATGCTTTGGTTATCCAAGTGGCACAGCCCTTCCTTTTTGTCCTCCTGCTTTGTGCTTGGACAAGAAAAGGAAAAACCGACTGGAAGTTGGTCTTCTGCCCATAAAGAAACCACTTGGGGGTTGTAGAGAGAAGGGTTGGAAAGTAGAGGAGGGAGGGCAGTGCTTGCTGCAGGGGGGGACACAGCCAAGATGTTTCCCCATAACGGAGGCTGCAAAGGAGCCGGAGCTGCTGCCAGCATCCCTGCCTCCAACCAGCACCAATGTCTGGGCCAGAACCTGCTCATTTTGCCATCTAAATGCTTGCTTTGGCTTTGGTTTGTTCTCTTTTAAAGCTGTTTAAGCTGGGTGCAATGGCACTTATTGCACTTTGCTTTCCATTCGGGAAAAGCTGCTGCTGCCAACAGCAGAAGGGAGGGAGTGTGTGCGCAAGGTTGGTCCCTCTCCTCCTCCCTGTGAGGGGAAACATTCACACTGACAGCTCCCAGGATGGATCCTTCTCCTTGTGGAGCACAGCACTGCCCTGATTGTGCTGATGTGGTTGCAGGAGTGGAAGGCAGGGGCAGAAATAAAACCTGGGAGCAGTGTTTGTAGTGCAAAACTCTGGAGGCCACTGGGATTAGTCTTAAACTGTGGGGTTACAGGCAATTTTGGGGTGATAAAGAAACTACTTCGCTATATAAGATCTTATTTTTGGGAAGCAGTCGCCCGTTTCATGTTCATCAGATGGTAAATGGGATTAGGGGATGCTCAGACACTCTATACTTGGCTGCAAGAGTGATGGAGCAGCACCTGGTGCTGAGCAGCTGGAAACAGCGATGAATGATGATTTCCCACCTTGGGAACTGGTGACAATTCATTGCACAAAACTCACTTGGGTGCAGCACCTGCAGGAGCTGTTCATGTGAGAAGCTGATGGGACACCCATGGTCAGAAACAGGCTCCAAAGACCCCCAAACCCAGGGCAAAAACCCCACAGAGGCAGCTGGGTTTTAGGCAAGACTCTGAGCTCTTTATTCCAAAGGACAACACAAATCAGATGAAATAGTATCAAAAAATATGTACAAAAATAGCAACTATTTGCACTGGGCTTGCTTTGTGCCAGGAGTTAACTCTGAGCAGTTGGGTGCTGAAGCAGCAAAAAGGGCATTGTATTGGTTATAAACCAGCAGTGGGGAAAAAGGAAGCATCCAAAGTGTTCAGTTTACAGCTAATTTGCAGTTTAGGTCAGATTTTCCCAGCCCGGTTCAGTCCTTCCCAATGTTATGTGCCCGTCCCTGCTGCTCTTCTGCTGCCTGCGCAAAGGATGCGCCAGGATCCCTATTCAGGGGCAGCTTCGGGATGCTCAGAGCTGCTAATCCAGGGTTTCTAGTGCACATTCAGTGTCTCTGCATTGATTTAAGCAGCATCCTGAGGTTTGGCAGGGCCTTTCCCCACTGGAGAGGAATCTGTGCCCTGCTGGGGCTTGGCTTTAAGGCCAGAAGGGCTTTATTTTGTTGTTCCAAGCAGTGGATAAGCAAAGTGCAAAGTGGATAAGCAGCAGGGCTGGGTTTGAAACACATTGCAACAGTGCAGGGGAGATGTCTGCTTTGAGCACCAGGAGCACGCAGCCTGTGAGAGCTGGAGCTGGAAGGAGAATGATATCTCCAGATATTAAGGGTTACTTTCAGGCTATTAGGAGGCAACTGGTTGTCCTCCAAAGCCAGCAAGGGCTTTGATAGCAAGAGCACATGAATATCTACTGCAAAGGGCTTCAGTTTGCACGTTCTCCCCTCCCTGTCCTCCCTCATCCGCATCCCCCAGCAGCTTCACCTTTGCGAGTTTGCACCATCTGAGTCTATTGGCAAGGCAAAAGATCAGCTTCCAAATAACTTGGTTTAAAGGGACAGATCTAAGCAGGGTCTTGTTTAATTGCCTGCATTTCCCTGCTGCAGGAGGGGGCTGCACCAGTGCGATTCTGAATTCTCTGTCAGACAGAGCAGGCACCAGAGGGATATTTCTGGTGCTTCACAGAGAAGAAGCCTCTACTTCTGTTTTATTCCAGGGTATTCTACGTGTTCCAGCAGAGCTTTGCTGATGGACACGAGTGAGAAAAGCAGTTGATGCGTTTCTTCTCTTGGAAATCTCATTTATTTTTACACTTTCTCCCATGGATTTAGTGACCTCTCAAGTTTTAAGTGTGATTAGGTGCAAAAAACCCCCGATCTTTGCTACTCTATCAGTGCAAATTGTTGTCTCACTAAGAAACCGCTTGTAAAGATCTCATCCTCTTGTTGTCCCGATGTCCTGACGTTGGGTTTGGGCTGATTTCAATGGCAAACAGGGAGTCTGCTGCTTTGGAAGCTGAGGGCAGTGTTGAGCTCTTGGAGCTGCTGCTATTTTAGATAGCTGATATGGGAATGTTCAAACAGCAGCAACACCCGGATATGCAAAGCTCATCTGTCATTGCGCTATTGTCCGTGTTCCCAAGGGTGCTGGTTTGGCTTCTCAAGGCACCCGCAGCAGCGGTTGGCATCGCAGCGTCCAGGGGCAGAGGGATGGGTTTGGTTGGGGTGAGCTGGGGCCGTCGGGCACTTCAGGTTCCTGTCCCTCATAGCAGAAAGGGGTTTAGTTCACCCCAAAAGCCACGTGCCTTACCTGAGGTGGAGGCTGTGGCGCTGCCTCACAGCATGCAGGAGTACTGGGAGGGGAGGGGGCTCTAAGTCCATTCTGGGACCATGAACCATGATGCTATCAATGGCAGAAATGCCATCCTTTTCTGCCCCTCGAAAAGCCTGCAGCGTTTTACAGCTGCAGTTCCACCTCATGGCAGTGCTATCAAATGAGCTGTGTTAAAGCCTTGGGAGGTTGGGGGGGCTTTTTTAGGTTCTTTTCTGTTAGCAAGAGAGGCTTGTGCGGCACCTAGATGCTGATCATTATTGAGCAGGGTCTCAATTAACGCTAGAAAAAGCAAGGCAGGATTAATCCCCCCACCACATATAAGACAAAAGGCTGCTTTCTGCTCACAAGCGGCTGCTACCATCCAGGGCTCCAGCTGCTCAGGTAGTAGAGGCAGGGTAGGTAGTGCCAGCCGCCCCGCAGCGCCAGCAGGGATGCTCCGTGCAGCTCGGCCGCTTTCTGCGTGCCCAGTCCGGTGATTCCGGAGGCCACCTCTTTCCGCTTGGTTTTGTACCTCCTGTTCTGGAACCAGATCTTCACCTGGGTCTCGGTGAGCTGCAGGGTCCGGGCCAGGCGGGCTCGCTCGGGGGCAGACAGGTACCGCTGGTGGCTGAATTTCCTCTCCAGTTCGAGGACTTGGCTGTGGGAAAAGGCTGCCCGTGAGCGCTTCGCCTGCTTGGGGGGACACGGGGCCGTGGGCAGGGGCTGCAGTGGAGGGGCACAGTCTGATGGGCAGAGCTCTGCTGTGGTGTCTGTGGGAGGAAAGAGATGGGAATGACCTGCTTGGAAAGAGCCCTAAGCACTTGATTTTCCCCTTGCAGACAACAAAATAGTGATGGCTGTCCCTGGAGAGAGGCTTTGGACAAGGGCAGGCCAAGGGGAATGGCTTTAACCTGCCAGAGGGGAGACTGAGATGAGCTCTTAGGCAGAAGCTCTTCCCTGGGAGGTGCTGAGGCGCTGGCACAGGGTGCCCAGAGAAGCTGTGGACATTCAAAGGACCAGAGGCACCGATGGGCACCAAGGATGGGCACAAGCTGCCTCTCTGGGCTGGCAGCCCCACAGTGCCTTTGCTGGGCACCTTCCACAATGAAGGGAACTTCATTTCCCAAGAACTCACAGAAATGCATTAACTGGGTTTTATTCTGAAGGAGCATTTTAGGCAGATTCAGTCCTTGGAGCTATTTGAAGCGCCCGGTGAAAGGTTTGCTATTACACTGCGGCTACTCCTCCTTTCCCACCCCTAGAGCACAGGTTGGTGTTTAAAGCACAACTCATTTGGCTCCAGCAGCCGGATCTGGATCCTGCCCCTTGCAGAGGGTTATCCTTGACACAACCATAACCATTGCTGATCCATTCCCCAGCCAGGAGCTTCCACCCCCTTACCTTTGTCTGCCTCTTGGTGTGTCCCTCGGGCTTGGGATGCTCCTACGGGATGAAGGCTCCTGGTGGGGTGCCCTGGGGCAGAGCTGCCCTTGCTCCCCTCCACTGCAGCTGCCCCTGGCTCCCCGTCCTGGCTGCCAAATCCTCCGCTCTTGGCCCTCTCCGGCTGCGCTCCATGTTCTGCCCCATCCCAGAGGATGTCTTGGATGAGGAAGGATGTCCGGGGCCTGGAGGCGATGGGCACCGTGTGCTGGGCTGCTGCCGGCATGCAGCTCATCCCTGCCGGGGCACTGCTGCCTGCTCTATGCCTCCACCCAGGCACTCCTGCTCCTCTTCCTCTCCCTGCCCAGCGCCTCGCGGGCTTCCCACCCTCCCGGCTCCGCATTTGTAGGGCAGGCAGCCAAGCCTCCGGGGCCTGATTGGAGATCCCTGGCAGGAGTCTACGCCCTTCGGTGGTGTCTTGGCTCCCACAGGCTCCCTGGCTGTTTGCTTCTCCCCCTTGCTCGGGACACCCTTCCCCATGGATCCATGGGGTCACAGCCAAACCTCAGCCTCCTCCTTTGCCTCCCTGTTGCTCCCTTGCTGGCAAATCACCCCTGAGCTTTTATGGTGGACGCTTAAGTGAGTTCATCCTTTTGGGGGTCAAAATGCTTCCAAGGTGGGGGTTTGGGTGAGGGGGGGGGGGAGCAGCGCTGCTGCGCTGGAGGGATGCACACGTGCAATGGATCCAGAGGAGGCCACAAAGATGCTGAGAGAGCCTGGCTTGTTCAGCTGGCAGTGTTCAAGGCCAGGCTGGACACAGGGGCTTGGAGAGAGCTGCTCCAGTGGAAGGTGTCCCTGCCCATGGCAGGAGTTGGAGCTGGAGGAGCTTTAAGGTCTCTTCAACCCAAACCGGGCTGGGATTCTCTGATGCAGGCCAGGCTTGGACCACAAGGTCAAACCTTTCTGGTTCAGTTACTGGTATTGATTGATTTGGGGGTTGCATGTTCGGTTTTGCTTTGGATCAGGTTTTGCTGCAAAGTGGCTGAAAACACTTCACCATTCTGGGGTTTTATTTGCAAATAGTAATAGTAGAGACCAAAATAAACACCAAAGACATTAAGAAATATAAATCAAAACCGCATCTCGAAAGGTGAGAGGAACTCCAAGCGTTAAATAGTGTCCGTAGAACAGTGACACTCAGCGGTGTGCGCAGACCCTGTTTTCCAGTTGTCCTCAGGAAGCAATCCAGTGTCCACATCCTGTGCTGGCAGCCTGGAGGAGCAAATCCCCTGGGAGCAGGAAGGACCAGACTCCAAAGCACTGAATAAATAAACACCCTGAGTGCCTGGGTCCCCCTCTCTCCTGACCTGCCTTTGCAGAGACATGGGATGGATGTCCTGGAGTCATCCCCCTGTGCAGGGGGTCAGAAACCTCTGGATCCGGCTCCCATCCAGAGGCAGGCTGGGCTCCGGAGTGGAGTGGGGTTTTCCTTGGCGCTTCCCAATCAGTCCTCACCTACCAAGCCCTGATTCCCGCTTGCCCCGTGGCTTGCAAGCACAGGGGCTGGTGCTGCGCTGCACCGGCCATGCCCAAGCTCCCGTTCACAGTGTGGCTGCTGGGGGGGGCACTGGTGGGCACCACAGCATAGCCCCCCCCATAGGGGCTGCTGCTATAGGCACTGTAGTAAGAGCTGTAGGAGTAAGGGCTGGCGCTGTATGTGGCTGGGTAAGGCTGGGAGCCCCCAAGGCAGGGTTTGCCATCCCTGACCAGCACCACGGGCACTGCCACCCTGCGGGCAGGCAGGGGGTGGGCAGCCAGCTCCAGGGACCTATCCTGCCTTTGCCTTTTGCACTTGTACCTGCGGTTCTGGAACCAGATCTTCACCTGGGTGGAGGTGAGCTTGAGCGCGCGGGCCAGATGCTCCCTCTCCGGAGCAGAGAGGTATTTCTGGTGCTTGAATTGCCGCTCCAGCTCAAAGACCTGCGCTTGGGAGAACAGAACCCGGGGCTTCCGCCGCTGCCGCTGCTTGGGGTGCTGGCAGGGGTCACCTTTCTGCTCCTCTGCCTCAAGAGGGGGGGCGAGCAAACGTTGTCCTGCAGCAAGGAAAACCCAAAGTGAGACCCGAGCCTGGCTCTGTTCCCGGAGAGAGCTTCCGAAGGAGGGATTGAACTGGGAATGGGGCCCCGTGGGAATAAGATGAAGTAGGGCTGAGAGTTGATAAGTTTAATAACAACTTTCCTGTGGTATTTAATGGGAATTCACAACAATTCCCCCCTTTTTTGGATGGAATTAGACTGTTACATGGGTTTTTGGATAATGCCACCTTTCAGTCCATCCTAACCGTGCCTGTGCTGCTGTGGGGGCTGCCACCATGGCAGCCCCAGCCTGGAGGAACACAGGGAAAGTGGGGTACATGCGGGTTTGAGTACTCCAAAAGACAAATCCCCTTCCCACCATCCTGCTCCGGAGCAATGAAAGCGACAGCAGTAGGGTCTCTGGCAGGATTTACCTGCAGCACCAAAGGAAAGGAGAATCCCGAATGGAAGCAAACCCTGAAAAAGGAAAAGGGCTGGGAATGAAGGTGGGAAAAATATCGGATCTGAGCAAAGATGTAAAGGAGTTGTTTGGGTTTGTTTTAACCTGCTGGGGTTTGTGCTGCAGGTGAGGTAACCACGGGTCCTGCACATCCCATCTGGGATGAGCCCGGCTCCCCCGGCAGCCACAGTAGGGGCTCAGGGAATGTGGGGGGGACACTGCTGGGAACGGGGTGCTGGAGGGCAGGTATGCACTCCGTCCCATCCCCCCTCGGCGGCCGCCCAGGGGCCGCATCCCCTCATTGTCCCTTGGGTCGTTGATCCCTGTCCTCAGTGGGGACAGTTCTGGAGCATCGATACGGGGGGGTTGTGACATCGGAAACGGTGGCGATTTGTGGTTTTCGGCAGAACCCCCCCCCTCCATTCATCCTTCCCCCCGCCGGGGGCCGTTTCGTTTCCCCGAGGGTGCGCGGGGAGGGATGCGGGGGATGCTCTCCAGGCTGCCCGGAAAATGCCCCAAACAACCCCCAAAACCCCTAAACCCTGGGGAAAAAGAGGGAAAAATGGGGGAAAAGAGGAAAAAAGTGAGCGAAGAGAAAGAGAGAGGGAAAGGAGGAAACGCGCCATGGCCCGTGGCGAGGAACCCCGGCTCCAGTGGGACCGTGCCTGGAGGGTGCGAAGATGCAACAGGCGGCTCCGCCGCCCTCGGTTTTCCACCCCGAGGGAACGAAAGCGGCTCCATAGGGCACTCCACTGCCCCGACCCCCCCCGGCCCGGCCGGTCACTTACGCGGCGGCTCTCCGTCGGGGCTGCGGGGGGCGAGGGGCTCCCCAGGAGTGTCCGTCCGCTCCAGGTTGAGGATGTCCTTCACCGAGAAGGGGGTGGGCAGCATCCCCGCGGCCGGCGGGGGCCCGTCGGGGCCGTCTGTCTGCGCTCCGGGCCCCGCTGCCCGGCTCTGACCCTCCCGCCGCCGCCGGGCCAAGCGCCACCCCTTGCCCCTCCGTCGGGGGGGTGTCCCGGGGATTGGGGGGAGCAGGGGAGGGGGGGTTGGTCCCCGGGAGAGAGCTCTCTGCCGCCCGGGGGGGGGTCCCCATACGCTGCCCCCCTGCAGCTCCCGCAGACGGAGCCCGACCCTTCCCCTCAATGCTCCCGAAACAAGGGGGAAGCGAGAAGCGGGAGGGGGGGTTGTGGGGGGGGGTGATTTGGGCTAAACAGCAATAAACCAAATCAGGTCGATTTTAGCTCCATTAAGGTCACATTAGCGAGCGGCTTCGGGAGATAAGGGCTGATAAGAGGCGAAGACCACCAAGCTCCTGCAGGCCAGGGAGAGGGGGGGATGCTCTGAGAGCCACCACTTCCCTCCCAGTCTGTCCCAGTTTTGCCTTGGGCAGTAGCAGACCCCCAGCAGCGCATGGAGTGGGGTTAGGTCCCCCCAAATGGGTTTGGGGAGCAGGGTCGACCCCTCCAGCTGTGGGGTGATGCTGGGTCTTATCTGAGCCCAGGGAGCGGCTACGTCAATTAAAATTCCTGGCGCTGGTGTTTGCTGATAGCCCTGACAGGGCAGAGCTGGCTTTTTGTCTGGGTTCGGTTGGTATCTCCTGCACCGCCGAAACAGCCAAACCGGACTGTGAGGGGAGGCTGAACAAATAAACCAGGCAAGGAAGAGAGGGACTGGAACAGCGGCTTGGGAAGAGAAGTGCTCACAGGTCGGTCCTCATTGCTGTGTAATGCACACGCTCGTTTCTAGCCCCTCTCTGTTGTTTTAGCTCTGCTCATGCCCGTGGCTCATCCCTACACATAGTGCCTGTATCTCCAGTGGAAATTAGGTATTAGGATGGATACATCATAGGAGCTCCCCTTCCCTGGAGGGTTTGGCAATGTCTGCGGATGCGGCACAGTCCCCCTTTAGCATCTGCTAAATCCCTTTGGCAGGGATAAAGCTCAAACCCTGCTCAAGTGATTTCCTTCAGGCTTCCCCCCTGGAGAGCACTTGCCCTGCTCTGGGATGGCTTCAAGTCGTGCTATTCCTTGCTGCAGGCCTGATCCTGCCCTCTTTACCCTTGGCAGGTGAAGGATGCTGAAAGGTTACCCGGAGTATCCTTAGTTTTGCCTTTTTGGGGGTTCTTCCTTCCCAGACCCCAGATTTCTTATCCCATACAGAAACAACACCGTTGCAGCTCACTTCAACCAGCTCAAGCCCCTTGGGCAGGAGCCTCCATGGTGGCTGTGTGCTCCTTGCAGCCCTTTGCCACGGTCCCTATGGACAAGGTCAGATCCTGCAGACCCATTCTCCAAGTCCAAGCCTGTGCGCTGTTCCCAAAGCCCCTTCCCAGTTCCCAGCTGGATTCATGGCCAGGTCTAAATGACTTGTTTGAGCCTCAAACCACCAAAAGGCGAGAGCAAACAGACAGTAACATTACACCTTGGCTTGTTGATGGCGGGAGGCAGCCGGCGCCAAGGTAAAATGCTTGGCTGGGATCGAGACGGGCAGGAAGGGATTGGGGTAAGTAGCTTTATCCGCCCCTAATGACTCGGAGTGGCTGAGATTAATGGAGAGCCTGGAGTTTGGCTTTCAGGACCTGTGGAGAGATGAGCACTGGGGTGGGTTGAGTCAGGGGAGAGTGAAGGGAAACGGAGCTTAACGTGGCAGTGGGGCAGGATTAGTGCCCCCCATCCCGCTCTCTGTGTTCCCATGGGTCGCATCCAGCCCTCCTTGGGTGAGGTTTGTCAGTCATTGCTGCAGGGGTTCCCTTGCCCAGACCTGCTGCAGAGTCCACCCAGCCCCATCCCTGCTCCCTGCCCCATGCCTGGGAGCTTCCCCATTGCTTTCCCAGTGCCGCAGGTATTGGCATCCAAAGGGCCTCAGGCCCTTCCCGCTGTGCCAGGGATGGAGCAGAGCTCTCAACCACAGCATTTTGGCAGTGGGAGGTCCCTGGGGTATTTCTGGGAAGAAGACTGAGAGGATCCATCATAAATTATCAGCTTCTTTTTGACCGGGCAGTTGATGTTATTACAGCTCCCCAGGGACATTACTCCTCTCCTTAACTGGGTTAGGTGAAATCAGGAGAAAGCTGCTTCCACCCACCCTGGGTGTTTAAATGGGAGGATTTCTATGCAGCAGCACAGCCGCAGCTCCCAAAGTATCTGATTTCTGGCAGCTATCGCTGGGATGCATCAGGATCCCAGTGCGATGTCGGATGAGCATCCGAAACCCTGGAAACCCGACTCTGCCTGCCAGGAGGTTTTGCTGTTAAAGTGCTCAGGGTGAGGGAGTAATGGGAATAATGGGAATATAAGGAAGGGAATAAAGAAGGAGGTGGATGTATGTGGGCTGCAGGCACAGAGAGTGTGTAGAGGCATCTCTAAGGAGTTTGTGAATGCTTTGAAACTCAACTTTAAAGGGTTTTTGAGATCCTCTTCTTTTTCCCAGCTACTTTCTGTCCTTTTTCATCAGTGAAATGGAATGAAAAGCAGAGAGAACGGAAGTGATGGCAGAGAATGGGCTGCAGGCGGGTGAGGGAAAGCAGATTCCCTCTGGAGGCTTTCTAATAAACACCATTGGGAAAGAAGCACAGAAAAATGTGCCGCTTGCCCCAGTCCCTGGGTAAAAATACCCTGACACTTTAACAAGCTCTCACAGAGAAGCTCTTGGTGCTCTGGACGAAGGCCACATCGCACTGTGTTGGCAGAGGCAGGCACTGGGTGCGGGCAGGGCTGAAGGACATCTTGATGGGACCATGCACAGCTGAAACTGGGGCAGGCTGCGTCCTCCTGCCTTCTGCGCATCTCTCTTTATCCTCCATTTTAACCAGTTCTTACCCTTCTGAGACAAGCCAGGGTTTGCCCAGGGTTCTATGGACCTGCTGGAGCGAGGCCAGAGGAGGCCATAGAGATGCTGCGAGGGCTGGAGCAGCTCTGCTCTGGAGCCAGGCTGGGAGAGCTGGGCTGGGGCAGCCTGGAGAAGAGAAGGCTCCTGAAGGGGAGACCTTAGAGCAGCTCCAGTGCCTAAAGGGGCTACAGGAAACCTGGAGAGGGGCTCTGGACAAGGGATGGAGGGACAGGACAGGGGGAATGGCTTTAACTGCCAGAGGGGAGACTGAGATGAGCTCTTAGGCAGGGTTGGAACTGGATGAGCTTTAAGGCCCCATCTCCTGGTGGGAGAGGTTTTCAGATGAACTTAACCCAAACCCCTGCGGCAGGGCCCTTGCCCAAATCATTAGGCAGCAGTGCCCTCTGCTTGGACGCTGGAGATGTGCAGCTTCCCTGAACCAAAGCGGAGAGCTAACAGGGGGAGGGAATAATCCCCCCTGCTCCTTCACCGGCAGTTAGAGAGGAGCGGGACAGTGCTGGGGACGGGCGGGAGCTGCTGAGATTTGGGGTTTGCTGTGTCACGCTCGGGGGATAAAAATAGCGGCGGGTGTTAAAGGGCTTTTGCCGTCTTTTGAGCAGAGGAGTTATTTTTAAACGGGATTATTTTGGCGAAGCATCATGAATAATTCAGCGTTCCCCAGCGCGGGCAGATGGAGCAAAGCTGAGCTCCCAGCATCGCATCCCTGGGACGTGTCTGTCACTTCTAAGGAGACAGCTGGAGGGAGCATCCTTCATCACGCTGCCGGGGCTGCCGGCTCCTTCCCCCGCGGTTTTCCATGGGGAAGTGTGTGGTCCTCAGGGTTGCAACAGGCTGATGTCTCTGCATCTGTGTGTGTTATGGCATTGATGTGAAGGCTCTGCTGGGTGATGGGCTCTTCATCAGGGAGTGTAGTGATAGGACAAGGGAGGGAATGGGCTCAAACTGAAACATAGGAGGTTTAGGCTGGATATAAGGAAGAAGCTCTTCCCTGTGAGGGTGCTGAGGCGCTGGCACAGGGTGCCCAGAGAAGCTGTGGCTGCTCCATCCCTGGCAGTGTTTAAGGCCAGGTTGGACACAGGGGCTTGGAGCAAGCTGCTCTATGGAAGATGTCCCTGCCCGTGGCAGGGGTTAGAGCTGGATGAGCTTTAAAGTCCCTTCAACCCCAAACCAGGCTGGGGTTCTATGATGGCCATGGCGTGTGGTCATGCCTGGGCTGAAGAGCACGAGCAGAGTCTCCCCATGGAGGATCTGCAGCCTCTGAGCTGCCTCTTCCCAGCGCTCGGCCTTGGCAGTGGTGGATTTACGGGTGTACATGACGATCCCAAAGGTCTTTCCCAATCTAAACGATTCTATACCCGGGCATTCTGAATCATAGAATCAAACCTGGGGGCTGCCAGAGGGGTGAGGATGGGTGCAGGGAGGCGCAGTGGGCGCTGGGCGCCTGGGGGCCATGGAGCCAGCAGGCTTTGGTCAGCAGATGGCACAAGAGCCGTGGCTGAGCTCCTTGGGCATGGGGCGGAGAAAGAAGCAGTTGGGAAAAGAAGCGCATCACCCTGCAATGTGCTGAGTGAGGATAGAGCAGGAGGCACGGAGCCCTTCACGCACCCTCCGCAGCACCCAGGGGGTCCCAGCAGGGCTCTTTCCTCTCCCACCAGCAGCTGTTAGGTTTGGAGCATCCCAAACTCGTCCTCGGGCTTCCCACAGCTGTATCCTATTCCACAGGCAGCAGAATGGGTTATTCAGGAGGGAGCCAGGGGGTTATTTAACCCCTAGTAGCAGGGCAGTGAGGGGCTTTTGGTGGCAACCAAACCCAAACTGGCTATAGTCATTGCAAGGGGATTGAAAGAGGTGACCTTTGAAGGTTCCTCCCAACCCAAACTGTTCTGTTATTCTATGATTCTCTGGCAAGGGAAATAGGGATGAGATGGGATGAGAAATGTATGGTGTGTCTGGGATGCAGATGATCCTTGGGAAGGGGGAATTGGGTCTGTGCCTTTGTGATGCTCAGCATGCAAAGCAGCACTGCAGAGGTGCATCCTCCTGCCTTCCCATGGTCCGAAGTGGGGTGTCAAATCCTGCACCACCACACTCCCCCAAACCTCAGCATCCTCCCTTAAAACCCAGGGGTTCCTCCTCCAGCTGTGTCCCCATCGCTGCCCTGTGCTTTGCAAACATCAAGTGCTGCACAAGTGTTCTCCATTATTGGTTTTGACAGGCTGGGTTAAGTGGGTGGATGGGGCCTGGCAATCGCAATGGGCTTTGCTTTCTGCCTTGGAACAGCCGTCAGGGCCCGCCACATCTGCGGGGCTTGGGTTTGGGTTTGGTTTTGCCTCTCTAATGGGAGATATTTATTTAGACGGCAGAAAGATCACTTGGATACTGGTCCAAAAATGTTACTTCAAATATCTGGACTAAACAAGCTCCTAAATTAAGAAGAATTGCTTAATTTTCGTTCTCTCTGCTGTCATCTGTGATTGCCACAGGCCGAAATCCCAGGCATGATAACACTGAGCTAAAACGCAGCCTCAAATAGTTCACAGGGCAGGGGGAAATGCATCATCCTTTATCAGCTATTACATGTCATAGATTTCCTATTTGTCAATCTACCCACCCTTAAAACATATAAACTGGCTGTGAGCAACTTCCTGAGCTGGAGCTGAATACGTGCTGAAGCAATTGGAGGTCAAGCCCAGCAGCCCGTTTGGTGCTCGTGCTTGTGGTGTCCTCTTTGGGATGTAGTTTGAAAGAGGGGAATAAAGCACCGTGATGAATGATGCAGCCACCGGCTCCGAGGGCGAGCGTGGTAATTTTCCGCTTCTAATTCAAAGGCTGCCAAAAGGAAGAGCCTCCTTAAAACCCAAGGGTGTGAATTGTGCTTGCTGAGGATTAGAAACTCCTCCATGGGTCTTGGCCTGATGGCCTGGAGAGTCTCTTTAGAGCCCAGGGGCCGTGTCCCCCTCTTGCAGCCACGTCCTGCTTCTTGCACTGGCACAGATCATAGAATCACAGACGGGTTTGGGCTGGAAGAGCTCATCTCAGTCTCCCCTCTGGCAGTTAAAGCCATTCCCCATGTCCTGTCCCTCCATCCCTTGTCCAAAGCCCCTCTCCAGGTTTCCTGCAGCCCCTTCAGGCACTGGAGCTGCTCTAAGGTCTCCCCTTAAGGATCCTTCTCTTCTCCAGGCTGCCCCAGCCCAGCTCTCCCAGCCTGGCTCCAGAGCAGAGCTGCTCCAGCTCTTGCAGCATCTCCATGGCCTCCTCTGCACTTGCTCCAACAGCTCCACATCCCTCTTGTGTTAGGTGTTTGCACCCATCCTGCCTTGCTGCCTCTATTTCCATGGGGAAAACCATTTATTCCCCTCCAATTTGCTCTAATCTATTTTCACATCACAGCAATGAATTTTGCCCTGGTTTGGCCTTTAAAAGTAACAGCATGCCGCAGGGATCTGTTTCAAATAACCACTGGCATCTGCTGCCTGAGGGCATGAGCATCATCTCAGGGCCAACACGCAGCACAGTGATGCTCTGCTGCGTTGTCTGCTGCCTGCTGCAGCCAAGCCCCAGGCCCTTCCATGCTGGATGTGATATGGACACTCGCTGGTTTCATATAAGGATTTAGAGGGTAGTTACTCCCCTTTCAGTTCAGAAAGTCCTGAGCAGTGTTGAGCAGGAGCCTGCTCTATGTTGGAAGGTTTCCAGGCTGAGCAGCACAGCTGAGGGTTCACTCCATTACCCAGTTGACAGCGAGATGAGGTTACAGGGACCACACGGCGCACGGCCAGGGGTACCCAGGGCATCCTCCTTCTGCTCCCAGCAAACAGGGGGAGATGCTGCCTCTGCCCACTGGCCGTGGCCTCCGAGCGGGTTCTGCCTGTGCCATGCTACAGCATCCAGATGTGTCCATCAGCAGCTGCAGCTGGTTTCTGCAGCCCTGGGTTTCACAATAGGCATTTTTTGCCTTTCACGCCCTTCTCTTCTCGGGCTGTTGTTGCACTCAGGAGCCATTCAGTTGGCTGAAGCACGGCCCCGGAGCCGGCGCTGGCTGGAGGAAAGACCAGGCTCTTGTGTTATTTCCCTTCGTGCCATTCAAATAGCCAGCAGCCACGGCAGCAGGACAGCGCCTCATGGTCGCAGGGCTTGCGGCTGTGCCACGTGCATGGTCCCACTGCAGAGCTGGAGGGAAGACCTTGAGTATGACCCCCTTGATGCCTGGGACCCCTTCCCTGCTCCACAGACCCTCCCTTTGGGTGAAGCAGGGATGGAGCCACGTACCCCAGCCTGTGTTAGACAGGAGGTGGTTGGAACCAGATGATCTTGAGGGCTTTTCCAACACAAACCATGGTTCTGAGCAAGCAGGGTGACAAAATGGGGCCCTTCAGGGTGCTGGTGCATGTGGGTTTGGGGGTGTGAGGGAAGGAGAGAGGTTGCTTGGCTCACTTAAAAGGCTTTTAAAAATACAGCAAAATTTCTTTACATTATTTAAAAGCCTCTTTAAAGAGCAGCTGCCTCCTATTAATACTGCTCGGGCTGATAATCTTCACTGGGATCTATCTTTAGAGCTCTGCCAGCATAAATGGGAGCTGGAGGTGCAGTGGGGGGGTGACTTCGGGCTGAGCGCTGGCTCCAAGGGTGGCCAAACCAGCTGAAAACACATCGGAGCCTCCTGGGAGGAGGAGAGAGGGGAGGAAAACAAAGCATCCCCTTGGCTTTTGGGGTGGGTTTGGGGAACCCAGCCCTTCGGTGGCCCGATCGCTCTGAGATGGGGCTTTCTGCTTTGGTTCTATACTGGAGCGTTCAGTGCGACTGTGCTGGGGCACCAGCGGCTGGACAAACCACCCAAGGTTTGAGGCTCTGCCCCAGACCAGCCCCTCTTCTGCTCTGCCTTGAATCCAGGCCGGAATTGAGGCGATTCCCCATTTTCAGGTGCCACCCCTTGATGCAAACACGGCTTCAAAGGGGACCCTGAATAATCCCACTCTCTGGCGTCAGCGCTGGGGGGGGGGGAAGAGGTTGAGCAGGATCAAAACTCTTTGATTTGCTTTTATTTCCTTTGCTTTCTTAATCGCTTCCTGACAGCCCCGGAGCATGAGAAATCCTCTGGAGTGATGCTGCGCGAGGGCTGACGCAGCCAGGATGGGGTTTGGTGGGGATCAGCACCAAGCTTCAGCTTTGCCTCGCCAGAAGAGAGCATCTCCACGTTCTCTTCCTTGTCATTGCTTAAACCAAATCCATCCTTAGTTTGGCTCAGACTCATCCCAGGGGCAAGCAGGATCATTTGGGAGCTCAAATCTCTGCCGGCTGAGCGTGGCAGTGAGCTGGGACCATCGACTCACTTCTCTTAAGGCACTTGGGGGTGACGAACATGGTGTGCAAGCAACGTATTCCTGTGTTTAAACAACATTCCCAGGCTCGGTAAGGACCTGCCACCTGCGTGAGAAGCAGCCAGAGCACATCAAGCCTCTGCGAGCGCCCATGTGGGATGTGTGCAGGTCCCGACGGCCTTTGGGTTGGTGTCTGCTTAGCAAACTGCTGGAAATTCCAGTTATAGAGGAGATTTTGCTTTTTCTGTGGCAACTGATGAGCTTTTTCTAGCAGTTTGAGGACCCTACAGAGGGTTATTTGCTGTTTTGATGGCAGATGAAACCTTTAGCTTCTGTGAGATTGAGGAGGAGATTGTGGAGCCGAGCTGGGCGCCAACACATGCAGGATTTCTATACACTAATGTGACTTTAGCTGTGCTCGGATGGGAAATTTGGGAGATGTCGCAGCCAGATGCTCCTGGAATACTCTGCTGCGTGTAAAGGGGATGTGGGTGGTGGCTGCGGACCACCAAGATAAGGAAAGGCTGATGTCTGGGGCTGGGATTGTCCCAGTCAGTGTGGATTGGATTTTCAGCCCTGCCAAATACCTGTGAGCTTTGACTCAGTGTCTGGAGTAGCCCCAGAATGGGATGCTGGGAAAATCCTGGGTATTTGTGGAAAATCCGGGATATTTGTGGAAAATTCCTCGGGATGCTTGTTCCTCCCCCCCGCCCCCACCACCAAGGGGCCCCAAGGCTTCAAGGGAAAGGTCCTTGGTACTTGACTCTGATTAGTGACTAATGATGGGCTCCGTGAACTCAGAATCCACCCCTAGGAGGGATAAAGAGGCACAATGCTGGGAGCAGAGCAGAACGCCTTTCCACACCAGAGGAAAAACCAATATTGTCCTTCTGGTAAGCTCATTTTTTCAGCCAGAGCATACCACTCCCCATCCTTAAGGGAAGTTTGCTCCCTGACCTGGGAATCCAGCTCTGGGGCTGGTGCATCTCCCAGGGGACCCCATGGGTGGATCTGCCCGGAGCCCTTTCCTCTGATGCAGCGATAAAGCATCTGCCTGCTCCAGCCCCATCAGTCAGAGCTGCAGCGGTGTCAGTGGGGCTCGGGTGCCCGTCCCTGCGTGAGTGACGAGGAGGAAAACGCTCGTGCGTCGTTGGGACTCTCTTTGCCTCATTGATGGCAGCTCCACCTCGCCGGTCACGCACGCTTCCGGGACTCCCAGCCTCCTCCTTCCTTCTTCCTGAGGACAGTGTCTTTGCCAGGGGAAGGAAAGGTTTACCTTGTCCTGCCTGGGCTGGGTGGAAGGGATGGTGGTCAGGGCAAGGAGATGAGTGATGCTCATGGAAAGGAATGAGAACCCCAAGGAAGCCCTCGTATTCTCCTCTCATTGTTCAGATCAATTTCATATTTAAAGGTTTTATGCTTTATGTGAGTCTATCCTATGGGAGTCGTGCTCCTCACTGGAGGAATAAAGGAGTGCTTAGGATTAGATCAAAGGGACCTTTTCCAGATAATGAGGCACAAATGTGAACTTGAACCCCCCAGCCGGACACCTCATTCCCATGAAAATGGAAGTGATGCTAAGAACCACATGTGAAACAGTTAAACAAACAACAGCTCCAGAAAGAAAAGGCTTTTTTTAAGTCCTGAAAAAAACCCTTCTAGGATTAATTATCAGCACAGCAATAAAAACAAATAGCTGGGCTCTTTCTGCTGGTCCAGGCTGTCAGAATTCCATGCCTGGGCTCGGCATGGCTGGCTGCGGATGGCTGATGATTTTATTGAGCCTGGTTGATTACTCCAAGCCAAACAGCACATGGAGAGAAGAGCAGGGATTTGTTTTCGCAGCACAAACCATTCCAAGCCTGCAGCTGAAAAATAGCCCTGAAGGAAATCCAAAGGAACCAACTGGAATTTTCTCCCAGCTCGGGAATACAGGGAATGTGGTTTCCATGAAATAATTGTTTGCTCTTTAAATAACCATTCAGACCATCTCAGTTTTGTGCTCCTGGACCTGCAGCGTCCGTCCCAGCCAGGGGAAAGGCTGGAGGGGGAATAGGGGAGGTGCAGGTGACAGGGATCATCTGCTGTGGCTATGAGCTATAGAAACCAATGAGGAAAAAAGGAGCAGAAAATCCCATCTGTGTGAAAAATAACGACATTCCTCCTCCCAGGAGCTCCTACAGGTTGGACTTGTTTTTCCTGCTGTTCTTTGGGGTAAAACTCTCATCTCTCTCACAGGTATTTTGTGCCTAAGGTTCTCCAGCTGCTGCTGCCCAGATCCCTCTCCACGACTGTGAGAAGGGGGGGGGGGGTGTTACAGCAGGAATTACCTGACCTTATCTCTAACACCTGACTTGGGAGGAAAGCAGCCTTTGGAAATACAGGTTTGTCTGCTGCAAATGGGATGAGGAGGAGCCCTTTCCTCAGGAAACGCTGGTGTATTGAAAGAAAGCCATTCTGGTGGGTGCCTTGTGCTGCTGACCAAGGTTGTCTGTAAGCTCTCTGCTTGTGCTGAGTATCCCTCCCTCTGGTCAGGCCTTGGAAAGAGGGATTTCATGGAATCCTGAGATCTCATCTCAGTCTCCCCTCTGGCAGGTTAAAGCCATTCCCCCTTGCCCCGGCACTATTAGAAGCTGTGTTACCCTCTGACGTGATTTGCAAACAGTCATTTAATACTGATTTGAAGTAGTGTTAATTCCCCAAATCCATCAATATAATCTTGACCATTGCTTTATACTGAACTATAGAAAGATCTCAGTTGCATTCATATCACCCAGTGTCCTGTGACTGAGAGATCCTGATTTATAACCTGGCAAAATCTGCATCCATTTGGATTTCTTCTGCTTTTTCCTTTCACATCTCGTGTGATGGGAACAACCACTGTGGAGTCAATTTGTTTGCACTTTGATTGTATTTTTAGCATCCTACTTATTATTTCAGCTCCTTTCATATTCCCGGTTGTAGCGGCTGAATCATGATGGCAAAGACAATGTCCTTTATTATATTGTGGAAAGGGTTATTTTCTGCTTTTGATTTGTCTCAGCTCACGGGAGGCAGGAAGCAAAGCCTGTTCCCAAATCTCACTCCCATTTTGCCCAGTGTCATTAGAAGAGCCAATGCTCACACTCCTCCTGTCCTGCTCTTGCTCTTTCTTTCTCCTTCTCTCCCCTTGCTCCAAGCAGAGCAAGCAGGAAGGGTGAGGATCAGGAAAAGCTGAAGTGATTTGCCCCTTGTTTTGTAATGAAACTTTAAAAGGGAAAGAAAAAGGACAAGACAAGAACATCAGTCAATCATGGACTTTGGGCTTTGGCCAAATCACATTAACTCCAGGGCTCTTTGTTCCAGTTGAAGATGATAACCAGGACCTTAATGCACTCTGATGCCACCGAGCTGAGATTTCCTTTTCTGGGGCTGTCTTCTGCACACTCCTTCCACTGTGGTGGCAGGTCTGAAGAGAGCGCTGCTGCTGCCAGGGCTTCGACAGCAAACCCCCCGCTTCTATTAACCCTTGACAAGTTGTTGCACTTCAGAAATGTGGTTGAAATGGGGAACACAAGGGACAAATGTATCCTGAAATTTCCAATAGTAAGAAGAAGGAGAAGAAGGAGGAAAAGAAAGAGAAGAAGAATGAGATGAGCACTAAAATGATAACACCCTCCTGATGAACACCTCTGTTCATTTTAAACACCTGCCCTTGACTCATGTGGCCTGCTTTATAAGCTATGTCAATGAATTGCAGACATTTTAACCCATAGGATGCATAATCCCCACCACGAGGTGGGTCTTGAATTAGGGAGGAGAAAGAAAAACCTGTATTAGGCTGCTGCAGGTGATCTTGCTCTGAGCCGTGCTGAAGAGTTCTCATGGCATTTACTCCTTTGATTTTGGGGTTAAGTTTTAGCACTCGGAGGAAAGAGAACAAAACCCAACCCAGAATGAGCAGGTTTTCAAACAGAATTTGTTGTGTAGAAGGATTCTGGAAACCTCTGCATTTCTGCTTGACTCTGTGCATGGGGCTGGCAAAACCCTCACCTCCTCCAGGGATGGATGTGGCTGGCTGAGGAGGTGGCTGTGCAGGCTGAGATTGATGAGGAGTCCATATGAATAGTACGTTGTATTGACAGTAATTATTTTATAGCCATTAATCATTACAGGAGAGCTGTGGATGCCAGCTGTTGGAACCATGGCATCTGTACTCTTCCCAAGGATTCTTTATCCAAGGGCAGCAATGTTCACTGCCTTTGGTTCTAGCAATGGTTATCCCCAAAGGTTTGTGTCATTTCCCTCTTCCCTTTGCTGCTTTGGCTACTGGTAAGTGGGGGTGTTATTTAGCAGGCAGTGATTTACTGTTAGGCGAGTGGAGGCGCATGTTCCACAAGTGATTTGGAGATTCCTCCTCATGGAAAAGCAAATTAAGAAGCCAAGAGGGTGATATCCTTTCCTAAGCCACTTGGGCTCATCGATTCCCACTGCTGTAAACCACAGCAGCTTAGTTGCTTGCAAAGAATGATAAATCCTGATTTTGGTGACTTACTGGGCCTTAGGATGAACTTCCATTTCAACTAAAATGGGATTTCAATAACAGCAAGGTTTGAATAGCCTCTGGTGAAAATGATTCCTAAGTTCCTGGCCAAAGCAAGAGGACGCAGAGATTTATTTTAACCCAACTGTATTGCTAATATTAAGTCATTGGTTCTTTTGGACAAGTCTCACTCTAACATGATGGAGGAAATGGTATTTAAACTTTGCAGTAGCTTTTGGAGCAATGAGGCTGGATGGGGCTGCCAGTCTTCCCTGGGGATTGTTAAACTGGTTTTGATGTTCCACTGGAAATGAGAGATTTCCTGAATGAAGTGCAAATGCACATTCCCATGTACAGCAAAGACAGCAGTGTTATGGATGCACTGATTAACAAATGGGTCTAGGGTGAAGATGACACCAGGCACATGGTCAGGCTGCTGTCAGAGACCCATCACAGGAGCTTTATTCGCACTGGAATTTCCAGTTGCCCTTGGATGTTCCAGGGTCCAGGGTTTGATCAGACCAGACATATTATTCCAGTCATACTCAGCATGGTGGTTTAGTACTGGAAAGCTACCTCAGGAATCCTTTACTCCACACTCACCCCTGTATTGTCCAGTTTGTAAGTGATGAACTCTGCCTTCATGTCGCCCACAACCCCAGGATCCAAACCTAAGACATTCAGCATCCAGAAGAGACAGGAAAGCCACGATGCTCAGTCAAAGGTAAGTGCAGCGACGTGCTGTTGGTGTTCTCACCTTCAGCAATCCCAGCAAGGTTCAATGAAAGAGCCAGACACCAAACCCCCTTAAATTTGACATTTTATTTCATCGCAGAAGAAAATCCAACATAGGCCTCGTTATGTTATGCATCTTTAATTATAAAAATAAGCAAAGAAAATAACTTGCATCTTTCTCATTACTATGATATGTTCCAAATAACCTTTATATGAACACACCGAGCTTTAAAAATGTAACTTAAACAATAAATAATGACATATACCAGATATGCTCACTGTTTATTCCAGTACTCAGCAAAAAAAACAAACCCAAAAAACCCCAAACTCTCTCCCTCTTCTAAGTATCTTTAAATTATAAATACAATAATGCAAATTTATAATGGCACAAAACATCTAAAGTGCAAACAAATCACAATGAGAATCATGCAAACATTTCTACAGAAGCCCCTCCCCACCCCCGAGAGAAATCACTTTGCCGTGAATGCAAGGTTAAAAAAATAAAGCATTAGAGATTAAATCAAAGGTGAAATAACTGGACGTGCTATTGAGACTCATCCCCCAGCCCCAGGAGACCTCTTGCACCCAATTCAAAGCATCCACACTCAGGCATCCTTCCCTGCTGATGGGAAGCGCCTCCCGCACCTCCTATCCCGTTCCCTGATCAGAGCGGGCTTTAAACCACCAATATAGCCCAAAGTTAGGCAAGGGGACCCCCAGGCCCTCTGATGTGATGGACGTGTGCTTGTGGCTTCCTTGCTACTTCAGCAGAGGAAAGAAAAGTGACTTATTAAAGAAGCTCAAAAATGTGCTCAACGGCAGTGCTGGCGCGGAGAGGCAGAGCTCTGGGGTGCACGGGTCGTGGTTACCTGCCATACCAGAGCAAATCAGATCTTCCCGCTCATCTTCCCACCAAGGAAGGGGACAACAAGTTTAAATTCCTACTGGAAAAAGAGCGTTAGCTATGACACCCCAAAGAGATAGGGTTTTGGGTAATCTAACTCGGGTTTGGAGCAATTGAACCATCAATCAGCTTTATAAACCTTTGGGCTTTCATAGAAAGGGATGCACAAAGCAACAGAGAAGCCACTTGCCCCGAGGAGCATCTCCATGGAAAACCGTGGCTGCTCGATGTCCTTAGTGAGCTCTGCTGCTGTGAGCCCATATTGGCCATGCGGACCCAAACCAGGAGCTGCTTTGCAATGCCAGTGCACCCATCCGGGTGGTGTTTGGATGCTGCCCCAAGCCAGGTAAAGACCTTTTAGTAACTATTTCCCTACACAGCAACACACACTTGATGCACAAACCCTAGCCAGACATCCCCATTGAGCAATGCCCATCTCTCAGCAGTGCAGTGTGAGGTGTAATGAGGTGGGAAGTCACACACACACAGTTCTGGGATCAGTTCCTCAGTATAAGTCAGACTTTCAGGGTCAGGATATTCAAGGGGGCTTTGGTTTTCACCTTGCAAAACTTCTTGGTGTTGGACTCTATATACCTGTCTGATTGCCCAGAGACGTGGTGGATGCCCATCCCTGGAGACACTCAAGGCCAGGCTGGATGTGGTTCTGAGCAACCTGATCTAATTGAAGATGTCCCTGTTCATTGTAAGGGGGTTGGAACACAATGACCTTTGAAGGTCCCTTCCAACCCTGACTCTTCTCTGAGTCTATGACTTAAGAACAAGCAATATTGCATCTCACTTGCCCTGGATGGCACAATTCAGAGTATTAAACAAATAAAGTAAAACAACAACCCTCTACCGTCAGCAACATTTTTTGCTGCTTACAATTTTATGACAGCACTTTTGGGCTACATTTAATGAAGACAGCAATATTAGAAATGCTGCCACTGCATCTGGTTTCAATATATTAGCAGCAAGTTCTTGTTTAAAGGCTTTGTGGTTTAAACAAAAAAAGAAAGAAAACAACAAAAAAAGAGGTTATATTGCTTTAGATTTTGAAAAGAAAAATAGATCCCTCCTTTATTAGCTCTCTACTGGTTGAGCAAGAGTCATCCACTCTGCAGACGGACTCTAAAGGGATGGATTTGGAGCACGGAACTGGCCTTGTTGGTTTCACGCCACAATGTGGCTTTGTTTGGCTGGCTGAAGCCCATCAGGCTACTGTGCAGAGTGGCTGGGGGGGCCCCAGCTACTGCATGGGACCTCCTGCTCTGCTCCTCCTCAGCGAGGCTGCTCAAGGGGTGGATGGGAGGAAGGCAGATGGAGAGCATCGTGCCTCTCAAAGGCAGGAGCGCTGCTTTGCTTCCGCAGCTGAAGAGAATGGAAGGGTTTTTCCTGCCTTCCCCAAAAAATTAACTTTCTAACGGAAGCCATAGGATCCCAAGGCAGCTTTTAGTCAGGCCAAAGAGCTCTGCAGCAGCAGCACTCCTGCTTTGGGTCTCACAGCTCCTCTGTGGAGATAGGACCGGAGACGTTCAAGGCAGGACTGGAGACGTTCAAGGCCAGGCTGGATGTGGTTCTGAGCAACCTGATCTAGTTGAAGATGCCCCTGCTCCTTGCAGGGGGGGTGGAACTGAATGAGCTTTGAATGCCCCTTCCAACCCAAACTGTTTTATGAGTCTGTAAGTGGCCAGTAGGGACAATTCTTTCGTTCTTTCCCCTCCACTTTAACTATGAGAAGAGAGGCTTCTTTCTGGCCCTGCAGTTTCTGTCCTACACATTTTTCTCTCTTCCATTATAAAAAGGCCACAGAGTCGAACGTGAACTCTTGAGTATGACAGAGATGCTGTTTCCAGGAAAAAAAGAAATAGCTAACTTACAAAACTAAGTTTATGCAATAAAGTTATTCTATTCTGCTCCTTTCAAGCAGCCTCTTGTGGAATTTATGTACAGTACATGACAGATTTTAAAACTATTTATACCACAGTTAGAGCAAGACCTTTAATACTCTAATCTTAAGACAGGGTATGTTTCTGTTAGATTTCTTTTAAAGCTTTAGACAGTTAAATACAGTACATAGATGTTAGCTTTTAAATACAATGCAAGATTATGTAACCTTCTGACTAGCTTCAACCATCGACTGGCACCTCTTTCAATCATTTCCATAGTACAAAATGTTCCTTTCCTGATTTGGTGTGTGTATGTGGGGTAGTTTTAACTCATTTTGCACTGTGGTGCCAGGTCACGGTAACTAAAATCATCCACAGCTAGTGAGTTTGGTAAATCAATGGGTTAACAGAGCTGTGTTGGAAGGATTAGGACTGTATGACACTAAGAGACCAGGAATATGACATTCATATTCGTCCATGGCCAGCACAGATTCATAACACGAATTCCATTGACATCTTTAGGATGTGCAACAGTTATTAGTGCATCTATCGTCTCCTACCAGCTTACTACAAGAGAGAACAAGCTATTCTCCTCGGTGCCAAATCTTCAGACTTCAATGGCATTAGTGCTACAGTACATTTAGAGTTTGGTGTCTGAAGGCCTGACTACTGTTATAACGGTTATAGTTAAGACTAAGATCGTTTGGGGGTGTCTTTTTTGTGGGGAAGAAAAGAGATGGAGACATTTGGATGGCGGGAAAGCTGAGACACTGAACACGGCTCCATGCAAAACGTTTTCTTCGAGAGGAATAGAAAAGAATGAAAGACTAACTCTAAAACCAGGTCCTAGTTGTTATTAAAACTAGCTACAGTACACTTGGCTTGGGTGCATTACTCCTCTAGAAGAGAGACTTCAGCTTTGGTAGTGCTTAGCATCCCTTAACACCCATCGTCGCCGCGCCGAGGCGTTACGCGCTTTCGGCGGAGCTGCGCTTTGCGTGCGCCGGGACCAGGCCCTCACCTCGCAGGTTCCTGAAGTAGAGTTTGAGCTTCTGCGGCTCCGTGATGCGTCTCCTGGCGAAGTCAGAGCGCGGGTGGCCCTGGGCGCAGTGGTCTGTCTGCAGCAGGTGGAAGAGGCTTGCCATGTTGGGGCCGATCTTCTCCATCAAGCTGTCCTTGATGGTGCTCACAGTCTCTTCGTCGCACTCCAAGAGGCTCCGCACCAGCTTGTTGTAATACCTGCGCGAGAGTTACCAGAGGTTATTCCGAAGCAGCTCGCAGCAAGAGGGACATGGAGCAGCTGCAATGGATTCAGAGGAGGCCACAAAGATGCTGAGAGATGGGCTTGTGCAGCCTGGAGAAGAGCAGGCTCCTGAAGGGGAGACATTTAACAGCCTTCTAATACCTAAAGAGAGCCTACAGGAAATCTGGAGAGGGACTTTTTACAAAGGACAGGACAAGGGGAATGGCTTTAACTGCCAGAGGGGAGATTGAGGTGAGCTCTGAGGCAGAAGCTCTTCCCTGTGAGGGTGCTGAGGCACTGGCACAGGGTGCCCAGAGAAGCTGTGGCTGCCCCATCCCTGGCAGTGCTCAAGGCCAGGTTGGACACAGGGGCTTGGAGCAAGCTGCTCTATAGAAGGTGTCCCTTCCTGTGGCAGGAGTTGGAACTGGATGAGCTTTAAGTTTCCTTCCAACCCAAACCATTTGGTGATCGTATAATTGTACAATGATGAAAGAAACAAAGGTAGGAGCTGATCTCAAGTGGCAAACCTCTAAGAATCAGGGGTTTTAAGTCATTCAGGGTGTGTTTGACATTGATTTTTGACAGCGCACAAGGTACATATTCTCACTGCATCTGACAAATGCCCCGGACTTGAAGACGCTCACATACATGCTCAAGACACAGAAGGAAGCAGAAGTGATTTTGATGTTCCCTTGCTGCATTGGGAAGAAGATGAGAGTGAGGAGCTAAGACAAGGAACTGACTTCAGTGGGTGTTTTACTCTCTGCTAAACAACCTGAGTTTCTAGATCTTTAGGAAGAAAAATAATTGCAGCTTTCTGATAGATACTGCCCATCACCAAACCACATCGCAGACTAAGCAGACCACTGTTCTGAGGCAGTGCAACCCTTCCTACAAACATATCCATCCCTGCGGCACCATTCCCGTTCATCCTTCTCCCTTCCCTCCATGCACAGCCTTTAGCAAGGAACCAGAAGAGGGAGAAGCAGGTCAGAGCCTGACAGATGCGTGAATTCCCTAGGGACAGATCTGTAGGATGCACAATCAGTGACCGTGCATTTAAATCGCAAGTGAGGACCTTATGCTCTGCCCTATTGCGTGCTCACCTCCTCTCCAGCCTGCTGCTGCATTTTCGCCTTCCAGCAGCCTGGAGCACATGTTCCTTGCTCCAGGAAGGAGGGAGCCAGGAATCTGTGCTGATCCGTTTGCCCAGCCTTCTTAAGCTGAGCAGAGAATAGCGCTGAAAGGATCGATCCTCCACAGGGCAGGGAGAGCAAAGCTGGCAAGTGGGACCTCATGGTACAAGAGAGCATCTTCCTAGGGAGGGAAAGTGGGGAGAGGAGGAGTGGTTCCGCATCTGCTGGGTTACTCCTGCCTGGAAGGACGTTGGGAAACTTATTTTAAGCCTTTAAGGTCACGGTGACATTTTTCCACCGGAGCAGAGAAGAGAATAAGCTGCAGGTGGAGGAGGGGAAGGAAGAGGGAAATGAGAGTTCACATTCAAACTCTTTCCTAACTCTCAGCTCTGGCCTTTAGAGCAGCCAGTGGAGGTCAGGTGAGGTTAAAGTTTCTGCTGCTCTTGAAGTACAAAAGGACCAAGCTCTGGCACAGGAGAGCACAGTGCAAGCACAGCTTGGCAGGGCTGATATTAAGGTCTGAAGCGTGCACAGGGGTTGATGATGAATACATCTGTGCGAGCCACACATCCAGCTCAAATCAGTCCCAGTCCAACAGGACAGGAGGAGCAGATCCCATCCACCATCCTCTGCTGCGCTGCCTCCACCTCCTTCATGCAGATAAAGCTTGGTGGTTTCCATAGCTGGAGCTGCAATCAAACAGCTTGCTAGTGCCTTGGACTGCAAGCCAAGGCAACAAGGCTTTCCTCTCCTCCTGCTCCTGCCATGAGATTAAATCACAGGAAGATGCTATGACCTTTAACTACTTCCTCTCAGTGTCCCAGGCCAAGTGGCACATTCTTATTCTGTGGCTATGTTGGGACAGGGGCTGGGAAAGCAGGATGCTTTAGGAGACCTCAGTGTAAACTATTAGCTGGGAAATCCTGCTGCTTTTGTTACTCAACATGTCATAATATCCTCTGGCTTCAAGAAGGGTTGGCGGCTGTGGGGGAGGAGTTCCCTCTGCCTGGGGAGACAGCAGCTCCTGCTCAGGCTTGGTCCTTTGGACCAACACGTACAACACGGCTGCTGCTACCACTGCAACCCCCCTCGCCCAAGTGGCCACGCGTCCCCCTTCACCCTAGTGCCCCCACGGCCCCACCAAAGGCTGGTTTAACGCTACAGGCCATCAGATTAACCTGAACTGCTCTTTCTGATGCCGCAGGGCTCCCTGCTCCTCATCCCAGCCCTCAGGTGAATGCTGAAGCAAACCTCTTCCTAATTTGCTTGGGGGAAGAGGGGAAAGACATAAATGTAATTTTGACCTTCCAACATGCATGATTTTCTGGATATAATAACTACAATAGAGTTTGCTATAATAAACTGATGCTGGTCAGAGATGCAACCTCCATATATCACTTGCATACCTGTCCTAGGATAGGCCTGGAGCTTTCAGATGCTTCTAGATCAAGTCAATCAGCCACCCCAGAGGAGCTGTAGCATTCGCCATAGCCAGCCAACATGTTAAATTGCAGCTTGGTCTGTTTGCTCTCAAATTCTAGAGCATATTTACACAAAGTGTTCAAGAAGATCCCTTTTATCCCAATCACAAGACTCAGCACTGATTGTTCCAGGATTTAGAGGAAGAAATCCCTGCCCTTGCAGCATGACTACGCAGACTGCAGCAGCTCGCTGAAGCCTCTCTCTGTCCCTTGTCCTTGGAGGATGGGGACAGGGCAGTTCAGTGCTCAGATAAAGGTGCCAGAGAGCAGCATGACATGCCCGTTTCTGCAGGCAAGAAGGAACAGGGCTAAAGACAACCCTAAAAGAGACCTTTAAGAACACCAGACTATCACGAGAAATACGAACAACCGGACCACGGCAGAGCAAGGTTACAGAGGAGCATGTCTGCTGATTCTCTTTAAGCTTTCCTTGTGCTTCATACTGCCATGGGCAAGCCCTCATTTGCCAGGTGCCAAATAAACCCAAGGCAGGGGGTAGCTGCAATGAGAAGGAGTGAAGGAAGTTGCAAGAGGTTGTAAAGCTCTGAAATGCTCAATGTGCCAGAGATGCTACATTGATAGAACTGGGTTTGGTATAGGAAAACTCTGCTTACTGTTATTCTGCCTTCAGACTGAAAGAACCAACATTTAAACAAACTCCAGGCTTTGAAGCAATGTATGTCCAGGTCATTTTAGGATTCTCCCCTGGAGATGTTTGTCAATGTATTCACCAAAGGGAGAATCAGAGGAATGCTGGTAAAACTGAACAAGGACTTGAAAAGGCAGAGAGCTCTTAGCCTGAGCTATAGTAGGACCTTAAGAAGTTAAGCCCATTTGGTTCCTCTCATTTCTTTCCCATTATTGCATTTGACGGATTTCAGCTGAGGGAAGCTCCACGTACCGGTTCGAGAACTGATTCGGAAGCTGGACGACCTCCGTGATGGCTTCAGGGTTCCGCTTGGCAATGCCACACATGTCCAGTTTGCTGTAGCACTCCTCTTGCACCTCGGAGATCATTCTTTGGAACGTGGAGCACCTCCGGATAGCCAGGAACACCTTGGACGTAACCCCATTTGCGATGCATTTCAAGCTTTCTTTCACAAAAGCTTTTCCCTGGAAACAGAAGAAAAACTTCAACTACAAGAGATTTCACAGCAAGGGATGTATGGAGATACTCCACTGCTGTTGGCTGTTATTGGTAACCCCTGCTGCAATTATAGACTTGCTGGAGGTCCCTTAGCAGCCAGGGCAGGGAACTGGATGCTAAAAGTCCAAGGAAGCTGTGGCTGCCCCATCCCTGGCAGTGCCCAAGGCCGGGTTGGAGCAAGCTGCTCTAGTGGAAGCTGTCCCTGCCCGTGGTTGGAACTGGATGAACTTTCAGGTCCTTCCCAACCCAAACCATTCCATGAGTCTGTGAGAATTATTGCATAGTTATCATCCATAGCAGTTTCAGTTGGGACGCACAAGTCCAGAGAGGACAATGAGCCCTGTTCCCAAAACATTTAGGCAATGGAAGTCGTGGCATGAAGAGACTTAAGAGTGCCAGCACCAGGGATGGGCCAGTCCTGCCCTCTGGGATGGGGCTGGGCTACTCACCACACACCAGCAATTGAATGCATTTGGTTCACCGAGACCTCAGGATGCTTTAAGAGCTTTTAAGTTTTGTCCTTGGGAGCAAGAGCACACGTTGGGAAGAAAGCAGAAAGGAAGAGGGCCCTTGGCAGAGCCACAGTCCCTATGATATTATCCTATTTACTCCACTGCGAGCTACTGCAGCCCTGGAGGGGGGATCTGGCCGTGCATTCCCAGGCCTGAAGACTTCCAATTCAAACCCCAGCCCTGTGCCAGGTCACACAGTCAGGAGCTTTACTTTGTTAGAAGAACGTTTATATTTCCTCCTGAAGAGGAAACTTAGCTCTCTGCCCCATGGAACGCTCCCTGCCAAGTCCTCACACAGCATACAGTACGTGGAAAATGTACTGTAGAAAATAGCCCTGAAGGATGCGCTTGTAGCCAAAAATCAAACTGATGGCTCAGAGGAGGAGCTGAGCAGCAGGAAGGGCTGCAAGAAAGGAAGGGTTAAGCCTGCACAGACCCCATCCCCACGAGAACACACAGATTAAGGTGTAAGGCAATATTATGTCCCCTTTATACTGTACCTGAGTGTCAAATTTAGCAGCACTGTACAGGAAGGACTTGCAGATGTCATACATGCCATCTGTGTCACATGTGGAGTTCTCCAGGCAGGCAAAGGCCCCGCAGCCCACCTGAAGGGCACTGTTCAGGCAGCGAACCACCTCGGCTGTGGAGAGAGGAACAGGCACAACATGATGCACACAGCCGATGCCATCAACCCCTTCTCCAGTGCTAAGCAGGTCGTGCTCAATGCTGTCAAGCACCAGCCTGATTGCTTTGAAAGGCTGGAGGAAGAGGTGAAGAAAAGAGCATAAAGGCATTGCTAAAGGGGGTTATTAACTGAAGATCACCACCAAATCGAGGGATGGAAACTGCAACTGCCAACATCTTCCATCAGTTACGTACAGATTAAAAGAGCGGCAGCATCTGACAGAGTCTCAGTGGAGACTCACAGGTCCATCCCAAGCTAACTCTGACTGCATGCACCCATTCAGACTCCCTCTAAAGAAGGCAGAAGTGATGAGGATGGGCCCATGAAGAGCTCTGGGTGGTGAGGTCTTCTCCACAGTTTTAGACCAAAGGGAGGTCGGAGCAGCTTGGCTCACAAACCTCCTTTAGAAATGAGACTGAAGTGATGGCAACTGCCAATAAACTGGCATGAAACGGGCACTTCTGGTGAGGAAGTGCTGGGGTTGTGGCCCTGGAGGTATCTAAAAAGCATAAAGCAGCTAAAAATAAGATCTTTGCATGTCAATCATCAGTACAAAGGACTTGAATGAGCAGCACAACGCTAACCTGGTACCCAGCAGTTTGCAAGCACAGCCTAGAAGGGTCGCATCGCTGAAGATGCGCAGAGAGAAGGGGCATTTGGGCAGGAAAAGTTAAAGGTAATGAAGCTGACCATGTATAATTTACCCCATTGAGGCAGTGGTTGGTCTGAACAGGAGGGTATCCATGTCACCCTAGTTTTTAGTGCAGATATTGTGCATTTTAACAATGAATCAGCAGTATTGCCACATGATTGCCCTGAAATTAGGAGGGATTAACCTTTTTCGGGAAGCTGAACATCTGTCCCCTTATGTGCCTGTGCAAGGCATAGTCATGACTTTTGCAGCTCATGTTACGAGACATTCTTTAGGAAGAAATGCAAAGCCAGCGTCTCCCATCGCTATCCGAGGTGTGGGAAAAGTGAGGGTTCGCATACAGTGGAAGAGAACACACCTTCCTGAGAGCTAAGTTGTAGCCTAAAGACACATCCAGACAACCAGGAGCTTCACAGAACAGAGGAGAAAATACAAAGCATTTTAAGGAATCACCCCATTAACCCCTCCTTGCTTTCCACGCTTGCTTACGTGCCTGAAGGGAGAAATATTGAGTCAGCTCATCCTCTTCTCCAGTTCATAACCTCCCCATCGCCCAAGCCATTCCCATAATTATGTTTCCACAGGTTCAAATTAGAACTTTGCTTGCAGCAGACTTAGTCTGCATTAAGCTTTTATTGTTTTAGGCACGGTGCAATAGTGAGACCCTATGTTTCTATAGCAACCAAATACAAAAGGAAATTGAGCAAACACCCTAGGATAATGCTGCAGAGCCTTGCAGAGCTAAAATAAGCTCCAAATTAAGAGACCTAATATCTTTTCTGTATAGTAGAAGACAGATTCTTAATCCCCATTGTTCAAGACAATGTGTCCAACTTATCTTAAGCATCTCTAGCGCGCAAAGTGGAGCCATCCAGAGCTGACTTGCCAGCAATTTTTCTCTCCATTGTAAAAGCAAGTTTGTTAAATATCACCATCGGGTTTGTTTTATGGTACCATCTAACTGATAGCAATCAGGCTTCGGGAAGAAACGCTAGCAAGGGACAGTTTCTAGGTTACTGCATTCTTCAAAGTCGCATTTCTCTCTGCCCCTCTCTGAATAGGCAGATGTTTGGCAGAACAATGGTTCCGTCAAATTGCCACGGATTTTTATCAACTTCCTCAAAAGCAAGGAATTTAACACCAAAGTACGGCTGCAATTGGAGAAGAGAGAAAGAGACATGCAAGCAGGGGAAGAAAAAGTACATGGAACTCATTTAGGAGCTGGGGGAGGAGGAGAGAGAATGGATTGCATCCTGCAAGCAGCTCACACACCGGTTCCCTGCCCCAGCTCCTGAAAGGAGAAGATTCCTTCTCTAGCTATGCACCAATATCCTCCTGATTCAGCCCCTTAAATTCATACTGCTTCCTACCAGCCATTAAGTTTATAAGCAAAAAGAAAAAGAGAAAAAGGAAAAAGGAAATAAAAAGGAAAGAAAGGAAAAAATCAGCAGCAGAGAGATCTGAGACAGTTCAAAACGTCAGGGTTCAGGCTCAAAGCCCTCCTTGCTGGGTGTTACCTGAGTTCTGGGCTGCAACCCTGGGTTTCCTGGGGCTCACAGAGTCATTCTGTTCAGCTTCATAGGATGCGGATGCACTGATCACCAGCAGCAGGAGAAAGCCAGACTTTAGGAGCATTCTCTGACAAGTTTCCGCTAAGTGTGGTTTTTTTGGGGGTGGGATTTTTGGCTTTTTGGTTTTTTTTATATGGGTGTATGTGTGTATCCCTGTCTCTTCTTCCACTTCGGCTTGAGCAAAGATGTGGATCTGGATACGCGCTCCCAGGCAGAGACAGAAAGGAGTCTGCTGAGGCTCAGGGACGTGCTGCAGCCTGGCTCTGTCTGGCCCCTCTGGCTCCTGCTCGCTGGGGGACCAGGAGCGGTGCCGAGGGCTTTTATAGCCGCCCTTATCGGTCCCCCCGCGGGCTGCGGAGCCAATGGGGAGGCGCTGGGCAGAGCCAATGGCAGAGTGGACTCATTCAAGCCCCAGAAAACTGCAACTTCACAGGAAGAATATTTTCCAGCCAATTAAAAGTACCTGCCAAACAACAATAACCCAAAAGTTAATCTTTGGTGGGAAAGGGGGGGCGGGGAACGGGACGACTTCCTATGGATAATTGAGCTCAAGGAAATGACAGCGCAGCCCAAAATCTTCCCCCACCCCAAAGAACAAATCACCTGCCCTTTAAGAAGAGAGATTTTCCCATCCGTTTGCAGCCATTCCAGCCCCTGGGAAGGGGGATTCGTATGGGCTGGCACCGAGCCCCCGCGCAGTGGCGCAGCTCCGTGCCTGCCCCTGGCCCCCCAGAAAGACAAAGGGGACGTACCTGTGTGCGTGCAGATGGGAGGCATCGCCTCTTGCCTGCCAAAGCACGTGTGCGCAGCCCTGAACCCACGTACAAACACACTACACCTCACGTAGGCACATGCAAATACCCTCTCGGTGCCTAAAACCTTATTCCTCACACACCACACTCCTTATCTTCCCCTTCCCTTAACAAAACCATGCTTCCATACCCTGGGCTTCAGTGGAGTTCTGCTGCTTCTTATTCCCAGTGAAGCTCAAGAACCAATGTTTTAGGTGTTTGGTGGTTTTCCTCCCTCCACCCCCCACACCCAACCCCAAATTGAATCCTGTCTTTCAGATTTCATAACGGGAGGAGGCACCCTAATGCTTGATTTAATCTTCAGTTTAATAGGCACATAATGAAGATTAACACACTAGAGAACTGATTCTCTTGTACACTGGAGACAATCTAAGGCTCTGAGCATTTAAGGGATGAAAGTCTAAGCAGTAGTATTAAGCCTTAGAGCTGAAAGGAAATTGGGAAGGTGCACAGAGAAAGGAGACTTATAGATAAAAAGTTGTAAGTTCCTGCAGCTTAGAATAAGCCAAACCAGTTCAAAATCATGTATTACGGATCAGAGATGAGAGAACTGCTTTGGGATCTTGGTCTCACTCAGCCATCCCCATGATCTTCTCTAGCGAAGGAGAGATACTCTTGTCTCTGTGGTGTCAGGCAAAGAAATGCAGCTTGAACAGATTCCTACATCCATCCATGTGCACAAGGTCCATTTGGATGAACCATTCCTACAAACCTCACGGAAGTAGAGGCACAAATCCCCCTCTTCCCATGGGCATCATTCAGGGTTATGACAGCTAAACTTTAAACTCAATAAGGAAGCAATTTAAAGAGAACACAAGTAGCCTCTTCCTTAGTGGAGCTTCAGAGGCAGTGCCCACTCCTTTACCTCATCTGTGTCTTTCTTTTGCCTTGGTTTGACAGCAGTGGGACCACTCTGGCTCCTTACCCCATCCCTGAGCTCTGACGGCTTCCAAAGAGGAGCCGACAGTCCCATTCGTGTTGGCATAGTTGGTGTCAGCTTCAATTGGAACGAGAACACGAGTGAGGTTGTGCTCCTGCCTTGGGGTCAAAACAACAGCTGTGCCAGATGTTCCCAAAGCACTGAAACAGGAGGGATTCGGCTTTCAACCCGGCTCGGTGACACTGAGCCGACTGCATTGAAGAAAAGAAGTCATTAAAAAGAACTGAAGAGAGGAGCAGCCCTCCAAAAGCACTGTGCTTTCTCTCCTGAAAAGAATCGGTCCAGTTTGCAAGGGAGAATAATCCCCAAAGGTTTGATTCTGATTAAACCCAAAGCAACGCTGGCATTGACTTCAATGGGGGATGAATCACCCTTCTATCTAAGTCCTCTTTGGAGTGGAAGCATCGCATTTTCCACAAAACTGACTTTCAGACTCCGAGCCCGATTCCTCCACCCCTTCCCCCCCAAGGTGAACATTCCTCCTGCTCGGCTCTTTTTAATGTCTCAAGCTGAACTGTAAGTAGTTTGCAAAACAAAACAGGTTGCCCTTGCCCTTTGAGCACGTCTGCATCGTGATCCAAGTCCAAGTGGAAGGTAAAATCAGTAGCAAGTAGCTCCTATAGATACTAAAATCCTTCCAGAGCATTATTCCAGGGCTGATTTACTCCTTGATGGATATATTCAGTAGCTGTACCTGCTTCATGTTTTCCAAGTAACCTGTTTTAATTCCCAACAGCAACAACAGGAGATCAACTGTAAGATGAGGCTCAGTTTGGTAACAGGAAGAGGCACTACAACACAGTGAGATATATTGGATCAGGACACATCCAAACGTTATAACATCAGACTTCAGGTCTCCAGAAAGACCCTGGGAAGAAAAGGAAGTGGGAAAACGACTTCAGGAGTGATGGACCCACACTGAGTTGCTCTCAAATTTGGCAGGAGACTTGTACAAGCTGATTTCTGCCTGAGACATTTGAGTCCTTCAATACCCGAGCCTATTTCCATTACTCATTTTGCATAATGAAGGCAGCAGGAGCTCCACAATCCTGTAACTTCCACCCTGCACTCCATGTGATGGCAGAGGAAAACAGAAACAGCACAGGAATCATTGGATTGCTTAAAGATTGGTGGTTTGCCCAGTCCAGGGGCATGTTTTAGAAGGAACAGGGACACAAGAACACCCATTAAGGGATAAGCTTTTCCCTAAAATCTTCCTTCCTCCTGTTCTCGGGTAGTAGCAGGCCTATGCCATAGGGATCTCACCAGAAGAGGAAAAATCCCCCTCCATAGCTAAACCCCAAGAGAAGTTCCACTGTTTGCTACTAAAGGCTCAGCATAACCTGCTGGAACAGATTTCCCTGTAGCTTCCCTTACAGGATAAACGCTGCCCTGAAGTAGAAGGGTTTGTTTCCTGGCTGGGATGTGTGAAGAGAAGAAAGAAAGGCACTGTCAGTGAACCATCCCCTCCTTTCCATCGCCGTTCAAAAGATCCTGTTAAAGCGAACAGTGCGCGCTATTGTGCCGCGGTTCGCCTATTCCCAAGGTGTCGAGATTTGTGTCCAACCTCGCTAAGAAATACAGGGGGGGAAATGAAAGAGAAGAAGAAACAGAGAGGCAGGGAACCTGAAGTCAATCCCCCCCTGCTTTGTGCTCAGCTGCTCCTTGGCTGGAAGCCGCTGGCAGGGCAGAGGCCCCCCCTGCCATTGTGTAACTGGATCCCTGCCCACCTTTCAGCCCCCCTTCGCCGGCACAGGACCCCTCCATTCGCTCCGCTCCGGAGGGACGTGAGCAACTGCATCACGTCGGGAGTTAGCAACGCTCCGCTGGGCCGTCCCTGCACGTCTGCTCCTTGCAAGCAAAGGAACCTCCTCTCGCGGCGGCGACACCGTGGCACACACGTACGCAGCCACCCCACCCCTTCCTCGCTCCGCACGCTGCACCGAGCACTGCGGACACGCAGGAGGGATGGATGGGATGAGATGAGCAGCATCAGGTGTCTGGGGTCGAGTGGAGCTGGAGCCATGTCCTGTGAGGGGCAGAGAGCAGTCACAGCGTGATTTGGGTTGGAAGGGACCTTAAAGCTCATCCAGTTACAAACCCCTGCCATGGGCAGGGACACCTTCCACTGGAGTAGGGTGCTCCAAGCCGCTGGGTCCAACCTGGCCTTGAACACTGCCAGGGATGGGGCAGCCACAGCTTCTCTGGGCACCCTGTGCCAGCGCCTCAGCACCCTCGCAGGAAGAGCTTCTGTCTAGGAGCTCATTTCAATCGCCCCTCTGGCAGTTAAAGCCATTCCCTTGGCCTGTCCCTCCATCCCTTGTCCAAAGCCCCTCTCCAGCTTTCCTGGAGCCCCTTGAGGCACTGGAGCTGCTCTAAGGTCTCCCCTTCAGGAGCCTTCTCTTCTCCAGGCTGCCCCAGCCCAGCTCTCTCAGCCTGGCTCCAGAGCAGAGCTGCTCCAGCCCTTGCAGCGTCTCCATGGCCTCACTCCAACAGCTCCATGTCCCCCCAGAGCTGGATACAGGACTCCAGGCTGAGCCACTCTCCATCACCCACTTCTCCATCCCAGCACACTGCAGACAACACCTCCACCTCAAGGCAGCTTTTACACCTCAACCAAGCCGCGTGCACTGCTGCACCTATGTAGGGCTGTGGGAGCCGGCAGCGCCGGGCACCCTGCTCCTTCCCTGCCACAACTTCCAGGTGGGAAACATGTTGTAAGGCTCAAACCTGCGCTGTCTCGAGGCCTTGACAGCTCGCCAGCCGCCTGCGCACATCCATCCCGCTGGACCAGATCCTCAGCAGGTGTACATTAGTATAACCACCGAATTCAATATGAGCCCTTCATCTACACCATTATTCCAATGCGTCACTACATGCTGTCTGGATGCAATCCCCAGCGTAGAGTTATAAACCAGGAGTAGCTTCAATTACACTGACAGTATGAAAGCAAAGTAAGGGAGAGGCTAAGCAGAACCTTTTAATTTGCTTAGCCCAAATGAATAACCCTGGCTGCACCGGTGCAAGTGATGTCAGAACTTGTTCTAAAAGGCAGGATACAATTGAGGAGCTACCTGGGTGTCTGCCCCAACACAGCCACTTGGATCCATCTACAGGCTTTGGCCTTCGCTCTAGAAACCTGTCAACAACAACAGCAAAACCCTGCTTAGGATCTTCTTATTCAACAAAGAGATTGGCTATCTCTGGTTCACATGCAAAAAGGCAGAAGAGGTTGGACTGCATCGCGCCCGCTCTGTGTTTCAGGTGCAATTGTTTAATGCCCAACAGGAGGTTACGACTGGTGCCTTCTATTGGCTTTGAGTTAATCAGAAACACAAAGGAAGGAAGTTAAAGGTCTTCTCATTTTCCTCCACTACATGATTTATTCACTTCACACAACGCTGGGTTTTTTTTTCCAATAGAAGGACTTATGTATTTCACTAGATTTCTGCTGGCGTTGTTTTGTGTCTTGTAAATGCAATGTATGATGAAAAGGGATTACTAATAATAACCCGGTATTACTTGCAATCCTATGCTGGAAATCCTGACTGCCTCTTTCAGTGGGGTTTTGATTAAAACCAAATGTGCATCACGTAGCAGATACATAAAGAACTTTCAACACTCAATTCGTGGTACCTTGGCCTGATGCAGGCACTGAAAATCCTCATCTGTGGAAGGTGAAACAGGCCTTTAAAGGCATTGCTGTAGCAGGCTGGCAGCTTTACTCTAACCAAACATGGATATCCCTGGCTTGGACTGGATTTGCACCTGAAAAAGAGTCAGAGGCTCTTTAATCCTTCCATTCAGCAGGTAGATGTGCCAGCCCCAGCCCCAGCCCTGAAGCACCAGCCAAAAGGAGTTACAGAAACAGGACGTGGCCCATGGAGGTGAGGAAGTTGCATTTACACCCGGCAATGTGCTTTGGCAGGGTATCCCAAATCATGCCGATGAGTAATGGATTCTGGAGGATGCACATGGAGACGGAACGCCAGGCTCCTGCACGCAGTGACAGGGCTGCTCACCTGAAGTCGAAGCAATCAGAGCTCAGAGATGCTGACACTGATGAAGATAGGGAGGAAGCCCCCCAAGTTTAACAATGGTTGGACACCCACCTCATCCACCCTCCACCCTGCTGATCCAAGACCCCCAATCCTTTTGGCTGCAGCAAGAGTTAATCCCAAACCCCACTGTGAGGGTCTCTTTACTCAGAGACTCCCCCATCTAAGTGGGACTCCCACCACAACAGCCTTTGCCATAGAGGCACCCCCCATTCCGCACGTGCAAGAAGTATTTCCCTCCCCCTTCTCCAGAGCCTGATGACACTAGCAAATACCTAAAGAGTTTCTTGCAAAGGCTTGCCTTAACCAGAAAGAGGATCTCTCATTAAAGCATAAAATTAAACACTTCAGAACAAAGCTATTGGCACATTAATATGGAGATTCTGCCTCTCCCCCCCTTCATCAAAATGCATTAGCCCTTCATGTGTAATTTGCATTGGAAAGCGTAGGAGCCACATAGCATTAACAGCTGTGAAATTGGTGTCATTCTTAAAGGTTAAAATAAACCCAGCTATTCTCTAAAGCTGCCAAGCATTTCTGTGCAAGATCTATGGCCAGAGCCTTCATGAATCATGAATCTGCTTTTTTGTGTGTGCGCTGTGGAAGAATCCTTGGGGAGAGCTTTCCCCCTCTTCACAGAGCATTCCCTGCTCAGCCTCTTGCAGGGTGACCTCAGCACGAGGTGCGAAATAAGGCGAGCAGGAGTCAGGCAGCACTGTACATTGCAATCTGCACAGCAGCTCTTCCACAGAAGGGAAAGGAAGGAGCCGGCAGCTCCTCACTCCACTCTTGAGAAACTTCCCTAGCCAATAGTCACTGGGATTTGTGTTGCAAGAGCGTCGTGGTGTAGTTTTACCCTTTATGACCCTAACAAGTCACAGATCCCACAGCGAGTGCATTGAACCTTCTGTTTACTGCCCTGCCAAGGACGTTCAACGCGAGAATCATTCTTCCGCTGTGATTTTTCAGGAGGTAGGATATTGTCAGGGATAAACTGCTCATTGCCAAGGCCTAAACCACACAGCACCTTGTTAGATAAGGGGAGCGAAGTGAGCAGAGCACCGTTCAAAACATAGAGAAGCAAATGGGAAGTTCCCCTGGGGATTACAGCCTCTGGTCTCTGTGCCACAGGGTGACTTGCAGCCAAAGCAACCCCAGGACTGCAGAGGCTGAAGGGTGCTTGAAGTCATTTTATCTCTGGGAGTCTGGGCTAGGCACAGCAATACCCATCTGCGGTACCTGTTGTCACAGGAAACCCATGGGAGTTTGCTGTATTCCTCTGAGATTCCCATCAGGAATACAGCCACTCTCATCCTTTCAGGTCTCCTGACAACAGCCACTGCCCCAGTGATAGTCCCAGAAGATAACCCCCATACCCTCACTCACTGTGAACTCAATCACAAGGATTTTGCTTCATTTCCTTTGGAAACTTAACATTCATTACAGTAACCGGAGGGAAAGGAAGCACCACACACCTCTCTCCAAGCCTGTGCAGAGATTAATGGTGCAGCTTCCTCTGCCATGCTTTACCCCTGTGAAGTCCTACTTGTGATGCAGAGCATCCCGAGCTGGGAGTGAGCATAGCGTTACCTCAGTTCAGATGAAAGGTTAAATCCAAATGGAAACAGGCCTTGAACAGCTTGTTCCCAGCCATGCTCTGCTTGCCACCCTCTAGAACTCATACTATCCTCCCCATCTGCTGCTTTGGATGTTAAACCCTCAACACTGCTAAGTAAGTAGCGCTGTGAGGAGTCGCGTGCGTTGTCCGGCTGAAGTTCACTGCGGGTTGGCCGCCAAGGGAGATGATGATTAACTTGACAGCACAGTTTGGGCAGGGAGAAGGGCTGAGTTTTGTAGAGAACAAGTCAGCATCTCCAGTCCCCTGCTTGCCATCTCCTACAGCAGGTTCCATTAGAACAGGGCGTTTCGTCGCTGGACCTCGCACCGGCTTCTGCAAAGGAGCAGGAAAAAGCAGCAGGGAGTTCTGAATAATGCATTGTGGTTTCTAAGCTGATTTCTTCTCCCCCCCCCCCATCCCCACACCCTCTTTTTGATCAAAACTGATCTTAAAATAGGAGAGGAAAAGGGCTTGCATAAATATCTGACAGCTGCTCCAAGCTCTCGTGCTAGTGCTGTAACCAGTGAAACAGAGAAGAATCCTGATCTTAGGATGCTTTGTGTTGGAAGGGACCTTAAAGCTCATCCGGCTCCAATCCCATGCCATGGGCAGTGACACCTTCCACTAGAGCAGCCTGCTCCAAGCCTCTGGGTCCAACCTGGCCTTGAACACTGCCACGGATGGGGCAGCCACAGCTTCTCTGGGCACCCTGTGCCAGCGCCTCAGCACCTCACAGGGAAGAGCTTCTGCCTAAGAGCTCATCTCATCTCCCCTCTGGCAGGTTAAAGCCATTCCCCTTGGCCTGTCCCTACGTGCTTTATGTATTTGCCATGAGAACTTTCACCTGCACTGATTTCCTAACTGGGCACGCACCAATACAGAAGAGATCCCAGCTCCAGTGGTCACATTTTAAATGAGGCATTTTTGCCTTTTTCGTACCATTCACAAAAAGGGAGAGGAAAGCAGGTTGTACAGAACAGAGCTCTAAACACCCATATCATGTCCAGGCAAATAGGTGAGCTTTAGGGTGCTTACAAAGGTGTAAGGAGCAGAGGTGGGATAATTATTGCTCCTCTAGGCAGCAATCACAGCATCCCCAACTCCGATTTAGCTTGCTTTGCAGCAGCTCCTTCTAAACCAGCTATGGGAAAGTAGAGACATCACTAAACGGGACAATCAATTTTCACGGCCAGCAGCGTGTTATCTTCGGAGAGAACAATCCCTTTGTAGTCCTAAATTGAGATTTGTCTTCCAGATTGCAGTTGCATCAGATGGAAACTGAAACCAGAGCAGCCACAAATTGATTGTCTTTTCTAATTGTCACTTTTCTGGTGCGCAGCCATAAGGAGAAGCATGCTAAAGGCCTTATATGAACTGGGAATTCGCCCTAGTTCAAGCCAGCACATTGAAGGGTTTTGGGAGAGATTCCTAGTTTACATATCCCAGCACAGCAGCTTTGTCCATCACAAACACCAAGAGCCTTTGTCTGGGGAACTGTACTGTTTTAGCCCATGGTTTTAATTTTAAATAGAACAAAAGAGATCTTTTATCTCCATGAAACAGTAGGGAAACTGATACAGATCCACAAGTGGACAGCCAATAGCAAGAAATGAACATCTCAGCTAGCTCATAATCCACAAATCAGGACTTTGGTCCTGCTCTGCCTGTATGAAGCAAGTCGCAACACCCACAGTCCTCATCTCAAGATAGCAGAGTTTAACCTTGCATTGCTTCTCATGGAAAAATTCAGGACTGGGCTCTACCTAAGCCAAAAATCCACCACAAAGCAAAAAAGCCCAACCCACAAACCAGAAAACCTTCCAAAGCTCCAAGTTAATCAAACCCCAATGAAGTTTATGAAGCCTGCGATGAGTTTCAAATCCATCCTTCATGATTTTTAGCCTCATTCAACCACGTGACATTATACCAACTGTACCTGCATGGATGTGTGCACATCTGTGAGCATCTCTGGGCACCTTCAGCTGCATTTGATGGGGGCATAAATGCCTCAGAGCTCCCCATCACCTGTGTCAAAAGTAAGTTGTTAGAAAGGACGGCTGTTAGAAGACAACCCTAAAACCCACTCAAACCCCACAGCATCTCATCTCCCCTCACTGGATGCCAGAAACTCCAGGGAGGGAAGAAGGGGGGAGATGTCAAATGCCCCTGTTGTGGGAAAAGCTTCAATCGCAATTAGCAACTGCCCACAAGACTCAAGTCTGTGGGAAACCAGGCTTTGTTAATCCCTGTGCTCAAGGAAATACTTATTTGTACCCTGAGGAAGGGGCCTGTTTCCTGCCAGCTGCCTTCCCACTGAGGGGACCAGGGTGGGTGTCTCCATCTCCAGCCACCACTGCTCAGGACCCCCGCATGTACCCACTGCCGCAGCATCCAGCCGCTCACTGATCACTTATGTAGGATCTAAGTATTTAAGACCTGGCTGGACAAGCTACGCAAGTAATTTGAAGCTTAATCCCTTGTGATATTGAAGACATGGCTGGACAGAGCCTGGGAAAATGGAATCCAATAGCACTATCCAGAACGATGGGCCGAAGGACCGCAGAGGTTCTGCCATCATTTTTATCCTCATTCTTCCACCTTTTGGCAAGTTTGGAAACTCTCAGTCTCCCCCCATGTATACTCTGTCTGTCACAACACTATCCATGCTTTTGATCCAGGAGCAAGGCTTTGGAATCTCAGATGTTGCTATAGGCAGGGAACTATCACTGGGGCTACAGGATGAGGTTGGCTGGTGGCCAGTCCGGCCCAGATCAAGACAATTGCTCCACAGCAACCGCTGTAATAGCTACTGAACAGCTAATCCAAAGAGCTTACCAAAGCTTTGAAAAGCTTTTAGCAATCTTATACCAGGAAGCTCCTGATTTCTCAGCTGAGATTGTCTCTTCTTACCGAGAACGTCTTATGGTGGATGGCAGGTATTTGCAGGTATTATTTCGAGGGATTTCTGAGCAATGCTGAAAGCCTCCTGCTTACCACAGAGGGCTCAGGAGAGAAAAAAGGCCTGGAACAATAAGTGAAAACTGCTTAGACCTTTGGCAAAGATCACAGGCAAGAAGCAAGGTCTCACTTGGAACCGCTCACCGTGGATTCAGGGGAGCAAAAGCCTCCTGAAGCTACAAGACGGAGGCTGGATAATTCACAGCACTTAAAGAAGGTATGGATGCAACGGCCTCAGATAGGAGTTTGCATCACAGAGGTTGGAATGCTTTTCCTCTGGGGCAGGTATGCATTTGGGGCTCCTCCTGAAGCAACAGTGTAGCCCAAAGCAGGGAACAATAAGCAGGGGGAGGTAGGGAAATCAAGGCAGGAAGCTTTTGCGAACGCTCCAGTTCTAAATATAGGCTGGAGTTTTGGTTATTTTCGTGTACAATGCCACCAGGCAGCCAGCTCACAGAGCAGAATCTGCAGAATCATTCCCTTCACACCAGCAATGCGCTTCAGCATGGCTTCCGGGAATAAAAGTGCACATTTGGGCAAGGATGCAAAGAATGCAGAGTTCAGCTCCTCCGGATCCGAGAAGCAGCGAAAGGCCCTAATAGAGGCACATAGAATCCCATCTAAATATATAGACACAAACTGAGAATAGCCTGCGCCAGCCCTGTTCCAGAAGCCCGCTCCGAGCTCTCCCAAAGCCTCCCTGACTTCAGCAGCCTTTGGGTCATGCCCTGTCCATACCGAAGGGCAGGTTAAATTGGGTTTACAATAGCCCCTTTCCATCCGAGCTGCCCAACGCCTCCAAGAACCCATTGGCTTCTCAGAGGTTACAGGAATAACATTACACTTTGGAACCGAAATCGCTGCTGTGACTGTGATGGTGTCCAGAGCTATTTAGGGATTAGATTAACACAGAGACTTTGTGAAGCATCAGCTGTATGGCCACTGGGAGTGAATCAGCAGGCTGCTAGCCTGGGGACCAACTGGTAATTGAAAAGGGGGAGGGAGGGAGGAAGAAAGGCTGGAGTTTCATATCTAACGGTTTCAATACATTTCAGTTGCTGGTCCAAACGGTTCAAAGGATGTGCCAGGCCTGTGCCTGCCTTCCCAGCCCCCCGGCAGGCTTTTAGCCTCAGCTTCCTCATTAAAACAGCTTGAATAGAGCTGCACTTGTTACACATTTCTGCCTGCAAAGCAAAACCAGCCTCAGCATCCAGGCAGCCCTGCTCCCTGCCCGCCTTTATCCACTGGGTCTTTACCTGCATGGGAAGAGGCTTCTTCTCGTTATAACAGAAGTGACCTGCTGCAGTGGAAGGTGTCCCAGCCCGTGGCAGGGGGTTGGAACTGGAAGAGCTTTAAGGTCCATTCCAATACAAACCAGTCTGTGAGTCTACGATCACTTGTCCTGGGGAGGATGGAGTGGATGCCTGCAACCAACAGCAGTAAAATGCATCCTAACACCTACGGGTAGCTCTAAACATGTCCTCACCAGAATAAATGGCTTAAAATCTATAGGCTTCACTGAATCCCAAACTGGTTTGGGTTGGAAGGGACCTTAAAGCTCCAACCCCTCCCATGGGCAGGGGCACCTTCCACCGGAGCAGGGTGCTCCAAGCCGCTGGGTCCAACCTGGCCTTGAGCACTGCCAGGGATGGGGCAGCCACAGCTTCTCTGGGCACCCTGTGCCAGCGCCTCAGCACTCTCACAGGGAAGAGCTTCTGCCCAAGAGCTCATCTCAGTTTCCCCTCTGGCAGTTAAAGCCATTCCCCTGTCCTGTCCCTACATCTTGTCCATAGCCCCTCTCCAGGTTTTCTGCAGCCCCTTTAGGCACCGGAGCTGCTCTAAGGTCTCCCTTAAGGAGCCTTCTCTTCTCCTGCCCTACATCCAGTGCCAATTTACTGCACTGGTGAGCTGCACTCTGCACTATTTGCCTCTTTCAATGGGCTAGGAGCTGGTGACAGCACGCACAGGGCCAGGGGACCACCAGGCACTCTCCAGATGACCTCGGAGGTGTCAGGGAGCGGTTTTTGCACACTCACTTTTGCAAGCTGCTACATCAGGCGAGTTTTTCAGTTGGAAACAAGCAGCACCAGGCTGGGCTGCGGAGCTCTGGGCAAGAGACGCCTCGCATAAAGCCTTCCTTGCAATACATTACGGAGCTGCCTGAAGCCTCTATGGGTTATATTAGAGCCCTAGACAGTTGTCTGACAAATTCCTGGTGAACAAAGCAGACAGAGCTGGAACTCAAGCTATGCGCGAGGCTATTTATGTTTGTTGGATGTGAGTTATTCCTTCAGTAAACGTTTCCTGTTTAAGAAACACAGATTTTCAGCTCAACATGCCGGAAAATGCCCCTATCCCGAAGCAGTGATTGTCACTTCGCAGGTTCTGCTGCTCAGATCCTGCCCTTCTCATCTTCAAGCATCTTCAAGAGATTTTCCCTTCAATAGCCTCTTTTTTTGTTGGTTGTGTTTAATAAAAGAGGCCTAACCAGGAGTTAGTGCCTTGAATGTGTTTCCAGGAAATTGAAAGCATTCAACACTGCAAAGTTAATCTCCCCGAGCATAACCCATTGCCAATTAAGTTCTTATAGAAATGCACACTAAGCAGCTACTTAAACATACATAAGCTATATGAGATGGGGAGCACATGTTCCTGCTGAACACGCAGTAAACTTGGGTTTTACCCTCCTTAAATGCACGTGTTGACTCCGTTTGCCTTACGCTTTCTAAGGGGATAAACACAAGCCTCACTGACAAGTTAATCTTAAGCTGTGTGAACACAACGAATACAAAGGATAGTGTATTTTCTCCGAGGACAGTATATTTTCTGCCTCTAGCACTCAATTTTACTTCATTAATGATGCTCCACAACCTTTTTTCCTAAGGGGAAGCCTTCTGTCCTCATCCCACTGAGTGGAAAAGTGATGCACAGATGCAGTCAGAATACAATGAGGACCATGGCAGCCCTGACTGTCCGCTGGTAGATCAAAATCCTAGAGGCACAAACAGCCCCAGTGCCTCATTCCCAGTCACTCCTATTTAATCACTGCATCTCATTTTCTTCCAAAGCGGGAACACCACTTCGGTATTCCAGCTTCTGGTCTCCTTCCCGCCCATGACAGCACTCCCTATAGCTCTGTGATGCACCTGCTGTCTCGGCCTTATCAATTCCACAGTCATCGTTGGTGACATTCGAACAAAGCTCTTTACCTTCGCATCCTTGAACACAGAAGACACAACCGCTCCCACACACACTTCAGTCCCTAGCCAGCCGATATCAGCTCTTTGGCCTCCCACCCAGCGTGTTGCTGTGGTCCTTCACAACACAACAGCATGAAAGGAGCAGGGAGGCAGCTCTGAGCTCTGCTCTGCTCTCAAAGGCTCGGTGACTCTTGTGGCAGCAGAGCTGTGGTGAGCCACATACCACTGCTCCAGTTCAAAGCATCTCTCTCAGGAGGATGGCCAGAAGCATCCCAAATTGAAACCACACACTTGACAGCGAGAAGCCGAATCAGCTGCATCTCAGACTGAGCACATCACGGCTTGTTAAACAAAGAGAACTCTGCGGAGAGACAGCAGGGCTCCTCCTTGGGGACTACCAGGCTCAGCAGGTAGCTCAGGGTGTGCTTAGCTTTATCAGGTGGAAACCAAGCACATCCTAAGGGCCAGGCTTGCAGCACTGCACAGGGGCTCCTGCTTTCTACCAACGTTTGGGCTCTGGAGAGCCCATCTCCTTCACCAGAAGCCACCCACAGTGGGGGAGATCTCTCCATACATGACTGTAGGTGTTCTCCCATTGGGTAAGGCAGATTTGGGCAGTCAGGTCACCGAGCAGAATGCTGCTGCTCCATTTGGCTTGTCTCAGAGAGATGCTGCTGGGAAGGAGCATCTGTTTCACTTGATGCAGTGCCCATCACCCCCTAAAAGACCAGCCACCACCGAGGGCAGTACAAAAGGGGACAATCTGTCTCCAACACCTCTTGGAGAATGGGATTCTCTTGGCAAGATGGGGATGCTCATGTTTACATCACCATGAACCCCCCTTCCACCTACATGAGCTAGAGTGATCATCGCAAACCACAGCAACACACTGCATCCATCAGCAGCACCCGAAATGCTGAACCCTGCCTTAGTCTTCTCTTGGACAAAGATATGACCTAACAGCAGAACTTGTTTTCCATGAGCTCCGTGTTGTGATGAACACAGTGTGTGTAGGCAGGGTATGCCCTAACACGGTGCAGACTGAAGAGCCCTCATCATGGCACGCTTAGGGCGGCTGGGGCTGGAAGTCCCACGCTCTTTCCGAAAGGCGGCTCTGCTCGGGAACCGGGGTGGGAGCGAGCCGATTCCTCCCAATAGGTGGCAGCAATGCATGGAGACTCGGGCTCTGCTCCCAGCCCTGGTCCAGCCTCGGGCGCAGGTGGGCACCCGCAGAGGCAAACCCTACAGACAGCATCCTTGGGGCGCAGAGCAGGAGCCATCCAGAGCACGCTGTGCTGCTGCTGCTTCATTCGTGCCCTTGAATGCAGGCAGCTTCCTCCCCCCAGCCTTCCCCTCGCCCTCCCTCCTCCAGTCCTCCACGACTTTTGTGGCGCAGGCTATTAAACGCCGAAGGAGGAAGAGGTCTGTAGCAGCAAGCACAAGCACTAGATGTACTCTGAACATAGACCGTGTCAATGGAGCTGGGGTTTTGTTACCAAGTGTCCCTAATCGAACTCTTTGTGACTTAATCACGCTTTTGGCAGCGGCATAAGAAACAAGTAATGAATCAAGTTATTGTATTTCCTGGATTTTACTCTGCTATTGTAGTGTGTGACCCCAGTGAATGTGGCGATTCCACTTCTTCCCCTGGGTTAATTCCCCCAGCCCTCCGAGCCTGGCAAAAAGGGCTGTTTTGGAAAGAGCAGTTTCACTAACACTATGTGGCATAGAATGGTTTACAAATCTCATCTCGGACTGTTAAATCTCTGCAGAAGGAGCAGGGGCAAGAGCAGAAAGGGAAAACGGAAAGGGTTCAGACATGTTGGGAGCCGGGAATCCGGGGAAAGAAAGAGCAGTAAGAAGTTGCTTTACAAATACAGGCCTCCTACTTTGTTAACACATTTAAGTAATGTTAATTGCAGTGCACTGCAGTATAAAGAGGCATTTGTAATTGATTAATCTATGTTTGCCATTTTCTAATTAAAGAGAAAAGAAACCCTAATTATTCCACTCTGTACTAGGCAGCGGAACAGTCATTATGGAATAAGCAATTTTCCCTCCTCAGACACTGGGTTCCCCTATTCTCCCACGTTACATAAAGCCCTGCCACACAACGCTCCCTGCAGCACGCCTGATTTCTGCTTATTAGGCACTACCAGCACTGCTGAGCTTCACAGCATCCCACTGTGCGGGACTGAGAGCTCCAGTTCCAGCTCCCAGCCTCGCAAGGGATCACTGTGGGATGTTTTCCATACACCCTCCATCCCCTTGGAAAATAAAGATTGGAGAAAAAGATGAGTTTTGGGACCCAATCCCATCACTACATCTGTACTGATGCTGGGAGCTTGGAAAGAAACCGAGGGAAGTTTTTCTCAGTGGGAAAAATCAAGCATTGGAATAATCTCCCCAATGCTGGACACTGAAGACTGGGCTGGACAGGGTGCTGGGCCATCTAGGTCATGCTTTACCTATAGAGGTTGGACCAGATGATGCTTGAGATCCTTTCCAACCTCATATTTCAGGATTCTATGAAGGTCATTGGTAAAAGCAGCAATACAAAAGCCCTGTCAGAGGGTCTGTGTCAGGTGGAAATTGATGACACCAAGCCTGAGCTGCTTTGCTCTGCATCACCTGAACAACAGCAAAGACGGTACTTGCCGCCCTTAGGGTGCAAATCACAAGCTGTGGTCCATGGTAATGGACTCAGCCCCAGGTGCTATTACAGCTCCTGACTCCAGCCTCTGGTGCTGAGCCCTCTGGATTGCTCCACCTCCTCTCCCATTATTCCTTCCTCCACATCCCAAATACTGCAACATCCCTCTTTGCTAGGGGAGGACAGTCCAAGAGGAGCAGAAATGGATAAATGGTTTAGTATTTAGGTAAATGCACATAGACATTGCTCTGGGCTGTTGAGCCATTACACTGATCCTGGAGTTGGAGCTCTTTCCTGACACTGCCATGGCTTGGGCTCGGTGCTCCTAAATGGAGATGATGGGCTCAGTCCTGCCCAGGTGAACATGTCCTCCTGCCCTAGTGGAAGTTGTGCTTCAACCTCTGGACAGAAGGCTTTGAAGTGGAACAGATTTCCTTCATCCCAGTGTCATGCCAGAGCCAGAGGCACAATGGAAATTCCCCCTTGTTCTGTGCCCACTTTGTTCCCTACAGGAGAATCTCTGCCTGGCCTTGCCTTGTCCCCATGCTAAAGATAAGAAGATGAGAAGGGAAGAATCACAGAACTAATGTCTTTGTAATGATGTGGAAGAAGGGCCAAGCTGCTGAAATCCTCCCATTGTGAACCAGATGGTTCACCCATCCCTTCTCCACCACACATTCAATCTCAGGAGGATTTTCTCCTACCTGGTGTTTCTGTTCTATCCCGACGGTCCTCCTGAGCCGATGGAATTCCCAGGTACAGCAGCGGGAGCGCTTGCTCTCAGCAGGAGCTGTCTGTGACTTGATTTGACAGCGCTGAAATGTCACCAGAACATAGTTCTCTGCAGAGGGATCTAAGTGAAGGAAACCACCAAGAATTCGGTTCCACATTATCACCTGAATCACTAGTAAATTATCTCCTTTGTGTTAAGGAAGGAGTACTTGGAGCAAAGAGAGACAAGAAAGTTCATCCAACCTTCTTGATCTGAATCCCCTTTGGGCAAAATAAAACTATATTCTGGCTTTCTATTCCTTTATAGATTGCAGGCAATGAAAGCATCACCAACCCTCCACAGTGTTTGGCTTCAGTCAGCATAGATGGAATCTGGGGCTTTTGGAAAAAAATGGAAAGGGTTGGGAGATGTCTGTGGCTCTGACACCATTATTTATGGACCTTCAATGAGGAAAAATAACCAGGAGTGGGAAGTGAGGGGAAGGACAAGACAATGAAGCTCAATAGGCTTCTTCTGGCTGATATAGATCCCCACAAAATAAAGGGGGAGGTTTGAAAACCTGTAGGTGCCCACAAGATTGGCTTGGGAGAGGCTTAAAGGAGAATCAAGAGTTTTCTCATGGCTCCACAAACAACTGCCATTATCCATAGCTCATCCCTGTGTGGAGCTGAGATTTCTCCTCCCCCTGCAACAGGCTGGAAGAAGTGGAAAGGTTACACATTTATCTTATTTCCCCGTCTCCCAGGACCTGCCTTCACTTTTCCCCTATTTCCTTAATGCAGGGGGAGAGAGGGAGCAAGGGAGAAAAAGGAAACAAAAACGTTCCCCATGGAGAGTTCAATTCAGCAGAATTACACTGCTCCTACGTCCGCTCTGAGGCTCTCTCCCACGCACAGCCTGTGGCTTCCAGCACAATATCTGCACAGCCCCAGCACTGTGTCAGCTTTGATAAGAGCCCCTGTGTAATCAGTGCAGTACCAGTTATCCGGCTACAATACTGTATGATTTCCTCTTGTGGCTTCTTCATTCCTGTTTATAATTAAAGAAGGACTTCTTGCCATGCCAAAGGCTATACAAAAATAAGTAATAAGTAATAAAGTGATGGCATCGAGCCAGGAGCTTGCTGCTGCCACTCTTAGCCTTGCAACACAGTAATATCCAGCAGTGGTTTAATAGCATTAAGGTTTTGGTGTTTGAGTCAACTCTTTGCATTTTGCAGTTATAGGAGGATGCAGTCAGCCCAGGTGAAGGAAAAGGCTGATGGGGTTGGGGATTAGTGGATATTGAGCCTTTCTCTTTAGCAAAGCTTTCAATCATCTGCTGGGCTTTCTTCACATCATTGTGTTCACTCTGCTGCAATCAAATTGGCCCCAAGTCATAAGTAGGGCAGGTGGTTTGAAGCTCAACCCTGGAGCCAGAACTTGTTCCATCCATTAATTATTTGTGTTGGATAATTAGCACGAGCACTATGGAAATCATGGCCCCATTGTGTAAATACATATGGTGCCCCCAAGAGCTTCGGATTTAAATAGACGGGAGAGACAATGGGCAAATTAGCCAGTGCTACACAACAGGTCATCGAGAGCCAGCAGTCCCACCCCGACTTCCCATTTTCCAGGACAAACTGTTCTCTTCATTAGCCCATGCAACATCAAAGTGCTCCAAATCACAGCCCCATGCTTAGAAAGTCTTCATCTCTCTCCAAGTGCCATCGGTCCCTGTCCTTCATTCAAAGGGATGTAGGGATAAGGAGGAGGTCTTCTGTGTCACTGTCTTTTCCCTGCTCGTGGAGAAGCTGCACAAACCAATCTCCCTCTGTTGCATGTGGGAGAGAAATTCCCTAACCACGTACATTTGTGGGGCATAACTATTGAGCAATGTGCTGTGATTTATTCTTGGCTCTGCAGTAACTTGTAAGCACAAGGACTGCAGACACCCAGGCAAGTCCCTTCCCCTGGGGACACCACAGGTGTTGCCAGTTGACAAAGGAGGGTCTCAGATGGAAGGACTCAAGTCATGCAGGATGTCTGTGGAAAAGGGTCCTGGGTTTGCCACTATGGTGCCACAGAGCCATTTGATTGTGTTGAGCATCCTCTTGCTGGTAAGAGGAGCAAGCTGAGAGCAGACACAGCAGGGGACTAATCCCAGCAGTACTAAAGAAGTGTTTAAAAACACAAGTGTTAAAAGGTCAGGGTGATTTCTTCACCTGTCTCTGATATGTTTTATCCACTGACCTCACTGGGATGAACTCACTTAGGGAGTTGCAAAGGTTCCCAAACAAAGGCTCCTACCCATTCCGGATTACACATCAAAACATTGCTCCCTGTCACTCTGAGTCACTCCCCGGCTGCTGAACCAAGCCTAAGCAAACCCAACCAGCCCAACAGCTTGGGGAGAGGGCTCCCTGCCTTTGATGTCTTTGGCTAGGAACAGTCCTACTCTTCCTTACACCTGAGAAAACATTCTGCTAAGAACCTCCTTTCCTTTCGCTTTGCTGCCGTCATTCACACTCTTTTCTTCCTTCGCTTCCTTTCCTTAAGGAGGAATCAGGTAACTGAGGTTCCCAGCGTAATTCATGAATTAAACACAATCCTGAGTGAGACAGAGGAGCATGGAGTGCTTCTTGCAGTCATCTCCTATTGCTCTGAAATAGAGCCACTTCTCATGTGCTGTTGGTTTTATGGGGGTTACAGACAGCCCTCAAGCATGGCCCATCTAAGGGGTACCTCAGTGCCCTTCTCACATGAAGTCTCCTTTTATTTGAGCAACTCACCTAGAACCTGAGGTATAAGACACTCAAAGAAGTCTCACCTTCCTGTACAAACGTCCCATATGATCACCACATAAAAGGCACTTTCTAGGTACATTCCCTTTTTAAAAGGAATTGCAGTCATTCAGGGTGAAGGGCAGGCAGAAAGGACCGGATGAAACTGGTTACAGTCTGGATCATGACTTTAGGATGGCTCTTATTTCATTACCATCATTATCCCTCTACTTCTGTGTTTAGGAGGCCCTGCAGTATCAGCTTGCTTAGAAAAGTTTCCATCATTAGGCCTGATTTTGTACTCATTTAGGAGGACACAGTGCTGAAATTGCTGGAGCTGCCCTTCTGCAAATCCTTCTGGAAATGCAATTCAAAGCCCATTGTGGTCAAGGCCTCATCCACCGAAACCCACTGACTTCAGCTGCTCTTGCATTAGACCAGAGGTGTGAGGAGAATCTGCCCTGGCTTTCCTTTAGGAGACTTTGGAGCCCCATCTGGCAGCTTGTTTCCTGTCCTTGATTCATCCTGATGCTCACATGTATTGAAGTGAAACAACACAGGCTGTTTCCAGTTTCTGCACTTGGAGCAAGACTTTCTGCTCCAGCTTGGGTTGAGAAGATCAATGTTAGCTGCAGAGCTTCCTTGGTGTGGTTTCCAGGATGCTTTCGTTTCAGACTCCGTTTCCTCCTTCCCCCATCCATGGATGCAATTTTATTCTGGAGGGATGGAAATGTGCAGTGCAAGCTTGTTAAAAACCAGATGTTTTCTGCTGGGGGTGGTGGCAGAGCAGAAGAGACACTTACAGGCTTGACTGAAGTCTTCCCAACTAAAGCCTGCCACAAACCTGCAACTGCCTTCCTGTGACAGCCGCCTAAACAAGACTGGACGTGTGGATCCGGCCACCGAATGCCCTGGTCAGAGGCCTTATTCACTGCTCAGTCACTAGAGCAAGTAACATACTTGGTTGTCCATTGCTCATATGTGTTTACTCTCCACTTCTCCCCTAGCCATAGGCGATGTTCAGGTCAAAGCCTCACCAAAATGAAGAGGACCTGTTCCCCAGCTCCCACTCGCCTTTGGGGTAGGACACAGCAGGGCTTTAGCAGCTGCTTCATTCTGTTTCCCACCTTCACCTTAAGAATCCAGTACATCATTGAAAGAGGTCTGCACAGGTCCCCAAGTCCTACCTGTGGTGATGAGTATTTGGAGTGAGCGTTGCCACACCACATCCTCCTGCAAACATGCTCAGTTTAGCTCCTCCTAAACATGTAAAGGACACACAGAGACAGAGTTATGGCAAGACACACAGTCAGCAAAGACAGACAACTCCAGCTTTCTGTTGGCATTAACATCTAGACATAAGCAGAGAGTCTTGACAGACAAAGTAGGAGTCCAGTGACACAGCGCTGTTGCAATGGGGAGTAGTAATGCTGTGGAACCATGAGAGCATTTCTAACCAGACAAGCTCTGCAAGGCAGCATGATGAAAGCTGTATCAGGTGAAGCTGCAGTCTGGCCTTAGGCACTTTGACTCAGGCAAAGGTGAAGACATGTACTTGTCTTTTTGACCCGGTTCCTTCAAGCCCCATCCAGCTGTGCAAATAAAGATGATTTATGGAACGTTTCATTACTCACATCACTTACACTCCCAGAGACGATGCTGTGTTATCTTAAGGCTTTTTTTAATACCTGATCACTAAATCTTTCAAACAGATGAACTAACGAAGAGGTTGAAGCTGATGGATATGTGCAGTGGGTACCGCTGACTCAGGGAAGGACGGAAAAAGCCATAAATACCAGAGCACAGGCTGCAATTTCATGTTGTGATTCAAAAAGAGATGTATTTTATCAAAGAATCAGGAATTGCTTGGAACAAGAAGAGCAAATGGGTTTAGCACCATTGGCGCTGCTTGAGAACAGGGGCTTGGAAAGGTCAGAGGCTTGATTCTCTTCATCATGAATTGCATGCATGTGTCTCTGGTTTCAACAGCGTTCTCAGCGATGAGGAAACCAAGTGTTACTGACCAGAAGCAAACAGTGATTACAGAGCAGGACCATCTCCTGTGGGGTTTGCGCAAGTACCAATAAGATCTGAACATCTGCTACGTTCATCCTGACCACTGTGTGGGCATTTAGAATGAGACAGACACCACATCTTGCCCTAGCACTGCAATACGTCTGATAAACTGAGAGTAGGATGGAAGAGATAAGACAAATCTGGCTCTTCAACAAAAGAGAGGAGGGCCAAAAAGGCCTGGTTTAATTCTCTTGTATTAAACATGAAGCAAAGTGCCACTTCTCTATCACACTGAGAGCGATTAATTACAACTTCCTCCAGCATGCTCGTAAAGGAATCTAAATCACAACAAGGTCCCGTCTTACAAAGAGACTTTATGCTTCACGTGTGATATCACAAATTACTTCAAGTGATGGGGTGTCAAAGTGGTAATTAACTTCTGAGTTTAAATTACACTTTACAGAGGCAGAACCCATGTTCTTACACATCAGATATTTTTATATACTATTTCCTATGGGAAAAGGCTCCTATAAAAAGCAACCTACTTGTGTCTGGCTTTTATTATTTATTGAACAATGCTCCAATGATTCACAGATCTTCTCCAGACAGCTCATAGACAAGGCCTGTAGTGCAAAGTTGAGACAAGGACAAAGACTTCTGAACTCTGATGCATAACCCAAAGCTCTGTGACACTCCCCACACCAAAAGGAATGGACAGGGCTGGGCTTTCTAAGAGAGGGATGCAAGAAATGCAGGTACTTTGGTGAAGGAAGAAGCCAGATTTCTATGAAAACTGCCATTTCAGGGCTGTTTCCCTCTGTAGTGAGCTTTGGGGTACACTCATTCCAACAGTGCTTGTACTGAACCCATTCACTACTAGTTCCTCCAGCACCTTTCACTCCAAGGAGCACCCAGCAGGTTCATTTTGGGCAGGCACACATTCTTCTTGGGCCTTTGGTTGAAAGCTCTACCCACTTAAAATGCATAGCAACAAGGAGGGTTTCATGCAGACGGGGATTTACTAGTTTATATAAAGGCCATGGTTAGAGCAAAAGGTTACCCAGATCACTGTCCAGCTTCACTGGGGTGCTACGGAATGTTTGAAATGGTGTTTCTCCCCCAAAAGTCTCCCCAGCAGGTTAAATGAAAGCAAAGTGTGAGTATGACAAAGTCAGTGTCATTGAAGGCAGCTTCAACTGAGCCCCCTCGCCTCCCATGGTGCATGGTGGGTCTGGCTGAACCTCCCGTTGTCAAGGGGGCCTGGAGAAGGTAACAGTCCCAAAGTGGTGCTCTGGGGTTCCCACAACCACCATAAATCATCCCTTTAATTAGCTCCATTGCTTGGAAGCCTGTTCAGCCCCTAAACCCAATGGAACAACTTTAGTGGCTGTCACATCTCCTTCTATCCAGCTGTTAAATCACTTAAAGGCAGTAAAAGCTACATTCAATTCTCTCCCATTACCGTCACTTCCCACGTAAGCAACGGCTGAAGCTCTCTCTCTTTCCAGTGGAAGGAGAGGTGGGGTCCGTGGGATCATGTTCTCAGCAGTGAATCTCAGTATTAAAACATCATCCACCCAATGCAAAGGGTTGAGAACCCCATGGCCTCTGTGACCCCTGAAGGAGCGTTTCCAGCTCTGCCAGAGGGGCTCCCTCTGTTATTGCAGGCAGCCCTGTCCTACCCTGGCTCTTGTTCTTGTTGATGATTGTCATTTCTAATCTCTTGGCAACACACACGGGCCAAAAAGGAACAAAAATACCCCAACAAAAAGAAGTTCCTCGGAGTTGGCTGCATCTCAGCTTCCTGGCTTGAGGGATGAACTGCTCTGCCCCAGATCCAGCTCTTCTTAACATCCAAAATACGCTGCAAGAAAGGTCATTGGAAGGGAGGGGGCTAATTCAAGGCACAATTGTATCACACTTAAAAAACCTTGAGCTCGATGAACTTATTCCCCACCTGACCAGCAGCACCCTGAGTTTGTGCAAGCGTTCCAGTCCCACTGAGGATTCATAACTCGTCAACTTAACAACATGGAATTTACCTGTCATACTTAAGACTTAATATTCCACTGATTTTTCTGCCTTGTTTTCTATTCCAGCCTTGGTGTTTCACCCTCTGGTGTCACCCACATGTGTTCTCATCCGGCGTGAGCTAACACAAACCTATTGACTCTCATGGTGTTACCTGCCGTGAGACCCTGGATGGTTAAATGGAAGATCCTGCCATAAGGTGCACAGGGACCGAGAGGATTTTGGTTTAATTACTCAGTTGCACAAGCTTCCTACTTCTGGTCTGGGCTTCTCATTAGAATAAACATATTCCCTTTGAAATCTCAGCAGTTTCTGTGGAATCCAGAAGGTCGCTCCGCTATATGACATGGAGAAGCCTGGTGTCATCTTCATTTTCAGACCCTTATACCCTCACATGTTGGGCTATGAAAGATAAGCTTAGAATCAGCAGGAACTTCATTTCATGCCCTGACAAATCCAGAAGAGACTTTTGTAAAGCCTTCAGGGCCAGAAAGATTTCTTTCATATCAAGTGTGTGATGACATTTGAACCCAGAGCACCTATTTTGTTTCCTTTCAAATGCAAAATGGACTGCGGTTGTATCTGTAATTGATGCAATTACAAAAACTTCCTAGTTACCCCCTCCTTCAGCATTATCGTGCCTCCCTTTGGAAATGGTTTCAGTCACATTTCCATCGCTGGACTCAGAATGTTCTGGTTTCTCAGCTAAAACCTGTAATAGAGAATCCTAGCAGAGTCTCTAGAATTCACATTCGCATCTGGGTTGTGTTTGGGTTTTGGCTTTCCTTAACAGAATAGCAAACAGCAGCTGTGAGGAGAAGGAATATCTTTGGGATTCATCCTTGCTTCAAGACAATGAAGTTACATAATAAACCAGCAGAAACCCATGTGCTTGAGCAGGCAAGTTGACAGCAGAAGCTGGTGCAGGGCCTGGAGCGCAGTGTGATGGGAACGGCTGAAGGACCTGGGGGGTTCAGATGGAGAATAGAAGGCTCAGGGGGGACTTGATCGCTCCCTACAACTGCCTGAGAGGAGGATGGAGCCAGGAGGGGCTGGGCTCTGCTCCCAAGGAACAAGGGATGGCACAAGGGGAAACGGCCTCAAGCTGCTCCAGGGGACGTTTAGACTGGAGATGAGGAACAATTCCTTCCCCAAAGGGTGCTCAGGCATTGGAACTGCCCAGGGCAGGGCTGGAATCACTGCTCTCATTCTTCCTACTCATTACATCCAAGGGGCTGTGTCCAGGCCCCTTTTCCCCTCACTATGGACAGCCTTCCTCTGTCCTTCCTGTCCCAGTGAGGTTCAGTGAGAGCCCCAGCAAAGGAATCAACACCAAAGGGAAGAGGAGGGATGTGTGCCCCTGCTTTAGCAAGAAGATATTTCCTTGCTCGGGAAACACTCTTTTCTGGAGCAATCTAATGGCCAGCAGCGCAAAGGCACTTGCAAATCCCAGATTCAACCATGGGGCTATTATGCTTAAGAAGCTATGGATGGACTCTTACGGCTGCTGCCTAATTCTTATCCCTAGGAGGATCACCTTCCATCGTGCAGGATTAAAACTGGAGCAATAGCCTGTAACAAAATAAACACCTGGGATGTAACTAGAAGGAGTAAATGCTTTCTATTCTCATATCTATTTGTTTCTCTTAGTAGGAAACTTCCACTGTGAGTGGAAACTCAATGTTTGGGTAGTTTAAGATTTGGGTCCTTTTAAAGAGTAAAAGGAGATCACAGAAACCATAGTGTTTAAGAGGTAGACAGTCAGCTGGACAGCCTGAGCAGGACAATCCTGTCCTGGTAGCTAAGCCAGACATTCAGCGCACTGCATTTCACAGTTAAAACACCAACACTGAGAGAACAGATTGTCCCAGCAGCTCTTAATGAGTGCAGAAAGCTGTCAAGGAGCTTTCCTTGGACAGCAATCTGAGGAGAGACATGAGGATTCCTGCAGGAGAACAAGCTGCATTGTCACCACCAGGAGAAATACAAGTGTTTAATTTGGGGGATCTGGCATAAGACAGTTACTGTAGGTGGGATGCGCTGCCTAAACCTCCATGCTTGGGAATAGTTCCTATGAGCATATTCTCATGGGAAGCGTTCAAGGCCAGGTTGGATGGGGCTTGGAGCAACCTGCTCTAGTGGAAGGAGTCCTTGCCCGTGGCAGAGGGTTGGAACTGGATGAGCTTTAAGGTCCCTTCTAACCCAAAGCATTCCAGCATTCTATGATTGGAGCCTGGGTGTAGGTATGTGTGAGTGCATGTGGTCTTTGCTCCTCATCCAGAGGTGACCGAGACACCTCCAAACAGAAACATTTCTTTCCCAACAAGGAAAATTTGCCAGCTCCCAGCTCCTGTTTTCTCTTCCTCTTCTAAGCATTGGTTGCTGTCTTGCAGAGTTTCAAGTGCACAGTTTCTCACTGCCCAGCTCTGCTGATGCCCAGAGGTATAATCCAGCTCAGCGTGGTACCCATGGCAAAACTCCAGTTGCATTAGGTAAAATATATCTTTATGCAGGGAGCTTAAATGACTCGTTTAAAGCTACAAGAAAAGGAGTTAATTAGGACATAGAGGGCTTGTGTTGACTAGCTGCTTTTAATCCCTCCAGTGTAGAAAGGATAATATGTAATGGGAATTTTTCATTTAGCTTTTTAAGGCTTTGAGAACTGCTGGGCTTGCGATGCTGTTAATGCTGGTCCCTGGGCCAAGAAAGTGTCATCTCCATTTCTACCGCTAAACTAAAACAATGTGCTGCTGAAACACAGCTATATTTAGGGGCATAATCTGTTCTAAGGACCAAAGAGAACATCTAACAAGGGAGTCTGGGAAGGAAATTCCCTGAAGGTGGGATATTTCAGAGCCGCTTGCTGCAGAACACACTTTCTTCCAAAGCAGCTGATACCAGCCATTACAGGGGAGAGCCCAGGAGAGCAATGGACCACTGAACCCTATCTCTGTTCTATTCATACATCTGCTTTGGCAGACCTTGAGGGACTGAAAGACTTCGCTCCTGTGCATCACACTGTATGAAGAAGGCTCTTCTAGCTCCATGTGAATCTGCTCCATGACTTTGCCACCACTTGTTATCGAGCCTCTGTCATGCTCCATGTCCTGCAGTAACCAAACTTTCCATGGAATGCTTTTGCAGCTGAACCTTTCTCATGCATGAACCCAATGCCCTCTTGAAAAGAATGGCTTTTATGGGCACTGCTCCTTTCACCTTCAGGACTGTGCATTTGGAGATATAACAAGTTAAGAATTTCCTTATTGCATATTAATGCCCTTAATGTGCTTTGAACCTTTTCATTTTAATTGCATTAGTTGCCATTCTATTTAAAGTTCCTACAATCTGGTTACTCTTATTCAAATCAGGCTTCCGATTCTCCACACTTAGCTGCTGTTTTTCCGCTTTGCTAAATGTGGAGCTCTTTTGCCTGTGACCTTAAAATCAGCATTAGCACCTCGCAAAGGGCAAATGGGAAGAGACAACCCCCTGCTCTGCAGCCATGGGACCTGACCTTATCCCCACTCAAGCAAAGCAGGTGAGGCAATGATTTTTCCCTCATGCACTTCTTAGTTTTCATTTTCTTGCTATAGAACCTTGTTTCTGGATGCATGACACTGAGGCAAGGAGAAGGCAATGAGCTGGTGGGAGCCTGCACAGTCATCTCTCCTTGCCTCAGTTTCCCAAAGCTGAGCTTACAGCTCACCAGAGTTTTATCCTGCTGCTCCATGACACTGCACGGACTTGGTAGAAGAAAACACAAAAATCAGCTGCAATTAAGCAGGATCAAAATAGCTCCCCTCCCATTTAAACAAGAAAATTAAGCCACGTTGGTGTTTTTTTGCCTCTGCCCATTTATCAGCTGTTTCTATGGAAACACTTGTTTTTCTTAATACTGTGTCTCGTTTGTATCGTGGTAACACCCTGTAATCCTGGTCCCATTGTCCTGGCTTCAGTGGAGACGTGCAAAGAGAGAGTTCTTTAGTAAAGATCTTGCTGCCTGCTTCAGACTTTCACACTGATTAACTTAAACTGATAACTCCGGTGACCTTACACTGATGCTACTGTACCGTAGTCACTATTAGTTTGGTTGTAGTGGTTTATCCCGGCATAGGCTCAATATTCCCCTTCCTGGCTTGAACTGAACTGAAACGAATTTGATTGCAGTTGAGGAATCAATGTTTACTCAGCAATTTGCAATCCTTTAACTTAACTGGTTTCAAATCGCAACTTCAATAAACCACTTGAACTGCCTTGAGCGAGGCTATTCCTCACTGCCAGAAACTTTGTGGGGGTTTTGTTAGGTCCTTGTGTAAGATTGACTCGCATGGCTCTCTTGTCCAGTAAAAAACCAGAGAAAACAGGATTTTGAATGGAGGAACGTTTCAGCTGAACTGATGTTCCTGTTTCTCTCTCAACGGCAATGGGATTTCAAAGCACCTCTGCAGAACTCATCTAAACCAGGGTGTCTTTGGAAATACGGATGCTCTTGACTTACTCATCCAGCCTATAAATCAAAGCACAACCACTACCACTAAGAACACTCTTCCTTGAAAACCTCTCACTCTTTGAAACACACAGGGATTACTGGGTATGTCCTAAGGACACATCTCTAATGCTTAAAGGTGTCTACACTGCTGTACGCTTCCTGAACATTAACAGAGGATTGAAGGCCACAAACATTGATGTTTCCTGTTAGCATCTCTCAGTGAAATGAATATCACAACAAAGATGACACGGATGCTTTCAAATGACAATTAATCATATTCAGAGGCCAGAAATAGCTGTGTGCTATTTCTATTGTGGCTACCTTTGATCTGCTCTGGTGAAAGCATTAAAGTTTGAGGAGTCTCTGACGAGCAACCTGCGTCTACAAACTTCTTCTCACGCGAGGGGTTGAGCATCTCCTAGTGAAGGCCAGAGCCCAGTTCTGCAGCCTAAGCCTGCCTGTACTGGGTAAAGACTTGCAGAACCAGGCCCTTGGTGGCCTCTGCTCCCTGCTTAATTTGCTGTTATTTGTTTAGCTCCTGTGCAACAGAGGTTTCCTTAGCAACTGCTGTATCCTTTTACAAGTCATTGTTAATGACACACATTGACGTCGGCTGTGTACGAGGATGCTAAAAAGGATGGCACCCAATAAAAATAACCTTGGTGATTACCCAGTTTCCTTAAGTAAACACCACTATTATCCATCAGGAACTTGCTAGAGGGACTTCTCTTTTGAACAATAATGTATGTTGCCTTTAGCATTACCAATGGGAGCCTTTTTAAGGCTTGCAAAGGTCAATAGGAAAATCTCTTGTCCTTTTCTCTTTGTGCCTAATGCCAACACTTACTAGCATACATCTGGCCAGGAGAGAGGCAACTGCTCTCTAGACTGTCTTGCTTCTAAAGCCTAAGATCCAATTTCCTGTGCAGAGAAAATACCACTTTGTTGTTAAGTGATGGGAGGTGAAGGAGCTCTGGGCCCTATTCTCAGCTTTCCCCACACACTTCCCGCCTGATGGTCTCCAGATCAGTCGGGTTCAGGTTCCTCAAAACAGGGGCAACTACTGCTCCTCATTACAAATCAAGCAAAACCAGTGGCTCCTTCCTCCTGCAGATTCCCTGCACTGAAGAAGCTGCAAAGAAAAGATCAGTGGAAGCAGAATAAAGCTTCCCAACAGGGTGAAAACCATCAGTTTTCTTCACTGGCACCATTCCCTCTCCAACTCCATACAACATCTGGTCCTGAAGGCAGAATGGGAGATGATCAACTAAGTTAATTGCTGAGTTCATTAAAGTTTTTCTGCAGATATTGGCCAGAGGCAAAGGAAGAGATGGCTCAGAGCCATTGTCCAACATGGCATCAACAGGAGCATGAGCATGTAGCCGATATCTGTTGAAGGAGCAGGTAGAGTAGCCTACGTTGAGTTCATACTGCCAGTCCTACGCTCTTATTGGTACCAGAGAGAGCTAGTTTAAAGCTCGCCTGTATCTGTTTTATTCATCTAGAATGCTGACATGCCCTGAAATGGAATTTGGAGGTTTTCCCATGGCAAATTATGACTTTTGTATCAAAACCTGATTATTTTCCAGTTTGTGATTATTATTTTTTGACAAAAAGTTGACGCTATTTGTTTGCAGATAAAACTGGATTCGCTCTTTTTTTCTGATGAAAAGATGAAAAAACATTGAGGCAAACATGCTTTCCATGAGTGTTTTCAATTTAGTTGGAAATCTCAAGTTTATACAAGAAAATGAGAGAAGAAAGTTTCAAAAGCATTTTCTACCAGTCCCAAGACCTGGACATCTCTGGTTTAGCACATTACATGGGTGGGGTACAGCTTGATTCCAAACCAGATTCCAGGTCAGGAGACCAGGCTGAGCCTCTCTTCACTTCCCCCTCTACACCTAAGGGTGCACGGATCTGGGGTTTGATTCAGGCTTATCTCAGTAGGGGTTTCATCCTAATTGCATGCAATATCCTCTTGCTTTCCCCTCCAAATGCAACAGAATTGTGGGTTCAGGGAGAAGAATGTTTTAGTTGTTATCTCAATGAATTCCTGAGAAGCTGCACACTAACATCAGGCTTGGATACATAAAGAAGGTAATGGAACGATGGTCTCTAGCTTACCTGAGGGGAGGACCTCATCAGCATCCCTGGGATAAGCAGCTCAAACCCAGCTCTAAACCAGCGGTATTTGTCTTCATTTCAAGTTCTTCAATACCAAATGATGCTAAAACTAGAGGACAGTGACTGTAACCTCAAAATGAGAACCCAAATTTGACCAGATCTTGCCATTGCAGTCTGTTTTCATCTTGGGCTGCAGCTCTTTTCGAGTGAGGGGCAACCAAGGACCAATATTCCCTTCTAATTCTTCACAGCTCAGTCTATAGGCTTTGCATTTTCAATCACTTTCTGTAACTGCCCAAAACAATAAACCAGATTTCATTGGCTTGGCAAAAACTGGGCTCAAAGAATCTCTTATGAGATTAGGTCCTTTCTGCCATAACAGTGCAAAGTGCCTAAAGCTGCTGTGAGCTGGTACAGCACAAGTGCTGCACATTCCCCATCAAGCAAGCACAGGTGAAATGGCCCAGAACAAGCATTCCTCTGGGTGTTCTGACCCATACAAGGAGATTTGCAGGGGCTGGGATAGAAGGGAAGTTGGGCTGGGAAAGCTGGGCTGCTCTAAAGATTCCTTTTAAGTATGGCTGAGGAAACCAGGGAAGCCTGGAACTGAGAGGCAGGAAAAGCCTGGAGCGAATCCCTTCTTTACTTTTCTTGTGGGGGTTGTTTTCCCTCTTTTTCACTTGCCCCCACAGAGAAGAGACCTAAGTTCTACTTGCAGTTTTGCTTCATGACGTTGGATATGGCCTTTCGGTCTTCTCTGACCTCGTTTCCCATGTATAAAGTGGGGATATTCATAGAAGCAGAGTCAGAAGGGGACTCCAGGTCAACACCCAGTACCCTCTTCCAAGATGGGAGCAGTTTCATCCATGTTATTTCCAAAAGCCTGTTCCTGAGAGCTGGAAATTGCTCATGAAAAGCAATAAATTCTTGCTGATCTTGTGTGAAGCTGTTTTGAAAACTTTGTTTCTTTATTGCTGGGATGTTTTTCCTAGGATTTATCCCAAGTCATGCCTCTTCTCACGTGTGCATCATGGCCCTGAAGAACAAAGCTCTATCTACAGCAGGGATTTAGTTAAGGACTTTAAATGTAAAATCAAACACTTTGGACAGTACCCGTAGGAAACAGTATCTGTAATACAGATAATATAGTAGTATCTATATAGGACCATCTATATTATATTATCTATAATAGCATTATCATTCCTATTATTATTCCTTCATCAAAGGCAGCTTCCTACACAAGCGTTCAGAGCACACATAAACAACAACATGCCTGATCTAGGGGATTTGAGTGCCCAGCTCCCAGAACTGGAAACCAAAACCCATTTAGCGTCAGAGCAGGATGTGATTAGAGACTGATGGCATCTCTATGACCACAAACGTAACTGAACCTCCGGTTCTCACTGTGGAACACAGCTGCCCATGAGGATGCATTCTGATTTCTTCCACCTTGCAGGGTAAGCGCAACGTCTGAGCAGGTAGGTTAGTGCCTTGTTGTTAACCCCTGGCAGGAAATACGCCATCAGGCTTGTGAACAAGGAGTGTGGACAATTTCTACTCTGATTATAAGGCGGCAGTTTTCACCAGTCCAGTGTGAAGCAATAGAGACGCAGGTTCTTTTGGAGATAAGTCAGTGCTAAAGCTTTTGTGAGTTACTGCTCCGTATGGTCATGCTTTAAATCCCCAGATGTTCGGATCTCTTACCCATGGCTTTAAAAGCAAACACTTTCCATTGTCTAGAAGTTATAAGGCAATAAAACCTAGGGTGCTATTTCAGTCCCAATACATAAACACGCACATGAAGTTGATAGCAACCAAGCTGAGCAGCTGAGTGTCTCGTGAAACTCCTGCTCATGGCTTTCTAGTCCTGCATTAGCTATTAGTGACCATATTCTGCAAAACACACACAGTGGGAACGTGCCTAGCTAATCTGCCCGAGCAATCTCACCCCTCTCTTGCTGAGGGAGAGTTTGTGAGAGTTTCCTTTGAATCATTAGAGGAGACATCTAAAAGGAGGTCTAAAAAGGCTGTTAGAAAAGTCATTGTTTAGTTGTGACAACAAACACGGCTTTAGGGAAGGGGGAGTAGTCATTAAGTTGTTCAGCCACAATAATGACTGACAACGTGTGTGCATGGGGGGAAGCAGGGGCAAACATCCCCTGTGGGGTTTGCTCTGTGGAGGGGTGTCAGCTGGACCAGTTTCAGACTGAAATATCTGAGAAAGGCAGATTCCTTCGAGGCAGGATGTTTATAACCACTCTGGGGCTGACGCTTGTGTCCACTGCCCGTATACACCCATGCTGTGTTTCTGTCACCACCACTGCGTCATCCTCCTGCTCCTTCGCTGCATCATCCTCTTATTCTTTTTCCTTCCTGCTTTAATCGTTCTCTGCTTAGAATCCTGCTGCTTGCACAGTGCACACAGGGAGATGGACCCTCAAGTCCCTGCCACAGCTATTTGTTGGCAAGAACCAGAAGCTGCAGCCCTGTGCCATTTAGACCTCCCCCTATACCTTGCAGTTTCTCTCTTCTCCTCTTTCTTCCCTTCCTCCTGTTTTGGCTCTTCCATTACTCCATCTCTGATTTCTCTCCACCTCCCCCATTATTTTCAACCCTCTCCAGGTTTCCCCTCTCCTCTTCCAGACTCCTCATGTGCTTCACGCTGCAGCCCCTGCCTGCTCCAGCATCTGCACTCCCCTTCACCTCAGCCCTTTTACCCCTCTGCTTCCCGTTTCATGACTGGATATGAAAACACTGGTGCCTGGTATCCAAAACAGATCAATAAGGAGGGACAGAAATCCCACTCGGACACACTAACCCGAATGGGCTTCCCAGCTGCCTGCTGAGAAAGTGCATCCGAGCTGTTGACTCAGCCCTCACCCCCGCCTTGCTCCTTCCGGGGGGCCTGGGAGCCAGTGCAGGGGGGCTGCTGGCCCCTGGCCATGCCACCAACTTGTTCGAGTTAAAGCCTCGTGCATTTACTTGGGTTCCTCTGCTCCTGACTCCCAGGGGAAGGGGGGGATGCACACAAAAGGGCAGCAGTGCTTTGCTTCCCTTGCCTTTGCTTTCCCAATTTTCCCCCTTTTATTCTCTCCTTTTTTTGTCCCTTTAAACTCTTGTTCTACACAAAGGCTTCCCGCTGTCGCTCGGGACCTGGCAGGGCTCCTGAACAGGGGGGCAGGATGGGAAGAAGACAGCCCTGGAAAGGAAGAAAAGGGCTCTGATTCAGCAGAGCAGGTCTGTGACTCAAAGGGCTCCTGCTCTTTGAAAGGGCAAGATTCTACAATGTTATCGTTATTACAAATGAGGCGAGCGAAGGAAATCACTGGTGTGATAAATACGGGAATGCAAACAGAGGGAAGAACATAGGCAGCAGAGAAACCTCCCTGCACCACCTCTACCAAAAGCCCTTGACCCTCTTCTTCATACATCTGTGATCCCACAAAGTCAGGATATGAACCATCCCTGCAGTCCCTCCCAGCCTGGCTCCGATTGCTGCCACCATCGGACAAAAGGACCAACCAGGGACATTTGCTGACCTGACACAAGGGCAGAGAGAGTGTTTTGCCACTAAGGAATGGCCCAGCAACTCCTTCAGCCTTCTGCCTAGGGACCTGGTGATGTGGGAGCCTAATAAACCCGAGCGTGTTACCAGGGGATTAAAACAAGCTGTGAAGCTGAATCGCGGTGGAGAGGGCGATGTGAACAATGAGCTGGTTGATTAATGCCCTGATGAAGTGGGGAGATGGGAAAGGACTTTTCTGGCATGGACCAAGTGGCAACAAGCAGAAGTTCTACACATTCTTCAGCCCTCAACAGTGAGGACAGACCCATCAGCAGCACCGTGCTCAGGAAGGCATCTGTAGACATCTTGGCTCTTCTCTGTGCACCTACAGAGATGCAAGTGCAGATTGTTCCCCCTACATGAGTTAATCTCTGCCTTAGTTCAACCTGTTTGATGCCAAAGGGAACAGATTCATCTGCTCAGAGGTTTTAGGCTTCTTTTGGCACTGTGTACATTAGGTTAAGTGTATGCTACTAAGCACTAGCTTGGTTGTTGGAAACTCAATACTGCATTGTAGAAAGCACCTACTATCAGGTTGACTTTCTTCCCAAGTATTCTTACCAAAAGCGAATGCAAAGATCATACCCTAAAACTACAAAGTGCTTCATCCAAGGCAGTTTCCATAGGCTAACAGTCAGTTCAACAAGTTGATGCATCAGAGTTTGCTTTGAAAACAAGCCCTTGAGATCTATTAGAAACCAGAGCCTGAAAATACCGTGCAAAGAAACCAGGAGGCTTTTGTCTCCTCTAAACCTGTACCTTGAATTTCCCCTTTAGTAGCTCAGCAATGTTATTTCATTTACCTCTGTTTAAATGAGCTTTTAATGTATTTCTTCAGGAAGTGCATTATCCTGATCCGAAAGGCCTGTAATTGGTTTGCAGAAGAATGCTTGAGATTTCTCATCACTTATGCATATAATTACCGGCCTTAGAGAAAATTGAGAGTTTAGTTCCTTTGTAAGACAGTAACATGCAAAAGGGGAAAAAAATAAGGGAAAGCAGGAATCATTTGGAATTCATTAGAGTCTGGCACAAGGCAGAATATTCCATAAAATTAACCTGGGAACTGAAAACAGCAACTACTGATCTGCAATGTTACTGAACCTGAAAATCTAGTTTGCTTGTGAACCACTGTAAAATTCCACTGTCTTCATCATCAGATGTTATTTACATGGAAAAAAAGGATATGATGATGGGTTGGTTGTCCAGGTCCATGTCAGGAGTTCTATGCTATGCCTCTCGAGTCACTTCCAGTTACTTCTCCCTCCTGTTCCCCAACATCCCTCTACAATAAATTACGTCTATTGCAGCATTTGCTTGAACTTCTGTATGGGACCTGAAATGCCTTTGTGCAGAGCAACGGCTAACTTGACTTCAGCCAGCTCGCCCTCCAGATGCTGTGCTACACCTCAGGCTCTCTCCAGGCTGAATTTAATACAACTTCTTAGATGCCCAACTGGGTTCATCCAAAGCATAAGGAGAGGAACGTTGAGTGACTGAGGAACTGCACTCATACCTAGCACCCACGAGGAGCTGGGTTCCCAGTTATCCTTCCTAATAGTGCCCTTGGGGCTTTTTTCCTTTATATGTTTTTTACTTTATATTTGTAGAGTATTTAATGAACACCTTCCAGTATTCTATTTCACCTTGCTGGCAGATGTACTGCTCTGAGCTGCACCAGGGAGCTATTAGTTTCTGTGAGCCACAGGAGTCTTTAGATCAGAGACACTTCTTCCCTGTTGCTTCGCTGACCTTCTGAGCAGCTTTCCACTGGAAGGATCAAGAGCTGGCTTTCAAGCAAAAGCAGCGCTTATTGCCCTCTCATTATCTTCCTGAAGATAACAGCTATTGGTAGAAGGACTAATACTGAGAACTTCCAATATTTAACTACTTAACACGGCCTGAGTGTGTCTGAAAGCTTACTGTGTCTCCAAGAAGGTGGCATCAAAATGAGTTCCTATATAGCCTTGAAAGAAACAACTTCAGCCAACTTAACTTCACCCACTGCGAGGACTTGCTTTAAGACCACATCAAAGTTTTCTTTCTGGTTCTAAGGAATTTTACTCCATAAAAGTGGAGTTTGCCACTTCGGCTGAGGATGTGCAGGAGAACCCACACTGAGGTCCAACCCAACCTAAACCATGCTATAAGCATTGCACCCCTCTATTTCTTTGTGAGAGTTATTTAACTGTGTATCAATAGGGTTAGGATTCAGGCACAGACCTCTGACTCTGTGTTTGCCTTGTGCTGTCTCGCTCCAGTATCAGCCCTTGCTGGCATTGCTGCAATAAAACTAATTAGTAAAGCCTGCAATAATGGAAAAGCATCATTCAAAACAGCCTCTAAACAAGACAGTGGTTGAACAATTTAGACTCTCCAGTCGCCTTAGATATACCACAGAGTCTGGTGACTGGAGCCAGATTTATTAGCCTTTGAATGACAGGCCGTAAGTGAATGCGGTTAAAAAGCAAGAAACCATTGGGCTCACCACAGCAGCTCAGGGAGGATGACCTATGAATCACTCTGTAGGAAGTCCATATTGGTTCCCTAATAAAAATGTACATTGAAGCAGCTAAACAGAAGGTTGGTTGTCCAGGCTGGGTTGATTCCAAGGGCCTTCCTAATGAATTCAAGGCTGAGGTTCCCCTGTTACACGTTAACATGAATGATAGCTTTGATGGGAAGTACAGATTGAGGGAAAGAAGCAGGTCTAATGCTGGGTGGCACTGCGCCTTCCATGGAGCACTTAGCAATGGCCTGTGCAGACAGTGGGTTTAGAGTCCTATGGTCTTTAGTCAGGCAACACTCAACAATGATGCTGCCATTAATAATGTTTGGTCATCTTTTTTCCAACAGGCGATAAAACCTGACTGCTTCTACAGCCCTCACATTCTGTCCTCACTCAAATTCCATTGCTCTCCAAGCCCATAACCTGAGTTGACCGAACACCCATTTGAGACTCCAAACTTGTACTTTATAGAGGTATACACACCTATTTCCTCTGATCTTCTGTTCTAAAGCACTGGGTCGAGACTTGGGGGATCTGGGTTGTCACCCTGGCTGCACATCATTTTTGGCAAGCCACTTCCTCATCCTCTGCCTGGTTTTCTATTTGGGGAAAGGAACTAATAATTCTGCCTCTGTCAAGCTGCTTCCCTGGTCTATTTAGGCTCCTTGGAGAAGAGTCACACTCTTCCAAATTGGTTATGCAGTGCATAGTGTGAGGGAGCCAAGATCTAGGATCTATAGAATGTACCATAAGTCTGTACAACAAACTTACTCCAACTCTATGATACATCTGCTCTTTAAGCCTTCATCTTCAGTGCAAGTTTTATTCTGGTAAGCGCAAGCACAAAGCAACGTACACAAATAAACTTGTTCTTTCCAATGAAATTTGACATCCTCAAACATCCTATGGCTGTCATGTACATTGTACTGACAGACAGCTGTTATTTGTTCAGCTTCATCCTTAAGGAAAAGGCATATTGACTTAATCTATGGCTTATGAAAATAATGTTCCCATCAGTTCATAAGCTGGGAGAAGAGAAAAAAGGAGCTTTTACCTAACCAATACTTGAGCTATATGGTGTACGAAAATGCAGTCTACAAGCAAATCTACCTATGGGAATAAATATATCTTCAGTTAAAAGGTTTTGATGTCTGATTGTGATACAGAGATCTACACCTACATGTATAGAAACTCAGAAATAGAGAGACAAAGACAATCATATGCATGTGTTTGTGGTTGTATCCATCAAGCCTACATATCTGTAAGTATCCTTATATGAAATGTGCAGCCTCTCCCCAAGCCTAAAGGTAAGCACATGGTAGGAAGTGGGTCACTTTTCCGTTTGGGAAGGGGGGGTTAAACACGAAAGGACATGTTTCCTTGCATGTTCCTCACGCCACACGAGCGGCCAACAATGACAGTGAACAACGTGTCCAAGTTGTTAGCTGAGCTATTTTCTCGACCACAAAATAAGTGGATTACTAACCAAAAAATCACTGCTCCTGCCAAGGCACAGTTTTAAAAAACACAAAATGAAAAGGAGAGAAAAAAATCAAATAGATTTAACCCATGGAAAAAAACCCAGGGAAAAATAAGGAGAACACAATAAGTGTCGAGCAACAGGGGAGGCTCATCTGGTGGTGAACTAAGGTGCCAGGAAGAATAAGTCTTCTTTCCTGCTCTGCTGGAGAACTCACAAACTGAGTCGATTCAACTCTCCACTGCTTCCTTCTTACCATCTCTGCAACAGGAACAGGAGAACTTCACAGCCACACAGGGCTGCTTTAGGTCTTTATCTGCTTGAAGCAACTTGAGTTTCACAGTCTAGATTGTACTTGATCAATGCCCAGGAAGATAAAGATACAGATGTATTCTTGGTTTGCAAAAGTGAGGAAAGAGGAATAACAGTTATTCTGGCTTAGGTATCAGTATTAAAGCAATACTGATTGTATTCTCAGCTGGTAGAAGTGGATGTTGTGTGGCTGCCAACAGAGCTGTGCTGGTTAGCACCTAACACAGTCCTTTCCTTCCTGAGCAGTAGCATCGATCTTAAAGCTATTTTCAGTGCAGGAACTAACCAGTGCAAGTGACTCAGAGTACAGCTGGTTGTACTACAATAGCTATTGGGAAATATTTTATATCCAGGTTCTGGTTCATTGCCTATACTTGAAATAATTGTGATTAGCTTGGCCTCCAAAGTTCCTTCATGTTCATTCCTAACATATTTCATCTTACTTTAACCGTGAAATACAAAGTATGGCCATATGTGTTTTGCAGTCAAATTCTTCAGTGAATATCTCATGCCATGTGCCCCTCCATCACTTGGGTTCTGTTGGGATGCCAGTCAGAAGTGCTAAAGCACCATAACTCCGATGGGATAACACTGATGCTTACACAATACTACTCTTGCCCCAGTTTTCTATGACTTCCATGCTATGATGCAGATTTGATGATCTAAAAGGCCGTTTCTCATCTCTGACATCTCTGATCCTCTGACATTTAAACAAAAGGCAATCATCCCACGGCTGCAGTTATGAAGAGCTGGAATCTTGCCATTCACAATATTACCCTCATCTTTCCACTGACGCGGTGAAGCTGCCTGCGTGCTTCAAAGGAGTGTCCAGGCAGGATAACTCCACAGCTCTGATCAGCAAATACTGAGCTCTAGCTTCAGTTAAAGGCTAACATAAGAATGGCAGCTGCTTAATCTAAAGTTTGTGCCTGATAATCACTACAGCTAACTCTAGACTGTTAGAAAATAGTTACTCTCTTCTGCTTTTGCCATTACCACCAGCAATACTGCCTTGATGCTCCCAGTGGTATAGAGGGTGAGATGGTAGAGATGGAGTCCATAGATCCAATTCCTTATGCAATGGATGGGGATTCATGTGCAGAACACCCAGTGACAAGCTCTGAGCCTCCTTGTGGTGCTTAGGGACAGGGTTTAGTGGTGAGGTTGGCAGTGCTGGGTTAATGGTTGGACTCAATGATCTTAAAGGTCTTTTGTAACCTAAACAATCCTGACTCTGTGATCCCATAACAGTTCTCTCTCCCTGGAGTACCCCCCTCCTTTATCCCAAGAGAGCTGCTATGCCAGTGATGACTTCTGTTCTGAATTTTAACTTGTTAAAAAAGGAGAATAAAAGACATCACAGGTCACTTACATAAAGGAAGGAATATACTGTCTTCATCAAACAATCAAGAACAATGAGAAAGGTCATAAAAACATACAGAGGGCCAACATTTCAGCTGGTGGAAGTAACTGAGCTCCACTGGTGACACTGGTTCATAAACTTTAATGGCATGATGCAATTCTACCCCATCTGAAGCTACAGCTTGCAGATGAACAATTTGTGCCTAGAAAAAAGATGGAAAACAAATCCCAAAGTCCAGCCAAATCCTGCAGATACATTACTTTCAATACATGGTTTTCTCTGATTTATTCCCCAGCCTCCAGTTGATGAAATACTCCTTTTCAATACGTTCTTATTTTCCTCTTTATTGCACAACTGTTTCAAAGTCTTGCAAAGCTCCAAGGACTAATGAGGCTACTGGCTATGTATTAAACTGTTCCCTGAGTCCTACATCATTAAACTGACAACTCCAGATAGCACAGACCAAACGCCATTCACTTCAGCTCAGTGGCCTACAGAGAGGTCCTACCGAACCTGCATATGGATTGCAAAAGGCAAATGACTGGTGTTCTGTTGGCATCCAAGCCAGCATGAAGATGTTGATGGCCTCTCTTCCCTACCCTGCTCTTTCTATATGGGATCCCTTGGGCTCAGCACTGGAGCACACAGCAAAGGGTGCCATCAATGTCCTCACTGCTGGTTATCAAAGCTTGGCATGCTTGTTCACTGAAAACCAAATCTTGAGGCATTTAGTGTTACAAAGCCTTCCCACTCCCTTTCTCCACCTCCTCTGCTGAGGGTTTTCCATATGTAAGAGCTAAGATATGAAGACTTGAGAAGTTGGCTCTGGATGCATGGAGAATTCTTGTCTCCGGGACTGTCAGCAGCAACATGCACTCATTATTATTTCGATGTTGGCTATTTTTCCAAGGCAAATTATTGCTTTCAAAGCTGACTAAAAGTTCTTCCCTGGGATGAATTTGTCCCCTTTTATTTATTGCATAACCAGCCCTCGAAAAAGACTCAGAAGGGTTGAGTGTGAGGCAGCCTTGTGCCTCTTACACGCATGGGATATTCTCTTTATATTAGTCACTGAACAGATGTGCCTTGTCATATGATGCATGAAGTAGCATTGGGAAGAAACAGGCAATTAACTCATCCTTTTGCGCTGAAGAGGTTCCATGAGCAGTTGCTCACCCAGGCATCAGATCTACCTTTAGCATGAAGAACACAGAGGAAAGAAAGAAAGAACCAATGAACCCAATGTCCCTTCCAAGCAAGGCATCAGTAGGGTATCATTTGGAAGCCTTTGGAAAGAAGGCTAAAGCATTTCTTTTCCTGAGAAGGTTATTTTGATGGTAGTTACTGCAGTTCCCTTCTTCAGTCTTGGAAATCATTTTAGGAGATGGCGAGTTAAATTTAGGTGTTTCTTTCCCTGGGTGGTAACAACACAAAGGAAAGTTGAAAAAGGAAGAAAAGCAGAGCACTGCAGTTTTACAGCATTTAACTTGCTACTGTCTAGCTTAATAGAGTGACAGAAGCATCAAACTCCCATGTTTTGTAGACCTGATGAGAGTTGTACATTGCAAAAGCCATTTGCTGACAGTGCTTTAAGCTACATCTTAATGTTACCTTTCAGAGCATGCATGATGTATATCGTCCTGGTGGTTCAGTTCACAATGTGGGATCCCTCCAGCTTCCTTCAGGCTGAACATTCAGAGAGATGGTTGTGATTCCTAGCAGAAATGACAATGAGAAACAGTTCCAGTCTGCTGAAGTTGTTTAAATCCACAATGCAAACCAAGGCAAAACTGTCTATTTACACATAGGACCATTGAATGGAAACACCAGGGTGTTTCCCTGGTAGAAAAGTGTTGGTGCTCCAATGAAAAGCTGAAAAGTTGAAAAGCCAATTCCATCTCCACTGATGGAAAAACACAGGAGCTTCAGTAAATGCAATACAAGTCTGAACAGGTCTACAGAGCACTGGTTCTGACACCAGCATCTAGAGCATTGGTGGAAGCCACAGTTTCACTTATTACTTGAAAATACAAGAGTGGTGGTGTTTGGGAGCAGCAATAAGCACATGTGGCAACTTATTCACAGTTACCTGGGGCTCAGGTGATGCTGGCACAGGGTGCCCAGAGAAGCTGTGGCTGCCCCATCCCTGGAAGCGCTCAAGGCCAGGTTGGATGGGGCATGGAGCAACTTGCTCTAGTGGAAGGTGCCCCTGCCCATGGCAGGAGTTGGAACTGGATGAGCTTTAAGCTCCTTTCATCCCAACCCATTCCAGATTCTATTATTTATCAGATGCAATTTAACTGGAAAACAGGAAGGGAGCACCGCACCTTCCAAGAGGAGCTTGGCGTTGACTCTTCAGGTCACAATGTCCTTAAGAGTGGAGGAACCCTCTCTCCATGTGTCACTTACATGTGCCTCCTCACAAACCCAAAGGTCTCTGTCATTAAGCCACAACCGTGCCCTGTTAAAAAAGGTGCAATGGTTCCTATTACATGTAAAATCTTAATAAGTGTCTTTTGCTGGAGGTTGTTCAGTTATTTGCTTCTCTCCAATTCATTGGAGAGAATGAATCTCCAACAATGAATCTCCAAGCATGTCCTGCTTGTGAAGCAGCATCCTTTCCTTTCACAGAATTCAGGCTGCCGTGGATTTCCATGTGATAATTACAGAGTCATACAACAGGCTGCCTGGGACAGTCTGCATTTACCAAGTCCCCTTCAGGTTAAAAACTTAGGAAGTTTGGCTTTCAGCACATACGCAAACCTAATGGAAAACATTTTGATTACGTTTCTGGTTTCAAATCTTTTCTTAATTTTACTTCTTTGTCTGAAAAAACAACAATTTTTGAATTTTCTCTTTTCAGTTCTTCAAACTGAACATAAATTCCCCCTTTTTTTTCCCCCAGAACTGGAGTACTGAATAAACGTTAATTTCCACTAAAACATTTCCTAAAAAATCAAAGCAAGATAGGCTAAAATGCTCGAAACATAATGTTCTAAGTGCCCTGGTGTCGGTCCTATCACATGTAACTCCAGATTTATGAAAGCTCATCTATTTATTCCACACAAGCTCTTCAGTCAGGACAATTATAGTCAGAGCATCCGTCTCCTTATCAGCTGGAGGTGAAAATACACCTTTAATAGATTTTAACTCAATAACCCCAGAATCTTAGCTGAGCTTTTCTGCTGGCCTAAGTCACCATCACATCATCAGTCCTATGGGGAGAATTTGTTCCAGATTCCCTTAATTACCTTTTTCTGCCTTCTTGCTTGTCCAGTAATGATGCCCCAATCACATCTGTCTGGTGCAGTAGCACGACAGAGCTGTGGCTGTTCTGTATCACTGGAGACATTACACTCCATCCTTTGCACAGAACACAGATAATGCACTGGTCTTATTTCTTATTGGAGGGTGGATGGTTGGTGTAATTTAAGACTAGATTTATACACAAGACATTAAACCCCACTGCAGATAGCCGGATGCTGCTGTTGAGAATTACCAGGTGTATAAGAACTGCAGAGCCACAGAGTTGCCTGGAGCAAGAGCCACTGATTAGTAACTTGTGTGGGGACTGTCTGCTTACAAGAGGTGCAGAGGCGTAAGCTGTCACGCATAAAGCAACAAACCCCATAGAAATGACCCTCACAGCACAGTAAACCAGAGATTATTCAGTGTTCAGAGGCAACACAACCCCCCTCAAAGTTCTGGGAACAGTCCCACTGCTGTCCCTCAAGGGGAGATATCAAAGCACATAGCCTAATTCTTCTCCTTGACCTCTCAAGGACTGCTGGCTCAGCAAAATGATTGACTTTACTAGGTGGTGGAAGCCAAGAGGCCAAAGCTTGAAGGCTCCCTGTGCCTGTAAATGCAGCCACAAGAAGAATTTCTCAATGGAAAGACACTAATGGGAATGAGCTGCATTAATGAGTCTGCAACTGATTAAAGCGTGTGACTTCAGTTCATACTTGCTCCTCTCCCATGTTATACCTATCTCCCTAAGCAGAGTACTCCTTCTATCTAGTTCCATGATCCCTGCTGTGATGGGGTTTTAGCTTGCCTGGGAACTTGAAGAGATATTTATAAACAAGGATAAAGTGGAAGAAATGTGTTTTGAATAGCTCGGTGTTCCCTTCCATAGAAATTCCTGAGGAACGTGGTGGTAAATAATGATGTATAGATGTTTGTTTATATAGACTCACTTCAAAGCAACTCCCACTTCGCTTGGCTAAACTTCCCAACAACTGATTTGTACTTGCTGCCTTCCCTTTAATTTGTTTGGGAAAGCTCAATCTAGTTCTGTGGTTCAGTGGGCATCGAAGCTCTTTTTTTCCATTGGCACTAATGAGGACCCTGGTTGATTGTTGTAGATGAGACCCAGAACAAAATAAATAAAGCCTGAGGACTTGATTCAACATTAGCATAGCCCCCGTTTGTGGTGTCAGGAGTCTTGCCTCTCTTTCTACTATCTTGTACAGCTCAGAAATAGGGCTTGACAGCCCTTAAGTGCTCAGTGAATGGTTGGTGCAGGATTCCTTGGAAAACAAGACCAGAATTTGGGCTTCACCAGAGCAACGTATGGACAGAGCCTCAGGTGGCATGCTTTAGCGGGAGGTGTCCCTGCCCATGGCACGGGGGTTGGAACTGGATGATCTTAAGGTCCTCTCCAACCCTAACTATCCTACGATTCTATGAATCAGATTCTAAGTTTCCAAGCCCAAGGTCACCTTTGGGTGGGCTGTTAGGCCATGACAGCAAATCATTCCCCTTACTCTTTGTATGAGCAGATAACTCTGCTCACGTGGCTGCACTCATTAATGTTTACCACGAGAGTTGCCTTCATCTCCTACTTCATTTCTGTTAATCCATCGTTGAAAAGGACTCTCCACATTTCCTAGCCTTGCCCCTATAACTGCATCCATCAGGCAAAATAGGATCTAGGACTAGACCGATAGCTTTAGCCGGAGCTGGTGCAAAGCAATCCCCGCCGGGAAAAAGACGGAGAGTAGCCCAGCCCCTTCCCAGCACAGCTTGGCCAGAGAGGGCAGCACAATGCTGCGCGCCTGGCAGAGCTCGGCACCGTTAATCCCCTAGGATCACAGCTCCTGTTTTAACTATACACACAAAACCTGGGAGAGTTAACGAAGGCTCTGGTGGGAACGAGGTGACGTTGGGCTGAATTAAACCCATCCCGTTTGCGTTGTGGCTGCTATTCCTTTTAAAAATAGGAAGAGGTTAGAAAACAACAATCACAGAAGCCTCTTTCCCTCCCATCCCCACTTCTGGTATGAATAAGCGTGTGGCAAGATAAGTGGGCGAAGTATTACAAGATGACGTTTCTGTCGGCCGTGATTATAAACAACAACAGAAATGGAAGAGCTCTTGGTTAATTTTTCCCATTATGAAACCGCTTGGTATTTCAAAGGGCTCTGCCAGGGAAACGCTTGTTTTAAAGTTCCACTCATGCAGCTACAAATCATCCCGTTTGTAAGTGCTGGTGGGAAGGGGACGCAGAGGAGGGAGAGGAGATCTTGTTTACTTGATGTGCTGCACATCCAGCCTGGCAGAGGGCTCCGGCGCAGCGATTTCCATGCTGACACACTGGCCACTTACATCAGCTGTGAGACACACACTGGGGCAGGGTCCCAGTGGGGGGGCAGAGGATGCAGAATCCAGGCTGTGTTACACCCATGATTCTCAAGCACTGGTATGTGCAAGCCTGCAATGGGATCTGTGTGAGTTTGCCGTTCACTGAGGCTGCTGTTTGAGAGAGGAAAATGTGCATTAGCATCAATAACACTCTGGGAATACTGAATCCTAAGAGAGGTGAAGGGATAGGGCCATGGGTTTATTTGTTTCAGGCTTGTATAAAATGCTTATGGTCAAAACCAGCTGGATTGTTGACTAGAGAGAGGCAGACACTGAAATGGGCTGGAGATACCAGCCATTCTCATAACCCACATAGAAACAGGCAAATGGAAAGCAACAGAAAACAATTAACAAAGGACATAGGTTAAAATGACCTAGAACCCACTGATCTGCTCTGGAAGACACATGCCTCGTGCTCCACTGCACTCATCCTACTCTTTAATACACTGGCGCCTATGGAGTCATTAAAATGGACACCAATTTTCTTATCCTGTATCCAGAACTACAAAAGAAGTTTGGCAGAATTCAGGTAACTCCTTGTACCCCTCAAACTTTAGCCCAACAATTCCTCTGTCTGCAACGTAAAGGGGAGCTCATAGCTCTTTAGATGTGGACAAGATGGAATTCTTTGTGTATTGAATTCAAACCTGCAATGAAGCATTCAAGGACAGGGAAGAGGATGTTCTGCTTGGGAGTGCAGGAACTTGAAGTTTGCCAGAAATAAGCTGCCATTTATTTGCATTGGAGGTTCTGATTCGAAATGGAGCTTTTCCAAGCTCCATGTTTAAACAACAGACAGGCTGTTTGGTCCAGACGACACGGTGGTTTCTTTTCCCTTCTCCTATTGATAGCACGTTCTGCAACAAGGACTGGGGAATTTAACCGACACCGTTCCATCACCACGGCTGATGCTGTTCTCCATTGAGTAGGCAAAGGGGAAAGTCAGAAAGAACTTGAAGTCTCAGACCAAACTCAGAAACTGAACAAGGATTAAACCCAAAGCTAGTTATGGAAATGGCCCAAGCCTCATCCATTAACTACCACTAGAGCAAATTATGCTCTATGGGTGCAATTATTATCTTTGTAGAGGTCCACAAATAGCTGAAAATACATCTAACTCCTAACATGCAGTGCCATATAGCCTTTACATGTCCTTCAGTTGCAGAGGGGATGGGTGAAGGGCAGAAGAAGTGTAAATATAAGTTTCAGAGGATTAAATAGGTTCTACAGGCTTGAAACCCTGGGAGCTTTCTGCTGGGGTGTCTGGTTTTCATATTCAGGCCAGCTTGGGTTGCATGCTTATAGCTCATTAGCTGTCTTGTGGATCAAGTTAAAAAGCATACTGCTTTCAGAGCAAACTATAAAGTCAGTGATATTGCATGAAAGGAAATAGCTCAAACTGGACCTCTCCTGACGTCCTGTCTGTAAAGAGAATGGTGCCTTTTGCAAAGCTGAAGCTGAGGAGAGAGGAAAGTCCCTTTAATCCTCAGGCCAGGCAAGTGGGAAAATCAATAATGGCAAATCATCTGAGAGCATTGTTTGAAGGATCTGAACCCTCAGCCCTTTCCTGGTCTCAATCACTGTCATTTTGAAGCAGTGAGTTCTGTAGGATTGAAAAATGACATTATGTTCCCTTTGGACTGAACATGCTCATGAAGTACTCACACATTGTCCCTAGCACAAACCACAGATACACACACAAGGGACCCTGTTGGCCAGAAAATCTGGCTTTTGCTTGTAAGGCTTCTCTGGACTTCAACAGTACCTCAGGCCACCAGATGAGCAGTTGAGGTTCATCTGGTTATCCTGGATGACCTAATGTACACTACTGTGTCCTGCTTCACACTCTTGCCCCATGCAATAAGGAAGAGTTCACCTATAATTCAGACTGGATAGGAAAGCAGAAGTACAAGACTGTGTGCCCAAAGGATACCTGCAAGCTTTCACATTCTTCTCCTGTAGCAGGATCCACTGGTTTGCCTTAGATACATCCATACTTACACAGCCTCAAGCACAGAGCAACACTCCCTTTTAAATGGTACTGGGTTACAGGAGGTTGGCGGCAGGACACGTGTCAAAGGAAAGGATTCAGAGGCAAAGCATGGCCATTGTTTGAACATGGAGTGATTCAAGGTGGATGCTTCAGCCTGACACTGGATAATCTCTCACATTTCAGCAGGAACCTTTCAGTTGCAGTTAATCCCCGGTGACTGCAAAGATCATCAGCTGACAGATGACACACTAAGGACATCCCTTCCTTGCTACAGATCAAGAAGACTCAAGGCAAGAGGGTGACCAGTGGGTTATGCAGGTGAGGAGTTTGAATTTTCAACTCAGATGCACAGAGTAGGTCCAGGTTCCTCATGTATTCCAGGCAAAAGCGAGGTGTGGGATTCCTACATCCCAGCTGATCTCGCCGGGATTCCTACATCCCAGCTGATCTCGCCGGGATTCCTACATCCCAGGTGATCTCGCCCCTGAACTATTATTTCATTTGGAAGCCCTCTTCAGATTTTTCCAAGAAATATTTCAAAATGCCTCAGTTTCATTCTGTTGTGAAAGAGAAAAAGGTTGAAATATTCATTCTGCAGAAGAGGAAAGCTATTTCCTCCCCAGCTCTATTTCTTGATGTGCCCTCCCTATGCAGACATGAATCTGGAAGGAGGACCTCAGCACAACAGCTCCAAGTCTGGTTATATTCAGCCACGTGGCACTGTTCAGGGCCATTCATATTTCTTCTTCCGTAATTCCAGCTCTCCTTGGGTTAGTTTACAAATCAGACAGCAATTTCATCATATCCTCCGTGTCAGAGCAAGCGTTGCCCAGGCAGTGCCGCATCTTTCCATCTCTATTGTTGCTAAATGAGAGCCTGTGATGATGGAACTTTGCTGACGCTGTTTGTCAGGGAGGCATGGACTAGAACGGCCTTGACGGGCTCTCTCTCAAGTGGAGTTGGCTTTGCAGGGCTGTTGGGAGTGGAAGCTTCCTTTGAGAAGGCAGGCCTTGACCTTGTGGACACAGAAGCATGCAAGTAGCTGTTCTCCTAGAGCCAGCCAGGCAGCTGCTGGGCTGAGACCACTGGCCATGAGACCGAGCACCATGCACAATTGTTTCCTTGTGGTTTTCTGTCTGCTTGCATCCATCTGCCATCCATTGTTGCAGTTAATCTCCCTGGCATGGAAGCCACTGCCTTGATTTATGCTCATGAAGTATATAGCGCACTGAATTCACGCTCTGCACTGGAAGCCTGATTCCAAGTATGATCCCAAACACTTACAAGGCCTTACATGACTAAGCCCAAGGTACCCCAAAAGAAGACGATCCCAGAAAGGTAGAGAGATATTTGCCACCTATGAGATTCCAAACCCCCATTGCTACCATCAGTGTATGTTAGGAATCGCTCCGCTGCTCCGTGTTAATGTCACACAAGTGGTGTGTTCACTTTTGGTTTGGGAGTATTTTTAGCCCCTTGGGCTTTTTTTAGGTTTCAATTAAATGTCACTAAGTAATTACCTAAGAGATAAAGTCAGCTGTTGGGGCCAGTAAATGAAAAAGCATATGCTGGAGCCTGCATGAATGGAAAGCTTTTTCCTTGGCAGACGCTTTTGAAGGACCTTCTTTTTTATGCTCCACTTTTCATTTTAGGGGAAGAGCTTTGAAAACATTAATCCATTTTATGATGGATCTTCTCCACCCCTCATCCCATCCCCCTAAGGAAGAAGCACACAAGTGTATGCAAAAGCAATCACAATAGCTCTACACTGGAACTTTTATTAACCTTAAGTAAATGTTTAAAGAGTTCCCGAGCTGAACAACTCCAAAATCAAATTTACAACTTCCCTTCCTCAAAGCCAAAGGAAGTGGGGAATTCTTTAAAAGCTCTCTTTGACAGAGCAGAATATTTCAGCTCGTCTTAGGACACATTGCAGGAGGTGATTCTGACCGCGTATTATTTCAGCTGTGTTTTATAGTACAGTTGCGTGTAGAAGTGCTTTGCAAAAGGTTAATAACTGAAGATGAGCCCACTAAAGACAGCAACGTTCATCACATGCTAAGAGCACGTCCCTTCGAGATGTTATTAATGATCATAAACACATTGCTGCAAGCCTTGCCAGTAGGCTTAGGTGATTAATTGCCTTCCAGCATTAGAAGTAGTTGATCAGCTGTTAGCATGCCTTTAAATCTATACGCCCTGTGTAAGGACAATCGCAACATTCAGCATTACCAAGATGGTGATGAATATACACTGTAAGCACTGAGACTACAGAGGTACCACATGGGTTATTGCATTTTCGTAACTCAGAATAGCATAGCTGTGATACCACCATTAAAGACTGTGGCTGGGGGAGATACAAAGGAGATGCAACACAGGGAATGCAATCAGGTACCATCAGAGAATGCAAGCACCACCCTAAAGCAATGAGTGTCACTGGTCAGTCAGAGCAGATGAAGGACACAACACCAGCCAACCCAGGACCAAATTACAGAAGGAAGGAGAAACCACTGGTCTCCAAAGAAGGTCAGGCAGTTCTGGAGAGGAGATTAGGATGGGGGTTTGGGGATTGTGCAGTCTGTAGTGCATTCATGATTAAGAAATCAGTTCACAAATTTACACATGGCCCCATTACAGTGGGAAAAATCTAAATACTCACATCCTTTTGCAAGTGGGTGTAAAAATACTCCACCACCTACAGTGAAGAAAGCAAAGACTGCTGAAATAAACAAGACAGAGAACATCTCTCAGACTGTCTTTGTTCCAGCTACATGTCTCTATCTGAAATATCTGCTGCTATTAGCCAAAGCCATTGCAAGCAAGATGGATGTTTTATAGCCACAGTAATAAATGTTGAACGAATTTTACTGTCTTTAAGGTCTGTGATAAATTTTAGTGAGTAGAGGCTACAACTGGGAATGAGAACAGTGATTTTTCTCAGGTATGGGGTAACTCACCCATCTGTACCAGCAGTTGCAGCAACATTTGCACTCTCATAGCTTGGGACGAATATACCTGATGTATCTTCAGCTGCTGCATCCGTTAGTGATGGAGACACTCAGGTAGTAAACCAGACACAGGAGCAGTGATGGTCAAACCATGGTGCTTCCTGCATATGGCTCCAATTAAAGAACTGCTTGAGCTGAAGGCAGGTTACAGTTGTGCTTCCAGTACAGCTCGGGTGTTCAGCTGGTTTATGAGCAAGGAAATAAAGGAGGGAGAAGGAGCACTGCCCTTGTGCTGCCTGTGCCAAGCAGCTAGCTGGCCATTCAGTAGCAGCAATGCAGGGAGTTGAGACATCCATATGTGAAGTAAGAATACTCATGGACAGAGGAAAGGAAAGACCCACAACACTGCTCCAAGACAAGCTGTTGCTGCTCATAAATCAAAGCCTCGAGCTACTGCTTGGAGCAAGCAGGACTTCCGAATCTTGGGCCATGAAAAGCTCTTTCAATTTAAGATACGAAGCCAAAACACTCCAGCATCAACGATGCCCTGTCCCACTCAAGATTGAAGAGTCAACATCTGTTCAGAGGCTGCTTTTGCCCCCTGAGGATACTGCCAGTTTTAGGGAAATTAATGCTGTGGCTGTCTGGAGAGCAGAACATATACAGTGTGTCACGGGAATATTGCTTAATTCAAGCTAATGCATTGGGCTGGTGGTTTTGAGCATTAACATGGCGTTAAATGGTGGGGTCATGCTGCCTAAAATACATCTCAGTAGAGTACCAAGATCCTACATAGATCCACTTCACTCGATGCAATACATCAAAATGAGTTTGTTCAAGTTACAGCTGTCAAGATGACCGCAAAGTGGTCAATGGATAAACTGAGGAGGAAAAGACAACTCTGATTTCCCTGGTGGTCTCACTCAACCCTTTCAAATGACAGGGAAAGCAAGATATGGATTTGATCTCGGCCACTGATCTCATAATTTGGACCCTGAGACCTTTTGAAAGCACAACAGAAACAGATTACTTCCCACAGACTCAGCCTTCCGGAGCAATAGAGCTTTGAAGGAGAATCTGATTTCACCATCAGAGCTGGTTCTAATGACAGTGTGGGACTACATATTGTAACACCTTCCCTTAAACCTCTGCTTTTTGCAAGAGGGAGGATTAACACTTCCTTACATGGCCTCCAGTGCAAACACACCAACTGGGCTTTTAAACCCCCAAATCTGGGTTTTCACTGGGGAAAACCCAGGGCATTATTATAAGACTGCATTAGGTAACTCCTGTTCACAACCAAAGATAGAAACCTTGTGAACACAAAGCAGTTTAATGAGTGCTAAGCTATTGATTTCAAGGGTGCTGGGATTCAGCTGCTTTTCCCAGAATACTTCCAATGGGAACAGTACAAGGTTTAAAACCTCCTCCGTTTCAGGAGAGGAGATCTATGTATTTTCATCTCTCATGAAGGAAGGTGGATGCACGCAGATATTAACAGCAGTTACCACTTGGCCATCAACACCAACTTCAGTTTATGTTAAGAAACATTAACCTATTTCCTCAAATGCCTGCGTGTAGCAATTTCCTGGCAGTGCAGGCAGCAATCCCTACGTACACATTTACAGTAAATCTGTGCCTGCTCTAGTCCTAATCTAAAACTGATGGGCAGGATTATTTTTAGTTTAACCTTGGTATTTTGCTAAAAGGAATGCAAATGCCACTGCTGCGGGAGAAAGGGGGGAAGAGGGAGAGACAGAAATAACAACTTGGTGGAAAATTAAAGCACAGAGTTGACTATGACCTCTGCAATGGGACGTGCACAGGTAATTGGTCTTTAGTTGCCTGGGTTCTAATGCCAGAGAGGTGACGTTTTTGACTCTCCCAGAGTGCAGATAGGAATCACCAAGGTAGGTATTTAAAGCAAACTGCATTTTCTTTATCTAGATGTTAAATCTACTCCTACAGTACTATTATTTCATTTATTTCCTTCCACCCAGATGCTTCACTTGCTACTTTGCTTCCAGTTCCAGCACAGCAGAGACCAAGTTCATTGCGCTTCCACGAGGGAAGCCGGCAGCAGGAAATCCATACCCTAGGAACAGCAACACTAATTCCAACATCAGGCCAGGATATATATGCATTCATCCCCTCATGGGTTCATTAGTCTTTTTCCCCTTGTCTTGCTCTGCATGGGACTAATGGATCCCCCCCATTGATTTCTGTCTTCTGGGCTCATTCTCCCCAGTGTAACAGGATTCAAATGCACTTCCCCATTACTCATTTTGTGCTGGTTTATAGAGCCAGGCATACCCTTGAAAATTCTCTTCTATCCTCCCTTTTTAAACACCTTTAAACAGCCACAAGAACGCTCTGCTGTGGAATATGGGTTTAAACAGTAATCAGTACATTAACTGGACTATAGTGACCCTGCTATGAGTTAAAGCTACAGCACAAATCACACCAGTCACATGCAAACCCAAGGGAAATGCAACTTCAACCCAACTAACTCTGTAGATTGTCCTTCTGGGCCCAGAGTGTGGGACTAGAGACCTGCCCGAGTCCCTTCTCACCTGAGCTACTGGGTGATGCCCAGCTGAGGATGCTCTGGACCTCTTGATAAACTTTGAATGGTAAAATAACCCAGTTTGGTCTTGCGTGAGCATCCTCTGCTCACCAGCATCCCACCCCCAAACTTCACCAAAAACCCCAAAACAAACATTTTTTCCCTTCATTTAAAATGTTTCTTTTTTTCCAAGGGAAATCTAATAAAAACCATGTTTTGTTGACTGATCTGAGTAAACAGTGGAGATTCTTGTGTGAAAGTCAATTTTGTCTGGCTTCTAGGAATGCCACAGGGATAAAATTAGAAAGACCTATATGCAGCCTAGGACTTGTACATGGTGAAGTCAGTAACAGCCTTCATAGAACTGGAACCACAGCTATTTCCTAGGGGTTTTCTTCCTCCAGGACTCAAAGGTCTGATAGTTACTCACAGCTTACATCACAGATAGATCTCATTTCTGAAGCTGCAAACACTTAAATGGTTGTGGGAGCAATACCTGAGTGTCAGCCACAGTGCTGATGGAGCCTGCGTGGCCACGGCTGTGTGCATAATTCACTCTATTGTAAGAACAGCTTTGAATGTACAGACGAAATGAACAGCTTACCTAGTCCTTGCTCCTAATTTTGACTGACATTAATACTGTGCAATCAGAAGCTGGGCACACCACTGCATTCTGTGTTTTCATGGCATCAACCCCACTGAAAGAGTGGAGGACTTTGCTGCAATGAAGGACAGTTATAACACTGAAGCAACAGTCTGAGTATTTCCCAGACTTTTCCCCCTTTTACCTTGGTTTCTGCCTGTTTCCTTTGTTCTTTTTTCCCCTTTACTACTGTCTGTATAGGAGAGTATATCCCTTTCCATCTTCTTCTCTGTCACTTCCTTAACAAACCTCCGTCACCTGCATTTTTGAGACTGTTGGTTTACATTAGTCCCCATGGCCTGGTCTTCAGCTGGTAAAAATCTGGCTTTGCTGGTTTCACTGCAGCAAGGATGACTTACATGAGCTGATGATCTGCCTGTACATATTTAAGTGTATATGTACCCAGCAAATCTGGCCAGGATGCCTTCAACCTCCCTTATTCGTTTGAACCCAGCTGGCTCCTTCAGGTTGGGAATGGTGCTTGTCTCCCTTCTGTGTTGTGTCTCTTGCAAATGAGCTGGTTGGAAAGCGTATCATCCACTGGGCAGAGAGATTACACGCCAAGGTTATATATTACAGGATGCGTGAGTTGCTGAAGGCTTCAGAGTGCAGGATCAGTCCAGTTAACAACATAAGGTATCACAGACACTTGGTTGTTAAAGCACAGCAAGAGTATCTGTGCTGTGAGAGCAGTGCTGGACAGAGACACAGGAGTGAGCTTTGGCATCTATTTCAGCTCTACATATAGGGGCAGGGATGAGACAGCCGCATGCAGAGGTTTCTAATTAATGCTTTGAAGCTCCAGGCTCCAGCTCTGAATTCTCTTCTCCTTCCTTAATTCTCTACCTGGGAAACCACTGCAGCTCACTGCAAATTTCAGCAAAGAATTTGTCCTGGATCTAGACATGATGATTTTGGCCCTTCTTTGACAAGCAGGAAGAGGGCCCCCTTCCCAGACACAGGACTGCTGCATCCATGAGCTGTAAACTCTTCTCTCATTAACGTACATCCTCCATCCACATGCAGGAAGTTTACTGAACACATTAGACCAAAGGAACAACCACAAGAGTACCCACAACCATCTACACTTCATTTGTGCCCACTCCCACCTTTAGCAGGACATCTTCCCTGCTAATGGAATCGGGATTGGCTCTTAGCCTCTAAACTGTGCAAATCTAATTAGCCAAGGAATTGCTCCCTTGAATCCTGAAGTCCAGACCATCTCTTTTCCAGTCCTTTCATATTAAATGGAGGTGAATACCACATCACCCTCTGGAGTTCCACAAGTACTCTTCCTTCATGTATTCTGGTTGACAATTACCTATGTAACCTACTTTTGATCTACATCGACATTTTCTTTCCCTGTGCCATTCTGCTTCCCCAGTCCATTTCTTAATGCTGAATCCTAATCCCTCCGCATTCTCTGGGAAGAATGCATTTTTTGCAATACCTATGTTGTAACTTTCTAGAGCACATGCTTCCAATTTGAGCATTATTTTCCACAGCTCCTAGCACTTAACCACAAAAGCTCTTCATTTATTTCCCTTTTTATTCTTCATTTAATCCATCCTCTTATTTTATGCTTTGGATCATCTCTGTATCTTACATTATGGCCTCTAGCATAAAAGCTTTTTGTTTAACTACGTACTTAAAACCCACAGAGAAGTATAAAAATTATAGTGGGGGATTTAGAGTCCTCTCCTCATTTACTTCCCATTTTTCACTCCTTCCCAATCCCAACTTCTAAAGCAGAAGAGAAACTTCTTAAGAGCTCTACCAGTTTCAAACCAGTATTTGAAGGGGAAAAAATGTCCCAGAATCCAACTGTTGCCACTGATTTTCTTAGTGACTTTGGCTAATCTTCCCTGCTCTTCAAGGTGTTGGGAACGGGAATGCTTTGTCCTTGCCAGTCCCCTCCATTAGCAGGTGTAGCTTAGGAGTGGGTAGCATACGATGAGATGTATATCCCTGACCTAGCAAATGACAGCACATCTTGAGACACAAGATACAGAACCCGTGAACAGCTGAGCTTCCCAAGAGCAGCCTACCCCTCTCCACACATGAATGCATCCCCATGTCTGAAGCACGTTTGCAGCAGCTCTGCCCAGTCCCATGAATGCTGCCACTGAGATTCAGCCAATTACTTTCCTATTGTAACTGCAACTCAAATCTCTTCTTCAGCTGTGACCGGTTTAGGGCCAATTCTTGAGCTATTGAAGACTACGGGCAGTTTGCCATCAACCAGAAGTTGGCTTCAACCTTCTCTACCATCCATACAGCTTCCACGGAGGATATTAAATGAGGAGTTAGCAGTTTATGTGAAAGCTGAGCCAGGTGCTCTCTCTGGGGGGCGTTAAAGGGGACAGGGCAGCTTAGGAGCAAGCACAGGGTTTTACTTCAGCTGTCCCAAAGCTATTTCTACCTGTACCAAATGATGGAGCAATTTCTCTCCTCTTCATGCAAGGGTTTATGATGAGGGACAAAGCAGGGAAGCAGCTCTGGCTGTGGAATGCTTCATGTGGTGCTGTGTAGTACCCAGGAAGCACAGAGCAGCCATACGAGAGTGTACGAGACCCCAGTTCACTGCACTGTCCAGTACCTAAAGGAGGCTGGAGCTGCCCCATCCCTGGCAGTGTTCAAGGCCAGGTTGGACGCAGGGGCTTGGAGCAAGCTGCTCTAGTGGAAGGTGTCCCTGCCCGTGGCAGGGGTTGGAACTGGATGAGCCTTAAGGTCCCTTCCAACAAACCAGTCTGGGATTGTAGGATTGTATGATCTGGGCCTGGACCACATCTACAGCTCATCCACTGGGAGAGTACCTAGTCCCAGAGCAAAGAGGGGATTGAGCCCATCCATTGCTCTAGCACATGGAAGATGGCAGTTTCAGAGCTGTAGTGGAACAGTTATTTCAGGCTTGGCTACACCTTGCTCAATAGCCTGTGTGGCTACAACGTGGCTTCCAACCCAGCACGTCTTGTGAGACCATGGCTCTACAGAGTTAGAACACAATCTTGGTCATACTTATGCCTGCAGGGGACAGGACGTTCTTGTTTCCATACCCACCAGTGCAAGTGTTGGCTTTTCCTTGGGGGCAAGGGGGTAACAAAATTAGGCAAACAAACCCCACAACAATAAAGCAAATGAATTGGAGCATACTTGAGCCAGCTTCAAACAACAAACATGACCCCATTCGTATGAACATGATTCCCTCTCCAAGTCTGCAACTATTTCCCTGCTATGTAAATCATAACAAATTGGAGACTCCTGGACCTGTAGATGTACAATGAAACCTGCATCCAGCTACACCACCATTGAAGATAAGAGCTCAGCATTGGCATTTGCTGAGGGAGCCGTACATAACCAGCCTAGTAGGGGGCATGGGCCAGAAGGCAACATTTGCCTGGTACAAACCAGTTGCTTGGACAAATCAAAGAGCAGCCTGGCCAAAAGGTTCCCAAATCCCTCCTCCTCTTACACAAGCTCTTTCTTTTCAAGCTTGTCCCTTTATCTGTTGTCATAGTAAAGACTCAAAGTTACCAGCTCTGAGTCAGACAGCTTATTAATAACAAGTGAAGGACAGCACAGATTAGGCAGACTCCACTTAGCAAACAGAGTAAAATGCCAGCATCCCTGAGGGCTTGTTCAGACCATGCTGGAGAACGCAGCATCCCCTTCCACCACCATAGGCAAGCACAGCTCAAACCAGAGCAATGTTTGACTGCAGTGAACACAGGAATGGACTTTGGTGTAGATGCCCCTACATTCAGGCTAGAAAGTACCTGGTGACCACCCCTAAACTGGTCCTTTTGTGGTGTCAAATACAGCACAGAAGAGCTTTGTATAAGGAGATGCTGCCTGAAAGCAAAATAAGCTGCTTACACTGACTTAAAATAACAAAGATGTGCAATCAAGCCACACAGAAGTCTTCCTCACAGTCACAGGGGAGGGTGTCAGGTACTCCAGCCACAAGAGGTTTACTAAACAGTTACTCCAGGCTAGGGCTGCAGAGTCGGTATAATGTGTACACAGTGGGACCTGAGCATGTTGGAAAGTCTTTCCCTCATTGAGACGCTCCAAAGGACCTGCGTTTTCCTGAAACCCACTGTCTTAACCCCACTGGGACTGTTAAAAAGATCAGTGGGAGAGTGCTGGTGTCAGACTGGAATGTGAACAGTGGAGAACCAGCTCCAAGGCAAAGCCACCACTGACATGACCTTGACAAGCGATCCTGGCTGATGACAGTCTGTAGGGTTACGATGCTTGGGGACAGGATGGGGCCTTGCAGACTGAAGGTACATCATCTACAGCAAGTCGACAGAGGGGAAAGAGAGCCAGCATCGGCCACCACTGAGGTGGTACCACCTACTTCATGGCCTTTCCTATGAAGCCACCTACTGCCATCAGAGGGAACTGTGTTTCAGGCAACTGCAGCTACAGGGACCTGCTTGGGAGCTTCACCTTCCAGCTTTGGGCTGCTGTTTGGGTCTCTGCTGTCTTGTCAAAGATGGCCCATCAGCAGCACAGGGCTAAGCAAACACTTCTGTTCCCTGCAGGCCTCACAATCAACTGCTGAGAACAGTGAAGTGATTTCATCCAATCTTGGCCCTGCTGTCACCAGAATCCATCCTGCCGCTGGCACAGAACTTGGGGGTAGAGGAGAATCATGTCCTGTCCAACCTGGCCTTGAACACTGCCAGGGATGGGGCAGCCACAGCTCCCCTGAGCACCCTGTGCCAGTGTCTCCAGGACTGATCTGGCACTACTCTGTCAGGGATTTGATCTTTGGATAGAGTGTATTAGATGGATTAGAGCAACAACGCAAGCTATCCATATTTTTAAAGTCCAATGACCTTTAACAAGAGAAATAAGAGGAAAAACGTGAACCCTGACAAATTCATGACTACAGCACAGGGGAAAGGAATGTATTCTTTTAACATATGAAAAAACATTGCTCATGACATGTCTAAATAGCTCCCTTCAGTCCCGGAGCTGTTATGAATTACATACAGCAGATTTAGCCATTGTTTGTTCTTGTGCCTTTTTGTGTGTGGGTATATTTGGCTGTTCTACATTTTTCCCTTATCATTGATCATGTAACTGTATGAAACACCATTTGTTTTGTCTCTCCAGGATCCCATGGTAGCGTTGTGTTCCTGTCCTACTGATACCCCATCAGTGAGAGCTCAACAATAGGGTCCTGCTGCTAACCAGCATCATCCACGCAATAGCCACAAACACATTTCTCATTCAACTTTAGGGGAAATGGATGTTAAATGAGCTCCTACCAGCATGGCACAGGCAGCAGAGATGTTATAAACCCTCATCGCCCTCCAGATGACTTAGGAAGGGAAGAACCAGTTTTGCCAACATCCAGTGCCCAACTCCAATCACCTCTGTTATGGTGACAACAGCAACAGCTCTTTGCTTGCACGCCTGTTGTGGGTTGGCAGGATGGCTTCTCTGTTGGTGTTATCATTTTAGGATGCAGATAAAAGGAACCAGGCTGCAGCCTTCAGTGAGCTGCAAAAGGTCGCTCCATCCCAAAGCAAAAGCAAATGCGTGCACTACCTCATCTCCAAGAGCAATCACAAAACAATGTCAGATGTCAGCAAACAGCTCAAACACTCACGGAATCCAGCAAATCCCAAAAAAAACCCCAACAACAATTTATTCCTTTTAATATGGAAAAGTTACCCCCAGTGTCTCTAACGTAGCTGAAGATTAAGAAATCCCATTCTTCAGAGAAATTGGGCAGCAGATCCATAAAAACACTGTTTATTTTTAGGAAGCCCAAAGCTTTTCCCTCTATTTTCCTCATTCAGCAGCGGGCCACATACCAAGGCTGAAGTTTTGTTTAGAGAAAAACCAAAAACATGCCACAGGATGTTCATGGATCTCAGGCCAAGGGCACTGCCTCCAGCCCAGCCACCCTTAAGGAGGGTTTTCTTTGCTCCTCAGCATCTCAGCTGCCTCTCCAGTGGCCAAGCTCTGGGATAAGGGATACAGGAAACGGGCCCACCCTGGCTGCAAACAGGCATAGGGGCTCAGCCCTCCCCACCTCAATGATAACACAGCAGATTTGCAGTGGAGATTTCTTTCCATACTGATACTGCTGCTTAGGGCAGGGAAAAGACTTCCCGTGAAAGCGCTCCATCCTGATGAGCGGGTACCACAGCTTTGGGCTGTATCTCAGCACGATGCTTTTACCCCTGAATACTTCCAGCAGCATCCCAGATAAGTCTGAGATCCCTTTTAGGTGGTTTATGAAGCTGCACTGGTGTATTTAGAGGCAGCCATCGCCCTTTCTGCCTTTTCACATCTGAGCACCTGATGAGCACATTAGAGACAAAGGTGGGGTTTTGTCTCTTTCTTGAGAGCAATGTATCTGGCTCCCTCCTGTGGGCACCTGCGCTGCTCATCTCCCAGAGCATCTGATTGAAACAAGGCGATCTCAGTGCTGCTCAATCCTCCCTTTCCCTGGCACAGTCCTGTGCTCATGTGGCCAACCACAATTTTCCTAAGCTTAAGCATTCCCAGCAATGCCACAGGGATGTGCAAATGGAACAGAGCACTTCTAAACCAAGAGAACTGTGCAGGAATGAACCAAAGCATGTAAATCCTTCTGGTTTCAATGTGAGTATATGCTATATTGCCTGGGTGGAAGCAGTTCACTGGTATCCAATGTTACCATGCAGTTTTCTATCACCTCTCCGTGGGAGTTCAACTTGGTACCTTCCAGGATTATTTCCTATTCAGGATCCAACTACCATATGGAATCAGCTCGGGAAGTTTTACCTCTCTTTGGTTGCTGTCCTTACTAAATACTCAAAACCCCAGGAATATCTGCAAGTTCTTCAGCTCTCAGCCTGGACATTCCCAGTGTGGGTCCAAACCAACACCAGCTCCTCTGCCCGCACCTTCAAACTGTGTTTCTCTCCTGTTCTTCCTCCAAGAACATCCCACAGAGCAAAAACTCCAGGCCACTGCAAGGCTAAAACCTCATGCAAACCATTAAAACCAACACCTTAATACTGTCTCTGTATTGCTTAATCCTTAAAAACGTTAATTTTCCCCAGGATTAGTTGCTTGAGCTGGTTTAGTTGCCAGCCAGCACAGAACTGATGAGTGTGCAGGTGAACAGCATTATCCACAGCTCTCCCTCAGGCTTCCCCGGAGTTTCCTCCAACCCTCATTCCTTTTCTTCTGTGTCAGTAAGTTTTTATAGGAGAATAAGTGTGCCCAGCTCCAGATTCATGGATGCATCTCCGAGATGTGGAGAAGGACCCACTGCAGGTGAACAGTGCGGCTGAGGGGTCCTGGTACCCCAGAGGCTGGGCAGGATGGGGATGGGGACTGTGGTCCAGGACACGGATATTGCTGCTGCCCTCTCCTGTTCCTTCACTGCAAAACAAGCCTGAGTGCATCTGGTTCAGCCTCTCGGGTTATCAATGCCACCGCCAGCACCTGCAACATCCCAGTTCTAACACAACAGCCTTGTCTGATCCCTGTTACTTTCTGAGGGTGGAAGGGTGATCTGCTTCTGCCCCACACCTTCACAGAGGGGAAGAAAGCAGGTCCTTTGAATATCTAAACTTGTCTAACAGTAAAGCTTTGTGTCTCCATGGCTGTCCTACCACACTGAAGTGCCCATGTGCTGCTCTGCACAGCTCTACATCCCTCTTTGAACTCATGGACAGTTCAGGGAATAAGATGTAGAGTGTACCCACATCTCCCAGACAAAGTGGGATCTGTCTGCTCCTTATGACACTCAGTCAGTTCCTCCTATTGCATCCACTCAAACTGAAATGGAAATGAGATGAGACAATCCTGATCAGTCCAAAAGTGCAAGTGAAGCAGAAAACCAGATCATCTCCAAGTTACGTCACCTCAATTGGCAAAGCTCTGCCAATTCATCAGCCCCTTGAGCTGTGAGTGATGGACCTGTCAAGCCAAAGGCACCTCCTGCACAGCTACAACACAGCCAGTGACCTTCAGCCCCCGGTAGGGCTCTGCCTTCCCAGACTATCTGAGGGCCAAGGCTTCCCATGCAGTTCCCTTGTGTCCAAGCGGAGCCCTATGGGTCTGGCTCCAGCCTGAGCGAGGGGGTTAACACTTCAAACAATGGAGCCTGGCACTACTTGGCCAGACACATGATGGATGAGTAATCCACGAGTTCACACAGGTAGTGATTTACAGTCTGGATTTGAGCTGGAATATCGCTCCAGGGGCAGTGTGGAGCTTTCAAGTAAAGAGCCATGACTCACTTGCTCGGTATTTGTTTGCCTCTGCTCCCCATTCCCCATGCACGCTCTCACCACCCAGTCCTGCTCTCCACTAAAGCAGCTGAACTTTCTCTTACTCCAAAGCAGGAGCTTTAAGATTAACCAGCAAGTGGGCCACAAGTGCCTCTTTGTGTGGGTAGAATCTGGTAATGCCACAGTAAACACTCCAGGCAATAGCCTTGGGTCGCTTGCACGGATTTCAACAGACTTGTGCTGCCTGATGCCAGCCGAGGATCTGCCCCTTCTTTCATGTGGATGGGGTGGGGAGAAGCAGCAGAGCAGAACACGACTTTCTGTGTGCTGGGTGTACGGGAGTCGGAGCACGACCTCCCCTCCCTTGACTTAAAAACAGCACTTGAAAAATAAGCAGGAAAGAAAACACCTCCTGAGAACCCAGAGCTGACAAGAAGCCGGTTCATTCCGATGCTGGTCAGGACGAGAGCTCACAAAGACGCCCCACAGCACAAGCAGCTTACCTGCCACAAACATTCCTGGGATGCTTTTCCTTGGCCTCTTTCCTTGATGTATCTTAACAACACAACAGTGTCTCAGGATAACTGTTGATGTCTGAAATGAAGGCCACAGTGCTACACCCTTAGTCCCAAGTATCCATGTCTAACCCCACAGCAATTACCAGGGATATAGCTCTCATCATCTCTGTCCTCCTCGAAACAAGAAGGCTTCATGTAAATGGTAGATCTGTGCTTCTCCTCACGTGTGAGATACATCACTGTAATAGCCAGCAGCCAAAACGACACCTCATTTCTTATGCAGAACTATCAAGAGTCATTTAAGAGTAACTGAATAAGCTTACAGAAATGCTGATCTACGAACACTGGTGTCCTGCAGGTTCTTTTGAAGAGACCATGTTCTCGTTGAAGCCCATGTCTTGGGGAAGAGCGAATATGAAATGAAAACAGATTTGTTCCAGATGTACCAGATGCAGCTTCCAGTTCTCGCTGGAAACTGAAGCTATTTTGGAACATCGTTCTTAATTCATGGCATTTATTATTTATTGCCTTTACCTTCCGTGCGTAGAACCATCTTCTTCAAATGCACCTCACCTCAGCGGGCTCTGGATGGCAGCAACACACAACACAGAAGCATTGGACCCAGTGCTGGAGGAGTACCAAGACAGGACCCCAGCATGAGCCCAACTGAAAGTGACAGCTTCACCTTGCCTCTGCAGTCCCTGATGGGCTTGAAACTTCCTGAACAACCTCGCTAGCATTGGGCTTGTCCAGCCTGGAGAAGAGAAGACTCCTTAAGGGGAGACCTTATTGCAGCTCCCAGTGCCTAAAGGGGCTACAGGAAACCTGGGGAGGGGCTTTGGACAAGGGCCTGTAGGGACAGGACACTCTCACAGCACAAGCTCCAAGTTCCATCCTCCAACCACATCATCTGTCCCCAGCCTACCAAATAGAACTAACACGCAAGCGTCTTGTACTACAGTCACACAGCTACTTGCTCCAAGGGAATACTCTCTGCTTTACTACCCTCTATTCCTCAAGGCAGTTGAACCAACGATGACTAATCTATAATTTGACTTTCAAATGTGCTTTCCACACATACTTTTCAAGCACAGTCCAACAACTGTTTTTGGGAAGGCTCCTATGAGCCATCAGCAGATTTCCATCTAGCTCTGGTCACCACCGCCAGCTAATAAAACCCGAGTAAGGAATGGAATAACAGGAATGTCTCCAATAAGGATAAACTCCTGTTACACTGGGGTAAAGTTTATGTCAAATCTCTCTGATATGCTCAGGTTGCTTGAAGGCAAAACTCACGCTCCACAAAGCTATTTCAGTTCTGCTTGCATGCAGTGGTCAAAAGCTTGCCTTTAGCAAATGAATTCAGCTCTCCTTGCTTGAAATATCTGAATGAGAAATGACCTTTTATGAGTGCTTTAAATCTTCCTCAGTAATCTGAAACCCAGAAGCAGGCCGGGAAGTTGAGAAGAAACTTATCTAACATCAGTTCTACTTGCTAGGTTTCCAAAGGCAGCTGGTTCCAAGCTGTCACACTGAGTAGCATTGGAAGGGCCCAAGATATTTGTGTTGTGGGGTTTTTGAACAGCACTGATTCACTTGTCTCTAAACCTGAGGGCACAGAGTGACTCATGCTGGAATAAACGGAAGTGATGCTACAGACCTCAATAGGTGCTCTCACCTCTTGCTTTTAATGCTCATAGGTCTGACAAAAAGCTCCGAGAGGCTCTCTTGCATCTTCCTTCTCCTCCCACATCCTTCCTCTCTTCCGACTGTTCTATTTTTAGTAGTTCCAGAGCATTTCCTGGTGCTCCCTTTTTACTCTGGCAGCCTTGCAATAGGTACCACGCATAGAGTTGAGCGTCAGAAACTTTGCCATAGGTAACAGCGAGATGGGAATGTAGATGTGGTTCTGTGAAAGCACCAGAAGAAGCGATAAGCAACTGTTTAAAAACTGGCATCCAAGGATACAACTGAGTGCAGTTATGCTGGCAAACATCAAGGACAGTATTTGCTGCATCAAGGACACAGCACAGATGAAGACCTGTGCTTCAGGAGGATGGGCAAAGAGAACTGCATGTATCATACGTCTTTTCTGCTACCTCTTTCCTAGCAGGAAAACAGGCAGTTGCTGCAAGATACCTAAAATGAGCAAACATGAGACAAATGCCTACGATGGAGGGAAGGTGAAGTAAACAAGCTTCTTCTTGCCATCATAACTACTGACTTCAAAAGGGTCTTAAAAGACCTATTAAAATCCCAGTTCACTGTCACCATTCAAGAGGAACACAGCAGATGTAACGGGGATGCAGTAGCTAGCATCTCTTTTTCTCCGTGTCAGTGCAAGTAATCCTGCCCAGACTACTTGGATATGCACATATTGGTGGGTTTGCCTCTGCAGGTAGGAGAATGGGAATAGCCAGATTATACTTGGAAAAGCTAAGGAAAAGAAAAGCCTTTCCCTTCCATAAGGTTTCCTGCTGAATCCTTCAGACCTGAATTCCTACACACTGCTTTGGGCTGTGATGACGCAAATCTACAGTCACTGGCTTGTTTAGTCAGCGATGTGAAACCTGGCAAGGCACAGTCCAAGAGGCTGTTCAGCAATAAATCCTTATCTTAAGTACTTCTTTACAATGTTTAATGCTTTAGAGAGCAAGGACTGCCTTTGTTCACACTCTTTAATCACTTCTGCATCTTACTCTCTGCTTTCCCTGCTTTAGTTTGTCATGGGATATACCGAACAAAATCGTATCTATAAAGGGAAGTCGCAGCCTGGAGCACTTTTGAAAGGCTCCGAGTGTTTTAGAGGGTAAACTTCAGTTTTGCAGAGCTGTTCTTCTCTGACCTGCTTGAGTATCACGGACACTCCCAAATAACAACAGTTTCTAATGGTAATGTTTCCAATAGTGTGCTATGATGAGAAGCCCAAAATCCTACTTTCATTGTGGGGAAAGAGAAGGATGATGTGGCCTCTAAATCACTCCTAATGGTCCCTCCTCTCTTCCCCCAGTCACTGCAGTTTAGCTGGCACTTCCTTGGCATTCAGACATTGTATTCCCGTGGACTCTTTGAAGAGCCTGAGCCCAAAAGCTTTGCTGAGGTGGCTGAGCAGTTAGAGACCTCAATGCTACCTGGTCCCATGAGTGAGAAGTTCAGAAAATTATCAGAGGACAAGGGATGAAGAAAAGCCCTATTTAGTCTTGTTTGTCCCAGAAATCAGAACCTTCTCTATCAAGATACGGAGCACCTTCTCTGCATACGCATGCAGGCCAAAACCCACCCATGTCCCAGGGCTGCATCAGGAGCAGCGTGAGCAGGAGGTTGGAACTAGATGAGCTTTAAGGTCCCTTCCAACCCAAACCGTTCCATGATTCTATGCACAGAAACCTCCTTGCCTCTGTATACCTACATGGGGCTTTCTCCAGTGTCCCCTCAGCTCACTTACACTGCATCTCCTCAACCCAGGACAGCCGTGGCTGTTTGCAATGCAGAGCTAAGGAAGAGGTGACTCTAACCCATGGCCACTTCATTTCTCCTGACAGAGTGGTGCAGAAAGGTTCAGTCTGTCCAAGAAGCGGAGCACTACAGGGATGGGTGAGGGACCATGTGCTCATGTGTGCCTGCATTGTGTCAGAGCAAGAAGCTGGAAGGAAACGCTCAGGAAATGCATCCCAGCCAAAACTGGATTTCAAAGGGCAAAGGCGCCTTATTTGCAGACGAACTGCTGCTGCCATACAGGCAGGTGGGTCTCTGGGCAGTATTTAGAAGGACAAGTCAGCAAGATCAGGCTACCAAACTCCAACAAAAAGCTCTTTTATGGCTTCACCCTCTACACTTCTTCCACCTGTTATCCAAGTTTGTGACTCTCCAAAGCTTTGGAAGTATAAAGTATAAAGGTTCATTTTAAACAGGGCACAGCACTGGGGATTCAAGTTTAAGATTTGAATAGAAAGAAGGACAGATTCATTGTATTGATCTCTATGGCAAGACTTCAATTTATACCAGAACCTTTTGAAGAATATATGAATCTAATGAGACTCTAATGAATGCAAATAGCAATGATGCAGCAGAGATTTCCTGGCCTAAATCTTTGGCAAATGCTGGCATTGTAGAAATCTGCTTCCATGGCATTGATCAATAGGACAGATTTGGACATTAATATCTTCTAAGGATGAGGTTTGCTCTAATTCAAATAGGGAGATGCATGGAAGCTGTGCACATATTATAAACTATGTTCCGTGCCCGGAATAACTTCCCATCAAATCTCATTTAGACAGGGCCGTTTACTGAACAAATTGCAGAATAAACAGACCTGTTTGGATAAGCTGTTATCTTGGCAGATGTCTTCGTGACCTGGCTCTCGCCTTCTTCCTCCCATCAGAAGCTGGCTGCTGGTCCAAAAGGTTTGTGTCGATGAGAATTGATAGTAAAACCTACCCTGCATGGAAAGAGAGGTCCCTAGAACAGCTTCAGGCCTGGTGAGCTCCATGTCCTGCCTGTCCACTGTCCAATGCCACCTTCAGACAGCTTCTGAGGGATGTGTAATTGTATCTACCAATACACGGCATGCCCATGGGCCTCAAAGGTCAGAGAGGTTGTGCTGCAGCATCCCCTGGGATGCCAGTTCCAGCTCCACAGATAGAAAATGGGTGATAATGATCAATAGTGCAAACCAAGCCATGATCTGTAGGTATTTCTAACCTAACCAACGTAAAAAGGAGCAGAGATCACTCCAGGGATGTTCCTGCTTCATTTATGGTGTAAACTGCCATATGTTTCCTAACAAAAAGTCACCACAAGCACAAGGTTTTCTCACAGACATCACAGAAAAGCTCTTGTTTTACGTTTTGCAGCTATCAATGGGTGTATTTAACACAGCATTTTGCATTGTTCATTACAATACCCAGTCTTCTAAGAAGAGCACTATCCTTTCCTCAGGGTAAAAGTGGGTTGCCAGAGTACAAGATTATATAGAATTAGACAGTGGCACCAACAAAAAGCATATTGTGTGAGCTTAGAAGTAGGTGCCTAGCCTTAGGCTCTTCCCCCTGCCCTGTATGTTCTTGCATGGTCAAAGAATAATGGCACAGAACAACTCTTCATCCAACCTGGAAACACTGCCATGGAGCAGCAATGACCTGTGAGCTCTGGTCTGAACCAGACAGACATTGGGTGCTGCAGGAGCTGTCAACCACACCACACTCCTCTTAGCAGTAAGCAGAAAACCTCCATAGGTACAGACCGGAGACCTACAGAGAGCTGCATGTGAACTGTGTATCTGGCTTTCACATAAAGAAGTGGGAGGTTGGGTACATAAAAATCCTAGGATCTTTAAAAAGTATGGATATAAACTCCCTGGGGAAGATCCTGTCCTTTCCAAAAGCCCCTCCAGCTCCTCTGGATCCAGTGGTAACTGTTCTGCAATGGGGCTAAGAAAGAGCTCTTGAAACAGCTCCGACACAAGAGGGATGTGGAGCTGTTAGAGCAAGTCCAGAGGAGGCCATGAGGATGATCAGAGGGATGGAGCAGCTTTCCTATGGAGCCAGGCTGAGGGAGCTGGGCTTGTTCAGCCTGGAACAGAGACAGTTCCAGGAAGACCTTAGAGCAGCTTTATATCTTTCCACTTTTACTCATCTTCCTATAGGACTCATCCTAAAATCCTTCATCAATTTTGTGACTTTAGCATGAATTATAAAGGGTTTTTATTTGGTTTTTTGCTCTGTTCTATAGCTGACAAAAGCCCCTAAATGTTACAGCGTTCATTTAGTAGAATACTGGACAATTGTATCCCCAAACATCTTATTCCTCCCATCTTGTCACATTTCTCTCTCATACACTTCGTTTCACTTCTCATGGCACCGGCGAGCTTGGAAACCCTGCAAAACCCACCTTTCTTGGGGAATCCTGGCACTTTCTGCACTGAGCTGACCCAGGCCAGGATGCTCACAAGAAAACACTTTATTTTTTGTCAGTATTTCCCCAAAGTTTAATGAAACGTCAAAAACAGACCCCCAAACTCTGGCTCCCGGTTGCTATTTTAGCCAGATTCCAAGGTCATTCTGGCTCTTCCCAAACTTTTCTGATTGAAAACAGAAAGAGAGAGGGGAAAAAAAGTCACCTTCGTTTTCCCAAGCATCAGATCAGAGCTCCACAATATCCACCAGACTTACCTGAAGAAAGGAGCTTGGGAATGTTTAACTAAACCCACTGGAGACACTGCCCCCCACAGAAAAGCACTGATTTCATGGGGTATTTACCTAAAGGCGTTGTAATCTCCTCGGTGCCCATGCGTGTTCTCCTCCTCCCTTATCTACAGGCAGACACACAAACCAAGCCTCTAAATGCTGAATAAATGAAGACTCCGGTGAGGGGCCACACAGTCAACTCCACAGCAGAATTTGGGGGCTTGTTTTAATGTTTCTTCCTGCATTTGTGCATGAACTCTACAGTTCTGTTTCTGCACTGCAAGAAACCCGGAGAGGGGCTTTGGAACTGGATAACTTTAAGGTCCCTTCAACCCAAACCGCTCTGTGATTCTATGAAATAGCTCAGTTTAGGGATACAAGGAACAGGTAAAACTGTACAAAAGGCAGGAGTCATTCTCTCATTACTTGTTTAAAGTGGCACAAATTTAAAGCCGTCACCCTGTTGGAATGGAGTTGAGGCAATAGACAAGGAGTCACTGAGGTCTTACCTCTCATTTATATTAATGCTTTTCTGCCTGTGTTTGAATGGTATTAGCAAATACTTCAGTATCTCTGCCACTATTTACTAACCTAAGTAATTGCTCACAGCACATTAATATAGCACAGGGATTTAGGGAATCTTTACTGATACTATCAGCGCTGTCAGTACCTCAACTAAATGAGGTGAGGAAGAGTGGTAGCTTAGAAAAGTCACCCGAAGCCAAGAGCTATAATAATACAAGGGAAGATCACAACAACAAGAGTCACTCCACGAGGTGCTGCCTGTCAGCATTAACCTTGGGACTCCTGCCATTGTGCAGACCCAGTGTTTCAGACAGCGTTAAACTGAAGTGTTATCCTCTTTGCTATCTAAGATATATATCTTAGAAGATATCTATATATATTATATATAGAATATATATATTAAGATATATATCTTAGAATTTTCTGAGATAATTCTTGGCTATGTAAGATAGCAAAGAGTGCTGCCCTTTGCTATCTTCTCTATGATCTATGTTACTAAGTCTATTCTTTAAAACAGGTTTTCATTGCTTTCTCAGGATTAAACCAGCAGTTTAATAGAGGAAAGTGTGGATTAGCAGCTCAAAACCACTCAGGTAACAAACATGCAGTATTCTGTAAAGCTGATTTTCAATTAAATGCATTTGGAAGTTTGTTTTACTTGATCTCCTTTTACCTTTTGCAGGTAATCACTTGAAAGGACCTTTTCTATTGACTGGACCTGTGTACGTTTGGCTTGGCACTCAGCAGACGTGCTCTTCAAACAGGACGGCTCAAAACATCCCCCATACAAATGTAATTTCGAAGCAAGTCTTTACTGTGCCTCCAACTAAAATACTCCAACAGGCCAAAAGTCACATGGAAAGCAGCAAAAGGTGGTAAATCAGTTTTGGCTGGATGATATCAATTAAAGCCCGGCTGTGTTCCAGCTTAGAAAGGCAAAGAAATGCGAGTCGGTACACTCTGAATTAGCTGAGGTTTACAAGCTGAGTGTGGACGGGGCAGGCCAACGGACTAACCTGGCGCTCCTGTTTGAAGAAGCAGTTATGGGGAGTGAACACAGGAGTTTGCCAACCTGCCCATCCCCGGCCACCAAAGGTGTCATTCACAGGGTTGGCTCCTGCCTCTTGCAGCCCTCCTGTGCCTCATGTCTTAAACAACCACCTACCTACTATATATCACTTAATCCTGATGCCAGATTCCTTCACCCCCCCTCACCAGTTGCCCTTAGGGAATAAAATCTTCCTGCAACACAAGGCACACCTTAGAGCAGGATGAAACTAGAAGGCCCTCTCTGCATGGGAATCACAGCCAGTTCCCTATCATATGACTCTGCAGGGCAGATGAAACTCAAGACGTCTGGTGTTTGTCTCTCAGTCTCGCTTTGCTTCTGCCTGATTTGGATCTGGAAATATTCCACTGTGTGGCCACAGGCTTATCTGATGAAAGACAACAGCGCATGGCATGAGCAAACAGCCACGCTGGGCCTTGCCTTTGTTCCTTCTCTCCTACGCTCAGTACCTGTCCTTCTCACAGGGCATGTGCAGGGTGGCAGGAGGAACACGATCCACACCACATGAGCTCCTGATCCCAAGAGGAGCTGGGAGGCAGGGATCACTTCTCAAAGAAAGGTATTTTGGGTCCAGGAATGATACTTTTAGAACTGACCCCTCCATGACCAAATCACTGCAGCACTCCTCATTTACACCCAGTCAAGGATTATTTGAATTATATATCTATATATAATTCAAATAGTCCTTCAAATATATTTATATAAAATATATATAATATACATATAACCCTAACCCTAATATATATATTTCTATGTTATATATAGATATAAAAAAACATTAGAAATAGCTTTCTCTGAGCTGCTCAGAAGCAACACAGCATCATTAGAGGAGGCTCTAGACTACTTTGCTGAAGAGAACACTGAGGCTTAGAGGATCTGAAATTGTTTCTTTATGCCACCAGAAACCTTCTATGAGACCTTGAATCCTTAATCCCAAACCCTCCTACATCTGCAAAGCAGGATTAAATTGATGCTTTAATTCACCTTTTGTTTTGTGGCAGCTTGCAGCTTCTTGGTGACATGGAAAGGCTCAGATGAGGACTCAGGACTGCCAACTCCAAGCACTCAAACCCATCATCCAGGCTTAAACAAATAACAAAGAGACCAGGAGATTAAAAGCAATAAATGATGCATTTGAGCTCTTTTCATTTGCTTTCTCAGTTTGCGTTGCTCAGGTTTGGATTTTCAAGATCCCCAAGACCTAGAAAACTGCTTTCTTTCTTATTAAAATAACAAGAATAACAACTGAGAGCTGAGACTGCAAACCGTTCACATGACTCCAGGGGTCAAGGCTACAGGGCAAGCAATAAATGTACTGAGTCTCATCATAAAACCATGTGAGTTGGCAAGCCCTCTGTGCCTCATGTCTACCAGGATGAGGTCCCAGCAAATAGAGCTGCATAGATATCCCAGCAGGAATATCACTGAAAGACACATCTGACCCTTTAGTACCAGAACTGGAAGCAACACCCTTCACATAGCCCACTAGAAAAGCAAAAGAACCCAAAATCCCCACCTTAGTCCAGCCTTTCGAATACATCATGCACATGTTGACACCTAAGAAAAGGCTCAGGTACTGCTCAAGAGCAGTTGAAGCATGGGCAGCAGTTTGGACAAGTAAAATGAGATGATTTGAGTAAGAGATGTCCATCTTTAAGGGAACAGTGCAGTTCAACCCCTTGATCTATTCTATTACACTGACCAGGGGCTGCCCATTGTCAAATAAGCACTTTCAAGGCCTATTTAATGAAGATAACACAAGAGGTAATGAAGCACATTTGAGTGCTGCAAACCCCTATAGCCAAAGAATCCACTAGTGCTCCAGCTCACCAGTGGGTTGTTGGGTGTTTTCCCTTTTCCACTTTCATTACAGCTGCTCACATCACAACAGTATGAAAAACCACCCTTGGCAGACTGGGCCAAGGCGAGCTCTTGGGCAAGAGACAGAGGAGCTGCATTTGGTGTAAAAGCCCCGTATATTTACAGCGTGTACTTGGTACCACATAAGGATGTGCTAGGCATGGCATCCTGACATAGACACAATCGTACCTGTAACCACAGGGCTTGTTTAGGAGTGGAAGGCACCTTTACTCTGCTGGTCCAAAGCAGAGCTTGGCTGGTGGATAGCCCTGTCCACACTGGGAGCTCTCTGTCAGTAACTACATCAAGCTCCCTAAGCCAGGAAAAACCTCCTGCTGCAGAGGGAGCTCAGGTTGGACAGTTGCTTCTTTGTTCATGTTCTTGCCTCAAGCACAGAGTAAGATGACTCAATCAAACATTCTCTATGTGTGGGAAGCAACTGGAGTCCATCAGGCTGGAGACACTAGGACAGGTCATCCAGGTAAAATAGTCCTGCTTCCCCTTTCTTGTTGGCCAGAAAGGAGCTGGATGTCTTGCCAGCTCTCTCCAAAGGGAAAGGATTTGAGCTGAAAGGCTGGATTGTGATAGAGCTGGCAGGACAGCAGCAGAGCAGGCAGGTGCAGGGCTTCCCATGGACAATGCAGGGGTGAAGGAGGGAGAGGATGGGCAGAGATGAGGTCCAGTTCATGGAGGTCTAAGCTGTGGATCCATTGCACCCACATTGCCTTGCACAGCTCTAACACAACATAGCAGTCCCCACAGCCTTCTCCCTCTTAAATCTCTGCTCTGAGAATTGAGCCACTCTTTGCCCTCATACGCAGCAAGCAGAGCCCCGGATGGATGCCAGCCAGCAGAGAATCGTGCTAGACGCCACGTCACGGCACTCAGGATGCCCTGGTCCCTTGGGAAAAGCAAGCCAGACCTCACATACTACAGGTGCAAACAATACAATAAGCCACACTTTAAAGGGGAACTAAGCCCACAGCCCTCAATTCACAATGATCTGCATTGTCACCCCTGCTGTGCAGATGGAGAACATCAAACAGCTTGTAGGTGTGCACACAGTTGCACAACACATGGCACAGCCAGAAACGTGTGTTTCTGAGAAGCATGAACCTTCAAAAAATCACTTCAATCACCTTGAGAAGTTACGAGAAGTTCTTAAGAAATATGTCAAAGGTCTGTACCTTCAGTACCTCTAAGGACCAACTAGACCTTCGAGCACCTACAGCCTGCATGGCACTGCTACTCTATACACCACAGGACGTTGGTGCCGGAGAATGAAGCATAATGCAGCTAAGAAAGACCGATACAGAAAGAGGATGAAGCAACCGCTTCTTGTGTTACATTTGAAAGAAAAGGGAAGGAAGAACACACTTGTAACATACCACATGTCTACAGTGCTCTCCAAGGCAAGAAAGGGTGACAGACAGAAGTTTGTGAAGAGGTTTCATTAGTCAAACTCAGATGACCGTCGGTGAGCTGCCCAGAGCCACACCAAAAATAACTTGGCTGGTGCTTGCTAAGTGAGTTTCAACCACAGCTGAGATGAAAGCATTCCACTTTACATTAAACCCTGTAGTAAGTGCAGCCAAGTGCTGCACATAAGGTGAGGAGCAGGTAAGTAATAGGTAGAAGGGAAATAACTTTTCCAAACACTCCAAACAGGTCTAAAGCGGTGATCTGATGATAGCCTTCAACAGGAACCCAGAAAATAAGGACAAAACACTGAAGATTGGGAGCTGAGGAAAAGCAGGATGATTAACTTTGGGAATGTGTGAGACAACAGCGGCAAGCACAAGAAAAAGCTTTATGCAGAGAGTAGGCTTTAAAGAGGAATTGTAGAGCTGATCCAAGGGCCCTGGAAGGCAACAGAAGGTCTTCTGTTGCCTTCAATGGGTTTTGGATCAGCCCTGGAGATGGAGGGGAAGGGCTGGGGCTGGCACAGACAGGCAGGTTGTGGGGAGACTGGAATGCAGCTGCGAATAGATGGAGGAAGCAATGAGGAGCATAGGGCTGGAACTCGGATGCAGAAGCCACACGGTTCTGTTTGTGCATAGAGAAAAACAACCTGGAGTTTGGCTTGGGTTGAAGCTTGGGGGAAGAAAGTGAAGGAGGGCGGAGGGCAGGTTACCATGAGAGCTGAACCAAGAGACTCATGCTTGGGCTGGTGGCAGCTCTGGCGTGTGAAATACCACATCCATTCCCTGAACTTGCTCCCAGGAGGAAGAGGATGTGGATGCTGAGCTAAGAGAGCTGCTGAGCTGTTTGTCCCAGGGTCAGATGGGGGGAATGCAGAAGGGAACAAACAGAGATAGGCAGAAGAACTGAATTATCTCTCTCAACTGCTTATCTCTGTCTGTAGCAGTTTTATGGGTGTCCTTGTGTGTATCTAATGAAGCACAGGGGAAACATAAGTGTTGTTTACACACTCCTGAAAATCCCTCTAAGGTGCATTAACACCTTTGTAAACCCGGTTCAAAGTGGACTTTAGGAGGAGGCAGAAGCAGAGAAGTGCTTCAAACCCTGGTTTTTCCTGAGCTCAGCCTAATGCCCAGCACACAATTAATGCTTTACTTTTAAGACTCAGCATTTGTGCAGAACCTCAGTGTAGGGGTGAATTCCACCCTTTACTGCTTCCTTCTTTTCATTGAGCAGATCACACTTGAGTTAAAAACACTGATACTCCAGTTACTAAATGCTGGGGCAATCTTGTCATCCAGTTTTACCCTGCCACGAGCATCAAAACTGCTCACCTAAGACATGGCACAATCGTAAAGGGGTTGCAAAGACCCAGAAGCAGTCTTCCTGTCAGGTACCCCCCTCACCACCTCTGGGGGAAGAAGCCACCATCAGATTGTTACAGAATAGCTGAAGCAAGGGCAGAAACACCAAATGCTGCTCAACTCGCAGCAGGAAATTACATCCAATTCCCCTTCAAGTCTACCCAAGACCTTCACCACATCACATCCTCTTCTTAATGCCACCTCTCTGTTGGCATGTGGTGTCTATTCATAAAGTAACTCTCTTTTCTACACTGTATGAAAGCACAGCTTAATAAGAACATTAGTTTAGGAGATTGGTAGGGTCAGCACATGGTTTTCAAGTGCGTCATGCAGACAGAATGAGCTGAGATGAATGCTTGGACAGCAGCCACTCATTTCAAAGCCAGTTGTTCAGTTATCTTAATTATCTTTGTAAGATTTATTCCAAGACTGCACTGCTTATTTCAATCCATAGAGCATCTCTAACACCAAATTATCTACCTTTGAGACTCAGCTTTATCATATTGGAACTAAAAAGACACCGACACAGATGACCCAGCTCCTCTCTGATGAAACAAACACCTTGGCAGGGAGATGTCCAACCTCTTAACAAGGATGCTTCATGAGTTCTTTGCCTGAAGTGCTCTTTCCTAACCTGGGATGCATCACGGGTTCCCATGGTATGTGACTTTTCTTACAGACTGCAAGGTCGCTCTGCCTCCAAGCCAGAGCGTCCCAGAGGAGCTGCTACCAGAGCCACATTCCTGTCCCAGGAGGGTTAGGTTGCAGCTCTGTCCTGGGAAGGCTCACTTCAATAGTTACTTATTTATAGATGACTAAAATAAATGAATAGATAAAACTGTCATGTGTGTTGCTAATACAAATTCATGTTCATATACTGAAGTATACAGCATGATCCACTCTAGTGCTGTGTACTCTGTAACACCTGCTCTAACATATAAGAAGTTCAACTTCTATCAGATGGCTCTCCATTGAAAGCTGTGCCCTAAGAAGCACACAGTACTACTTTATTCCAACTGGCTATGTCCATGTGGTAAGTTTCTGGCATAGATTTTTAGAGCATTATTTGACAGATACCCCCTTGATTGCTCACTTGTCTGCATCCCCTTCTAGTGAGATGTTATCACACGAACCTCAAGCAAACATTACTAATATAGAAAAGGCAGAGAAGCACCTACTCAGTGTTTGCACTGCAAGTGTGATTCACAGACACAGATTAAAGGGTCAACAGCAAGAACTGAAACACATCTTGAACACCAGCCCCACGTACCTGTTTTACCCTGAACCTCTTGAAAACCTTCCCATTCCTCTCATGGCAGCCACTGTTTCTATTGCAGCTTGTTACCAGTCAGCCTATACAAAGAGAACTTTAGGACCACTCCAATCTGCCTCTTTACTTATTATGCTGAGGACTTTTAGGGAACCTATTTCAAAGGAGTAATCAATACATCACAATTCTTGTGACATTAACTAACCAGCAGGAACTTCCGCTTGCTGTAACAGTCTGTGACTTGAAAATTGTGCAACACCTTTAGTAAACACTTCCTCATATAGGAACAAGAACCAATCTGAACAACTCGCTCCTTCTCATTCAGTGCACGAGAGAGGACGGCTCCCAGCCTGGGAACCCGGTGTTCCCCACCACGGCGACCACCGCTAGCCAAGCACAACTGAGATGACTCTCACACTGCTTCTTGCTGTTGTTTTGCTACATTTGCTCCAACAAGGTATGAATTCAATGGTTTTAAACCCTTTACCGGTGGTTGCTATGATCTTTGCACAGCTTTTATGAATTTTTAATGATTAACATGTAGATAATACGGAAGAACAGTGGATTAAAGCCATGGAAAGAGTGGTCCTGCTGCAGGTCAGGATGTTTGCTTTCTTCTCTTTCTGTTCAAAGCAATTACCTGAATTCTTTAGTTAGGGAGGTATTTACTAGGGGAAAAACTGACCACGGATTGCCTGAAGACCCAGAACCGGTTAGTTTTGTGAGCCAGTTAGGAAATAACCTCTTCTGTGGGTGAGTGGACAATTTATCCAATTGGACAGCCTATTACACTGACAGCATTTAGTATTTGTATATACATTTGTACTGTATACACATTACAGAAGCAAAAGACTTCTATTTGAATTCGGTTTGTGACATTCCCTGTATTCAGTTAGTACCCTTATCAGCTGTGCGGTACTTCAGGTTGTGTGTATTCATTTGCCTTACCCTTAACAGCCGCACTGTTGTTTCCACGTGCATTGTTTCTTTCAGCTCATGTCAACAGGGAACAGTTTTTCAGAGCTTGGCATGCACAAGCAAGCATGGGTTCTATAGCTATAGGGAGCCCTGGCATTCCTGTATCTAGGATTTCAGTAGTGGCACAGAACATCGGAAGATGGGCGCAGGAGGAATGCTTCGGGTGTTACACAGTTTGTTTCTTGACAAAAGCAAACCTTCATTATCAGTGAAATCCTCGCTCGTGATTTTTCATCCTGGTTGAGGCTCTTGGAAAAGGCCAAAATTATTTGTTCCTTGTGAGCACTTTCTCCACCTGTTGTACAAAGCCCAAGGAATTCCTCTCCTCCTTAAAGCTTGACTCAAGACAATGCCTGAAGCCAGACAAAGACAATAAAGGGTTGATTCCAGAACTCCCTCTAAGAAACACTTTGTTCTGGAACAAAACCCACCCATTTTCCTCAAAATGCTGTTTGTGCCACACTGCAGGAAAAGGCCAAGTTTAGTTCTGAGCCTCCATTCAAATCCAGCCTGAACTTAAACCACCTGGGCTACAGTTGGCCCTGTAAAGAGTCGGCAAAGGGAGTGCATAGAATTAGAGCCCAGAACTCTTCTGAGAGGCCTAAAATATTACTGGGATCGCTACATAAGGATGTGCTTTAAGCTCATGGAAAGATTAAGTCTGCAAAGCAAGAGAGGTTTTTATAGGTAAAAATAATTGCTTAAAATAGAAAATATACCATTGTAAATCACAGTAACAAACTTGCACTTGGGGCTTGCTAACAGCATGTGCATGTACAGTCACTGTGCACTGAGTACCGTACATGTATAGTCACTGTGCACTGTGCTCAGCTGATGCAAGACAACTTCTTGGGACTTACTCCCATTATACTATCATGCTTACTATCATACTGCAGCACTCAGCTCTGTCATCATGCAACCAACTTAATTCTGCAATTATTTCTGGAAAGGGCTTAGCAAATAAACCAGTTTGAAGAATTAATCTGTTCATTTCAGGGGAACGATTTGCACGAGGATGTGCTCTGCTGTTCCAGATATAGAAAGTCACAGTAATTGGATGCCCCAGCCCTGTAAAAACCTGACCTTGAGGCAGACAATTAAAATGGCAGTTGCACTCTCCCTTTGTCCTTAGTGCTTTCTTTGGGGTTTTTATAACTACAGGCTGTTGTGCTTAGTGTTGAGTGCTCGAGAATTTGCTAGCTCAGATGAAATGACCTTTTGTAGGACATTAAAGAGCTTAGGAGGCAGATAAAACCTGCTGCTGCCTTGTCAGGATCTAACACATCCTTGTTTTCCCAAATGCTGTACACCAGCTATTACTGATGCTGGGGAAAGAAACCCAAGTGCATTGCATAAAGTGTTTTGATGCATGGAAATAGCTGGGTATGTCAACATTTGAAACCCACACTGCAACAAACCTCACGTAAGGCCACGTAACGGGGGTGGCTGCTCAGCAGAGCAGATGAGCTCGTGCAGAGGACACATGAGAAACAAGTGGTGCAACAGATGAATGACCACAGAGCCCACAAGGATCAGTGTTAACAGACATGGAATACAGAGTTTAATAAGTTAATCCTGTGGTTGCCTAAATATACATTTCTCTCTCCCTAGGGAGCATGAGCAAGAAACTACCTGAAGTTGAGCAATATGAAATAGTTTATCCACGGAAACTGCACACAGTGCATAGAAGAGACATAGAGAGAAACAAAGAGGTATTAAAAGAGACATCATTTTTCTTGCTGGGAGATGGGGAAGGTTTTCTGGAATCACAGTGCCCTTGGTTTTCAAGGGTAAGAGAATTTGGAGCCAGACACTTGATCTTGCAAAAGGAAATGAAAGAGAAGAGCTGGAAGAGTGATCTCATGTTGGGTAAAGCTGGGTTTGTGCTCGTGGCTGCAGAAATGCATTTGCAAAGCTGAGTTTGTTCCTCTAATGAAAAATTACGAAGCCCAGTGTCCTCCTGCTTATTCTAGGACTGCCAGAATACTTATTTTTGGTGGGAAGAGGAGGGAAAGGAGGCAGTTGGCAACTTGGTTACTGCCAGAAATCATAGCAGTCCATATTCTAACACTTCAATCTGTTTACAGACCAAATATGATGACACAATGGAGTATGGAATCAAAGCCAGCGGAGAGGAAGTCATACTGCATCTACAAAAGAATAAGTAGGTTCAGTTCAACGTTTTCCTTGAGCATTATTCCTCACTGTCAATGGCTCTGTAGGGAATTGGGGATATAAAGAAACAGCACTTTGGCTCCTGTAAGACAGAGGTATTTTGGTCAAGGCAACTTTTCAACTCCAAAGTAAGAAGCGGGGGGAGAACGCATCATGTCACTGCTTTGACAACATGAATAACTACACATGCACACGATGCTACCACGATGGAATGACCTGTCTATACTGCTAACTCTGCTCTCTCATTTATTTCCTAAGTGGCTAAATCCACTGCATGTTTAATGCTTTAATATTATTTCCCTTTTTCCTTGTCTATGGGTTATATTTATTTGTTCTATGCTGGCAGAAACTAAAGGGAAGAACAAGATATCCACGCGATGGGGCTGCGTTGGCTCTGTAAGCTTAGCAAAACCGGGAAATAGTAATAATAAATGTAAAATCCTTAATAGTTCAGCTTCCAGCACTGCCTACATTAACACTAATGATGACGCCGCTGGACTTTGAGTAGCCAAATGTACACTGGCATTGACAGAATGCACACCCACGATTTTCTGCTTGCTGGCGTCACCATAATATTTAACATACGACCAAACAAATCTGCTCTAATAGGTACTTTTCAAATGGTTGTGTAAATACAATAGTACTATAATCAGTTTGTGTTAAATAGAGACTATAATTAACTGCTTAGCCCTGGTTTAATCTAATCTAAACATTTAGGGGGGGAGGGAGGAGAATTATATTGTACTAAATCCCACTCTGAAAAGAAACAGGACTGGGGCAATTTGTGGTAGTTGCCCAAACAGAAGTGAATGAAGACTTGCTTCGCTGCTAAGTTTTGTAAGACTACAGACCTGGCTTAAAGTTGAGCACCTGCTTAGGGTTGTCCTGCACAGGAGCCGGAAAGCACAGAACCTTGCAGGATCTGGCCTTCCATGGCAAATCACAAAGGTGTCTGCTGACAAGAAACCCAAAGCACCTTTCCCAGCAGAAATGCAGTCATTTATTCTGCAGTCATGTTTCAATTTGATGGTTCAGCAACACGTATGGGTACAAAGAGAGCTTTCTTTAGACAGAAAATCCTTCACTTGGATCTTTGCTATTTGAAAGCAGCAGGGGTGAACTGGGCAGACACCAGAGCAGCACCACTTCACACGTGGAGTGCTGGAAATGCCTACACAAATCAGAGGCCAAAAAAGGATCAATACTGCCTATGTAATTATACATTTACTTTCAGATCTACAAGGAGATTAGTTTATAGCAATGAAATAAGTAGGCTTTAATTACTTTCTTATTTTAGAACAGTCCCTTTGTTTGAGTAAGGATTACAAACCAGGAGAATTCCCCACCCAGCAGCTTTGCTTCCCTAGTTTTTCAAGCTAATACTATTATAACTAATAATACTCTGAGTAATCATTCGCATTTCCTTCATACTTTGTGTGCTATGTAATTGCCTCATTTCTAGATGACTACAATTCATTTTGAGTAATAATGGCACTTGACTCTTTGCAGGCACCTGTTTGCTAGAGACTATACTGAAACAGTTTATTCTGATGATGGTCAACAAATAACCACAAGTCCTCAGATCAAGGTAATAAAGGTTTCCTTCCCTCATACTTGCAGTCTTGAGGAGGTCAATGTGAGATTCATGGGTCCATAAAACAATAGCAGATATGAGACAGAGAGAAAAGATTTTAAAGCAAGGTTTAAGCACTGTCATTCAGGTCCCTCTGAAGAGAAAGTGAAGATGCAGTGACTGGCAGAGCTACACCGATTTATACCTGTTGCCAACCAGACACACAGTTTGCCTTTCAGAAGTCAACCACTGTTTACTGAATGGCTGATGAACACACTTGCTGAGGAAAATCTCTCTCTTTTGTCAGAAAAGGGAGTGGAGCCAGGGCCATTCCACTGCTTTCTACCTCCTGACTTTGCTTATTCTGTGCAACTCTCGCGGACTTGCCTTTTCCCCTTCATCTTGGTGAGATCATAGATCCTGATTAAGACACATCTCCTCACTGGTTCCTGTTGGCACCCACGCTCCCCACAGATACGCTGCAGGTCAGCCCAGGTGGTTTCTCTGAGCCATGCCAAATGAGGCATTCAGAAGCAGACACAAAGGAAGCCACTGTAGTCGTTCTGTCTGAATTTACTGTGCACGCATAGGTCTTATCTTCAACAAAGCTCTCACCTGAAGCTTTGTCCAATGATGTCCAACGTGTTTTAACACATGTGATTTGGAATACAAAGCCTAAAATTCTTCGTCACGGAGTGATTAGCAGGAACAGGAGGATCCTGAGTGAAATAAATGTGCATAAAGAACTGTGGTTGGGTGTTTTTTGGTGGGAAAAGATGCCATTTCTGGCTGCTCCGATTGCTTTCACCCCCTGAATGGATCCTGTGAAAAGCAAACAGTACCTGTTGTGCATGGACCTTAATTCATAGTTTGTTGTAGTTTGTAGCTTGTGTGGTTTGTCATCTGTCAAACTGGGCTGTGTTTCATTGACTGGCTTAAATCCAATGATTTCAATATATCTTTTCTTTCTAAACAGGATCACTGTTACTACAACGGTTACATTCAGAATGATGCTGATTCCATAGCGAGCATCAGTGCTTGCAACGGCCTGAGGTAAGATGGAGGTTTAATTCCCAGCGGCAGAATGTGCATTCTCTAGGAAGATAAACTTCCCGATATAAAAAGGATCAGGATGTAAATGAGATGCCTATAAGGAAAAAAGGGAGAAATAAAGTTTGCCTTGCTTATCTTTCAGAGTTTCTAAATTTGAAGCTGAAGAAACATCTATAACAATAGATTTAGATAACAGTTTCCACATTAGATCAGGACTCACAGCACTCGGTGGTGCGTACAATGAACACTTGAGATTGATGCTTCTGAGCTGTAGGAAGCTCCACTGACGCTTCAAGAGAAGGCGACATCATTTTCAGTGCCACAGCAGTTACAGGGTCAGGAAGCCCAAGGTTTTGTATGAAAAGCTCAGTCAGAAGAATCTGCTCCTTTTTAATCCCTGAAGACACAGCAGTGCAATAGAAAAAGGGAAGAGGAAGGCTCTCGAGTCTGAGAAGCTGCAGCAGAACGTTTTCCCCTTGGTTAGTGGCATGTGGCCAAACCCCAGACTGTCTCTGACCAATTCTTGCATATCTTGGGGCGTTCATATGTGAACACAGAACACTTATTTTGCTCAAAATGATTCAGAGCTCTTAATTCCTTTCAATATTTCAGCTTTTCATCTCAGTTAAAGATTGAAATACATTTGAGTTCCCCATTGAAGTGAAATTCACTTTTCAATCACATCTGTTAAGCACAAAAGCCCCAAATCTAATGGAATTAATTGCTAAGCCAGTTTATTTTTGACAGATGGTCTCAGAGATTCACTGAGCAGCCAAATCTTCCAATCGACTCAGCAGCTTTGATTTCTGCTTTTAAATTGCTGTACACTCTGCAAACCATTCCATTGTGTCAGTGCAGGGAGTGGTGCCTATGCCTGGGCTAAATGCTGCTAGAGGTAACGTTGCTGTCTTGATTCAGCATTGTGGATTCAAAAGGTGATAGTTTAACCCCTTTTCTCAGTGGATATTTTGAGACCCGTGGTCAGAAGTACCTCATTGAACCCTTGGGAACCTCAGACAGTGATGAACACGCAGTCTACAAGTATGAGAAACTCAAACAGAAGTCCATCAAAACCTGTGGTCTAGTCAATAACACCTGGGAAGAAGATTCGAATGACCCCACTGATGACATCTTCAAATCCAGCAGCAGCCCAGAAGTAAGTACTTAGTCAAGCAGTAGTCCCGTAAGTACATGCCCATCTTTTTAGCCTATCTTTCATAATCATGATCGTTTTAATATCCTTTCACCATTTTCAAACAAGGCAGTCCCATTCTAAATTGCTTGGCTAAAGAAATGCCCTCGTAGCGAGATGATCTGTAAGGTCCCTTTCAACCCAGACCATTCTATGATTCAGGTTTGAAACTGCAAAGGCTGAGACTGAAACAGGTCTTAGAAGCCATTGAAACGTCTCTTTTCTCTAGATGAAAGCATACCTGAAAGCAAAAAAGTATCTGGAAGTCTACATAGTTGCAGACAACAGTTTGGTGAGTATTGAAACAAGTTGTCCTCTTCTGCATCCTCATAGATACACATTTGAAAAGGGCCTGATCTTAAGACGCCGTCTCTGATAAAGCACGGCATTGGAGAGATAACAGCAAATAGACCAGGCATGGGGGGGGGTTTGAAGGCAATCTTCGGTGGGCTACTTCTGATTCATCGTTTTTTACCTCTCTTTTTCCTAACGCAATCCATTTACTTTTCCAGTATAAGAAATATGAGGAAAATGTGAAAACTATAAGGCAAAGGATATTTGGAATAGTCAATTACATCAACACGGTAAGAGCAAAATGAGGCTGAAATACAAGCGATTTAATAGGTTTTCCTTTTGCCTCATGAATTTCCATTATTACAGACAAGAAAGAAAACTGAACTGAAAGTTATCGTTTCTGAAACAAATTTAACACACGTTCCTATTACCTTGCCCTTTGCCTTCACATACGAGATTTTGATAGAGATTTATACCACATTTTCTTTACCCTTGTGTAAAATGATTGAAATCTGTCAAGAAGAATTAGGTGATTCTTGATTTCTTCCAAAACATTGCTGGAATTCCCAAGTATTTTAAAGCCATTTTTGGAGTTGGATTAAATGGGGGGAAGGGTGTGTGTGGGGGTGGAAATAAGATTTTGTGTTCTGTTTGTTGAGGGGTTTTGCAACTTTAAAGCATGGGAAAGCTGAAATCAGGCCTGGGGTGGACTCTATTGCAAGTGAGAAACGGAACCAACTACCAAGATAAGTGCTTGTTTCAGAAGCCTTTGTAATATCCTTCATCCTTTGCTGCTTCTCTGCTGCAGGTTTATAAGGCCATTAACATCTACGTGGCTTTAATTGGCCTGGAAATCTGGACAGCCGGTGACAAATGCCTCCTGAGCCACGCTGCAGGATTCACACTGGACAGTTTCTCCAAGTGGAGGCTCTCAGATTTGTTGAAGAGGAAAAGGAATGACAATGCTCAGCTGATCACGTGCGTTTCATTCCGCTTCCCATTCGCATTCCCAAGCCATACAATACCAGGTTGTACTAATTCTAAGGCAAAAAAGAGAAATGCAAGCTCTCTTTTCTTACCTCGATTTTCCTCCTGGAGCACAATCACCAGTTAGGACACAGAATTTCCCCTTTCTATGTGAATCCCCTGTGCTCCATCTCAGTCTCTTCTTACCCTGCTCTGGCACAGCCGAGTATCCTGAAGGCTGCAGCATGGTCTAACACCTCCAGAGCTATGACATGGAGTTTAGCAGCTGGGAAATGCACATGGCCAAACTAAACCAGCACTCACTTGGCTCTCCTGGCTCACGTTCAGTGGCCCTGATTCATCCGAGCACTTTGCTGCATTTAGAGCACTTCATCAAGCTCTTTACACTCAAACCGGTGCTTTAAGTCTGATAACTGCAGCCTACTTTAAGTAAAGAACTAAAATGAAAAGAGTATTCAATTGTGTTCGATTTGCAGGGATTTTAAACACATCTTCAAATATTGTGTTAAATCAGGATGCAAACCAGAGCTGGAAATGAGAATACGCTTAAAGCCTTCAGCCTGGTTTTAATAAAGCCAGCTTGACTTCAGATCTGCTCCCTGGTCACAGCGCTGCATTTCACTCTTTCTTCTTCCTTACAGAGGCTACGACTTTGAGGGGACAACGATTGGATTAGCCTTTCTAAAATCCATCTGCAGTGATATATATTCTGCAGGTATTATTCAGGTCTGATTTCTTTTTGTTTCTATTATTCTTAAAGGTTTTCCTGCTCAACCAGCAAAGAATGCTCATGAGCAGTGGGGTGCACAACACTTCACTTTGTGTCATTATTTTAGTAGACTGTAGACATTTACAGTCAGATTTTAGTTGAAATTAGGTGGATTTTGGATAAAATTATTTATCCAAAGGAGGATAAAGGAAGCACACACAAAGCACAGTGTGTGTGTTACCTAAATGCCAACATCAATCTCAGACACTTGTATTTGGAGTACCAGGCTGAATTAGAGTTAGAAGAGAGAAATAAGTGGGTCTGTGCCTCTACCTTAAGGTTCCCTGTTTCAAATGGGAAATCAGTTCCGTCGTGTTTAGTACCATCAGTTTAGCCACTTAATTTCAGCTGACTGAACTACTGTATGTGAACTTCAGCCTAAACAAGAACACAGATCCCAAACTTTACCAACAGCACCGGGAACTCAACTGCTGCACCCAGGTTTAGAGGCTGGGCCTGTTGCTAAGAGGAATTACCCACAAGAAATTCCAGCTTTCCCACACCATTAGGAAATCCTAGGATGAACATAAAACCAGAACGCTTCTCAGGGTGCAGGAATGCATCTGGGAGCAGAATGATTTGCAGTGCTACACTGGAAAAGTATGGCCAGCATAATGGCGTGTGCTTTATGCATTTCCACTATCACCTGGGTTTATACATCTGGATTTCACTCAAAAGAGGAGAACTTTTCCTTTCCTCCCTCCAAGCAGCACAAAACGCCAAGCTAAGAGCAAAGATGGAGCACAGCATCTGCCTTTCCTTACCTTGCATGCACAGCATAATAGTCACCTTGGTGCAATGAGTAATAATTATATTGCACCCATGTAATTACCCTTAGCACAGAGGCATCTATCCAGAAAGATTAAGGGTTTCATATATTCACTTCCCCTTAACACTGTTACTTGGCAGCTTAACTTCCTCCTGTTAATTTAAACACTAATTATACCCATTTACTCATGTTCATTAGTGGTATCATCTCATTGCCATTACAACATAGTAGAGCACAAAGTGTGGAGTAGGGGCATTCGTGGGTTGAACGCCATATCAATCCTTGTGTAGCAGCAAGTATAGTTGCACTTGAATTGTCCTCTTTCTTAGCCACATGGCTGCTTAGATGCTCCTACTTGTTCTACAATGCTCACAGAAACAATACTTTGTTCTTGTCTCTGCAGGACCATAACAGAAATGAAATTGCAGTTGCAGCTACCATGGCACACGAGATGGGACACAACCTTGGCATGAGTCACGACACCAAAGCCTGCACATGCAGTGCGGAAGTCTGTATCATGACAGACACTGTCAGGTAGGAGTTAGGATGGAAAGGTGAAGGGTCTAAGACATGGGGCAGTTCATGGTGGGCTTTGGACAAGCTGCCAGTTTCCAAATGGACTAGTAATTATTGATTATCAATATTTCCATTATCAATGAAATATATCAATTATTCCATTCAAATTATACCAAGAGAAAAATGAAGAAATTCCAGGCCCTTGTAAAGTATTCCCAAGCAGATACAGCCCCTCCAGAAAAGCCCAAACCAAAACCAACTTTAGTCACTTTTGGGTAACATTAGCTTTGCACATGAGGTAGAGGCCTTCACATCTAACCATACACTATCTCTTCCTTACAATGAGGACAGCACATACTGGCTGTGGGATCTCAGATGACAGAGCTTCCCCAAGATGAACCTACAGTACGTTTTCATTCTCTACCCTGATGACTCTTATGAAAACCACATTAGGTGTTTGCACCTGCAATAAACAGCCATTAGAGAGGAATTTAGCTCAGTTTTCACCTCTGGCTGAACATCCTGAGCTGCCGGTGGATGTCCTAATGGAAAACTCCCAATGCCTGAAGCATCCACGCACAGTCTGTATAGACCAGACTTAAGTCTTTACATTTATAACACGCAGTCTTTACATGTAGTACATTAACTGTTTCTGACCTGCTTGTTTCCACTTTTCATTCCCCATATGAGGTAGCCACTGTACTTATTAATATATATAAATGGTTGCACCCGATGGAGATGGTCACTTGTTTAATTTCTCTTGTAAAGAGTATTGCTCCTCCTTGCTTACACCCACCCTAACATAAACCCTTCTGCCTTCTCAATACAGTTCCATCATTCCCAAGAAATTCAGCTCCTGCAGCCTCCAAAGTTTTGAGAAATACATGTTGAGTGACATGCCTGAATGCTTAACTAACATCCCAGATAAAAACAGCATCATAGCACCTCCGTCCTGTGGGAATGGCTTTGTGGAGAAAGGAGAGGAATGCGACTGTGGAACTCCTGAGGTATCTGCAGCATCAACAGGAATAAAACAATACTAGGAAGAAGCAAAGAGCTTTATTCGGGCTGTTTAGGAGCTGGTTTCTGTTAGTTTCCCAAGCAGCCAGTTCAAAGCTAGCTGATATATTGTGGTAGAAACTGCAGGCACCAAATTGCTGATCTGCAATGCAATCACCCCTATACAGTGCGTGCCAAACAGTGGGAAAGATGACAGCGTGGTTCATTGTGCTGCGTTGTGTAAGTGGCCTCAAGTTGTGCCACGGGAGGTTTAGACTGGATATTAGGGAAAGCTTCTTCACCAAAAGGGTTGTCAGGCACTGGAACAGGCTGCCCAGGGCAGTGATGGAGTCACCGTCCCTGGAGGGATTTGAAAGACCTATGGATATGGTGCTTGGCAGTGCGGGGTTAACGGTTGGACTCGATGAGCTTAAAGGTCTTTTCCAACCTACACGATTCTATGACTCTATAAGAGAGGAACTGAGAGTGAGGAAAAGCCACACATATGAAACTGTCTGAGCGGAAATAAGCAAGTTCCCTTCACAACCTCTATCCGCTCTTGTACAATCCAGGACACTTGCTATCCTTTATGCGCTCGCTCACAGTGGCTGGCCTGGCTTCTAGTGAAAATGATTCCCAGGAAAGCCAAGTGCAAGTCCAGTGGATCCCTCCCTCCCCCAGTAACCAAGTGCAGGGTGGGTCATTGGGAATGCAGTGCAGAGAGGACCAAACCCTGAAGCGCAGAGCTCTGACTGCTGATTCTGTCACAGGAGTGCACAAATGAGTGCTGCGATCCTGAGTCATGCAAACTGACAGCAGGTTCCACGTGTGCACAGGGAGAGTGCTGTGAAAACTGCCAGGTAAGACTCCTTCGCATCTCCCGCTTCCACATTTTCAAGGGTACAGTGGTTTTCCGCCCATGAGAGAGCAGAAATGCACCTCTCAAAAGAGCCAATCCCCTTTAATTGTGATTACTGACCCAGCCCTGTCATCAAAGAGCACTTTGTCCATCCCAAACCCCACCACAACTACCAATTCACTCAATCTTCCAACATCCCAGAGAAATGAGCGGTTTGATCGCCCATTTCCTCCTGGAACAAACTTGTCTTTAAATTGGACCTGGATCTGGCCTCTCGTGCATCTTGCACAGCGAGACTGAGATTTGTCCCCTAATTTAACCTCTGGTTCAGTGTGCTTTTTAAACAGCACAGAGGAGCATGTGTTCAAGTGTGGCATTGCTTCCCCCTCATTGCAGTATAAGCAATCAGGAGCTATCTGCAGAGCAGTTAAGCACGACTGTGACCTGGCTGAGATGTGCACTGGCTTCTCTGAACACTGCCCAGCGGATCGATTCCGTGTCAATGGATATCCCTGCAACTATGGTGAGGGCTACTGCTACATGGGACACTGTCCTACCCGGGAAAACCAGTGCAAAGCTGCTTTTGGAGCACGTGAGTACACCCTGGGATTGGGAAAATCAGTCTGCATAGGTCAACAGAGAGATAAAGTGAAAGGCTCTGTTTGCAGGCAAATCAAAGACCTTTTGCAAAGCAGGAACAGAGCATCTTTATGCTTTATATATAGCATATACGCTACTTGTGCTTTATATAGTGTATATGATTTCTAGTTTGCAACATCTACTGAGTTGTTCTTTTTATACGTAATCCTAAGTGGTTATAATCACTGAGCGGAAGTGCAGAGCATACAATGCCAGGTATTTCTAGAAAAATGGGAAGTTGGAAGTGTATTCCTCTTTCACACAATGCTTTTAAGAGAACTTTGGAATGGAGCTGGCTCTTCGCATGTAAGGAAGAGGAAATGTCTGTATTTCAAATTAAAGTCTGATTCAGCGTGCCATGATGTTTCTGAAGGTGTGTAGTGGCTTATCCTCTTCCCAGTCCTAAACCATCTCCAGTCCTGACTACGTCCCTTGAGACTTAGGAGAGGTTTGTTGGTTCATAGGGAGAATACACAGGACAGGTTCTGCTTGGTGTACACAGCAACACTGACGAATTAATGCCTGAAGGGCCAGAGTGTCATTAGGCCCATGGGTAACTTCACTGGGAAAGGCTATTTCCTAACCAGGTAAAAGAAACTGAACGTTGTGTGTTCTCACAGGCAGAGAGCCCAAACTAATCCCACTGAACTTTCCTCTATCACAGAGGCCACCGAAGGCGCAGCCTCCTGTTACCGGATGAACGAGAAAGGGGTTTATTATGGATACTGCAGGAAAGAAAAAGGTAGTCACGTCCCATGTGAAAAAAAGTAAGCACTGTGTTACCGAATCTGCTGGGGTCTGGGAAGAGACCATTCCTATTCTGGTTAAGAGGCAGAAGCAAAGAGTGCGCTGTTTTAGACAGCGCCAATGCCCGCATGTCCCTTCTGGTTCAGTTTGAACATTGTGGTAAAGCCAATTCTAAGAAACCTGGTTTCCAAATCATGAGATCAGTCTGAGAAAGAGCTAGAGCATATGGATGTGTATCTTATATGTATGTGTACGTATAGATATATATGTGCAAGCCTGTGTGAGTGTGCATGCATGTGCAGTTAAGTACAGGCAAGGGAACTCGGACCTCAGGTGAACCTCTGAAGTTGAGGACAGTTAAATACTTGTTTCTGCAAACCATTTTGGGCTCCCTCATAAGCTCAAGAGGAATTAAGAACCTGCCACCTTCTGCTCGCAAACCAACCTGGGAACACCAGAAACCAAAATCCCTTTCTTAGGAGTTCCTGCACACAACAAATTCAGGCTGGAGGAGAAACCAGCTCCAATAGTTCTGCTGTGCCATGCGGTTGTTCCATTGCAGCTCCTGTTCTCCTTCCAGAGATATAATGTGTGGGAAGCTGTTCTGTGCTGGGGGGAACGAGATGCCCCGGGATGGGAGCCTGGTGACTTTTGAGTCCTGCAAAGCAAGTTTTCCTAGAAATGGAGAAGCAGACCCAGGGATGATTCTCAATGGAACTAAGTGCGGGAACGGGATGGTTAGTAGAGAATAGCTTTTCTCCTTATTGTGTCCCCCCTTTCAGTCCTGCTTATATCCTCAGCCCTCTTACCAGACAAGAGAGATTTTAAACTGGGAAGACTGAAGTGGACACTAAACTTCTTCTGATCTGATTTGCCAGATCTTCTGCCTTACATCTATCACAAACCAGTAGCAAAGCAAACAGCATCTTTCCCATTTCCTTATGCTTGACTGCTGTCTTATATTCTTACTGACAAAAATACACGTGGCAATAGGAACAAACCTTTTTATGAAGGTTCAAAGATCATACTTGTATTATATTTTTAATTCTTTCCATAACGGATGTGCTAGGCATCACCAAGCGCTATTCCCAATTCCTTTGCTATATATTTCTACTGGGAGGGGAGGGCAGGGTGAAGGATTGAAGAGGGGTAGAAAGCAGTGATATCTGGACACCTTTGTCACTCCCCTTTGCTATAAAACACCCAAAGGTCAAGTGAAAAATTACATCCACATCTCAGACTCCTCCTGTAGGTTGAAGCGATTTGCAGACCTGCTTCTATGCCTCCTTTTACTCTCCATCACTCTACGCAATAAAGTGCAAGCTCTGCCTGTTCTGAAAGCTGTAAATCACTTTGTTACCATTTGCTTTGTGCATTTCAGGTATGCAGCAATGGAGAATGCGTCTACATTGAAGATGCCTTTAGATCAACTAACTGCTCTGCCAAGTGTACTGGACATGCTGTAAGATACCAGTGTTTGTTGTTATCAACTTAGAATACCCAAGAAAATCATGCATATCAGCTACAGAACTTACTAATGACAGTATTTAGATCACTGGGATAGGGATTTGCAAAGGCTGTGGAGTCAGAAGCTTTCCATATTTCTATGAAAGCAAATCTAACCTGATAGAGCATCAATGTTTTTGGCTAAGAAGATAACAAGAGATGGACCAAGATTCTGGGCTGGCCTCTGAGCCACTGTATCACAGCTATTCTCTTTCAGCTCATCTTCTGGTTTAGGAAGATAACTGTGCTCATCCCACTTGAACATACAGAGACCTACAGGTGCAACCGCTGCTTTGTGCCTTGTACTGCAGCTTTTACTGCAGAAACACCTGCAAAAGGCACATGGTAGCAGACAACCAGGCCTGTCCTTTACTGCACAAACCCACTATTCTCTATGCTAAATCTTAGTGCAAGCAACATGAGAGAGTTTCCAGACCTAGCTTCAATAACCTTATCAGGAACCACTGACAGCTTCACTCATATTCCCATCCTGAAGTGATTCCTGGCTTTGTGCTTCCCCAGGTGTGTGACCACGAGCTGCAATGCCAGTGCGAGGAAGGATGGGTGCCACCGACCTGCGACAGCTCCTCAGCAGTTACCAGTAAGCAGGGTCTAGACCTGGTGACAAACGTTACTTTGCCAATCAATGTGATAGGAATATCAATAGCAAGAGCAGATCTTTTAAGGAACAGCAACTTGTGTTTTCTCTCCCTGGCAGGTTTTGCTATAGTTGCTGGTGTGCTGCTTGTCCTCGCTATCACAGCAACAGCAGCAGTGTTCCTTATCCGCTTCCGAGTGTTCAAGAAGAGGTAAAATGCTTACCCCTATGGAGTCAAAAAACCCCATGCAACCAAAACCTAAAGCCAAGCAACTCCTGGAAAGGTTTTAAACAGAGGTTTTCAAAGGGGGTAGGGGGAATTGGGTGCTGGAAAGCTAAGGAAGTTGGTCCATAACAGAAATCCCATAGTTGGGAGAGGACTGAAGACTTGAAACTGTAGCTCTCAAGATTAATCCTAAATAATCAAGGGGAAGAAAGGATGTGGCTCCATAACACACCACTGGGAATAAGGCGGGCATTCAACTTCAACGAGTTCTTTTCACTTCAGTCAGGTTAACATTTACAGTTATATGGAATCTTTGTCTAGCAGCCAGACCAGAAGGGGACCTGGAGCCACAAACCAAGTCTTTGTGGATCAAGAACAAAGACACAGAGAACACCCTGTCCTGGCAGTACCTGCCCAGAAGGTAAGAGCTGGGTCAGCTCTGGTCACCTGTGGACTGTAACAGAGGGGTTGAAACATCAGAAGTCATCAGTCAAAGTGCGCTGCACTTCAACAGGGGTTTGAAATCACTTGGCTGGGGCTGAGAGGACAGTGCTGTGAATCCCAGCATGGGGAAAGCACATGGCCCTAAGTCCCAGAGTAATCTGTGTGCAGTAAAGCAGCACGCAAAGATAGCGAACAAGATAAAGGCTCCATCACACTGAACTGTTCCCTGGTTTCAGATGAACGATAAGAAGCTTCTCCTTCCTGTACCTCCACTGCAGGAGAACAAACCACAGCTCCGCAGTGTAAGTACTTCCTAACAATGTCTTTGCTTCCACACTGTGTTTGGGGAAGACAGCACACACCGGTTCATGCCATGGTGGAGAACCCCAACCCCAAAGGCTAGAGAAATCCCTGTACTCCCAGAAAGGCCCTGAGTGCTTTCTCAGGGCCAGACAGCAAAAAGTATCCCTGCTTCCAAAAAGAGTGCATCCTTTTACCCCTATTAATGCTGGTTTTATACAGAACACAAGCCTGCACGTTCCCATGGGAACATGCAGATGCATACATTCACAGTATGTATATAGGGTCAATATATTCTATATTCTCTGCCTTCACAGCCTGCCATAAGGCCAAGAGGTCCCCCACCTCCTGTTCCTTCTACCAAACCAGCCTCTTCTCACACAGAAGAGATCTTTGTAAGTATAACCCTGGAACTTTTCACACCTGGCATCTGAGCTGCAAAGGACTATCAGGTGTCGATGAGGATTTTCAGTTTCTGACTCTGATTAAACCCCCCATAAGTCACAGACATTCAAACCACATATTCTTTAGGGTAGGAGTCAGTAGGAGTCACCTTTTTGCCACGTAATCCTAAACTGCACAAGATACTTTCAATCTGTGCCAAGGGGTCCTGTAACCCAGCACAAGAACATCTCACAAACAACAGTACATGGAGTCCAAACCAACAGGGGTTTCAGGTGGAAACACAATGCAGATGATGAGCATCTTTGCTACCCTGTATTGGGGTAGTTCTCTAAAGATGCCACCTGCTGGGGGATCTCCATCAATGTACATATATGTATATATATATTTGGAATTCTTACAAATATTTGGAATACAAATATTTGCCATTAATAAACCCAAAGCATCCTATTTAAATGAAAATGCCTCCCTCAAATATCTGCCATCTCATCATTTGGGCCCCCTGCCCATCTGACATAAGGGTACAGAAACCATCTTCATACCATAAATGTAATTGCATGCTACTGCCTGCCTAAAGAATGATGGATCAGGACTAAGCACCACATATCGGCTGCATTATGAAAAGACATTTAAATCTCCATGTCTTTGGAGATGCTTTACTCAACACACACCTTGACCACGTAACCAGCTTTGACTTCCCAAGCAGAGCATGGATACTTGATGCAGATGAATCTAAACACTGAGAATAGCTCTGTGGTCTTCTGAAACAGGAGCTCTATACCCATTGTGCATTATGGTTGACATCTTGCATGTGGACAGGTTAATCTAATCCACCCATAGCTTTTGCACTAGGAAAATGCTGTAGGAAATACATGAGGACAGTAGGAGCAGCTAAAGTCTGTGGAGGTTCTGCAGCTGCTCAGGCAGGGAAGCCTAATGACATTTAAACTTCATTTTTGCTCAGGCACCAGAGAGAAAGCTGGCTCATCTTCCAGTTCCCAAAGGCAAACCTCCACCTCCACTTCCACCAAAGGTAACCTGAGCTTAAAAGCGAGCAGCAGCTCTTTTGGGATGTAATTCATTGAAACAGCAGCAGGCATGTTGTGACTTAACTCTTTTCTTGCTCATGCAGGCTTTAAAACCTCCAATGAACCCCAGAGTATGAAGATTCTGAAGCTGGGCTGATTGAGATACCTGAAATTCTCAGGAACCAGTTGTTTGCCTCTTGATTCCTCCACTTCTGGCAAAGACAACCAAGAATGCCTTCGTGTTCTCTTTAATACAAGAACAACTGACTGATAGCTTTGAAAGAACAGGCTTGGTTTGCAAAGAGCAAGGAGCTCTTTGGTGATGACACCAAGCTACGGTCCAAAAGGAAACAGAAGCAGAATCACTGCTTGCACTGAGGTGTAGACTGGGAGTAAGTTGTGAAAGCTGCTTAGCACATCCTAACTCCTAGGCCACCGCTGCAAGATGTGGCTGGACTGGGATGCTCTGCACCTACACAGCTTTCCTGGGTACAGACCTGAGAAGATCAGGGAAGTATAGATGCAGGCTTGTAAAGCGTAAATTCTTTGTTCCATTTCGGGATCTTTGCAGCCCCCTCTTCAACATCAGACCAGGCCTTGTCCTTCAAGTGCAAGTTCTGGGAAAAGGAAAACCCTTCTTGCTCTCATTGGAGAACAGTTTGTGTCCTCAAACCTGAACTTGCCTTGGAATAACGAGATTATGCACTGGAAACGCACTGATTCTGGAAAGATCCTTTTGGACTGAATTCTCTTATTAATCCCTTAGGTTACCTGTGACACAAGATTCCTCTGTTGAGTAGATAGAGCTGGAGATGTGCTCCAAAGCAAAGCACGCAGAAGCCAAACCACTTCTGCTTGCAAGTGCTCCCAGCGTTCTGACTGTGCCAGTTGAAAAAGAGCTCCAGCTGCCACCACTGCACTTGGACAGAAGGGTTTAGAAAGGCAGAGTCAACAAACTCCATCGCTGAGTTCATTTACCCCAAGGCTCCAGAAACATCCAAGTATTTCTCGCTTCCAGGATATACACACCTTGGTGTTCTCATCTAACTCCTCTTGCGCCAGCGGGTGTTATCGTAAAGTTGCTAATGAGAACCAGGCTGGGCACGGGGGGTTGTTATTATGGGACAGCATCACAGCATGAGGCTTCGCGTGATGGTTTATGACTGAGGGGTTCTTCATTCATTCACGCCTGTTGGCATCAGCACTGTTGACACTATTGGTCTGCTGGCATAGATGTGCATGATACTGTTGGCACTGATGCTAATGATACTGTGAGAGTGCTGGCACTGATGCTATTGTTACCCTTGGCACTGATGATATTCATCAGGGGTTGGCACCAAGAGTTTCAAGTTTAAGCACACAAAAGTGTTTTTCGAGGAATAAAAACTTTACCAGAAAAAAAGAAAAAAGAAATAAAAGAGAGGAACAAAACTGCTCTGGACCAAAAGTTCTCCAGATTTTACAGACATTCCAGTTTGAACTGGATTTGGGTTTGGATCAGGATCAAAATCCAAACATGGATCCAAATCAATTACGGGGTGGCTCAGGAAGGCAGTTTCCAGCCCTTGGGCGCAGGGGCTTTGCTGGAGAAGACCACTTTGACTTCCAAACCAGAGCTCAGGCCCTGGGCCAGCACTGCACACACCAACTCCAGCCTGTGCCTGGTTCTCATCAGGGTCTACCAGGACCTAAAAGAGCCCAATCCTTAGGGGCCCTGACACCTTCTACAAGTTCACAACCCAGCTCTCACCTGCTGAAACCCCGATCCACATCATCCTGTCCAGATACTGAACACACAACTATGCAGTTACATTGCAAATGCAAAGCCTTGCCATGTACAGTGACCCTTCTGCAGCCACACACTGCAGATCCATCGTCTCCAATACCAAAATGCATACTAAAACCCCTAATTTCTTCTCCTGGGCTTGCTTTGGGGTTGCCAATCAAGTACTTTATGTGTTACAGAACGCTGATGTAATGAAATTACAGCTTGAGGAGCAAGGTGGGTCATTGTGGTTTAGGATAGGTCTTATTGGAAGCGCATAGCTTTCTTCCACATTAGAGAAATGCTTCTTTATTTGAGTCAGAAAAGCATTTTAGTCTGTCTGTATGGTGTAAAGATTCAGAACTTGTTTTTTATGGACCATAATTAATGTATTTACAAAGATTTCTGTATTAAAAGTATTGTATCTACACTGGAGGTAGGTGGTTTGGTTTTTCAAAGATCATCGTTTTGCACAGGAAGCACATGAGAACAGCGTAAAGAGGGATCATTTAGAACATTGCCAAATCCCTACAACTCCAAATTTGGACCAAAAGGGTTATTCACAGGCATTGACGATCCCTGCCACATTAACCAGGAAAGCTGAATTAGATTTATAAGGGTTATAGACCCAAAGAATGGTTTGGGCTGGAAAGAACCTGAAGATAATCCAGTTCCTGAACACATCCAGCAAGTAAAACCTGCACCCCAGCACCCAAGCAGAGTGCGAGTGCTGTTCCAACACCACACATCCAATCTGAGCAGTGACCTGCGGTACCAACCTAGGAGAAATACATAGGAACGTGAACCTACAGTTTATGATTCACAGCTTCTCTTGGCTCCAGCATCCCTAGGGCAGGCGACAGCATGTTCTGGAGCACGTTCTGTGGCTGCCAAGCCACAGAAGGGGTTACAATCTATTGTTCCCTTATGCAAACGTGACATCTACTGTTAAAAAGCCTCTACTGCAAGAGAAAAGTGAACCCAGGAACACTGAAAACATGTTGAGCGCTCCAATCGTCAGGAGCCTGCAGTACATTGCCCCAGAGGGTGAGTACATTATCAGATGCATCTCCCTCTGTAGTCTCACACAATGGCAATAGCTCCATCTGGGTCCAGCTATTCCCTTAGTCCTGGTTCAGCTTTCCTTGCTCAGCAGGATTTGCCAGACACATGGTACAGCACAGCAGCAAACCCACCTCTCAGCATCACTTAGTAAGAATCAGAAGGGACCAAAGTCACATCTGCTATGTAGGAGCTATATGCTGGACCCTTCTCTAGCTCCCAACCCAGAAGCAAAGCAGTTTACCACTGCTTGTGGGATGTTTTAGTATGAGTGAGCACTGCTCCATCTCCCCTTACTCATGGGAACACAAAAAGGCCTTTTTTCCCCCATTTCTTTCCAACCTCTGAATCTACCACCCTCTTTCATCCCTCTTTTCCCTCCCTCCATCGCCGAGGGGTGGTGCTACCAAGAAGGAGCAAACCTTTTGCTCTCTGCACCCCAAACCAGCCTTCACTGCTAGCAGTTTTGGGGGGGTTCTTTCAAATAAGGCGCCACCAGTACACACCAGTTTCCCCAGTCATTCCCTATCGGGCGCTGGGAATTGTCCACTGCGCTGTGCAAATTCAACACTGGCCATTAGAGGGCAACGGGGCATGGGAAAGAAATTCCTCTTGCCGCGGGATGCCGCTATCCCCTCAAACGAATCAATTCTGCATTTACTGCATCCTCTGACCTTGGGCTATAGATTCAGGAGACATTAATAAGGATGCCATCAGCCAGGAAGAGTGAGGAGATGAGAGCACATTCAGCTTCTCAGACACAAAGGCACCAGACAACTAATAAATAGGCTAAACCCAACCCTTCAAACGTGACACCACAGACAGGGCATGCTTTAAGTTCTGCAGCAAGAAGCAGCCCTGATTGATTCAGGTTTTAGTGACCAGAAAACAAACTGCTGTCCTACCAGCCCTTAGCTAAATGAGTATTTATCACTTGTAACTTGGATTTGAGAACTTTCTTCCCTCTTTGCTTCCTTATGCCCGGACCTAGATGATCCTAAATTCCAACCCTAACTATTCTATGATTCTAGGATCTCTCATAGCCTCCTAGTACTACATAAAGCATTACTGTCTTAAATAAGTGAATAAAAGGCTTCAGGCTGAATCCACTTCTATGCAAATCAGTGAAATCCCATGGAAATACTGAAGATTTCCTAGTTGACAGGCACTAAGGATTTAGACATGACTGTCTATCACCCGACGGGGCCTAATGGCTCTCCAGTGTCAGGAAACAAATGGCTCTTCCTTTGCCACCATCTGATAGCATCAGTAAATGTGAACCTCAGCCATCAGCTGCTCCCTGTTTTTCATTGAGAAGTGCCAGTCTTGAACCACCAGTTTATTTATAACCTTATGGAGTACGGCATTGCTGGATGATTCCCATCTTCCTCTGGTGCCAGGGAAATGGGAGGCCCTGGGAAAGGGACAGGGGTGGTGCTCAGGCTGCCAGCAGCTACCCTGGGTCCTGGATCACTTGAAAGCAATCTTCAGAGAAGTGGCAGAGATATTAAGAGGCTGTTACTGACATTAGAGCCATAAATAACCCCACACAATGCGTGGCTCCGGCCTTTAGAAGGTCTAGGAGAAAAAAAGAGGCTGAGATATTGATAGATGTGTCTGCAAGAGCTCTTAGAAAAGAGAAGGCAATTCCCATGGGATTGGTCTAAGCCACTGCACCCAGGTCCAGAGCATCACACACCTGACAAAGCAGATCTGAGCGCACAGCACCAGGCAACAGGATAAATGCAAAGAATAACACAAGGATTTTGGAAGTGGAGGCATCCCCCTTCCCAAGTCAAAATCTATTGTGGAAGGCTGAAGGACTTCTCTAGAGAGCCTCAGTACAGGTAAGGACAGACCTCAAGTGCACTCACTCTGTGCTGCAGATTCAGAGATCTCTCTCTTACATCTGCTCATGCATGGACAGAGAGATAAGCAGCTCTCTGCCATACACCAAACCTATTTCTCCCTGTCCTTAAGTGCACTGGAGTAATGTATTTTCGATGTTACTTAACTGCAGCTATCGCTGAGAGACGTGGCCCTGAATCCCCATCAGTGGGTGCATCCCGTCAAAGTGCTGCAGTGAATTTCTAGGCATGTTTTATACATAAGCTCATCCAAAAAATCCCTGCTCCACAGCCCCAGTCTGTGAGGAGGCTTCGTAACAGTAGAAAACCCATGAGATGACTTGAACAGAGGAGAAAACAAAGAGAACACAGCTTAGTCTCCTAGTGAAGGTACAGGACTCCCACAGCAGTGGTCAGATCTCACAGCACATAGTAACCAATGGCTGGCTTTTCAGAAGAGTTAAGCATCTTCCACACACCCAGCACATTGAGCTCACTCACCTGGAAACCCAATTCCAGCCTTAAGTTCCTTGTGCTTCAGCTTTGCATGCTCGAAATAAGGACTCTGGCTCCTTTTTTCTCTCCCCATCTGTCTCATCTCCCAAAACTCATAGGCTCTCACTTGCCTCCACTGCAGAGGGGATGCTCAACTGCAGTTTGGGGCTGAGCCCATTGGGACCAGTCATCCAACTTCCACACTGTATGTACCTTTCTGGATCCCCACTCTTTTGTGCATTGATAGTAGCCCACACAAAGGAGCCTGTGTTGGTCTTTTTTAAGCTACAACTGCAAGAATGACTTGCAGTAACAACACTAAAGCAAGTACGAAGAACCTTTGATGCCACCACCTCAGAGCACACTGTTACTGCCACACCACACTGCTGGGATTGATCTCTGTTTGACAACCCCTACGCTGAAAGCAGACAAATAACCCTGCACAGGTCCAAGTACACAGCACCCAAACAAGGGGAGAAGAAGAGGGAGAAGCAGCAGTGGGAGCCTGGCCCTGTAACTTGCTGTGAATTTTTCATGCTGGAATTGGCTGCAGGCACAGAGCCGCATGGAAAAAATCAACCTGAAATATTAATGAGCCACTGCAGGGAAAGGTCTGCAAATGAGGGCAGGGAGCCTCAGACAGCCCCATGGAGCTGCTCCCTTTGTCCAACACACAGGCAAGTTACCATGAGGAACTTTCCTGGTTGTCACTGGAGCTTCTCAGCCACGGCTTGGCCTGGATTAGCACCCCAAGTAGTCTCCTTCCTAACCATGGGGCTGAGCAGCACAAGCCACAAGGCAAACAAAGCCCAAAGAGTAGGGAAGGGGAAAGGAGATCTCATTGTGTGCTGATGCAGATAACTCAGCGGTTGTCTAGACGTTATAAACCAGCAGACAGACTTCCCTCTCACTGATAAAACCTGACCCAAAACTCTGTACATTCACCCCAAGTGGAAACACAAAACCTCTGTCAGAAAGGAGAGCTCCAATTCATACCAACAGCACAGGTTTTGTTTCCCTTGAAGGATCACGTTGCTAATTTCACACCTATTCTTTATTCATGGCACTATTTCCTTGCTTTAAAAGCCATCCTGACATGGGGTTAGAGCCATTTACTTCATCACTGCCATCATTAGGAATGCTGCAATCAGAAGAATGGTGGCATCTCATTACCTATTTAAAACGTGCCAAGCAGCACAGATGTTTGCGAAATATATGTCTGTGAAATATATATATCTGTTTGTGAAATATATATATTATGCTTAATAGAAAGGGGAGAAAAATACCCATATGCATCTACTGAGCATCCGCAGAGTACCCCACGGCACGTAGGAGTAGCAGAGAAGCTTCAATATTAGTTTAAATAATTCATGGGCCAGCAGTTGCTTCTCTACACCAGAAATAAACCTGTTAGTAAGTGTTATTCAGAATGCAAAAAAGGTGCTAATATTTGGCCTACTGAGCTTATGCATCATGTCTTGTTAGGAAAGGCACATCACCCTGGGTAGAAGAAACTGTCTCCAAGTTGCACAGCATTGTTCATTCGGAGTGATTTTGATGTGTGCAGCAAACTGTATTTATGCAAAGTACATCTCGGGAGCTGCAGTAGAAGGCAGATAGTGGGAGGCTTTGCAAAAGCTGGGGATTTGGACCACCCTTACTCCATAAAGTGAGAGCTGCTGGTGCCTGACCCTGCTGTGAGGTGTGGGTGGTGCAGTCCTGTCACTGTGAATCTCAGCAGAAACCATCCCAGTCGGCTGCGCTGCCATTGCTCATTTTCCAGCGAGCTGGAGCTGTCACTAAGGGCACATCCTGTCCCCTGCAGCCAGGGTTTGCCTTGCAAATCCACCCAGGTTTGGAGCAGGTCTAATCTAAGACGTTGGCTTGACTCATCTTCCTACCAGGAAGCCACAAAAGCATCTCCTCTCCCTCCTGGGTACCGCCAGGGATTCCCATCCCTCCCACAGCCAGTGGTACTCACCAGCCAGACAGCAGCTCAGCTCATCCAAGGGCAAGAACACACTGAGAGATGCTCGCTGCTATCTCTGCTCATGGAGTAAAGCAAGAAGCACCGCTCTTATTATTTATAAGCATTACTCTGTTCTGGAAAAGTGCTGTGTATCCCCAGGGTGTGAAAGATTCAAAGGTGCTTTATGTATTCATGTGAAATATGTATTCAGGGTTATGTATGAATACGCGTAGACCATGCTGTGTTCACTCCTAGGACATTTTGGTACATGAAGGTAAAAGCTGCTGCATGTGACAGCTGCGACATACTCATCTATAGCTGCTGTATCCAATATAAACCATGTGGAAGGTACGGCCCACTGAGTATTTAATGCCACCTCTATGTATAGAAGATGATAATTTAGAAAACGCTTAATTTAATATGGAAATCTGCATTTCAGAATGTTTTTATAGTGCTACAGTTTTGGGCCAACCTCATTTCTTTCTGTTCCATGTATTATTCAAGTTGTTAATTCCTTCTTTAGGGCCAGCTACTATTACTTCCAGCCAGCCCTTTGAAATCTGACCGGTGGGACCTGGTTTTGTAAATGACATTTACAAAAAGCCTTCAACAGGGTTTATTTTAAATTACTCTGTATTTGATTTCTCTGGAAACCAGAATCTCTCAGCACTTCTGGACCAGAGGAGCTGAATAATTGTTACACTTCAAAGAGAACCTCCTGACCGCTTTTTGTCTCATTTTCCCCATGCAGATGCTTTGGCTCCCTATGCTCAGCTGGACAAAACTTACTTCATCTTGTGGCAGTTTTGAAATACTCCTTTTTATCCAGTGGAAAAAATGGTGCCTTTTTATAACATGATTGTTGAGGCGTTTTCAAACTGCTGCAGACTTTCTCTTGTTTGAAGGGAAAAATCAGAGCAGTTCAATTCCCTGTTTCCCTTTCCATAGTGTCTATAGTGTCTATAGTGTCTATAGTGTCTATAGTGTCTATAGTGTCTACAGTGCTCTTTTATTACTTCTTTTACACAAAGGAAAAAAGGAGGAGGAAAGACAAAGAGCACATCAGACCTCTTCCCTTCTCCCCAAAATGATCCAGCTCCAATCCCCTGCCATGGGCAGGGACACCTTCCACTAGACCAGGTTGCTCCAAGCCCCATCCAGCCTGGCCTGGTTTAAGAACATACTTAGAACGTACAAGAAATCCTTGTCATTCTCTGTAGTACCGTTGCTTGCACCTGTCTGTCTTTATTTGCTTGTCTTACAGAGCACCTTCAGCTGTGACTGTATCCTGCCAAGCCCATTGCAGCCAGGAAAGCAACGTGAGAAATGGAACAAGGCACATCTAGTGGCTATACTCCAGCATATCCAGAACTAGCCACCAGAAACAGGTAGAGACCACAACGGGAAACAAAAGGCTCTGGTCACACAACAAACACACAACTTCAACCAGAGCCAGCAATACTTGCAGGGTTATCCTTTTTCTTCTCTGGTAATATTTACAACCCAGTGTGATCCTTGCTGAAATCAGTGGTAACATCTCTATGGATCCAATGTGACTTTCACAAACCCCCAGCCAGAGCATTGATCCCGTTTCCATTTTTACTGCATCACTAAGATTTCATTTTCTGACTGAGCTCGTGTTGGAGCTGCCTGACAGACAATAAATATAATCACACTTAAGCTAATGGGCAGGACACCAAACCCCAGAAGCTTTTATTTTCATTAAACATCATTAGATGTGGCATGTCTTTTATCAAATCTGTCTCCCATATTCGCCTTATTGAGAAGTCCAGCAACCCCAGACTGCATAATATAATCCGCAAGGACAGACACAGGGAATTTGTATTAAACACGTTAGAAGGTGGGGACAGAGACTCCTGAAAACAAGGAATACATTCCAAAACCCTCTTCAGAAGGGATCTCAAAAGGACATTCAAAATGAAGAGAAATTGATTTAGACTGTATTCATGTTCAGAGCATCTCATTTCAGGCCATACAGAGGGACAATTGTAAAGGCTGCAGAGATGCCACTGATGTGAAACCCTCTGGCTGGGGTTAAGGCCGTTCAGGCGATAGAAACTCCTCCCCACATCATAGAGTTCATTTTCTATACACCTTGGCAACTCCAAAAGCTAAAAGCTGACTTCTTGCAGCTTCTAATGGCCTGGGTCTGCATAACTGTTAATGTGTGCACAGGGGGAGACAGGAGAGAGCTCAGGAGAAACCTGACCTTCTCCCAACTCCCCTAGGCACAGGCTGGCTCTTAGCTGTAAGATGCTTAGTTTAGATGCTTAGTTTTTCCTGTGCAGCTTTAAATCCTGCACCTTCTGTTCAGTTTTAAAGCCCTGGGTACAGACAAGGTAACAGCTCTTTAAAAGCACCTGATCTAACCCCAGCCTGGAAGAAAACACAAGCTGCAAGATCCTGAGGGCAGCTTCTTTCTCTGCACAAGCCAGCTTGTGACGCTGATGGGACCACTTGCCAGGAGGCAGCACTGCCTCACACGGAAGCCTTGGGAGACCTCAGTCCATCATGCTGGTGTCATGAATCAGTGGAGAGCATCATTCCCCTAGCCAGGGAAATGAGGCAGTGCTGCAGACAGCCCTTAAGGCATTAGCACGCAGGAAGCTCTCTGCATGCAGATGTTGCCTAAGTAAGACTGAACATTAAGCAAGCCACCACTCCAAACAGCCTTCCACCAGAGCAGGTTGCTCCAAGCCCCTGTGTCCAACCTGGCCTTGAGCACTGCCAGGGATGGGGCAGCCACAGCTTCTCTGGGCACCCTGTGCCAGCGCCTCAGCACCGTCACAGGGAAGAGCTTCTGCCTAAGAGCTCATCTCCATCTCCCTCTGGCAGGTTAAAGCCATTCCCCTTGTCCTGTCCTTACAGGCCCTTGTCCAAAGCCCCCCTCCAGGTTTTCTGTAGGCCCCCCTTACTGGAAGATCCTCTCAAAGATCAGCAGCAGGTCACATGGATGCAGGCGGCATCACTCCTGAATGCTGCCGACCAAATGCAATTCCTGGTGTTATTCAAATCCAGGGCTGCACATGCCAACTTTATTTAGCATAACAGGACTCACTTGACTGCAAAAGCTATTTCCCAGCTGGCATAACCTTACTGCATAATTTGCTATAACTTCCTTCCACCTTTTCACTGATTATATTGTCAGAAAGGGTTTGAGTAGCTGAACAAGCCTGGGATAAGTGAGTTGCTCCAGCAAAAAGCACTTAGACACTTATTATCAGGGACACCTGAAAATAGAGGTTTCACAGGCAGCCTTGCACCTCTCTCTTGGCAGATGTTTCCACTTGGACAGAAATAACACATCAGTCACAGCAGGAAGGAAAAGGCTCCAAAGATGATGTAGAAATATAAGGTTAGTGTAGATCAAGTCTCAATCCTCGAAGGATGCTGTAGCCAAAAATACTCTAAAGATCAGGTCATTCAGAGAGAAATACTAAATCCAGTAAGTTAGAAACCTGTGCAGAGCTGTGTATGGGGATAGCGAGGGATCATTTCACTGCAGAGAATTTCTCACCTTCCTGAAGCATTCAGTTATCATACATTGGTCACACTCAGGAAAACACATTCCATTTCATAAGGCACTGAATCCCACAGCTTCCCTCCCCAGAACTTAATATACAGAGCTTTGTCTGACACCATGTTCCACCCACCCAGCTCGGTGACACATTTGGTGTCACTGTCAGTGTGTCAATACAGTGGGAGCCGCTATCTCCATCACGTTATCCAGCCTGGATTTGCCATGTGCAGTGACCAAGTCCTGCATCTCCTGAGGCAGCAAGGAGTCCAAGGCAGCAGAGTGACACTGACAAAGAAAAAGCCAATTTGGAGCCAACACACATGGGTTGGAATTCCAAGCAGCATTCCAAACTTAAAATCTGCCTATCACTTTAATTCCAGGCACATTCACGGTTTAAAATAAATGGCCATTCTCCAAGCAGCGCCTGCTCTCTGCAACACCTTGTTGCAAATCTCAGTGGAAGGAAAACCGATGTCTAAATAAATCCTACACATCAAGTTTAGCTTAGGCAAAACTGGAGATGTTGAAGTGGAGAGAGAACGGAGCTAATCCTCAGCTCTTCAGTGAAAAGAGGAGACAGAATAATGGCTATTATCTTACAAGCCAAAATGGGCTGAGTGTGCTCTGTAAATCTCAATCAGGTTTGCCTTTAATGAGATCCCTGCTGCAGGAGGGGCAAGCGCACCCCTCAGACTGCTCCGCGCTTAGATGAAACGTCCCCTCCTTCAATCCAATACCTTAAGCCTCTTTATTAATGTCTCAAACTACCGTGATTGATGAGATTGCTTCCACAGGAGGTGCTGGAAACCATTGACAACAGCAGCTGCCTCATTCCACAGAATTAATCTTCCTGCCATTTATCACGTAACGTATCAGAGCTGAAGATGTTTGTGCTGCTCAAGGGTTACGTGATTCACCCTCCAACTCTCTCTCAAACACAGTGTTACCTTTTGGACAGGATTAAAGAGTGGTAGGCAATAAATATGACAAAAGTGTTTCTTTTTGTCACATAACTCAGGATTTAGGGTGAAATCTGTGATTATTTCGCATGAGTGTTATAACTCAAGAAAAAAAAGAAGGGTCCAAATACCCGAGCCGCCCTTTAACACCATCCAAGATCATTTTCTTCTCAAGGCACCCAGGGAGAGACAAGATTTCAAGGCAATCTCATCCTTCCTATATGCAGCAAAACCCAACAAAATGACAGCGTGACCTGGAGGCATTGCTCCTCTTCTGTGAACCTCAGTATCTGCTTTGTTTGCAGAAAGGCTGACTCGGCAGAAACTGTTGAAACATTCCCAGCGGGATTGCGGATGACACTGGGACAGCTGAAATGTGCTGCTGCCAAGACAAGCAATTAAGGCAAACTAACAGCGAAAGGGGGGGAAAAGCAGCAGCAAGAAACTTCGTGTCGAGGGTGAAAATGATGGCTGGATTAAGCGGAACCACACTCCCATGACTTCATCTGGAGTATCTGTGGTACTTGATTTCACAGCGATAGAGGAAGAATTACACCGGCAAAAACATGAGGCTGATTTCCCCATGGTATTTGTTGTGTTTTCTGCACTGATCAAAAGCATGTGGACACTCAGCTGACAAATGGAAATGTGACCCAACATTCCCACTTAAAACTGGCAGCGATTTTACTGTCAACCTCTTTCAACCGAGCCACAATCAGAAAGCCAATTACTACATAAAGACAGCCTGTAGTATATGAATGGTCTGGAATTGCTCCCTCCACCCTGTAGCTGCCTCCTGGCCTCTTGTTAGATAGCAGGGTTTTACTTCCCCACTAAATGGGTACCCGTGTGCCATGTGCAGTGTCTCCAAGCAGAGAACACAAGAGACTCATCATTCAGCACAGGTCCTGAAACAGCAGAGCCTGGATGCAGGAACTCAAGTTACGCTACCACAAACAGTGTATGTGACAGGAAATAAGCCACTTGCTATATTATACATGCTTTTCCTTGCCTATGAGTTGAGAAATACCCACCTATCCTCACCCTCTGACAGAGGTGGTAAGGGCGTTACTTGGGTTGAGTTGTAAACCAAAGCACATTGCAAATGTCCCAGTTCTGAGCTGCTGGCCAGTACAATTTGGTTTCCATCCTTTCCCGTGGACCCTTTTCCTTGGGCTCACTGGTTCTCTCTTTCCCACCACATCCTAACCTTGAAAACAGATTGAGGTCACTTCAATTCTAAATTGAATCTCCTCAAGTCACTGTAGTATCTTAGCATGGATTCAGCCTTTAATTAACTCATATCTTATCTCGCTCTTCCTCAGACACTCCTCGTCTTAGTGCACTTCTCCCACCCCATCTCAGCAATGCAGAGATAGCAGTGCACCAGCTAAATGATGGCATCAGCATTTGTCCCTCACACCAAGAGGACAAATGACATCATGCTCACACAGTCTGACCTTCCTTAACTACTTGCTATTCTCAAACACCTAGAACAGCATCTCCTTCTCCCAGCAGAGGGGCGAATAAGAAACCCACCAGTGTCAAACCACCAACTGATGTCAAACCCTCTGCTCTATAGACAAAGGCAGATACAGATGTAGATTAACTCTGAATAATATCTCATAAATCCTGGATTTCACACACACACACTGAATGTTCTTTCTTCTGCACTGCAGTTGAATCTCTGCTGTAACTCATTGCATTGCTGTCTGCAACTCCAGGCAGCCCACACCAGCTGCTCATTTAATTAATAATATTCTTAATGGGGTTTATAAACCATATTTTAATTAGAGCTTAATTACGAACAACCAACTATTAGTGCTGGAAACACAAAAATCCTGATGTCCATGTACTATACACACTCCAGAAAGCTTAAGAGCAGACAGTGAGGTGTCCAAGACAAAAATCAGCATTTACGTCCTAAATACTTCCCTCTGAGCAAGGATTGAACATCATTATCCCCCTGTGCAGGGCCCAGGGTCCTACCAAAGTGCTCTACATCACCCGTACAGTCTGATCTCACTCACTGTAAAAGGCACAATCCCAAAATGAGTCTCTGGTGTTCATTAAAGCTTTACACACTGCCTCTTTACCTAAATATTTCCTCCTAGGTTAATGTCTTTCCCTTTTCCTCTGTCATGCGCACATCATATTTACATCAATATTTACTATACTGCAAACAAACACTCATGAGGATTATATTAAAAGCTACAATAGTGAAGACACTGAAAGGCATGGAAATATATGTGGGAGAAGACCTGAACATGGGATGCTTGCTCTGACAATAGCTGGGATTGTATAAAAAGTGGTATTGGTCTAAAATATATAGTTTGAAATTTATTTTTAAGACAATTTCACTTTTCATTTTTAACGTGGATCTGTATATATTATGAAAGTATTCTTTCATGTATATAGATAGACACACACATTCCTCTCAGCTATATTACTGTATTATTATACATTACTATAAAGATACTATATACTATTATCACTATCACCTATTTTCCCAGTAAAGTGGGAAATCAATGACCCCCCATTATACATCTGGCTCTGCCTTTTCCCAGCTCCATGCGGGACCAGCTCTCACTACCCCTGGCTTGCATTTGCACCCCAAAGAGGATGGCCACCTTCACCTTCTCTGGGACACACTGGATGAGAAATGCTATGAACAGTTTAATCTCCCTCTCTCAGTCATTTCCAGACAGGAGAAATACAAAGCAGGGTGAAGCGCTGGTACTGGACCCTATCACATCTTCCCTGCATGCACATGAGATGCAGAGCCAAGGAGCCCTCAGGTGCCAAGTTCCTGTCTTTCTGACCCGGGTAAAGTGAACAGAAAAGCCTCTGACTTCTGTCTCCTTCACCATTTACACTGGCTTCGTGCCTAGAGGCAACCTGGCAAGGGACTGCTGCACAAAGCAGTTCTATGGACAGTTGCTGCCATACGCAAGTCACAAGCTGATGAGAGAGCTGGGAATTGACCTTTGTGCTCCCATTCAAGGGGCAAAAAGCTGAGATGAACTTCAATTAGCGCAGAGCAATACCTGTGATGCTGACAAGAGCAATGCAGCTGTACAGGCTTAGGCTGAGCTTAGCAAGGGCAAGAACACACAGGTCCCCTTCTTCCCTGGGTCACAGGCCTGCTCCGGCAGCACAGACACATATTCAAGACTTAGACATGCAGATATCAAGACCCCAACTGTCTGTCTCCTGCAGTCACTTGCAGCTGCCCTTTGACTTTCTCTGCTTTAAAAGGATGTTTGCTATCAGGCAAGCTGATGGTTAATGCTGGGGTCACACTCTGCTGTCTCCCTGTCAAGCTGGTTATGAGCCATGTCACCATCAACTCAGGCAGATATATGGGAGCAGCGTCGTGTTCAGTGTTACATCAACAGCCATTGATCCTCTGGGTGGCTTTTCTTATTTTCCTCTTGATAGCTGCCAAAATGGGCTGCCACAGATGCTGCTGTCTTCAGCATGAACACCTGCAGTAAAGGACCAGGGCACTGAACTAGGGCTTGAGTTACCAGATTGAGCCCTGCGTTTTCCATCCATACATTTGTATTACCAGGCACTTTGACCTGCACTAAAACAGATAAGAGACAGACTCCCTGGAGGTTAGTGAGAAGAGTCCAGTGTCATGGTTTAACTGGCACAGACTTAGGGGGAGAACTTATCCCCCTCTCAGAGCAGATTTTGGCAAGCAGCTCTCAGGAGCAGAGCTTTACAAGGCAAAGCAGAGTGGAAGCCAGTAAACCTCGTTTTGCCTTACTGATTTTCTGCTAAGGGAGACACAGGTAGGGAAGGACAAGATGCATTTGTCTCCTTCACAAAGCAGAATCACAAATTATCCTTCTAATGTTGTGTCTGGGACTGAGATAGTAATTTACTGCAGTTGATGATATTGGGAAACTAAAAACCCCTGCTCTGAACAGCTGGAACCACTTTCACCCATTCATTAGGCTCTGTCTGAACTGGGATCCAGCTTTGGAAATCCTATCTGGATCTCTGGTTTCCTTTCAGGTCAATGTGCTGAAATAACTTAAATTCCAGGTTCTGATTTTACTGATGATTTGGTTTAACTGATTCCAGGTTATGTTCTATGAGCAAGAACAGATGATGGATTTTCTTCTATTTGATTAAATTGCTCTAAATGTGCTAATGCTGTCAAACTCTATTACACTGCACACATCTGTGAAGCAGGAGAATATTACCCGAAGGGCAACTGCAGTAAATCTGCTCTATGGGCCACATCAAGCGACTTAGAATTTGCCATTTCCCAAACAAAGGTCTCCAAACCAGCAGGAGTCACAAGTAATAAACTTCACTTAAGAGCTAGAACTATCGGAACTTATTAAGACATCTCAGTCTATAAATGACAAGCCAGCAAGGTTGAAGCCGCATACAACCCAAGTGACAGCTATTTTCTCTCTCAGACACAGGAACTTCTAGTCTTTAAGCCAAAATGAAGTGAGATACGACCCACCAATGACTTTGACTCCAAAGTTTCTTGTCGCTACCTACTCTACGTGCAGAAGTTAAAGGATGACACTTTGCTACTACGACTGCAGAGATGTTTATGCATTGAACTGCGATTGCGACTGGCAGGAAACTGAAACCAAATGTTGCAGCACATTAGTAGGACAGTACACAGCTTTGTCCTACTTTTGCATACTCTTGACGAGCTCTTGAAGGTTGAAGAGATCTGTGTTAGACAGAAGGTCCAGCCTTATGTACATGAAGAGCTGAATAATGAGTATTGGCACTGTGGCAAGAGAAAATCTCAGTTGCAGGGACGAAACAGTTGCGTATCTCAATGTTGTCAAATACATTTCAGTTATTCGGTAGAAGTTCTCTCGCTCGCAAGCAATCTGGAGATTCATTACAGCTCCCACACAAAGCTGACCCAACACGTGTTCAGAGCGTGAAATCACATATACTCCCCCTCTTCATTAAATTCTGATAAACTGATTTCTCTATACATTCATTTAAACAGATTGACTATGCATCAACCTGCAAGTCCCCATTGCACAAACACGGGAGTATTTCACTAGGCAAGGCGTTCAGGTGGTAATAGTTCTGAGAATATCTTCATTACAGCACTAAGTAGAAATAACCAATATCTAACAAAATCCAAGTGGATATTCACAAAGCATTATCATGGAATCCTCAGGGGTTTGGATTGAGAAAGGACTTCAAAGTTCATCCAGTTCCAACCCCCTGCCATGGACACCTTTCACTAGAGCAGGCTGCTCCAAGCCCTCGGTCCCCAGAGCACAGCAGAGGGGGAGAATCCCCTCCCTCAACCTGCTGCTCATGCTCTGGGGATGCAGCCCAGCATATGGGGGGGGGGGGTGGTGGTTCTGGGTTGCATTATCCTCTGGAGAAGCTACATGCGTCTAACAAGTTAGATTTTCAGTGCTAGCTCCCCTGTCCTTCCTTGGCTTTCCATTGTGCTTTGTAGACAACAGCCCCTTTGTCTGCAGAGCAGGAAGAACAATCACCCCTGCTAGGAAGGGAAACAGAGATGGAGCCTCAAAGATAAATTGAGCCACTGGGATAAAGAGATGCAACTCTGCTGAAGACAATGGCAGCGAGCCCACAAATACTAATGGTGGATTTTGTGCTCTGTTGGCTTTTTTCTTCCTTTCTTTTCTAGTTTCAGGAGCTTGAGCAGCTTCCCTGATAAGGGCAAAAGTACATCAGGAACAGGCTCTCTTTGCAGAAACTCTTGGAGACGCGGATGGATTTGACAAGTTCCCTGAGCATTTTTCATCACAGAAGAGTTTGAAAGTGGCAACAAATTCTCTGCAGTGGAGAATATTGAAACCGAGTGGGTGATGAGATACTGCTGCAACCCAGTCACCCAAATGAAGGTTACTCAGCTAAAGCATCAGTGGAATTCAGGGCTATGGCTTGCAGTTTCTACACACAGCTCTACTTTGTGGAGACAGTGCAGCAGAACGCCAGGTATAGACATCAATTGATGAAGGCTCTGCTTCTGATTTTAGCACCTGGTAAATGGTGGTAAATACATCAGGGATATTAATAAAACAGCACATTACAAACAAAGGCTCTGTGTATGTACAGAGTAAGCAGCACGTGGTATGGGGAAGCCAGAGAGAGGCAGGTAAGAACAAAGTAGTTGCACAATAGCAATGCTGAAAATCAAATTATAGCCAGAAATGGAAGCCAATCGCCTTCCTAGCTGAAACCGCAGCATCTGTGTGCTTCGGTATTTACATCTGAAACCCATTTTCTTTACTTTTTATTCTAGTATCCCCTTGGCCACCCCAGAAGCCATCTCCCATTCTCACCCATCCCAGGAGTTGCTCTTCTCATGACTTCAAGACAGAGAAGTCCACAGGTTTGGATACTTGTGCTATGAGAAAGCGCTGTCTTGTGTCCAAACTCTTCTCCCCAATGCTTGTTCTTAATGCTTGGATTTCATTACAATCATTTCCATCAAACACTAATCCTAACCTGTATTTCCTGTTTCCCAGCAGTTCTGGGATAACGAACTCACACAGGATCATTTTTCCTCTACTCTTTTCAATTTGCACACATTTAATAACAGGATAACAATCCATTAGGGATGGAGTTAAAACGATTGCCATTAGTTATTTATTGATTTACTATACAGAGTAGCAGGGTATGAGAAATAGACTTTTTGCTTTTCAGTGGCCCATAAAATTGCTGCAATAATCCAACCCAACATGGCTTGAAGCTTTTACGTGTTCCTCAGCTATTCTCAAGCACAGAATCTTCCCCATCTCATTTTGTCAATGAGCAGTTTAAAAGATGTTGTATCTATTTGTCACCCACTTAGCAGCTGCCAATGGTAAGTAAGCACATACATGAATACATATCTCCTAAAATGACCAGAGTAATCATTCCTGGCACAAGTGCAGAGATAACCAGGACCACTTGCTCCTATTGAATTAGGTTTTCCATTACTCACAACTAAATTGCTCTTCACTTTTTAATTTAACATTAACACAAAGAAACCAAATCACTGCATGGACTCTGACGCTGGTTCAAATCTGTGCTGCTGAAACTAAATAGAAGTTCAATACCATCTACCTTTATTGCATCAAGATCCGTCCTGAAGCTCTGTTTCCTCACCCATCCTGTCAAGGAAAGTTTACTCACTGCTGGTTTTCATCTGTTTTAACCCCAGGGAGTTTCACAATCATGCCCTAGTGAAAGCATCATTATAAAACATCCCCAGTACTTAACATGCATTTTATGGGGCATGAAAGTTGCATAAAGCACTACAAGCAAAATTAATGTTGAACATGTTGATAACTTGGCTATGAAGAACATCAAACACTTAATCATGCGACTAATAATTATACCAAGCTAGCACAGCATTTATAATATCTCCCCGAACTAAATGCAGATCTCCCCTGTGCTTGCTCCTTTTATCTTCCAAAGCTTTTGGGGAGAATCCTTCCATGTTCAGAGGGCTCATGCAATGCCTACGGGCCTCTTATTCTCCCCTTCTTCATTTGCATTCACTCGGGTGCTCATTTAAAGAGCTGCTTTTAGCATCAGTTCCTCCCCTTCCCAACCGTGTGGAAGTCAAAGCTTTGCCAGAGAGACCAAGGAGCTGGGTGTTGAAGGAGCATGCAGCAGAGCACCTTAGCGCATCCAGCTGAGCCAGCTGCAGTCACCCAGTGCCATCTCATGGCCTTCCACACAGCTTATCCTGAAGTAAGCCAGGTAATTCAATAGGAGGTAAGGATACAAGACCATGTCTGAGTGGAAGTGCCATTCTCTTAAGCCTCCTCTGCTCTGCAAAAACAGGCTTTATAGGTTCCAAGCTATAACAAGTGTCCCCTTTAACAAACCACGAAAAGCCCATGCGGATGTGCAGCACCACCTCCTCCCCAGGCTTAGAAACTAAACTGATGCTGTCAACCAGAACAGCTCCATGGGTTTACAAAACACCTGTCACTGGCTTGCACCATGAGCTCCCTATACTGCCTTTGTGTCCTGAACAGCTTCTCCTGGCAGATCCTATTTGGAAACACAAAGTTAACCGGACAGAGCAGCAGGTCACCCACGCTCATGCAGTCACTGGAGCAAGACAATGTTCATTCAGTACATTAGCACAGTGCTCCAAAGATAAACTTGCTCAGGACACGAAGGAATTGGACAGATTCAGAGGAAGCCAATTAATTAAGGATTTCTGGAGGTTTTCCAAGCTTATCAGGCTAAAAAAGAGTCAGGACTAAAAACCTCCTTCAAAGACAACCCCCAGCTGAAGCTTTAAGATGTTATCGTCATTTACTTCCTTAATGAGACAATATTTGTCTGGAAAGAACACAAAGCTCCAGCCTGAATTGCTCTGCGAGTGGCTTTTCAATCAGTCCTGTAACAAGAGGCTGAATGTCAGCACTGAGTGAACCCTCCGGGCAGACCCTGCTTGCCCATGGTGGGCCAGGCCTCCAGTGTGCTGATTTATACCCCTGGAATGTTGGTTCCATAGGCTCGGCTCTCCACTGCATCTGAGTCCTGCCTGCTAAGCCCAACTGATGTGAGAGCAGCTTAACTCATCTTGACTAATAAAAGTCTGGAGGGGAAAAAAGCAGGGAAGGGAGGGGGGAATCATGACCCTGAACTACCCATATCCCTTTACATCGCCTTTTTCTGAACTGCTTCTTTATGACACACCAGGTTTTCTTTTCAGCTCTGATTTTGACTAGATTCAATTTTATCCATCAGGCTGCAATCTAAAAGACAGCATTAAGACAAAGATATTTGTGCGCAGAGGTTGAGTTCAAGGATAGGGAAGCATGTAATCTTGTTTCCCTAACTTTACAACATTAAGGGCTGATGAGCATTAAACTGAAAGGACTAGAGCAGACAACCCCAGCTCTATCCCCACTCATGTCTCAGACTTCGGCTCCAGGCTTTTAAACAGAAAATGTATTAAGTTTAGTGTTGAATAAGGCTCACATCAGTTTGCCTTCAACATGACAACCAAAGCAATTGAAGTGGCAGTGCTGTTTTAAGCTGATTTGATATTGCCCTTGAACCTACAATGCAGGGGCCAAGCTCTACATCAGCTATTTCAGTGGAACATGCTGCTTGCAGACACTGGAGCAATGAAATCAGTGCGATGGTTTGGAAGCAACATTAATTTATGATTACAGCCTGCCAACCTGAGACATGGCTGTTGTGCGGCTAAGACTGGTCCAGTGGAAGGTGATGCTGCCCGTGGCAGTGGGTTGGAACTGGATGAGCTTTAAGGTCCTTTCTAACCCAAACCAGGCTGGGATTCTATGGTTCTGCAACTTTAGGACTGAAGGAACAAGGCCTGGCCTCCCTCCCTGCATGCTCAGGGCTTGAACCTTTTCCTTTCACCCCTCTATCTGCTCAGCCCAGGAGCTGTCTGGGGGAGGCACTGGGTTTGCACAGTAGCTCGGTGTTTATTGTGGCCTAATTGTAAGAGCGCTAGCTCTGCTAGAGTTAACAGAGTCCAGAGGGAAAAGCTTCCTTCCAAATTGAGTTATTCTCAGCTCTAAAAACACAAATAAAGCACATGCTTGAAGTCTTCTTGCTTGCAATAAAATACTTAAAAAACCCCAAGCTCTTCTAGTGAGTGACTGAAGCAATAGCAGCCCCCAGCTGGATGCTGTCATTTGGCATCATTCCCCTCTTCCCACTGCAGAGCATCAGTGCAGCCTGTGAGGGATACAGCAGGGATGGCCACATCACCTCATGGGCTGCTGCTCTGCACCACCTTCCAGATTCACATCCTCAGCATCTAGGGCACCTTCTTGTCCTTCAGATTGTATCTGGGCACATCCCAGCTGCCTCCTGTGGTGTTGTGAGGGTCTGTGGGAAGGATGGGAGGGTTAATTGCATTCTGTCAGCAGTGGAGACCTCTGAGCCAAACCAAGAACAGTCTCCTGGATTCCGGGCTCACTTTCTGATATTAAACTGTTCCTGTTCCTATTAAACAGCCCTTGAAACAAAATGGTTAAACCCCGGAGCACAGCACTGAAGGAGAGCACTAAACTCGCACGGAAGCTGGGAATCCGGTGGCATAATGTCCAGTTCTGTGCTCTGGGGCTCCCTACATACCTGGTGAACAGGATTGGGTGTTAGCACCATAGCAGCTCTGGGTCCAAGCCGTTGTGCTCTTCTCTCTGCCAGCTCACTCAGCTCTAGGTTTAGTTATAATGCCTGATACGAACTTAGGAGGGAGGCTGAGTACATAAAACCCCTCAAGATCCTGGGGTGAGACAGGATTTAATTCCCATCTGTGTACATGAATGCTCAAAACACACCTGCAAACGATTTGGAAATGTCAGCCTTCAGCTCCTGCTGTACCTCGGCTTTGCCCAATACAACTCACAGGGGCAAAAGGGACTAAATTGATGCGCCGTTATTGTCAGGGAAGCATCGACTGACCCGTCAACGCTTGGAAAGGGCTGACAGGAACAGTCCTACGCCTTGGAACACCAGAGCTCCTTACTACAGGATATAACTGCAGCTGCAGCACAGTAATTGGGAGAAAATTACTCATTACTTGTTAATAACCTAATCAGGTCCTTAATGCTGTATCTATCAGTATGGTATGTTCTTCAGGCTTATTCAACCCAATGGCCGTTAATACTGCAAACAGCGTTGTATCCATAAGAGAAAGGTGCTTCAATTAATGACATTTCGGATTATGAAATGAAAAAGGAATTAATAGTCACGCAGCAATAAATGCCAACCCAAACGCTTCCCAGCATGGCCCAAAGCTCCAGGTGAGTCCCAGTACTTCATTCTAATTGCATCTCTTAAACAGATGCTGCAAAATTAGATAATCTGTATTCACTGTAGGTCAAATTCACCCAAAGCCTGGCAAGCCCCAGGACTCCTATTTAAGTCTCAGTGTGAAGCCTTGAAGGAGAAAATGGAAGGTACAGATTGCGGCCAGTTTTACCTCCTATTCCCAGCAGAAAGACTCTCTCCCCTGTGCACAGATTTAGTGGCCCTCCACAGCTCTTTGTGCTTCTCACACAGAGGATTAGTCAGGGGGCACAGGACCACAACGTTGTTGGTGTTCTACAGTCGCCCCATGACTGACGCAGCCTTGTCCGGCTGCTCACTCATTCCTCTCTCATCTTCATCTCAAAACTCTTTCACCCTTCCATTACCCAGATCCAAACCAGCTACACTTCCCATTTAGAAGGGATCCTTACGTTGAAGCCCTTGTTCTTGTGCCAGCTTTTCTGGACCACTTACTGCCATAAAACCATGTAGCTAACCCTTAAGTGTAGGAATCTAAGGGTTTTGCTGAAGGACTCAAAGTCATTAAAGACAGATGTCCTGTTTGATCTAGGCATACAGAAGCTACATTAAGGTGCCAACTTTTGCCCACCTGCATTGCCATTATGGTATCTAATATCTAAAGCATTACAAGAAAAATATGCTAGTGAAAGCCTTTTATAATCACATTCAAAGCTTTTATTTCCCCTTCCCAAACCATAATCAGAAGAAAAAGGGTAGGAGTACCCCCATAATTTGCTGGCTGGTCTTTAGCTGCCATCTTTTTGATGTCATACTTTCCAGAAGAAGAAAAAAGCAAGAATAAAGTTAATGTATTGCATTTATAAAAGCAGAAGAACTTAAAAATATTTGTCTGCTCACAGGACAGAAAGGTTATTGCATTTAGAAGGAGAATAATCATTTCTTACTCTGTCCTTCCATGGAGCCTTCTATTCCAATATACTTTAGAACTTAGAATTATGTCACAATTTGCTCTCTAAATGTCATTTTTACTGCATTCCAGCGCTGGAAGGTGTTCAAGACAGGAAAATAATAAGACAAAGTACTTATAGCCATGTCTAGCAGGAGATAGAGTCTGCAACCGAGTCCTCAAAGACAGACCCATTTGCCTATGGGAAGTTAATGGGACTGCAGGGGAACAAAGGTTCCTCAGGACAGTAATCCAAGCATGTCACCACTCCAGTGGCAGAAAGGCACCACCCAGTCCTGCCCTTTGATTAAGAAACAGCCATCCCACCTGGCTTTGATTTATTATTTCTCCCCCTATCAGCATAGCGGCATCAATCTCTGCAGCTTAAATCTGGCTCTGCTATTCTGCATCTAGAATAGCAGGAAAAGATACCAGTACTCCTCACTAGATCATCAGCACTGCAGCAATGACCCAAATGAAGCCAGGCTTGTTTCAGACTGACATGAAGTCCCCCAGGTTTTCCTGGGCTGTCTCTGCATGGGCATGTTTAAGTTTATTGTGCAGATTTATTGGCCCATCACCAGACTTAAGGTCACTGGAAGCGCTGACATCTCTTGCAGCTTGCTGAAAGGACCCAGACATGGATATTTACCAGGTGAGATACAATCCAGACCTTGTGTACTGGAAAGTAATGGGTTGTGATTAGAAAGGAAGTGCTGCCTACACTGTGCAAAATCTCCCAGTGGTTAAATGGGGTTTATTCTGATAGGGAGTGTGACTTGATTTGAACTCTATTTCCAGGCCCTATTCCATTTTCAGATGGCACATACTGAATGTATAACCCAAGTTCACATTCTGTAGGAAATAAAGAAATCTTTAAGGTTTCCATCTCACTTCAAAGCCAAGTTGTGCGAGAACGTGATGATTCCCAGCTGCTTTAACATTACCTGGAGGGATAAATTTGGTCCCAAGGTACAATGTGGTAAAATTAAGGTTAATTCCAGTGATTTACACCAATGTATAATTGGGCTTAGAAGTGGGGAGCTCAAGTTTAGTTTTACCCTAGGACACATCAGGCCTAATTCCACCGAGGCCAGCATAATTAGAATAGTGTAAAAATAGGATGCAAGAGACAGCCCCTGAGGTTGGGAAAAGCACAGGAAATTGGAGAATTCAGAACTGCATCTTAAGGTATGGCTCTGAGGGGAGAATTAGAACAAAGGCAGGGCCTATGTTTTGGTGTAGATTTGCCAATTCAGGGCAAATTCACTTACAGAGCAGCCAGAGCAATTCTATGGAGCTGGTGGAGCAGCTCTGGTTAGACGCAGTATAACTGAGCTCTGAACCTGGCCACTGGTCCCGCTGCTGAAAGCTTTGCTCATCAGTAACACAGGTTCATTTCGCCTCCCTGCAGCATCAGCAGCTTTCAGTTTTGTCCCTCTTACATCTGCTGGGCTTCTGAATTCCAGTCAGTGCTGTATTAGCAGATATACATGATCAGGTTATATACATTATTGGGCTGTATACATTATATACATACATATACATGATGTATATACACATTATTGGTATATATACGTATATTGGGTTATATACATTATTAATTATATACATTATTGGGCTATATATTATTGGGTTATATACGTTAATGGGCTACACACATTACTGGGTTACACACATTCTCCACACACAAGGCAATGGGAGGTTTTTCTGATGAGAGGATGGCATTTTGACAGGGCTGCCTGTGGAGGCATTTTAGCATTTCTCAGAATTACCATTGGAGACTCATTTTTCCCTAGTACAAAGAAGGGAGGGGGAAGAAAAACAACTGCAGCACTGTTGATCATGGGCATAATCTGCAGGCTGATGTCAGATCTGCTCATGCTGACCTAGATGTCCCAGTGGACTTTCTAATTCATGCTGCAGATACTGCAGAGATATGGGTGGGGTTTTCTACATGGGGGAAAAACACCCTTCTGCTGTAGAAGAAGGAGATTTAAAGATGTAACCACACAGTGCCCATGGGTCTTTGAAGAAATCTGCTTAAATCCTGTTTGTATTGTGCAGATTCGTTTTTAAAGTCATTCTAGAGACTTTTTTACTTCTGTTTTGTACAGTTCGAACTAAATTGGGAGCATCCAGCCAACGAGCTACAAAAGAGCATGCAAACATGGGATAACAACCCCACACATTCACAGAGCAGAACCCAACCTTTCGGGTTTAATGCATTTTTAGCAGGGTTGCTTGGTTTGTTTTAAACCAAATGAGGCTTACGCAGCCATGCTGTGCGTGAGCATAACCCTACAGCAGCAAGCTCTGCCTGCCACACACTGGAGTATGGGCTCTGAAATAGCCTCACCCAGGGCTGGCAACGTCAGAGAATGATTAACTTGCTTATTTTGCCATGCTATTGGCTTACAGTGTGTGCTCTGGGGTATGGAAATGCCTGGAACGCTCCACGTCTTGGGTGCAAAGCATCCCTGCTGCCTCCAGCTTGCACGAACATTGCTCTTCTGCTGTCTCAGCTGGGTTCTCAGTTGCCACACCTCAAACCCAGACTGTCCAGGTCAAACCTAATCAAGTCCATTACACCTATGGGCCTGTTGGCAGATTGCACTGATTTGCACAGATGCAGAGCAGGAATACAACACTGCCTTTGGAACAGCAGCATCCAGCACTGAGCTTGGCTTTCCTTTTACCAGACAAACAGAAAGCCACTCACTGACCCTCGGGACTGATCCAAGCCCAAGAAAACCTCTTGGCAGGACTATGCAACATTAATAACTGTACAGGGCTAATTATAATAACTAATGGGCTGACACCACACTGCCTTTGTGTTCCAGTTAAATTCCACCACCACTTTGGGCTTTAGCACCTGGAAATGCGTGCTGTATTTTGGGTTTTGAGAAGGAAATGCAAGTAGAGAAACAGGCCCACACTAAGATACGGGGAGGGAAAGAACAGAGGAAATACCACTAGTAAATCTCTGGTATCATCAAATGAAAACGTTAAAGTGACAGAATAACCTTACAAGCAATGTAGAAGCACTGCTGTTTGTTGTCATTTATTGTGATAGAAGTTTTCCCTTGTTCCACTGCAGAACAAGAGATCTTCCTGGAGTGATGCAGCAGGTACAGAACATGGTCAGAACAAACCAAGCGGCTTCTCAGATAAGGCATTTAAAGAAGTAGAGCCTAATGATTACTGCAATTAATGCAGCTGCAGTGATGGCTCACTACCTCCAGGACTGAAGTGGGTTACGTGTGATGTCTGCATATCCAGGGCCTTATGGAGTGTTGTTTTACTCCTTCATAGCTAAGGAGTGGTAATTAAAACCTGCCTCCTGTTTATTCTAACATAGCTGATCACTGATTTTGTGTGTGAGAACACATAGACAGAGGAAAGCCAGCACATTCGGGGTTTGGGTTGAGCTCTTTTTTAGGTGCAGCTGAATCCCACTTTGCAATGCAAAGTCCCAGTCTTCCCCATGTTCTAATCCAGGGGGCAAATTGCCACCAGAAACATATGGTAGGAACAGATGGGAGGGAGCTTCCTATAAGCCACAGGAGAGAAGGAAGAAGGGGAAAAAACCCTGAAGGTAAAAAAGATAAACATTTATTGACAATTTACCCTTGTAAACCAGTTCCAGAAAACGATGAATAGGAAGGAGGTGAGAAGACATCCGCATAGCGATGTGCGAGTAGAAATTACAGCTGTGTGTAGCAGAAAAGGGTGGACGAATCCAGCAAACAGTGCAGTGAGACCCAGTCACAGGCAGCACAGTTGGCCTGCACAATGCAGGAGACTTCTGGTTTTCCCCATCTTCACTATAGGCAGAGAGCTCTCACACCTGCAGCATTAACCTCCACTAAAGCACCTCGCACACTTCTGATGCTGACACCACCAGCTGCCTCCCACCTTTGCATTTTCTATCTTAGTTTGCTTTTTCTGGTCCTAAACTTCAGTTGCATGAAAAGATGTAAGGCGGAAGCGTCATCCTTTCCATTGGCTAATACTGTAAAACCTACAAAGCAGATCCATTAGTCCAGTGTTGGTCACAGACCAAACTACACTGTACAAGACCTCAGGCATGACCCTTCCACACCCTGGGCAAGCATCAGATCTCAAGGACACAGATTAGGACCCTCTGCCATAATGATCTCAGTGAGAGGTAAAGTGAACACTGATGCAGCAAGAAGGAAGGTGACTTACCCAAGTGCTAGAGTTGGGAATGGACACACGATTGCCTTTTATCTGAAGTCACTGCTCTAATCTGCCTTTGAGTCATTTACTCGTACAAACAGATTAGCAAATCTGGGTGTACGACCACTGGATCCAATCTAATCAGCACATCTTACTGTAGGTATTATAGAGATAGGGACATGACAGATTTTCTCCATCAATCTTACCACAAAAGAAAATAAGGTTTAAGATCTTCTACCAGGAGTCTTTCCATGCATTGTCTCTTCATTTTGGCAACTCATCCAAGACGGCATTACATCACCTATGATCTGGCCAGATCCTTCAGCCATCAGTATGGGAACAAGCATCCCACAGACCTGAAAGCCTGCAATACCTCTTCAGAGTGCCTCTGTATATGCAGTCTGTTCCCTCAGACTAGAATTAATAGCCTTATTGGCAGGATGACTCAGGGAGCTGTAGGCTTGTCTCGTCTCCCTGCATTTGCAATGAGATTTCCCTGATTTATTTTATCTGCAGTAATTAAGGCAGCTTCTCCCTCACTACCACTATGCTGGCAAGATGCAAGAATAACACAAGAAACAGCAGTAGGCCAGACAAAAGGACCAGCAAGAAAATTGCTCTGGGCAGTTAAAGTTTCACCTTAATATACATAAAGCACTTTGTGCTGCTCCTTGCCCGTAAGTCAGCTGGGGTAAAGAGGCTGCTTAGATCCCAGCCCTGCAAGTGGAACTTGTCTGGAGCATCACTGCTATTATTCTGGGGTACCAGCCCTTAGCATCCTGTTAGACAAGGCTGCTTGTGCCCAGCAACACCAGACCGAGCCTTTCATGCAACAACTGCAGTATCAACAAGAAAACTTCAAGGTGTCTCCTAAAAAGAGACACTCCTGGGTTGTAATTTCTGCAGCATTACAAGGGGTTTGTCCTTGTAAAGAGTCACTCCCTCCCTCTGAGGCAGCTCGATGCTGGGAAACCAGAGCTGCTGCTGCAGCAGCCACTGCTTTGCTTTGTGCTTTGGGGAAAATCCCTTTCTCATCTTTGCAGCCCTGTTTGGAATATCAAAGGCAGCAGGAGCAGGTCCGAGCTGCCTGCCCCGTGCAGAACAAAGGTGGACCTGGCAGGAGCATCCTTAGTAAGGACCTGCTTCAGCTTCCACCAGCCCTGGGACAGAAGGGCGCATGAGCTCCCTTCCACAGACTTCTCAGAAGCAATGCAAGATCCCCAACCACAGAGTATTGGGATCATGCTCTATTTGACACCGTGCCCAGCAGTAATTTTAACCCTTCACATGCTTTCTGGGCCGCAGAGCCACATGGAATTCAGAGCCCCAATGTGTCTGTTACAGACACTCCTATAGCTCCAAAGCCTTGCTAAAGCTCTGCAGGGCTGGATCCCACAGGGATGACCAGGCATGTTTCTACCTATTTTGCCTTGGAGCTCAGGATTTGTTTCTCTCATAGCCTTTTTTCCCCATTAGTTCCTGCTTTCTGCTACTTTCTTCCCCCTATAAAAGCTATTTCAGGCACTTAACAACTCAGCTAATTATGGGAAGGAGCCACACTGCAAGCTCCTGGGCTAATGAAGGATACTGCGATTTTCTGGAGCTCTGTGTGAATGCTGCAGTATCCACTCCCTGTGTAGTACAATAGATAACCATATTCCTGGATAAGTACTGACTGAAGCACACACTGACTTAGTGCTGCTAGTCAAGGTCAGGCAGACTGAAACGCAAACATCATCACCAGGCACAGAACAGTAAGTACAAAGTGGAACGCTGCAGCCTCACAAATAACATTGCCTCTTTACACGCTGCCCCGGCTGACTGACATTTCATATCCCAGAATAAACCTCATTCAGTTCCCCAGGGGAAAACCATACTTAGAGACTGCTTGCCTTAATTTCCACACTGACTTCACAGATATATCCAAAGTGTCTCCAGGAAAGAAGCAATTTATAAGGTTCACTACAAACCCCTGCACTTTGTGGAACTGATTCTTCCCTGCTCTGCGGCTTGTTGGCATTTACACCAAAGCAAATGTTATTCCATTAGCTCAGTTCCACTTTACTCCCTCCCTACATAGGCTGAGCAACCCTGTAGAGTGGAAGCACAGCAGCAGTGGTGCCTCCAGCCTCTGCTTCACCTGAGCAGTTGATTTTTAACCACCTTTTGACTCCCCATGTTCCCTCAGAAGATGCACGTCCTATTTAAGTGACAGATGTGGCTGGAAGCCTGCATGCAGCAGCTCACAGGGAACGAGACAACTTCACACCACTTCAGCTTGCACTGACTCAGCACCGAGCACTTTTTGCTCCATTTATTGCCCATAGCACTGAAGTGCAAATTTAAGTCATGTATCAGCTACACGGGCCATCAATCAGCTCTCTTGCTTCAACGCAGAGCTGTCAGGAAGGAAATGTCCACCTTAATAGAATAACATACAAAATTACCTTCAATGTCTGAAGGTTTGTTTGTCCCCAAACCAGAAGCAGCAAATCCAGGGCACAAGTGGAGTTTGACCCTGGCTCCATCATTCCTCCAGGGCCAGAATGGTGATTTCTGCCCATACGTGGAGCCACACCACAATTCAGAGCCCTCACTTTCACTCTAAACACTCACTGCAGCCATACCCCAGAAAGCAACTGGGAACTAAAATAAGAGCTGGATAATAAATAGCTACCTAAGTTATTTCAATAAAAGGGCTCATAACAAAGAGCTCTGGGTTGTATTTCATTAGTCATCAACTAAATATGGATTAAAGTAGTGGCAAACTAAATGCTCAATATGTCATCAAGCAATCTCAGGGGCTGCTAGAGGATTATTATTATACTTTCATTACTGTAATTAGTTTGATACATAGAATCACTCAATATCTGCATGTGCATCACAATTGTGGAGGCTAAGTGCCTGCCTTTCCCCTTTTCCCCTCTTCCCCCCATCCCTCAGGTATCTTTGCTGTTTAATGTATAGGTTAAAAAGTCCAAAATCATCATGATGCAAGGAAGCATTATGTTCAGGGGACTGTTTGATAAGCGTATGTCTCAGATTTGCCCTCTTTCAGAATCAAGCTACAACATTCTCTGCCCATTAAAGCAGCTGCCTCTGGCAGTTTCCCCATCGCTACCACATCCACGGAGCCCAGATAGCACCAAGAATTCGGTACCCAGAGCCGTGGAAATTGATGCCAGCAGAGATGGAGAGGGGGAGCAGGGGATGCAGGTGCTTGAAGACTCAGACTGTGTGTTTTCAGTGAAACAACACAAATATAACTTGGTCATTTCTAGTTTATTACTTTCCATCACAAAATGACCCTGTGCCGGTATAAATTGATGAAGGTCCCTTGTGTTCAGCAGAGCTGTACTATTGACGCCAGTCAAAGAAACACTTGTCTATATTTAGCCACTACACGATGCAAAAGCAATAGGTGGGCAGCTCGGAGATTTATACCCAGCCATCTGCACAGCATCATACAACTTTTATAGCATCGATCCAAGGCTCTGAGTCCCCTTTTCGTTCCCTTCCCCCAGGCTCACTGAACTCTTCCAGGCTTTCCAGTGCTTTTAATTTGTACACTACAAAGCACAAAGGCTTTCTATGAAAGCTGTATCACACGGATTAACATTTCCTAACTAATGAGGAAGTGAAGCGTGGCCCCAGACTCAAGGGAGCAACAGCCTGGAGTCTTGACTTCCAATTCCCATTACAAACCTTCAATTAGCTTCCTGGAATCTTCCTCCCAACCCTGATGAATAGCAGGAGTTAGCCCACTTACTGCAAAATATGTCATTGGAGCTTATGCAAGTCTCAAACCTCTGATGGCACCATTAATCTTTGTGTGCACAACAGACAGAGATATAACAATGAACTAATCTGCTGCAGAGTGAAGTGGACCCACTGGGCTGTGAAAAGGACCCTTAAACCAAAGGAATCATGGGGCCAGGCCTTGAGATGTAGGGATACCTTTCAAATCCCATTGATTTAAAGGGCATTTGAAGGCACTCTGCACTAAGAATAGCTTTACGAAAGGTTGGTGGGTAATAAACAGGTAACTCCCTACTGCTGCTGTTGTGTTTGCATACAAACTAAGCACTAGCCAGAAGTTAATGGTTGGTATGAGGAGCTTAGGGCCATGCCTGCATCATTTTATCCGAATACAATGTTAGTGCATCCACGCTGACTTTAATTGCTCAGTGCCTATTAATTCTAGCCTGATGTTCTGGCAACCGCATGCTGGGATCCAAGCAGATGAAAGAAACCAGAATGAGGGCTGTTTGATCTGCACTTGAAAATACACCTTTTGGATTAAGACTTCAGACACAGAAAATTGAGGTTCATGAGGCAAAGTGACATTGAAGTCATTAAAAGGCAAGATTTGCATCTCCAATTTAGACTCAAAGTCAGCCTTGTTTATATTTGGGACTAAAGTAAATCAAGGGATATGGGTATCCATGGCACTTTGGTGTGTTTCTTTTCCCCAGCCAAAGGAAATTAAACTTAAAAGTCACATTTATTTATAGTATACACTTATCTACAATACCTATTTATTATAACAATTACATCGGGGCTTACAGAGCAACAAATCTAGTGCATTACTAAAGCAGGTTTGCAGTTTCTCTAAGCAAGTATGATACCAACACCTACTGCAGGGACATTGGTTTGAGTTGACATCAGACTTTGAAGCCTCAAACCATCAACCATAGAGTAAAATCCTATTTTGCAGTATATCCTTACATTCAAAAACAACCAGAGGAAGGAGAAAGTATCGTTATGCTGGGGATACAGAGGGGAAAATGGAACACGTGAGACAAAGAGGTAAGAAAGGATTTAAGCACTGAAAGCTGACTGAATTTCCTTTAGGATACTTTGGAAAACTCTCTACTAATGATTTATAGTCTGGCAAGAATCCTTCCAGCCGCCCATATGGACTGAGCCCTTTGCTTGCTCTCTTCCACAGCACCTCCAGGAATCCACGATTCTAACCCCCTAATGTCACTGCCTGTCACATTTGACCAGTGAATTTGATTGATTGCGTTTGCTTTGTTTAATGAGCTCTCAGATGTGATAAAGGGATCTAAAAAGCCCAAGTGAACATTTACAATTCATTCCTAGCATAAACACACACCCAGGACCTGCAGAGCTATGTAGGTTTATAAATGCACAGAGACGAACAGCATTAAGATCCACAGCACATGTAGACCTTCACATCTGCTCACGGTACATCAATAATACATCCCAGCACTGAGCAGGCATCGAACGCAGGGCCTTCTCAAGTGCCCATGCTGCCCATCCGCACACACATTTGCTGCCTAAAGGAAAGAAGCTCAGAGCAGCATTTGCTACCTGAGCAATTTCCCTTCACCCCTGTAAACATGCCCTGCTGCTCTACAACATAAATGTTTTACTGCATAAGTGAATTGGAGCTCTAGAAAGAGGCAGTCACGCAACATGTCAGAGCCACTCAGTGCAGATGGGCCTGCCTTTACCCTAGGAAACCTGCTTGCTTTTGAAGTGCCAGAGTTTGGGTTTTCAATGTATTTGCATATTTGACCAAGTTTGATTTGTGCAACCTGAGATTTTAAAGCAAACCTTAAGGGACAAACCCCATCAGGTTGTATCCATCTACAGCCCTCCCTGCCAGTGAACTGGGATACCTGAAAGCACCAAGAGATTACCATAGAACGGTTTGGGTTGAAGGGACCTTAAAGCTCATCCAGTTCCAACCCCCTGCCACAGGCAGGGACACCTTCCACTAGAGCAGCTTGCTCCAAGCCCCATCCCACTTGGCCTTGAACACTTCCAGGGGCATCACATTATGAGTTTAGGGAAGAGCTACTTGGATTCTACAGATGAGCAACTGGCACAAGGAAATGATGTAGGGAAAAGCAAGGCCCAGAACAAGCCAAAGTCATCACTGATTCAGCAACAGCGCCAAGAACATAGACTTGGCAAGAAGAACCAGATCTATATGAGGAGTAGACCTTCCAAGTCAGATTTCCATTTGCGTTATTAATAAAAACCTCTTAGCAAACAACTTAGAAGAAAAATTGATTCCATCGTCTAGCAGAGTAAAATCTAATCAAGTTACACAAGGTGACATCTCCAAAAGCCAAGGATTTGATTATGAGGATGGGTGTTTAATTAAGAGGGCTGCACGCTGCATCTCGAGGAAGAGCTTCTGATTAGATCTCGGTGGCCAAAATAACCTTTGCTGGCATTTCTTCCAGGACAAGCACAAACTGGTTCATCATGGAAATGATGGGAAAGAATAAACAGTGCATTTAGTAAACTCTTGACTTTGTTTCCCCTTTTAAAACCTTGGAGATCTCCTCTCATAAATCAAGTTAAGGGGCATAATCTGGGTTTGATTTTGTTTGAATTCATAGCAACAGACTGTCCTACAGCTACGCCAGTAATGAAAACAGCCAGATATCCAGGACTCCAAATGAGATTAACTACTTTACTGCACCCTGAGCAAGTGTGCATCTTCCAGTGCTCCTTCCCAAAGAACTATCCCTTGAGCGTTATGCTGATCCCACATCCATTTAGCAAATGACCACTGTGTTGTTACACCAGGAGTTACAAGCCCATCCCAGCTGGACCTTCTGAACAGGCCCAGGTACCGCAGTGATGCGTCAGAAGCTGGTACTCAGAGCTCCACAGATAGTGTGATGCTGTAGAAAGCTGGACCAAGCTCATTGCAAAGGCAAGAGTTTTAGTGTCACTGCACTTGGGAACGATCCAGTGTAGTAACACCCACAGGTCAGAGGACGACATGATGGAGGGAAGCAAATACTAAACTAAAAAGCAGCAAGCAACGAAGCCATTAGAAAGCACAAGTTGACAATGCTGCTTCTGCATCCAATGCTCTGAGAAAAAAATCACTGCGGTTTTGCAACATAAAGAGTAATTATGGCAAAGGCATCTTACTATTTCCAACTTGAAGAAGAACCAGACCTATTTTATGCTCCCACCCACAGCAAGCTCCCTGTCTGAGCAGGGGAAGATGATAAATCCACCAGGATTCCAAGTTTGCCCCCACTTAGGGCCCAAAGTACTTTTACCATGGCCCCTGCAGTACCTTCCAGTACAAAAGGAGGCAGAAAAGAAGATAAAGCAAAGGATGGGAGGCATCTCACAGCACCAAGGGCGGCATTAGGACTAGGTTTGCTCTCTGCCTGCTGAGAATGGGTATTTGATCCCTCAGGATAAGAAATCAAAGGCAGCCAAACGTGACACCAACCATATCCCTGTCAGCTATAGAAAGTCTTATGCTTTAATGAGACTTCCCACAAGATTACTTTTCCATTGGAAAACTGCAAACCTTTTGATCAAGAAAAGCAGTAAGAGTCCTAAGGAAAAAGCTAGGAGCTAACTCAGCTGCGCATCAGCTCTGACATCCTGACTGAAATAAGCTATCCCCTACAGAGCTAACAAGGATGTAATCTTATCATGGCTAGAGACACAAAAGGGAGCCTTTTAGAGATCCAGCAATGCCTGGCCCCAGGCTAGGGCGAAGCTAATGCAGGAAGCATTCCTTATTGAGTGGATTAATTTAGATAACACTGAGTTCCTCCTATGATCGCCCCCAAATGTTAAGGTTACAGGCAGCATTTCCTCTGGAACTGAAGCACCAGAACAGCTTTCAATTAGAAAGAGGAGTTAATCAGGACAGCAGAATGCATCCTTCATCCCTAGCCACATCCATCGCTTAGGGATGGACAAAGAGGTGGTTTCTGGCTGCCCTGAAGAGCACCCTTTTGTTGGTGCTACAGCACAGCCCCGACACCGAGTTGTCACCCAAAGGTGTGTGAGACATACAGCAAGCTCCCATCTTCACCATACACACTCCTCTGATCTCAGCCAGGCGCTAGACCTATGAAGTGGAAGTAATAATCCTGCCTTGGTAAGCAATTTAGAACCTTCTCATCTTGGCTGAGGCAGCAGTCCCTCTAGCTCAATGCAAAAACTACTTTTTGCTGGTGTTTTTTTCCCAGATAACAAAGGGACACTATTTTCTTCAAAACGTTCCCATTCTAAACCATCCCGCTCCTTAACACAAGGATGCTCTGTGGTATTTTCAAAGAGAAACTGAAACAAAACGACACATTATGAGAAATGAGTGATGGAAGAAACTTTTGATTTAAAAAACCCCTCTGAAATGAGCTTTGTATGCAACTGCAGCTTTCATATTCTAAAGCTACTGAAGCAACAAACCCCAAAATAATGATGATATGGGCAGCAAAGCAGAGAACTCCCAGAGCAGTTCCTATTCTCTGTCTCGTGATCTCCATGGAAGGTCTTGCCCCAGGACATCAGGAGCTGATACTTCCACATCACAGGATTAAACGATAAGATTAATGGGCATCTCTTTGTCTAGGAGGACGCAACCTGCAGCCCTCACTGAAACAAGCAGTAACAACCTTTCTGCAACCACGCAAAGGCAAATGAAATTAGAAAGTAATAGGCTGCAGTTCTAAATTAATACTTGCTCGAATGAACACGATGTAAATACAATGTATAATCAAAACCAAACAATGTTATTTAGCATGGAAAGTAACTACAGAAGCATCTGAAAGCATTGATCTTTTGCAGCAGCCTGACTCAGGCGATGAAGCTAATCTTCCTCTCTAAATCCTGTATTTGATTTGATTACAATGGGGGGGGGGGGGTATGGAGGGTTCAGCGGAGGTTTAAGATAATTAAACTGCTTTGGACTCATCATTTTTACCCAAGTGGAAATCATCGGAATTTTGAAAACAACCATTCTAAACCACCATTGCCTTTCATTACAGCTCCTGATCAGAACATCAATTTCAATGAAGACAGCCCATGGAGAAGGAAGCGAGGAAGGTTTTGTTCTCATTCTGTTTTCTTCTCCTTTGCCCACATTTCAGAGGTTGCTTGGAATACCACAGGGATCTGCCTTGGATTTGTTTCATAGCCCACAGCTTTGCTGGCAAACAGCTGATGACGGGAATGACAAGGCAATAGGAAGTAGGTGCAAAGTATGTGGCTAAAGAGACAAGAGTGAAGTGCTACTGGGGTATTGAGCAGGGTCTACTCACACTGGCTTGGTTCGAGCTGGAGGGCTCATTGCTGAGCAAGAAACCAGACACAGAGCTCACACCTGGGAAGCTGTAAGGTCAGAAGCAAAAGGCAGAGCAGTCTCTCCCAAGCCAGACCTGAATGCCTGCAGGTTTGGAAACCCCACATCTCGAGTTAAAGAGAGCATCAGCTCGGATGCTCAGGTGTAAGTTCCAGCACAACCTTTGGGTGTCTGCTGAAGCCACTTTAGCAAAGCAGCGGGCCAAATGTACCACTTGGTATGTCTGGCATAGGGATCATACCACACCTGGAGATGTGACACTGTTTGACAGGGAAAAATCAAACCTCTTGTGAAAACCTAGCAGAGAAATTACTGCGGCAAATCAGATCGGGGGAAAATCTCCCCTGAAATATAACTGTGCTCTTTGCATCAGGATGAAAGCCTATTTGCAAGCAATGAACTGTCTGCTTCAAAAGCCAAGTTTGAAGCAGAAACTGTCTAACGACAAAAATTATTTAATACAAGGATTTAATACATATTTATATGTATTAATATTTAATACCATTAAGTAATAAATAATGATTTAATACAAATTCCTATGTCTCTTCTGCTAGCATACAACTTCTGCTTATTGCATATACGCAAGACCAACATAAACATGTTGAAGGATCTGTGACTGTTAATTTTAAAAGCTCTTCAGTCAGTATGGCAAGACCAGCCCTCTTAAAACTACTCTGTATCTACCCTGTAATGCTCTAACACCGTGTAAAAAGGATGTAGTTGGGTCCTTTGTTAAGGTTAGATAATTACCTTCACATTTACAAAGGTATAAGCATCCACATGGACAGTTACTGAGCTAGGAGTGTGCTATGTATTAGTGTAGAGTAGGTAGAGTTGTGTAACACAGCCTAGCTTAACACGCAGTGAACTTGAGTTGAAGTCTCTCTGGATGCCATCAAAACTTCAGAGTAGGTTTTCAAAGATGCAGAGAGAGCTTAAACACTTCCTGCTGCAAGCCAGTGAAGTCAGGGACAGAGGGGGGGAGAAAGACAAGTGGAGTTCTTACAGGTACAAATACTTACCAAGGGAGAACAGAGCACCAAAACGTTACCGAGGCAAACATGCCTTTGAAGACTCCCTTTTGTCCCTACAAGAGGTGGGGAACTTGAAAGGGAAACAACTGAAAACTTCATCCCTCAGCTGATGCAAAGGCCTGTTCTTACTGAAGAGAACAGAACACCTACAAGGAAAGCAAGAGGCAACCTTAGCTGTAACCCTGCTTTTCATGTCGGAGTGCTTGCCCTGGCTACGGGGATACTCAGCACAGCGCAAAGAGCCCATATGCAGCCAGAGGCACTGGAATGCATGAGATCACAAAAACGGGGCTCAAGTCAAAGCAGCTATTCTACATTTTTAAGCCATTGTGTTGCATCAGGTTTTGCTCACAGTGCAGCACCGAATCGGCAAGAAGAGGTTTGCGTTACATCTCCAAGCATAGAAGAACCTGGGCGTTCTCCCTCACTACTCAACTGCCAACCCACACAAGGACAGGGTTTTTACAGAACCCACTTTGTTTTCCAGAAAACAAGCCCATTTGTGAGAGTTAACAGCTATTGTTGTGTCAGCTGTCAAATGCATGTGAGGTTTAGCTAGGCGAAATGCCAAGTACTGATGCTTCCAGGCAAAGCCAGCTATTAGCACAGTGATGGAGAATTTACTGATGCTCCTGAACTTAGCATCGGCTCCTTTTCATTATTACATTTGCATGGGGGTTTTAAACATCCATCTCTCCAGCCTGTCTCTCTGTGTTCTTCCTCCAGATTCACGGCGGAGAACTGAACTCTCTTCTCGCTGTCTAAAACTAGTATGACAGATTGGAGGAGCAGAACAGTGGAATTGCCATTTGGAGCTGTAAAGTCACATTTATTTTCAGCTGACTCCGACCTTTCTGCAATTAAGCCTCCCTTCTCCTGTTTGTAATAGGCAGTGCTGAGCTTTCCTTATCAATAATGCAAAAGGTGTGAGTAAAGCAGATGCTGGCCAAGAGTGGCCAGAAGCTGCTTAAGTAAATCTGCAGATTTCCTACACCTCTGGTGCTCACGCATCCCCTTTTACAACCATTTCACGGTAGCAGGCTAAAAATATATACTAGCAAGTACAGTTCAATGAGAAGATGTACTGAAGGTGGACAAAGCAAGCCCCAGTTGAGAGTAATTAAGATAAGCAGAAAAGAGGAAGGGGAGAGGATTGGAGTTTCACTCAAGATCATTTCCAAATCTGTTCCTTAAAATGATGGAAACGATTTGGAGGAGCAGTTTGCATCTCCCATATGTCCTTGTCAGCATTCAACAGCAATGCTGTTACAAGAGCAAGAGCTTACATTCATTAATACCACCACTAAGAGGGATTATTATGAGCATCTAGTTATTAAGACCACATCTTTCAACCTGCATAGAGACCAAAGCTTCCATTCCAGTTCAGAAATGAGCCTTTTGTTGGGTCCACATCCCACCTTGCCCCAGGTTAACTTCTTTACAAGCTCTTGGAACATTTATTCAGCAAAAATGCACATGCTTTACATTCAAATATGGTAAAACATTCTTATAACACACGTAAAATTCTCCCCCCATATGAAGAGGATTCAAGATGTGCGGGATGCACAGGATGACAGTGCTGGACAGTGGGCACATACAGCAGTTTTTAATAAGAGCTGCGTATATGCAGTAGTCCCTGCCCTCTCTCAACTCAGATTCTCCTCTTCTAAAACTCCACAAGTCCCCCATTTCCCCCATCAGAAGGCAGTTCAAGCTTCATTAAGACAGAGTTGTGCTATTCAGTTTTACAGCAGTGTCCTGTGTCCTCTAAGGCACATAATGAACAACTGTGGCTGACAGGGAAGAAGGTTAAAATATTTCAATTAACTATATTATTTTACAAAAACTCTCGCCTGAATGAAGAAACCTGAGCCCTGGCCCAGTGCTGCCAAAGCAGCAGATTCCTGCATTCCTCACCCCTACAATCCATTATCTGATTGCAATGCCCTTGGCTTGACCATTGCTTACTCTTGGACACTGACTGAGCTCCTCAGCCAGTGCTAAGCAGCCCCTCATTGATTATGTGCATTTTACTATTCCCTGTAGCCATGGCCTGATGTACAGTCACCATGGATCCTGGATGCTTGCCCTAGAGGCTTGAACCGCCATCCTCAAACAAGACAATAGCAAAGGTGAAACTGATAAAAAGAAATGTGATAAGTCAGCAGGATCCTGAAGATGTAGTTGTGTGTATATATATATATATATATATATAGCAAGACCACTCAGATTTATATCAGTTACACATGTTTTAGAGTGGATGTAACCCCTACCTGCCTTCAAAATAGAATATATATGTAAGTATCAGGAAGCAGCTTTTCCTGAGAGCAAGTCATAGTACAGATATGCCTCAAAGGACTTGCTCCACTTATTGCTGAAGCAGCAGACAGCGACCACAGTCAGAGCAAGGGTATTGGGCTCACTGAAGCACCTCTTGGATCAATATGGTAATTCCTATCTGGCTACTCATTTTACCCAAGGTGAGTGCTAACGGGCCCACACAGCAGTTTTTGATACCCTGAAGTGACAGATATTGTGGCTCATCAAATCCGTAACTTTATCGGGAGCGCCAGTGAAACAAATGCTTTCAGGAATAAACAGCCATCTGCTGTCTGTCAAGAAGTGATCTACATGTAAGACAGGAATCAAATTAAATACTCACAGAAACCCTCCCTTCAATTCATTTTTCTCTCTCTCTTTGCATCATGACCCAAATATGTAGCATAAAGATTCAAAAAGATGCATAAGCATCACACCAATTGCCCTATATATCCAGTGTTTATATATAGTGATATATATCCTATATATCCTAGTATATCCAGTGAGTCTGTATTACTAATGCAAAATGGAGGTTGTATTTGGACAATGAGTATGATATTTATGTACAGCGGATACAGGGCTTGATCCTGAATCACAACACAAAAAACCCTAATTGACACAGGATTTCCATGGAACTAGAAGGTTTTAAGGAATATCCATAGCATTAAGGGGCTGTTGGATTTGGCTCAGAGTGTGAGGCACTGATTGACAGCTGATGAAAGTCAATAGGCATATTTCATATGGCTTCAGTGGAGTTCAAACGGATGGTCAAAGCAGCCTCCTTGACTGAGATAGCTCATATCCCCCCTAATATTGTCATTTCAATAGACTAGTGAGGGATGATGCTGAAAAGGAATTAATATTCCTCTTGCCACTTTGAACCCCAGTTACTGAGAGTCAAATGAACAGGTTTCTGCAAGGTTTATACCTGGGTGCAGAGCTGGAAAAGGAACAATGTAGTACATGCATCCTTGCTAAAAATGGTATTGACTTCAGCAGTTTTGCATTGAGAAGTTGTTCATCCATGTCTATGGAATGTTAAGAATATACATATATGAAAGGATACCAGATGATTAGAACTGAGGTGCAGTACTGAGTAATCATCTTTACACATACATATTCTGTATGTGCATGCATACTGACATGCTATACTGAAGCGGCAGCACCAGAGTCAGCATGCTATACAACATAAAAAGCATATCTGGACACTACTGGAAAACACTTAAGGGATGGGAGATGATAGAACATGATGTGGGAATAAGAACTTGGAAAGCCTGCATCGATTTAGCTTGCCTATCTCAGGAAGCTATCCACATAATCTTATTACTGCATTAAGGGCTACGTGATTTTTTGCATTGGGATTAAGTCTACATACACTATGGAAGCCATGTGAGACACAGAGAAAGTCTATGGGCCATTATGATGTGCTTAGACCATAATGCTCCAGAAGATTATTAGCTACAGCCACTCATTAACAAGGGAACTCATGACAACATCATCTTTGAATCATACCACACTTTCCCCATCTCCCTCAGGCGTGCCATTATCATTTTACAGCCCTTCTCATGTCATTTTAGATTTCAATTGATGAAGCTGACTGACTGGAAAGGAGCTTAAGATCGTGCTTTACTGTAGCAGAGGAAATGACAGCAGAGGAAAGTCACGTAACCGGGAGGAAAAGGGTTATACAGAGTGAAATACAAGTGCATCTGGGGGGCTGCTACCTAAAACCAAATGGGAAGTCATTAACAATGTGTTGAAAGGGCAGTATCTATTTCACAGAGGATGAAGATGGATTATAGTCTATGGGCACAAAGTAAAAAACATATGGTTCAGTTTGTTTTATTCTTGGGGAAGAAAAAAAGAGAAGAAAACAACAAAAACAAGGAGCCAGAGCCAGAATCTTCTTGAAACAGCACACCGTAAATCTTGGGGATGTGCTGCATCACTTCTGCCTCGCACAAGCTTCTCCATTCCTGGAGGAATGAGCTTGTTTGGAAGTGCTGCAGAAAGCCACAGCACCTGATAATATAAAGCACACACAGGTAATATGAGCTGACCCCGCTGCTGAGGGCTTTTAAACTCACTGCCCTGCCCAGACGAGCAGGCAGAACACAGAGACGCACTACCCAGAAAGCAAAGGGCTATTTTGAGCATGAGGATATTGATCCCTACCGCTGGTACACTTCCAAAGCGGACCTAGCTTGTCATCCAGGTGATGACAGAGACCGCAAAGCCTCGGGTAGCTCCTCACAGCCTCCTAGCACCGCTTTCCTAGCACCCCTTTCCTAGCATCTAAAACCATGTTTCTACTTCCAGCCCTTTCTACGCCCAGCACTATGTGCCGTGAGAAGGATTGATAGAGTGCCATCTACTGATACAGTTTAAACTTGTGCTACGGTTAAAGGCATCAAACTGAGAAATACAGCCACAATCAGGAAGAGTCCCCAAAGCAATAATCAGCTTGGGGCAGCTCCAGGATGCATGCAAGAGGCAGCTCAGTGCACCGTTGACTGCATCCTTTAATGGACTCCAGTGCAAACGAGCTAACAGTGGAGTAAGGCTATCATATGTGGCCGGGACAAAGAAACAGAAATGAGTGATGTGCTGGTTTGTGGTAGGAGAAGGAATCTCCCAAATCCAGCCTATTTAGGCTTCAACTTGAAGTTTCCCAGGCCTGGGACTGGCCCATCTGATAAATACTTTCCTTACCCGGGTAAAGGACAAAAGCTTGTGCTAGGTAGGAGTAGCATAGATGGCTCAAAATCAGAGACACGCTTAGAAAGCAGAAGCCAAACTAGGAACAGGCCTCGGGGCTGCCCATATCAGCAGTCCTTCATGAACTATACAACTCAGTCCATCACTTCACTGCACATGATCCTTCAGCAAGAACAGACCCATTCTCTAATGTATGTGTAGGCACCAATACATCCCCCAAACCCTAAGCATGATGCAGAAGTTTGATATGGTTTTCATACATACAGGGACAAATTTCCAATGGCTTAAACAGTGTATTCTAGAGGGATGCCACATCACAAAGAACAGCAGAGCCCATAACCAGATATCATGCAAACAGCCCAAGACAGAGCACTTGTACGCCAGCTGCGTATGCCGTCGTGGTGCTTTGAGGCTAGACAAAGCTTGCATAACTGCCATCCACTGTCTGGTTGCTCGCTTTACCTCCTTTGCTCCCACTTTGGGACCAGACAGAGGAGCAGTTTAGTCATAAACAGTTAAGTACTTAGAGCAATGATGAGCTGTTATTGCCAAAAATGGACATCTTGGCCCAACATAAACTGCTTTCAGCAGAAGAGGGGGTTAGAAGCCACGCGTGAAGATGCTGCTCTCCACCAATTCTAATTGAAGCTGCTCCGTGTCTTGCTTAGATGAGCTCCATCTAATCAAATGAGAGCTAAATGATATCAATCTGAATATTATTTGCCAAGCAAGACACAGAGTTAAGGCTCTGAATACAGAAAGTCACCATTTCCACTGCCATGATGATTGCTGACAAAATGCTTGTTTCCTCACATAATTATTTGCCTGCAGTGATAGAATCCACACCAGCAGGACATTCAACATCCTTCTTCCACCACCCCTCACTCTTTCTCTAAGAGGACAGAAAGAACAGGGTTAAGGTTCCCAGAGCTTTGAGAAGCCTAACTGGGAATTTGGCTTCAAGTCTGGATATTGATTTGTGCATTAATATGCCATTATCTCACAAGATATGAGAGCTGAAATCCAGACAACGTTCAGATTTATTGCTGCCGCCTCTTTGTTTTTAATCTTGTTAAATCACTCCTGCTCTTTCTTCCATCTCCAGAGATACCCAATGAACAACCTTCAAATCAGTCATTAAGTCTTCCAGACAGAAAAAATGTTAACTGTGCAAAAAGCACCTTTTTTTTCCCTATCATAATGTTACAAATCTTAATGGCCTCAAATGGTTTTGATGTTCAGGGTCTTTGGCCATTAATTTCAGCCTGGCTTTGAAATGCTCCAGTTCTGAAGATCAGGGAGCTGGAGCTGTGAGGAAATGAGGGGATGGTTTCATGGGAGGACTGGAAGTGGAGGCACTGCCAGTTCTTAAAGTCACATTTTGGAAATACCACTGTCATGAGTGACCAGCAAGACATATTCAGCCTTAAAATCCCAAAAGGAAGTTTCAAAGACTTCATGGTATGAAGTAGAGAAGTATCTACATCAGGCCTGATTTACAGCACCTTGAGATATGCCCCCTAGTATTTTAGGTGTGGATTATACTAATTGTTTCCAAGTCACCCTAGACATTGGATAGAGCACTTAGATTCTGCGCTTCCTGCAGGGTTTATTAAAGGAGGCCAATTCATTACACATTCACCTACTGCAAATAACTCAGCCTTCGCAAAAGGAAACAACATTGGTTAGGGCCTTTCTTCCCTCTGCAGCCCCCAGTGTGATTGTGTTGTTTCTAAGCATCTCAGGGACACCAGGACAAAGCTTTAGGAACTGCTGTGATTTTCTCACATCACACCCAGCGCTGCTCTGAAACTCTCGGTTTTCTATATCCTCATTAAACACCTTGGTGGGGTGGGAAGCAGCAGGTCAGCTGCTCAAACACAGTCCAACAGCTTCCAGGCTCTTCACTATGCTGAAGCCGCTCGGACCAAGCAGAGAGCCACATTGTTTGGTGTTACAGTGACTGAAAGCCCACAGCTCAATTCCTTTTCTACTTCCTCCTCAGTGGGGAGCAGCTGAACACACTCTTGCTTTCTGGTTTATGCAAAATGTTGTCATAAGACATTAATATCTATTATCTGATGGGCAAAAAGTCTTCCTGATTTTACTTCAGCTTCTGTATCAAGTTCTCTAATCTGTTTTTCCCTATCACTATGTAATTGAAATAAAGCTTAGGCCTCTCATCTGATGGACATTTTACAGCAGTCCTGCTGAAGCCCCTGGCATCTGCACTGAGCTCTGCCTGGTCCCCACCACGAGCTGTGGAGAACTATACACAGAACCTTTTTCTTTATTGCCCCTTTATTTATCACACAGTTTTAATATCAGCGCAATAGAACACAGGCAGGTTTGTCTCTGCAGCAGCATGAATATAAACCAAGACACAGGATACCAGACAAACCTGCCTTATGATTTTCTACCTCCAGCTTTTACCTGAGGTCCTCACACTACAGCTTCATCAATCCCCAGAGCCAACCTACCCTAAAAACCCTGGCTGCACACACTGCTGCAGCAGCAATGCAGACACATATTATGCGAAAGAGATGAGAACAAAGTATTCAAATAGCAGCAAATTTGGGCGCACACAGATTTATATTTATCCCTGCAAACACCGCCATTGATCTGATGGAGCAATTAAACTTCTCAGTGCGTCGCCATTCATTTTCCCCTTTCTGTGCTGTATCTTAGACACACTTTCACAGATGAACAGGCTCCTCAGAGCTATTGTAATCTGTGATAACCTCAACACGAAAAGCTTTCCTTCAGGTCAAGATGCCTTTGCTGTTTCTAGAACAAGCTATTTCAGTGCAGAGAAGCATCAGTTGGGTACCAGCAAGCCAAGAGTTACAGATGAATGCAGCATTCTGTTGGGGCGGGCTGGGGAGGTTGCATCTCTGCACAGGAGATCAGAAGAGTGCCAAACAAAAAGGGCTGCAAGAGCTATTGATGCATTGCAGATAAAATGTGGATCAGCCGAGCTGGTTTGGCAGCAAGCCTGTTGGAGCAGAGAGCAGGAATTCTGTCTCTGGGCTGGAAACACATATGTTCCTGCTTCTCCTCCCTTCCTTGGCCCAGGGAGGGGGCCAATATCTTTTTTAATACCAAAGATTGGCTTTAGAAAATGCAGTGCAAGTGTACTATAGCCACTTTACAGAGCTTGGGCTTTTTGGGTATTCAATCCAGCTTTCCTTTCATATTAATGTAAATACTGGCTTTTGAAGAGACATAATCATTTAATTAGGCAACACTCCTATATAATTATATTAATTGTCCATTTTACCATTTACATAGCAGCTAATTGTGTATTTCAGGAGATGGCATAAAAGTATCTTTAGCCCTATTGCACACACAGGGAAAGCCAAAGGAATACAACTGACACTACAATTCCGTCCAGGGCCTCAGGTCAAACATAGCCTGGTCCTGCTGCCACTGAATCCAGAGGCACAATGTACTGATATTAATAGGAAGAAGCTCACAGGAAACAGGGAAGAGAACCGGTAACACGACTCACACCAGCTTCTCCATACAGTTTCTGGATCACATTTCCCCCTAGCTAGGGAAAAGCCACTCAATAAGAAAGCAGATATAGATGTAGCTTCTCCAGTGTTGCTTGACTTGAGATGAAGGCAACTTCTAGCATCTCTTCTAGCCCTGTTGGCCCTGGGGAATATGGCTGCAGCTCCACAGCCAACAGCTTTGTGAGAAGTCAGGTTCCACATGTGCTTTTACAAACCCCACCGAAGCTCATTCACACTTCCTTGGATCAGGGTAATTTCTTTCCAAACGCGCTTTGCTTTCCTAACATGTAGGCCTTGAAAATTTCATTTCAAGGGCTTCACTGCATCATTTCCACTCCAGTTTTGCAACCCTCAAAGGACCCAAACATTCAAAATACAAAGGAGAGGGATGGACATCACGACTCAGATTCAGGCCTGACTGCAGTGGAGAGATTTTAGGGCTGCTGAAATGCTTCGTAGGACTATGTTACGTTTAGCTTTGGGGTTTTTACCTACCACTTATGCTTCCCATGAGATTTTTACTACTTTTCTGGATCAGGAAACCACCCAAAGCCTCCATAGTCCTGCAAGGCTTCAAGAAAATGACTTTTCCCTGGAAAACATCAGTGTTCCCTACTGCTCTCCTGTGACTTCAGTGAAACCCAGACCCACAAAGACTCATCACCGAATCGTTAGGGTTGCTGAAACAAAACTGACAACGTGAAAACAATACCTTTAATTTCATGAAACAGAAGTGTGTTCTCAGAGGGAAAAATTGCCCTTTTCTTTCCTCCCTTTATCCTTTCCTTTCCGCCTCAACCTCCGGAGTTTGGGGAGGTTTTTGTCTACTGCTTAAATCGCACACGTTAGCAACAGCAGCAGCAGAAACGCTCCCCAGCACCTCACTTGCCTCCATTTGCTCAAGTTCTGGGCTCTTTTTGCATGCAGAAGGTTTCTAGCAACCGATCCACCCTGGTATCACACTCGCAGGAGCTCAGCGGTGGCCCGGACGCATTGGAAGCTTCGGGATTCAGCTCCTGCTCCTTCCCGTGCCACTGCGACAGCCCCGCTCCATGGATTGGATTCCATTTGTGTGATATTCCAACTCCAGTTCACTTTAGAAGTGTCAGAACTGCAATGTCAACCCTTCTGCCTGCCTTTCCCAGCAGTCTATGCAATACCTTGTGCCAGATTGCTTTCTCAACTGCCATAAAGTTCCTAGTGTTATTTATGCGATTCCTTGACATCAGCCAGCTCGATAGGGAGGTTTCTTGCAGCATTCAAGCTCTGCATGAGCACACCAGACCGAGATCAGATTTAAGGCAACAGAAAAACCCCACGCATCAGCAAAAATGAGCTTTCTTTGAAATCACTTGAAAGTGGCTGAACATCAGCTTGCTGTAGCAGCGATCAATAAAACCTGGACTCCAAACCCTGGCATCCGCAGGATAATAAACGTTGTAACCAGCAGAGAGATGTAACAGAATTGTAAAGTCACGCTGCTGCAATACCAAGTTGCGTAATACCCACAGGGCACAGCCCCACGCTTCTCTTCCAAAGTCCCTTTTACCCAAAGATCGCTTCTATCCACGGCATGAAAAGCTTACCTCCTGTTTGCACTGCTCTGGGAAGCTTTTCCCTCGTGGATACGGATTTGCCAAGCCTTCGGATGCCCGGCGTACCAGCTAGCATCTGCACCGCGTAGCGCTGAAGACCCAATTCTCGCCACAATGGCGCCTTTTTCACCCCTAAAGTGCTGAGAAAGGGCCCTCCCATCAACAGGAACAATTGCTCACCCAAAGGAAGGCCGGGCTAAACAGGGCTGGGGATTACAGGTGTGATGGGCGGGAGATTATGAGGTCCGCTTTACAGACAAAGGAAGCAGAGAGACTGAAGCCCGCAGGGATAGAATCACTTGGGCTCTGGACGGCCGTTGATCTCCTGAGTTTGGTAACCCAAGAGTTCACCCCCCAAGGTAGAGAGCTCTGTAGGTGCCACAATCTCACTGAAAGCCGTGGAAGACTGAACCCTCTCTGGGGCAGTTTTATAAGCCCGGGTTTAAAGTGCTCAGGATCATAAAGGAAGCTTCCAGTAGAGCTGAGAGCGGATGCTTAATTCCACTGCTGCCTGTGTGGGGATTTGATGTACTCCAAATATTTGTCACTGCAGAACAGTGACATGAATACCTCCAAATCCTATTGGATACTCAAACTATCCTCCTGCCCGGAGGTGATGAGCAGAGTGAAGGGCAGCGCAGCTCCGAAACGAATGTCTGTGCTTAGGGCTCATTTGTGACAAGGAGTAGGTGCAAAAGCGGCACGGTACAGAGACCTTTGTATCTCGGCCAATGTTTGCTGGCCAGTGTGAAACTCAGCATATACAAGACAGCAGCGGTCTGTTGCTGGTACTAATCAGTGTTAGATTTCTACTGTGCTGCAGGAGCAGGGACAAAGCTGAGAGGATGCTGATTACAGCAGACAGATACACCCCATACTTGAGGATGGTGCAGAAACAGCTTCCTTGCCTGCAAGCTATGGAAATCCAGCACTGGTTCCTTGGAGATTACTTTGCATCAGCTGTGATTGGATTTTCCCCAAAGACAAACACTGGTTGGCAGCAGCTGCTTTATACCTGTGCCCATTAACACTGCTGGAAATCAATCTTTAAACTATGCCTAATCAATAACACTGGGTTTGGTTTGAGTCTTCCTTATCAGTGACTGAATACACAGTACAGAACAAAGCCCAGATTGACTTATAAGTACACTGCTTCCAGCTCTGAAAGAACATTTTTCCTCCTCAGATTCTCCCCCACCACACCAAAACTTGGTGTTTTGGTCCCTGGCCCAAATCACACCCTTTCTGCAACCTTGTTTTAGACTTTCTTACCAATGACTTCTGATTTGCGTCTGATCCTGGTTGCTCTGATCAGACATTGAGTCAAGCAGCTCCGGAAGGAAGTCCTCTGCTCAGTAGGGACCAGTGAGTCACAAGTGTAGGCTGCGCTGCAGCAGCAAACCCAAGCTCTAAGCAGAATAACAATGGGCTTTCACTCATCTTCCTTCCTGCACCACATGACAGCACCAAAGCAAAACTCCTGTGCCCGCACCCCTGCCCTTCTCCCGGTACCCCTCAGGCCAGACACTGCTTGGTGCTGTTCTGCGCAAGATGCCACCTGCAGAACTATTTCATTACTTTCTTAGACAACCCATATATATCCCCGCAGGAACAGGAGACTCCTAACAAGTGAATACCTCAAAAACCCCCTCCAGGGGTTAGATGTAGCAGTGAGAGTAAATAAACACTATAAACAAAGAGAAATAGTGCCTTTATACCACAACGGCTCTGAAAACATCACTGTGTTGCAGCTCACAACAGGCAGGAAAGGAGCAGGCACATTCCAGCTGCAGGCAGGCACTGGGAAGGCTGGAAGAGTGTTTTTCCCCATTTCACCTCTCTGTATCTGTTCTGTTCACAGGTCAGCACTCATCAGCAGCATGTGCAGGGTAAAGCTGGCTCTGGAGAGCAAATGGAAACCCATTGAGGTTGGAGTTATGCTGGGCCCTTGAGGAGACTAAGCTTATTCTGCCTCTAGGCAACCAGTAATGTAATGAAAGTAATTACATCAAAGCAGCAAGGAGAGGGGCTCCTATCCATCTTTAAGCCATTTCTGTCCGCACAAAAAGGAACACTTAGGGAAAGGGCTGGTTCTCCAATGCTGAGGCAAGGTATGACTGAAAGGAGCCGGGTCAAACACATTAGGACAGTACTCCTCCCATATCTCATTTCCTTGGAGATGGAGGGGCAATTAAAGCCTTAAATAGCTCTTTATTAATCCCAGGGGAATTGGATGTGCTGCTGAAATCACTGGGCCCCAACGCAGATAAATTAATTCACAGCAGCTGAGGCTCTGGCCCTAAGTTGCTGCAGTTCCTAAACCACACACAACAGATAAGCCAGCTCCACTGTAACCTGCCTTCAAATTCACAAACCTGCTTCCCTACGCAATGAAATCAATGCAGGGTGATCCAGAGCAGCCTTGCCAGGGCAAGCACAGGCAGCACAGACCCAGGGGCCTGATGAAGAGGTTTTAACTCTCATCTCACCTGCAATCACACCTGAGATAACACTATTTCATTACAAAACCCACAAAGGTGCTGGAACGCAAGAGGCAGAGGAGGGGAACAGTGACAGACAAGGCAGCTCACTGCTATGGAGCCCGAGAGATGAGGGCTTATCCTTGCTTCTCACCACCCAAATCTGTTCTAATAGGCAATAAAGCGCATTGGTTTTCCCCAAGCCGAGTCTGTTTTGCCCATGCTCAGTGACCTTCCTGTCTTGATCTTAATCTGTGATTTTTCTCATCTTATTTTCTCCTCTCATCCTGTTGCTGATGCGCAGTGAGCATCAGTAGGACCACCCTGACCCCACCTCATGCCTTGGCCTTCCTCCCTGTTTGCTCTCTGGCACTAGTTAAGATCTCTAAGAAAATCTTCCATGTCATTCTCGGATCACAAAGCCCTTTGGACAAGAACACTGCCACCGAGTTGATCAGTTTAACACCTATACCATCTTCAGAACTAATTGTAAAGCACATTAATCCTCTTGTAGCGTGGAGTTTTCACAAGCTGCCAGCTCCCATACCTTGTTTATATGAGGCTTCTGCTAATTTATCCCAGATATAAACAAAGCCCAATTAGTAGGTGGTAAAATACTCATCAATCTGTTTTACTTCTGTTATCATTAAAAGAAACCTCTTAGGCATCACAGGAACTGGATAAATTATCTCTTTATGGCCTCATATTTTTAGAATCAACACTGGGCATACACATGAAGGATGCTTTAAAATATTTATTTCTAATAATAGTTGTATCTAATGGTCTTTAAAACAATCACAAAAGAAATTCTACCATTAGCTGCACTGGATTTTTGGATCCTATGCCCATCTCACCCCATACTCCCGGCTCTCCGACACTGCAAGTCCTGCTATGATCTTCAATTAAAAATAGAAATAACCCCTGAAATGCTATTACTATTCTTCCCAAAGCATTTGTCAACCCTCATTACAATAGCCTGGGTATTCATTATTGATTTAATCTCATTTCCTCTGGTGCAGCACATCCCTCCTTTGAATCTCTGCTACAAACAACAGTCCAGTCCCCTCTCCATATCCATTGACTCTTTGGATGCTCCTCTATCTCTAAGGGCAAATGTATTGATTTTGAAATGCTCAACTATACACCAGTGACATACACCTTAAAAGCATCTGCTCCTGGTAAAGCTGATCCTAACGGAAGGATTCTAATGTCCTCCCATCACTTCTTAAAACATTTAAGTTGAATATTTCTGATGCAAGGAGTTCTTGGGAAAGTCACATCCCATTTTGGTGCCTGATACAGCTCAAATCTGGCCCTGGTGATGGAAGCTCGAAAACAAATTTGGTTCATTACGCATGACGTCTCACTGAATCATTCACCTCCCTGAAACAAAGACCTGACCCAGAGTGGAGGAGTTATCAGATCCCTGCTGTGGATACATGGAACGTCTGTCACATGAAGCGTTCTCCCCTTGTATTCATCTTTGCCTATATATTTGTCTTTATATTTAGTCCCTGGCTGCTTCATGCCTGACTTGCTCTGATATTTATAGATGCTCTTACACAGATAATCTGGGAGAGAAAAAAACAGAGGAAGATGTTAAAAGAAAAAAGGGGGGATTTCCATTTGCTCTCCAAATCCTTGAATTCTCCCCAGAATAGAAAGAGGGAGGAAGAAATAAGATCCATGCATTGGAGCATGGCTAGGGGTAGACACCACCCTGCCTTTTATAACTAAATGTTACAATTAAAGTATAATATTGGGAAATAATTTGTCTTAAGCGTCATGTATTTCAACTGCTTCAATAAGGAATAGAGTTTAGGTGGGTGAAGTTTTATGGCTCTAATAAGAAAGGCTGACTTTCTAGCACTGCTGAGCCCTGGAGACTTACATCAGCTTTTCATAAAGGACAGAAAGATCAGGACAAATCTTTGCACCAAATTCTACACAGGGAAGAAAAGAAAACTTTTCAATAAATGTGCTTTAATATGGTCTGATTATGAGATTCTGGTATCATTTCTTTCCATTTTGGTTATTCTTTCAGAGCAGGAGTAACAGAAGCATCTATAGACCTCCTGCAAAAACCTAGCGTATTATTTTTCAGGATATCTTTTCTGTACTTCCACACTTTTTATCCTCACAATTCCCCATATAGTGATGGGATCCTCAATAGGATCAGGATTCCATTAGGACAGAGTCATTTGTATAGATACTTCATTATATTGGTGTGATTAAATGAGCAGTATGCAGAAAAGAGGGTGAGAGCAACTAAAGAGAGGAGACAGAGATGGTCACAGTAAAGAGATTTAGGTTAGTGTGTAGGGATTTCTTACACAAGTCAGTCACGCAAATCCACAGAACACCACCAGAAGGCCAAGTTATGAAGAGAAGTTAAATCCAGCAAATCCCAGACTGGTATAAATCACTGTGACGCTGATTTCAGTGCTGCTTTATTTCCAACAGCAGCAGGCAATGTAAATCAGTGCCCCTCAGTAGAGCTTCCCCAATCTGTGGCTGCTGAACATCAGTTCCTCAATGCCCAGTTTCTTTCCTTGGAGTACAACAAAATAGATGTTAGGACACGGGAGTTACCAGCATGAGCATGTCTGGAAAAACTGCCTGGAACAATGAGGAGAAAAGTCACTTATCACTCATTTCCCTTTTGCAGGCATTAATAATGCCAGTAGGATTGATAGCGTTCTGCTTGTCCACTAGCAGCTAAGTGGAGAGGTATGAAAGAGGAATCTAGGTCACAAATAACCTTTATTTCAGTCTTTTAAGGCTGTTTGATGAGGACATACAGGTGTGCTCCTTTGTGTGGGGAACTATACCTGTGAAAAATAGAGTCCTTGTCAAGTCTCATGAATAGCAGCTTCGCTTCTCTGCGAAATGAGGACACCTGATTCTTCTCACTTTCTTTTCTGGTTAAAAGGACGCCAGTTTTTATTAAGCCTGCACACGTTGGGACAGGATGGGCTGGAAAACAGCTGAGGATTTGAAATGCTAGTGTTTTCTGAAGGCCAATTCAACAGCGCACAAATCCCACACAGTCCTTTCAAGTGTTGAGTAATGCCGGTAGTTTCATCTGGCTTCACTGGCTCTGTAGTCGCTGCAAGAAGAAAGAGCCAGAATTCATATTTCTGCCTTAGCAGGACTTTGAAAACTTCGAACGGTTTTCAATCACTTCTTCAGCAGCAATTATGCTTCCAGATCCAGTAAAAGTCATTTGGCAGGTGGCTGGCCTATTAACACAATTGCACATTTAATGTCCATAAACCAAACCTCAGTTTTCAAGACAATAATGGGGTTTCTAGCACTAAATCTCCCAGATTCACAGAACTCAAAGTCTCAATCATTCGGTCACTGAGCAACACAGGTTCAACTTCTATTCCTTTTAAAAGGTCAGGCTCAACCCATGCTAGCATTAGACAAGTGTCCTTGAGACTCATTTCACTTGGGTTTGTTGTATTTGTTATGTTTATTTCCTGGCAAATACTTGGCTTTCTGTGTGCATTTAGAAGTTACACAGTTAGCTGTGAAAATAAAGACAAGAAGCAGGATTTATTCCTATCTGTGCCACGCTACAGCACTCCATGACACCTATAAAGTGTTCCGTATTAAGCACATCAACCTGGTTTCTACCTTCATCCTCCTTTTCTACTCCGCATTCTGTACGCGCACTGCTGACTCCCAGCTGTTCACTCAGTATTGTCTGGCACTTTCCAGCCTCAGCGAATTGCTACAAGTGAAGTTTTGCTTTCAGAACCAGAGCTAAGTTTAGCACCAGACCCAGGGTTATTCGTCACCTCATGGTTCAAAAGGTTTATTTTGCCTTCCTGGGTGCTGGGTCTGAAGACTGAGCAGGCCTGAGTCACCCATAACACACTCATCACACTGCTGTGCTCGCTGTAAAGACACTGAGGGCAATAGCGCTCCAGCCCATGCATAGCTTTGGTGATAACTCTTCAAGAAGCAGAATATCAGCGTCTGAGTTGACATCCACTGAAAAACAATTGCTGAATTACTTCTGACTTCATACGGACACAAAAAGGAATCTTTCACTCCTCTTACTTGTTCAGGACCATGCTGCTTTTCAGCTGTTTAGCTAATGGCCTTTGCCATTATTTAGAACTAGCATTTCTTTTGAGAGCACCCTTTGCCTCCATCACTAGATATATCATTTTTCTCTGCTTCTCACTGATCCTTTCAAGGGCTTTTATTTCCCCTGCATCAGACACATCAATCCAGTGGCAGCGAATGTCTGCTGATAGGGAAAACTGAAAGCCTTGAAATGACTTGTGAGAATCACCCTGCACTTTGTCTTCCATTTGTTGCCCACCAGCGCTCAATCTCCCACTGCAGACAATAACTCCACACTGGTTTTCTCCTGCTGCAAACAGTTCATTTCAGTTCCTACCCTACTCATTGTGCAGCAGCAAGCGGTTTGTTCTGCTATAGCTGAAGTGGTCAAGCATGAGATTTTTACAGAAGCAGCAGTACTCAGAAGCTTAGTTAAGCTGGGACCGCACTCCATACTAGTACACTACATCTTTACACAGAGGTAGATGCATTCACTTCTAAGGAAGAGAAATAGTTTTACTACACTAAAAGGAGGCAGTTTGCCCCCAGTTACTTCCATCTCTGAAGTTTGCTCCACTGACCTCCCCCTCCTGCTCAGTCAGCAAGTGCTTCCTTTGCAGAACAAGCAGATAGCTTGTGTGACAAGCTTTATCGTTTCAAACCCCCTCATTTCATCGCTGCTTTGATTGAAAATAGTTGCATTCTATTACCCCTTCCATCTGTCAGAGGCCATTAGCTGGAAATCTCATCATAATTCCTTGCAGAGTCCACAAAGTGAATACCTTTTCATGATTCTGCAGCCTCAACATTTCTATTGTAGTTATGTGAGACAAAGGAAAAACCATCTTTAATAAGCTTTTTCCTTCCTCTCTGCCAGCGAATGCCATTCTGCTGCATCTATTCCTTTTGCCTCCTGAACACTCCCAGTTCACATGAGCAATAAGTGAAGTTTGCAGCCAGGTCTCTGGATTTCAGGGCTTTGCTGCAGCTGGAAGAGTAGCAGAGACCAATTTCAAACAGCAAGACCCCACAGCTTGCGATTGGAATGATCTACCAGCTTTCACAGGGGTACGGACCATACTACCACGGTCCTTAGGTCCTGCAGGATGTGCCATACCAGTCAATACCCCAAATCCTCAGGTACAAGAGGACTTGGATGACCAATTCCACCACTCCCTCAAAGCCAGATTTCTAGAAAACACCAAGCACTGCTCCCAAACACTGTGTGATTTACATCTGTCACCAAGAAACACATTGAACACCACATTCTTCCTGCTGATTCCCAATGAGATCTCATTTGGTCACATCAAAAAATCACTGGGCCCCTTAAATACCACTTCCGCTCCCAGATATTCCATTTTTCCTGGAAATGGAGATTCCAAAGCCACTGAGGAAGAATTTTAAGTGGTTACATGGAACTCCCAGCTATAGCAAATGCAGCGGTTGAGCCTCTGAAGGAAAATCCTTATTAAGCTATTTAAAAGGTAAAAAAAAAAAATCAATATTGCTTCCTGTCTTGGTTTGTTCTCTCATTTATTCTGCTATAATTTTTCTTGAGCACCACCAGCCCCGTCTCTCCTAATCAGATCCCCAGGCTGAGGCACTCCAGGAGTTTCCCTTGGAAGCCGAGGTTATCTTAAACCAGGTCTACAGCGCTGTGGCTGCATCAGCATCATTCAGTGCCTACCCCAGTGACTCTCATCATTTGCTGTACACAGCTGGTTTGTCAAAGGCCATCTAGCCAGACCCTGTGAAAGTGTTTCCAGGCTCTGAGCATCTCTATGTGTTATACACTTGAGATACCTCAGACATTAGGTGGTGAGATTTGATTACAGCATGCAAGTAAACATGTAATGACGCAGAACATGAGGATTTTGTGCTGGTTGAACTGGTTCTTTAGGATGAAAAAGCAGAAAGATCATCCTTGCTGTGCTTTTCGCATGCTGAATTCCACACATCATAAGTTTCCTTCAAGGACAACGTGCACAGGCATTAAAAATACAATCTCCAATTGTGTTCCAGTTTGTTTTCCACCTGAGGGCTAGGAGAGACTCATTGCTTCCGCTTTTCTGGAAGCATTTAGAGTTGTATGCAGGGTTTCATGGCTTTCAGTGCTATTGCTGTGCTGTTCTGCAGCTACTACAGTGGCCAGAGAACAAACAAGACAGTCTGTTACAGATAGGGATCATGCCAATCCCCATGCAGGACTGTTGACAAACCACTCCCTTGGTTGGTTTAGATCACAGCTGAGTTCACATGGCCTCTGATTAGACTGATGTGGAGAAGGAAGTGAAAGGAGAAATCAAAATAGGGTCTAATTCAGCCCAAATGTTGCAGCTTCATATCCTGTAGTTCTTACTGCCACTTCCAGAAGCTGTAATAATGTCCAAGTGAGTAATCTGCAACAGATCTGCTTTATCTGCACAGGAGATGTCAGATTCCACAGTGTTTTGTTGGCACCTCTGGGTGACAGCAACATAAACTCCCTCCAACAGCTCCTGCCTGCCATTTCCTGATGGATTAGCTAATTAGTAAGGGGCTAATTGCCATGCAGGGTTTATTTCTGTTTCATTATTGACATGTCATCTGCTTGCCATGGGGAAGCATCTTTCAGAACTGCAATTAAAATACATGAGTTGACTTCTCTTTCCTAGAAGAATTATCTCGTGTTCCTCTGCTGCTTATACATGTCACTCAGTTCTTGTAGAAGGGAAGATTGAATCCATCCAGAAATGAAACAAATCCATATTGCATTCTGGCAGTGTGGATTTATTCCATCAAATACTCATTGCTATGTCAACACTCAAACCCACACGAGACCCTGCTTCAGTCTCAGGTGCCCAGTTGGCCGTATTTGAAGTTTTTGATGGACAAGATTAAGCTTTTCACTAGAGATTTGAGTGCCCATAATGTGTAGAAGTATGAAGCAGTCCCTGTTTGGATTAAAGAGTCTGTGACTTTGTTTTTACTTTAGCATAAGCTAAGGGCAACGTGCTTTAACTGCACTCTGTAGTTAGAAAAACACTGCAGCTCAAACACAATTACTATAATGGGCTGTATTACATTACCTGCCCTGTCTTCAGTGTTAACTGGTTTTTCTAGAAGAGTAGACATTGCTGAGATCAAGGACTATGCATCCCCTGATTATGTCTGAAAAAGTTGCGTGCCCTGAGACTCCAGAACACTTAAACCAGTGTAGCGCTTCCTATTTTGACAAGAAGAGCTTCAGTTGCACAAATAACCTTCGAAAAGTGGTCCAATAATAAATTAGCCTGGATTTACTCCCATATACTGCATTTGACCTCAGTTTGTAGGTAGAGGACAGGAAGAGATAACTAAATCACAGCAGCATCCAGATACATGGCACTTCTTGAGATAAACATCACAACAGAACGCTTCCTGTTTGCCTCAATGAAATTAATGAATTCCTTAGCTCATAAGCTAGGAGTCAGCCCTGTCTCAAGACTTACCCTTTAGACTGCTGATTGAAGAGTTTCTGTAACTCCACATATCATTAACCTGCGTATATCAAGCCCTTCCCTGGGGGAAGCAGCATTTATTTGCTAAGCAGCAGCAGAAACAGCCAGGAGAGATCAATTTTACACTTCAAGATTTAGAAATGAATTAAAGAAATCCTTTCTGAAGGCCATGTCAAATAAAGACATCAGCTCTAAGTCAACTGAAGCAAGCCACGACCTAAAAATAGTCTGCTTTATGAATTGGTGCATTTATCTGAGCGTTCAACTGTTACTGCAGGTGCCAAATAGGACATATTTTCATGAGGGAAAAAAAAAAATCAAGTTCTCTTCAGTGTTTTGAGCCATTCTGCAGCAGTCTATTTTAGGTCTAATACATATTTTATTGGCTAGTGAAAGAGCTCAAAACACTATTCAAGAGTAGGTGCCTTAAGTACCTAATTCAAGCAGCAGCACCCAAGCTGGGGCAGATCAGTGTTCAAACATCCAAAACATCTACACCAGACTTGAGCCGAGTTCCTTTGCAGATCCATGAAGGTGGGTGCCCAAACATCAGTAGATTGGTAGTGTTAATGTCCTACCTCTTCCTTAGTCTGGAGGCTCATTGAGAACCAAGACCGACATCTACACATGAAGGCTTTGCATATGGTGACTCAAGCAAAGAAATGCCTCATCCATTCTTTGCCTCAGTATGATCAGGAAAAACTGATGGATGATACAGAAATAAAACCTCATCCTTTACCAGCTTGCCTCAAGCCTGAGTTTTAGCTTTTCTCCATAGCTATTAATCTATCCTGACAAGAAGGTTTTGATCAACTGCTTAGGCAACAGAAAGCTCCAATTTGCAGTGCCAGTAATAAAGCTGTCTGTGGTGGAAGGCCAACACTTCCAAATGCTCCTGTGTGATGCTGAGATGATGGCAAAGGAAGGGCTGGCTTGTGAACCCCCTCAGCTCACCATGCTAACAAGCCATATCCATCAGTTCTGATCACAGCTGTGGCCTTTTACTTTGAACTAGAGATCATTAAGCACTTTTAAAGGTTGAAATCAATGCACATTATTAATGCTAGCACAAAATAAAGCAAGTTACTTTTAAGCAAGTTCCCTTAAAACAATAGCATGCATGAACAGAGAGGGGGAGGAACTATTTGGATCCTGTAAACAACGTATTATTTACCACCAGACCCTCAACTGGTACCTACTGATCTGATATCACATTGGACCACCCTGCCAAGCTGAAGTGCAGAAGAGAATTGTCATTGCAGCAGAACAATCCTTGAGCTCTTGGCTTCCAGGAGAAAAATCCCTCTTTTCCTCCCTCCCAGGAAGAATCTGAAGCAGATTTACAGAACAGACTCCTGAGGATTATCTTAAACTGAAGAGATGGGAGAAACCTCTGTAGAGGCAGGTTTCTTGTGCGTGTCAAGCGTCTGTTTAGGGATCACTTATTTTTAGATGACTGCTAGTCACAGGCAGGACCCATTTCAGATCACACAGTGAACACCCATCCCTTATCTCCTACAGCTTCCTTTTAATATCTCTCCAGGATATTGAGCAGGAAGCCATGCCAATCCCTTCTGCAGTGAGTTACTGTAAGAAGATTCAGAGCAGGTAAAAAGGAAACATTATTGGATAAATTGAAGCAATTTTATTCAGCCTTCGGGATGTCTCACCTGAGGTGAGCACCAGCAGCTGAGAACCTAAGGCATCTTCACAAAGGGATCAGCAGTCTTAAACTTCACAACTGCTCCATCGGGACAACAGCAAGCCAAAGCTCTAGGAAAGTTAGTATTCAGTCTCAGATGCAGTGATTTTCTGCTGACTCAGGTTTTGCTTTGTCACCCCTCATTTACTGAAGCTTGAGCAGACACCATAGTGATTACATTAGCACAGTTCAGAGGCTTGCAGCTCCCACCATTGCTCACAGCAAGGCTCCATTTAGCAGTGCAGAGGTGTGAAAGCCAACCCCCTTCTCAACAACATGGACCATGCACCGTGTCTCAGCCAGACAGGCAGGAAGTCACTAAAACGTGCTGACAAGTTCTTCTTGCTTCACTTTTCATCATAGAATCTTATCTAGCAAGGAAGGAGCTTCTGTTGTCTCAGTTCCCCTTAGAGTCAGCCTGGGAGAGGGTTTGATTGATTATTTTCATCTTTCTTCCACTATCTTTTAACTTCTTAATGTTTGGTTTCTGCCTCAGTAAAGAGAGAAAAACCAAGTTAAACCAGACAAAGAATTTCCCCAGCGACCTGGGAAGGAAAGCTCAGCGCTTGGAAATCCTTCACACACCACAAAACCCACTCAGCACTTGGGGATGGGCTGCAGCTCACAGCTGCCCTCAACACACACTTGGGAGAGGACTGTTACAGGTGGAATTAGTAGTACTGCGTCTGTTAATAAGAGCATCCCAATATCCCTGTAGTCAAGCCACCATTGCCAGCACAATTCCTAAAGCAAACACAATTGGAAGCAGAGGAAGTCTTGGGCTGGGAAAGCAAGATAAAAACAGCATTTTCTGGGTTCTGCTGTGAAATAAGAAGTGATATTGATCCACTTTTTGGCCTTTAAGAAGCCCATACCACCAGTATTTGCAGGATGATTTAGTCATCAAGATCCTAAGCCCACAGCTCCATTATCCCCTGCTCTGCTCCAAAGATCAGAGATGCCCATTAGCCGCAGCCTGCGCGCTACTGAAGTGGTGGCTGCTGCTTGTTTCCAAGCTTTTCCTTTGATGACAGCCCACAGGGTTGTGAATGTCACCAAGCCAGAGGTCAGGCCAAACATCTTAAATCAGACTTCAAATTTACACTGTAAAAAATAGCCACAAATTACCTGCGAGACACCAGCTCACCCAAACACCCCAAGGCACAAAGGCAGCAAAACCCTCAGGGGTGCTTCGCAATCAGCTGCCTCCTCAATTGCACAGCAGTACCTAAAAAACCAGGTTGCTTTAAGATATCATCACTGCTCTCAGACAACAAACACCAAGAACCACCTTAGAAAAGCTCAACTACACTCGCCGATGATGCAGCATCCCCTTTAAAACCTCAGGATTCCTGAGACCACAGAAACAAATGAGCTCCTACCCATGCAGGGGGATTAAATATCCCAAGAGCAAGGTGTGGCTGAGTGAGATTGGTGGGAAGGAGAGGGCAGGAATAAACGCAGGTGGTGAGGGAGGGTGGGTCAGAAGTATCTGTCCTGGTGCTGGGTTGCAGCTAAACCCTCAGCTGCTACCAACTGGTAGAGTTTGGTTGAAGAGGGTGTTGCAGCTTTGATATTGAAAAGATGATGGGAAGTAAACCATAAAGAATATCAAGCACTTTATCTGAGCACTTTGAAATTGCTTTAAAATACGAATGTCTTTCATGCATCTTAGAGTGAATGCTTCTATCGTTATCCTGGAGCAGGGTTTCTTTCAAGGTCAGAAGTCCCCATATGATCTGAACCTCCTCAGAAGTCGGATTTGTTCCCTTCTCCATCTCTAATCACCCTTCTTTAAGCTTTCAGGGCTCAGTCAGAACACATTGCGTCTTAAGCCAGCCAAACAAGAGAGGGGATAGAAAAAGGTACATTCAGGAAGTGGCATTCACACAAACAGAGGAGACTGCAGCTGATTTTGGTTTATTTCTGATTAGTTTAGAAAACAAAATGATTTGTAAGGTGTACAAAACAACCCAGCTTTGTAAATCTGCCAGTGCTGGAGGAAAGTGTGGCCCTTTTCCTTTCTTATACTGCTTCCTCATGGACTTAAAACTCAGCCACGATAAACAAATCCACTCAGAACTGAGAGCTGCATCTTGGCACACAGAAGAGATCAGTTGAATATTAAAAGAAAGGGTTTGGGTTTGCAGACGCAATAGGAGCAAGCGTGTCTTGAGCCTGATGTGTTCAAATGGAATGGTTTCGAAGTTGCATTGTCCGGATGATAAATACAGGGTTAAATTCACCATGGGCTGAAGGCTTCTGGGTAGGATCTGAGTCTTCAAAGACATTGAAATTCAACTGAAGGTCACTGGGAATAGTAAGTGCAAGATGCGCTTGAGGCTTGCTGGCAAACATCACGTTACTGCGTTACTGTTCATGGGGTGGCTGATCTGGCCTTATACTGACCCAACAGTGCATTAAAAGCCCACCAAGGACTAGACCTGGGCTTTTTGCTTCAAACAGGCAAAGAAATGCCCACACATCCGCAGCCCCCAACCCTCTGCATCTCTTCTGTTTTCATGTCCTGTTCTCCTTTTCATCTCCAGAACAAGGTTAGGAGCCTCATCCCCCCTTGTCAGCGGCAACTTTGTATGGCCTCAAATTGTCAGGGATAAATGCCTTTCTTAGGAAGTCCCTGGGCTCTCATTCCACCTTTCCAGTTGAATTGGTGTGGGTTGAAATCCAGTTCTTCCAGTTATCCTAATTCCTGGTCTTTCTCCATCTGTGACTTGCTGATTTGTCCATCATGAAAATGGCAGCGGGGCAATGAATGGCATTAATAGAAGAAAATGGTTTTACAAGCTTCAAAAAGTACCTCAAATCCAACCCTCAGAGCTAAGTTTTCATAGCAGCCAGGGTGCATTCACAGGCAGCAGTGCAACTGTAAAAGTGAACCCTTTCTCCTCAATAGGTTTGCTGACAGAGGATGAAATGAATGCCTCCAGACCAGTATCTCCCAACAGAGTTTGAGGGAGGTTTTGTAATGTGTGGGCCTTACACTGTGGCCTGGCTCCTGACCACCCCGTTGTCACTGGGCTCACGGGTTGGTTCGTGCCCTGCAAGCACAGACCAACCTGTGGCCAAACTCATTTCACCATGTGCCAATCCATGCGGGTTTTCTGACCCCCCAGCACCTTGTACCAAAAGAGAGGCAATTTCCTTCTCTTTCATGGTATAATCCCCCAAGTCACCATCAGGACAAAGCCCACCACGGCAGATGCAGTCCCTGAACACAATGTAAGATCCCGTCAGGCTCAGAGAAAGGGCCAGATGGGTCAGTGTGCTCATCACCCTAACACAGCACGGAGATTATGCTGCAGATGCTTTCGCAAGAAAGAACAGCCTGAATCTTTGTCTCCCAAACAGGATTGAGACGTTGGTGTCTAACCTTTGATGCTTCCACTTACAACTCAATTCTCAAAACACCTTGGCTGTACCAAAATCCTTCTGACTGTGATTTATTTGCCTCCTGAATTCAACACATCAGACAAGTCGAGAGCTGTGAAATGAATTGCTGAAACATCCTTGCAGCTTGAAAGCTGTGACACTTTTACCCTCAGCTTCATTTCATGTTGACAATAAATACCTCCCTGTTCCCATCAAGCCGCTGTTGAAAAGCAAGGCTGATGCTCCATTAATCACTGGCGCAATCGTTAGCCCTCAGGAAAGCCAACATTTCCCTCCCATTTGTAATCATGAAGCATCAAGGGACAAATGGTTAATTGGGAGGGTTTTACCAAGTAGTAGAAACCACTAAGTGACTGGCTGTCAATTAAAACTCTAATTCCATCTGAAAGCGATGCTTTAATAAAGCTGGGTTGGAATAGCAAAGAATCTGACCTAACAAATTAAGAACTAGACAGGAAGAGACTGACTGGGTGAGGAGCCAGGTCTGGAAATCACAGCCTCCCGCAGCCTGGCTCCAGCTTCCAGCAAGTTAACGCTGCTGACAGGGGCTTTCTCAGCTCCTGATCCCAGAATGCTTTACACACATGATGGAGCGCTTGCAAACAGGAGAGCTGGCACAAAAGAAGGGGATCTGCCTTCCCCAAGGTCAGATAATGAGCAGACAACATCCAAGCACCAGCAGCAGCCAAGTACAGGTGGGTGCTGAATTACTCCAGCTGCCTGTGCTGAGTAAGTGATGTCCTTCTGCTCCTGCATGACTGGCAGGATGTGCGCAAGCAAGAAAGGATGCTGGGAAGGTGCAGGGAGAGGTGCAGCGACGCTGTCACCTTGCTCAAGAGTGGACCTGAGTGGGGTTTTTGTTTGGTTGAAAATCAAAATCACAGTGGTTTGGGTTGGAAGGGACCTTAAAGCTCATCCAGTTCCAACCCCTGCCACGGGCAGGGACACCTTCCACTGGAGCAGCTTGCTCCAAGCCCCATCCAACCTGGCCTTGAACACTGCCAGGGATGGGGCAGCCACAGCTTCTCTGGGCACCCTGTGCCAGCGCCTCAGCACCCTCACAGGGAAGAGCTTCTGCCTAAGAGCTCACCTCAATCTCCCCTCTGGCAGTTAAAGCCATTCCCTTGTCCTGTCCCTACATCCCTTGTCCAAAGCCCCTCTCCAGGTTTCCTGGAGCCCCTTTAGGCACTGGAGCTGCTCTAAGGTGTACCCAGAGCCTTCTCTTCTCCAGGCTGACCATGTCTGACAGCACTGTCTATGAGGTCAGATCATCTCGATGGCTTTTGCTCTTTGCCCCTTGTTTTAGTTACTCTGCAACGGAGCAGTTTCCTCTCAGCAGTGATTCTGGTGCTCCCGGATCTGTACCCCACCAGTCTGGGATTTGAGACATTTGGAAACCCCCCCAAGATGCCTTTCACTGCATGGAGGAAGCTCTGTTTCCCTGTTCTGCCATACGCTGACATTTGTCACGCTCCAGATTTTCAGCACAGGATTTTTTGTCACTTTGCTTCAAAAGCGCCCATATTCCAGTGGCACTGAATGCGGGTGCGTTGTGAAGCTTTGTGATCAGGAGAGCACCGAAAACAGCACAGGACACCGTGCTGCCGGCTGATGGAGCAACAGGGGACAAGTGGGAAACCTGTGTTAGCTTCAGAAGCATCCCTTTCCATGTCATCTGCTCCCCCAGCTCCAGGGAATCGTGGCTCCACTGGGATCAGCTTGATTTCTACCTTTACACAAGGAGAGCAGCACAGCAAGCTGCAGTTTGACCTTCAACATCTTACTTACCATGCTTAGGACCAAGGTAAAGAGTTGCTATGACTGTGTATTACTCTTTCCCATTAGGCTTCCCAAGTGAGGGAGGTGCAGACTGAGCAATGCCTCTCCCTGGAGCTCAAGGTGCCCCTGAGCCTGCTTTTTCCTTAGGAAAGCAGAGTCTGCACACAAAAGGAAATCAAGGAGCACAAAGCCTGACACAAACACTTTCTAATCCCTTTATTTCTATACCCGTTGGAATCCACTGCCTGTAGAAAACAGAGCGAGAGGCTCCTTGCAGTGGGAAGCCTGAGATACAAAGCTGCAGATGAAGAGGTTTTATACATTTCCTCCTTTATTTTTACCTGTGAGAGGGAAAAAAGCCAGATGCAGGCTCCAAAGAAGCCACATCCCTTATGATAGGTCCAAACTCAGGGCACTTCTCCTCACATTATGTTTCTGACAGTAATCCCTGTATTGTCAACAGGCAGAGCCAAAATTAGGTCGCCTCTTTTGCAAACACACTTGTTTTGGTGTGCTTTAAGTGCTCCCCATGCTGATGGCTGAATCCAAGCAACATCAATATTTATAAGACAGCTCTTCCTGATGTCAGAAGTACCCGGACCCAGTACAGGGTTTCTTGACAAAAGAGGTTTGTGGTTTTGTATTGCCCATTGAAAATAGGGGTCCTAAATAATCTAAAGTGCATTATAGCCTTTGCACCACATCATACATGGATAGAAATACAGGATTCCTGTGGGCAACTGCATGCACATGAGCCTATCTAATGGAAAGGAATATTAAAATGTATTATAAGGAATATTATAAGGAATTTTATATTATGTATATAATGTATTATAAGGAATATTAAACGCATTATCAGCATTAAAACATCAATTTTGGTGATTAACATTTAGTAGCAAAGAAAAACTTTGATTACCAAAGGGTATGGAATCTAATGTGGAAAGCTGAGAGTTAATTTAACTTGGCGAGTAACTGTGAGAACTGGAACTGCTCTTTGCAAACACTCTTTGACCTTGACTTTTTTACTTCAGATTCTTGCCAGGCATGAATTTGGGAGGCAAAATTTTAAAGCAGAAAGGCCATTTTGGAGCAAGTTTAATGCTTTATTTTAAACAGGGTTTTATAATAGGAAAAAGGGAAGTGCATGTTGGACAGAAAACGTGGAATATTTCACTCTTCCCCATTTTTATCTCTGCGGGCTTTCAGAGAAGCTGAGGTTTCCGGGCTCCCCAGAGTACCTATGGGCTGCGGAGATGATGTCTAAGGAAAAAACATCCCATAAACCCCCCTGAGTGACTTTTTCAAGCACATTTTAAGCAGGATCAGTGAGTTTTAAGTGAAACCGGGCTCTTTCAGAACTCAGTGGATGAAAGCAGCCCCAGTGAATGGCCCTGGGCTCAGCACTGCATCCACTGCAGCGCTTGGGAGTGGCAGGAAAACCTCCCTGAGGGGAAGACAAGAGTGAGGAGTGATGTTCACAGGTCACACCATCCCTCTGCAGCACCCAACATGTACCCTCCACACATGAAGGACCCACTACCGGCTCCCCAGGGCAATCCCTGCACCACATCCTGCTGGGAGTCAGTGGCAATTCCCAAATGCAGCCGACTTCGGCACATGGAAGTAAGGGTGGGAGCAGGCTCGAGCGCCTGATCCACATTCTGAGTCACAGCTGGGTTATTGCTTGTTTTAAACCAGGTTTTCCAACTCAGGCGATTAAAAAGCTTTTCCTATAAATACATCCAGCCCCAGGGGAAGGGCCCGGTGCTTTCCTCATTTCATTTGTGGGAGTGGGAGTTCAACAAAGAAATGCATCCGAGCAGGAAGCTTTCCAGCCTGAACCCCCCCTTGCACTCAAAAGCCTCCATTTAGCCCCAGCCTGCAGAGAAGGTGCCTCCTTTTCCAGGCGCCTCTGGTGAGCCGTAGGAACGGTGATCCATCTCCCTTTGGGAACGCAGCCCCCAGTACCGGGTTGCCTGGAAGGCTGTCAAGAGCCACTTTGGCTAATTGCGATCCTGCCTTAAAAGCATGAAGGGCGCAAAGCAACAGCAGCCTAATGCAGGACCAAAGGTTAATGCACAATTACACGAAAGCATTTAATCTCACAGAAAAGGAAAGGTGCGGCACTTCATTTATTTATTTGCTTGGGTTTGTCCCTTTAAAAGGAAAAATGCGCTCTACAACCACCTAACGGTGCATTAAGGAGGGAACAACCCCTTTCCCCCCAGCTCTTGCATCCCCTGGCAGATGCTCTGCTCTTTCTGCAGCATCCTTGGTGGCGTTGCAGCTGCACGGCCACATGTGGGACACCGGGCACAGCCCTGAGCAGACATTGCCTCCCCAGGCTCTGCCCCAAGCTCCTCCTAAGGAGCCCAGGGCTCCAGTCAGGCTCTGCCTGTGGATAGCACACACAGAAATCAAACTGCAATCTCCTACCAGGCTGCAGCACGGAGGAGACTGAACTGTTCTGATTAATTAGAGCTGATGCGCATCCAAGCCCCGCTTTCTCACCGGGTGATGCACAATAAAGAAAACTCCCTGCCAACGACATGCCAGGGCAGGAGGGGGAATGAGAATAATACATCAGCTGAGCAGCAGGGCTCAGGAAGGGCAGCACACCCAAAGAGCCAGCAAGACCTTTAATAACAGAAACGGTTTCCTGTGCAGGAGCCTTTTGTGACAGGAAGGCAGCAGGGAGCCCAGGGAAGGTTGCTCCTGGGTGAGGTCTGATGGATGGTGAACAATGTTGGCTGCAGCCATTCTGGGGACTGGGCAGATGTCTGAGCTGCAGTTAAGTGGCAGCTTGGCTGCTGCTCTCTATGAGGAGTTTATGAGTGCAAAACCTCAGCCTCACTGAGGCTGGCAGCTCTTGAAGATCAGCCCATGTGGCTTGATCTTCCCTTGACATGAAACTGGGAAGTCACTGGAACGATAATAGATGTGCAAACGAAAGCTGATTTGCACCAGCTGAGCATCTGCTCCCTCCGGCAGACCTGACTTCAGAGAAACCAGGCAGATTTGTGCTTTCAGGGAATCTGACCCTAGACACGTGGTGGGTTCTGAGGTGACAGTATCAGGGCATCCTGCATTCATCTTAAAACCTTACCTGCTGTGCCCATCTGGTCCAGACATCAAGATCAATATTGTCAGTGAATAGCACTGAGATTTGCACACAAAGCCATGCAGTCAATCAAGAAGTTTGCAGAATTGGTTTCTCCCCACCCCTTGGCTATTGCAGTGCCCAGAGGGTGTTAGCAATGGCTAAAAGCACTGACCTGTCACTTCTGCACAGCTGTTGTTATAATGTGAGCAGCCTTATTCACGTCCCAAAGGGCCAGAGAGCGTACGGCATCAAGGCACTGCCTCAGCAGCGCTGGGTAGGTGCGACCCAAGAGGCAGAGGTGGGAGGAACAACTTCCTCAGCCCCTCTGGTGATCAATTACTGAGTGAAAAATGAAAGATGAGTGCATCCAGGGCAAGTCTTCTCTGATAAAACACGCCATAACGTCTGAAGAAAGGAAAGCCCCACGTGGTGCTCAGCACCTGATGGAAAAGGAGATGCTCCAGTGCAAGCCAGCCTGCGAAAGGGAGACAGAAACACTCTGTTGCCTTGAATTCAATCCTGTGCCTGTTTCATCCTCTCCCTGAACTTACCAGGCATTGATTTGTGCCCCTGTGCACTTAGAGACAGACAAACTTCATCCGAGCCAGTGCCAGCGCCGGAGCTGGGTTTTTCGTTGTGGTCAGCATGCTGTAGGTGACTAAGAGCTTTCTGATTAATGGGAGAGGGTAAAGTCAGCTCAAAGCAATAGAAAACCCTGAGTGAGCCAAGAAAGCAAGTCTGAGCCTGACACGGGCTGTAATATTTCAAGCGGCGGTAACCTACAGCAATGAGATATACTGTAACCCGCGATGGGCTATGCAAGGAACCCATTATAAAAGCAAGCAGGATTCAGTGCCTTCCAGGGCATCTGGGGTCCAGCACTGGCTAATGCATTTCTCTCCTTGGTAACTCTCTAAGGAGAGAATTACTGTTACCTGCATTTTGCAGGCAGAGAATTTAGGTTGAGCCCAAAGAACGGTGAGCAGAACAGAGAATGAAACCGCAGTCTCCCAAACCAGACCTCAGAGTCCCAGAGACAGAGCCATCCATCTTCCAGCAGGTGCCTGTGGGGAAAGCAGAAGGTGAACAAGCTGTAAGCACATTTCACATCCTTTCCTGCATCTCCTTTGAGCCTTCGCATCCAAAACACAAGCAGCACATCATGGGGTTGGTGGGAAGATGCCTTCCCAGATACGAGGTCTGATAGATCAGCTGCATCCCCTGGTGAGCAGGACCACCATAGCCTGGGGTGAGCAGGGGCTGGTGCTGAGGGTCTGCAGGATGGGGTGCAAGTTCCTGATTCCCCATTGCATGACCGGTGTAACAGGGCTAAGACAGAGCTGCTTAGGCAAAACAGAAGTGCTTGTTGGCTGAGAGTTCACTGGGTCTCATCTACAGCAATTTCACACCTATGGTTGTGGCTGACTGCTTTAAAGATCTTGAGAGAACTATGAAAAACCCCAATAGGTACTGTTCATGCACACACAGAATCATAGAACCCTGGAATGGTTTGGGTTGGAAGGGAGCTTAAAGCTCCTCCAGCTCCAACCCCTGCCATGGGCAGGGGCACCTTCCATAGAGCAGGGTGCTCCAAGCCCCATCCAACCTGGCCTTGAACACTGCCAGGGATGGGGCAGCCACAGCTTCTCTGGGCACCCTGTGCCAGCGCCTCAGCACTCTCACAGGGAAGAGCTTCTGCCTTATATCCAATCTAATTCTCCCTGTAACTCATCCAGTCTGTTCCCCATCTCTGAAATGAATACAGCCCAGCTAAAAGCAAGAGGCTGAATTCCCCTTGAAGATTCTCGGTGGGTGCTGTGTTTGCCATCAGTGAAGCACCACTTTTACCAAGAGATTTCTCATCAAGACTCTCCCTGCAATGCCGTATCGACCGCAGTGCAGGCAGAAGGGCCAAGAAGCACCTGAGCCTCTGTCGGGATGTATAGGAGAGGCTGTTGATCAGGGATGTCCAGGGCCCAGGCATGCCCTTGGCTGATGCTCCAATAAGGCTGTTTTAGCAGCACAGCTGCCACCTCCCTGCACAGTGAGGGATGAGCAGCAGGGCTGTTTCTTGAGCGGGGGAAAGGGGGAGATCAGCTGGGCTCTTTGCCTCTGTGGTGCTGTCGGTTGGTCATTTTCCATCAGGGCATGAAGCGCACAGGGCAGTATATCCCAGTGGGAAGTCACTGGGACAAAGCAGGCTCCCTGCAGCTTCAGACGAAAGAAGGAACTGAGCCAGTTCGCTCTAAGAAACACAGACATTTGTGGATAGTCGGGTTCTAGAGGTGCCAAACCTGACAGCAGAGCCATTACACCCACAAAGCAACGTGCAAGCCACCAACATCCACCGATGGGAACAGATTGCCCAGGATCTATTGTGGCATGACCGTGATTTCACCTGCCTTTATTTTTAGGCTCTCAATTTGAGACAACTCAACTGCTGGAAGGAGAGCACTGGGGGTTTTCCAATCTGCAGGCCTCTATCATAGCCACCAAAGGCACCCATCAGACCTTAGCAGCCCTGGACCAGACCCAGATAAGAACTGTGATGCTGGATGTCTCTTTTAACCTCTGAGCCCAGGGGCACCCAGCCCTGATCCCTGCCTGAAAGAACACCCCAAAATGAATCAACCAAGAAGAACAGAGTGACTCTGTCATCTATATATAGCCCCTAAGTGGTGCCAAGCCAAATGTAGGTTACTATAACATGTGAATCATCCTGCTTTGAAGAGCAGGGATGAAAATAAGGGATGTGAGAAGGGGTGGGGGGAGAAGTGGTTATGAAATCCTGCCTTGATTGACTACAAGTTGTGGTTTGCCAACAGCCTCTAGACAGGAGTATGTAGCATGTGATGCTCCTGTTCCCACTATGTCGGAGAGGATCTGCCTGTAATTCCCAAGCCATGTGCCAGCAAAGGACTGCAAATCTGCCAGCACTGACAAAAGAAATCAGAACAGCTTATCTGGTTCAAAATCTATGGCTGATTCCCTGTAAAACAGATAGAAGTGTTTCCTAATGGGCAGGACTTAGGACTCTCAAGGTTCATTTCTTTCCTAATTCTCCTTCTTCTCTTAGCTCCATCCCTGTGGGAGGGGCTTAAAGCCAGTGACCCCTCTTTTTGAATCCTTTGAGACTGAATAATGAAAAATGCAATAGAAGTAGGTAAGTAGCAGGAGCATTTAGTGCCTGTGGGTACCAGCAATGCCAAGAAACAGGTCCAGAAATTATGTGCAACTTGGTAGTTTAGCTTAAATTCACCCCACTGCAAAGGGCCAGCACCCACTGGGAACCTCATACAGGTCTCACTGCAATGATGTGATGCATCAGGGAGTCTGAGCTCCTCTGGATGTTTTATGACCCATGTGCAACTGAAGTGGTGCAGGGGGTTATTGGGGCTATTACTGGGAGTTTGGGGCTGCCTGTGGTGCTTCCCTGCCCATGGCAGGGAAAGAGGAACAAGATGATCTTTAAGGTCCGCCCTAACCCAACACATTCTGTGATTCTATGATTGTCAGTAGCGCCTCAATGTGTGTGCTCTCTCTTCTAAGTGTGATGCTTTTCACACTTAGCAATAGCTCTGAGCTTCGCTATAAAGATAGGAGAGAAAGGCAGCATGCAGTGTTAGCATAAATGATGGTGATAAACAGAGAGGAGAGTTTCTTACAGGGAGGCAAGAAGGAAGAGAAGACATTTTAGTGCTAATGCACCACAGCAATAGGGTTTAGAAGCAGAAGAAAAAGGTCACTGCGTGGGGAAGTAACATCCTCTGCTGGGAGCATCACTGGGTGAAACAGAGAGGTCTGCGCTTTTCCTGCAAGGCAACACACACTGAAAAGAAACAGAGAGGCAAAAACTGGGACATGAGCTTCCCCTTCAGTCGCATCTCATACATGGAGGAGAAGGGGTTGAGCAGATCCTGGCTAACACGCGGGGGCTGCTGCAGCAGGGCAGAGGTCTCCCCTGCCTAGTCTGGGGGTGGTACATGCACATCACTCGCTCAGGGTACACTGGAGCATGCCCCGTATTGCCCCAGCAGAGCTCTGCCCCTGCATTTTGGGCCTGACTGATGTCAGTGTCCCTAATGCAGAACTGATGGGGCAGGAGAAAGGACAGGCGGTACCTGGGGGAAAAGGAGAGAAGGAGGGAACACGTTTGGACTAAAAGCACCCTGTGGAAGCATGGGTTAGCTCATACTTCTATATCACAGCTCTGTTTCAGGAGTGCTTTTGGATCAGGCTCCTCTTAGGGAGTGGAAGGGATTTTTGCTCCTTGGGGCACGCAGGATGTAACACTGCTGCAAACCTTGTGGCTTCTGGCATTTTTCTTGACATCTACTCAACAGCTTTCCGTGCTCCAGCCTTTAAGGATCAATCACCCACTCTAATGCTTCAGATAATTCTGTTCCTGCTTACATCAAGCAAGATGTGCTGTTAATGCTGCTGGGTCCAAGGACTTCGTTAGTATTTGCCCTGTTAAACTGAAGTCTTCTATTGCAGCTGGTGCTAAATCTGAACCATCATTAACGCCATCTCAGGATTTGGCCTTGAGGGTCACTGCAGAAAGGGACTGTGAAATGCTAATGGTCACAAACCTGATGGGAACCAGCAGTAGAATGGCAAAAGGTCTGAGGAGTCTGATTCAGCCATCAGGAAAAGAGACCTTTGTTGTCACTCTCATCACCTGCTTCTCCTGGACTACCTCAGCCTTTAATTATCCGTCTCACACATTGATTTCCATATGTATTAATAGCAGCTCCCCAATCCAGCATGATCTTCCTCTGTGTTAGAAGATGCTGCACCTCGTAGGAAGTGTCTTCTCCCCAGCGGGGTTGTCTGAGGAGGAAGAAATGCAACCTTGTAGTCTGCAATGCAATAGCACAGTAATCAAAGCTGTTTGGGGACATTGTGTGTGAGGGACCAGAACTCAGGGCCTGGGTTTCAATTCAATAGCCAAATAATCTCTTCTATTTGTGTAGTTCTCCCATGAATAGATAGGAACCCTTGCTAGCAGTCAGTCCCTTGAGCAAGGGTGCAGATGATCAGCACCTGCGTTCACTTTACCTAAAATGATATGAAATTAATGTTCTGAAGTATTCAGTACAACAAAAAAAGCCTATTCCTCATAATCCCCATAATTCCTCATAATATTCCCATAAAGCTCTGTGCCCATTTGTCTTCTGAAAACTATGTAGCCCTACACATTAGACAGCAAACTTTAATGTAATAAAATGTTTGCCATAGAAGGGAAAGAGTCTGGAATACAGATGGGAAATATTCATGGGGAGCTGCTAGCCGTGAAATAGTCAGTGGAAAATACACAGTGAGCATTAATAAATTCATACCCGAGGAATACAAATCAAGGCAAATCATAGGTATTTCTGCAGCCTACCTGGATGTTTGTCATGATACAGACACATAGATTTCTCCCTCCATGTCTTGTTACCAGAGAATTATTCCATATCTATAAATAGCTGCTGGTACCCAGCCAGCAAAGGCAGCAGCACTGCAGAGGTGCTACAATAGCATCACTCTGAAGAGCTGTAACATCCCTATGCATGGGAAAATTACATCTAATGACTGCTGTAATGAATCACGGCTAGCGCTGCATCCCAGATTTCCAGCCTCAAGAGCATCCCCATCTGCCATCCAAGCCAGAGGGAAGGCTCCTCTCCCTTGATCCTTCCATAGAATGGATCCTCAGGGGACCTCTCTTGGAGAAAGCAGCACAACCAGCACTGCCAGAAGGGCATGGACCAATGAGTACTTACAACCACACAACCTCCTCTTACTTATTCCCTCCTCACAACCTCCTCCCTGACTCTTCATACCCACTACAGAGCACCTCTTCATTTTCATATTACTCTGGCTCTGAATATCCTTACTGCTGGATTTCAATGCACAAAACCAGGTAACGTTTTAGCCAGATGAGCCCAATGACACTGCCAGCAGATGGAGCATCCCTCCTTTGTCAGGTAACAAAGGTTTTCCATAGACAAAATGCATAAAATAACAGCACAGTAGTTCTGACACCTCATCCTTGGAGTTTAAAACTTCATGTCTTAAAAAAGCCAATAAGCTATTTTTAGATCTGTCTTTTAGAACTTGCTCTTTGCATTACATCTAAATGCTATCCATTTACATTAATTATAACTCCAGCCCATTATGACTTAGACATCAATTATCATCCGAAACATCCTCCACATCTCTCCTCTCACCGTCTTCTGATTCACAGACGTCTTTCAGGTGTGCAGCAGCACCACTCAGCCGCTCAGTTCACAAGGCTTCCAGTTTCTTGAGAGGAAAATGCATAAACCCCCTCCTGGAAGCAGGAATTGAATCCTATTCCCTCCCCCTGGAGCTGCCTTTCTCCTGAAATCAGCCTTTCCCAACAGCTTCCATGTTCACAAACTGCACATCAAGGATTCCCTGGGTTCTGCCTGGTTTTCTGAAGGTGGCACATAAAAAAAGCCTCGAAAGCAGTCTGGTGCAGAACACGCTGGTAAAGGAATACTTGGACATGTTTAATTCATCAGGCAGTAGCTGTAACTTTTGGGAGGAGAAGCTCCAGCACACACTGTCTTGCTGACTCACATGAGTCTGGCTTGAGAGCGTCTCAGGCTTAAGCCTACAGAGACACGAATGGGAGAGGGAGAGGAGTGACCCATCCATGGTGACAGCATCACTCAAAGCTATAGCAAGGAGTTAAGTGGGTTTCTTGCCATTTGGGGTGTGCCTTGACAAGAACTGTGGTTTAAAGTCCTTTTAAGATCATTTTATTGCTCCCACTGTGCAGATAAATCCCAGTTGGACTTAAATTGCCTTAAAATGGGTGGATACAAAGAGCTGTCTTCAGGTAGAGGGAACTCAAACCCTCCCAAAATGGAGCTCTTCATTCATGTCACAGGTGGGGAAATACAAGTCACATCTCAGCTAAACCTGCTGTGCAAAGCCTGAGGTCAAGGCTGAAGCCCGAAGCTCACGCACCCTCCCAACTGCAGGGTGCTGTCCTCCTGCCAGAACGCATTTCTACTCCATGCACTTCCCTGGTTCTTGGTTTTACGCTGAACAATCCTTTTGCCAGTGCGTTGTAATCCTGCTTTTCACCCTGTCGTGCCAAGCACCCAATTTGCTCCAAAATCACCCAGGCTAAACAAAAGGCAGTGAACCCTTCCCACCGCTCCGGTGAGGAAGCACAATTACCTGTACTGGATGGAAATGGCTGCAACAGAAAATTGCTCTGAAAAGGGAACTATGATGGGAGAGTCTAATAAAAGAGGAGAAAACAGAAATGAGCCCCTGGCTTCCGAGGAACAGAAGGGAACAAGCAAAGCACAAGCAGGGTGAGCAACAGAGTCCCTCTCCAGTGTTTGGGCTGTGGGTGCTGGCTTACTGAATGGCATCAGTCACGTCACTTGTCCTCTGAGATTTCCATCAGGTGCACAAGCTTTTGAGTGTGCAGCCAAGCGAAATGTCTCGCCTGTGAAATGCATTTCGGATCACACTGGTTTGTAAAGGGGCTTTACCAGCAACTGTGCCAGTGAAACATCCTGAAGGGCAGATAAAAACCCAACAGCATTCAGAGAGAGCGATGTGCTGCTCTGCAGCGTGAAAAGGGCAGGAGAAAGCAAGGCAATTTGTTAAACAACTTCTCAAGACCGTGGCATACCCCTGCTTTGCTTAGGGGACCTGGAAAGGCTCCAGATGTGCTCTAACCTGCCAGAGGGGAGATTGAGATGTGCTCTTAGGCAGAAGCTCTTCCCTGTGAGGGTGCTGAGGTGCTGGCACAGGGTGCCCAGAGAAGCTGTGGCTGCCCCATCCCTGGCAGTGCTCAAGGCCAGGTTGGACACAGGGGCTTGGAGCAAGCTGCTCCAGTGGAAGGTGTCCCTGTCCGTGGCAGGGGGTTGGAATGGATGAGCTTTAAGCTCCCTCCCAACACAAACCAGTCTGGGGTTCTATGACGTGGGGTGCAATGAGAAAGCTGCCACAGAACGAGAGCTCACACAGCACAGGGGGCTTGTACCAACCCCACTCCATTTGTCACTGCTGATCTCACATGCATTATTTATGTAGAAAAAGAAATTTCAAAAGCACATCAGTTTTCCCCTGACCCCTGAACCTATCGATTCCTGCTCTGGAAAAGGAATTAGGCTCCATTTATACTTGCAGAATATCCCTCTGCTGCTGCAGAGCACCATTTGAAGGTTATATCAAGGCCCACACACGCTGAGTTATCACACATAGCTGCTCCAAATGAACCCACCTCCATTCCTTTCCCTACTGCTTTCCAAACATCTTCATCCTAATTAAAAGACATTTTTCACTAGTACACAGGGATGTTAAAAGCTGCAAATGAAGAGAAGATCTGGCATGGAGAGCGTTTCCTTTCTATGTTTGGAGGAGGAAATGCAGCTCCTGTGGGTGAACAACAACCATCTGAAAAGAATCCAACCCTTTCTGCGGAAGGAAAAATAAGAACTGCTGTTCTTGCATTCATAATTTAACACCAGGAGTGGTTCTTCTTAGTCTGCAATGCCTGTGTCAACAACATGGGATGGCTTGGCACGATTCCTGGCCAACGGCAGCAGTGGGTGTTCTCTGCCAGCTTAAAGCCATTCCCCTTGTCCTAATGAAAAAATGGATGCAGTTTACAGATATAAGTAATTTAAATGGCATAAACAAATATTTGTAACAAAAGTATTATTCATCTTTATATATAAACAGGTTTCAGTGCTAAAATGTTGCACAAGTGAGTTGGGCCCAAGCTGGGAACTGAAGGCAGCGGATGTAACCAACAGACCTGGCCAATGCAAAACGCTAACAAGGCTTCTTTTGGAAAAGGCAAGATGCTTTGGCATTAATCCCTGGGTTATTTCTCCTTGTGCCCAGCCTGTATGAGGACAAACGATCAGAGGAGCCAGATAACTGATGAAACTCATGAGCTTTTCATTACAACCTTTCATCTTGGCAGAAGATCTCCTATTGCATCTTTTGATTTAATGAGCTGCTCAAACAATTTGGTGAAACAATTAAAATCAGGGACTAGAAAGGGTGGTTTTGATTTATGATCATCGCTGGCAGTGTTCAAGGCCGGGCTGGACAGAGCCTTGGGTGGCATGGTTTAGTGGGAGGTGTCCCTGCCCATGGCAGGGGGGTTGGAACTGGATGAGCTTAAGGTCCTTTCCAACCCTGACTATTCTATGATTCTATGAATTACAAACTCAATCCTACAGATTCGTTCATCCCCCTTTTACAAGAGTTTCCAAAGCCATGAAACTCGCACTGAGAACCTTCTTTTAATATTGCATTAATGAGGGTTATAGCAAAGAGGTGGGGAAAGTAAAGGCCTAATAAAAGCACCACACAAGAGCAAACAAATCACTTTGTTGGATGCTGCGCAGTGGAGTTATTAACTCGGGAGCCTCAGGGGCAGTGATGCACTGCTGGGAATGCAGAGGAACAGAGCAGTGATTTCTTAGGCCAGCCTGAAGCCACAGTGAACCTGTACTTAAAGTATAGATTTCCTTTACCATATTTTTGTGCTTATAAAGTAACAAGATGCCTGCTCATCCCTATTTCTGATGGGAGCAGTGGGGATGATGTAATGTTAGCAAGATCTTCCGGAGAAGAAAACCTTTATTTTACACAGCCAGTGGATCCTTAGCAATCATTTCTGTTGTAAACTGAGAAGCATTGGCAACACTATTTGAGTTCCTAACTCTGTTCATGTGGTCCTACAAGCAAGTGATGCAAAGATCATCTCTGATCCAGCTACTATCAGAGAGCAGTATTAGAGAGACGATAGAGAAGTGGCATTTCTTCCAAAGGAAAACCATTGAGATGGCTAAGAAATCCAATAATATTTGAAATATTTTCCTTTCTTTTTATATAGGTTTTTAAATTGCATTTTGGTTTACACTGCCTAGAGCAGCCTTAGATGAACGGCAGTTACAGCCTCCTTCCTAGCACATAGAGCACTCAGCCCATGGGGCTGCTTATCTCTGAGACAACTCAGTTCCCAGAGGAAGGTCAATAAGTGAGCAGAGAGAAGCAGAAGGCCGTTCCCTTGTGCTATCCCTGGGCAGGGATGTCTTGATGAACTCAGCAGGAGCTCTGCATACAAAATGAGAGCAGGATACGGCCCATAAAACTCTGTTTTAATAACACCACGCTAAGTTATCCTTGGTTTATTGAAAGGCATTTAATCACCGGAATGGACAGCCAGGTCTGCAAACCCTGAAGAGCAAAACTGAATTTGTTGTAGGGAATCAAGATAAGTCCAAGATACAACTTAAAGCAGAGCATTTCATACATGAGCTGCTCTCATTACTAAGAGATGATAAAAACCACCTCCCTTTTACGCAGTAATTCTCTCCGGTGGATCCCAAATGCATCACAAAGAAGATGATTTCATGAGTTCCATTATCTCCATATTCATTAGGCAGGAACCAGAAGCACAGCAAGATGAAATGCTGCAGTGGTGAACACGGGGCAGAGGTGGAAAGAGGGGCCCTATTTGGAGACTGCACCAACTGTGCCACCTCATTACTGGATTAAAGATGTTATTAACCAGAACTACAGTTATTGAAATAGAAGCTGCTCCCAGAAAAATGTCCAAGTCCCACAGGAGAAAAAGCAGACTCAGTTAGTCTGCACCATAGACATAAAAATATACCATGAATTGCATTTGTGCTCTACAAATAACACTCACGCTACAAATGGAAGGAAGTGCACAATTAGGCCAAATCACAGCCCATGGTAGGTGCTGCAATTAAGCAGCCACAGTGCGCAGGTCCCACTTCTCCTTATTAGACAAAATACATGGAAAATTAGACTAAATCCACGCACACACAACCAGACAGGGTTTTCTTCCAGCTTCAGCAGCAGCTGATGGGGAAGGGCAGCTCTGGGTGCTGGTGCAGTGCAAAGCTGGCCATGGTTTGCTATACCTGATGGAGCAGACCTTGCCCCGGGCTGGTGCCTCCAGCATTTATCTGGCGGCTCATGTATATGTTCCTCTCATCCCACACCCATCCCATGATGATGCTTGGAGTTAGTGAGTCAGGTCATGAGTGGGAGCACAGAGTGAGTGGTGGCATTAGGGAGTGTGATCTGACGAGGAGAAAGGGAAAAAAGTAGGGAAGCAAACTGGGGAAGGTAAACTACATGGTGTAATGTCTCTGGCTCTGGAAGGAAGGTTACTTTCCTCTCCTTCTCATTAGGGGCTAACAGAGGCATCCCTTTTCTGCCTGTATCACTAACTCTCCTCGTTCCCATGCCCCTGGAAGCAGCCGCCTGGGCAGGAGGCTGCTCTCATTTGCACCAGTGCCACTGACGTTAGCAGCCAGCCCTTGGGATTTTGTTCTCTTTCCACTGCAGTTCTGCAGCATGTCACTCCTGGCAAGGGCATCACTTCCCTCCTGACTTTCCCTGGGATAAGCAGGAAGAATCTTTCCTGATCCCCAACGCCAAAGTCAGTCCCGTTTGTGACTGCTCTTTTGCATGGTACAGTGCATCATGCACCTTTCTGAAGGGTATCTCATTGCTTGCTCTGGGATGTTGTATGAATGCCTCTAACAGAATAGCGTGTAATGATTGTATTCCCCAAATGACAGTGGTAGCAGAATAGGTAATTTCATTTCGAACAGGGGGGAGAGCTAGTTAAGGACACTGATTGATGGCAGTGCAAGATCTGTCATACGAGCAGGGAGTCTTGTTGATGGGCAGGAACATTAAAAGCCCAGTGAAATCTCACTGGCGGCCCAAGCCTGACCTGAGGGAAACTCCCATTGAATTTCACTTGAAGGAAGAGCTGGGTAAGGCTGCCTGGTCTGTGCCTGCTGCCTGCCTGACCTGAGTAATCAATACCATGCTGAGGACAAACTGGAGGAGCTGGTGATCCACGGAGAGCTGTGGGTGAGAAAAGGTGAGAAGTGTTACCATGGGCAGGCTGGGTGCAGTTCTCTATCAACTGGGAGCACAGCATGACCTCCATTTCATGCTAGGAAGTCATAACTATTGGACACTGCTAAAACAGTAAGATACGATTAAACTTTATGGGAGATTAAGAGGAAACAACAGCATCTAGATGGCCATCTGGAACAGAATGGATGTAGTTCCTGCCGCTGATAGAAGAGGGCATTGCATGGAAATAGGGGGGGAAAACCGGTAGAAAAACCAGTGTGAGTCACTGGAACAAGTTTGTTGCAATCTCCACTAGCGGCATAATAATGGAGCGGTCACTGCAAGGCAGAGACACAGGGGAGATGGAGGCACTGATGTGGAGGGAACAGACTGTGACATCTCAGAAGAAATGAGATTATTAGATAAAGCCTTCTCTCATTTTCCACAAACATTAAATAATTCCCATTGGCTATTTAAGAAAATTGGGTTAAGAGATCGATTGGGAGAAGTTATTTTGCTTTATTTCTTAACTCTAAACTTTCAGACTTGACATCAGACACAGTTTCAGACATACCCTGCACTGCCAAGGCAAGGAGCGTTTCAAGTCACGATGCAGAATACTCTGACCTTGGAAGTGAGAGGGGATAGCTTTGAAACTTGTTTCTCAAAGTGCTTTCTAAATGCATGTAATGATGTGGAGTCAGTTAGAGAGAGACAAGGCCAATCTGAATTATACAGGAATTATCCTGTCATCTGAGATCTTTTCTAGCCCTGTAGGTCCTTCTCACCCTCACCTTTGATGGGGATAAGAAAGAAAGAAGTGGTGAACATGCTGATAGAGGATCAGCTAGACAAAGCAGAAATGGTAGAGTCTGAAAGCACTGAAAAGCCTCCAGGACTCCACTGAACATAAGTGTCTCATGGCATAGCTTACATTTTATGCTGACAGATTCAGAAAACCACATTTTTTATGACCTTTCCTTCAATTCCAAATGGAAAACGAGCACCCGCCTTGTCACAAACAGAGAAACACTGATACAATCCAATGTGCAGCTGCCCAGAACAGTCATTGATTTCTTTTTTTAAGTACTAAAGGTAAAAACCTTTGGGGTTTTCCATTTTTAAACCACTTTATGGAATCATTTCAGAACTGCCCCAGGCAGCTCCCTATAAACATTGCACTTCTACTTCATCCCTTTAGGATGGACGGCCTTCCCAACCTGCCGCATGCGCATGTGCTGCACGCTCCAGCTTTTGCTTGGTACAAACTGACACCATTGCTTTTAAACTTGTTTGAAAGCTTCTGAACTTTACTCCAGCTGAGGGCCTTGAGACCAAAAGGAAGAGTTACAGCTCCTGCTTAATCCAGACTTCAAGGAAGATAAATCTGTTTCTTCAATAAAACGAGTTTGCAAAATACATGACTGAAGTTACTGATGTTCTTATTGTGGCCGCCTGTGGGATTCAGTTTGATTTGTATTTATTGTTTCCCCCAAATAGCTTATAGTTATTTCTACTAAGAATATTCTTCAGGTGTTGTAAGACTGGAGAAATCAAAGTGTTGTTCCAGCTCAGATTGCTGTATGCAGCTCTAAAAACATAAGAAACATCCTACAGAGCACACCCATCCCAATTCCTTATCTGACCCAAGCAGAGATTGTGAGCATGATATGCAGAGTTCACATTTCTACCACCAAATGCACAAGGCAATCAGCTCAGACCATGGGCAGTTTCAAGACATGACACAGTGAAACAGGGACTCTGTTACTGCATTTTATGACCGCATACAGGAAAGTTGGTCCAGTTACTACAAAGAGCCATTGGTATTCTTTTTGGCGTCTGGTTCTCATTCAGCAACATTTGATATGCTGTTGGAGGAACATCTGAACCTCACATCTGGTTAGTGCAGAAAGCTGAAGCAGGTCACAGCAAGGAGCCCTAAGAGCTGAAATGCCACCATGCCATCGCAATTCAGAGGAAAGCAGGAGAGCTGGGTTACGCAGGCTCCTTGGCCTCACTAATGAGATAACTCACACCATGACATGCTCAGATTTTTCACCCATAAAGCCTCTGCACAATGGTCTCTTCTTTCTTCATTTTGCTGTAAAACATTCTTACCTGAAAAACCTCTTCAGCTCTGTTCAACATTTAGAGGTCTCTGTTAGAGAAACAGACTGCTTTCATATACGACATGTATATTCAGAGATCTCAGAAGCCTCCTGCAAGATAGACTCTTCCTTGAGCACTAATCAAAGAGAAAAATGAGTCGCTACAGCTATGTAGAGCCATCACTGAGCTACAGCCTTTCTCTACACCAATCAATTAAACATCCAGCATGGGAGCAATTAACCTAGATACAAATCAGATGAGTGGGGAGAACGTGTTTCCTTGTCTCAGGCCTTTTGCTTTAGAAACAAGAATCAGCCACATTTAAGTGCGCCTCTTTTTGCCTCAACTAAGAAAGATTCAAAAGCAAGAAAAGTCAAAGGTCACAGGGAAGAAGGATGCAGCTTTGTGAGTAATAAGGACTAAAATAATGCTGAGTGACAGTAAAACAGGAGATGAACACAAATGCTCATGGAGGAGCCAAGCCCACAAACAAATCAGAGCTGATGTATATCATCTGGTAACAGCCTGCAGTTAGATCCATGCATTATAAGCATAAATCCTCATAGATTATAGGGTTTATTCCCAACTAAAGCAAATGCAGGCATCCCTCTGAAATTAGTGAGCAACACTGATTCATATTTGCTTTCAATTTGCACAAGAGCTCCCCACCACCAAGCCCAGATGAAACACTGAGCTCAGCCCATTGACACCATCATCGGTTTTGCTGTGTCAGGATTATCCTGTGCCCAGAATAATCCAAGCAAGCTACTCCGGAGAGGAGGCATCCTGCAGAACTGCTCCTAAATATAGGTGTGCTCCGCACATCAACCCTGTGGTGAGAACAGGGCTTCTTGGCAAGACCTCTCCATCTCTGTGCTGCCACTGTAGTGAAAAATGGGACTTCTATCCCAATAATGCCTCTAACTGCTCATGTGATGTGTGTGTTGGGATAACGGATGTCAAAGTTGGCTGTTGCTGTGGCTAACTTCCTCTGCAGTCATTTGTCTCCATTCTTCCTGGGAAGCAGCACTTTAGAAAGAGCTTTTCCCTATGGCAGCGTTGTCAGATGGGCTGCGCAGCTCCAGGAAAAGCGGTCATAAAAGGAAGCCTTGTGGTCACTTTTCAAAGTCATATTTTTAGCAAGGGAAGGAAAAAACCTCATAAAACAAGGGAGGAAGAGCTATTTTTTATCACTTTATCACTAAAAGGTTGCTATCCTGACCTATGCTATTTTCTGGATGGCAACTGCCAGGATAGCTCAGTTTGAACAATAGATGCAGGAAAAATAACCAGCGAGCCATAAAGCCAAGCAGAGCATGGAAGCACGAGGGAACAAAGCCATGTCACTTGCTTTGCTTTTCATCTAAGCCAATTAAATGTGAGTTCTTCCTCACCTGGGCTGTGGCTCCGAGCTGATCCTTTGCACTGTTTGGTTTATTCTGTGCCTAAGCCCACTAATTCTGCACAAAAGGCAGAATTGGGTTATTTAAGACCTTGAATACAGACAGATTTTCCAAGAGAGACCAGAAAATGTAAAATCAACCATTTCTTACCTATTGATTAAAGAACAGCGGTGTATGATCCCATCTCACCCCTCCAATTGAGTTTACTCCTCTGATTGAATCTACAATTCATGGTTATGAGCACAGATGCCAGGTTACTGCAGGCTGTGTTTCTTCAGCAGCATATGACCCTGTTGGAGCTATGGCTTTTAAGGACATCTCATGTGATGAGCATGGGATCAAGAAACTCTGATTTGAATTCAAACCAAAGAGGCAATTTAAGCCAATGGACCTCAGTTGGGATGCCCAGACCTGGTGTTGGTCCAATCCCAGACACGTACCTCCAAATATACAATAATACCCTGCCTCCCCCATCATGTACCCCCCATCAACTCCAGTTCTCTCTGTCATGGAGATGGAGGCACAAAACCTCCCTTTCCCTTTCACCCAAGTACATGCTGTTATCCCATATAATGCCAGAGAAAGCTGCAGTAATCTATAGCAGGATCTGAAACTTGAGTGTCTATTATTAATCATAAGACTCTAGGCTAAGGCCTTCACTGGAGTAACTTGGCATCCTGCTCCTTTGTGAATTCACTTTAGCTGAAGAACTGGCCCTTTGAAACAAGGCAGGAGGTGGCCATGGAAGAGAATATTGCATTACAGATGTTATAAAATCAGTGTCCTAAAACTGCAAGGAAAGCACCTCTGCAAAATGCAGGCATGGTAAATGCTTAGCTCTTAGAAGTTAGTAAATGACTGAAGTACACTTGTAGCAGTGAAATCGTTCTTGGTATTGACACTGACTAAACACAGGTCTGTTTAACTGCTCTCACAGCAAATAAATCCAGGGAAGTGAAAGCAGCAATGAGCTCCGTGATGATCTGGAGGAATCTGCAGGAAATCCTTGTTCCCTGGTAAACTGGATGCAAATGCTGCGTTAGGACTGTGTTGACAGGGATTTATTAGCTTCAAATGCAACCCAAAGCATTTCTGCATAAAGGAAATAGTGCAAATGTCTGGAAACGTTTGAGTTAAGGTCCTGAAATATGACCGCTGGCGCAATGGGAATGATGAAAAGAGGGACGTGTTAGGAAAATGTTGTGGTGTTGCAGCTCTTGAGGACTTCAGTCTCGGATGGGAAGAAAATGGTCTGATACAGAGCTTCCAAAGCACAAGCATTGCCCATTAGGACCTTTGGATTTTAGGCTGTGGCGTGCTAGCAAAAAGCCTGGTGTAACTGCATCAGTTGGGCCGCTACGTCCCCATCCCTTCTTTTATCCAAGTACCCCAAAATGATGATAACTTGTGAACGAACATCATAACCCATCATTAACCACCCCATCCCACCCCGAATCTGATATTTCAGATCTCGAGATCCTGAACAAATTACAAGGAGGAAAAAACCAAGGAAATGCTTTTGGAAGTTCAGCCCCCAGCCCTGCTCATTCATGTGATGGCCCAATCCTGCAGCGTGCTGGGCCCTCCTGTGCATGCTGACCACTTCCTGGTTGTCTTCATTCTACTGTCTCTCTATAACATTAAAAACCTCCCCCAAACCCCTTTTCTTCTACTCATCTGCTTCTAGAAGATATGCAAGCTAATTCATTACCACTGGATAATGAAAGTGGAAGCAGGGAGGCTGTTGTGCAACTCCACCTTCTAGGTTTGCTTTCCTATTTAATCCTAAGGAAGCTGCAGAACTCAGCCTCATCCTCCTGTAGTATTTCTTTAATGCAGGTTTAGCAATAGTGTATAATCAAGCTGAAAATCAATGCTGCTTCTTTACGGCTCTGTGGGAGTGCCTGGTCCTTCCCTTCTGCTTCAAAGCCTGAGACAGCAGGTTGCTGCTTGCTCTGAAGCAGCAACGCTCGCTTGTTAAACTGCAAGGCAAAAAGTTCTCCATAAGCAGAACCATTAGTCTGCATTTCAGATGCTCCTGAGTGGATATTGATAGGGAGGAGAAAGGGATTCGCTGCTCATCAGAAAGAAGGCAACATTTTAGGCTGATTTCCCTGACTCATTCTAACCTTCAGGTCACCTTCAGGGTAACGTAGCAGAAGCAGCATCCACCTGCATATGCTGAGAGCTCAGAAATGGACATTGAAGGAATGTGGTTCATGCTAAAACAATGTCCTTTATTCCTGAAGCAATTCTGTCCCTGCTTGTAAATGTTTCCCTGAGCACAAACCTTTTCCCATCTAAATATCCTGGTTTCTAAGGTGATCACTATGTGTCATAAAAACAATTGCATTCTGTAAGAGTTTGTATTGCTTGAATTTCAGTGTGAAATAAATAAGCCAAATGCCAGCACTGCTTGGCTGTAAAGCAACCATTTCTTTTGCATACTGGGTAAATGGATTTAAAACAATCCATGCATCATGGGATGTGATGGAAGGGGGTTCCATTACAAGTTCAATATGCGCCTCCTCACTTGCCATTCACCACCATCCCCTTGTTTTCAGAAGATTAAAAGGATAATAAAGATTCCCAAGCACCTCTGTTAACCACATGTTTTCTTGTACAGTGAGTTTTCCAGATGTAAAAACCCATGATCTGTTCCCCCCTCCCAGTGTTACTTAACAGGGGGAAAAATCAGTAATCAACCAGCTCATAACGTATCTTTTCCCCTAAAAGGAAACCAGATGCTGTGCCATAATAAGCCGTAATTCTGTTTTGACTTCCAGTTAAATCCAAGGGGATGCTTTTTGCTGATGGAGAAAACTTTTTGCCGTATTAATGGCACAGATTTAGAATCCCTGATTGCTTCAATTATAATAAAACCTTTTCCCCATGTTTATCATCTGAAACTCGGGGGAGGTTCAACAGTGGATCCAACTGCTGGTGTTTGCAAACCCACTTCAGCCGATGCCTTGGGTAATTCTGACTTCCCCACTGACTGCAGTGCTGCAGTCCTATGACAGCATCATATTAATGAGCCAGCAGCAGAGGTACCGGGCCCATGTGGCTTGCAAAGTTTAACCCTGTCCCTCAGACTTCCCCAAGTCCCTGCCATGAAGACGCAGCAGCAGCAAACCTGGGAGCTGTGCATGTCCCAGGCTCAAGGGAATCCTGGAGAAGGATTTTGCCGGTGAACAACATCAGCTGCTCAAACCCTCACAGTCTGAACGCAGCCAGAACCTCTTCAGCACCTTCCTGAGTGAGGAGTTAAAATCTCCCCCTCAGCATTCCCCTGCTTTGCCATGGGAGCTGCAGCAGGGCTTTTCCTAGCACCAGCAGTTTGGGGTTTTTCCCCCCTTTCCTTATCTTTCTTCTTTGCAGCTTCCTAACCAACTGCCTGCAATCCACCCCGGAGGAGTTCAGAGCCTGGATGGTAGCTACTCACTGCAATGCAACCCATGCAAAGTACAGTGTACCGTGTAAACATCGTTTCGAACAAGGTTTCGAAGGAGGAGAATTTATTTCTAAGCAATGCACCAAGCGTTAGGTTAAAATGGGGGGGTGGGGGGGGGAAGAAAGAGAGGGGGAAAAAGAACCAAGATCCAGGATGCCGGGGCGGGGTTCAAACTCCCGGTTACTGCAACGGCTGCACCCAGCCCCCCCTGCAGCCCCTTCCTGCGCCGGCCTCCGCCCCGCTCCTCTTTGCGGGGACAGAAGCGTTCGCGGAGCAATCGCTGCCGCAGAGCACCCCCGGGCACCCATCCAGCCTCCCCCCCCGCCCGCCTGTGACCTTCAGAGGTCAGACCCCGCCCGGGGAAGGGGGGGCCGCGGTGTGCGTGTGTTGGGGGGCGCGGGGCTGCATCCCGGGACCCCGCTGCTCGCTGCGCACCCCCGGCACTGCCCCCGGTGCAGAGCGGACCCCGGCGCGCCCCGCGGGAGCTCTCCGCGGTGCTGCAATAGCCCCGGCCCCGGTCCCAGCCCCCGGGTCCCCGCCCCGGCCCCAGCACCGGCTCCGGCTTCGGCCCCGGCCCTACCCTGCGGGCTCCGCCGGGCGCCGCTCCACCGCCCCCGGCAGCGGCCCGGTACCGGCACCGCGCTCCGCTGCGGGAGGGAAAAGCGAGGAAAAAAGAGAGAAAAGCGAGAAAGGAACTAAAAATAAAGACATTAAAAGAAAGAAATCATAAAGAAAGGAAAGAGGGTGATGGCCCAGGGAAGGGGGGAGAAGGGAGAGAGGGCAAGAGGGAAGGAGCAGGGAAAGGGAGAGCGGAGGAGGGGGGAAGGAGGGAACGAAGGGAACGGGGCAAGGGGAAAAGGGATGGGAAATAGGGAAAGAGCATCAGTGGAAAGGGGGAACGGGAGAGGGGGAAGGGAGCGGGGGAAGCGAGGGAAAGGGGAAATGGGGAAGGGGCATCGGGGGGCGTCAGGGGCTGGGGATCGGGAAGGGGGAGCGGGAAGAGGGGAGGGACGGGAAGAACCGGGGCAGGGGCGCGGGCGGGGAGGTGGGTCCGGGAGGCGGGTCCGGGGCGGGGGGTTTCCGCCCTCCGCACACGTGTCGGGCGCCCCGCACCCGCCCGGCGGGGCTATATAAGGGGCAGCGGCTGCCGAAGTAGCGCCGCGCTGCCGCCCGCTACCCCCGAGTGCCCCACCATGAGCTACACCATGGAGTCCCTGGGCAACCCCTCGTACCGCCGGGTGACCGAGACCCGGGCCACCTATAGCCGCGCCAGCGCCTCCCCGTCCAGCGGCTTCCGCTCGCAGTCGTGGTCGCGGGGCTCGGGCAGCACCGTGTCCTCTTCCTACAAGCGCCCCAACCTGGGGGTCCCGCGGGCTGTCTACGGCTCCACGGTGCTGAGCTCAGCCGAGAGCCTGGACGTGAGCCAGTCCTCGCTGCTGAACGGCGCGGCGGAGCTGAAGCTGAGCCGTTCTAACGAGAAGGAGCAGCTTCAGGGGCTGAACGACCGCTTCGCCGGGTACATCGAGAAAGTGCATTACCTGGAGCAGCAGAACAAGGAGATAGAGGCGGAGCTGGCGGCGCTGCGGCAGAAACACGCCGGGCGGGCGCAGCTGAGCGATGCCTATGAGCAGGAGCTGCGGGAGCTGCGCGGGGCCCTGGAGCAGGTGAGCCATGAGAAAGCGCAGATCCAGCTGGATTCGGAGCACATCGAGGAGGACATCCAGCGCCTGCGGGAGCGCTTCGAGGATGAGGCGCGGCTGCGCGACGAGACGGAGGCCACCATCCGCGCCCTGCGCAAGGAGATGGAGGAGGCCTCGCTGATGCGGGCGGAGCTGGACAAGAAGGTGCAGTCGCTGCAGGACGAGGTGGCCTTTCTGCGGGGTAACCACGAGGAGGAGGTGGCTGAGCTGCTGGCGCAGCTGCAGGCGTCCCATGCCACGGTGGAGAGGAAGGACTACCTGAAGACCGACCTCACCACGGCGCTGAAGGAGATCCGCGCCCAGCTGGAGTGCCAGTCCGACCACAACATGCACCAGGCCGAGGAGTGGTTCAAGTGCCGCTACGCCAAGCTGACGGAGGCGGCCGAGCAGAACAAGGAGGCGATCCGCTCCGCCAAGGAAGAGATCGCCGAGTACCGCCGGCAGCTCCAGTCCAAGAGCATCGAGCTGGAGTCCGTGCGCGGCACCAAGGAGTCGCTGGAGCGGCAGCTCAGCGACATCGAGGAGCGTCACAACAACGACCTCACCACCTACCAGGTACTGGGGGGGCGGCCCGGGCTGCGCTGAGCCCCGTTCGGGCGGCGACGGGGGCGGGGTGCCTGATGGGAGGGCTGGAGGGCACCCCAAAGGTTGTGTCGTCCCGTCTGAGGGTTGGGGGGGGCACCCCGAGGGTTGAAGCTCCCCCATCCCGACCTGGCTGCAGGGGAGGGAGGTGGGACCCGGGTGGATTCTGCTCTGATCCCATCAGCACCTCTCGAAGTGGCAGGAAGAGTTTCTGAAAGTCTTCCGAGAACTTTTGCACTGGTTGTGCGCGAGGTTTATGCCTGTGTCAAAGAGGGTTTCTGTGCTTTCCATTGCAGGACACGATTCATCAGCTGGAGAATGAGCTTAGAGGAACAAAGTGGGAAATGGCACGTCACTTGAGGGAATACCAGGACCTCCTCAATGTCAAGATGGCCCTGGACATCGAAATTGCTGCATACAGGTACAGTAGGATCATTGCGGACATGTCTGGAATATTAATAGCACTGCAGATGCTGCTGGTGTGGGGAGCCTTGCCATGGATGAGAAGTGTCTGCATGCGGTGAAATTGGAGCTTGGCTAAATTACAGCCATTCCAAAATCTCTGCAGACCCAAGGAGTGTTTGCAGGAGGAGCCCTGGTTCCTCAGGGACCAGCTCCCTGCCAATACTCCCTGTGAGCTCAGTGGGCACAGGACAGCGTGATTCAGTGCAGTGGCACCGTGCGCCGCAGTCTGTCCTTGTTTATGGGAGCAGAAGATGCAGTAAAAGACAAGCTTCTTTTTAATCCCCATTTGCTTTGCATACGCCAAGCAAGTGGCGCTTGTCACCTCAGCTCCGTTTTCCCGCTTGGGAGAGACAGTGCACTTGCTTGATCATGGTTTCTAGCAGAGAGTGCTCATCCTGTCTGTCACAAGCACTTTTGCTTTTCTTCCTCAACTTTCCTTTAAAGGCATCCCCTCTCATCTGGAGCAGGAACGTTGCTTGCTATTGCCATCACCTGGCAAGTTGGTTTAGTCTCCTTTGCATCCCTTCAGAACTCATCAGAGAACTGCTGAGTTTTCTGGGTCACAGGCTTAGATGAGAAACATGCATTTGAAGATCAGAAAAGTAAAAGCAGAAAAACCCCATCTCCAGCTCTGCTTACGCTCCTCGGCTTGTTCAGCCACAGACACCCCAGGCTCTACAGCTGTTTGCTGCCCATGTCAGCTGAACAACAGTCTCTTCAGCTTTCATAGGTGCACAAGAAAGATGGATGCCCAAACTATTGAACTAGGGCATATCACAGACCTGTCTGGGTTGAAAGGGACCCTAAAGCTCATCCAGTTCCAACCCCTGCCATAGGTAGGGACACCTTCCACTAGAGCAGGTTGCTCCAAGCCCCATCCAGCCTGGCCTTGCATATGCTCTAATTGGCTCTGGATGTCTCGGCCACATCTGGGTTCACTGGGCTCTGCCAAATTGTTTGCTGAAGTCCTAATGCATCCAATGCAGTTAATTACTTTGCCATGCTCTTCACTGACTTAAGCCCGAATGAAGCTTTTGACCTTAAAGATGTATTTCAACGCATCAGCTGAAGGTGTTACACTCGCCACATGCAAACCAAGCTAAAAGCTTTTTGCTGAATATGAATTTTGCAAAAGAGCAGATTCAAGGAAAGCTGAACTGGGGCTGTAAGGGATGGATTATGCTGATCAGCGCTAGCATATTCCATATACAAGCTGGTTCCATCCTGCTGATAGGGAAACAATTAATACCTGTCCCTTACATTTGGTTTCTGTGCTCATTTTTTCTCCTCCTGGTTCCCTTAGGAAGCTACTGGAGGGTGAAGAGACAAGATTCAGTGCCTTCTCTGGAAGCATTACTGGACCTGTATTCACACACAGGCAGCCATCAGTCACAATAGCATCCACTAAGATTCAGAAAACAAAGATCGAACCACCAAAGCTGAAGGTCCAGCACAAGTTTGTAGAAGAAATCATTGAAGAGACAAAAGTAGAAGATGAAAAGTCTGAAATGGAAGATGCCCTAGCAGCTATTGCAGAAGAAATGGCAGTCAAAGCCCAGGAGGAAGAAAAAGCAGAAGAAGCAGCTGCAGAGGAAGAAGAGAAGGCTGCTGCAGAACAAGCAGCTGAGGAAGAAAAGGAGGAAGAAGCAGCCGAGGAGGAGGAAGAAGCTGCAAAATCTGATGCAGCAGAAGAAGGAGGTTCAGAAAAGGAAGAAATAGAGGAAAAGGAAGAAGGGGAGGAGGCTGAGGAAGAGGGTGAGAAAGCTGAGGCCAAGGGCAAAACTGAAGAGGTAGCAGCAAAGGTAGAGAAGGTCAAATCGCCTCCCGCAAAGTCCCCCCCTAAGTCCCCCCCTAAATCTCCTGTAACGGAGCCGGCCAAGGCTGCCCAGAAAGAACCAGCCGCAGAAGCAGGAAAAGAACAGAAGGTGGAGAAAGGCATTGAGAAACCGGCCAAGGAGGAAGAGAAAGCAGCATCTCCAGAGAAGCCAGCGACACCAAAGGGAACCTCTCCAGACAAGGCAGCAACCCCGGAGAAGGCTGTGACACCGGAGAAGGCTGTGACACCAGAGAAGCCTGCGACCCCAGAGAAAGCAGTGGCACCGGAGAAGCCGGTGACGCCGGAGAAGCCCCGTTCCCCAGAGAAACCGGCCTCTCCAGAGAAGCCCCGTTCCCCAGAGAAGCCGCCCTCCCCAGTCAAAGATGGGAAGGCTGTGGTGGAGGAGACCGTCACTGTCACAAAGGTAACCAAGATTAGTGCAGAGGTAGAGAAGGGGTTGAGGAAAGAAGACATTGCAGTGAATGGTGAGGTGGAGGAGAAAAAGGAAGAGGAGGAATCCAAAGAGAAGGAGGTTGAGGAGGAGGACAAGGGAGTTGTCACTAATGGCCTAGATGTGAGCCCGGTTGATGATAAGGGTGAGAAAATTGTAGTAACCAAAAAAGCAGAGAAGATCACTGGTGAAGGTGGGGACAGTACAACCACATACATCACCAAGTCGGTGACGGTCACTCAGAAGGTAGAGGAACATGAAGAAAGCTTTGAGGAGAAATTAGTGTCCACCAAGAAAGTGGAGAAAGTCACTTCACACGCTGTAGTAAAAGAGATTAAAGAGGCCGAATAAAACAAATCATAGCTAAGTTAAAACTCGAGCTTGGGTCGGTGCAAAAGGTTAAGCTATATGACAGCTGCAAAATGCATGTGAGTGACGGCTTCAAAGCAGAACGGGTTCTCTCATGGAGGCTCCAGACACACAGTATCTTACTTTTTTGTGCAATATAAAGGGGAGGGGGGGGAATGCATGCAGGCTCAAGATGTGCTCCCTCCACAGAGCTTGGGGCTCTACAAAAAATAACTACTATAATAGTGCATGAGATGAAATGTGCAGAGGAAGCTTCTGAATCTCCTGAGCTGTTGGAGGGACATATCTGAGGGATGACTTAAGATGTATTATGCAAAGAACCAACTGAGCCAAAAAGACAAACAGAAACCAGTCATAGAATATTCCTGAGAACCAGAACTCTCCTAGCCTTAACAAAAAAAGCTACTTATAAATAATTATGTTTACCTCACTGGTGCAATTTAGGGTGGACTTTTGCTCGTGGGAGAACCTAGTTGACATGCACAGTACGCAACCTTTTGTTGTTTGATGTAAAAGTCACAGCAGTTCTTGCTCAATAAAGGTCAATACTGAGAACGAGACTTGTCTGGTGATTTTCTTTCCAGCTCGGATCCTTCCCTAAAGCCTGATCCTCTGTCCTGAGCAGGAGCACACTTGCATGGCTTGATAAGCTGCTTGGTGTCCTCATTTAGAAAACAAGCTTGAATTGGATAGGATGAACAGATTTCCTGGAATAAAACACAAGCAGTTGAGCTGGTTTAAGCAAATATATAAGAATCATATCCTGTCTTTTCTAGAGTAAAGAGGAATCTCTTAAACTCTGCTGCCTGGCCTTAACGTGCTTAGAGGGGCTGCAATTCCTTTTGCTAGCAATGGAAAGGTCTCTAAGCCATGTGCTGCCTGCGTTGCTTATCTGAGCAATCCTGCCTGTACTAAGAGTACAAGTGTTAAACTCTGCTGCAAGTATAACTTTCCTCCCCGCACACCAGTCTCAGTGTGCAAGGAGAACCTTAAAGATGTGATTTCCAGACTGTTACTTGACTTTTCCTGTGAGGAACGCCTGTCTGACCTGTTTCTCACTTCTGTGTGCAAGGCCCCATTAAGTCAACCAAGACACTGTGTGTTCATCAAAATGGGGTGGCTTCTGGTTATTTTTCCCCTCCTGCATTAATTATATGGGAACATCCTTATCAGTTATCAGTCTCCAATGATCCATAGGTGCAATCTGCTTCTAAACACAAAATTCCAAAATTGAGAGCAAGTAAATTCCTGGAAAAAGGAAACTCTTTTACTGAAATCATGGATCAAAATATCCTGAACTCATATTTTACGTATCTGACCATTTGAAAATGGCTGTAGAAAAGAGAACCTTCCAGAGCCTGAACTGAGGCTGGTTGGGCTCAGATTGTAGCTGGTGTGACTGAGAGATAAAACCAAATCACAGCATTTCTAAATTTCCAATAGAAAGGAATCTTTGGCCTTTGTCTACTGCCACTTCCCAGCGGGCTTTATTAAGAAGAAAGCCCATTAAAGGGCCTTCTAAAATCCCACTATACGGAAAATAAACAGGGACAAATGAAACAAAGGGAAAAAGAGGAGGGCTCTGACCCCAATTTGGGGAACTAATATATCCTATTACAGGATTAATATTGTGATTATTTTTATCATGTTTCAAAAGGAAAACGAAGAACACAGCTACTGCCTTAACTCTCACCACCAGCAAAGAAATGCAAATCACTTCTAAGCCTGTTCACTACATGGACTGTCCTGAAATCTGCTGAATAATTGAGGGTCTGATCGAAATCTGTGATTCGCATCTGCCTCCCAGTCCTCTCCCCTATCAATAACTGAAGATCAAGTAGGTTTTAATTGGAAGGGTTCTGCATGTTCCTCACTGGAGAAACTGCAAGAAAGTCCACAGCAGAGAAACCTTTCAATAAAGCTGAATGTCTTTGTGCAGCGAAGTAATGACTGCTTCTCCTGCTGATATCGATAATGGAAATCTGTGCTCAACAGCTTGCTGCTTGAGTGACGTTTAATTAGAGCAGAGTTAGCAAATTAAATGGCAGCTTCTCTGTAGAGGGCTTATTTGTGAAAGTTACATGTGTATGTGACAGAAAGTAGCTGTGTCTTTATGAATAAGAGGTAGCCCAGTCATAGTCATCTATTGTCAGGAAGTGGTTGCACCAAGTTATGTTAAAATACAGACATGCCAACGGTCTGTGAGCATTGAAGCTCTTTGTCACTTGGGTCTAATCAAAGTTTTCAAGAGACCACCACCACTAAACCTAAAAACTAGACCAGAGACCAATATTTAACATAAAACCTTCTATTTCTGTGCTTCCAAATAGGTTCTATAATCTGCTAAAATGTCACAGACTGCTGAGCCAGTGGGCGAGCACAGAAAGTCAGGTACCATCAGCATCGAGATGAAGAAGGGTCACCTTGTATGGTGAATTAAATGCTGATGTCAGCTCAAGTGCACTGTTAATGTGGGCTTACATGGATGCAGGTGTGATCCCAGACTCTGTTGTTTTTCATGCTATTCCCTTTAGTCCTGCTAGGATACAGCCACAAGGATCTAGAGATTCTTCCTGTTGTTTCAATTCTCCTTGCACATAGACAGCCCAACCAGGACCGCAGTTTCCCATACAAGGCAGCTGTATCCACACTTCTGCCCAGGGTACATCAACTTTCCTGACTGGTTCTGGGAATTCACTGCATAGCCTATGGGGAAGGCAAATCCCAGGCTGCTCAATGGCATGGGGTATTTAGAAATACCCCCATTTCCCCTGTTTTTCCACCCAAAACATATCACAGCCTTTAGTTATTACCCACAACTGCAGGAATTTGTCTCTGCTTTAGTACACAAAATAAATCTGTGAGTTTAGCCTGTTCCCACTGCAAATGTTTCCATCAAATCCTAGGAGAAATAAGCAAGTGGTTAATGCATTTCTAAATATTTATAAAACTATAAGAACCCATTAATATTTAGCGTTGCCAAGAGGTTTTGTCTACTGACATCTGCAGTCAAACAGTTTCAGAAGACAGCATAATTCCAGGGCAGAGATGCATAAATAGTATGTTATTTGCCTGTTCTGCACCAATTATTTCTTCAGACTCTGCATAACCAGTGAAGGGATTAATTACTTACAAAAGTTCATGAATCAATATGAAAAAGACTCCATGAAGGGAAAAACAATAATTAAAGGAAGTGACTATGAGGATTTATGAGCCTTATTTAAGGTGAGCTACCGAGACCCCTGTGACTTCAGGAGCCAGAGGGCTCTAGAATAGGATCCTTTTACCATACTGGCTTGTGGAGATGCTACAATTCAGATATTTTCAGCATTCCAGAACTACATTCCAGGTGGAAACGAAGTTGGAAGTGTTACAAAACACAAATAGGTTGCGTTTGCCAGGGAGCTGAGTCAGGCACTAGAATCTTCTCCCGGCATCAGAGTCTGTGATTTTCCCATTCCCATGTGGGCTTTCTTCCTTCTCTATTCAGGATTAAACTACCCTTAACCAACCCAGGAAGGCAGCAGATGATGAACTGTCAATTACTGAGTTATCAGAAGGTACATTCCTAGAATCTGGGTATTGTACCTGAACCAAGTTTTCCTCTTGCTGACTGGAACAGGAGTGTGTGGATGTGCATCTTAAGAAAAGCATTCAGGACCTCCTCCTATTTGTCTTCTCTGTGATGAGCTCTCGGCATGATCCAGACCCCATGTGCCCAAACAGCAAGAGAAAACTCAGAGACAGACCCATGGCTTTATTTGCAGCTGCAACTTGGGTTAAAAGTTTCTATCCTGCCTCCCTCTGCCTGCTTTTACTGCATTGCGTCAAAGCGAGCGCCTGGATTTTCTAAGGTTAAACAAGTGTTGCCAGTAGGAACCCCACAACCCTCAGAGCATCTTGGCTCCCAGATCCATCCTCCCTTCCACCACTTTACCTAAGCAGCAAGGTAGGAGCAGGGTGACAGACCAGGCTGGACGGTCACTGCAGCTTGTCACTCTCTGCAGCTCATTGCTGTGACTCACACATTTCCTGCAGAGCTGTGAAACCTCTCCTTTAGCTGCAATACATTAAAAATAACATAAGGAGTGGGGATCGGGCTGCGAAACGCTGCAAGGAGAAATGTGTTTGCTGGTATAACAGATTTGAGAGCATCTCGGCTGCAACGCTTTGGAGAGCTGCAAGCTTTCGTGGGAGAGAAAGGGGTACGAAGGACTGAATGAAGAGGAATTTACCCATGAAAAAAGAGAAAGCAAAATCAGGGATTGAGGAGTTAAAAGGTGCTCAGAGTGCTTGGAGAAAGGCAGGATGAGGAAGTGGTTTTGATATAAGCCAATCTCTGTAAGAGTGGCTTGGCTTTAATGGCTGAGTTCTGACCTGGCACATCAGAGTTTTGGCTCTGCAGAAGCAGCACTTCTCTCCCACTGAAATGCCACATTAAGCATTTTCTGATAGGCACTTAGGTAAAATTCCAGGTACCATCTCTTAATGTTCTGCTGTTTGAGTCAAAGGCATCATATCCTGCCAGAAGTAGCTCTCCTGCAAGCCCCTCAAATAGCTTTTAAAAGCACTGAGCAAACAGTGTGGTCAAGTCTCTGGCCCATGGTGCTGCAAGCACCCACACCACCTTCCTGCAGACAGAAAATCTGCTTTGTAAGATTAAGTCTGCATAAAGTGATGTGGAAACATCTCCATTAAAAGCAGAAGGGAAACATGAAATGAAAAGACTTAAAATGATGTTGGAGAAAGGGAAAACCAATTTACACGTTTGCCTCCTGGCCCTCAAAAAGCATCAAACTACCCAAGAAAGTGTCTGTGTGGGAAATAAAGCATCTGGAAATGATACCAGAACTCCCTCAACAGGAGTTAATGGATTTATTACATACACATACAAGCTCCGTTGCCTGAATTGTTTTACCAAAGCTTTTCTTTCTCCTGCTGGGAATGTGGAAGGAAACAATTGGTTTAAGCTCTTACCTCATCCATCGTAGTCTTCCTTGTAACACTTTGAACTCTGAAAAAGGAGATGCTTTTGGAACACCCCTAAAATTTGTATACACATTTCCTTCTTCTCTGAACATAACCATTGAGGACCAACGCGAATCAGCCAATGCCACAAACTCGGTGCACAAAGCTAAAAGGTACCCAAACTCTGATGCAAAAATCCATCCGACTGCAAAAAAATTCAGTGCACCCATGTAACGCCTGTTCTAACATGGCCTTCCATGGGTTGAGCTTACGTAAAAGGGTTTAATTCGCAGCCTTAGTCTCACACTTGCCCCTAGCACCAGGCTTAATTTTAAGCACCTTGAGCTAATGGAAAATACACAGCCTCATGCTCATGCCACAGGATGTTGCTTTCAGAATTGCCAGGCTTTGCTGCTGTTTGAGCCATTCCTATTTTGTTCCTGGTCAAATTAGACCAGAAAACAGCATCTTCAGTCCATAGTGCATTAACCTGGGGTAACACCTTGGAAAGGCAGCTCATTCAAGTAGCACAGGGAGCTCCCCCCACATTTTGTTCCCTCTAACACCTCACTGCAGCCCCTTTTTACACTTAGACATTGCCCCAAGTCTCAGCTACATCCTCATTCTCCCATCACTGACCTGCCACTGCTCACCTTCCTACCAACGTTTAAAGCCATGTTTGCACTTTGCTTCTGAATTGGCTTGTTAAAATTTCTCCTTTTCTCCAAAGGCAAAAAGGAGCCTGTGCCCACACCAGAGCTCCGTGAGGCCCATCACAAAAATCACAGCACTCCCAACACCAGTGGATCTATTATTGTAACATTTCCATGTGAAATTTCACAGCACCACCAAGAAATTTTGTGCCCATATCACTCCCCCCAAACACATGAGGGAGACAGAAACCACCATCCCATATCCTGTTACACAGGCCTGAAAGATGAGTGCAATACATCACCAGCCTTTCAAACGCATCAGTGACACACGACACGTACAAGGAATCCGTGTAAGCATTTCTGTAACTTTATTGACTAGCTTTATTGCACATACTTATTGAAGCCTCCGTTATTTTACCCACCCAAGGTTTCCATAGTTATTTTAAATGCAAGTTAAAGGTAACTTTCATTCCCATGACTTATTTTTTTCCCCCCATTTTAAATTTTAAGGTTCTGAATCACCCAAGAAAGACACAACCCCTGAATTCATACGTGAAGACCATGCGGCATTCAGGGAGCAAGCCAGTGGGTGCTCTGCAAGCATACTGATACTCTGCACAGAGAAACATCATAGATCATTAACTTTAAACCTCAGTGGTCACTGAATTAAATATGTGAGACTGCAATGTTAGCTCAGTCCATCGTCATTGATTCTGTTGACCTGATGAGAAAGCTAGACTGCTCCAAAATCAAGCCTTCTTCTTCACTTCACTCTCTTCTTTTCCTGCTCCTCCTTTCTCTCCCTTCTCCTCCTCACCGGTTTCCTCAGCAGTTTCCTGAGACTCCTCCCCTTCTTCAGCTGCCGTTTCTTCCCCTTCTTCCTCTTCCTCACCCTCTTTGGCTTCTTCAGATTCTTCCTTAGCACCTTGGAAAGACAGAGACATTTTTCACATCTATATACTGTTCCTAATCCAAATTTAATGGGAGTCAGCATACTTGCATCCTTAAACCGCACAATCTGGGCACAGCTGAACATGATGGGGCTGGCAACTCATTTTGCATGAAAGCAGGGACATTTATCTGGGACTTACGAGGGAGAACAAGAAAACTACACAACCAACTTATCCTCTATTTCAGAGGGAGTCAAACACTTTCTAGGTCTTTTCAAACTCAGGGCCTTGAAAAATACTGACTGTGGACTCATTGCTTTAAGCCTTATGCAAAGACTTAAAAGAATCTTGCCATCGCACTCCAACTGGCGCTTTCGCTATCCTTTCATTATCATTAATCATTGCATTAATAACCTCAAGTAGTTCAATGCAATTTCAGTATGTGTAGGTTAAATCCTGCAATCAAAGTTGGGAAACCCCACACTGGTTAACATTCCTATTACATTTTCTTTAAGGATGTGAGTTTGGGGCAGCAAGGAAGTGGCATATACCTTGACTGGACAAGCAAACTACCCAGATCTCAGGCAATAGCTATTGCTATCCCACATCCACAGATACCAGCTGACATTCCTGTTATCATAGGTACTCTCTGGGAATTTTTATTTAGCTCAGGATATCCTCGTCCCTTCTGTTTAAGGATGTCTGTATTAGCCAAATACTGTTTGCTGCCGCAACATTACATGCTGTTAAAGTATTATCATTCTTGGGTTTAGATACTTGAATGGAAAAAAGATCCAGTGATTTCCAAAGGAGCATAATCAGTCCTATAATCTGCCTGATAGTGAACATTTACCTTATCTGACATTCAATATTCAAGGTTTCCTGACTACATCTTTGTGCTTAAACCCACAACCCTTTGCTGATGTGAGCAGACAGTGAGAGCGATCTAACTGTTAAACTTCATCAGCATTTCTGGGGTTTACCCCATATGAGCAGGGTGGAGCATGAGAGAGGGATTTGAAAATAACTATAAATACCTTCCTCTTCCTCTTCAGCCTCTTCACCTCCTGCTTCTTCCTCACCTTCCTCTTTCTCTTCCTCCTCACCTTCTTCTGCAGGGGCTGCCTTGGCTTCTCCTGCTTTAGCAGCCTCAACTGTTTCCTCTATTTCTACCTGCTCTTCCTGGACGTGACTGGAGTAGTATGTGGGGAAGGAACGGGTTGTCATCAAGTAGGAACTGGACTGGAGACCACTGTAGGCAGACCTGCCGAAAGTCGGGGCAGTCTGGGTATAGCCACTGGTGATGCTTCCCACACTGGTGAAACTGAGCCAGGTCTCTTCACCTTCCAGCAGTTTCCTAGCAGGAAAAAGCAAGTAGAAATCACTTCATTACGCTGAAGCAGTAATGAGACACGGACTAAGATACTGGCATGCTTTGAGCAGTGCAAGCCCTTGAGACTGCATATTTATGAGTGTAAAGAAATAGCCCATAATGAATAACTATGTGGCAATAGTACCCTATCTTCTTGGAATCATTTATAAGTTTGAGGTGAAATGATAAGAACACAACCTCTAGGATTTGGCTCATACAGCAGGTGAAGTTAGAGGTGTGTTTTAGTAACACGTAGGGTTGCAGTGAACAATGCAGATCCAAATTCAATGTTACATTTAGCTATTAGACAAGGTTTATAACCACTTTCTCAAAATCCCCCCTTGTGGCATTCACAGAAACTCTTCTCTGGCATTTGCCATTGCTAATCATATTTGGGACACAACATTAGACAGCTATTTAGCTGCAATTCTGCTGCAAAATATTTGCTTTGCAGCAGAGTGCTTCTTTGACTGAGAAACAAAACCCCTTCTTAAAAGAATGTAATGGATTTTCAATACTGAGAACACAGCCACCTCTGTCAAATTCCACTGAAAAAATCTTCACTGTAAGCACAAATCAGGTATTTTTATTTGTAAAGATGAAGAATGGAGATTATATTGCCAAGATACGTATGCATATGCACAGAGAACTCCTACTATCATACTCACTGAAGCTTGCTACACTGAACATTTGGCTTTAAGCAAGTATTTTTATCTCGTAAGTTCAGCTTCTTCCAATAGCAAGGCAATGGAGAAGACCTGATTAAACTCTGACATCTATCTAGGAACATTTCTGCTAGAGGAATGATAAACAGAATGAATTCTCCCAAAGAGAGAATGGGAACCTGACCCATGTTCTGACTTACGCTATTACCCCCAGCATACCTGTAAGCAGCAATTTCGATGTCCAGGGCCATTTTCACATTGAGCAGATCTTGATATTCCTTCAAGTACCGAGCCATCTCACTCTTGGTGGTTCTCAACTCATTCTCCAGTTTGTTGATTGTATCCTGTTGGAAGCAACAACATTGACAGCGTAAAATCCTTCCATGTCTAATACTGTGCAAGGAATCTCTCCAATCCTATTAACTTAATCTTGCTCTGGCAGTCAGAAAACAGCTCCAACTCCACTCTCAGCCAAAAAGGCACCACTTACCAAATCCCACCTTCCCTAGCAGGGTTTTCCCATCCCTATATCTACGTCCCCATATTCCATTGCTATTTAATGTTAAGAGCCCAATTTTCTGCCGTCTTGAGGACAAAAGCATGCATGAAATTTGCTTATTGCTTTATTTCCATTTTAGATTTTATGAGCTTCTTCTACTTTTAGCTTAAGGATATCTTTTCTATAGTGATAGAGTCAGGCTTGATTGGCACATAGCTAATGATACATCACACGCTATAGCTCTGCCGCATTTTGCATCACAGTTTCCTAACACTTTACAGCTTCGGCTTGCAATAGAGCTACTGTACGAGCTGAAAGCGATGCACGTCCGAGTGCCCCCAGCGCCCCCCTCCCCGCGGAGCCGAGCCCCCCACCTGCAGGGCAGAGATGTCAGCGCTCTGCTTCTCTTCCAGCTCCTGCAGCTGCTTCTCCAGCGCCTCGTTCATGCCGCGGGTGGCCTCGATCTCCAGCGTCTTGGCTTTGAGCAGGCGGCGGCTCTCCGAGACCTCGTCCTTGGCGGCGCGGACGGCGTCCGTGTTCTTGGCCGCGCTCTCGCTGAGGACGGTGAAGCGGCTGCGGAACCACTCCTCGGCGTTCTGCATGTTGCGAGCCGCCAGCTTCTCGTACTGGGCGCGGATGTCGCGCAGGGCGGCCGAGAGGTCGGGTTTGGCCGACACGTCCATCTCCACGGAGAGGTGCGCGTACTGGATCTGCGCCTGCAGCTCCGCCAGCTCCTCCTCATGCACCTTCTTGAGGAAGGCCAGCTCGTCCAGCAAGCTGTCCACCCGCTTCTCCAGCTCCGCCCGCGCCAGAGCCGCCTCGTCCGCGCCCTTCCGCACCTCCAGCAGCCGCGCCTCCGCGTCCTCCCGGCTCAGCACCTCCTCCTCGTAGCGCGCCTGCAGCCCGCGCAGCGTCTCCTCCAGGCTCTCCCGCTCGCCCTGCAGCGCCTGCTTCTCGCTCGTCGCCTCCTCGGCGGCCAAGCGCAGCTCCCGGATCTCCTGCTCGTAGAGGGCGCGGAAGCGGGAGGGCTCGGCGTGCTTCTGCCGCAGCACCATCAGCTCCGCCTCCAGCACCTTGTTCTGCTGCTCCAGCTCATGCACCCGCTCGATGAAGCAGGCGAAGCGGTCGTTGAGGTCCTGCAGCTGTGCCCGCTCCTGGCTGCGGATCGACTTGAGGTCGTTGCTGATGGCCGCTACCTGGCTAAGGTCGAGGCTGTCCACAGAGTGCAGGAGGGAGCCCGAGGCGCTGGAGGTGGCATAGCTGCGGCGCACCGACACCGAGGACACGGGCGCGGACAGGCTGGAGTACGCCGAACGCGTGGAGCTGTACCCGCCGCTGCTGCGCATCGCCGAGACATGGAGCCGCGGGCTCTCGGCATAGCGGCGCTTGTAAGAGGGGAAGAACGGGTCGTAGCCGTACGAGCTCATGGTCGCAGGGGGCCAGCGACTGCTCTGCAGACCGGCGCCCCCCGACCGCCGGTATTTATGGGCGGGCAGGCTGGCGCAGCCGTCGGGCGGGGCCGGGGCGGGGAGAAGCGGCGTCGCGCTGGGGTCCGGCCCGCTGGGCTCCGCTCTGCTCCGCGGGCTGCGGTGGGGTTGGTGTGTGCCCCGCGGTAGCGTGCGCTGGGGCGGGCTCGTCCCGTGTCGTCCTCGCCTTCGCCGCAGGCTCTGAGGGGTTTGCCTCAGGCCCGCTTCGGGACCCCGTCTGGCTTCTGTCCTGCCCCCAAGCCTGTGTGTAACCCGCTCTGTCCTTGTTGCTTTCCTTGTAAGCCGCCTTTACAAGCGGCCTCAGGAGCTTATCGCAAGCCCTATGTTGCAGGAGGGCTTTTAGGGAGGCCCTGTCCCTCAGGGGAGCTGGGTGCAGCCCTCGCTGCCCCTCACAGCCCAGAGGCAGCGCATGTAAGTAGTGTTTTTCTCGTTCAATTGGCAGTGTTTGCAAGGCATGTGTCCCCTGAGCTGCTGCTGTTCTCATCATGTTCTCTAGCGAGTGGCTCCTAATAACCAGGTAATTACATGAATGAAGAAACATAATGGGGTGTTGTCTGCAGTGTCGGTAAAATACATTAATATCTAGTTACCAAGCTTTGCTTCCTCTGTTCCTTGAGTTCTTCAAGAGGCAAATCTGAGGCTTGGACCATAGGGACTGAATATTTATCCTTGCCTAACCTGGCTAATACAGAGATTAAAATGAGGCAGCTGTGTTGCCTCTGATGCTGATGATTAGCCATTGGTTGATTAGAACATAACAGTATTTATGTAGTAGAGCTTTAGCAGGAGCAAGTGAGGAATATGTTGGGCACAGACTTCAATGGGTGCTTGAGAAGGTGATGATCAATTGCCTGAGTCAGAAGGGCAAATGTATTGCAAACCAAACTCAAGGTTTCCTTGGGAAGGAGTAAATGGAGTTGTGGGTTGGTGGGTGTTTATGAAGAGATACCCCAGAAATACTTAGTTGTTTCCTAAAGAAAGGGGGAAGACTTAGTAATGCACATATCGGTGTGCCTGTTAGCAGTTGCAATGGTACTTAAGTATTTCTGGCACAAAGAGGTGCTTGCTTAATACCAGTCATCTACTAAAGGTAGAGCGGGGTTGGGTTAATTATGTTTCCTTCTGTCTTGTACTGATCTCAAGCAGAATGTTACTTGTTGGAGGTTTCAGGCCACTTGCAGGGTATTAAGCTGTGAAGGGCAGTGGCCTACCAGTCTCTTAATCTGAGCTCATGCTGGTGGAATGAGCTGTACAAAGAGCTTATAAAGGCTTACGTGTCCCTATATCACAGTAGAGCTGATGAGAGATTTCATTTTGCAAATCTCGAGTGTCCCCATGCAGATCAATGGAATTGCTCCCCATTTACAAGCACTGCAAGTGTGGCTTCTACTCCAAGTTCTAGTCAACATTTGTGATTTGGATTTCAGTGGTAGTTGTATTCACGTGTGTTAGGACAGGTATCCGTTGTTTGATGCTGAGTATGCAAAGTGCAGCGGCCCAGGTATACTTTTATGTGCTAATATGTTTTAGATTCAGACAAGATTGGTTTTTGACTTTGGTCCAAAAGAGCTCATTTTTGTAGCAATATAGACATTATAGCAGATGACAGGATTCACAGTGGGCTTGGTCAGAGATTCAGTGAGCTTTTAAACATAAATTGTCCCAGGAAAGTAAGCTTTGTAATTGCAGGCTGTTGATATTCTTTCTCATATTGTTTTAGGGAGGGAGAGCAGTGTGTGCCAGTGTCTGCAGACAGCCCTTCAATCTGTGAGTTTCAGTGTGACTCAGAGGTAAGGATGGAGATTTGTTACTAAAAGGAAAAGAAAGCTACTACTGAAGGCATCCTACTTCAGAAGCTTGTATATTTCTAGGTACAGGGTAATGCTAACTATGATTTCCCCTTTGTCGCCCTTAAGGCTTTTGGCTATAATGCAGAATACAACCTAGCTTCTTGGTACGTTATTGCTAGAAAAATCATTGAAGTAGTAGTGAAGAGGGTAAACGCAGGCTTCCAACTAGAACGGAATGGCCTGTGCCATTTGTCTCGTCTTTATTCGAGATGCATGAAAAAAGTGGGCAGGCAGTCACAAGAGATGAGCTGAGTCACCCAGCAGCTCACTGATATGTCCCTATCTGCTAAAGCTGCTCTCTTGCTGTTTTAGTTAGGAGTGAGTATCATGGTTTCGTCTAACACAAATTTAAGGTGGAAGAATCCCAAGTCCAGGTTCAGCCCTTGAAAGCCTCCCCTTGGTTGGCTGACCTAAATAATGCAAATTATTATGATGGATGATACCGAAGTGACAGCAGTGGTGTGTGATAAAATGGCAGCTGTGCTACTGCTGTATAAGCAAAAGCAATCCACTCCATGTCAATACATTCCTGTTTGTACATTTTCCTCTGCTACATACTGTGTAATTAACATGTACTCAGTCTACAAGTGGCATTTTCTCAAGGAAGAGTTTGGGTTTAACCCTGTGTTAGGGCCTCATTGAGCACCAAGGAGTTACTTGGATGCAGCCAGAGTCAGTGAACATTTCCCTATGCTGCAAAAAACTTGGGCATTGAAGTCTAGTGGGGTTTGCCTTTCTGCTTTTAGATCAGACTGGTTTCCCCAGCAGAAAGCGTAACAGGTGTGTTTGGGGTTTGAGGTGCAGAATGAAATTGCATTGTCTGCTCCTGGTCTGATTTCAGAAGCATAGAAAGAGCTGTGCCTGCTTAGTTTGAACTTGCGCAGAAATTGGGCAGTTCTAAGTCAGAAAAGCAAAGGCATTGATTGTACTTATTTCATTTTAGCTGCTTCTGCTCCATGAGGGCACAGCTCTTGAGACTGCTCTTGAAAGTGTTACATAGCTCTGATGTGTTGTGCAACATCCTATTTTTTTATACAATACATAAAATGAGATGGTAAAAGCTGCTCTGTGCGTGGTACCTATACTCACAGAGCAGGCAGCTGAGAGGTACTATACATAGTAAAGCATGATTAAGCGATTTCCTTTCTCAGTATTCTGTAACTGTTAATAAATTTACTGCAAATTCAAAAATGAACATACTGCATTCAGTGTCACCATGTGATATGGATTGATTGATTTGTATTGAGAAGATTGATCGCTACAGTTCTGAAGGAGAAAGGGGAGAGCTGGAACAGGCCCGTGGTAGCAGCCAACGCTTTGTGCTGGTATTCAGTGCGATGGGGATGCAGTAGAGCATGCCTAGCTGTCCCCATAGGTTCTCTTATTGATCTTTCAGAGGTACAAAGCTGCAGTCTCTGGTGTGCTGCAATGACTGAAAAAGAGAATTCTTCTTGAACCCCCTGGGAGCTACATCTGAGAAACTCTGGTTTCCGATTTGAAGCTGCCCTCCAATGTTCCCATGTTTGTAGCTCCTGCTTTCTTTAAAACTTCTGGGAGGGGAGGAAACCCCAAGGAACTTTCTTTATTTATGCCATATACAGTAAGAGCCTGAGCAGCTTTCATTTTTTTGTTATTGCTTACACCAATTCTGTTTTGCTGTGCACAGTAACATTAATTTGCTCACTTTGAGTTTGCTCTCTCTTGATTACACGAGCCGAAGGAAGCAGCCAGGCACTTCTTTCATCTGAGCTCTATCAATGAATGCTTAATTAGAAGATTCATTAGCTTTGTTTACTCTTTGGATCAGGACTCCAAACGAGGCCACACAATCTGATGGCAGATTCCTCCTTGGATTTTCAAGGGTTAGTTCTGAACTCCCAGAATCAATTTGATAGATGTGTTGCTTCTGTTTGATTCCAGCAATTAAACATCAACAAAAACGTTCTTGGACAGCTACAACTCCCCTACTTTGCCAGCTGCAATGTTTGTGGTTTGAAAAAGGCGCTCTGCTCGGCCTGTTTTGAAAAGGGCCATTTACTCATTTGCAAAGTCTTATTGCCAACATGAGAAGTAAGTGGTTAAGAGCTGAGACCAAGGGCCACATCAGAAGCTTGGTGTAAGCTGGCACAGGGATGTAGGCTTCACTGAAGTCCTGCTACTTAAGGCTACCTGGTGATCTGAGCTTCATCTTTGCCTTTTGTCTTCTTGTGGGTGATTTTACCTGACTTAACACTGCCACCTGAAAAGTGGTGTTTGATGATGCCATAAAATACCAAAGAATCATGACAGTTCTCGGCTGAATCAGCTTTTGAGGAATTGCAACAGATTCCTTTCTGTCCCCTCACATGATTTGGTGAGTTACAGAACACAGTTCTTCTGCATTCATTAAGATTAAGTCACCGATCTTGCTGGTTGTAACATCCAGTTTGTGCTGGATTGTGCAAGATTGGAATCGGTGGATGGACTCTTATGGTACATTATAGAGCCAACTGATAGGTGTATTGTTAGGGTATCCCATAGCAGTAACGTGCCAGGCTTGGAAGCAAGCAGTAGAATCAATGTCTGTTCTTTGCAGAAAAAGATCAATTACATGCCTTGTGTCATGCATGCGTCTCTGTCTGTAGGGGCAGCTGAATATGTATACTTACAAATCTTTGCTTCCCTGTGATATGGTGATTTCTGCTTATGGTCTATACTTGTGCATGTTAAGCAATGGAAGGACCTTAGACATCCTCATCAGTCCAGTGAGCTACCTGAACATTTAAGAAACAAAGAGAACCCTAAATGCTGATGTGCCCCAAAGAGTTGCTCTGGGACTCCTGCAAAGTTTTGAACACTCAGTGAACATAACTATGTGTATGTAGTTTTGTTTGAGGGCTGTATGCTGTAAAACAGGTGCTTGAGCGGCTCCAGATGGTAATAATAGGAGGAATTTAATATCCCTCCTATGTTTGAGGTTGAATACTCATAGCTGCAGCAATATCCAGAGGCAAGTAGTGTGAATATTGCCCTGTTTTCTCATTTCTGCTGACCATATATTGGCTGTGCCAGCTGAAGTTAGTTCTGGTGATGCAGAGGGAAGAAGAGAGGAGACTGCATTTACAGTACAGTCGAGAGCATATGATAGGCTCATAATGCAGTTGGAGACTATTTCCTTCCGAAATTTTTCCAGTATGAATGGCAATAAAATTAAAATGTGGGTCAAAAAGACTATTTATGGGTGGACTGCTTGCACAAGTAGAAGGCAGAGAGATCTTGTATCTGTGGGCTGCAGGGAGCTTAAGCAGCCTGAATTCCTGATGACTAGGGTATGTTCTTCCTTTGATCACGAGATCTGGATGAACACTTGAGGAACACTTTCCCTGTAACACAATTCTTCTCTAAGCTTTTCTCCCTGCTGCATATGCAGCAATAAAATTTATGTGGGGTGTAAACAAAGCTCCCTCTACCTCAGAGAATGTGGATAATCTTCCCTTATGCATATGGGCAAGCATTTCTTAGCAAGACAGCAGCATCCCATTATTTAATAGCCTGGCACGTACTGGTGCTCATCAAACACAGAAGAGTGAGCAGTAAAACAGTGTTGTACTGCAGTGAGGTGACTGGTGGTTACACAGCAGTTGAAGCTGCTCAGCTCTGCAGTCCATGAATAAAAATTACTAAACCTCTGCAGCCAGCGCACCTCATTTCCTACATCAGATCTTGCATGCATCAGGTTCTTGGTATTACACTGGGTTGTTCAGGTTGGTGTCAAGGATGTATGCAGGTATTGGATAAAAAATGAAATGCAGCCCGTTGCTCTGGTTTTATGCTAATGCAGTTTAATTGAAACATTTGCAGAGGTCAGCAGGGGTTTTATCTCTGGCGCGACTCCTCCTAGAGAGAAAATGGCTTTTTACTTTTATTTTAGATTATAAATTCTGCAGCCTGATTGAGAGGCTCTCATTGCCTCTGTTAGCTGTGAGGGTTCAAGTGTTTGCTTGCTACTCTTAATAAGGGCAGATGAGAAGCTGCTGGTTTTGCTTTGTATTTGTGCAGGGTTTTGGAGGGAAATGGGAGTATTTCACTTCCGTTAAAACTGCTGTTGGTTTTCTCTTTTCTGTCTGAGTGGGACTTGCTCATAGCCGGAACCCTGAAACTTTGAGTTATGGTCTTGTGGTCTTTCATTGCTGAATAATAAGAAGATTGAATTTCAGGGTTTGGGGTTTTGACAGTTTCCCAGGTTTTTATCTTACTTTACTCCATCTGAGCAGCTATGATGTTATGTGGCAGCCATCGCCTTCTATGATTCTGAAGCTTAAAAATGTAGATAGTCCCATAGTGTGGGAGAATCAGCTTATCATGGGGATAGTCCCTGGTTTGCTGTTAGTGAAAACGAGAGATGTGTTTCAGAGAGCCCTGTGCAGGTGCAGTGCCTTCTGTCTTTACATTCCATGATCCTCACAACAGGAGGCAAGACTTGGGTAGGTCAGGATCTGTCATACTCTTTTGCAACTGCTGCTATCTTGATGATAAGCTCTTAGCCCTTGCTGTGGCTAGTGGTGAAAACTTCAACGGTGAATTAAATTCAGCAGTTGCAGACATTTAGTTTGTGTCTTCTGTACATCTTCCAAATGTTTACCTGAATTAATCTGTACTGATTCTTTTCATGTGGCTTAATCATCATAATCATATTTTTCTTGTTTGTTAAATGTGCGTTCATGGACTCTTTCCGCAATAGTACCCTCTGGCTAATCCTATTCCCAGAGAATGTTTCCTCTGTACTTAAGTGATGCTAAAAGGAGTTTGGAGCCTATATTTTTCTGGAGATCTGGACCTTAAGATCTTCCAGTTTTAATATTCAGCAGTTGTGTTGTCACTATCTCTGGCACTTCAAGAGCCCTCAGGTTAGAAACTTGAAGCATGTACAAAATAAATGTATTATTGAAATAACTTCAGAAGCACTTAGCCTCTCTAACTAACCAGTCTCGGTCTCCTTACTTGGCGTTGCCAAAAGCTACTCAGTCATTTATTTCAGTTACTCCAGAGTCTCAAAGGGGTGTTGTGGCTCTTGAGCAGATGGTTTTAAGTGTTACCTTCTAAGTGGTTGTCTGCTTCCTGTCCAACAGCATAAATGGTGACATGCACACTTAGACTGGCCCCAGTAATTAAGCAGCATTGGTGTGTGAGATCATTTGGTTTTGCCGAGCTGGTCCATTGCTACTGAGATGAATGAAGTTCTGCAGTAGCTGCAAGGAGCGCAGTTTCTAGGCCTCCACAGTAAAAAAGAAAGGGATAAATCTTCAAGGGTCTGCTGATCCACAAACATGACTATCAGAGCTGACTAGAAATGGTATTAAATTTGCTTTCCAAGGAGAATAACCTGGCCATTTATTATGGGGTAGGATAAAGCACTCTGAGTAGACAGGGGATTAGGAAAGATGAGGTAGCTAGATATATGCTTTTATCTCTCATTTTTCTGCTTCTGCTGATGGAACCCATAAGAGGATGTTTGTGAAGCTATAATAAGCATATTTCAGGTACTGAGGGAACATGGAAGGTCATGTTCCACCTTTCAGTGCAGCTGCCTGCGCTATGGAACAATCCAGCTGGGCAGCGGTGTAAAAGCCATTTGTTTTGCAGTGGAGCGTTCTAACTGCCTCCTGGTTTGTGCCTGCCTGCAGATGAGATGACATTTGGGAAGGCTGAGAGCACTCTCACCTACACCAGCGCATCAGTGTAATGGTTACATGTCCTAGTATATGGGTATATACAAGCAGAAGACGAGATTGTAGCAGAGGGTTCTCAAGTGTGTAATTTGCTAAGCCATCAAACCAGGAGGTTTTTGTGGCAGTTTGAGCTGCTACGCTTATGCCAGTTCATGCATTATAAATTCAGATGAGATTATCTCTTCCAGTTCTGTTCTTTAAACTGGAATTCCTGAAAATTTCAATTGGTAAAGGATAAGACCACAGGATAAGCACTGTTAACCTCTTTGTGTTACTGCACCACATACTGTAACATCAAGGAGAGGTGCATCTTTCAGTGGCACCTCAGAAATTGTACAGGGAGTTATCTGCTCCTTTCTATTTAATGGGAGAATCCTGAGTGCATAAATATTTGTTGTATTGTCGGGAGATGCTTCCTTTATGCTCATGGGCTAAAAAGTCCTCCTATAGTAAGAAAACTAGATCTAAGGACGGCTCGTAGGCACAGACCAAAAATGGTTGTAGCCAGATTTAAGGAAGTCTGTGCTTTGTGCAATCTTGGGCAAGTGAAGCAGTACTCTTGAAATGCATTTGCAGCTTTTCTGCTCTGGAAAGCAGCAGCTTAGAGGCCGGGTCTTCAATGCCCCAGACTTCAGGTAACATTTTTCCTTTGCGGATGCTTCTTGGCTAATTACATTGCAAATGCTTAAGAGCAGGCTCACTGTCTGAATTTACATGCTCTGTCTAGAAGACTGGCTCTACGATGTGTGGCAATACCCATAAAGCACAGAAGTAGCACTTCTGGATCAGTTAAAATGCTTATCCTCCTAAGGAGGAATATGCTTTAAAAAGACATCAGTGAAGGCATTTGTACAAGCTCTAACATGTACTTGTGTGACTGTGTAAGGCTGGGATGCTCCTTGTGTATTTTTTGAAGCCATTTGTGAGCATGGCAGTGCTCTTGTTTCCACTGATGGGAGCAAAGGAGAAGTGTCACAACCTGGGTTGTTTCTGTAACTAATATGACCTTTAAATCTGGTAACATCTGACGTTTGGAATGAGACCAGTAAATGTGGATATCAGATGTTCAGGAAGGTGGTTAGATGCTACGAGCCTGCACATTCTGCTGCAGACAGAGAAGCCATTCTGCCACTTGCAGCCCTGCAGACGGCTGCTGCTGCAGCTCTGCACAGCCAGAAGTAAGCAAATGACTTTATTTGTAGGCACAGCAAGTCACAGAGGTAATTTTGAGGCTGCCTTCTCCAAGTGTGTATGTCTGGGATAGCTGAGGGGGAGGAAAGAGTTATTTGTTATAGTAATGCAGCCTGATGAGCGAGACAGGAGGCAGCCTATTGAGTTTGGTGGCCCCCAAGGTTTGATGCTGCTGTGGTCAGAGCTAAACAACCACTCATTGCAGATTTCATTTAGGCTGGGCAAGACTGTACAACTGCATCTAGGGCTCGCCTTGAGGTGCAAATTACTATCCATATAATCCGACCTAAATTACTCCTTCAGGAAGCTTGCCGTGCCTCAGGACAGTCTGCAGTGGACTGAGGAATGCAGGGGAAGAAGGCTGCAGGGAGGATTAATCGGGGCTTGCAGTTACCCCGTGCTCCGTATACTCCTCCAGCGCCTCCTGCCGGGATGTACCCCACGGAGCTGCACTTTAGGGACGCCAGGGAAGGCAGAAAGGGAGCAGAAACTTGTTTTTCCTGGACTCCTCAGAGAAGGAGAGGGAATCTGCATGCATGAGGTCTAATAAGGGCCTAGGACTGGTGTGTCAGGGATAGCAACAGAGGCAGGTGCAGCCCAAGGGAAAAGCTTAAACAAGCTTCTCTGTGCATCCTTAGGGAGGGATGGGACACGGTAGAGAGGGATCTGACCTTTTGCAAATAGAAAAAGAGAAACAAACTCTCTTGCGTCAGCCCTTGGCAGTGTCCTCTGCCTGTCACTGCAAGGATGTGATGGTAGGTCCCTGCAGTGGGGTCCTTCCCTACTTGTGTTCTCTGTAGTGGGAATTTATGGATTGATAGAGGCATGGTATAAGCAGAGAGGGGAAGGAAGAGGAAGAAGGGACTGACTAGCTGCTGTCAAGAGGAGCTTAGCGAGAGCTTTACTCAGCCTGCCTCCTCCCTCTGGGAAGCTGCTGCTTCTGCAGCAGGTCCAGTTTCTGGCAGAAAAATCAACACTGCACCAACTTTCAAAGAGAGGAGAAGGGAGGGAGGGAGAAAGGAGGAGAGTCCCGCATAAAGGAGGAGCCAGCATGTCCCAGGCTCCCTTTGGCCAGGAGCCTAACTGCTGCAAGCCGGAAAAGCCTTGGGAAGAGCAAGCTTCCCCTTTCCCATTAGCAGCGGTGCCTGCTTTGCACCAGCTTTCATATCGTTAGCAAGCTTTCAGTGGCCTTATCACCTCCAGATCTCACCCCAAGAGCTAATGGTTGTGGTTTATACTGCATAAAACTCCTCAAGTAGCTAAAAATGATGTAACAAAATCAGGTGATTGCGGTATCCCTGGGATCAGAACTGTTTTCTCCCAGGGAAGGTGTTTGGGGAATAGAAAATGTCTGTTTATCCCCTTCCCCAAATCAACAGTGCTCAAGGGGAAGGTGTTAGATAAGGAATTTCTATTCCTTATTAATGTAAGATGGGAACAAGTAGGAAATCAAGATAAACCTAACAACATGAGCAAGAGTGGGCTTTGTACTCCCTCGCTTCCTTACTGCCTTTGCCAAGCACTAACTTACAGGGTGGTGTTTGTGGGCACCAAGTGCATCTCCCCACCGAGTCCATCCAGACTGCAGGAACTGGACCCATTTCTGCAGTGGGAGTGGGAAGAGCCCAGTTTCCCACTCTGGTGAGAGCGAGAGGGTCAGCTTGTGTGCCTGCCCTTGCACACCAAGCATGAGATTCTTTTCCCATGTGCACCCTCATATGCACTTCATGTGGGAGTGCAGCTTCAGTTGTGTGGGTCTGGACATGCAGTACTATTTGCCCTTCTCTTTCCCTTTCCTGTCCTATGCCAGTTGTTAAAGTCAGTGGTATGTTGTGGTGTGAGAATTAGGTGGGGTGCAGGAGATGAAGAGGGATCAGCTGCTCTCCTGCTCCCCGTGGGTAGGATGTGGAAGTTAAAAGCATTGCTTGGTGGTCTCTGGCTTGCAGTGGGGAGGTGGGAATGTGGCAGCTTTGCGGATGCTCTCCGTGGAGCCAGCCGCTAGGGAATGGGTCCTATGGGTGCTCTGGGGAGGCGGTGGCTATGGAGGAAGCTGTGGCTGTTGCAGTTCTTTGCAGGGAGGTTTGCGGGAAGGAGGCCAGCTCTCTATGGGGAGGGGTCTGGTGCGGCTGCAGTGTCTGTCCTGCAGCCGTGTGCTGGCAGCCTGGGGAGGGCGGTGGCTGCTGCCATCCTCCCCTTTTGCCGCAGAAGGATGCTGAGTCACTCCTGCAGCGCCTGCTCCTCCTTTTGAACTTCCCAGTCTTCCTAATATCCCGCAGTGAGACTGATAGAGGCTGTCAGACTCTGCTTTTCCTCTAGCCCGACGTCTCTCTCTTTTCTCTTTCTCTCTTGTATTTTGTCCCTTTCTGGGTCCCAACCAAAGGAAGGCATTGCTTTAAAATAAATATGTATCACTGCAGCTACCATAAGGTGATTCTGAATCTGTTTCTCCTTTGGTAACGGATCTTCTTGTTCCTCTAGAGAGCAGCAATAGTATTTGATGAATACAGTGAATGCTGCAGCAATTTTCCTCTTTAAAGGAGCCCTCCTGGGCACTGAATCAGCAGTGATCATCCATCGGGCTGAACATGTCTTGGAAGAAGGGCTGGGGCAGGGGAAACATGATTTTTGTGTGTGTGCTTTGCTGGAATAGGCAGCAATAAAGCACTGTGTACTGCTGCTTTCCACTGCCTGCTGTACCCGCTACTTCTTTAACCTCTTCTTCCTCTGGGATTGCTGCAGAACACGGCAGTAAAACTCTACAAACTCGCCCTGTGCGCAGCTTTGGGGAGGATGCTCTGCAGGGAAATGGGAAAGATGAATCTTGATGCAGGACTCTGCTGGTTTCACAGGGGCAGGGGCTTGGGGGAAACGGGTGCTGACTGCACACTGACTGCTGCCATAGGAAAGCACTGCCAGAGCATTTCACTGTTTGTCCTTTCCAAACATCAGGGGCAGTTAATGGCTGTACCACACAGGAATTCATTAAATGAAGAGTCCTGGTCTCTTCTAAATCAAAGCACTTGTTTGAACAAGCTTTCTTATCAGTAAATGATGATTGCTTGCTTACAGCTCTATATTGAACTATCCTATAATGTTACTTCCTTTGTATTATTACAAAGAGATGTTAGCACTGCATTTTTTAAGATTAGCTCGTTCTTGCTGTTTTAAAATCCTGTTTCCTTTTGTTCAGTACTTCTAGGTTGAGTATTAAAAAGAAAAAACAAATTCTAACTTGGGCTTCAGAGATTTTTCTTTGCCTTTTTTATTGTAAAGCAGGGTCTTGCAGTTTAATAATGGGGAGCATTACTGCGCGGTCATATCTTGCTTCATTCTGATGCATTTTCAAGCATTTTAATTAAGTAGTCATGCACGGTTTTTTCCAGAACCCTTGTAGATTTAGACAGTAAACTAAAGTTTAAATATTAATATAATCTCTTTTTAATCCTCTTCCTGTAGTGTTTAACCCCTTGTACTGCTTTCAGCACGCAAGCCAAATTCTGCAGGGAATCTCTTTCAGTTTTGTATGGGTTTTTTTGCCATGGTGCTCACACTAATTGATTCTAAAGTGCATAAAATGGGGAAAGAGATGCAAAATGAAAGCATTTTTCCATTTAACAAACCGTTGAAAGCTGGGTTCCTCCAAGCGTTAGGACAAAACAAGGCCAATTGTGGCCAGTCCCACAATAAATATGGCTCATTAGCTCTTCCTGGCCTGAAACCTAACTATAGGCTCAAAAACAGCCATGAGCTAGCTGGGCATATAAGTTACACCCAAAAAAAGCTTGCTCATTAGTCCCTGCTGCTTCTAACTCTGGCATTTATTTTAGTTCAGTGGCCACAGTAGCCACAAATCTAAACCCAGTCCTTGGCAGGGACCTGCTCTGAATCTCACCGAGTGCTGATACTGATGTGTTTGGGAACATGACTTTTGGGGAGGACTTTCTAGAAGAATAAGAACCTGAAAGCTCATTTCTGAGCTCTGAAATTCTGGCTTCTACTGAGCTGCTGGTCAGATGCAGGGAAAATCCTCTTCCTTTGCCTGTGTTCCAGAATCTGCTCACAGACTTATTGCTTCCTTGTTCCAGTCTGTTTTTAGCTCACCCACTCCTAGCTGCATGTCTTTAGGGGTATGCAGATGCTGCATAATGAATAAGTTCTTGTTCTTGTGGAGAGACAAGAGGGTTAGAGAGGAGGCTTGGAATTAGAGAATCTTTTTTGTCAAGTCCTGCAGTTCTCATAGGTATTTATATAGGCAGAATTATCTATCTGTCTGCCTGCAACATCACTTACATCAGGCTTCAAGATTTCATTTGAATAGCTTTAAGGGGATTACTCAACTTAATAAGGAGTGTGTGTAGGAAGGCTGATGGTGTTCCCTTCTCTTTGTGTCTCTGTCTTCCTCCCACACTCATCATCAAAGTCTCTGTGACTGGTAAACTGCTTTAGAACATTTGGAACTGATGCTTGTGAGTCTTCTCTGATAGGTAATGGGTGGATCATTCCTGATCTCTCTGTGTAGCTACAAAAGGAGTATTAAAGACTGGGCTCTTGAAATGTAATAGTTTATCAAAGAAAGAGAATTAAAGGATAGAGGAAAATAAAGGGGAGAGGAAGCATCAAGGTTTATCCAGCTATTTAATTTCAGTGTGTGTTTCTGTATGTGTGATTGACTAATAATAGGGTAAAACATTGTCTTATTCTAGAGCTTGTAATCTGCAGATCTCAAGATGCATCACAAATACTAATCAGCTTCAAAGGAGATTTGGATTGTCCTCGCTAAATATTAGTTAAAGAACATTGAAGTGGTACTGGCAATGTGTTCTAAAGATGGTCCTATTGTGTTTGCTCATTATACAGACCATGGTCACCACAGCTTCTCATGAGTTGCTCCAAAATTACTCCACTGCAAAGTGAAACCAAAATGAGGACATTTTTGTTAGTGTCTGATGTTAATACATTTGATTATTGATTCTGGTGAAGACTCTGAAGGGAATGACCATATCTGTGTCTTTCCTGCAGCCTGACAACATTCAGAATGGTGATGTGCAAAATGACAGCTCTGTTTCCCCAGGCTGGTTCACCAGATCTGTAAGCCCAATCTCTTTAAAGGAGTCATTTACTTAACAAGGCACAAAATTGGCTTGCCATCCCCTGAATAATTGCAGTGAATATCTGCCATCTGAGCCCTTGCTGCAGCCACTAATACACACTGAGATTTGCAAGGCTTGACTGGACCGTGTGTTAAAGTGCTCTTGCATACACAGCCTCAGGTGTTTGTGGGCTGGGGAATTACAGATAGGTCTCCTCAAAACCCCTGCACTTGGATGGCAAAACAGGGGTGAGCAGGAGGTAGAACAGGCCAGGTTTGTTCTAGACCTATTGAGAAAAAGCTTTCTCTTATGTTGGGGTCTGAGGATTCTGTGTGCATAGCATCCTGTGTTGTGAAATAGAACATACGTGATCAACTGTGTGGTGGGGAGGTACATGTACCCTTTAACATCCTGACTTTCACACTTCAGGGGATCAGAGGTCTGGAAATGGGACAAGAATGTAGAAATTATAACTTTTCATTGCACAAATCATTCATTTCAATAATAAAAAGTATCTTTGTTTTCCATAAATCCATTGTTATGTCAGGAAGGAAAGAGAATATGAAATGTACCTGAGGTATGGCTCATGCCCACCCTAGCTCTTTATCAGGATAATATTGCCTAGCTCAATACCATAAAATGTGTAGCACATGGGCCTATGTAACATTTAACCTATGTCTGGATTTCTTTAAGTCTGTGTTACTTTACCCTGTGAAGCATTTAACTCACTCTCTGCCTCCACTGCAACCCACACACCAGAAACCCACTCTCTAGGAACTGTATTTAAGGATGATTCACTGCATGTGTGTGGCTCTGACAGTTTAATTACATTGCTCCATCTGTATGAGGTAATACAAAGAACAATTGAGAAGAGTCTGAGGTGCTGGGCTTCAGCTTGGAGCCCAGGTGTTTCGTGTGTGAAAGCATGAGTGAGGTTATCGATCGGGGAGTTTGTAAATGGGCATCAGGAGGCACATGGTGATTGAATGGAATTACATCATTGGAAAGGAAGGAAGCAGGAGCTAACACTACAAAGTCAGGTCTGACCATGAGCACGTTGAAGAGCATTCACTTATTAACATCTATACATTATGGATATGGCATTGTTGTTACCTGCTGCCTTGCTCAGGGCTAAACTTTGAATCTGTGAGCTTCCGAGCCAAAGCTGTCGGTGTTAAGTAGTTCAAGGTAATGAACTTGTTCCCAAGGTTGGTGTAACTGAAGATTTATTTCTGCTGAGCAGGCACTCACTGAGCAGGCAGTTTTACAAGCTGGAGTAGTGCAACCAAATTTCCACCCATCCTCCTCAGAAGTTCCAGGCATGAATAGCTTTTTTGGGAATAGCAGCAGTATTATATAGGGGAGTTTCCCCGACAGCAGCACCCCCTCACAGGGACGTAAGCATTGCTGCTAGACCTCACATGACCCAGACATGCCAGGAGCCTGGCAAACATTTGTACATCATTCTCACAGAAGCTGGGGGTTCATTTGTGGCCCTGGCTAAATCTTTCATTTCACTATTGGCATAGCACTAAATAAATACAAAGACAGATACTCAGCATGATTGGTTTTGTTTCAGGCAGGTTGTCTTCCAAGTCTTCAAATGGTGCCTTCCACGATGAGATCATTCCAATCAGCGTTTTTCAAGATCCAGCACTTGTGAATCACATACTGTGTCTAAGCAGATAGGAAAGTGCTGCAGCTTTGCTGCTTTTCTTGGTAACACTGTGAATTATTTATGCCAACTCTTTGTTGTTCTGGAGGCTTTGGTGAAGGGAGAAAAATGAGTGAGTATGCAGCTTCGCTTATGGACCACAGTAAAATGGTTTATGAAACAGATGTATCAGGAGGCAGTAGAGTTGGTTACAAGCTGTTGTAAGGATAGGCTGACCACCTACATGGATGTGCTGTGTTAGCTGAAATTGTAGCAAGAGGAAGTTTGCTGGATCCTGCCACAGAGAATCTGTTACTACCTGGGTATAAGAGGTGAAGTTTTCTGATATCCCTGTGCATCTGGTGTCATATTGGCAATAGAGCTTGGGGAAACTCATGCACATCCTGGCCTAGAGAGGTAGGCAAGCACTAGCCTGGCTTTGGAAAATAATGGCAAACTGTTACTGATCGCTTTTCATCAGAGCATGAACCATCTGGCTCCCATTTGGAATATATCTGAACACAGAATGTCAGTGCACGTATCCTCTGTACACACAATGGCACATTCCCATTCCCCTGTTGGGAATGGCACACAAATTCATGGTGCTTTAAAGAGAGCTACTCCCATAACACCCTTCTGTGGGTCCCAGAACACATCCTTCAGCAATTTTATACTTCTGAAGATCTCTGTAGTAGTGGCTGTGATTTTCTGAGGGTGTCCATGGGAGAACAGGAACCTAAGTTTAGTTGTGCTATTGCCCCAGAAATACCCTGTGCTTATGATGTGTAACTAATGGGTCTAATAAAACATGAGAGAAGACAAATGGCTGCATGACTACATTTGTACTAGTAGGTAAGTGCATTTAACTGTTTTTATATATGGTTTTATAGTAAAAGGAAGGTGTTGCCTTGTCCATTGCCCTGAATTCGGTGTGGTTTTGCTTGTGCATGTTCTGTTACTGCCTAAAACAATAGCCCATAATAAAATAGGTTGTTGCAGAGCATGTGTACGTGCTGCAACCTTTTAAATTCAATTTGTTAAGGGATATAGACATCAGCTCTATTAAATTACCCGCCTATGAGAAATGTGGGATAGGAAGGACCATTAGCAAATGCCATATGCTAACCTCAGCCTTGTCCACACCATGCTATGTTATGAACAAAGGCATATTCCCATTTGTAGTTACCTCCTATGAAAGAGTCTTACAGGGTCATCACATCCATTGTTCATGGAGACTAAAGGCTGAGGTTTGGGCGAGGGAAGAGGATGCAGTCAGATGCAAGGCTGCGTGATGGATATGCTGATGACAGCATGAACAATAGCTGGGGAGAGAGGAGCACACTGAGCTGCTGCTGGGAATTTACTCAAAATGTAATGAGCCCAATCTGCCCCCTTTGCATCCAGCAGGAATGCTGCTGCTGATTGGAAGGAGAGCAGGGTAAGGCCCAATATCAGACATCAGGTAATGTCATTAGTGCCCAGTTTTGCTACTTTTCTTAAGAGATGCAAAGCCACCAGTAACCACACTTGCACATGCTTTTGTCACTACTCCACAGAAAGTAAACTAGTCTTACGGCACTTTCTCCTCTGCTCTAAAATGACTGACAGTTACACCTTGAGAGGTACCCATCAGATGTCAGGACTGTCACTTTGCTTTCTCCATATACTGGCCTAATCACTAGTCTGCCTTTCTGCCTGGAGAGCAAAACATCATCAGAGGGCTCTGAGGCTCCTCAACTTAGTCCTTACATTCTAAAAGAGTTTTTGCCATCAGACCCCTGTTCTAGCTGTTTGATGATACTGTTTCTTTCAAAAGCTTTTTATTGGAGTGTTTCAGTCAAGTTTAGACTGCTTTTTTTCAGACCACCTTATCTTGCTTTTAAGTGATATTCATTATCTCATGTTATAGTTTTCTGGCTTAGGACTAGACTCCAGGGTACCTCTGTAGTAGAAATAGTGTATACTGTCAAGAAGGAAGCTGTCTGGAACATAATTACTCGCAGTCTGCCTAGTAACTTGGAGTACATTTGAGGTTAAGTTTCACTCCAGGTGAAGGCAGATCTGGTAAGTAGTGTTTGTGCACAGAAATTGTCTTTGATATTAGATTATTGCTGCTTTTTCCCCATCAGTGTTTCCGATCAGTTCATTGATGAAGCGTGCTGCTGCAGGCACAAATAAAGGAATAAAGAGAATCACATCCTGCAGTCCTGCAACTAATCAATGGGCTGGGGTTTGTAAGCCTGCAGATCCCATTACAAGGGCAATTGCTATTGTGGGTTCAGCAGATGTGGCTGCAAGCTATGATTTTGCCTGCAAATGTGATTTAAAAATAAACCAGTCTCCCTGCACCTCGCTCTCTGGTTTCAGAAATGGACATTTCACCCCAGCCTTGGCTGGGATGTGTTTGTTTAAATGCCTTTTCACGTGGTGAGCCTGCCACAACCAGGAGCTGCTTTCAGCTTTTCTCATTATCCTGTTCTTTGCACAAGGCAAAAGGAGTTTCCCATCAGAAAACCTACTTGAGCCCATCTTCACTGCTCAGTATCGTCGGACACTGAGCTAATGGACACTGGCAAAGCAGTTAGCTCTCCTTATTCTGCCTGGTTCCCCTCGTGAAGGGACTAGGTGGAAGCGGAGTTGACTCAGCAGTTGCAACAGAGATGAGCAATTCAGTGGATCTTTTTACATGCCATCATAATGATTTCTTTCCTTTCACTCGATGTGCAAAAATGTATGTTTCGTTTTTGTCGCTGCCTCTTTTGTCACTTACTGACATTCTTATATGTGGCATTTTGACATTCTGGTAGTATTCCTAAGAGTCCTTTAAATGTTAGGATGGTACGAAAATGCTGAGAATGAAGAGCTGTGAAGGTTTGTGGGAGAAGCAGTACAAGCGCAGATTCTCACAGAGAGAATGTTGTAAATTGATAAAGTAAGTAAATAATGGAGGAAGTTTGGCCTCAAATGGCAGAGTGCAGTAAGGAAGAGCAGCCTGAACCTGGCTGTCATCTTCAGTTAGCCATTAACCACTGTCCCTCCTTGTAACCCCATGTAATAATCTAGTATCCATACGAGAAAACAGACTCCCCCATTCAGTGTTTAACTTATCAGCGCTATATCCTAATGTATTACTATATCCTAAAGTAGCTAAGGAAAATGGGACTCTCTGTATTGATTTCTATGGTCCTCACACAAACGTGCCTGAATCTGTTACTGGGATCTTTGTCAACAGTTCCACCTAGTTCTGAAGACTATGCCTATCACTTCTCACTGAGTTTGCGGGAGATTTGCTGTGGAATGGGGGACACCTCTGCACCCCCATGCACCTATGGAAGGATCAGAAATGCTTAGGAGATTTGGAGCTGTCATGCCAGTGGGTTTAAGTTAGCAGCAACTGAGGCTCACAGACATTAAACTAACTTTCTGTTCTAAATATCTGTTAGTTAAATACAGTGTTCAGTGGTGCTTATTTCTGCATACCTGCATGTCCTTACTCTGCCACAGCTAATCCTTCCTGTAGTTTACTCTTTCACATCTGTAACAAATATGTTCTTTTGAACTGCAGAACAGTGGCAGAAGCTGTGTGTGAGCAGTCTGTAGCTGCGATGGATGTTTAATAACAGGTAGCTTAACAGACATGAAAGGGAAAGCTTCTGAGGAAGAGAGGGTTGTCTCTTTCATACCAGGCTGCTAATATACTCGTTCTTAACCACAGCTGCTTTGAACCTTCATGTCCCAATATACATTACATGTCAGCCTGAACCATTTATAGATCCTGTGATTTTTAAAGGAAGGGGGTATCTGAGCACAGGACCACTGTAAGTAAGGTTGTAAAACGTTACATGAAAAGTCAAGAATCATCCTATAGGAGTTACATTATTAGTACCAGCAGGGCCAGATCCCGCTTACTTTACTTCTATTTTAGCCAAGGGGTATTTTGGAAGGATAGGATCAAGAGAGCTTCTGCCTTTTATCTTCACAAGATCACTTTTGCCAGCCTAGCCATGGCATGGCAGCAGAAGTGTCAGTGTTTGGGATTTGTCTGGAGATCAGCAGCGACAGCAGAACATGACACTTGTGCATTGGCAGAAAACAGCAAACAAATTGACCTTATATATCAGGCATGACAATAAACCAAGCAGCTCTAGTCTTCTTTCTCCCTTCCTTGCTCTCTCCTCTCCCTGCCTGCCCCTCTCTTCTCTTCAGTAGATAGACTCACTGGTGTGTGATGCAGATGTTTCTGGTTTGATTTAATTGTCTTCACAACCAAGCTACAAATCCTCTAGTTTTCAGTGCTTAACTCTCAAGACAAGAAGCCAAAGGCTGCTGCAGGTTATTCCAGGTTCTGAGGCCAATACCCAGTAGTGGGTTAGTGCATCACCTAACCTTGAGGTATCTTGGAGCAGAGTCCTTTGCCTTTATTCCTTTACAAAAGATATATAGGAAAGAGGATGGTTTATTTTGTGCAATGCAGGTTAACTCTTTCTCTGCCACATTCTTTACTTCATTATACTTGTCCTGTGCTATAATACTGCTTTCTGCCCCCGTCACCTCAGTGTGCTAGCTGACCTCTTCCTGAACAATTCCCATTTTAAACTGAATTGCATAATGTCATGCAGCTCCTGGGGGATTATTTTTTTTGTTTGCTTTTTAGAACAAGGAGGAGTAAGGAAAAGGCTGAAACGCTTGAGAGCTGCATGTCTGAGGCTTCAGGAGCTGAGCATTGAAAAGCATCTGCAACTAGGCAGGCAGTGTACCTACTGAGGAGGATCAGGGGTATCTGCACTCCTTTAATGCCAGTGCTTCTTGCTGATTGCAAGTGCTTGAGGAATGCTCTGTTGTTTCCTTACCATTCCAGCCTACGACACTAAATCCTACAGCCAGTAGTCTGTATTACTAGACAGGAGTATGCTTTCATTGGCAGAGTTTTTGGGGAAGGTATCTCTAAATGTAGGTATAAAAATTGCACAGCAGCCTTGTATGGCACGGACTGCTTTGAATTTTGCTCTCATGTAAAGATCTTTATACCCACCAATAAATTACCTGTGTATACAAGGAGAATCAGACCCACCTGCTCGGCAGACCCCACTGTACTGTCATTCTGACTGAAGCAGCAAGGATTCAGTGCTTCAGCTGTCAGCGGTGAGACAGTAGCTCTCACCCTTGCTGCTACAGACAGGCACTGAAAAGCCACTACCAGAGTTTTCTTTCTTTAAGGGGAGGTTTAGGCATTGATGTGAATACAAAAGAACATAGTTTTCTCCATTAGGTTTATGTGTCTGGCTTATATGTAAGGGCTCGATGCCTCTCCTGTTCACATTTTCACAGGGCATCTATGTTTCTTCTGTCCTCTCTAACTGGACACTTTCCAAAAGGCATGTTTCAGTGCTTTCCTCCACGCTGGACTAACATTTTGTCTTGGGTTTCTTTTCTTTCTTGCAGCCTCAAGCAATTATGCTGTTAACATTAGGGATAGGAGGAAGGCAGAAATCCAGGCTCTGACAGAGAACAGCAAGCCCTGTGATGCTGCAGTGCATCCCTCCTGTCCATACTGCAGAGTCATTAATAAAGTCCCACAGATTCTCACTGCGTGTTCTCAGGCTTGGAATCTGGGCTGCCCTTCACAGGGGAGTAAGGATAATGCTGGTTTGGCTCTTCCCAAATTCAAATAGGTCTAACCTCTGGGACTGCTCTAATTTATTGTCTACAGCAGCTCTTTTCCAAGCCAGTGACAAGGCATCATTAGATGAACTACTAGATCCTTTGTCCTGGTTTCCTCACATCCCTGCACAGTAGCTTTATTCAGTGGCAAGGAAGAGCAGCTAGGGAAGCTGAGTGTTAGTGTGTAACTGATGGCTTTGGGGGGTAATCTGACACAGCTGAAATTGTGATCTTGTAAAGAAATTCAGCTCAGTTGTGAAATGAAAAGTCAAAGACGTTCCTTCTGAAAATGTTTCTCTGCTTGAGCATCAGCAAAGTTCCACTTTTCCTGCATTCTCCTGACCAGAACTGTTCACTGAAGTTGACCTGGATTTAAAAATAGCTGATTTTTCATCAAAAGCTTAATCAAAGCCTGTAAGAGAATTTGTGTGTACCCCGTGCCTCAGTTTACTATCGAACCCGGATGGGTTTGGGAAAACTGCACTGTCATGCTTGCCTTGTATTGGGTCTTTGCAATGAAGAGCCAGGAATTAAGATTCCTAAGCAAATGTTTGCAAACCCTGTTCTCGGCAGCAAGCACTTCTATGTGCAAAACAACAAACCAAACTATTCTTGACATATATACATGCATCTATATGTATTATAATATTGTTTTGAGGAACAAAGGTATCTATAGTGCATGGAGATCACTTATATCCTAAGGTTTTGGCTTAAACAGTGCACAACTTGATACCTACAGATTTGAGGCAGTTTGCCCTGAAGAGAGTTAAGCTTTGTGTTTGTCGACAAACACATTGCAGCACTGCAGCAAAGGGGATGAAGTAAGCTTGAAGGGCAGAAATGATGTACTGCATCTTTAATGGGGTGTGTCCAACCCACTTGCTGCAGTCCCTGCTGCAGTGAGGTTTAAACTGGGCTCTGGCTGTTAACCCCCTTGATTTACTGGTGACGGGAGGTAGGACCATGTCCAGACACAGTGCTAGTAGGGGCTGTTGATCGTAAACCAGCCCGTGAAGGATGGAACCTTGGCACATCCCAAACTTAAGTCACCCGTGGCTTGACTTTGTCCAGAACCCCCCTTTTCCCCTGATTCTGTGCTTTAGTGAGTTAAAAAGTTCTGTGGGATATAAAAAGATTTCAGCACTCGGTAGCACGGTACCCTGTTGGTAACTTCACACAGTCATCAAGCATGTTCTGCAGCGCTTGCTGAATGTTGCTGAATCAGTTCGGCACTCACAGGAAGGAGATTATGAAGCTGCTGCATTTCCTTGAGATTTTTAGCAGTCCCTTAAACTCCTTTTACGTGTGGTCATAAAAGATGCTGGCTCTTAAAGGTCCTGAGAAGCAGTTTTTAGAGGATTAAAGGACAGAAGTGATTTTGGAAGTGTCTGCTCTGCCTTCACAACTGCAGTGCCAGCTATTCTGTGCTGGGCAGTTGCTGCTGGCGTATTAGTTGAGTTATACAAAGCTGTCCATAATCTCCCGAGTGCTTGTTTATATAAAAACATCGATTTGTAACAGAAATAGTGTATTTAAATCTTGTGATTTTGTGTGTTATGAGCTTGGTAAACAGGGTTTGCAGTGATTTTGATGTAAAAAGAAGACTCTTTCTTAGCCTACCTTGTCATTTATTACTACTCTGCTAGAGTGCTGCTCTAAGAAGAGTTCCAATGTCACCAAACGTACTTGCTGTTTCATGCTCAAAGCTCATCCTGTTTTGATGGTGGTTTTGATCATAATATGCATCGAAGACTTCTTTCTTCTAAGAAACCAAAGCAGAGGCGGGTATTTTGTTAACCTAAACCCAAAAAGTAATATTTAACCAAGCCAAACGTGTAATTTAGGTATCAGTTGAATAGCAACTTACACGTTCATACAGTTTAATGCTGCTAGCTCATGTGTATGCATGGGCTCCTGCAGGGTATGTGGAATCCAGATCAAAAGGAGCTGGCTTCCGGCTAATACTAAGGACTGATTGCAGTCCAGTGTTAACAGGGCACACCTCATCTCTGCCTGTCTCTGAAGCGTTCGCTGTACTTTTGGCACTGCAAATGAGAGAAGCTGTTCAGTTTCCTCTGATGTCGTGAGAATTCACAATCCTGAATGCTGTGGAGACTTGAGAGGAGGTGGCCGAAAACAAAGCAGATAGCGTTTCACTTGGAATGATACAGCACATGCATTTCCAGAGAGAGCGCAGAGCCTTCGGAGCTCGTTGAGCGGTGTTAGAGACGCTATATCGGCTACGGGACCAGCGAAGTGCTGCTGATTCATCTCTACCTTTACTTTTCTTTGTGTGAACTCTGGTGCCACCAAGCGCCAGTCTGCAGTAAGGAAACAGCCCTGCCTGCTGGGGAACTTCCAGGCGGTCTTTTTCAGGGAATGCGGTGAGCTGCAGCCGGCAGGATCAGAGCGAAAATAATCTCTGAAACATAGAAATAGGAAGGCTTAAAGTTGGGATTTATAGCATGGATTCTTCCTAAGCCTTAAAACTTACTGTAGTGTAGCTATTAATAACTTATTTAGCCACATTATCAGCTTAAATTTGTCGACTGAAATGACAGAGTCAGGAGTTCAATAGTTAATGTACCAGACACGGATCCCACGGAGCAGTTTAGCCCCAAACATACCAGGTGCTGTGTTCATAACCATGTCCTTTTCCTTGCAAGCCAGACAGTCAGCAGATTTCTCAGCAGAAATACGAAGGGGTGGCCTGAAAAGTGAGGCTGCTGGGCTGGATTTTGCATGCAGGGAAAGAACTGGAAAGGAGCTTATTCTGTAGGCCTCTGAAATGCTAGTTCTGCAGGTGACAGAAAGGAAAAGAGAAAGGAGACTAGCATGAAATTGTGGCAGCCTTAAAGCCAGGATGGGTGAGACAATACATCAGGATGCATTAACCTTATGTAATGCCGGAGAAGCAGAACTGACGTAAATAGAGAGCTGGAACGTCTGTAGTTATATACTGTTTTGATTCTCAAGTGGACCGTATCTGCCAGGACTCACTGTGCTGGTATTTGTTTTTCTGTACCACTCAAGGTGATTCAGGTTTGTCCTGCATTCCTTCTGCTGAAGGGAATAATGTCTGGTTTTAAGCTCAGGCGATACAAACTCTCGCTGTTCCCTTCCCATCATTTAGATCTCTACTGAATTGCACCATCTCTGGCAGTGTATTATCAAGAGCTGGGTTGTTTCTTTGATCCTTGATTTCTTTTCAGTAAAATTGGGAAGGTTTTCTACTGGCTAATTATGCTGTTCTACGACAGCAGTCCTGTTAATCAGACTGGAATACTCGGATAAGAAGTTAAACCTGTATTAGTAGATAGCCTGGAGTGTTTTGCAGGAGATGCCTCTCTGAGAGGGGACTGTAGCCCAGCAGAGGAATGTTCCCTGCATGTATTTTCTAATCACTGCTTGCATATGAATCTAACTGACATTTCTTAAGTGGGTGAAAACTGGAAGTAGCCAGGTTGTAGATAAGGCTCTATGAATGTCTACCTTAGAGGAAAGAATGCAGAGTCCCCTCATTCAGGCAGATGATTGTGCTCTTCTCCAGGAGATCAGTCTGTTCCCTGCAGTGCTGAAACAAACATTCCCATGTTCATAGGGCTGGGGATGGCTTCATCAAATTGCAGATCAAGTCTGCTTCTGCCTCCCCTCCCATAAAACAGTACACGGAACTGCTACTGAATCAGCCATCCCATCTGGTACTCACTGAAACCAGAGAGAGCTGAATCACCACATCAAAGAGTCAGAGCTGGTCCCTCAATTGATGGATTTGTATCTTGAGATGTGGGAAACATGCAAAGGCCTTAGCAGTGTCCATGTGTCATTGAAGGCAGCAGAGTGGTGCTGATGTACAGCAGCTGAGATTCAGCATCCTCATTTGCTTTGTAATGCAGCCTTTGGACAAGTAATTACAGATTGTACATGAGCACGCATAAGAAATGCACATATTTTCTCTTAGGATAAAAGGCTCCTTCCTTCTTGTGTAGTTTTAGGGGAGTTTTTCCATTTCTTAAGTACTGTAAGTATGTCTCACTTCTATCTCAGGACTGAACTGATGTACCAGCCTGTCAGCTCTCTATTTCTGTTACTTCACAGGCTTATAAAAGAATGTGTGCCTGATTCAGGACTCCCACAGTGCTTAATCCTCCACCCTGAAAAGCTGGTGTTGCATCAAGCACTTTGTCTTACTCTGATTAGTCTTTGATGTCAGTAAAGCAATAACACAATCAAGTCTTCCTGCCTTTGTTGTGGTGCAGTTTTGATGAACAAATTAGTTCATGTTTTTAGACTGCTGTGTTAGATGAGTGTTATTTGGGCAGGGTATTGACAATCTGTCGACGTCTATACTAAACTCACTAGTTAAAATCCAGATGAAGAGGAAGACAGAGGGAAGCTTTTTCCTACCTACTACAGTTACCAGTTGCTAGCAGGTAATTTTATCTTCTTTTGCTTAGTTGGTTGATTCTGCTTTGCTATAGGCAGTGAATATACTTCTAAATGCCTGGCAACAGTGATCTGACGTCAGTCCAGACACACTCCTGAGCCACAGAAATAGAGTCAACGTGTCAGCGTGTTCTGTAAGCAACCAACATGATGCTAGTGCAGGGATAGACACTGTCTCAGGCTGCCTCACTGCACAGAGAGATGAAAACATGATGCTTAGCCTGGCTAGAGAGGGAGGTTATAGACAGTGCTGGTGGTGGGTATGTGCTGAGGGCATGGGCCTGAGCACAGCAATAGCTGTTTCCCTACAAGAGCAAGTGACTGATTGTCACCCAATGACAACTTCTGTGCACAGCAGAGTGCCAGGGACACTGTCTTCTATAGAGCCAGATGCTATTCCATGCAAGGCAGTGGTTCCTGCTTCCCGGAGGACCTGTGGAGTGATTACTGGAGTGAGTTACCACTCAGCCGGTTGGCAGCATCTTGTCTCAGTGACTCCTGGTTCTTCTGGGCTCCCACAGTTTCTCAGAACATGAAGTTTTCCTAAAAATATATATGTACTTTGGAAAGTGAAGATGCTTTGGGTTGTGGCTGATGTGCGCATCTATAGAGAATCCTTATAGAGCATGACTCTGCAAATGCACTTGTGCTCCCACAGCAAGTACTGGGAGCATAACTGAATGACAGTTTTATCTCATCTGTAGTAGGTTTTTTGTGTAGAAGAACATTAAATCTCTTCTTGTTTGTTGTTGATGCTTGCTGCAGAAATGTTTGAGGCGGGCAAGGACTTCAGTAGGAGATAACTTGGCAGAAACTGAAATCCTGCACACCAGCTCTTCAGTGCAAATTGCTCCTTCATGGATTCATGTGGAGCTGTTTTCATTTGCTTGTCTGTTGCTGCTGCCAAGGAACCAGCCGTTGGTCCCAAATAGCGCGGACTGCTGCAGGCTTGCTATAGAACGGTCCAGGGCTGTTCCCGTTCTGCAGTGAAGAGCAGAGGTTGGGCAACTCCCTGCTGAGCCTGGGCTGGCGCTGTGGGTTTCCATGCTGATCTCTTAGTGGCATCTAGTGTTAAACACATGTAACGGCGTCTTCTTGCAAACGCTGGGCCTGCAGTAACCTTCAGGACTTCCCTTTGGAGATAGCTCGTAGGCCTCTCTTCATGCAGAATAGCCACTGACATGAGGGCTGTGGGCTTCGACCTTTTAGAAGAACCCATTTCTAACTCCCTTCTTCTCCCTACATCCCAGTGCTTGCCTTAGGTTTCTTTTCCTCCCAGTACAGTTGTAAAAGTTTTGCTTCTCTGGGTGGGGTGGAACAATTGAATGGATTCTTTGTTAGAACAAGCCATCAAGACAATGAACACGGTGTCTGTGTTCATGCTGCTGCCTGTGCCACCCCATTCCTGCAAGCAATGAGAACCAAGCCTACTTTGCTGCCCTTTTTCTTTCATGCTCCCCTTTAGACAAGAAAGAAGCCCTGAATTCAGTGTATTATGTGACTGCTGCACTGCATGGAGCCAGCGTACTCCCTTGAAGGTCTACATACGCAAGAGGGGTGCAAGACTTTGAATGTCATCTAACCTTTGATTTCTAGAATGGAGGGGTTCCCAGGAGAAGCATTCAGTCTCTGGAGAATCAAAACTGAATGAGCCTTTACAATAAATTCCCTTTAAAAAGAAAGCCAGAGAGAACTGATTTCCAGAGGCCATTTAAAGCTCTGCAGAGTCTCTTATCAGCAGTACTGCATGCATCAGGCAGTACCCTGGATTATTGTGTGGGTATTGTTCCTTCATTTTGGCTCCCCATATTGTGAATCTGTCTCTTTCCTCTTTTTCAATGGGAGGAAAGGGAAATAAGAAAGTTGAAGAAGAAAAATTAGCAAGATAAAGCTCATAAAAAGAGTTAGTATTAGATGAATGGAGAAATTCTTAGGACAATGAATGTGTCATTCATGTGCCCATTTATTCCTATGCAAATGGAACTGAGTCACAAGAAGCATACAGTTTTATTTTTCTATTCTGAAGGGCTCATCACCTAATAAAACTCTGTGCTTGTTCAGAGCAGTCCCTATAGAGATCTCTGAGCTGCTTAAGCAAATAAAGCAAGCCCTGCAAGTCAATATAGGGGATTGTCTTTATTGAGGATGCAAAGAATACACTGTATCCAGAACCCTTCAGCTGTAGATTGGTACTTCTGACGAGTTGCATATAACCATCAATTGTTTGCAACAAACCGCAGCTTTATTGGTCCATACTGAGTGGAGATTAGTCTGAGTCACAGAATATGTGTCTGGGTATCAGACTGGGGGACTTCTTGAGTGCCTTTGTTTGTGATTAGAAACTGCAGCATTAAACATTAGCTTGAGCTCATCAGTTCTAAGATCTTGATTTTATATTTTTCTTTATCAGCATTGACTTATTATTTGAGAAAGAACTGCAGATAACAGAGACAAGCAGGTGGCTGACTCCTGTGCTAACCGAGGCAGATCCTTCCACTGTTGCTGCTATCTGTCCACCTGAATCCACATCTTCCATCACCAGCTGAATGGTGATGACTTTTCTTGTAAGGAGCAACCTCTGAACCAAGGCAAAACAATGACCTTTTCTTATAGAATGCATCTGAACTCCTTAGGAAAACCCACTGTGCTCCTGCATGTAACAGGCTTCCAACTGAAATAGGTGTTTTTAACTTGATTTTCGTAGTAATACGTTTCAGGTAGACTCCCAGGAGCAGAGGAAGAAACAGAGGACAGGTTTTTAAAAAGGAATTATTGATTGCAGTCTGCTGAAGAGAACCCCTAAGAATTATTGGAAGCTCATTTCCAGCCTTGGAAATGTTGATTAAATCTGACCACCTCACCCCTGCTGAGGACACTGTCGGGAACAAGCTCTTCGGACATTAAAGATGTAAGATGTACATTAAATATAAAGCAGTCGATAGCCATGATTCAGCTGTGATGGATGGATACCACCAGCACTGCACGAGGGCTTCTGCTAACTGGCACTTTGGAATTAGCCAAGGTTCTTCATGAAAATGCCTGCCAGCACTTCCTCCTTTTCATCTCTCACACGATGTCAGAGAGGAGGGAGGAGCACAAAAGGAAAAGATGAATTCAGAGTCTGCAGGTCTCTTGCTACCTGTTCCAGTGTAGTTGTGCCGTAGTGGCTCTGGTTGAGAGCTGTGGCCTGTATGATAGCAGAGAAGCAGCAGTAAGGAAGAGAAAAGAAAAACTCCACCTGGATTCCTCCTGGTGTAAGTAAGCAGTTTCTGTCTAAGCTACTAAACTATAGGCTAGAGCACAAAGTATCCTCCAGTGATGACCACTACCTGTAGCTCATGCTGCTACCCCCAGAACTGTGCTGAAATCTTCATCTTGTTCGTCTGAACATTCCTACTGGTGTCATCTCAGCTTTTCAAGTGCTGGCAAAACACCTTTCTATCTGTTTTTAGTGCTAAACTTTCATCACAGCTTTACTTGCTGGTCCACGTGTTGTAATTACATATTCAATAACCTTTTCCTTTATCCTTCAGTCTTTTGCAATGAAATGCCTCTTGAAGAATGCCACAATGGCAGCAGTAACCAATCTACTATCAGGAAATGAGCTGAGCTCTCTTGTATCTCACTGATTATAAACCCAGTTTTAATTTTCCATGGTAAATGGGAACAATATCACATAATAAGCCCCCCACTACCTTAGCATTGAAATGAAGTATTTGATCAGCAATACATTTCTCTAAAACATTCATTTCCACAGTAATTATTCCATCAGAGAGCACAAGGGGCATATTCACGGTGTGAATGGTGCCATTAAACAGATATTGCCCTGGGGACACTTTTTTGCTGTTCCAAATCTAGCCAAGTTCTCAGCTTCCTTTTCACAGTTCCAAACCATTCATGGAGCTGCTACAAGCAATTGTTTCTATAGAAAACATTATTAGAAAGTGTGTGAATGTTTTTTAATCTAGTTACAAAACTATAACCCTGTGACTATTTAGTCCTGCAGAAATCCACAAAGACTTCAGTCTTTTTGAAGGAACAGTTCCTTGCTCCTTGCTTTTCATCATTCTTCATTTGTGAAGCTCACAGCAGTAGCTGAGGGAGGTTGAAATAACCCTGAGTTTGACTAGATACCGGCCTCAGACACATGCACAGATTTCCTTCTCCAGTGCTCTGATGATGAGTTGATAATGGTCATTTCTTGGGGAAGTTTCTGCTCTGCTTCAGACACCTAATGAAGAAATCCTGTGTCTGCCCCTCTGGCCACCCCTCAGAACTTCTGTTAGTGCAAATCCTTGTCCGAACACTCTTCCTGGTGGAGAACTGCTCGTTTCCAGCAGCTGACAGTGTGTATTTTGCTGATGCCTTGAATGTGCTGACTTTGCTTGTGGTGTTTTCTGGCAGGCCCCTACCTCATCAGCTCTGTTGCTGACAGGACAAGGTAGCAGAGATCTTTGTCTTTCTTCACAGGTTTTGTAATAGAAGTGTGCAGTACTGGAAGTCTATTTCTGTCCAACTTTTTGTTCTTTTATTCCCTAGAAACAGCCACAAATTCCAGGGCAGCAGTTTTGATTATGAGATTTTACCCAAGGCTATTGACTTGTGAAACCTTTCATCAAACATGCAGCAGTCCTTCAGGCAAAGGGAATTGCGAGACAACCTCTGCCTAAACCTTCTGCTGACCTCTTTAAAAGAAGCTTAACTGCAAGATAAAACCATTTAATATCCAGCTGTTGGGAAAGATCATTGTGACTTGAAATATATCAGTCAGATGCTCTCCAACAGAAATTGATGTCACAGCCCTTTCTGACATTACCGAGATCAGCATTTGGTGCATGGAATGTGAGAAGCGAGCAAACTAATTTCTTCCACTGAGGCTGTGCTGATTTACATGTGTTGAGGAGCACAAGCACTGAAGGAGTTACTAACAGGAAGAGTAAGGTCTGGCTCCAGCAGTAATTCATTCATGAGCTGAAGAGTTGGATTTGCTGCTGGCCCATGAGGCTCTTCCTCAGTGCACGTGGCAGTAGGAAATGGACTCAAGTGAATTATAGGTGATGAAGATAGTTAAAAGCAGTTTCACAAGTAAGATCTCTGAATGCTTTACTACTTGAGTATTATTTCCCATTGTGTTGCATTTCAGGATTATTGGATTTGGGACTTAATACCTTACTTCTGTAGGTACTGTTGGCCTTCTCGCATTCAGTTGGTGCAGACAGGTAAATGAAGGCATGCATCATGCTGTCACTTGCAGCTCTGAACATACTCTGAAATGGTGCAGATGTAGTGTTACTCCTCGCATTTTCTAATGAAGCAAATATCCTCCCGAGCTTTGCAACTAATGCACAAGTTGATTGTGTGATTGATGCTTTCATTTGCATGGATAGAATTCATGTCTGAACAAAGGGGAGAGATCACCATCTGGATAAAATGCAGAGTAGATGAGAAGATTCTTCTATCTTGCCTTAAAAAGAAACAGATGGAGGAGGGGTAGGGAAGCTAAGCTTTGAAATTTTAATAAACTCAGACATAAAAATACAGCACTATTAAAATGGAAAGCCAGCTAACTGATTCCTCAGAACCTGCACATCTGACTTAAGAATACATCAAGGCAGAAATTGCCAAAGCTGCCTGAGGGTTCTTATAGTCCCCATTCCTGTTTAATTGAAAAGGAGTCAGGTTTCAGGAGTCGGACGGCTTTGGAAATATTTGCACAAAATCATGAAACAGAAATGGTTACATTTAATCTAGAATTCCTCTTGGGAAATGGTGATAAACCTGTCTAACAGTTACCCTGCTCCGCACCGGATTACCCCCCTCGGCAGCAGTAAAACTGGATTGCAGTCAACAGCTCTACCCCCAGCACTGACTCGGAGGGAATCCAGGGAAGCTATGTGGTGCTGTCTGTTGTCATGTCCCATGCTGCACTAGTCATAGCAATTGCTGCTGCTCAGGGCAAGGAAGGTCCTCTTGACCTCACCAGGAAATCTGTGCATGCCCATTATTTGAGTGCGGATCCTGGAGTCCTTACTACGTGGTGCTGTCTGTTGTCATGTCCCATGCTGCACTAGTCATGGCAGTTGCTGCTGCTCAGGGGAAGGAAGGTCCTCTTGACCTCACCAGGAAATCTGTGCGGATCCTGGAGTCCTTACTGGGAAGATTTTGAATGTTGCTGAACCCAGCTGAGTAAAACCATGTGAAGACAGTGCCTGTGGAGCTTCTGGATTTGAGCTGATAAGCCTGTGTGGCACAGTGCTGGGGACATTCGGTTTCAGGTCTTTATTAACTAGCAAAATCTAAGCCTGAATGGCTTTCTGAAAAACTTTAGATTCATTTCAACAGGAGTTAGCTTTTGACTTACTTCTGAATTCCTACGAGGCACCTTTTAGCATCATTAAGCATCTGAATACCTTTGCAGATCTGTCTCTGAGACATACATCAGTTTTGGACAGGAAATCTCCTGTCCATGGCAGATAAGTGTGTTTTCATATGCAGTCAACCTCCCAGGGAATTTGCTCCTCTGTTCTATTCAGAGAAATACTCTGGGCCCTGCTTAAGAAGCAATTTATACTGCATATAAACCAAAGAAACAGTGAACACCCATTCATGTCAGACCTTGGGTCAGTGAAGCATGCACAGAGCTGCTATGTATTTCCTCCAGTGAAGATGGTTTCTTTCCATCACTGCAGGAAGATGGAGCGTACTGGGATGGATGTGTGCAAGAGAGAGATGTTGCGATAATGCATGAGCTGGTGTTGGTTCCCCAGTCCTTTGGTTACTCTTTATAAGTTTGTCCTACCTTAGCTCCATGTGATGATCAGAGGGTGGGTTATAGAGGTATAAACCTTAGTTAATGCATGCTTGCCCTTTGTTACAGCCATGCTAGTGCAGAATGATCCAGAAAATCAAGAGTGCAGTGAAACTGGTGCAGGTAAAGAGAGAGTTTGTTGAAGAATGGTTTAGAAATATCTGTTACTTTAACAGAACAACAAAATGAGCTGACAGTACTGTCAAACCAAGTACAAGACTAGCATTATTATACAAGGACTTGCAGTAAAGTATTCTGCTATCTGAGATCTTCAGATAATATGTTAAGTATTGTTCCATGATAAAACATGTGCAGGCAGATGCCTAAAACCACTCTTTTCTCCTATTTGTGGTCCATGTGTGTATTTGCATATTTAATTGCTTTATCTGGCTTATCTGCTGCTTTGTATTTATGGTTTCTGCTGGTGATCAAGGGTCCAGTTCTTATCCAGAGCTGATCATTCGTCAGCTACAGGGATTGACTTATTAAATGAATGAACAGATGCTTTAGTTGTAGTGGTAGTTTTGTAGGTGCTGTGCTAAACCCACTGACTATTCTGCTGAACAGCATGGGTTTATTAGTTTAGGTTTTTCTCCACACTGTTTCCACATCCTTTCTCTTGCTTTGAATGCAACCCGCTTGACTCAAGTGCCAGCCTTCTGGTTTGCATATGCAGAGATCCAAGCTAGACAGGATTCAGGCTGGCGACTAGAAGAGTTCTGAAGTGTTAGATCGCAGGAAAAACCTTTTCCCCTTCCCTTTTCCATTCATTCAGTGGTCGTCTGTATATTCTTTAGCTACTGTAGTTCTTATGTAGAACACAGGAGGGCACTAGAATTACGTGCCTTAGAGTAAGTACTTCAGACCTGTTTCTAATCACGGACTTCGCGATGACTGTTAACTTCACATTTGAAATGCTGAGTTTAGATAAAAGTTTTACTTCATCAGACTGATAATTTACAAATATGCCGTTCCTTCAACTGTGAAGAAAAAAGACCCAGGAGTAATATGACATCCTTAAGTGCACTTAAAATGTGAATGGACCTTAGTCGCCCCATTCTCCCCAGCTCTGATCTGGAACATGACCTAACTACTGTGGTTTTGATGCGGGGTTTATATATAGCGAGTTATTCTCTGATTAGAATTGAACTATATCTCCTGCTCCTGTTTGGGGCAGAGAAGAACAGGGTCCAGGCTGTTCACACAGCCCTGTTAAACAGCACTTGAGCGTTAAAGAGAAGGAAAAATGTATTTGGTGATATAAAAGTGAATGAAAGGCTTTCTGAAATAAATCCTCCTTTCAGGGATAGCTGAGATTGTTTCCTTCGTGTGCTCCTGACATTTGCAAATCTTGATTTCACCTGAAGATTCCTGGGTTTGTAGTGAAGATGCCTGAGCTGTGCCAGTATTTTCCAGGCCAGGTACAGCAAATTCTTGGCAGCAAATGAAAAACGGGGCAAAGCATGAAAGATAGGCAAGTGGTAACTAGAGTAGTTGGTTTTATTACTGAAGTAGGGAAAGTTGGTGAATGTGACATTTGAACTAACTTGAAGTGTTAGCACACACATAGCACCTTGAATTGCAGCGAGGAATGGATAGCTTGAAGCACTGAAACCCTTTGGGCATCACTGGAGCAGCCCTCCAGGAGCAGATGGAGTGTTCCCTGGGCAGGATGGAATGCAAAACCAGCGTGGCTTGCTCTATGCAAGGGCCACGGAAAAGCCATATCCCATTCATAGCAGGAAGCATTTGGGAATCCAGGCAGTCCAAGATCAGAGCAGAGAGGCCTAGAACAACCCGTTCGCTTGTCTGGCTAGCCTGGCTACATTGCTCTTCATGATAAGGTCTCAAAGTGCTTCACAGTGTTAAGCTTCCATAAAAACAGTCTGGGTGAGTCCTCCAGAGTAAAGGGATTTGCAAAGTATCTATTTGCTTGGATGCCCCCATCCTGTGGCAAGGGGATGGGCTCCAGGCAGTGCCCTGTGCTCTCTGTGAGCCCCCAGCTCTACAAGAGCACCCCAAGGACTGGGGCAGTACTAAATCTTTAGCTAGAGCTGCAGGGTTTTGTGCATAAGAACAATGACTGCAGATATGTGCCAGTACAACATCTGATCATGGTTGGCTGGGTTGAATTAGTGTTTTATAAATGCCAGTTAACCAGTTCCAGTTAACTAGCTGCATGTCTCTTCTGTTTTCATATCCTGCACGTTGACATACTGTGTTGAAGCTTCAGGTGCGGTTTCAGTACTGAAGGAGCCCGCGTTTAGCCTCTAAGCAGCAGAGTTCTCATGTGCAGTGGTTCAGATGTACACATCTGCATGTAGTTGGGAGCATCTCAGTCATGTCATGAGCAGCCCTGGGGGAAGATCCAAGCATCATTTTAGAGAAGGGTTTGGCCTTCTGGTGGAAACTGGGTGTAACATTTCTGCACATGACAGCTAGATGAGTAACGTGCTGTGTGTGTAACATATTCATGGGCCACACATTCTTGACAGATGACAGATCACCACATATTGTTAGAAAAACAATTATACAATGATGCTGTAGCTAATAGTGATATCAAGTGTCCTTATTGGTCAAAATTCTGCTTGCAAGGACAAGTTTATTTGTTAGAGCAAATATAAGTAATGTATTACTGAGATTACTCTGCCACTTAGAGGCACCAGTGAAGATCAAGGCAAATTAAACTTACTGGAAACACAGGTGGGAGAGTCTGGAGTATGGAACATGGGGCAGGGATCTGGGTTGAGACCAGGCACTAAGAAAACATGTCGTTCCTTGGAGCACCAGAGATCTGGTGAGAACCTGGATCTGCTCGGCTCGGGCCTAACTCTTTGTGAACCATCTGCTGCTGCGACTTGCAATGCTGCTGCGTAATTCAGGGCCTAAGGGGTAGGTGTTACTGACTGTCCCCCTCCCAGGTTGCCAGCCCAGAAGCCAGCCAGTCTGGTCGAGGTCTGAGCACCAGCCCTGCCCTATCATCAAGTCCCAGTGCCCAGCACCACGCTTAAGTGGAGGTTTAAGGTCATCGAGTGCCAAGTCAATCTTACAAACAAGAACATTGTGTCTTTAGCAGAGTGCACTCCTGTGACCATTCTGCTAAACGTGTGGAGTGCTTTTAAAATAACCCTTTTGTTTTCATAGAATCACAGCTTGGTTTGGGGTGGAAGGGACCTCAGAGCTCATCCAGTTCCAACCCCCAGTGGACACCTTCCACTAGAGCAGGTTGCTCCAAGCCCCCGTGTCCAACCTGGCCTTGAACACTGCCAGGGATGGGGCAGCCACAGCTTCTCTGGGCACCCTGTGCCAGCGCCTCAGCACCCTCACAGGGAAGAGCTTCTGCCGAAGAGCTCATCTCAGTCTCCCCTTGTCCTGTCACTATGTGCCCTTGCCTAAAGCCCCTCTCCAGGTTTCCTGCAGCCCCTTTAGATACTGGAAGGCTGTTCCAAGTTATTAATGAATGACTTTTACAGATCAGCGGCAGAATGTCTGCGCAGCTCCCAGCAGTGACCCGCGGAGCAGCGAGGGGCGGCATCCCCCATCCCGCCCTCCCCACTGCCGCTTCCCCCCGGGGTCCCCGTTCTCTCCCCGGTGCCCCATCAGCAGCACCTCGCGGCAGCGCCGGGCCGCGCTGCGGGGCGGGGCGGGGCGGGAGCAGGTGATCCCCGCCGGGGCGGGCAGCGCCGCCGCCTTCCCCCTCCTCCCGCCGCCCGCCCTCTCCTGCGCCCGGCGCGGCTCCGAAGTTGTGCGCTGCGGGAAGTTTGGTGCCATGGCGGAGCGGCGCGGGGCGCCCGGGCCCCGGCAGCGCGGCGGGGCGGCGGCGGGGGGGCGGCCGCGCTGAGCCGAGCCGCGCAGAGCCGCGCCGCGGGGACCGCCGGCATGGCCCGCTGGATCCCCACCAAGCGGGAGAAGTACGGGGTCGGTGAGTGCCAGCCCGGGCCGCTCGGCCCCCCCTCCAGCCGCTCGCTGTCCCTTCCGCGCTCGTCGGGCTCCGCGGCTCGGCCCCGGCGTCCCTCCGCGGGTCCTTCCTCCATCTCCAGCCCTTCCTTCGCTGCTGCGCACCCCTGGCTCGCTCCGCTCCGCGCACTCTCTCGGTTCTCCCTTCGGCTCGCGCTCTCTTCCACTTCCAGGTTCAGCAGCGGGTGGTCACTGTGAGCCCGCAGGGATGGAAGCAGCGGTGTGTGTCCCGTTCGCACCCTGGGAGCGCGGGGTTGCTGGAATCATGAGTGTTCAGGACTGGCCTTTCGAGTTTTGCCTCTTCAGCATGTTTTACAGTGAAGGGTGCTCTAACGTAGCAGCAAAAAGTGACTGTTTTCTTGTAAAGATGTGGCTAGAAAAAGTGCTGACCGGATAAGGAGGTTGTAATGAGTGAATTCAGGACTGTGGGTGACACCTCAGCAAGGGGTGGAAATCTCGACAGAGGGTGAGGCATGGGGAAAGCTTGATGGACACCTTGTGCCTTCTGCCCTGTCTCCTTCATGTGTGAAAGGAGGCTGTTGGGTGCTGGCTCACTTTTCTCTAGGAGGAGCATAACCAATGGTGTTGCTGGTAAGTTCTCCTTTTCTTGAGAGTTTGACAGATTGAAACCGCCCAGTTTTGAGGTTGCTTGTGAGGCTGGGCAGAGAACAACAGACCGGAAACCACTAATGACACAAACAGCTTATGATTGTTTTAATGAAGAGTGATCTTCTGTGCTCCTTGTTCCACAGTGGACTTCTTGATGTGAGAAAAATGTTGAAGTTCATGCTTGCAAAGTGTTAACTGCCCAGCTCCCCTGAGGTTGTTCATTCCAGCTCAGGCTGTGAGTTTAAAGGTAAAGAACCTCATCCTGCCCTGTATTTCACCGAGTGCATTTGAAATGGGTTCCCCACGTGATTTCACGGCGGCTTTGCAGAGAGGCAGCCTGCTTCTTGCAGGACTGTGGCTTGAGCTTCCCGGCTGTTACACACAGCACAATCTTATCTGCTTTCTGCTCTGGTAACTGGGAGGGTGTGGAGTATCGTGCGCCCTGAACTTTGTTTCTTCTGTGCAGGTAACAGCCCAGGCTGTTTGTATAGGGGAGCCCGTTTGTACGACTTGAAGAGGTTACTCTGAGCATCAGGAACTAAAAGGTTTCGGTATTGGATTCAAACTCTGTAATGCTGGTACGATAGGCTGGATTATGATGGGTTTTTGAAGCACAGCTTTGAGCAAGGCTCTTCTACCTGAAGAATGGCCTTGGGCAGTGGGATGAATCAGAGGCACTCCTCTGGCTTCCTTTTTATTAGCTTCCGGGGTGGTATTTTGTGCTGGCTTGAGCCAACTGCTGCTGACAGCTCCTCTCCCCGAAAGGGCACTGGCTTGTGAGTAAGCAGGGTGGGGGATGAACTGCCTCTGCCCGCACGTCCCCTTACACCTGTGTGTTCAGGCAGCTTCAGATACTTCTTGCCCGTGTGTGCAGACACATGAACCAAGCTGACACAGAGTCTGTAATGCTGTAGCTCGTGCATTTAATTTGCAACCAGAACTGGTAGGATTAACACACAGGCAGTCAACAGAAGTATTTGTGCAGAGACTGGCTTTATCAGGCAGCATTGATACATGGCATTAATGGAATAGTAATATTGCCTGTGGCAGCACCAGTGTGGCAGCAGGGCCAGGGCAGGGATTGTTCCCCTGCACGGGGCACTGGTGAGGCTGCACCTCGAGTCCTGTGTTCAGCTCTGGGCCCCTCACTGCAAGAAAGACATTGGGGTGCTGGAGCGGGGCCGGAGGAGGGAATGGAGCTGGAGCAGGGCCTGGAGCACAGTGGGACACAGAGGGACCTGGGGGGTTCAGGTGGAGGAGAGAAGGCTCAGGGGGACCTGATCGCTCCCTACAACTGCCTGAGAGGAGGATGGAGCCAGGAGGGAGCTGGGCTCTGCTCCCAAGGAACAAGGGATGGGAGAAGAGGAAACGGCCTCAAGCTGCACCAGGGCAGGTTTAGATGGAGCTGAGGAACAATTCCTTCCCCAGAGGGTGCTCAGGCGTTGGAACAGGCTGCCCAGGACAGTGCTGGGATCACCGTTCCTTGGAAGTGCTTAGAAATAGTGTATCCGAGGCCCTTAGTGAGATGGCCTTGGCAGTGCTGGGGCAGTGCTTGGGCTTGATGATCTTTAAGGTCTTTTCCAACCCAGTCGATGCTATGATTGTCAACTTGAGGCTTGCAGGCTTGTCAGGTTCCCGTCTGCAGTTGCATCCTGTGTGGTGGTCAAGCTTGTGCTCAGGTTGATTCACTCACTGATTTTGTGCTGACTTCAAAGCAGTTGGTGAGGATTGAGAGGGAAGTGTGAGCTGGTGGGGCCAGTAATCTGCCTGCTGACCAAGGTACCTGCTGGTGCCAGTTAGCAAGGTGGTTGTAATGAGGGTAATGCCCCTGGTTTGTGCGATACAGGCCATGGGATGGTGACAACTCCCATTCACTGGTAGCATGGCTAAGTTGCTAGTTGTGAAGTGTGAAGATACAAGTTCTTTTCGGACACATTGTGGCTGTCAGTGTTCTGTGCTTCGGAAACATGGAACTACTTGCATTTATTTTAAACATAACCCTGTAAATCATACCAAAGCAGTAAGAAATTCCAAGAAGTACACAGTGTGATTCAGTGTCACTTGTCTGCTGCTTGCATTTCAGTTCAGAATGGTTTATGTCCTGAATTATATTCTACACACTTTGTTGATTGTTGGGTTGTTGATTGTGGGTTCAGATTGATTTGCTGCCTTCTAGTTTGTCCTCAATTGGATAAGCTTTTACTATGGATAGTACAGATGGCATATGGACTGTGTTTGAAATGGCAGACAGCAGAGAGTGCAAGATTGGGAACTGCAGCACTTTTAGGGAAGCATACGTGAGAGACAAATGGTTTACACTTTCTCACTTGCAGTGGGTTTGCAATGCAGTAACAGATGGGATTTTGGAAGCTTCAGCCTTGTAGAAGGACAAAACCATGGCAGATCATATGATGGGCAGCATCTTGCCTCTTTAAGCGGTGGAATTTTTTGGGTCTCACAAAGCTTCCTTGCAATGTGCTTCACCTCTTATTTGGGAAGGGAAGATACTGTCGGGAAAGGTTGAGAAACTTTGGGACAGCTTCTTTCCCGGCCTCTTCGCATCCTGTGCCAGGGATTCCCATTTTGTACTTCAAGTGTCTGCATACATGGGTGACTGTTAGGAAAGCAATGGCCTGATTTCATCTGATTGCAGAAGTGTGGCCACTTGCTACGGCTACAGTACTTCAGCCATGCCACCAAAGAAACTGTTTGTTATAGTGGCAAAAAGCCTTTGAGTTTCAGTCCATTATCTTTTATTTTATTGGGGTTTTCCCCCTTTTTGAACTGTTTCTTTGCTAAACTGGCAGGTGATTACCCCTGATGGTCATTTTCAAGCCATTACCTCTTTCCCTGCTGCAGGGACCGGAGCATGGGACTGTTCTTGTCGCGAAGAAGTATTTACTTTGTCGGAATACCGTGTGGTGCTTGAGTTATAATCAGCTGCGTCATGTCTTAGGAATGGCAGTAATTTTTCAAATGTAAACCAGTGCCTGCCAGCTACACTTGTGATTTATGGGAGCAGAAATGCAAAGGAGCAGAAAGGAAGAGAGAGTGCTGCAGAATATGATTTTCTTACTAATGGTTTGATTTGTGGTAACTTCTGATATGCTGAAGCCATCAGCTCTTGGCTCCATGTTCAAACCTCGTATATCTTCTGCAAAGGTGGCTCAATACAGTCTGATCAAAGGAGTTTCACAGGCCTGACAGTAGCGCATCATAGAATCATAGAATAGTTAGGGTTGGAAAGGACCTTCAGATCATCTAGTTCCAACCCCCCTGCCATAGGCAGGGACACCTCCCACTAAACCAAGATTAGAGCAAAACTATTTGTTTCAACTTGCTGCTTGCCTTGTGCCTCCCATTCCTGCAGGATGCTTCTAACTCAAGTCCACTGTTGTGTATCAGGTCCCTGACAAGGGCTCTAGAAGGATGGAAGAGCCCATTCGTACTGCAGAAGTGTGCATCTTCCTTTCCGTTGATAGAAACACTCTATACTCGTTTTTCCTTCCTTTTGTTTTATTGTGGTTTGTGTCCAAATTGTCTTGTTGATGGCAATCCCAGCATCGCTTCCAGCAGGGAAAAGTGAAAACCTGGCATTGCCGACAGCAGAAAGTTTGACTCCTCAAAGTAGTGGGCAGCACTTTCTTCCTGATCTTGTTCCCCAGTTCTTACTGCTGTGTCTGTGGTTTAGTTGATGTGCAGGTTGGAGATGCTGCTTCTCACTTCCACAGTCCGTCCTAGTTTTTGTTAATCCGCATTATCCTGAGCCTATTTCCTCTTACATTTTGTGATTACTACTCTACTCCTGAAGTAGTTCCCTGTGAAACTAATCCTGTGGACTTCAAAGACATTGCTGACATGAACAAGACTTGTCACCATTCCTTTTCTTATTCTTACTTTGAAAAGCAACATTTCTAGAAGCGTCTGGTGACTTCTGGAGGTGTTGCTGCAATTAAAGTGGATCCCGTTCTGGAAAGTGCTGAATCTGGGCAAAAAGTTCCTTGAGATACAGTGGAGATAATAACAGCTTCCTGCTCTTGGGAAGCTTGGTACTTTGATCCTCTAATAATAGAACAGTTTATCACTTCAGCTCTGAAGTTCTGATGCCGTTTCAGAATGTCATGGGCAAATAGTGGCCAATTAGTGCTGGGAGAGTGCTTTTTCCTTTTCCTTTTTTAATGCAAGGGTAAGTAGCTTTAATATTAGAGACCTCATTCTTGCAGGTCTCCATTCTCAGTGGGGGCATCAAGCTGCAGAGAGATGGAGCTTAATGTAAAGGTATAAAGTAGCTGTAGAAAGTGAAGGGAAAGCTGCAGTGCCAAATTCTTTATCTCCCTGCATCTTGTGCAGTTTAATGAAAACTGGTGTGCTTACTGCAGATCGGGAGTAGCTTGTTCCTCATTCATCCTGACAACAGAGGGATCAATATTCTTCTTTGGCTTTTTTCCTTCCAGAGCAAGACCTTTATTTCACAGCCAAGGTTTCCTGTTCCTCATTTCAGCACTGTTCTCCTGTTTGCCATTTGCTTGTTACCTGAGATAGGTGGCAAGATAAAACCGCTTGGGAGTGAAAGGGGTCTGGAGCTGTGGAGCTGTGCATCTCTGTGCAGTACCAGCTCTCTGAGTGGGGCTTGTGTCATTTTGCAAGCATGAATCACTGAAACAAACCACAGGCATCCATTGGGGGAGAGGAGTCTGTTAGGAAGCCCGTGTTGAATGGGAAGGGCTGGAGGTACAGAGGCCAACTGCAGTGCCTGTGGTTATGTGCATCAAGAGTACTGCCTGTCTCAGCTCTGCCAGCATGAGTTAGCTCAAGTGCTAGTTTCCATAGAGCGCTGTCCAGTGGAGGCGAAGAGTTTCTTGGCAGCATGTCCCAGGTTTCTTAAACTGCAGTGGGCAAAGCCATGCTATGAATTCTTCTCATTCAGATTGCAGGAGAGCTTGTCAGTCTCTTTCTGAGCGCATGGATGGAAAGGGGAAGGTGTTGAAGGCCTGAGAACAGTTGGACAAAGATATATGACTGGAATTCTGGTGGGTCACATTTATTTGCAGGTGATGAAGTGGGATCCCTTAGCTTTATATTCTCTGTGGGTCTATCAGCTTGAGTTTATAGTTGATACATACAGGTGTGATGCTAGCCAGGGACAAGGGGTTTTAACTCAAGTGAACTGTATGGTGAAGAGCAGCCTGTAGGCTGAGTTGGGCTCCATCCTCCACTGCTGTACTCGTTAGACCTCCTCTTCACCCTAACTCCCTCTGGAACGAATGCAGACAGCAGAACTCATTAGATAATAGCTCTCTTGGTTCTGTACAGTAGTATTTCCAGCCTTTCTTTCTACTCCCTTTGATGTTTAGCCCAGTAAGAACTAGGACAGTAGTTTAAAGCCAGTGGCATATTTACTTAATTCTTTTGAAAGTGCCACATGCTTTCAAGTTGGGAATTAGCTGAGTTGTCCAATTTATCAAGTGATGGGCTTTTGCTTTTACTAATCTGCTTGAAGATTTCATTGCTAAAGTTACTCTTGTACTTCATGTATCTGAACACCAGTTGCACGTCTGCAGGCTTAGAGGGGGAAAAGAAAGGTTATTACAGATAGATCTGGTAAAATTCATTTGCAACCTCTATACTGTAAATGAGCATTTGTTCCTTCACAGACCATAGAAATGGAAATGTTCCATGTCAGAGGTTACTCTTGTGGAAACTGGATTTTGGACCTCTGGTAGGTATATGCAGTTGTTAAAGCCAGAATGTCAGTACCACAATACTCAGAAGACCAAAGGGGTGGACCCCTTCTTTTGTAGAGGACAACCCAAAGACTGGTTATGTGCCCATTTTCTTCTACCTCTCTTTCTTTAAAATACACAGCACAGAGAAGATGGATAATACTTAAGTTTATTGAATTCCCATGATATCAGTAGGCCTGAACACAAACCAGATTCTGATTCAGCTGAAGCCAATGCAGTCCTGTTGATTTCTCTGCTCAAATGGTAGTTGGAATGGGGTTAAAATGATTGCTCTAAAAGGCAAGACTATGATTTAATATATTTGGGGGAGAATACTAATCATTCAGGCTAGATGTTACTGCTCAGATTTCAAAGAGGCAGGATAAAGCTCCAGGGCATGGAAGAAATGCACCTTACAATAATATCAAGCACCCTTTAACCTAATAAGATCTATAAGGCTCCTGTCATTGTGGTATCTAGTTCTTGTAGCCTCGCCAGGAGATGAAAAGGAGCAGTCTAGTCTTGTATCCTGCATGCTGAGAAGGTCACTGGGGAAAGCAGCTGAATGTACATCTTGGTAAAGGAATGAAGTGGTTAAGCACACTAGATGGATGTTTTGTGAAATTAGAGCTGGGAGAAGGTCAGCTTCGATAGCACCAGATCTGAGGTTTCTCTGTAGCAATAACAACATGGGGAGCTCTGCCTGCACTTTCTTCCTCCTTGAGCCAGCTTACATTGCTCAGCCTTGAGCACTGCTAACTCAGAATGGCAGTTCAGCATCACCGCCTGTTTCTGTGTCAACTGGAGGATGTGGCTCAGTGAAACTGCAGCATCTTCCAGCAGCTGGATTGAGAACCCTGAAGTCAAGGGCCACCTTCCAGACTGGACAAGCAGTGTGTTGTCATCTTTTTGCACTTGGGAGCTGCTTTTGGCACGCGAGTTCAAAGTGTCTGTTCATTGCACTGCAACACTGACATGCTACTGCATTTTTGGTTAGCTTGAATCAGCCACAGCTGAAACAGGCTGTAGCCTTAAAAACTGGTTTACACTGTGGCTAACACCTCGTCGTTTTATTGTCCCTTCTTATGTTTGAACGCTGCGAGGTGTTCTCACTGACTGCAGGAAGTAGATGGAGGCTGCTAATGCAGTGAGAACCAAAGCCAAGGGCATTTCTCTAAACCACAGCTGAAGTGATGTTGCAGAAAACCTTAAATGATTGTTGTGTAAAGAGGTATCAAGAGAACCTGATAAAGTCCACAGAAGTGTGAATCTTCAAGTAGAGAGGTTGGGCTGTTTCCTTTTTCCATCTGTGCATCTGCAAAAGGGGACATTTCATGATGTTCCAAGGAGACTGGAATTGCAGGCCTAGGGGGTTTTCATTGATGTTTTCTTCTGTCAAGCACAGATTGGGTATATTCAGGAGCAGGTTGGCTCTTACACTGCTAGTACTGATTTATTTCTCCATTGGCTCACACCACTCCCTCTTACTCCAGACATAAGCTGAGACAGATAATGCAGATTAATTCTTTATCTGAGCTTAGCATCCCTAAGGGCCCATTAGAGAGAAAATGATAAAAGGAAGTAGAGAGCCTAGTGAAGGAGATGCCACAGCCAACGATTTGTGCGTGGGTTACCCATATGTACAGTGAATGCATAGTAACTGTTGTGTGCTGTGGCTCTGCTCTATGTTATTCTGGTACACGTTTGCAGTAAGTTGGTCTGTGTGTATAAAAACAGCGGAGCTTTAACTCCATATTAAGATGGGTAGAAGGGAAAATTGAGCTTTGGGAGATGGGGGCTGTTGTGTAACTTTTGAGGGCAGGGCGGGTTATTGCAAAACCTGGGAGCCCCAAATTGATTCAGGGTGAAGGCAGAGTGGGTTCTGCCCAGGGTGTCTGTGTAAGTGTATTTGGAGAGACTTATTTTCGGGTGTATATCTCTGTCCTTTTTGCAGTCTAGATGCACTTGGAGAACAGAATCTCCCTTATTTTCGTACAGCTACTGTGGTATAAACACCGCAATAAATATTTAAGGGGGAGATGACTAATGGGAATTCTGCAGACATGAAAAGATGGAGATTATTTCTTTTTTGTTTATAATTAGTATATCTCTTGCTTTGGCAGTTCTGAATCTATGAAGCTATAATTAAAATACATAGACTAATTTGTCACTGGGTCTGCCACTTGCTCCAGAGCATTGTTATGGAACTGGCTGCGGTTTGAGTCTGTAGAGATTAAACACACAGGAGACCATTAGATCATCTAGTTGGAGCACTTGGGTGATGCTTGTGAAGCCATCCCTATTCCCAGGGGCTGAGTTTGTTCGGTTGGGGTTTTTTAAAGCAATTCAGGCTTTAAGAGATGAAACCATTGATCCTAGGGTCTGATCCACTGCATGACGGAGAGATGCGAGTATCCACAAGTTGATGATGGCATGACTGAAAGAGAAACTCTTCCTCAGTCCCAGGTTTCAAAATCAGTCTGTGCATGACACGCTTCAAAGCATTCGATTGTTTGCCCATCTCATCCCCAGGGTAATATTCTGTTATTCACAGGAAATCAGGAAAATCCTACCAGGTTTTGATGCACTGTGCATCAAAAGGAAGGCAGGCACCCTTCCTTGTCCTGGGCACACAGGCAGGTAGCACCCTGTTTGGGTTTGGTTATTGATATAGTCTTAGGTTGAAACTGCAAGTGTAGGAAGCAGAGACAGTGGATGTTCCTGCTTCTGAAAGGAAAGGAATGAATATAGAAACTCGATAGTTATTGAGCCCAAATTAGACAGGTGATGCCATACCCTCCTGCATAGGCAGGTGGTATGATTTCTCCATTGATTTAATACCCTTTCTTAAAATCATAGAACCCTGGAATGATTTGGGTGGGAAGGGACCTTAAAGCTCATTCAGTCCCAACCCTGTGCCACAGGCAGGGACACTTCCCACTAGAGCAGCTTGCTCCAAGCCCTGTCCTTGAACTGTTCCAGGGATGGGATAACCGAGTTTAAGGATAAGTAAAAGCCTTTCCAGGTGTATTCCTGTATGTAAGGCCAGCCTGAAATCTGAAGTACAGAAGATGTTAAAGGTCCACCTCCATCTCATCACATGTTTGACTCTGAGGTCTCATGATGGCTGTTAATGAAAGCATTTCCATCCGTGTAATCCTGCTGTTCTGCGTTATTTGCATTCAGAATGCTAAGCAGTCACTTGGAACTTTGTGTGGAACTCAGCATCAACCCATTCAGGAGTGATTTTTCTCATAACCAGTTAATGTGCATGTTTCCAGTGGTGAACTATGGCTTACTTTTTTGGTTTTGAAGTCATCTGACATCTGAATCTTCATTATGTTATTCTCAATTCTTCAGACACAAATTCCTGGGAAGCTACCAGAACATTTTTGCTCCAACATCAAAAAGCCTTTGTTCCTGTTAAGAATTAATTCCTTGGGCAGTTCCTTGTCTTTTAAATACAGCCACTGTTTTTTTGGTTGCGTCTTGGCAGCAGAGAGCATACCAGGCTCCTCCAAACGGGGCGTCCGGCAGAAATGCCATGGCTTAATGCAGGGGTCTGTGGCAGAAAAGCACATACTTCTGTTTCTGTACAATAGGTTTTGTACTCTTCAGTTGAAAGATGTAATGGGACGAAGTCTGGTTATTGCAAGAGCTCTCAATGTGATTCTTTGTTCAGAGGAAGCAAGGCACAGCCCTCTCCTATCAGATAGTGCTGAGGGCAGGCTGCAGAGAAGTGGGACATGGTATTTGGAAGTGGTTATCGTGTCTGTGATGGGTGGAGGGGTGGTTATTTTGAGCCAAGTTAGAGATAATGGATCTTGCAGTGGCTGTGCTTTTCAGGCCAATAATCCACATTTGAAATACATTTGAACAAGTAATTGAGGGGAAGATTTCATTTCATTCTGCTCAGAATTGCGCACAAAATGGTATGTGACAGTTTCTGCCTCATTCACTTCAGTTTCAGATGGTTTTGCTTCACGTTGCTTTTAGAGCAGTCCTGAAAATGAGTTAGTCTGGGGGTTAAAATGGGTCTAGGAATTAGTACTTGATTTTCACCTTTGAGCATGCTGCAGATGAACAGGATGATGTTCAGTTTTTCTGCCCTCTATTTCTCTGCATGCAAAAGAGACCGCTAGCTGGCTTTCCGACCTGCATCGGTGGTACTGTGTGACAGGCGCTGCATGAGTGCAGGCGATCACTCATCCAGGTGTGTGTTGGCTCTTTAAAGCCAGATGTATATGTGGCCCTGGAACCTGCTGCACCACCACCTTCCTTCCATGTGGATGTTGTAGGCAGACGCTGAAGAAAAGAGCCTGACCTTCATGGGATCTGCTTTCACTGAAAACTAGAGCAGGCTCCATGAGCTGCTTCACAGACCTCTTGGAAATGAAGGCTCGTCCCAGAGCTCTTGGACAAAGTGAAGCGCTGTGGGGTTTCAAAGTGTGTTTCGGTTTTGGGTTTTCTTTGCAATGCAGTCTTGCTGCTTCTCCTTTTCTACCCTGTGTATGACATTGAGGCTTCTGACTGCTTTAAGTACCACTCTGGAGTTTCACAGAAATGTGCTGTGATTAATCTGCTGTCTTCATGCAACTGGAGGGAGTGACATATCTAAACCTGCTCTTCCCATCATAATACTGCTGTGTGCCAGCCCACATCACACTCTGTGCCATCTCAGGAACATCCAGCTCACTGTTAGTCATTACTCAGAGCCCTGGCTATCCTGGAAAGCCCAAGTTTCCTGCCTCTGCTTTCCTTTTGTGTAGCCCTTGGTTCTGGTGATGACTATTGTGTGATGCTTCAGAGGAGAGCAGTGTACCCCCACATGCAGCGTGCATGCCCTGTTGTGCAATGCCTTTAAAGTTCCTTTCTCCGTCTGCTCTGAGGAATCACCTTCTGCCCCGAAGCATGAAAATTGCTTCTCCTTATCTTCACCTCCATTGCTCTGGCTGCTGTCATCAGTCATAAAGTTATCTGTTGCCCTTTTCAAACCAGCCCCAATGTTGACTCCTCTGACCTTCCCTCCGAATGAATTCCATGGGCTGGATGCACTGTAGAAACAACCATTTGTTAGACTTTCCACTCATCAAACTGGGGACTGTAAATGAAATAATACCTTGTATTGCCTCTAGTTATGCTCAAAAGAACGTGATCGCTCAAACAAACCCGCTGTCTCCTTCTCATGGATCATGGTCTCCACCTCTGCCTCTTTGTACTGAATTTGCTAGACTTGAGTGCTGCTTTTCGTTGAGGATGATAAAAGGAACGAGTCACTGTTCTCAAGTGAATTTCAAAGGACAGAATCTCAACCGAAGTTTAACTTGAAGCAGAAAGACTTAACTTCAGATATTCCTGCAAATCTGGGGACAAAAGTCTCTATTTTTTTTTCCCTTTTCCATTCTTGCTGCTGTCAGGATTTATATGAAGGATTTTGGTATTTTCATGCCATGACCATGTTTGTTATGTGCAGCTTCCTTTTCCTTTCAAGTCTGCGAGAGGTCAGATTAAATACACACAAGGAAGAAGAGGCGAAGCAATTCAAATAGCTGCAGATGGCCTCTTTGGGACAGGAGTGACATCAGGCAGCAGGAAGCATCAGTAAAGCTCCCAGGGAAAATATGACAGCAATTTGTCTTTTATAACCTTGTGCATAACCATTGGGTAGGAGATTCTATATACAGTGACCCTCTGCTCTTGCTTAATTCAATCCAGCAAAGCAAGATACTACCAGTCTTGCCTTTTTTTGGATGTGCAGATGCGTGTTCCTTTAGCTTCTAAATACTGCGCATGGGATCTGAAACCGTTCTGGTAGAGAAGGGAAAGAGAAGGGAACTGCAGTGTTCAGTTCTCTGTTTTGAGCTGTTGTAATCTTTGGGGAAGGGAATGGCACTGTTCAGTTCTCCGTCTTCTTGGGGCCGTTTTGCGCTTGGGGTTTGAATGAACTGTGTGTTCTCGAAAGAAAGGCTTGTCTGATGGCCGCCCACCTTTCTGTGGGACACTGGGTGCTGCTCAGACTGCTTTTGTCTGAGGCTGAAGCAGCAACTTACGGAAAAATACAGCCTGCTATTTATATAATGTCTGTTTGTCCCGCAGAAACCCAAGGCGTCTGGAAATTGGGTGGAGGAATCCCTCTCCATACGGGCACACGTGCGTTTGTAACCGGGAGCCGTTTCTCATGGAGAATGAGGACAGGAATCCCAAGCAGTGTTTTAGGACAGAAATCAAGGCAGTCCAGCTCTAACCACAGGAGGAACCTTCAGTAGACAGAGCGTAATCAGCCAAGGTTGAAATTGGCAAAGATGCTCTCCTTTAAATCCTGGAAGCCTGTTGACAGTGCTGTGGGATTATTGATGTGCATAGAGTGTGTGATGCTTGGACTTCACCTGGGGAATGGCACCTCTGGGTAGTGCAGCATCCCAGCAGCTCAGCAGTGACTCCAGAGGAAGCCCAGATTGTTTTATCCGTCCACACTGCTTCCTGCTGCACCTTGGGGAGGTTTGGAGATGTCCCATCCAAGTCATGGATTGCAACATCACTCCTTAGTGCTGGGGATTTGGCAGGTTTGCTGCAGCAGAAGGCATGGCCACAGGGCTTCACTTCCCTTTGGGGTGGGCGCTGCACTTCCCTGCTGACTCCTGCAAACCCTGGCAGGGTTATTTTCTGTATCTGGCAGAACAGTTTCTTTTTAACTGAGTCAAATACAATATTAACCAGTTCTGACCATTCCTGATCCTGGCATCTGTCAAAACAAGGTAGTTTTAATGGATTACTGTGATCTGCTCCTGTGTATGTTCGTGTTTGTCTTTGGCCATAAACATTATCCAGATTTTTCCACAAGGATGTTGATGGGATTTTTACTTCTGGGCCTATTCTGGGGCCTTTAAGATGTCTAAACTGAATATCCAGGTTGCCAAGTTCTTAATTTCTTAAACTTATCCAAGTTTTTATATCTTGGCTTATGACACTGTTGCAGGGAGGGAGTGGAAACTGGATGTCAAAGCCTTAGGAGCAAAAGTCCAGCAACATTCCTGTGACCCACTGGAAAACAACATCGTGGATTCAACCCATCCTCTGTGTGTATGTCCAGGCACTGGGGTTATAGTAGGCATGAATTAGAGCCGCTGAGAACAAACACGGCCCCTGCAGTGTAAGAAAAGAAGTATGTGTTTGTGATCAGGGTCTATTTGAGATCCTGCAGGGAATTCACGTCTCCTGCCTGCTTCTCTGGGATTATTTATAGTTAGAAGCTGGTGTATGTGAGGGAATTTCCGGTGTGGTGAGCCACAGTCATTTGTTTGTGCTGGATCCTTTCCAGGAGGCAATATACCTCCTCCTGATGGAAATGATAGGCACAGGATGGGAATTTCCTGGCAGAGAGCTCCATTTGTTGAATTTATTTCTTGAATTTTCGGAGTTCTTCAAGCACAACCCCTCTGAATCTGCAGGATTTTCCCAGAGCCCCCTGCAAACCTTTGCATCATTGTTTTGCCTTCTTACAAATCAACGCCTGTGCTTCTTTCAGTAACAGGTTTCCTTGGGGACCAGATTGGGCTGTGTGAATATGGCACTTGTGTGTGTGAGGAGGTTGTGTTGCTGCATTAAAGATGTGAACTGTACTTAAACCAGTGTTATAAAGAAAGAAATAAGATAATCTCATTTAGGTGGAGGAGTGGTCTGTTCTGATTCAATTCATTGAACCATAGCAAAGCATTGTCCTGGCTGCTTTAACTCTTTTTTACCTGCACAGGTTTGAAAGCGAATTCAGATTAAACCTTCTCACCTTAGAAGCCTGCAGCAGCTCTGAGAAAGGCTTTTCTGCTTTGCTCAGGGAATCTGTGCATCTCAAGAAAGTTCCAGAGAAAAGGCAGTTTAGAAGCCTGGGCTTCTGGACTTAATCCTATTCCCACTGGGAAGCTGATAAGCATTTGGATTAGCTTTGTCTTTGGTAGGGATTAAATTTGCAGAGAATCTCTAGTTTTCATGCTAAGATTGGTTCTTGTCTGGGAAGAGCCTTTAGCAGTGAATAGTCAGAGACATTTAGGATGGAATAGTGCCAGTTTTCCTTAGGACACCCAATTGATGTTGTTTTGCCAGTGTATTGCAGTTAGTGCTGTGAAATGCTAATCAAAAATCACCATTACCTTGTTGATCCCTAACCTCTGTGTGAGGCAGTAGTGACCTTTGCTGGGCAGGCTGTCAGTGAAGTGACAGGAGGCAGCTTCTTCATAGAGTGTCACAGATCTGTGTTCTTAAAGGTAAAAGACAAACTTTGTTGGCTGTTAAGAATGATGTTTATTGTCCTTGCAGGAGGTGATGATAGGATCTGGAAATAGATCTGCTACGTGCTTTTCTGGTGTATTATATACACAGGACAGCGAGGGGACTTCATAGTGCTTTGTCAAAATCATATTCTGCCTTTCACGCATGCCATGATACCAGATTTCAATATCTGGTCGCTTCACAGCTTTCGTGACTGTGGTTCTCATTTCTCTCTCCCCTCTTTCCTCTTTAGCCATCTACAATTATGATGCTGTGCAAGACGTGGAGCTCTCCTTGCAAGTTGGTGATACAGTTCACATTCTGGAGATGTATGAAGGTAAGTCGCAGCTCGCTGCCAAGTACTTTGCAGTGGGTTTGGAAAGTAAATATAACAAATCCAGATATTTTTTAAAACGAATGCAGATTTCAGATCTAGATTTTCAACTTCCAGTGTGTCCCAAAGCACAAAGCTTGCTATGTAGAGTTAGCTGGACGCACTTTATTGTTGAAGCTGTATTGAAAAGGCACAAACCACAGAAGCAGCAACCAGATCTACACTGCTCCTGGCAGAGGGTTGTCAAGGGAAGATGTCACTGGTGTCCCAAGGCAGCACTGCAAGAGAAACACTTCTGGCTGTTCATTCCTGTTTTCACCCCACACTTGCTTGCCTTGGCTCCTCCTTGTGCCGGGCCTCCTTCGAGAGTCATGTGATGAGCTGATCCAGCTAGAGAATAGTAATAATTAAAAAGAAAAGTAGCTTTTAACCTCAGTTCTTGCTTTGATCTGAGACAGCGGAGGCAGTGGATGAAAGGAGAGGAGAGGCCAGGTCTAATTGTTCCAAAAGGAATGTTGGTTTAAGCCATAATATCACGAGCTGGTGTTATGTGTTTTCAAATGCCTCCAGTTATAGAGCTTCCATGCCTTTTTTAGGCTGTTTCTCCTAGTGCTTTGGGAAGTTCTTCGTAATACATACCTTAATGTAAAACATCTTGCAGAAAGGAAAACAAAACCCCTGTTCTAAACGAGATGCAAATCACACTTGTGCTTCGGATCTGCTTCTGCTGAATGAAGACTGCAGTATTAGGAAGGGAGCACAGCCATTGGATTATTTTGCTGAATGTGCTAGAAGGCTCTCCAAAATTTAAACACTCTTTCCAAAATATGAATTCAGTTGTTTTCACAAGCAGCATCAGGTTGGAAAGGACTCAGTGTACGAAACCTCTTCAGTAGCTCTGCTGGGAGCAGCAAGCTGCTTGTTTGGCATTTTGTTCATAACCAACTGTTCCTTTTCCATTTCTCTTTGACCTTGACACGGGAAACAGCCAATTCCTACATGTCAAAGCATATTGTGGTGCTGAAGTGTGTTTTTACACTGATATGTGTGATAGTGGTGAGTGTGTTTGGTAGAGAGAGGGAGAAAGGGAATAAAATCTGTATGTAATAGTACTGACTTAGGAACTGGATTTGTGAAAAGACACAAGGAAGAGGGAGCATCAGGAATGAAGATCTCCCTCATGAAGAGGCTGTGTCTTGTACTTCCCATAATGTTGAGCTATTTTTTTGTCCTTTTTAAAGCAACATCATTGTTCAGTCTTACTACTTGGTTTGTAACCGGCTGTTTAATGGAGACACAGTCAAGAACAGAAAGTGAATGCCCAAATCTCATCCCTTCTTGTACCTGAAATACCCGTTTGGAACTTCAGCTGGAGAAGACTGATTGTAAACTGTTTGGGCAAGTGGATGTGTTTTGACTGTTTTCATATGCTGTGCCATCAGTGTGGCATTCTCATTTGTGACTGAGCACCTAGGAGTTACTGCACTACAACTGAATACTTCTGGAAAGACCAGCCAAAAATCCAGGCCAGACATGTGGGAATCTGAAGTAAGAGGCACAGATTGCATCTGAGATCGCAGCTCTGCTGTGCCTCTGGTCTTGTTTCCCATAAATTCATCTTTAGAACTCCAGATTCTGATACTCTGTCTGCCTGGGAGGAAATTCTTATGTCTCATTGTATCTATTTTCCTTTCTTCTGGAACATCAGCTTTCAGCTTTGTTTCCAGATATCTGTGGGTTGTGTTTTGGAGGATTAGTGTTCCCACAAGAAGCTTTCTTCCCTTTCTTCTCTTGCTGATGATGTGAACTTCCAAATACAGCTCCAGGCTGATAGCAGTGGGGTTTTGTTGGCTGATCACTGCTCTTATCTGGGTACACAAGTCCCAGTTTAGAAAAAGGTTCCATTTGACCAGGGCGTTGGCTTTGCCAGAAGAAAGGCTCTGGGGTGCCTTGTGGAGTCCTTCTCTTAGTGTATATGTTATCCCTGCCGCTCCTGGCTGAGGACATTCCTTAGGCTATCAGAACATGCCTTAGGGAAATAAGGAGGAGTTTTCCAGGACTGTCCAGATGCTGTCATGTAGTGGTAATAGCCACTTGGAAAACCTTGCTCCCTGTTATTGTTCCCTACTTCAGGATGCACAGGAGCATCTTGTGAGTTACCAGAAGGTTTTCCGTGCTGTTGAACCACGGTTTGCTTCCAGCTCTGCAGTCATCTAGAATGTGCCTCCTTTTTCCTCCTGGTTGAAGCCAGCAGGTATTCATTCCTCAGTTCAGGGAAGGCTCTCTGTGTATCAGCCAGCCCTCGATTGAAAGCTCTTTGTATCCTGCATCTGAGGTTTTGGCTGGCTCCACTCTGTCTGTAAGAATTGACGTGCAGGGTTTGTTCCTTGACAGCAAGGCAGAAAGGTTGAAGCTTGTGCTGGGTTTTGGTGTTAACAGTAAATGTTATCTGACTCTCAACTAGCTGAATAGCTTTGAGACATAACACTGATACAGCTAAGCCACTGGGAGACCTGTGTGAGGAGCAAAGAGGAATTAAAGTGCAAGCCAGAAGGTGTGGATGCACTTAGGTGCAGGCCACAAACTTCTAATGGTATGTAGCTTTGCAGACTCTTAGGTGGATTGCCTGCAGTCAGGTGCTGCTGTTGTACTGCCTGATAGCCTCACAATGAGAAAAAGCACCTTTAAATTGCAAATTCCCTGCTCATTTATGCTAGTGCATGCTATCAGGAGTTTGAGGCCTGTTGCAAAGGCTGGAAGTCCTTGGAAAGCTGGCCAAATTTGAGGTGAGTCTCTCTCATGTAACTTATTGGTAAAGCTTTCTTTTCCATGCCTAAGCAGATGCTTTGCCTAATGCTTTAGAAGTGCCAGTTTTAACTACACAGGCATTGCGAGCGCACCAAAGGATGAGGGAGTGGTACCATGGTAGATTGTCCATGTTGCTGGACTGCAGCTTGCCTGCGTCAAGGATTCATCAGAGGGTGATCATCCCTATCAGCAGAAGTTATGTACCTCCACCAATAGGTTCAGCTTGACCAAAGTTAAAGTGAAGGTCATCAGAGCTGAAACCACAGTGAGCAGTTTGAAGTAAAGGTTTCAGATATTTCTGGTACAAGCTATAATGTGCTGATGACCGCTGCAGCTTGGATCCATATAGGGATCAACCTCAGAGCTTCAAGCATGCTTCGAAACTCCCTGGTGTATTTATTAGACATGAAGATCCAGAGGATACCAGTTTTCTTAGAGTTACCTTCCCTTTAAAACACATACACCCTCTGTGAAGGATGGTTTGCTTGGTTTAGGGGTCTTTTTCATGCTGCAGTCTTGTAAACTGCAAAGCAAGGGTATTTTTTCCCCTCCTTTCTCTGGTTGGCCGTCTGCTTGCAGAAGGCCATGAGGCCTTTGTGCAAAATTACTTTATCCACTTGATAAGAAGATAAGCAGAGCGTGCTTATCCAGCAGGATTGCCAAATATTGTTAAGAATGGGCATATGCTGCAGAATCCGAGAGAAGAAGGAAACTTGCTGCACCCAAGGCTGCTTCAGTGCAGGATTTACTCTCTGGGAATCTGTCCTTGAGCAGTGAGCTGGGGAGGATACATTTCTGTTTCAGGGAATCTTCTCTCATCTGCAGTATATACAGTTATTTCGTGCAAGCTCTGGGAAATAGCCAAGTAGTGGATAGAAGGAATGTGTGCCACATGCTGTGCTTCCTGTCAGTTTCTTCTCCCAATGACAATAAGTTTGCATTGAATTTGATCTCAGTTTCAATCTTTTATGTTTCCTCTGACCACTGTAGGCAACTGAAACAATCCCTTGCTTTGTCAGTGCAGTGGTGTATGTTGTGGTTCCGAGAGGCTACACCACAGTGGAAGAGGAACAGAGACCTTGTGGTTAAGCACGTGATGTGGGATTGCATTGCTTCGGATAGGTTTTCATCACCTAAACTATTGTCTTCTAAATCATTACATGCAAAGGTAGAACTGAGGACAAGTGTTCCATTTAAAAACAAAACCCAGAGCCCAAACTTGATGACATTTCTTTGCAAGACACAGCCTGCTTTCTTCATTGGGCTTCCTTTTGAAAGAGTGTTGTAGTAACCTGAACTTGCCCTGTCATCTCCAGCTGAAAAGCCTTGCTCCGTTTAGCACCTCTCAGCTGAGGAAAACGCTCAAGAGAAACCCTGGAATAGCCTATTATTCCCATGAAGCTTTAGGCAGGTTTTGGTTTCTTTTTGAAGAAGAAATCAAGGACTCAATTGCCCACCAGCAAAAGCTGTTTGTTCCTTTGGATATGCTGAAGAAGAGGATTGGAAATTGGAGCAGGATTCTGAAAGAATTGCCTGAGATCCTGGTTGAAAGACTTTTGTGTAATAACATACAACGTGCTTTTATGCAATGATTGCAAAATATTGCATAGGAATGTGGTTAATGCCAAGAGGTCACGTTAAATATGAGGAAGCTGAGAGGCTGTGTCAGATGGAATGGGAATCACTGGGAAAATATTCTTGTTAAATTGCATGGGCTTTGTAGTGCACCCTAAATAACCAGTACTTGGCCATTCAATTAATTACAACTTAGACAAAAATAGAGCCTAAATCTTCTCATCCCTAATCCAGTACCTTATCCATTGGTCCATGATCAATGGATAATCTTATCTTCATCCTGTGGAAAGAATGGAGTTTTTTCTCTGCTTCTAAGTTACCACTGGAAAATTTGGGGTTGTGTGGTCAAGCCAATTCACTTTCTCGTTGCTGGGGAAAGAGGACAAAGCTGTGCTTAATCCCCCCCAAGAAACCAAACCAAAACCAAACACAGCCCAAATAACCCCACCAACCCCCCAGAAAAAAACCCAAAGCAAATCAAAACTAAACAAGTCCCACCTTAAGCTGTGATTTATGGTCAAGGGGTCTCAGATCCATGATTCTTCATGGAACCTTCTTTGTTAAATATATGGGGGGAAAGTATGGGGGGAAAGAAACCAAGCAAACAACTACCCACCCTCCCCTCCTCTTTGCCTGATTATTCCCTTAAATCCCTTTGCCTCTTGGTGCTGCTTCCTCGGCCAGCTGGCTGAGTGTAATCATCTTGGATAGGTGATGTCTGTCGTGATAGCTCTGAACATCATTCATGCATTACAGTCCTTAATCTATACCCTTTGTGTTTGCTAAGAGTCAGTGTTTTCAGTTCCAATTCAAGTAGAACCTGAGGAGAAGAGGCATAAACCAGTGCTCTAGGAGCACAGTTAACTGAGAGCTGGGGTTGCAGCATCCTGACATTTGGAATGACGTTTTTAGCGGCTGGGAGTCAGTGAGAAAGTGCAAGCTTGCATCCTGTCCCAGGATGGTGCAAGGGACATTATGTCTGCGCAGCAGCCTTTGAAATGGAGCAGATTATTCTTCCAGAGTGTTCAATTTGTTATTTTCAGTACAGTAACTTCTGGAGTGCTCAGGGTGACGGAAACTGTTGCTTATGGCAAGGAACAGGCAGCCAGTGGAAAGAGTGCTTGAGCATGCACAGCTCATACACGGCCCAGACAAATGACACGGTGAGGGTGGAGAGAAAAACCCCCTTTGTCCTTCAGTTTGGAGGCGGTGGAAGAAGAGTGGGAATGTCCTGCCCACAGCTCTGCTCTCTGCACATTAAGCGAAGCTCACTTGAGGACAGCAGAAATCCAGCAAGTTTCATGCCCTTGCATTTCAATGACCTTGAAATCAGAATACTGCTCAGAGCCCGGATGCTGAAGAAGGGAGCCTACATCCCAAAGTGATGCTTCTGAATTGTGGAGACCACAGCTATTACTTTGTACCTTATACTTAACTAGATCTTGTCCAGATAATATTGAGAAACAGTACTTGTACCAGGGCAAGCAGGTCAGGGTTGGGGCTTTTTTTGCCTGATCTAATAAAATGTTCTCTTTCAGCCCTCCTTTGAGGGAAGGTTTTAGGCTGAGTCGTAGGAGAAAATAAAGAACTTGTACAAAGTGGAGCTCAAGCACAATCCAGAAGATGATTTGGGTGAAAATGCACTTCATGAAAAAGATGGTTTTAAAGGGATGAAGTGGAATTGGACTGGGATACTTGAATGTATTTCTCTTTGCCAGATTGATGCTGTATGGTCTTGGGCCGGTATTTCTGTGTGCATGTCTGTGTGTCTCTGCCTCATCTGTCAAACGGTCAGACCAGTAGTTCTGTGCTGTATGAGCTTTACGGAGCAAGGACTGCCACTTTCAAAACACGTAGCATGGAGTGCCCTGTCAGTAGAACCCCAATGGATAACTAGAGTAGATGTGAGGGTGTCAGTCCATGGTAGGAGGAGACACCTTCCGCCCTACTCTGAGGACACAAGTAGAGCAGAGGTGGCTTCACAACAGTAGATCTCAAATAAGCAGGCTCAATAGATAGAAACATGGTGAGAATGGCAATGGCTGTAGGCAAGCAAAACTAAGTCTGAATGTTTTTGTTTCCCTTTGACAGGCTGGTACCGAGGATACACGCTCCGGAATAAATCCAAGAAGGTAGGAGCTCCTTTTTCACGAGCTGATTTTGATTTCGCACCTTGCCAGACCCCATCCAGTGCTGGAATCGGCTGTGCTTCTGCTGCATTTCTTGTCTTAATGTTGTGCAGGACTCCTGATCTCTGTGTCCTTTTCCTTAGTGATAGAAAGAAATGTCCTTGAGCTAAATGTGTCAGAACCATTAACTGGGTACTCCTCCACTGTAAGCCTGCGTAAGGGAGTTTAAAGTAGCAAAATTGACTGTTGCATATCTGCATACACTAGCTTACTGCTTTAACATTATGGTCTTGGACCTGTACGCATCCAGCATTTGTTCATGTAATGCTAAGATTAGAGTTTTGATTTGACTTGGAAAATAGTCCCTAAAATTATGCATGCATGGATCTCAGCCAAACTGCTTGGGGTTTGTGAAACCAGTCTGAAAACTGCATGGAAATCTGGTTTCCCATAGGAATCCTGGCACCTCTCATGTGGTAACATCCATCACAGCCTCCATTTTTCAGGCGTAAAGGGAGTGAAAACAGAAAAGGATTCCAGCATTCCTAGAAGATTTCCCTAAAATAAAGGAAACTTGGAGCAGGTGAATGTCTCCAAATGGTGGTGTATTAGGAGGTTTCCTAGAGAACCGCAGCTCCAGGGCAGCTTGAGAAATGACTCCAACAATATTCTGTAGCAAGGGCGGATGAGTACAACTGATAGTTTGCAAGAGTTCATAGGATTCCAGTCAGGAAGATGAGGGTTGTTACAGTGAAACAGACTTTACTTCTCTGAGGTGCTTATATCAGATACAATGCTCAAGCTTGCAGCCTGATGCTCTTTGTGTGACCTAACACATTTCTGTTAAACAGTAAACATCAGTCACAATTCCTGTTCTGATCGTGCTCTTACCCCTTTTCCCTGCTTTCTGCTGAACACATTTTTGTCATGTTATATCCTAGGGTGTAATTGATTTACTTGATTTCTGTATGTATTTTTAGGGCATTTTCCCAGAAACATATATCCATTTAAAAGAGGCCATTGTGAAGGACCGGGGGTAAGTTGGCACTCCCTGAGATGCACTTTTCGGTAGCATTTAGAAACCAACAAACAAGCAGACAACTTTAGTGGTGGTTGCAATGAATGCTACTGCTCTGTGTGTGCAGCAGCGCACAGGACCTGTGCGAGTGTAACTTCTTTTTGTCAGAGCATTACATACAAGCCAGTTGTAGGTATAGGTGCAGGAGAATACTATTTGCAAGCATGAGAGAGCTCTGCTAGACAAGTTAGCAGGGAGGCTGGTCAATCAAGCTACATTTAGCTCCTCTAGGGACTCCTGCAAGTCATAACTTGGCTCCTGCTTGCAGCCAAGTAGCAAACAGAAGTGTGGATTCCTTCCTGTCTTGGAAAACACTTAAGGAAATGACTCCTCATTTGATTCTTAGAGCTGATTTTGTGATCATTATAGTGGAAGCAAAACGGCAGTTGCAGGGGAAGAGACTTTAGAAAGTACTTTTTTTACTAACTGTGGCCAGGTTACTGTTGCAAGTGATGATCCTTCCAAACCTTATTTCTATTGAGCACGTTTCTGGAAAGGATCCATTGATACTAACAGGACAAAGAAACTTGAAACATGTTTGCATCAAAAATGGATAATGAATGTGCCTGTATGTGTCAGAGAACCAATTAAACAACTTCAGAATCCTGGCATCATGTGAACTGTGTGAATATCCTCTGGAACTCCATTTATGTGGTTATCAAAAAAGGATCCTGTACTACTAAGTTTTAATCTCGAGTGTAACACCTTTGTTTCTGTCGTCTTCTTTTTTATCCAGACAACATGAAACAGTGATTCCAAGTGAATTGCCCCTTGGACAAGAGCTCACTTCCACCCTGAGGGAGTGGGCAGTTATCTGGCACAAGTTATATGTGGTAAGCTTTCTTTAGTGGTTGGTGTTCTGTTACATGACCCCCAGTGAGATGAGGCTGGGCTTTTTGCAGGGTGCTTGAAGACTTTGGAATAGAACATTATGCAGAATTGTAAAACTATCAGTATTGTCAAATTGGTTTTTAGAGGCTAAAAACGTTCTGCTTTAATGCATGTACTTGCATAAGTGTGATGGCACAGCACTGATGAAGCATTGATTGGCACAAGTCACACTCGTCATCATGTCAGGCGGTTGGGGCTCTGTGTGGGTCACAGCTGACTAGTAAAGGGTTCCTGCTTTGTTGTGTGTCTGTCCTGTTGAGGGCAAGGTACGTGATGTTCTTTTAGCAGAACCTTTAGCAAGTACGAACTCTGCTTTTCTAGGCATACTGTAGGTACGTAACAGAATGGTTGATCCTCACCCCAGAGTGCCTACAGCTCAAATAAGCAAGATGGCCAAAGGATGGGAAAAGGATTAGGGCCATGTGTGGAGGGCAAAGTCACAATAACATATTTAGATCTCAGTAGGGCAGCAGAGACGCCTCTTGTCTCCTAAATCTATTCAGTAGCCTGACCCTATGATAGTCGCCTCATAGAAGTCAGAAGCCAAGGAAACACATAGAATGGGTGGTTTTGCTGAGGTAGGTGCATTCTTGGTCAAAAAACACAACTGGAGTTCACAACGAATTGCCTTCTTTTGAAGGTGATTATTAAGGCTTATTAAAGAGAATCAAACTTGATTTTTCTTGGGTTAGTAGTGAGTTCAGCCTGTGTTGTGTGTGCTCTGAGACTTCCATTCAGATGAGGGGGTGAGTTTAAATTATCTCTAACCATTCACTTTACCCAGAGCGAGCTTTCCTATTGAGAACTTCGCCAGGCCACAAGTACATCTTGTGTGCCACGAAACCACAAGAATTTATTCCCCCCTTTAATTTAATGAGAAGCTGTATGTGAGGGTATTACTGTGTGAAAAGAGAGGTTTGTTCCTGGCTTTTCTTTTTTCCTCGGTAACTTTAGCATCCTAGCCTCAGAATCTGTTTTTCTTAAGAGCAAAAATCTTTCATGTTCCTGTGCTTAACCAATAGAAGTCTTAAAATAACCTTGGAAAATGTTGCGGTTAGAAATGGATTTGAGTTTATTTTCTTTTCCCCTGCAGTATGTATATAAAGAAAAGAGGAATAAGAAAGGCTAAAGGAGGAAGGAGGTATTTGAGGAGAAGGAAACACGGTTGATTTTTTTCTCTTTGGCAGCATTTTACTTCTTCATTTCACAACCCACTTCTAACACCAGTGGGTATTACCTCCACTGCAAAATAGGAACAAAAATGGGTGAGAGTTTTTAACTTTGTGTAGTTCATAGGAGCCAGGTAATATAAACAGCTGGGGAGATAATTCAGCTTTAGCCAGCTGTCATAGTGAGGTCTGCTCTGTGTTTCCCTGAAAGCTAACACCGGTTGCCTTCTCTTTATCATTATGTTCATGCAAGTTAAGGATATGTTTTCTTTCTGTGCTTGCTAAATATGTCTCTAACATCTTCCCCATAGGAAGCAAAAGACTCATCTTGGCCCAAATCAAAAGGAAGATGGCTATTTATAACTCCCTTTAGATTTGTGTTCTCAGGGGGCAAATTAGGAGTGGTTGATATCATTCATGTTCTTTGCAGAGAGCAGAGTGGGGAAATAATTGAACTGAGCCTCTCTTTCTGGCTGTGTGGGAGCAGTTGGGGTTCATGGTTAAACATTAACAGCTTTGCTACAGAGAAGTGACAGTAGTCAGCTGCTGCCTGAAGCATTGGCCAATTCCTGCTGGCTGTTGGGTGAGATGTGAGAGTCAAGAACCTCTTGACTGTCATTTTGGAGCTGCATAACTATAAACATTAAAGTTTAATGTCCTTTGATTTGTGGCACCTCTCTCTGAACACGAGCTGCACTTGGCACTCAGGGCAGGTCAGAATCATCCCAGTAGCTGGCCCACTGTGTGCTGGTAGAGGCTGGGTTCTCTTTTGCGTGATATAAATGATTTAGCTGACACTTCTTAAGTGCATACAAATATGGTAGGTTACCACATAGCCATCCACATTGTAATTATGGCATCAGCCTTGGAGCCTGAAACTATGGAGAAGAGGTGATAGGTGTGACTGATTTCATTAGGGTGGAACCAGTAAACAGCATGAGAAGTATTTCCATGAATTAAAGATGATAGCAGTTGGAATGGCAGGAGGAAACTCTTCACGAAGCAGGTTTTGGTGTCCTGTTCAGTCAGTGCTTTCTAATTACAGATGCTGCATTTGTAGCACAAGATGGAAATGCAGTGGCTGATGACAGCAGCAAACAGGAGCAAGTACCTGGGTGGACTGGGGAGGTGGTGCCTGGGAATCCAGTCATGTGAACTTCTGGTTGCATCCATGGACAATCTCTGGCATGGTAGATGCTGAGCAACTGCTGCTGGGGTAGTGCTTAAAAGCATGGGATGAGAAAAGACTGATTTGATTCAGTTCTGTACAGATGTGTAAGGTGATATTCAGCCTTATACACTGATAGACACCAGCCAGAGAGATTATTTGGTTTCTACAGAGCTGCTCTGATTTCCATGAAATTCTTATCTGCAGATCACACATGGACACAGTGATCCATGTGTGAGTTCCCAGTGGGTAGAGTATGAAGCTTGACATACAAAGTGCATACTGTCAGGGAAGCAGTGTATCCCAGATACTACTGCATTTACTGCTACTCCTGTTTTTAATGTAATGGGTTTTGGGGATGTGATGGGACAGGGTAAGAAAGCAGGCAGCCATGGAAATAGAGGAGGAGCAGACATGAGAAGAACCCAATGGGGGCTTCAGTGTTGGTCATCTGTGGTTAATATTTATGCGTTGGTATCACCTTTAGACTTGTAAAAGCAAATTAAGTTTTTGCCTCAGAGTCTTACAGTCTAAATGGGCAAAAAACCCTGGAAGTAGTCATGAGAACTGATTTGCTGAATGTCACACGTTCTGAGGGTGGCAGAGGTGAGGAGAAAGCCTTTGCATATGATGTTGGCATTCCTGTCTCAGTCTGCTGGAGCACAGTTGCAGTCATTTAACAACATCTCTCCATCCTGTATATCGAGATGATCCATCAGAGCCAGAAATGTGGTGTGACGTTTGTCTGAAATAATGTCCTGAGGAAAAGGTGAAGACCCCAAATCTTGAGACACTTAAACCTTGGCAGTGCAAAGTACTTGTTCCATGGCTCTCATCCTGTGGTGTTGTAAAGTGCCAGTTTCTCAGATAGTTCTAGTTAAATTCAACTTGTATGACAGATTCAATTGAGCACTTTTCAGCAGGATCACTGAGCTCATTGTTTCAAAGTGTCCCTTTTTGTCCTGCAGACTAACAAGACAACACAGTTCCGGCATGTCCAGCAAATGACTTACAGCCTGATAGAGTGGAGGTCACAGATACTGTCTGGAACCCTCCCCAAAGATGAGCTCGCTGAGCTCAAGAAGAAAGTCACTGCGAAGATTGACTACGGCAACAGGTAAACTCCAGAGTGGGTCTTGAGGGGAGGGGAGAATCCAAATCCCAGTAAAGGATATAGATGGTTATTAATGGAAAAGAATGGAAATGACCACGAGGCGAGCACTGAATTAAGCGTCCACTGGAAGGGGGACAATTAGAGCTTCCAGTTCCCATCACAATGTAACTAGCCTGGCAGGTGGGCTTGTGGCAGTTGGTTCTTCATATGCCAGCAATCTCTTTGACTTGGCAGGAGACCTTGCCTGTCTTCATTCTGCATAACTCCTGGCACATGGTGGCATTTCCCATGGAGCACAGTTTGTGCCTGGTTGGCAGGAGCTGGGATTTGGATGCTGGCAATGAAGTAAACTCCTTTCTCAGCAGCTGAGCAATATCATTCTATAGGCCACCAAAACTCCACCTTTCATTAGTTTGGAGAGAACAGGGATTGTTTCCAGAGCTCATTTATCTGCCTGTCAGACTTGATTCAGGTCAAGTAAGTCAATTAAGAAGAAAGCTTATGGTAAAGAATAATAATCAGCCATAATCTATAAGCTTGCTAGGTACACTTGGTGTTTTGTTAAAAAAACAACCTTTAAGCAAGAACAAAGGAGATGTCACCTTAAAATTAAGTTACCTGATGAATTATTTTTCCCTGTAATGGGAAAAGGGAGAATAACTATTTTGAGGCAGGGAAACCAGCAATGTGATTATTACGTGAATGGAGCTGGTTTGCATTGGTGCAGTCCACAGTTGGAGCTGTGGTTTGTGCTCATTCAGTGACCTCTGCTTCTGAACATCCTGTCATTTCTTTTGTCTTCTGACTTGCATGGTATTCAGGATTCTAGGTTTGGACCTGGTTGTACGAGATGACAATGGGAACATCTTGGACCCAGATGAAACCAGCACAATCTCTCTCTTCAAGTCCCATGAAACTGCATCCAAGAGGATCGATGAAAGGATACAAGAAGAGAAGGTACATCTCTTGTCATTGGCTTTGTCCTCTTCAACTAACTATTGCCCACTGTATTTTTACATTCCTCTTAAGATTGTGCTACTTAGGCAGCAGAACTAAACTCTTCTGTTTGTTTTTAATGGAAGTGCTCTCCTTTGCAGTCCCTGCAACAGAATTTGGATCTCCGAGGGCAGCCAATATTCAACACAACGCATACATACAGCCTGTATGTGAACTTCAAGAACTTTGTCTGCAATATTGGAGAAGACGCAGAGCTGTTAATGAGCCTCTATGATCCTGATCTCTCCAAATTCATCAGGTGAGGGGTTTCTGTAGGTGCAGAAGTAATTTAGGCATCACGGGGGTCATTCTGAAGAAGCAAGTAAAGGTTAGAAAGGAAGATCCAGCAGATCCATTTTTCCAGTTCTGTTGGTTGCTGCCTCAGTGGAGATTTGGAAGGGGGTTACTTAATATCAGGTGAGATTTTGGAGAAGTCAAGGTTCTGAGCCCATGCACTTTTTCAACAGGCATTTTGGGGATATTTAGTCAACATCCCAGATTGTCTTTTTATATTCTTAATTATCCCAACGGTTGTCCCTAGTCTTGATACATTTGATTAATTGCTTCCAGTTGAATCATGTATATGCACGATGCTTGCTGTCGAGTCAGTGCAAGGTCACAGCCAAGAGTTGGGCATCTTTTACCAGTAGGGGAAGATATGAAGAACTTTATCACTGAAGCATGTATGTGTCAGGCACGCTCTTTCTCCATCACTGGCATTATCAGGTGTCGACATGAAGTCAGAGTTCTATAGGGAGGTAACTGAGGATGCTCACTCACATCCTGCTTGCCTTCTGCTTTCATTGCAATGAGTCACTTCAGAACCACTTTGAGATAGAAGATTTTTTGGTAGAAATCTTCAAATATTCCTGAAAGATCCAAATGCCTTTGAGCTTTTGCCGGGAAATGGGAATTTCAGGTGTGGGTTGATTTAACTTTCCTCCTTTATTTGCAGTGAAAATTACCTGGTTCGTTGGGGCAGTAATGGGATGCCTAAAGAAATCGAGAAACTAAATAACCTTCAAGCAGTCTTTACTGTAAGTTACTGTATTTACACCCTGGGGATTCTTCCCTGTGCTGCAGACATCTGAGTTTTGGGTTCTTTACCTCTCCCCTCTTCCCATGTGTCATGGGTTCAGCAGCAGCAGTCATTTTTTTTTTCCCTCCTTCTTGGTAGCTGGTGTAGCACTGTGTTTTTGATTTTCAGCCTGGGAACAGTGCTGATAACACCAGTTCAGCTGCTGCTGAACCCATGACACCATGGAGCAGGGACAGGGTCACATGCAACGTTTTGGGGTGTTTTCATGGACACTTAAGATGTTATAGATGACCTCAGAGAAATGCTGAAACGTTTTGGGGTTTTTATGTACATCAAAGCAGCAGTAAGGGTGTATTATTTTGCACAGTACTGTCAGTGAGTGTAGCTCACCCATGCATTGCTGAAAATCCTATTAAGCACTTCTCTGTTGGAGCCTGACTGCAGTGAAAATCTAGGCTTGAGATCACAGTTGTTTGTTTTCCAGTCCATTGCTTTGCTGATCCTTTTCTGTGCTGGAGTTTGTTACTTGCAACAAGATGTTAATGGAAGAATTGCACATGAATGGAGTAAGTTCTGACAAGTAGCAGAGGTGGCACAAACTAACTGCCTGCTCATCAGGATGTAGTATTTTGGTGATTGACATAATTTACTCTCTTTCCAGTACCGTGTTATCAGAGAGGAATGAGATGGTTAGAAATTGCTGTGTGAAATTGCCAGTGTTTTGTTGTTTTTTCCCCTGGGGCTCAAAGGGAACAGGTTTTACTTGTGAAAACCCAATAGATTTCTTTTTGTATGTGTGTACAGCCTAACAAAACCCATCATACTCCCTCTGTCTTCTTCCCTTCCATTGCTAAAGCGGACTGATGTAAACTGGATTTTAAATGATTTCTAGGATTTAAGCAGTTCTGACTTGATCAGACCGAAAATCAGCTTGGTGTGCCAGATTGTGAGGGTGGGGCATATGGAGCTGAAAGATGGGAAGAAACATACCTGTGGACTGCGGAGGCCCTTTGGTGTGGCAGGTATGACACATTCCATCCGTGGAGAAAGGAGCATGGGACCATGGGCTCGCAACCGGGAAGTGTGTGCTGTGTGGCAGCAAAGCCTACTAACCTCTTAGTGTCAGCATCTCTGGCTTCCAAATGGAGATGCTGATACTGAGCTGGGTGTCGTACCCCTTTGAGACCTTTTAATGAACGTTGTATATGAAGATGAAATACTGTTCCTGTTCTCTTCAGTCACTCCCTAGAATGATAACACACTGCCATCAGCACAGTAGACTTTTTCAGGTACTTATCAAGGAGGGATTTGCTCCTCAGGACTAATAGGATAAAGCTGGAGGTGTTAAAGGAGCCTTGGTGAATGAGACGTCCAATTTCTGTTCAATTCCTGTGATATGTGGTGAAGAGACCTGCTTGAAATTTGTGGTGGAAAACAAATTCAATATAACCAGCATTTGAAATCTAAGTGTCATTTCTTTGCCGTGAAATGCCAAAGTATATTCACATTCACTACCATAGGCTGACTTACACACCAGTGGAAAAGTGCCTTTTAAATAGTTGAGATGAGAGTGATGCTGTCATGAGTGGCATTGGCCCAAAATAAGCAATTGTTGTTTCCAGGCTCATAGCAGAAAGTTCTCTCTGTATTCTTTAGCAACTTGGCAAATCTGTGTGATGAGCTTGTGTCATTGCAGTGATGGACATAACTGATATCATACATGGGAAGGTGGACGATGAGGAAAAGCAACATTTTATTCCATTTCAGCAGTAAGTACTGGACTTCAGAGTTCATCCCGTATTTGGCTTATTTAAAGCGGTTGTCCTTTGGAGAAGGACAAATTTGTATGGGAGCCTGGCACTGTACCAAGGTCTCTACAAATAGATTAGCTTACAGCAGTAGTCAGCTCTTTGAAGGAAAAGGGTTTTGTGAGTCCTCTGAAGCCTTTGTTCCCCCCCTTGGTTTGCATATCTGCATGGTAGGAGAAATTGCTTAGGGAGTTGTGGCAATGCAGCTGAAATTGCTAGGTACCCTTATCATCTGAGGTAAGAAAGAAGAGCACAAAGGAATGTTGTGGGCTCTGAGGGATGAGGCCTTCAAAGGTATTAGGGGGTTGAGAGGCAAGATTTCCAGAAACACTTGAACTTAGAGCTCGAGTATGTGCTGAGCTGCTCCTGTGTGAGGCCCGCAGCTGGATTTGCTCTCACAGGTCTGCAAGGTCTGTGGATGGAAAACAAGAGCTGTGGAGCTGGCTGGGTTTATGCTTGTCCTGAACGCTGCTATAGACAAATGTAGTCACTGAGTCTCTAGGTCAGTGTTACTTATCCTAAGCCTCAGCTAGCACTGTGGTGCATTTCCTAGTTTGAGAGTTTAAATGTGTTTCATTGCGTTTGTGCTGGTGAAGAAGTAAAAAACTTCCCATGGAATCCTTTAAAAATAAATTTCTTTGGAAAGCAGCCAGCGTCGGGCAGCCCTTTCCTTGCAGAGCACATGTTCGCTGTTAGCCTGTCTGCTTCCTGGTCCCTCCTGTTGTTCTTCTAGGATTGCCATGGAAACGTACATCAGGCAGCGACAGCTCATCATGTCCCCACTGATAACTTCCCATGTGATTGGAGAAAATGAGCCCCTCACTTCTGTCTTCAACAAAGTCATTGCTGCAAAGGAAGTGAATCACAAAGGGCAAGGTATAGCAGTTGGGTGAGAAGCTAATGTAAAAACCTGGTGCAGGGAAGGGTTCCCCTGGTGAACAGGGGAAAATAAATGGCTTGTGAAAGTCCAGAACTCAGGAGTTTGCTCCCTTCCCTGAGCCAAACGGATGTCTTTGTAATGTTTGTGAGGGGGACTGGAACTGGATGATCTTAAGGTCCTTTCCAACCCTCACTACTCTATGATTCTATGATCTGTTCTGGCTTGTGTGAAAAGAGCTTCTCTTGCTGATGATTTGTTTACTACTAATACAGTACTACTTTTTATATGGACAGAAGATGTTTTTAAGTGAACATGGCTCTGGATTTAAGCTGCATTATTCAGGATTCTTCTGCTCTTACTTGTGTGTCTGGACTTTACTGAAATACACTGGCAGGTTCAGCTCAGAAAGTATGTATTTTGTGTCAGAGAATCTGCTTGCACAGTAAGGTCTTATTCTAGGAACTAGAGAAGTGGGCAAGTGAGAACCAGCTTGGGATATTTAAGGCATTCTTGCATGCAGATCACATGAAGCAAGTTTTCTGTTAAGCATAAGCTCAAATGTCATGTTTTCATACTCTTTGTTTTTCAGTGAACAAGCATTACCTTTCTTTTCTTAGGTCTTTGGGTCTCCCTGAAGCTGCTTCCTGGTGATCTAGCACAGGTTCAAAAGGATTTTTCCCACCTTGTAGACAGATCAACTGCTGTGGCTCGCAAAATGGGATTCCCTGAGATAATCCTTCCTGGTAAGTCCCATGTGCCTCTCCCCTGCCATGGGGTGAAAGAGGCATTTTCTGCTATGAACAGACTTATTTTAAAGCTGTCTGAAAACTTGTGTTCATCTTGCTTTGAACTTCCAGCTGATCTTTTATTTCTATCAAAGAAGTGAAAGCATCAGCTTCCTTTTTATATTGAAAACTGTTAGTGTGTACACTTTGGGGAAGCAAACCTCTCTTCGGTCAGAGAGACATTTTTGTTGCATATAGGTTTGACCCTGCTTTATTTAATCCATTCAAAGTGGATTTAGTCCTATACAGTTCAGTACATTGAAAGGAAGTTACATAGACAGAGGTTTATTAAAAGGAGAATGGTTCATTTTAAAAGGTTTTGTATAATTTGAGATGAGGATGAAATGGTGTGATGTTGGGGGTGGTTAAAGGCTCAGTAAAGGCTCAGAAGAAGGTAAGGATAATGTTAAATGTCAACCCATAAAGCTGTATGAGAAAACCCAACTCATTAAGGGCTATGAATTTTAGGTGATGTTCGAAACGATATCTATGTCACCCTGATACAAGGGGAGTTTGACAAAGGGAAGAAGAAGACTCCTAAGAATGTAGAAGTCACCATGTCTGTGCATGATGAAGATGGAAATCTGCAAGAGGTAGGAGGAGGTTGCAAGGCTGCTGTCTTTGCTAGATGATAGTTCCAGTCCATAGGATCTTAAGTATTGCATGTATGTAAGAACTGTGTGATAATGAACAGGAAAGATCATAGAGGATCTCAGTGACCCAATTTGAATACTTGCTTTGGTATTGATTTGGGTTTTTTATAATCAATGAGGTGTACACAGATCTTCAGAGATTCTGTTAATGTTTCAAAGAGTTGACATGCATTGAGCTCTCTTGACCAGGAGGCACAGACCTGAGTAACTGTGAGAGTTATATGCTCTGAAAATTTCAGACCCAGGGTACTTCTTGCTTTCACTCAAGACCTTACCTCTTCTTCCCCCCATCCTTGTCTTTTTGTCCAAAGAAAGCTATCCATCCTGGGGCTGGTTATGAAGGTGTCTCCGAGTACAAGTCTGTTGTTTATTATCAAGTCAAGCAACCTTGCTGGTATGAAACTGTGAAGGTAGGAGTGTGGAATTCACAGTCTTGCTTGCTTTGTGTCGAAAGGGAACTAGTTTAAAACCAGGAGCTGCGTCAGTAACAGAATGTCCTGTAAATTGACTGGAGATAGAGAATGCTGGTGCTGCATTTTTCCCTGTGTTATCATGTGCAGGTGTCCATTGCAATAGAAGAAGTCAGTCGTTGCCATTTAAGATTCACTTTCCGTCATCGATCGTCACAGGAATGTAAGTACCAGAAGATCTGCAGGAGTCCTGTCCTCTTCCTACTCTCACTAAGGTTTTCTGAGTATCCACCAAAGGTGTAGCACTTGCATTTCTACCTATTTCCAGTGTTGTGCATTTTCTTGCAAGCAGCCTTTAAAGAAGCTTTGGTGCTGGTTTTGTTCTAAACCTGAAATGAGATGGGGAGGAACATATTAGCCCCCTTTGAAAGCCAATTGTCAGTGTTCATTGCTGCTTTGGCTTCTGTGTGGATGGTGTTGGTTTTAATTGATACCAAAATTCAGCGCAGGTCTGATGGGCTTCTAATGATCTTCCTATAGAAGGATTTCTCATTAGGGTGATGAAAGGCAATGAGAAAGAGCCCTGGAACAAGATCAGCAGTGTAAGACAGATGTGTGATGCTGTTAAATAAAGAAGCTGCGTGTAGTTAGCTGCATTATGGCTAGTATGGGCATTAATAAGACAATTCCTAATAAAGCTTTTTTCCTTCTGTTTGCAGCTAGGGATAAGTCTGAGAGAGCTTTTGGCATGGGCTTTGTGAAGTTGATGAATGCAGATGGAACAACACTGCAAGATGGCAAACACGATTTGATTGTTTATAAGGTAGTTTGGGCATTTGCAGTCTTTACTTTTGTTTGACTAATCAAAACGACTCTCTTGGCTGACTTTTTCCTAGCAATGTAGATATCAGCATTGCAGAGATCTTAAATAACTTTTCTAGGATAATAGGGTGGTTGATATATAGATATTCACCTCGACAGTGGGGAGCAAACAGGCAGGTGAATGCCTGCTTTGGAGGATCAGTGTGTGACGAGAAGAGAGACCTGGTGCCTTGAATCACAATAAGAGGAAAAAGTGAATTCATTGCAGTAGAAAGTGAGGGGAGCAGGAGCCCTCCTAAACTTTGTGGCTCAGCTCTGAAAAGAGCGGAGGTCATTGGCAGTGTGGGCAATTTCTGTTCCCTAAAGTTAGGGGCCTGGATAATGTGAGTAAACAATAGCCAGGAAAAGATGTTTAAAATCCTCTCTGGCCATCTTGAAGTGTGTCTGCAGATGAGAGCTCCAAGAGTTCAGATGAGGTGTGCTTAGTGTGAGATAACCCTTGACTTTGCTGTGTTTAACCAACAGGGTGATAACAAGAAGATGGAAGATGCTAAATGCTACTTAACTCTTCCTTGTACCAAAACGGAGATGGAGGAGAAGGACACCCCCTCGGGGAAGAATCTGCACCATCTAACCAACTTCACACCCACTAAAGATAGTACAAAAGACAGCTTCCAGATTGCCACTTTGATCTGCTCCACCAAACTTACCCAGAATGGTAGGTGTTGCATGGGCAGCCGAGCCGTATTGTATTTGAAATAAAGAGGGTGCCATCTTTAGGCAGTTAACTTTAATCTTGCTGTTCCGTGTGCCGGTGGAATCCTGTTGCCAGTACAAGCTGATGTTACACAGCCACTAGAAACCATGTCTGCATCTTAATGTCATTTGTGCAGGAGGTTTCAATTTTAACTATAAGAACCACCTCCAGGAGGCTGCTCTAAGGTAAACACAAGCACTACCGAGAGAGTCACACACCAGTAAAATTCCTAGCTTGAAATGCCTTCTCTTGAGTGCATGAGAAGCCTGCAGAACTGTCCGCCAAATGCCTTGTGTTATCAAATTGCACCAAGGTTTCCATTCCTAGCAAAACTCAACTTTCTTGCCAAGACAAAAGAGCCATCTCAACAGCGTGACTTTTCCATATAAGCTGGTTCTAAAAATAACCTCTAGTCCTTGTTGTGTATTGTTGTGCAGCCATGAAGTCAGCTGTGATGTTGTAATCTGTGTCTGATTGCTGATGTTCTGTCTTGCTAGTTGACCTGCTGGGTTTGTTGAACTGGCGTTCTAACTCCCAGAACATAGCTCACAACCTAAGGAAGCTAATGGAGGTGGAAGGAGGAGAAATTGTAAAGGTATGCAGAGAGATGTGAGTCTCCTTGTTATGCACACACTTAGGTATGTGCTTGATGTGGACCTTAAAGGGTTGTAAATGTGCTGTATCCAAAAGCTCTCTGTATAGGCTTTGAGAACCCTTCTAGCTGCTGAGCAATAGAGCAGAAGTTATACTTTGCCCCAAGAGCTCCCATGAGTGGAATTACACAAGTTAAATGTTACCAGGATCAGGGTGATAGCGGTGACTTTATTTTCCCATGTATCCTGAACAACTAAAGTAAGTGTTGTGTCATTGCAGACCAGTCTTTATGTACAGTGTCATGCCTTAGTACAGTGTAATGTGGTTGATGTGGCCCAGTGCAAGCCTAAACTATAGAGAATTAAGTGTGTGCAGTAGGTCTCTTCCTAGATAAAAAGGCAATGGAACAGAAAAGTGGGGCTACTCAAAGCTGGTAAGAAAAGATTCTGCTTGCTATAGTGAGAGAGGATAGTGTGATAACCATGACAAGGATGTGAATGAACGCAGGACTAGGATCCCTTTTTCAGTCTTCATTCATGGGCAGCTTTTACATATCAGCTGGGCTAGGCTGGAAGGGGGAATATGATCCAAAAGAGTAGGCTCTTGTACAGGATTCCTGTTGTCTTTTCCCACCCTTTTACTACTTTTTTCCCCTCAAGTTTTTGCAAGACACCCTCGATGCACTTTTCAACATCATGATGGAAATGTCAGAGAATGAGACCTATGACTTCCTCGTGTTCGATGCACTGGTGAGTGAGTCTTTTGTGCATTTGGAGTACTTGGTTTTCAGCCATGTTTTCAGGCTGTTTCTGGTACTTCCTTCAGATGAGTGATTGGTAATTTGCTCCAAGAAATCTATTCTATTTAAACATTTCTTAAGGCATCTTAAGGACTTAGATACGCAATGAGCTTTTTAGTAATCACAATGAAAACAGGAATAAATGTTTCCATAATTTATAGTAATTTCTTCAGATAACTTTGAAGTTATCTGCATTAAGGCAGTTTACAGCAGGGAAGAGCCTATTATCAATCTGAAGCCCTAAATGAAATGTTCAGGGTCATGATGGTGGAGGATTTGTGGCTGTGGTTGGAACCTCTGCACCCTAAATCCTAGCTCAGGATTTAAGCAGTAGGGATAACTGCTCCTGAGAGCCTTGAGAGAAGGATCGTAATGATGGAGTAAAAGACTTCACAGGGAGTTTTCTATGTCTTTGGAGAGGCTGTGTACTATGTGTGTGAAAGGCACCAGCTTTGGTGTTCAGTAACAGAGCTGCTTCATGCTGATCAACAAACACGTACTTGACAGTTCAGGAAGAAAGATGAAGTTAGATGTATCCAACTGACATTGGTCAGAGGAGCAAATACAGGGGGACAGAATGTCCTGGCTCTAATGCATGTCATTGTAGTAGCAGGACTGTTTGCTATGATCATCAATCAATGAATCTCAAGGTCTAGCTTGAAACGTATCATTTCTTAGTTTGAAAACCAGCCTTCAGCAGCTGTGCGCATAGCAGCTATGACAGTGTTACCTAGACTGTGAGTAGTGCTGCTTCCCGTATCACTGCTGTAGCTTTGAGAAGTAGCTCCCTTTAAGTAGCTGCTATGACCTACCTTCCCTCCGAGCAATGCTGCAGTCACACACACCACAGTATTTAGTCACTATCAGAATATGGATAACACTGTCTGCAGCATTAATGCTTTTAGGAAAACAAACAAAACTCATGAGCCATCAAAATGAATGATGTGCAGCAAGAGCCTGAGTTCTGTTTGAGTGAGTTAGAGGTTGTGGCTCTGTACATCTGTTTTCTTTTGCATTTTTGGCAGGTATTTATTATTTCTTTGATTGGAGACATCAAGTTCCAGCATTTCAACCCTGTACTTGAAACTTACATTTACAAGCACTTCAGTGCAACCCTGGCATATGTGTAAGTATTGGTAACCACAAGCCCACAGATGGTTTCTGTAAACTATGCTGATGTGATGAAGGCAGCATTGACCAGACAAGAGTGTTCCACGCTCTTCTGTGCTTTCTGGAGAGAAAGAAACTCTGTAATTACTCTTTTTACCCTGTGAGAAGTTTCTGTTGTAGGATTCCTTTTTTCTGTGAGGAAAAAACACAGCTATTGTGGAAGATCCTGTCCCAAACTCTGTGATTCAGACTTTCTTTTGACCCGTACTCCTCTGTGTCTGGGATGTAAAAACATCTTCATGCTTTTCAGCTTGATTTCCTATTGGAACAAGTTTAGTGCAGTCAGTTTGCGTACATCTCTCCCTTATGACTTTTGAGTGCTTTGGTCTAGTACTGCTGCTAGAAGATCTGGCATCCCATGAAGCCAAAGATTTTGGAAGGAAACAGGCTGTGAAGAGGAACCCTTGTCTGCTATTGATTTATTAGACTGTAGTTCCTCTCTGGAATAAGGAAGCTGGACTTCCATAGAAACCTAACTGTGTCTATATTAGTTCTCCTTTTTCTTTCATTTCCAAAGGAAACTCACCAAAGTACTGAACTGTTACGTGGGAAATGCTGATGACTCCAGCAAGACAGAATTGCTATTTGCTGCTCTGAAAGCCTTGAAGTACCTGTTCCGATTCATTGTTCAGTCCCGAATATTGTACCTGAGGTGAGACCAAGGTCATTGCCGTCCTTATGTCTCTCCTTATGTCAGTGGAGTTGCTTCCAGTCAGCACCATTGGAGGGGATATTCTTCAGCATGTCCTCTGTCCTTGAATTAAGAGTATCTTTCTGCCCTTTGTAGCTGGAGAAAGTAAGTTGAATAAAAACTGAAATAGCTAATCTGAAGAGGAGAATCCTTCTAGTGGCATTTTGGTAGTGCTGAAAAGGAACCCATTCTGTATTAAATAATCAAAGCATAGAATGAATTCCTCGTTTTAAGAAACTTTGAGAAGTAAATGCCCCACAGTTACTTGAGAGGTGGTGGTGATACCATGTCCAAGCAGGGCATGGTCAATGACAGTGGTTTTGCTGTAGCCTCAAAACATGTTTTCAGAGATTTACCGTGAATGCCTGGAATCCTTTGCTCATGTTCATTTTGGCTCTTTTCTTTCATAGAGAATGAGCTACTTGATTCTTGGAACCTAAGCAGAATGTGATGCAATGGCAGTTTGAAAAGTGCAGTGTTCCCTTAGAACAGATTTCAGCAGGAAATCACCACATAATCCCTAATGCCATTTTTACACTCATGTCTTTGTAGAAGGAGACTGCATTAAGATGTTGTTCCATAGGATAAAATCATATTTCAGCTACTATGACACCGTTAGCCTAGATTTATGTGTGTAACTAGCCCTTGCTGGTCTTTGCAGGTTTTATGGGAAAAGTGAAGCTGGGGATGAATTTAATGATGCAATACGCAAGCTCTTCCTCTCCTTCAATGTCCTCATGGACCGGCCTTTAGAGGAGGCTGTCAAGATTAAGGTATGCATGATGTGCAGGGCAAGGGAAGAGCTTTTATTAACGGATACAGCTGGGGGAGCGGGGCCAGAAGAAGTGACAAGCTTTTTGAGGCACATGAAGCCCATTCAGATGAGTCACACCCCACCTCTGACTGTTTTAATGAGCTGTGTGTGGCAGGAGAGGAATATTTAAGCCCCAAAGTTTATCAAATAAAGATGAGAGCCATGGCTTTTCTGGAAGCCCTTCAGCACCTGCTAGGGTGAAAGCTAACAGCCAGTGAAGATGTCATCTACTGCAGTGTGCAAGCCACTTCCGCCAGTAACACCAAGCTTGAGGGTGATGGAGATAGAAATGTGAAACTAGTGCAGAAATCAGTGATGCTGGGAATGAAAGTAATGAAAAAACAAATGGCTCCTGAGTTTATTTTAGATTTTATCCTCGTTCATCTGGTGTCAACCGGATTGTGAGCCTTCTGTTTGTGCTCTGAGGAGCAGAGCAGCCGTGCAATGAGGCTGCTAAATTGCTAAAGGCAATGAGGCCTTTAGATTGCGTTATTTCAGTTCTTGTAGCCAACATGCTTTTCTCTGTTTGAAGGAAAGATTGATTCTAAACTTCTAATTAGCACTAGGGTAATTTAAAGCCCAGCTTTGATTCTGAGGCAGTCAGAGTATCTGGCAGCAGCCACAGAACAGAGACCTTTCGTTGCTGTTGCACCTAGTTGTCTGAATGCTACACTTATGGCCATACTACTACCTACATAACTTGTAAGTACACAGAACACTTAGTTTTGAGTAGTGTTTTTCGTATCAGGCTGTAGGGAGCTTAATCCCTGGGACTGCAGGATGACTGCAGAAACAAAAGAGCTTGGCTTCGAGTCCTTCCTCTTTCCCCTTTTCCGCCCTGCGCTGCAGATGTCTGTTTGCTGGAGGCTCTTTGGATGCATAAATTTGATCTTAAGCCAGTTCTCTACAGGTGTCCCCATATTTGCTCTTGACAAAAGCTGGATTTGCCATGTGAGCTATGGGCATTGTTGTTGAGACTTTACACCCTTTTAGAATGAACTAACTCATCTAACTCAGCTTCCATGTGTGTTTTATGTCCTTGTTTTTTCTTCTTGCAGGGTGCAGCTTTAAAGTATTTGCCAAGCATCATAAATGATGTCAAACTAGTATTTGACCCTGTTGAGCTCAGGTAACTTTGTCCTCTAAACCCTGCTTGTCTGGCAGAAAGAATGTTGGAAACTTTCCGAAGAGCAGCCACTTGGATTATGACATGATGATGCACATACTCTGTGTGAATTTGAGAAGGCACTTGCAGGGCTTTAAGGGAAGTCACTTTAGTTCAGAGGAATCTGTGCATCTCTTCGGCACTTTGAGATTTAACTGGAAACCCAAATTTGAGGGCTGAGAAGTGATAGGTTGAAATGTGCAAGTTTTATTCTTAATGAGTCCTGAGGTAAACTGAAATGTGTGGGAAAGGCAAAGCCTTGGTCAGGAAAACAAAAGCTGTATTTGTTGAGGAAATAGACAACACTATGGATTTCTGTTCTTTGGTGCTCAATAGCTTTGCCCAGAACCTCCAAGCCGTGCCTCCTTGTTCTGACACAGATAATTTGCTCCTAAACAGTAGACAGACAGCAAATGTACATGGAATTCAATTTAACGGAATCTCAGATTGAAATGAGTCATCACTCTTGATGAAAGGGGCATCTGGAAGGATGCGCTTTTGCTGTTGTATATAGCAGTGTTGCAAGTTTCAGCAGAGTTCTGCTGAAGCTTTGCACAATTCTGCTTTCATTTTGCATGAAAGTAAGTAAGATTATCTTCTGCTGGCACTGGAGGGCAGATAGTATTGCCTGTTGGTTAGCTTTTGTGATATGTCTTATGTGTCTTGGGATACAAGCTTCATTTTCAGAGGTTTAAACCTGCAGAAGATTGGGTTCCGTAGTAATTTGTCCAGAGCCCACTTGCAGGTAACATGTCCACACAGTGACAAAACTACTTGACGTGCTGAGGTGCAGGACAGCACAAGTGTAGGGTGGACACCTTGATGAAAACACTGACCATCTGCTTGCTTTGTGGTTTGCACACTAGTGTCCTCTTCAGCAAGTTTATCCAGAGTATTCCTGACAACCAGTTAGTTCGACAGAAGCTGAACTGCATGACCAAGATAGTCGAGAGTGATCTGTTCAAACAGGCTGGTAAGTAGCAAATCAGAGTCTCTGGATTCTGCATGGGGCCATGCACCCATAACGACACAAATGTCTTTCAAGTTCCCATGTCCTTTATATCAGTCATCTGCAGTAGTCTACTGTTAAATCCACCTTTAGACATGCTCCTTTCCATGGAACAACCAAAACCTTATTTGCTGTTCAGTCTTTATATGATGCCTAATACTATATGATCCTAATGCAGTCTCTTGATTTAGAAGGAGGCAGAAGGCCTGGGTGTGCTGTTTGATGCAATACATATGATTACAGGTTTTATATGACTGGTCTGTTAGTGGTAACTTAGGTGGATTTAAGCATGTTTTGGTGTTCAAGATAAAGTTATGAGCAGAAAGCTACTGTGTGGGACCCAAGTATGCTGAGACCAACAAGATGTGGTGCTCTGTTTCATTTTTTAGAATGCAGAGATGCTCTTCTGCCACTCCTAATAGATCAGCTAAGTGGCCAGTTGGATGACAACTCAAACAAGCCTGACCATGAGGCCTGCTCACAGCTCCTTAGCAATGTTCTTGAAGTCCTGGATCGGAAAGATGTGGTGAGCATCACCTGTCAAGGGTGCAAATGAAGGTTGATTCTTCTTTTGAGAAGTTGTGGCAAAGAAGTGTTCTCAGCTTATGCTTCGAAGAGTTACCAAGTTTTCTGAAGAATTCTAAGGAATTGCCAAATTGTTGATGTTTGCAGAAATTGGGTTGCATTGCTGTAGAGTTTTTTGAATATCTTTGCACATAAAGTAGCTGTGTCTGAGAAGGAGCCTTGGAAGTTGAATTAATGGGTATCATACAGTACAAAAAGCAATTACTTTCCTTTCTAGGAACCAAAGTGTTATTCCTGGGTATTTTGGTGGCTTGTTGAATTATTTGGAGGAAGCTGCAAAAATACTTGGAGTTTGCAATGAAATAGGGACAAGGACCATTATTCAGTCAGGAGAACGCAGTTCACATCACATTAATCATGGAAATTGATTCAAAGCTGCTGTGAAAAGAATAGTTTGAACTGAAGAGGAAACAAAGCCAAAGCAAAGCACCAGCTTTGGTTTAGCTCTGCCAGGATGAACTAATAAAGCTGCTATAGATCGGTTATGCTAGCTCTCCACCAAGTGTATGCCTACAATATTCAAATTGATTGCTTCTGTGTTCTCAGATCTCCTTTTATGCATCCTCTAATAACAGTTAACCACTGTCAGGGCAGCATAGAAGAGTGTACATTAAGAATTGTCTCAGCTTTTCCTCACTGACTATCCCCAGGGGCCCACTGCTGTCCACATCCAGCTGATCATGGAACGCCTACTGAGGAGAATAAACCGCACAGTGATTGGAATGAGCAGACAGTCTCCACACATAGTGAGAGCCTTTTGCTTGCTTCACTTATTACTTTACCATTTGTTGTAGTGGAATTTATTCTCCTGGGAGATTTCAGCGTGTAGCAGTGGTTTATGAAATCATCTTTCCATTTCCTGCAGGGCTTCTGTGCCACTAAAACATGGCTTTTGGTGGTTTTCTGAGACCAGGTATTAGGATACACATTGTCCTACTCTAGCAGCAGATTGAAGTGAGTCACAGTCAGCTGTGATTTCAAGTTCATTTGGGCCCTTGTGCACAAAGAATTTGGTTTCAGTGCAGTTTCTAATACATAAGGAGTCACTGCTGAAAAAAATGCTGTTTCGTCACCTTGGCTGAATAGGGTTAAATGAAGCATCTCTAAGGGGCCTTTCTGACCACTGTGTGGCATCTTAGAACATATAAACAAGTTGATATGTTCTAATTTGCCCTGTGCTTCATCTACGGAAAGATAGAAAAATCAAGACCTGGGCATATATAACAATGTTTTATTTTTAATAACTCTAAGGTCAAGTTAATGCTATTCCTAATGTCAGCTGTGAGAATTACAGTTGGACATAGTAAACCTGAAAATCATGGAATCATTTAGGTTGGAAAAGGCCCTTAAGATACGATTAAGTGGTTCATGCAGGAAAATAATCAAATGTTCTGTTTTTCCTATTCCAGGGTATTTTTGTGGCCTGCATGACAGCCATCCTGAGGCAGATGGATGACTTCCATTACAGCCATTACATCAATACTTTCAAAACCAGGCAGGACATTATTGTAAGTCAGCCTGGCTGGGGGATTAGCTCAGTCCATAAAGCATTGCACTCTGTTTCTGAAAGGTCATTTCAAGTTATCATGCACAGTTTGGAGTGCTTATACTGAATTCATCAGCAATGACTTATGGGCACCTAGTGCCTCAGCCACAGGGGGTGCACTGACATCCCACTGCTGGGTATACACAGTGGATGCTGCTGACTCAGTACAGCCTGAGAACAGCATTTGTAGCATTGAGTAAAAACATCTTTTATGACTATTTAAGTCTGTGCAAGTAAAAAGTTAGGAACCAGAAAAGGGAATGAGGAGGAAGAGGAAGAGCATTTCGCCCTCTCTTGCTCTCGCTGTATCTCTGTGGTCCTCTTTGTCTAATTCTTTCTGCTCCTCTAGCTTTTAATTAAATGGTTTAGTCTTGCTTTAGTGGGCAGCAGTGCAAATAGTTCCCTTTGCGTTGAAAACTGAGTCCAATTCATGTCCCCAAAGACTTTCAGTATGAAACCAGGTGAGACATTCAGTTTTTGTGTTTCTGGAAGCCCTTAGAATTAACAGCTGTGTCCAGATTTTCCTTCAGACTGCCCAGAACAAGAACTAAACCCAGCATTTATGCAAGTCTCTGAAGCATGACACAGCAACTCTTCTGGCTTCTTTGTCCCCTTACTCCTTGTTGTGCAACTTAGTAGTGCTTGCTTATTGAAATACTGGCTGAGAAAGAGCCTGGAGTTGTGTTCTTCCTGTAAAAGCCAGATCAAAACCCACAAGAAAGTGTTTGTCATTCAGTTTGGATGGCAAGGTGATCTCTGTTTCCCTGTGCCGTTGGAATTGCGATCTGTTGGGCAACATAGCCACCTACAGGACACACATTTTATCACTTCTGCATCTAAGAGGCCACTCGGCTGCATTGTCTGGAGAGCATTCATCATCCAGTTTTAGACTTGCTTTTTTCTGTTACCCAAGTAATTTTTTGTGAGGGAAGAACAGATAAAACCAAGTTGATTTAGGAATTCTCTTAGTGTTCCTCAAAGGGTGAGAAGGTTTTCAGTGGGGTTCTGTAGAAACACTGTATCTGAGGAAGAAGGGTGCTAGGAAGTCAAATCCTTTGTAGATTTTGATAAAGGTGGATTCAAGGCAGAATCAAAACAAATTATACATTGATTTGGCCTCAGTTCAGAGCTTTTCCTTCTGCTGAAGAGCAGTTTTGGGTAGGAGACCATCATAACTGAAATCCAGTGTAAGGCTAGACGAGTGCTTCCTGAAATGTGAAATCCTTACATCTTCTGAAGCAAGCCCGTGTTTGTGGGGTGCAGTAGTTGTGAACACCAATAGAACGTTGCGTTTGGCTTTACTGCAATAATTGGGTTTGTTTTTGTTGTTGTTGCTGGTCTGAGTTTGCTCTGGTGTTTTCAGCCCTGCCAGAGCATCATTACTTGGTTGGTTTAACACCGTTAGAAGTTAATTCATACCTTCAAGGTGCCCCATGTCAGGTCCAAACCTTTCCATCAAACTCTGATTTAATAATGCCTAAAGGATTTTTAGTGAGGCAGCACCAAATGCCCATTTCTCTCTCTACATTGATATCACTTGCCATTCTCTAGAGAAAGCTTTTCAGCTCAACAGATGGATTGATGAATTGATTTTCCTGATGATATTTGCAAGGTGGTGATGTCTCTTGTGACCTTCTTTGTGGCCCTCTCATTTCTGAATGCTTATGTCTTAGTAGGGAACAGAATCCATTTATATGCTCATAGGTACCATTTATATCTGTAGAGGCCACAATATAGAGATCAATACGATGGATATTATCTCCTTTCGCTTATCTCTCTTCTTTTTCCTTTGTTTGGAGCAGTTCAGTGTTTGCGCAACAAGTCTTTTCCTCCAGTAATGTTCTAAACTATGTGTCTGACAGGGTGTTCTCTACCTTGTTTAAGTGATCCTTCTTAAACTGGACCAGAAAAGGCTTAACTAATTGGGAAGGGAAAATACATTATAATTCCCATTTTTGTGGAAGATACTGCATAGGTCTATTGTACTGTCGTCATTCAGCCGTTTGGAAGCAAGTCCTTGAATATTGGTTTTGCTTTTTAATCCAACTTGTGCACCAGAACTCCCTACAACACAGCTTAATGCAAAACAGTAAAGACAGATTTAATTAAACAGCTCAACATGTTCTGTGGAATTATTCCTCCTTCTGTAATTGAATGGATGAGATGTCAGAAATAATTTAGTTATTGGAATATACCCACACAATAAGAGATCCTTCTTAGGAGGTACAGTGCATTGATTGCTAATCAATGCAGTTGTTCATCAATGCAATTGAAACGTCTGCATTTCCCTATATTTTCCTGTGCATTAACAATTACCATGTTCAACTTGATGGGCTGTGGGTTTTATTTTTCCAACAGGACTTCCTGATGGAAACATTCATTATGTTTAAGGATCTGATTGGAAAAAATGTCTATGCGGCTGACTGGATGGTCATGAATATGATGCAGAGCAGGTACCCAATTGCTGCTATTTTAAGTCTTGTTACTGCTTTGGAACCTTTCTGCTTCTGAATGGAGGGGGACTCACCCGAGCAGGCTTGTCACAAAGCCTTATTCTCTTTTACACTTTCAGGGTGATTTAAATTAGATTTCAGTAAATTGCAGTGCTTGCACTGCCATTTCTGTTGCTGGAACTGGAAATCTTTCTTCTCCTGCCCGAAGGCACACAATGAAAACCATGCAGTCTTTGAGCCAGTCACTTATCTTCTATAGAGCACAACATAAACCAGAGAAGCCTTTTTGGTTTCAATTCTAAGGGAATCACGTGGGAAACATAAAGCTGGAGCTGGACATGAGTGGTCTAGGGTTTAGTGTGCAGACTAGTGAACTTGAACAACTCGGCTTCACTTCTGTCCTCTGCTGTGGGCTTTGTTTGGCCTTATGTGAATCATTCTGCTGCTAAGTCTGTACAATTTGAATGGCTTTGGCTCGCTGTGTGTTGTGCTGGGTAGCAAAGCATGACCTAAAGCTGCTGTCCAGAGACAGCAGGGAGCATCCGTTCTTGTCTCCTTAGCTTACATGTAGAAGTCATAAACCCAGAGCTGCAATGTTAGCCACCTTTTACTTCATGTCTTTATCTCTTCCAGGGTTTTCCTCCGGGCAGTGAACCAGTTTACCTCTGTACTCAACCGTTTCTTTCTGGATCAAACCAGTTTTGAACTCCAGGTAATAGTTCTATTGGTTTTGGATTTTCTTATGGACCCTGGTCCTGAAAGGCAGGAAGAACAAATAAACCCCCCCAGTTAAGAGATATGTTGGTATGGAAGATGTCTGTAGTCTTTCATAGCAAAGCAGGAGAATGCAAAGCAGCTCTGAATTACAGAACTGTAGTTAGTGCAGCAGTAAGTTGCAAGCAAATACAACTGCTGCAGGCTTTCCAAGGTCAAGTTTAGCATTGTGCTGACTGTAGCTTGTTTGTGCTTAACTGGTTAAGAAAAGATACTGTATGGGGATGCCACTGTCACTGCCTTTAGTTGGCAAGTACAAGGTGAAAGGAGTGAGAAATTTGAAGTTGCTGTGTGCTTGCAGCTTGCCTGTGATGGCACTCATCTGCCAGCTCACTGTGGGTACTCTTCCTACAGCATCTTGGGCTGTGTAGCTGTGTTGTAGCTGGTTGTTGCTTTTCCTTTGTCTTCTCCTCTTTTAGACTTGTTTCTCTTCCACAGCTCTGGAATAACTATTTCCATTTGGCAGTGGCCTTTCTCACTCATGAATCCCTCCAGCTGGAGACCTTCTCACAAGCCAAACGCAACAAAATTATCAAGAAGTGAGTTTCCATGTACATAGTTGCCAGCTGTCTTTGCTTTGAAGAAGCTTCATTGGTACCATTCCAGACATACCCATACAACCTTACAAGGAGATGAAACACGTTGTAAAAGTACTTGATTAATGAATGATGGTAAGGGGAGAGGGGGTGACTAGGACAGGTATCAAGTCTTTACATTGTGAATATCAGTCTGGTCAGGCAGATCCTGTTGTTTGAGCTGAACTTCAGCACCTTGCCAAAAGATTCCTTCCACTGTAAGGTCTGTAATAGGTCTTGCCATAGTTCCCAAAGCAATACCTGATGGAATTCCTCCTCCCTTAGGAAGGTAGGTAAGAAGAATCCTAAAAGCTCTGCAACTTCGTAGTCCCCTCTCTTTGCTTTTTCTGTTTTGAAAGAAGAGTACTTCAGAGGCATTCATCAACCCAAAAGGAGTCATTTTTAGTAACTTGGCCAAATTCACAAAGACACTGAGCAGCTGTTCCTTCTGCATTTAGCTGGAATCAAGTGCCTAAATGTCTTTGTAGACTTGACATGGAATTTTGCTAGGGCATACACAGTTGATGTTTGCCATCTTTTGTCTGTGATAATGACAGCTTTAGGATGCCTGGCAATTAAATATTCTTGCATTGACTCAATAACAGCAGTTAAAGCTTTAGGGAAAACCATGAAATACAACAAAATTCCGGTAGAATTGCGTGAAGCAGCAGGGCTGCAGCTTTGTTCTACTCTGGGGGACTCTGCAGTCTTCTGTCATATTGGCACATGGCCATTCTCTTTCCCTGTGCATTAGTGCTGGGCAGGGTAAGGAATTAAAGGGATGAGGTGAACATCTAACAAAAGGTCTGTAATAATAAGGAACTTCTTGATAGACCTTTAGTAGGGAAGAGTGTGAGAGCCTTTGCTATTCAGCATGTTCAGGTTTGTGTGTGCTGTTCGTTTTAAGGAGAGGGCAATAGATCCTTGGGTTTGCCATTCATTTCTTCAGCAGCTTTGAAAGGCAGTTTCAGTGTTCAGGCCTCTTTCAGCTTTTTCTTTCTAACACTTTTTTCTAGGTATGGGGACATGAGGAAAGAAATTGGCTTCAAAATAAGGGATATGTGGTATAACCTGGGTGAGTTCCAGCTAAAGAATTGTCTTTACCCAAGCTCCCAAGCTGTGTTTCACATCCTTTATTACTTTATGAAAGCTGTTCACGTTCAGTGTGGGGAAATACACTTAAGGTTCAGCAGTTCCAGCGCACAGAATCTCTTTCTTTCTTTGTGAATAGCTTGCAGAAGCTGCTGAGAGAATTTCTTAGCTTCCCTTTAAAGGATGTGCTGCCGTGTGAACAACAAGAGTATGATTTTCCTGAGAGCCTTTGTGATTTGCAGCACTGCACACAGCTCAGTTCAGTTATTTTCTTGGACTACTCCTGAATTTTAGAGCTGTACATGTTGATTCTACCTGAAGTAGCCATTATCTGCATAAAATACACATTCCAAGTAGCATGTCTGTGGTTTATGGGCTTTACATCATGGGAATAATGTGCTTCAACATTTGAATATCCAAATCCTGCTGTTAAGATGTGTCTGCCTTTGACCTTCTTGCAGGCCCCCACAAAATCAAGTTCATTCCAGCAATGGTAGGCCCAATCCTGGAGGTAACCCTGGTCCCAGAGCCTGAGCTACGGAAAGCTACCATTCCTATCTTCTTTGATATGATGCAGTGCGAGTTCAACTTCAGTGGGAACGGAAACTTCCATATGGTAAGGGAGCCTGGTATTTTCAGTGCAGATGTTCTGCACTAGGCAAGGAGAAGAGAACATTTAAACAAAAGGAAAACAAATACAAAAACCCCACACAAAACAAGCCTCATGCCAAGCACTTTGGGAAGTTCCTGTGGTTTGTAGGAGTCAGGACTCTTCTGTCCCTGACTACCTTTGCATGACTTGGATAATGAATGAATTCCTGTTTTCCATAGCTTTCTGCATTTGCAGATGTGTGAATGCCCACATCCACTTTGTGAAGCAATTTGAAGTCCCTAAGAGAGTACTCTAAAAGATAATGTCTATTTCCATTTATACTAACAATATAAATTCCCCCAAGACAGATCTTTGGCAGTCAGTGTAAGTTACTCTACAGAAAATAGCTGGACAGGCAAGTGCTAGGACTATGTAGTTGCTTATGTCCTGACTAATCCCTCATTGACTTCAGATTTGACAACGCGTTTACGAATACTGATGCCGTCATTATGGAAAGGAAAACGGGCACAAAGGACAGGCACAATTTCCTTGATACACAAGTAAAAGAACAGAGCAGGGAATGGGACCTGGATCCCTGAGTTCCAACCCTGTGCTAATTTCCTGCAGAACTTACCTTTTATTGTTACTGAGAAAGCACCAGAAAGTAAGGAGGGAAAAAGAGGAGCTTCACTTTTGCTCTGAGGTTAAGCTTTCACTGCAGTTTCTAAGGACCTGTTCTTCCAGCTTTCCTCTGGGGATATCAGACATTAACATCTCAACTGGCAGGCGGGGGACACTGTAGTTATGCTGTAGACAGTCTTCTCCCTGGAGATGGGTAGAAGCCATCCATCCAAAAGGCAGCCACCTTGGCATTTCAGACTCTTGTCAAATGTGATGTGCATCTCCCTAAGCACCATCCTCACCCCGGCTTAGACCCCAGCTTCAGTGTGCATATGGGATCTTTCTTCCCTTGGGGTCATCCGTCTTTGGTGTGGTTGGCCCCAGGGTCTTGGGGTTTTTTGGAATCAGTAGAAGGAAGCAGGATGCGTGTGGCATGGATTTTCCATTCCAGTGCTATTTCTATACCAGCTACAGCTACAACTGGGACCGTGTACTTGACCTGCTTGCAGCATACCTTCATGGCTAGACAGATAGTAACACAGGACTTGGTTCTTGCATCATGAGAAGTTGCTTTAATTAGCAGTTACAAGTGTTTATGATGGCTGAAGAGCTGTGACTTGCCCTTAACTGATGGTGGTAGTTCAGTTTCTGTAGGGTGAGGGAATGACCATGCTGTAAGCTGGCTGCTAGAATGCTTCTCCATCCTAGCAAAACTGAACTGTTAATGATGGGGCAGAAGAGGAAGAATTACCCTAGAGCATGACTTTCCGGTGACTGTAGGATGAGAGAGGAAGGACTGTATTTCTATGGTCCAATCTTGTCTTGTTTTCTTACCATTTTTAGTGTGGTCCAGCAATGAAAGTGTCCTCTAGCTAGGCTTGTAACACCAGCATCTGATGGTGGGGCAGTTCAGAAACACCAGCCACAAACCCTGCTAACGCTCAGACCACGCTCCTGAGGGCTGCTGTCTATTGGATTGTGGGTTTTTTGCCTTTTCAGTTTGAAAATGAGTTGATAACCAAACTGGACCAGGAAGTGGAGGGTGGCCGAGGGGATGAACAGTACAAGATTCTGCTGGAGAAACTGTAAGTTTTATAAAGCATGTGGAGGCACTTTTTCACAGCTCAGTTGGCTATTTTTCTAATGCAGAAACCCTCTAATTCATGACTGCAGTAAATAGGAAAACAGTCTTAATGCTATGTGGGTATTCTGAGACTGATTGCCTTAAAATGGGGCTTTTATTCTGGAGCAGCAACTTGCACAGCTACCTTAAACTTGGCGCTGAAAGCCCAGAGGCAGGTGCCAAACTAGCAGGGAGCTTGTAAGTGGAAAAGCTTGGGAACAGCAGGCTTGGAGTTAAAGCAGAATCAGAGCCTTCTTTTAACACCAGGAGTAGGACCCAGGTTTTGATCAGTAAGACACACTTTGACCTGCCTGACTTGGGTATCTCAGGTCTGCGGGTGTGCTGTGCTGTTTGGCACTATGAGTCTCTCGTTAAGGGAGTGTATTTGACTCGTAGCTGAGTGTCTGTTTGGGTAATTTACACTGAAATTCTACTTACCATCAATCAAACCCTTACCTGAGGTTACTCTTCTGTCCCTCTGGGTGTATCTGCAGCCTCCTGGAGCACTGTCGGAAGCATAAATACCTCTCTGCATCTGGAGAAGTGTTTGCTTTGCTGGTGAGCAGCCTCCTGGAGAACCTGCTGGACTACAGGACCATCATGCATGATGAGAGCAAGGAGAACCGCATGAGCTGCACTGTCAATGTGCTGGTATGGGGAAGGCTGGGTCTGGAGTGCTGCTTTAATGACCTAGCTTTTGTGGATTCTGAAGGATTTTTGTAGGATTTTAAGTTATTTTTTATGCCATTTCTGGTTAATGATGGGCCCAAATCAGGCTACCAGCTATCGACAGCTATAAAACATAAAGAAATACAGTCCAAAATCAAGGCCTTGTCTGCATGGTAATCTGAAGCCCTGAAATACAGGCAGGAAAGATGGCTCACTGATAGTTTGACAAATGTGGGCTTAGTCTCTATTCTACTGCAAAGAGCCTGTATAACTTCAGACAAGTCACTTTGTCTCTTTGACTCACCCCTTTTCTAGAGGTGATAGTAGCCCCACCTCATGTTAAAGGGATGGTTGCAGGGATAGATGCACCTAAGTAGGCAAAATGACAGCAAAGATCTTTGAAATACCTAAACCTGATGCTTAAGTTACTCACCTAGAGATGATCACACAAATCCATGGTGCTTCACATCATAAGTTTGACTTCTTCCTATTGGCAGAATTTTTATAAGGAGAAGAAACGAGAGGACATTTACATCAGGTAGGCTGTTTCCCTCCAGAAACCTCTATGTGTAGCCTTTATTTCTCTTGGTGTCCTATCCACTGATGCAGTGTCCATCACATCAGCAATTGCTTTCTGCTTCCTTAGGTATCTGTATAAACTCCGGGACCTGCACACAGACTGTGAGAACTACACAGAGGCAGCGTACACTCTCCTCCTGCATGCAGAGCTGCTCCAGGTATTCCACTGAAGCAGTTTTAGTTTCCACTGTCAGGGTATGGGGTTGAAACGAAGTGCAAATAGCTCAGAACAAACAATTCACCTGGTTTTGTTAATGTGAGTTTGCATTCTCTAGGATCTCGTGTTCATTGTGTTTCTTCTCTCACATGGTCTGACTACATAGCTAAAGGGATGAAATAAGGATGTTATTAGCATCAATTTGTTCCATACTCTTGGTGCAACAGAGTGCTGTAGTGAGCTGGGAGAGAATGGCCATGTTTGGGGTCATAGTACAGGTTTTTTCCCACTTCTGTGTGAACACTGCAAAAAGCATTAGCCTAAGCAGTCTTAATTTGGATTTGCCAACCTCTTCACGTCTTCCACAGGTGAATCGAGCATACACATCTAGTTAGTGCTCTGCATAAAAACTCAAGCCAAAATCACACCAGTTTTGCAGATAGAATTTAACTGCAAAACTTCCTTGTTCTCCCTTTGCATTGCTGACAGCTTTGTCTTGAATGCATCCCTGCAGAAGCTGAGTCTCTCCACCATTAGGATTTGTTGATCTCAAAACATTTTGGTTCTTTCAGCTTTGCCTTTTTCTCCTCTGTACCAGTGGTCTGAAGAGCCATGCGTCGCTCACCTTCTGCAGAGGGACAGCTACTGTGTCTACTCACAGCAGGAACTCAAGGAGAAACTCTACCAAGAAATTATCTCCTTCTTCGACAGGGGCAAAGTGAGTGTCTCTACAGTGTTCTTACACTTCACGGGTAAATCCTTGCCTTGGGGAATGTAGCTGGCTGAAGTTGGTTTCAGCAGTAAAAGCAAATGTGATTCCTGATGAGCCTTTGATGCTTAGGGCTGGCTTTTTAATAGGGACTAAAGCCCTGTTCAAGACACCGGACAGATGAGAAAAAAACCTACTGGTGTTTGCCTTCCTTTTTCTGGGTAATGGCTTTTGCACTGCAGTAAGAATGGCTTGTCTGGCTGATGCTGAGCTTCGGCTAGTTGCGCTTTGGATAGATGGTTCTACCAGAACTAAATGAGTCAAGCAAAGGAAGCGTGATGCAGTGAATGAAGTTTTAGTGTAGGAGGAGACCACCTGGGCTTTTCTCCCTTGCTGTTTAGTTTAGACATGTCCTTCCACCTCTTTGTGCCTCAGTTTTCTCTATCAGGAGTAGCAGTGGAAACCTTTGTAAATCACTTTCAGATCTACAAATCAAAAGAGCTGTGTGACTGTAATAATGATTGCAAGAAATGTACGGCGTGGAGGCTGAGAGAAGGTTGGCAGTGCATGAAAGTACTGCCTGAATGAGAATCAGCTGAATGCTTTGTTTACCTATCTCTGGTAATGAATGCTTTTAACTGAGCCTTTTATGTTGCTTGTGCTCTTCTTCCCCCACCTGCCTCCCTTCACCCTCCATGGAGATGTGGGAAAAAGCCATTCAACTAAGCAAAGAGTTGGCTGACATGTATGAAAACAAGGTCTTTGATTATGAGGGACTTGGGAATCTCCTGGTAAGGCTTTTTTTCTCCATTTTCTCCATTCTCTGCTGACTGCTTAAATTAATATTGTTGAGCAGGATAAGCCCAAAATACAGTATGTTAAAGAGAGCAATATCTGAGGGGGGCCTACAGGGATGCTGGAGAGGGACTCTTCATCAGGGACTGTAGCAATAGGGCAAGGGGTGATGGGTTTAAACTAAAACAGGGAAAGTTCAGGTTAGATATAAGGAAGAAGTTCTTTACTGTGAGGGTCTTGAGGCACTGGATGGGTTGCTCAGGGAAGTGGTAAATGCTCCATCCCTGGCAGTGTTCAAGGCCAGGTTTAACAGAGCCTTGGGTGCCATGGTCTAGTGTGAGGTGTTCCTGTCCATGGCAGAGGGTTGGAACTGGATGATCTTAAGGTCCTTTCCAACCCCAAACCATGATTCTATGACAAACAAACCAACATAATCTCCATGGGTTTGTAAAGCTTAATATTAGAAGAATATTTTTGTACTCTTTTCAGTGTGTGGTTTTGACCTCATAATTGGCATGACAACATCATATGCAGATGTTTAGCATTTTTGGTGTTTACCACATCAGGTAACATTTGCGTGGTGTATTTTCAGGCTCCATAAATCTCATCACCTTGTTAGTTCCGTGGTAAAACTACTGTGCATGAACACAGCACTATAGAATCATCTTGGTTCTGAATGATGTTTTTTAGCAGTTAAAGATGTTAAACCAGATGGTCTTTATGTTCTTTCATATGAGAGTCATCTGCCCGGTTTTCTTTCTGCCAGTTCTCTGACATTTGTCACCATTTGTGTCTGCTCAGTTTCAGAACATATTTAGTTTTAATTTGTGCTGCTGTAGTTCAGGATTTCCAGTATCCTCCTGGTGTCCTGAAAGCCGTGGCACTGCTCTCATGTCTGCACACCAGGAAATGAAGTTGATTCTAGCCCAGAAAAACCAAATATTTAACCAAGTAAATGGATAAGTACGAGACACTGTATCAAAGCACAGTTGTAAAATGTGTTCTGGAAGGGAGAACTAAGAGATCAGGAGTCGTCACTGGGAATGTTGCTGCAGTCTGGCCGTGTCCCTGCATACTCCAAAGGGAAAATGCTGGGGCCTTTTTTCTTTTTCAGAAGAAACGAGCTACTTTTTATGAGAACATCATGAAGGCAATGAGGCCTCAGCCTGAGTACTTCGCTGTTGGATACTATGGTCAGGGTTTCCCCTCTTTCCTCCGGGTGAGAATTCTTCAGCACTCACATTCTGGGGTGGTGGGTACCCTAGAAGTACTTTTGCAGAGCTTCCAAGATGCAGACTCCTTTTCCTTTGAGTGACTCCGCAAGAGAGAAATCCCTTAAGTGTTTAAAAACACTTCAGTGCATAAAAAGAGACAAGAAAGAGACCAGATCTTTTTGTGTTACCAGCTTTAATAAAGTTAGGGTGTTGCAGTAGGGTTTGTTAGATGAGTGGTATGTTCTTACAAGGACTTGAACAGAATCTACCCTTGTATTTGTGCCCTACAAGCGTCCTCAGAAATATAATTGTTGCCATTCTTACATACATATTTGTGCCAATGAGTAGCTTGTAAAGAATTTATCCTGTTGCTTTTCAGCCTGAATCAACCTTATTTTCAGGACAGGGATCATTTCAATGCTCAAGCACATTAGCGAGAGTCTGTCCCACACAGAAGGATTAAAACGCAAAGGAGCTTCCTGTTTGAGATTGCTGCTAAGCATTGCTGGATCTGTGCTAGCTATAATACAAGAATCCAGCCAAAGTGAGTCAGATGGGCAGGGTGCAGCACACTAGCAAATATTCCCGATTATGGTTTAAAATGAAGGAACATTCACAGTTTCAGGCTGGAGTTGTTAGAAGTTATTGGCCTTAAATGGAAGCCAAGCTTAATAAAAAAGAAATACGTTAACTTGGAGCTGTGTAACTGGATGGCATCGAAGGCTTTCATCTCCAGGTCATGGCTTTGAAACCATCCCTTCCAGAAACTGCACATTATCTTAAAATCAGCCCCCTGACTGAGATTTCATGTGTTGAATGTGCTTAGAGTGCTAGAAAGGACGAAGGTGTTCGGTAACGCTTGTGTGTGGAACAGTGGATTTTCTAGACAAATATGAGGTTGCCATTGCAGGGCCTTGCTCCTGTTCTCACTTCAGCCTGTGTTTCCTCTTACATGTTCTGGTTGTTAAGCCAGGAGACAGCCCTTCGTATAAACTAGACCTGGGATTCTCTGTGTGTGTTTGGAAAGCTCTTGCTCATGGCTTTGTTTCGTGTTAATTCTCTTTTTCTTCTGCTACCCACAGAATAAGATTTTCATCTATCGTGGCAAAGAGTATGAACGAAGGGAGGACTTCAACCTGAAGCTACTGACCCAGTTCCCTAGTGCTGAGAAGATGACCAGCACTGCCCCTCCAGGAGAAGAGATCAAGTCTTCTCCTAAACAGTGTATCTTTTGGCACATTCATGGTTTGCCTCTTGCCTAGAATAACCAATTCCTAGAATTGGTGAACAACAATAATAAGCAAGGAACTTACTGCACCATGGGGACCTTGAAGACAGGGACTGGCATGAAAATAAGACTACCCACAGTTGCAGTAGTGACCTTAAAACGCAGTGAAAAAGAGAGCTTGATATTGTCAGAGTTAAACAAATTGCTGCTAGGATGAAACCTTAACAAATGGCAGGTCAGGATTTCTTGTGCCACCTTCTCAAGCAGGTGATGTTCACTACTGTAGGATAGGTGTGGTCCAGTTTGGTCCTTCTAGGTTAAGAGGTGAAATGCAGGCAGTGGAAGTGAGAGATAAAGTAAGTGGAAGTATGTTCTCTTCTTGCTTGCAGTGAACTAGCATTAGGAAGTAGCTGTTGGTTTGGTTTGGTCTTTGATTCCCTCAAAGCCATTTTGTAAGCAGTGTGACGTGATTTTGCTGGTGGAAGTTGTTGGGTGAACAGCACCTTTAAGGATTTTATTATCACTATTTTTGCTTTATGCTGGTGGAACTCCAAACTGTGTGTGTCAGAACACACTTAAGGCTTAAGATCCTCTTTCTCCTAATTGTGGGCTTGACCAAGTACAACCTAGCAGGAGTCTTGTTTGTGACTTACAGTTGACAGGAGGTGTGCTCCTGGGAGGTGTGTATCACTAACAACCAAGTTACTGGGCTTCCAGCCTGTTATACTGGCCAGTGTTACACAGGCCAGACTAGAGAATCTGATGGTCCATTTTGGCCTTAAAAGTCTGCGCACAAAGGCACAACTCAAGCAGTGATACCAGATGCTTCCCTTGCAATAAGCCTGCCAAGCACTAAATCCACATAGGAAATTAAAAGTCATTCAAGACCAAACTTGGTATCAAAAAATGCCTCTTCTGTTGCTGCTTTGTTTCAATTACTTCCTTAGCATCTGTTTGTGTTTGTTGTAATGGTTTTGGCTCAAGATGAACCTGAACTGCAAAATTTGGATCCAGATCTGAACTCTTCCAAAAGTTTGGGGGTGTTTGGTTCCGGGTCTTTGGCATAGCCCCATTATAAAGGGGAGCAGCTGCATAGTTTGGATTTGGTACAGGTTCTTCTCGGACTCTTACAAACACCTTCAGAAAAGATGAGGAGTTTGAGTGCCCAAATCTCTTGTTATGTTAGGCAGGCGTTGATGGCTCTGCAGTATGGTTTAATTTCGTGCTTTTTTAACCTCCTTTGTCTCAGGCTCTTTTTTGCTTCTAATCTTTTCTCACTCTTTTATGATCAAATGTCTCGTTCTTCCTTTGGTTGTTTCAGAATAGGGTCCTGGAGGTACCAGGTGGGCTCTGCACCATCCTGGGGAATGCCTACACACCTAAACATGAGTCTTCCACCAGTTCTGAACTAGAAGCTGTGTAGCACACTTAGCATGGTGTGAAGCCCAAGATAGAAGCTCTCCGGAGAGAAAGAATGTATTAGCTTGGGCTCAGTGCTTGATCTAATGTGGCCATGTGGGCTTGGGTTCTGATTTGGCTGGTATCCAGCTGGCTCATCAGTGTGGGCAGAAAGACCTTGTCTTTGCTTTCCAAATACTGTTCAGAACTACCCTCAGTGAAATAAAGGATGTACAGGGCTACCTTGCCCACCAGTAGAACAGTGCCACTTCAGGGTGCAATTGGCAGGTGGTCACAGGGATAATCTGTGAATGAGAATCAGATTGTTCATGCTTTACTTTTCCATGCAGGTTTTTACTTCTGTAAAGTCTTCAATTCCACTCTGGAGGAGCAACATTGTTAACTTGGTGTGTTTAGGGATACTATTACTAATTTATTTTTGCTATCTGTCATGGTTCACGGGTGCAAAAGCTGAAGATGAAGTAGATATTCACTGATTCAAACCAGCCAACTTTCTTCAGTTAGCTTTATCCATCTACAAAGTGGGAGGGAAGGAGGAGCTCCTTCACTGTACTGGAAGAATCTGACAAATAGCCGTGGGGTGCTGAGGGAGAGAAGAGAGACCGATGCATCCATTACAGAACCTAGGACAGAATCTTGTTTCCTGTCTCCAGAGCAGAAATCAGTAACACCCAGGCTTCCCAAACACCCCGCCAGGGAATTTCAATAGTTGGAAGTATTTGTACATCCCTTATCTTTGCGGCTTTTATTCACAAGTAGAGTACAAACTACAAGAAGCAATAGAATGCCCATGGTTGTTGATGAACTAGGAAGTATTTTCTTCAAATGGGACAAGAGCACAGGGAATTGTTGAGAAGTCTCTGACATTTGAGGAAAACAGGGAGGGTATTTCCCTCCCTCTTCTATTTTCCAAAAGGGGTATTTCATCCTTAACTATAGCTGCGTAGATTTGCAATGCTTTATTGTGAAGCCTGTGATGAACCTGCCGCCTAATTATAAAGATAAACCTGTTCCTGAACAGATCTTAAAGTAATTGCGTTTCCTTTTCCCTTTTTTCCTTTGTGTTTTTCTCAACTAGCCCAGGCACAGAGGCGGAGGTGCCTTTGTGTCCTGTGTAAATCATTTCACAGTTTAAACTTGGTTGGTTTTGAGAGGGAACAGAAGAACATTTATGTAAGGAGGATGGGAGGTGACAAAACTCACCATTTACTCTGCTTCTTTCTAGCTACTACAGAGCAAACGAGGTGCAGCAGTTCACACACTCCCGGCCAGTCAGGAAAGGAGAAAAAGATCCAGACAACGAGTTTGCTGTGAGTCCTTTGCTTTCGGTGCCAGCTGTCTTGAGTGTCTGAGCTATGAGCAAATAGTTCTATGCATGTCTTTTGTCGGTGCCTTTTGAGCAGCACTGTCACTTTTCCCCCTCCACCTGGGCAGTGGAGCTGTGGTACTAAAAATACAGAAGAAACAAAGGGCTGTGCTTCACATGGCAACCTTCACATAAAGCCAGTGTGATAACATCTGGGGGCTCCACAGCTGAAGCTGTAACGTTCAAAATCCTTGGTCTGGAATCCATAAATATTGTGCTGTGAGTGATGTAGCCATCCAAAGGGAGGCCAGCCACTAACCCTGATGGATCAGTTCAACTCCAGGCCAACTTCTAAGGTTTGAAGTGGAGAGTGAGCCTTGGATGTAGTGTCATCACCTTTGTCCTTGCTGCCTACGAGGTGTAGTGTTGCTCATGTGCAGCGTTTGGGCATGTTGCATATAACTCTCACTAAATATGCCATAGTAGCAGTCCTGCTAGTAGTGGTCCACATGGAGGGTAACAGCCTGCTGCTGCTAACATTGATACCATTGCAATAGAGTTGGTATTTCTTGCAAAACCCCCTGGATTCCACCCCAGAATTATTGTGTTAAGTCCTGCCAGCTCGTTCTGGAAGCCTGGCTCTGTGCTCTGCTGCAGAAGAGAATTAAATTGCAAGACCAATATTTTCTTTACATCTTGGAACTTTATTTCCTTCTCTAACTAGAACATGTGGATAGAAAGGACAACCTACACAACAGCGTATTCATTTCCAGGCATCCTCAAGTGGTTTGAAGTCAAACAGATTACAACAGTAAGTTCTGCACATGGCTTCAGTCTAATCCCTTCTAATCTTTCATGAAGCAAAGGGTCTTGCAACAGTGAGGAGAAGTAGTCCTTCCACTGTTAGGCTGCCATTCAGACACTGGGAGTTACCTAACTTCATATTCACTGGAGGCAAATGAAGGTTTATTCTGTTTCTTCTTTCCATCAGGAAGAGATTAGCCCCTTGGAGAACGCCATAGAAACGATGGAGCTAACCAATGAGAAAATCAGCAACATCGTGCAGCAGCATGTCTGGGACCGGAGTCTTCCTGTACATCCTCTCTCTATGCTCCTGAATGGGATTGTGGACCCAGCAGTGATGGGAGGATATACCAACTATGAAAAGGTCTTTTTTCACTTTATCTGTAGCTCAGTCTGTTGACCTCTGCAGTGTTGAAGACCTGGATTGAAGCCTTTAGTAACATGGCTTAGTGGTGGGGTAAAGGTTGGACTTGATGATCTTGAAGGCCTTTTCCAACCTGGTTGATTCTGTGGTTCTGTGGGAAATTTCAAGTTCAGTTTTCAGCTACTACTCAGACTTAGTGCATTCTGTAGCTGTATCTGTGTGTTCAGAGCTCAAAGAAGAGGAGAAAAGAACAAAGATGAGAGATTTTCCCTAGACTACAAGGTGGGAAACATCCACATCTTTAGTGCTTAGTTTTAGTGCTGTGCATTGCCACAGAAATGAATGATCCAGCTCTTTTGGGCCTCATTTATGGCAGTGCTAATAACATGATCCTACCTCATGGGGGCATTGAGGTGCTTGGTCAGCCCAATGCACAGCGCAAGTAACAAAGGAAAGCGAAAGAGCTCGTGTTTCTCCATTGTACTAATATAGAGTGGTGAGGCAAATGAGGATTTCTCTTTCCAGCGGATAATCTGTCTTTGGTGTATTGCAGCAAAGAGCAGATATTTCAGGAGAAAAGCAGTATTTCCTATCCAGGTTTATTCTGTGATTCAGTTGACTTCAGTTGAATAATGTATGTTCTTCCCATTTTGTGATGTTTAACTTCAGGTGTTTACTCCCAGTATCTGATGATGGTATTCCCAGCACAAAATACATTGCTTATTTCCATAAACTGAGTGGATGGTGTTAAAACACATTTAATTCTACTCGGATGTGTTCCAGTCACATGAAATGAAGTGCAAAAGTTAAATGAGAGAGGGTCTGATTTATCTGGGGTCTAACTCTGCTGATTCCAGAGGAGTTGCATATGCCTTGCCAGGGCTGAATTTGGCCCTAAACCCTCCCATTTTATGAATTAAGGTTGACATAAAGTTTAGAATTACAAAAGTGGGAAAGCAGTTAAAACGAGGAAACACAAAGCATCTGAACCACATCTGGAAATACTCATTTCTGCTTCATGTTTTCCTATTTCAGCTGAAGATCGGTACAGAACATTTGGCTTTTGTGGGCGGCTCAAATCTTGAGTTTTAATTGTTTCATTGTAGCCAAAAGCCAAAGTCTGCGTTTCTAACATGCACTTTCTTCTTGCAATAATTAAACACTTTCAAGACTAATCCTCTGGGACCTACCCAGGAGTCCTTCCAGAGGCTGACCTCCTCTTGACATCAGCCTTTTGCAGGATCATGCCTCTAGGCCTATAAACACTTGTACATACAGTCCGGTTAATGGAACACAGAGGCTGAAACAGATCAGGGACGTGTTTTCAAACCAAGAGAAAAATTATTAGGAGTTTTATCTAGGAAGAAGAAAAATGAAGTTCTTCTGACCAGGAATTGTGATACATTTTCAAGGCACTCAATGTGACTTGGCGCAATTTTAAGGCTTCAATCCAGGAAAGTGTACTTGTGTTTGTTCAACTTTAAACCGAGACCAGACTCTGTTGATTAAAGGTTAAACACATACGAAGCACGGACTGAAGGTGCTTTGTTGAATCAAGCCATCAGTCAAAAGTCTCAGCGCAGCCCGTATTTCTGCTGTGTCTTTGTGACAGGCTTCATGTGATAACTTTGTACTTAAGAGCTTAAATCACAGAGCTTAAGGAAATTGCAGGCAGGAGATGCCCTGTTCACCTTTCTGCTGCTGTGGTGGTTGTTGTGTCGGGTACTGTAGGTCACTGAGTGCTAAAAATGAGTCTTTTGAAAGTGAGAACTCAAGAGACTGGATCTGCTACTTGCACTTGTGCAAGAAGTGATGTAACGTGGGTTATTCAGATCAATGCTGGTTTATGAGAAGGAGTTGGAACTGAAGAAACGTAGTGTCTGTCTCATTTTCTGTCTCTGCTTTCAGGCTTTTTTCACAGAGAAGTATCTTCAAGAACATCCTGATGATCAAGATAAAATTGAACTGCTCAAGCAACTCATTGCTCTACAGGTATTGTAGTGGGAAAGAAGTGGCAGCACTGTCTGTGCAGATGTTTTTCCAGCATCATTGTTTTGGAGAGAGAATGGAGATAAATGCTATAAGAACAATCTGGAAGCTGCTGTATTCTGAAATTGCGGCCTGGAGTGTTCTATGTGCCTTGTGTTGCTCTAAAATACTGTTCTGAAATAGTTGCCAATGTGGCATAGATTTTTCCCTCATGAGTGTAACAAAATAGCTTTTACCTTTTCAGGAAATCATCAGACCTGATGTTCTGTCAGTTTGAGCATTGGATGTTGTCTCTCTTGACCTGCATAGCAATGGAAAACTACCCTGTTTTCTTGCAATGCAGGTTGCATCCCTACATATTCCCATACAACAGGGCCCGGTTAAAGCTATCTCACAGTCACACAGCTTTAGGGGCTAAGAAGTGATACTCCAACATTTAACATGCTGTGTTTTCTAAAGCAGAATATGGAATCTGAGGGGGGAAGAGAGAACCATAGGTGTAGGTGGGGAAAGTGTTCACATTTCTTGAACACATGGAGCTCAAACAGTCAAGGTACGAGTCAGTGGCTGAGCTTCCTTACTGTGTGGCTGGTTTTTTGCCTCTGCAAACTCAAACTACATTGATTTATGTCCTTTAAGTGTGTCTGAAATGTGGCACATACACAGAAAATTCCTTCCTGGAACAGGAGAGCTGATTTGTAGCTTCTTTTTGTTCCTCTTTTCAGATGCCGTTGTTGGCAGAAGGGATTAGGATCCATGGTGAGAAGCTGACAGAGCAGCTGAAACCTCTGCATGACAGGCTGACAGCCTGCTTCAAGGAGCTGAAGAAGAAGGTGGAGAAGCAGTACGGTGTGATCACTTTGGTAAGCATACCTGGGTGTTTAGTGTTCTGCCTTAAAGAAACACAACTCTTCCCTTTCCCACTTGCGAGTTAGTGTTACATGACTTACCACAGGCATGTTTGTCTGCAGCCTCCCTCCCTCACCGAAAGGAAGCAGAGCAGGTCAGGCTCTGTGGTATTGCCCTATATCATGTCCTCCACGCTGAGACGGCTCTCTGTCACATCTGTGGCTTCATCTGTGGTCTCTTCATCTTCCACATCATCTGATAGCACTTCTTCCAGACCAGGTTCAGATGGGTTCGTAATCATCAGCTTTTACATGGGATTTACTTGAGCGGGGAATGTGCCTTTGCCAGAATTAATTGCTCTTAAAAAGAAGATTTATTCCGTGCACAATAGGAATTCTTACACGTCAGACTTTAAATGGAAGATAATGTTGTTATTCCCATTTACAGATAGGGGGTTTGAAGCTCAGCTAGGGATGGTTCTGGGAATTGACTGTTTCTGAATTACCTATATGATACTGAAGAGGGATGGAGGCAGTGCATTTCAGATGCACACTATATTCCCTCCCCAGGAATGCTGTGAAACAGAGCTGTAAGATACTGCAAGGTAATTTAGTTTGATGTGGTCTGCAAAGAGGTGCACAGTCGTATGGTGCTTGTTCCTCCTTACCTATTTGTAGCTGCCACACATGCAACTTCTCTGTGCATGTAGTTTGCATCTGTGACAGCCAGGGGGTCTGGGTGACTTGCTCAAGGTCACACAGCAGACTCAGTGGCAGGGTTCAGCAGAAAATGCGGGTCTGGCAAATAGCTGGAGTAACTTAGGAGCACAAATCTCACTGAAAATGCCTTGGTCAGAGCTCAGGTTTTTGCAGTAATCTATTGTTCAAGCTAAGAGATCACAGCTTTTAGCAGGCAGCACTTTATATGTCTGATGGACTAATGTTTCATGTTTTTTCACTCTCGGTGTGGGCCACAGACCTACTCTGGAACCTCTCTTGGAGAGAAGAATATCAACAGCTTCCAGAGCTGAGGAGCTGCCCATGAAAGATGATGGTGATAACCGGATTAGCAAACTGAAGCGGAAGGAGTGGAGTATTAGCAAGTCTCAGGTTATTGTAGAGAAAGAGCCAGAAATGGAACTGACTTCCAAAATGGTAAGAAAGCCTTTAAAAACTATCAATAGTAAAATCCCTAGCAGGAGCCTTTAGTGTTTCCGTCAGCCATGCTTGGCATTGGGAGCTTCACTAAATAGTGGGAGGGGTTCAAATACCAAAAGCTTTGGTCATCTGAGTCATTCTGGCTTTCTTTTTCATGTGGAAAACTTGTGTCACGGACCCAACTGCAGTTTGGCTTTAGGTACACACTGGAGGCATGAGGCACTGATATTTCATCTAGGTGCTCAGTGCCCTCAATTCTTGTAGGAGTGGAGGACTCTGTGGTGCACTCAGCACCATGTAGAATTGTTCTGTTTTTGTTGGAGCATGCAGACAGTGCGAGCCCACTCAAAGAATCCAGCTGTCAAACCAGATGTTCAGCTGCTATCAGTCAGCATCACTGCACTCATCAGACATACTGCGCGGTGAAGATCAGTTTGATAGATTGGGGAGTTGAATAAAGAAGGTCTGGTACGTAGGTCACCAGCCTGGGACTTGGAAAACTGGTTCTTCCAGTGTGTACTCTGCTGCAGACCTCCTGCGGGAGGGCAGGAGTGTTTTCTCCTTCAGCAGATAATTTGCAAGAGGAATAAAAGAGAATCTATATCCCCACAGGAGTGTTGTAATGGGGAATGTGGTGGAGGCTGTTTGGCATTAAGGTTGACAGTGGGGTTTAGAATGAACATCTAATACAAAGGGATAAGTTTCAGCCCAGAAATAGAGTTGTTTGACCTTGGAGAATTATCCTGATTGATGCAAAGACTATGTCACCCTGTCAGAGAGCATGGGAGAATTGGGCATCTGAGTATTTAACATGGTGATTCAGTGATACTGATTTGTCTTAACACAGGCTGCATAAACAATGAGAAACACAAGTTCTTCTATTTCCCCTTTTCTCCCAAGATCTCAGCTGAATCTGGCAGGAACAGGTTATGCTGCTATATATTCAGGAATTCTCATCAAATCTGAGTGGTGCTGCCAGCACTTGGAGCCTACAGGATATTTATAAGAAGGGGGAAGGTGGTTCTAGAATCATGTTGTTTGGTATTGACAGGCTTTCAACCCCAGAGGAAAGCCTGCGGTTGTTAATGTTAGTGGTTCATGAGACCTGGCCTTCTGCCTCTGGAAGAGCTGCCCTTGAATTCAATGGGTTTAACCCACAAACTCTGGTATCAGCTGCTGATCACTTGATAAAGTAAAATTAGAGGGAAGAGATCTGGGAGAATGCCCGTGGCGTTGACCAGTTCACTGGGATGCTGAGGCCATATTCAGATGGCCTCGTTATTTGAATGAAGAGCACAGAGGACATGTGTGACACTGGAAGGAACTGGGACAATATCTCCCAAGTCCCATATGCAAGGGGTTTGCTCTGTAAAGCCTGAAATAGTCTTGTTGCACCACCCTAAGGAGCTGGATGATGCTAATGGTCCTGACTTGCACCCAGATTTCATCCGTGTTTTCTTCTTGGAAAGACTTACCCCCTTCCAAATCTGGTTGCAGAACTGCAGGTCAAATGCAGCAGTTCTTTAGCCTGACGTCTTCCCTTCTCAGTTAATACACTAAGGTCATTAGAAGCAGTTTACTACTGCTACACAGTTAGTAAGGTCCCGCAGAGAACTGGATGTGTCATAGGAGCACAGTGAATGCCTTTTGACATGGCTCAGCTCGTGCAGTGCTTTCACTCTTAACGTTTCACCTGACTGCACCTTTCTGTCTGTGCATGGCGTTTCTGGAGCATGTCGATGCCTCTGTGACAGGTCCGGTTATCCCATGCATGTGCAGCAACCTTGCTGACTTCTGAGGGGTTTGTTTACTCTCTGTTTCAACCAGGGCATGTCAGGAAAAGCACAAAGGCCAAAGAGTCTTCAATTAGGAGACAACAGACTGACTTTGCTTCAGGGTTCCTCACTCCAACAATCAACACCTCGAAGCCCACCACCCATCACTCCCAAAACCCCAAGAACCCAAAGTAAGTACTGTTATTTCAGGGCAATAGTAGGAGTTACTGTGTATTTGCTGAGGTAACCTCACTGGGGAGGGAGGGAGGAACTGCTCTGAAGTACTTCACAGAAAGTGACTCTGGGCTGCTGCTGTCTGCAGGCATTTTTGTCAGATAACAGGATTTGGCAGTGCTCTCAAAGGCACTACAATCATACTTTTGACTCCCGTATCACTTGTTGCAATCAGCATATCAGGTGAACTCCAGAGAACAGTTTTTCCAATTTCTTTCTTGTTTCCTCCTGTATTGACTTGAGGGAAGGTATATTAAACCCCAAGGAGAACATCACATGCAATCAATGTAGATGCTTGTAAATGCATCAGGTCAGGAGGTTACAGCACGTACTAGACTAGTATCTCCTGTGGATTCACTGGGTGGAACTGCATCAATCCAGCATGGTATTTCTCAGCAAGCCCTGAAGGCTGTGGTAATTCACGGGCAGTAACTCCCATCTCATGGCAGAAAGTTTCAGGAGAAGCTGCTCTGCAGCTTGGAAGCTCAGCTGATAATGTGACACCTAAAAGAGATGGAGTTTATCATTAGCAAAATGAGTCTTTTCCCTTCCTTGCATATCCAGCAAGCTCTGTAGTTTGTTCTGAAACAGCAGATCAGTATGGCTAAGGTAAAAATACAGCTGTGGTGTCGCCACTGACAACTTCCTTGCTTGCTCTTGTCTTTCTCACTCTACTGCTCTGTTTGAAGTTCATACATAGGACCTGACTGTCCTTCCTCCTAGATGGATGTAATTCAGAATCCAGTGTAGAATATGAACTGAACTAGCCTCAAGCTGTTGTGAGAGGATTAAAACCAAAAAGTGCATGTCAGACTGGGATGGAGTGGGGAGACAGCCAGAAACACAAACAACTGCAGGAATACTGTATGAAGGAAGATCTGGGAAAGGAATTTGAAACCCCATTCTTGTACTTAGCAAGAGCTTTTAATTGCCTTCAGTAGCAGGGCAGCTTCCCAGGAATTCTTCTGAAGTTTGGTCCTTATCTGCTCCATCAATTGGAGTTAAAATCAAAGTGAATTCTCAGGTTGAGGCCCAGGCTGAAAGGAAACCCCAGTGAACATTGCAGATGTGATAATGGGTTCAATTTTCTCTCAGGCATGCATTTTTCACATAAGCTTAGATTCATTGGATGAGGATAGAACTCTTTGGGCATTTGGAACTTAAGGGAGTTCTAGCTGTGCCTCTACTCTGACATCCCCATTCAGCTTTAGCTGCTAAAGCAGAGGACTGTTAGCAGACCAAAAGAGAGATTCATTTAATATCTTGTGCTTAAAATTCTACACGGCCAACCCCATTTCCCGTTCCTTTTCCACCTACTTGAATGTTTTTTCTGATTACTGTTGTTGCTTCTAGGTTTTCCCTCCTTACAAGCTGATGGACTGGCAAGTGCTGGCTTACAGAGCGCCCCACCTCCCCCTCCGCCCAAGAGCAAGCCCTATGAGAACAGCAACCCCAGGAATTCTGTGGAGGTAAGGAAATGAGAGCTGACATCTCTTTGGAAAACAGCTTTTGGGAAAGAGACACCAGTGGAATTTTCCAAGCTGCTTCTAGGGTGGTGCTGCTTGAACCTTGTCTCATCGGTTTACTGGTTCACTCCCTGAAACCACCAATGAACAAGAGGGTTTTTTGCTTCAGGAGAAGGCTGTCAAATGCAGTCCCTCGGTTTTGGATTCCAAGTGGGAGTTGTGTTGTCCTGGCTTAGGCAAACTGGGGGGGGGGGGGTGGGGGGGGAAGATCTGTTGGAAACAAACAAGCACAATGATTGAAAAGTTTCAAAACCAGGATCAGCATAACCCAGCACTGTAATCCGGTCCTGAAAGAGAGGGGGAAAAGAGTTCACACATGTTCCGAAATGATAAATGTCTGCTGTTGAGTTCTCAGCTCAGAATAATCTAATATGTCCGTGTATTAGTCACTTAAACAGTCTGTATTATCTCACCATCTTAGTCACAGCCTTTTTCTCCAGTTCGTGAAGTTGGTTTACTTCTAAGAACATCAAATTGCCACTTTTTTATGCTCTAAACTAATGTTTCTCTTATACTGGGGGATTCCAAACAGCTTGCAGATACTTCACATGCAAATACTCTGATCATTGTGTCAAAATCGTTTCATCTGCCCCTGTACTAGTGCTCCTGATAGGAGACTGTAATTGCTTACCAGTGCACAGCAAAAGAAAGCATCCTTTTGTAACTGTGCAAGGGCTGGATGTCTTCCCCAGTCCAATTTGCCAAGAGGATTTATGGAGTACTTTAGTGAGGTGAACTGGAATTTGACCAAAAAGAATGTAAAGAATGATTGCTCTGACAGCACAGGAAGACAGCAAACCTGCTGATCACTTAATTCTGTTAGAGAGAGATACAACACTGGCATAAAGCCTTGAAGCATGGGATAAATAGGAGGGCTTTCTACTTTGCCCTTCATTTGGTAAGGATTGACTGAGAAGAGGCACTACAGCTGCTGTAGGTGGTGTGAATGGTGGCACTATGACAGCTCAAGGGATGCTGTGGAAGTCACTGGTTCAAGAGGATTAATAAAAGAGCCTCCTTCCCTTGAGTCTTGTAAGAAAACTAATTACTCACATGTTCTGGCTTGCAACATTGACCTTGGCTTGCAGCCCAATGGAAAGGATTCAGAGGCACTAAAGAGAGATTGTAGAAGTATTTCTGAAGGGTTTTCTTGAAAGAACCCGCTAGAGCAAAGCACAAGAAGCATCCTGCAAGCCCTTGTGTTGGGCAGGAGGCTGTGGCTTGCTTTAGTAGACCTTCACTTGCTGCCATTTAGTGGCGTTCCTTGTACCTTTCTGATTTGGAAGCATTTTGCATCCTTCTGATGCCTACATGGTGCAACTCATCCAGCCAGCAAGATAAACATAGGTGAATTTTGAAACCATAAGGGAAATGATTTGAGTGCCTTTCTGCTGCTAAACAAGAGTGGGACAGAGGGACAAATGGCTCTGACTCAAAGTCAGACTGAGGTCAGAAGCGGCTCAAGTCTATCTGCAGCTAAAGTGTATTCTAGCAACTAAAACATACCTTCTTCTGTTAGCTCCTGGGTCTCTGTCCTTGTTTGCCCTTGTGGTCAACTGCATATCGTACTGAGAGGCTGAATTGAAGGATTTGGTCCTCAAAAAGAAGCATCAGGCAGTACAGGACCTTTGGGTTTTTGTTTGATAAAGCAAAATGCCTTAACTTGCTGGCAGTGGTTTATTTTAATGTGTGGTTTTGTTCTGTCTTCTCAGGTTGCTCCACCACTCCCCAGCAGACGTGAAGCCAAACCTCCCCCTCCACCCCCAAAAACCAGGAAATCCAGCGTTGTCTCTTCAGAGCAAGGCTTGTAGTGAGGATCAGCACTCGCTCGCACGGCAGCAAGCGCCCAGAGTGAAACGCCTGCTTTCTTTTTACTGACAGTGCTGGGGCTCTCTGACCCAAAACAGCCAGTGGTCTCGCCTGCCATTCCATTCGCTCCCTTTGGAGCTTTCTTTGGGAAGTACCAAAAGGAACTGATATTGTGACTGTATTCCCTAATCTCTGGTTTACGTTTCCAGTTCCTAGACACTAATCACATAGCACGAGAGGTCACCCTGCTGGAATTCTTCCCTTAGTCTTGTCTGTCCCGAGTTCTTTCACTGATGCAATGTCAGCAGCTCATTCCTAGTGTAGATCTGTCACAGTAGTGATTTGCACCAGTGTTTGGAACAAGGTAAGCCCCACCAGTATGTGTCCTGCAGTGTTTTCACATAGGTTCATCACACTTTACAGCTGCGCTTCCCTCCTCCTGTCCCTGTGGCATAGCCCAGCCCTGATCTGCATGAAGTGAAACAGATCACAGCCAGCCCTGGGTTGTGAAGTGTCAGCTCCTGGGATGTCAGGTGCTGGTGTATGATGTGCAGTCTCTGAAGGTTCTTGATTACAGGCAGAGACCTGAGCAGTGTTAGCAGAATAAGGTCTTTTTTTCTGCTAGTCATCATATGTATTGAGGATGAAGTGCAGACATTCTGCCTTCACCCTAAATACATTTGCCATCTCTTCTCTGAGTAGTGGCAGTTGCTCATTCCCAACGGAGAGTTTAGGTTCGCCAGTGCTTTGTCATAATTTCACTGTTGATTCTGGTGTTAACACTACGGAGCAGTAGATACTCCACCCTGAATTGTGTTACCCACCTGGTTTGTGCTTGCGTCTGGGACTTGGTAGAATGTTTCTTCTTGTGCTTTTTAATAGGGTGCAAAAAGGTGCCTCACGCCAGTGAATATGTGAGAAGAATAGAAGCTGCACTGAGACCAGCACTGTACTGGTACCAGCAGCTGAGAGGATGGAGTGCACAGATCTAACTACACATCCTGACCTCGGAAACAAAGTCTGAAAGTTACTGTAGCCTTTACTTTGGCTGGGTAAATTCACAAAACCATAGCTAATTCTCATCCTGGCTTTTTCCCTGCACCCGTTTGTGGCAGTCCTTGCACTTTGTTTTCCAGCCTCCCTTGATCTGGGTTTTTAACAGCCACTGGACTTTAAGAAGCTGTTTAGATCTGGGATGCATTTGGAAGACTTAACTATTCACCACTTAGTTTCCTGTTGCTTCCTCTAGCTCTCTGCAGCTTTTATTTCCTTGGAGGATGAGATAATGTGCTTGATTTCTTTTTTGCTTATTTATTTCCTGCTCTGTTTGAATATCAGCATCAGTCTTTGTATAGAGAAGAAATGGCACCAGACGAGCCTTCGACACAGCATTCCTCTGTGCCTGAGCACACACTGGAATGTGGCTGGTACAAACCAGGACATCCGCATCTGTGATCAGAACTCCTCATTTTGCACCTTTCAGGGCTACTTGCTCTGTGCTGCAGCCCTGAGGTGGGAAGCCAGAGGACAATTCGGTTTCAAACTCTCTTGCAGTGCATTTCTCCTCTGTTCAGGGAGAAACAAAACCAAAGCAACCCCAGGGTGGTTTTTCTTCAGACTGAAGCTGCCCTCTCTTTTGTTCTTACACATTCCTTTGGCTTCAGTGTGGCTCCCGTTAAAGAAACCTGCAGAAGCTGCTTTGCTTTGGTGCCTGCATGGCCCTGTGGAACAGATTGCTCTCATGGAAGGATCCTATTGGATTCACATCACAGAACAGGTTGGAGCCATTTGGAAGTTGCAGTCGCATCACGCACATCTGCAGCTCTGTCGTTGCTTTAGCACACATACAACTGCCTTCTGCATTGCTGCCTTCTCAGGGGAAATCTTGGAGACCTTCCTGGACAACTTGACTACGGCTCCCCCCCCCCGTGGTGCATTGTAGGACTTGTCAGCTCCACATTATGCTCTTGGACGTAGATGCTGCTTGACTTGAAAACCACAGGGTTTTCTTGTCTTTCATTTTGTGTCCACTTCTTCCTCGTTTAACCACTGTCTTCCTTCTGCTGCACGCAGGAACTAAAGGTTCAGGGCCTCTGAAACTCTTCACTTGAACAAGAACTTCTTGTCTTTTGCTTGAGGCAGAACATCAGGATGTGGTCTGAATTGTAGCAGAGTGGGTATTAACTCCACCTCTTGTTAATTCAGTGCCTTCCCCCATTCTGCATCTGCCTGTTACCTCAGTCTTGGGTGCATTTCTTTTTCAGAGCAGTTTGGCTTTTAACTCCTGTGGTAAGCCAGCAGAAACAAAGGACTCTGTGTAGGAATCTCAGCTAAGGCTTTGTGAGTTGTGGGGAAACAAACTAGCTGTCGCCTTTGGGGATTTTGGTTCCAAGCGACTTTGGAGTCCGATTTCCATACTTTTTTGATCTGCTTTAATCACTTTAACTCATACATTGGGTTTTTTTCCTGGAGGAGGAAACTAGTCCATGCAAAAAAACCTCACTGCAGGACGCCTGACCTTGGGAGGAGCTGTTCAGCCGATCTTCAGTGACCCTTTCCATAACGCTCTTTGGTTCTCACTGTTTCGGGTGTTCTTTTGCAGTTCTATAGACAAGGCTTATGAACAGGCCTTTCATTTGTATTTTGGTCTTTGGCTTTTACTATAGAGCCAACTCCTTAAACGGCAGGGAAGGTGTTATCTTCCTGTATGCTCTGCCTTGCAATCCACTGTCTCACCTGGCAGGTTCCTTAAACTTGGTCTCGGTGTGCTGTCCACGCAGGTCCAGCATTTGTCCTTGCTGCCTTTGTTGTCTGGCCAGTTGGAGACCGTTGTAGCTGGGGCATCACCCTAACTGGAGGGAAAGGAACAGCTGATGCCTAAAGAGCACAGAGCAAGAGTTTCCTTCCTGGGGTATTTTGGGCATTTCATTGGCAAATCTGCCAGAAAGGGGTTTAAGGTTGGGGGATTTTTCCTTCCTTAGCATTATTTTTGTTCAGAGCCTGCAGTGCTGTAAACTCTCCCTGTTTCTCCTTCTTGCCTTTGGGAAACTAACTCACAAATAGGTGTTCCATTTTGATATATGTATTATTCACATTGTGGTGTGTGAGGAGTTCTGTTCTTAGCTGATACAAGTCAGCACAGTCTGCTTAGAGGTACGAGAAAGACTTTCTGTACTGATGCTTTGGGGCTTTGTGCCAGTTTCAGAAAAAAGCATAGTCTTCTAAGTGTCAGATTCTTAAAGGCAGTTGGGCATTTAAGTGTGTGAATAAGGATGGGGCCTGGCTCATTTTAATTAAGTGAAATAAAGTGCCCACACTTAGGAGAAATCCCACCAGACCACTGGTGATTTAAGTGTTCTGCTCTTTGCTATGGTACTTCCCTGACTTAAATGCTGAGATTAAACTTTCAGAGTCAATTTAAGGTCTCACTACTTCGTTTTCAAAATCAGAATCATCTTTCCGCATTCATTAGGTGCTTTTGGAAATGTCATCTACTGTCTTTTAAACTGGAGGGCTAGAAATGGGAGTAGAACATTAACGTTGTTGTCTCTGCACACCAGAAGTGAAAGCAAGCAGCAGCGTTTCTACCCATGGCTTTTGAATAAAACAAACCTCCAAGTTAAATATCGGGTCTGCAGAGAAGACAAACTCTAATCCCATTTCATAGCCGTGCTCTTCAAAGCCAGTGTTACGTTTCAAGTCTTAGAGGATTTTGGTTTGCTTTGGAGAAATACGCTCAACACTTGTTTTCTGGAGCTTTTAATTAAAACTCGTCATGCTGTGATAAAGTCCTTTAAAAATGATACAGGCTCTAATCCACATCAGGGAGGAGGGAAGCAGACAGCTTTCCACTGCAGTGGATTATTGGATTAGGAAAGGACACCGATTCCAGTGAGAACAGCTCTGTGATCTGCAGTGGCAGAAAACACCATCATGTCTACGCAGTGGGTTTGGAGAGCCTGCATCTAACGACCTTCACACTGTGCAGCCCAGTGTGTGCTCCACACATGAACAGTGAGTTAGACTTGGAGTGATGATGGCTCAGATTTTCTCTCCTTATTTATTTTTATAAGTGTAAATGGAAATAGTAAGTTTAAGATGTCTGTAATTTAACTGTAAGCTTTTTTATGGTGAAAGCATTCCTGACCCATTACTGCTGCCTTCTTTTAAGTCTTTTAATTAAAAACCTTCTCTATTTGATATTTACTGTTGCAGACCAAATTATCTCGGTGATCAGGGTGAGCTTTTCTTAGGACTACATGGGAAAGAGAAAGAAAAGGAATAATGCGATTTCATTCAAAGGCACAGGAGGTTCACCTAATTCTGCTCCTGTTCACATGAAGGCATCTTCAGGACTTTGTGGCATTACAGAGGGGCCACAAAGGAGTATAGAGGAGCTTAATAAAAGGTGGAAAGCATCTGCTGATGCTGTATGGGTCTGACTGTCCTGATTTAAGGCTGTCTGAACCCCTGGACATGCCTGACTGCATACTTTAAACCTGGTTTTCACATGCGTGGTCTGCAGTTGTCTGTTCTCTTAAGCAGAGGTGTAAATCCTCAGCAGCTCTGAAATTCAGCCCCAACATGCATGGTATTCATTGATGTAGTTTTTCATTGTTAGTATTACAGGGGTTTAATGACGTGATAAACCTTGGGACTTGTTCATGTTGAATTCAGGAGAATATGGATGTTGTGTAACTGTATTCTGTGAGTGGTTTGAGGTCCTGGGTGTGATGGTTTAGTTACAAAACACACCTCTGCAGACTGCAAAGACCTTTTTCTTTTTCCTCTTTCTTTTAGTTCTCTGCAATTGAATCAGCAGAAAATACAGCTTTTAAACTGGCTCTGAAGAAAGAGTAGGAGCTAAGCTTTGGCAAGGGAGTCTGCATCTCTCTGGGTAAATGCCATCTGATTCACTGAGTCTGTAAAGCAAGGTGTATGAATTGTCACGGTTTTTAAAATGTATTAACTGTTGTAAAGTTTGTAAATACCTTTTTAAAATAAATGTAGTTTTTATGAGTGAACCAGTAACAGAAGAGCATATAAAGGTCTTTCATGCGAGGAGTACACAAGCGCGAGTGGAATTACATCCCAGCTGTAAGTTTAGTCTTGATTTTTAATGTTGTATTACTGTTTTATTGAGAGACCAGTGAGCTCAGACACAGGCCTTGGCAAGGCATTGTCTGCATATGGGAAACAAAGGCTGTCATGTCCAAGTTCTCATTGCAGGACACAAGGCAGACCCTCTGCTGCTGAGTCCCCACCACTGGACTGGAACATGTTCTCTTTTACACGCAAGCTAGTAATCAACACAACAGTTATCTCCTACTATTTACATGCAACTGCAGGGGATTTATTCACATACAGCAATCTGAGCAAAGTCCATTTGAGGAGAATTGAGGGGTTTTGGAAGAGAATTTTGGTAGCTTTGACGTTTTGTTCTGGGTCTGTTGTTCCCTTTGGCTTCGTGGGTTAAGGCTTCTTTCGTCTGGCTTCTTCCATCAGACTTTCCTGTAGACACACACATCATATACTTCTTTTAAAGAGAAGAAACAACTTTGATAATGGAATTTTAAGGCTTGGTCAGATGCTCAAATGCTCATGGTCTACATGGGAGGAGGATTAGAATGACATAAATCTGACCTGACGTGATCTTTCTGCCACCTGCCCCAGGATCTGATCATCCAGTATAATGTAACTGACACTCATAATGGCCCTTTTCATCCCAAAGTGCGTGACCAACTTTACATCTGTTGGTGGGTCCAGCGCTGCAGCAGTTCTTGGGAGCGTAACCCAGCAGCTGTTGAGCACCACACGTTGACAGCAGCTCAAGGCAAGCAGCATGAACTTGAACAAAGCAGCGTCTCTGTGAGCTTGAGCAGTTGGCCAAGAGAGCAGAGACAAGAAAGCAAAAGCATCCCAGGGTCATTATGGAGTGGCACAGTTGCCCTGTTACCATTCTCTGTGTTGCTTAGTGCTGTTTGAATGGAAACTGTGTTCCTGTGTCACATCCTGCTGGGTCTGGTCTCCTATATTTCTGTATGTTCTTGCCTCAGAGTCAAAAGCCTGAGGTGTTTTGGATGGATGTCCTGGCTGAACATGTTCTGGTTTGCCCTGGTGTGCCTTAGCTAGGTGTATTCTTGTTTGTGCTCACTACCAGCTTCTCCAGGAAATGATGAACATAATTGGAAGCATTTTTCCACAGGGTGGACCATTTCCAGACACCTCCCCTTTCATTGCATAAGATTCCTGTAGCAACTCCAGGAATGTGTTACATTGGAAAAGCTGCATCTGGAAAAAGCTTTACTTTGTTTTCAGTGTCATTAAGCAGCTAGAAGTAAGAAGGCCGCATAGTTCAGACTATGCTACAGGAATAAGTCGTGCAAACTAAGGGTTTGATGCTGAGGTTTAGGAGCTTTTATACTGATGTATAGATTATATGTATATATATATGTATAGATTAGCAGCAGTTTCTGAGCAAGCCTAAGAATTGGGTTGGAAAAAGAATGCTATAATGGTTTGTATTGGAAGGGACCTTAAAGCTCATCCAGTTCCAGCCCCTGCCATGGGCAGGGGCACCTTCCACTAGAGCAGGTTGCTCCAGGCCCCTGTGTCCAACCTGTATGTTCCAGTTTATGTTCAGGACAAATAGGATTAAAGATGACCTAAAAAAAGACTTCATTTTTAGGTAGTTCCTGCATGGAAATCCAGTGGCAGCCTGGCTCTGCCCTGCCTGCAGCAGTGGTACTGAATTCATGAGCCTTCCTTTGGGCCAGGTTCCTCAGTGGAAGCCGCAGTGTGTACTTGAAACTTCTGCTCTTGGCTTCACAAGTGAAGTACAGATTGAGAGTTTCAACTTCTAGGACAGCTCAGAGACACTTCCCAGGAAGTGGTGACCATCTGGCCCCATCAAGGTGTTGCTGTATTAATTAAAGAGCACATTTTTGCTTGAGAGTCTTCTTTCTGTGGCAGTTAGTTTGGATGCAAAGTCTCTGCTGTCATGGCATTAGAGCATCTAATGGAAAATCCATTTCCCAGCCTAGGGACCTTGGGAGCAGCAGCTTCCATATGGCTTGATCCTTCAGCTGGCAAAGAGTGCCTTTTGAAGTTAAGCATCTGTGAATGCTGCCTAGATTTACATTAAGGTAGAATGTGTTTGGCTTGGTTTTGATTTAGTGGGTAATGACATTGCTGCACCGGAGCATAAGGATAGCGTAGCCCTGTCCTAGGACTGAGGTATTTGAGGATGATGGGGCACAGCCAGCATTGACGCGTGTGAACTGAACTTAATGCCTCTTCCTCCACCAGCCTTTTTTCTCTTCCCTTCATGTACATTCCCAGCCTGCACCCATCCCCTAATTTTCCCATCGGGATAAAGTTACAGCCATTACTCACCATGGCTTCCTTCAGAGCACTGAGCCTGGAACGCTGGTACAAGCCTGGGCATTCCGTCCTCTGCGCTGCCCCGGTTTTTTCCATGTCACTTGCAATCTGGAGTGGGAAGTGATGCAGCCTGTGAGAAAGGTTTATTTCTGCTAAAGCAACGCTACCCTCGTACAGATGAAGAGGAAACTCTTCCACTGCGCAACTTCCATTCACCTCTTTCCCAGGTGCCACAGCCAGCTTAAAATCAGCACACTGGAACTACCATTACAAGGGGCTACATAGGAAGTGCTAGAAAGGATGGGGAAGTCACTGGGGGACAGAACCTTCCACATCAGCTTTGTCACCTAACTGCTTACCCTCTAATTCATTGCCATTTGACAGCCACCCCATGCCACGTCTCTGGATGGATGTTGTCTAAAACAGCCCATCAGAGTATTGGCTGAAATACAGGGAGAGGATGGAATCAGGTTTAACCTGGAATTCAGACTCCATCGTCTCTCCTTTGGAGCAGGCTGCCCAGGCCTCTCCGTCTCCATGTAAGGCTGTCAGATGTCCTCTTACCCCAACAGTTACTTTCCAGTTACTACTTTGAAACAGTGTGTAAATACATACGTACAGATAGATAGATATATAGACATAATGATATATAGATATATAGACATAAGGAGATATATAGACACATACACAGTGAAGCTATGTCACCTCTTTTTGCTTGCCTCCTTTACAGACAAGGGATCTTAGCTAAAGCCACAGGGTGTTTTACAGTCTAGAACCCACCTCCTGAAATGATCCCATCGTGTTTTCCGCGCTCCGTTTTCCTCCTGGTTGCAGGCCATAAGACCAGTGTTGGGCCGAGCAGATGTCCACAGACAGCACAAACAGGAGGATGCTGACAGAGATCTTCCTGGACTTCTCCATCCTGTGAGAGAACACAGCGTCTTTCTGATCATAACAACATCACAGCTCCATTTTGACCTTATAGAATTACGGAGATGCTGCAGCTCTGGATCTCCAGTTCTGATCTGCACCCCAGTGGCATTGTGCTGATGTGAGAGCTGGATTCTGAGCCTCTCCAAGTGTGGATTAGCTCCTTATAAAGAGATTTAATAGCTGAAAAATCTGGATGAGGATCTACATTAGGATTTTTGATCCCCCTTTCAGAGCTTTCAGGATGCCTGGGCCTCAAAGGTTCCATGGAAGTCCCTGCTGAGGTTGGACAGATGGGTTAAGTTTAGCCAGTTTCTGTTCTATTAGCCTTAAGAAGTGCTGTTTGCAGTCCCTTCTAACACGAGTTTCTTCTGATACGAGCATCTGTAAGCACTGAACAGGTACGAAAGGAACCTGGGATGCTGGGCAGTCACGTTACCTGCTTGCAGAGAGAGGTTGCAGAGGAACTCCAACTCTTCTCCCTTTGAAAGTGCCCTGTGAGTGTTCTTCTCCTCTCGGGTTTTATACCCGACCACCGCGAGGCCAAACCCTTCACAGCAGGTGACTTTATCTAATTCCATCTCCCAGGCTGCAATTTTGTTCTTAAAAGTGCCGTAATGCAGCGGGAGTAAAGCACATAATTGGGGCACCGCTGCGCAGCTGTTGAATTCAGCGTGTTTCTCGCAGAGCAATAAAAGCAGCAGCCTTTCTTTAAGAGGCTATAAAGCTGCCATTCAAATCCAGCTGATTGCTGCTGTCCCATGGAAAATGCGCAGTCTTGTCTCGCAGGGAGTTCTAATTTGTAAGTGAAAGTTTTTGGGTGAAGTTGGAAGTTGTTGAGAAGGTCTTGAACTGGGTGAGGAATTCAGCTTAGGCTGTCCCTGTGTATCAGGCATGAAGGAAACAGTTCTAGCACGCTTAAACAAGAGCCTGGGCTTGCACATGTGCACGGAGCTCCTCCAGCTCCAAGCCCTGCCACTGGCAATGACACCTTCCACTAGAGCAGCTTGCTCCAAGCCCTGTGTCCAGCCCAGCCTCGAGCACTGCCAGGGATGGGGCAGCCACAGCTTCTCTGGGCACCCTGTGCCAGGGCCTCAGCACCCTCACAGGGAAGAGCTTCTGCCTAAGAGCTCATCTCAGTCTCCCCTCTGGCAGTTAAAGCCATTCCCCTTGGCCTGTCCCTACAGGCCCTTGTCCAAAGCCCCTGTCCAGGTTTGCTGCAGCCCCTTTAGATATTGGAAGGCTGTTCCAAGGTCTCCTGCATGTGGTTAAGGATGCGTGCTCTTCAGTCCTGGGACTGCTTGCAGTGCAGCTGTATGAAGGACTCGGTAGCTGTTTGCATGCAGGAGTTCAATTCAGCAATTTTGCCTGCAGAAATGTATTTTTTTACCCACCTGGCAGCTATTTTACTTGCTCTGCATTGTTTTATGCAGAATTGAATTTGTCTTGCTCAGTGTTCTTCAACCATCCTCTCTTCCTGCTCCCATGACCCCTTTGACATGAATGGATTAAAAGTCACTTAAAAAGTAAATAAGGAGGATTTAGTGACTAGCAAGGAGTAATTCTTCCTGCTCTAATGCTCCTCCTACTCAAAGCAAGGGTGGCCAACATTTAACTTCAGCTGATAAACTGATCAAGCTGTGAAAATAGCTGGTTTCAGTAGGAGAAACGTTACCCCTGCGTAGGCACATGGCTTTAGAAGGGAGGTTTTCCTGTAACTCCCTTCTTCCCTGATGAGCCTCCCCAAAATTAAGGCTATTTCAATGTAAATGGAAGATTTGTTCATCCTGAGAGATGACATTTAAAGAGAGAAGGGGGCTGCTTAGCCCAATAATTGCACCTCTAATTAACCCACTGCTTTAACTCCGTCTAGTGATGGTCTGGCCTTAGCATCTTTCTACAGCTCTGTTTCTCCACAGGTTTCTGTTCTAGCTCCAGAGCTGACCTACCCAAGAGTGGCAGGAAGGGCATGTAATTGTGCTGTCAGTGAGCTGCTGCACATCTCTCAAACTCTAAGCCACAGCTATTAGCTTCCATAAAGGAGCTGGGAGGTTACAGAACACATTACAGCTGGTTTTGTTTGCCCACCAATACTTGTAAAGATCAGTACAATGGAAAGCAGTAACCCGCTCTGATTTTGGCAGCATTCCTAGCCTGAAGATGTGTACCGGAGGTGAGAAACGGAAGGACAGACTAGATTTTCCCCAGTTTTGTTCTCAAGGTGCTCTCCAGCACTTACTCAGATGCGCTGCATTTGTACTGTTGTGCCATAGTTTATTTGACTGAAATAGTGAGCACTTTATAGACCAAACTCAAGCACAGGGTTTTTTTCTATGTTTTAGCACTTCCCTGTTAATTTGAGCTGCTGGTGCTGTGATGATCATCTCCAAGTGATCTAAATGGTGCACGTACCCGTGTAAATTCTGACTGCACCTATTTTAGTAGCCACGTATCAAGGCTGTGATCAAAGAAAAGCTGAGGAGCGTTGCAGATGAATGACAAGTTAAAACCCCAACTGTCTGTGCAGAAGTAAAGACATTTAAAACACAGACAGCTCATCAAGAGCATGCTCAAGTGGGGATTACTCCCAGTTTACAAGAAGACAACCCAGACACCTTTAGATTTCACACTTTTATTAATGCAGTTTAAATTAGGCTGGAACCTGCAAGTTGTGAATAGGCCACTCTGGGCTATTCGTACAGCTTTGTCATAGCAAAAGAGGTACCTTCAGTTCAGCTGTGAATGAATGATGCCACATGCTGTGATTATTCAAAACATAGTGCATCAGTGGAAGTTCAAATATAGTTTATACACAGTGATTATGAAAATAGAGATATTTTTTTCCCATACAATATTTTACTTCTGCTAACTACAAAATATGATAAAGAAAAATAATTCATTTGTTTCTCTAGCCCTAGGAATCTTCTACTGCAACATACACATCACTCTCGACGAAAGCGATGAGGTGGGAGAAAGGACTCCAAAATCACGCTGAAACATTCCTCTTGAATCTGTAGTTGTGTTTCACCAAGGATTTGGTGGTGTCCTGGAGCCAGATCAAGAGGCCTGGGAATCCTGAGGAAGGAAAATCCCAATTCTGACCCACAGAACACTGGGATTTTGAGTCCCAGGAGTTCACGTCATACGCCTGAGTCAACCCAACTTGAAAATAAGGGAGAATCCAGCAGTTCCCCCCCAGCAAATCATATGCTGGTCCTGAACTAATCTTTCTAGATCAATGGCAAAGCAGCATTTTCATAACAACTACTGAGACAAGAAGAATTCTGCTCAGAGGACAGGAAATCTGCACTGCAAGTAAAAGACAACCCACCAAAGTGACAAGCTACTGCCAACAGTGTCACATCTGTAAGTTTTAGGATACATTGGTTCTTAACTCCCAGTAGTAGCTGTATTTGCTTAGATTCAAGGTTAGTTTTAACTTTGGGGTGTTTTAAGCATCTGAGGTAAGAGTTCTTGATGCACCTTCTTCTTTTTGGTATAGTTTCTTCATGTGCTTTTTGATTGTGTATAAAATAAACATGTTAGATGAGAACTAGATTGACACTACAGTGGAAACAGCTTATTAAATGAAGTGCACCACCACTTAAAGAGATGCCGTGAGGCTTTCTGCACTGCAGAAGTCACACAGTTCCCTATTTGCTCACAGGTAAAGCAGTTGTGGAAAGGCTACTTTGCCCTACACAAAATGCTTTTAAAGCCACTGTGAGCAGGCCCGAAGTGGAACACTAAGATCTGGCTGGGAAAAAGGTTATGCCCATGCTTTCAAGGATTCAGTGTGCAGGAGTATTTGCATAGTACATTAAGGGGAAACTGGTGCTATATATTCATATACTGGAGTAACAACGGAGGATGGAGCAAGTGCTGTGGCCACAATGCTTGTCTCTACTTTGGTGACAGTACTGTATTTTCCTATGTACATTTAATTCCCCACAAAGAATGAAAACTCTACAGGTACTCCACTTTGCAGTGGTTGGGACACCTGAAAGCAAGAGAATTCTTCCTACCAGCTGTGATTGATAGTGCAATTTCACCCTAATTTGGAAAAGATTAAAGAAGACATCCGATTTCTGAGCAGGGGGTGTTTGAGTTGCTGCGTAGGCAGATCCCTGCAGTGGAAGCAGCTTCCCCTGCACAGTTTAGAAGATGATACAGCTGTTCTACACCTGCACTCAAACTACTACAAGGCAATATGACAGTGATGACAGCTAACTACTGTTTTCACCTCAGAAGAGTACCTGAAAACATCCTGTGGACACTGTCTAAACCACGTGTCATTTAACACACTGCATGAATGAAGAAACTAACTGTAAATACACTAGCCTAACTGTAAACCTGAACTTTGTTGCTACTATACATGAATAACATTTTCTATTCATATTGCAGCTACAGATTTAATAAATAGAATTGCATATATTGTGCTTTATAAATTAAAATGCATTCCAAAGTGAGGCAATGCTGAACAATGAATCTATTCGACTCTCCCCCCGAAACCAGCCCATTTCCTCACTCTGTTCATAAAGGTAGAAACAGACACTTTCTGTTTCTATCTTTTAAACAAACCCTCCCTTCCCCAAAAGTGATCAAAGAAGAGTTTACTTAGGCACTACTGCAAATGTAAGTTGTCTAATAATCATCACTTCTAGCTTAATAAGGGGAGGAGGTGAAGGAAGTCACAACAGAGGTTTTGATTCCTTCCTCTTCAGCATATTCTCTTCCCTATCTGACGCTCTGAGACATGTGCAAAGGTGTCAGCATCTCTTCAAAGATAGCTCCTTTTACATTAGATCCCCTCAAGTTTGCTTCTTGTAGATCACAACCTGATAGATCACAGTTCTAAAGGGTAGAAGAAAAATCAATGTTAATTGAATATACCCAGAACTTACTTAGTTCAAAGCTTTACATTTCCACAGAAACCACATCTACCCCCGAACATTTCAGTGTAAACTTCTCGTCCATCTCTCAGGTTTAGAGTTTTATTTACTTCTTGTGAGAAGTAACTTCCCCAGCAGCAGCTGGAGTTATTTTTCATGTTGTTAAGACTTAAACTCTTCATATCAAATTCTCTTCCAGGCGTTACTAATGCTTGCTGAACACCGCCAGGGAGAAGCTGCCTCCTGCAGTCCCACCAAACAGTACTCTGAATACTTCTCTAGGACTTGAGGAAGAACAGTCACATGCACAGCTTGTAGAGTCAGCTAGTTTGTCTGTCTAACTGTGACAGCAGTGTATTGCACACCACCAGTCAGGTAAGATTCCATCACTGTTCTACAAATGGTGTCTCAGGATCAAAAAAGTCCCCCACAAAGCCAAGCAATTGAGTCTCTCTTTAAGTTCTTCAGTGCTGGCATGACCTCACGCTATGAGTTAAGTTTAGTAACATTTCCATGCATCACTTTTGAGATGATACAAGCCATTCCTGTGGCTTTAGGGTGCTGGCAAATCCAAGACATTAGACTCACCTGACAAAGTGAGGCTAGAATGAGATTGCTTACATCATCTATAGCTCACTAAGCCTGAAAAAAGACCGATTCACTCTAACTGGTTTGAAGCTGGAGACCTCAGCCAAAAGCCAGCAATCGCCCCAATTTTATCAGTTGACTACTTAGTGTATTAAGTGAATCATAACTCACTTCCAGATCAGTTCCTGCCAAAGTCGCTCCTCTAAGATTACAGTTTTTTAGTTTTGCATTTTTCAGCGTTGCAACTCTTAGATTAATTCCTGTCATCTGACTGCCTTCCATGTCCACACCTTTCAGGTTGGCACCTAGAACACACACAGAGTAGTTTATGAGGAGAAACAGTCAGAATCACTGCAGCTCCAGAACAGTGCTTCCTCAGAACCATGTGAATTGATAGAGATCAAGATAGAACTTGGAATTTAATGATTATATGGTCACACACTCAGTCCTGTATCTGTGGCCTTGTCTCATGAAGGCATGGATTGTACAAACCAGAGCAAACCCTTCACGTGCCATGTAGCTTTACAAACACGTAGTTCAGTTTCCACAAAACCTCCTTACCTTCCAAATTAGCTTTAAGGCCTGATGGATCTTCAAAATTGCACCCTTTTAGAGATGCTCCTTCTGCATTGGAACACAGCATTTTCACCCCTTGAAGGTTTGCACACTGGTAGAGAGACACATCAGTGAGATCGGTAAAAGCTCAAAGATGAACAGTACAAGAATGAGCAGAGAAGAGTTTTCATTTCTGTTTTGGAAGTGAATCCTATTAAAGCACAACAGCCTTGTTATTGTGAGGAAGTGCAACAACTTGCTGTACGATTACTTTATCGTCAAGGAGGCAGACAGTTCTCACTCAGTGCCCTTTTCCCCCTTTTTTACCTAAGAGCATCAAAAAGCTTGTGATCTAACTAGAAAATACTGAAAACCTATGTGTTTTACACTTATCTGCTTGTTCCAATTCCTCTTCCCTTAAAATAACTTCCCTTAGAGTAAAGGGCAGCCTAGACTTTCCAAGACAGCAGCTCTTACATCAAGCACTGATCCAGAGAGGTCAGCTCTCTCAAGATTGGCACAGCACAGGTTGGCGTGCGCCAGGTTGCACCGGCTCAGGTTTGCCATCTTGAAGTTGATGTATCGAAGATCGAGACGTGAGAGATCTGCTCCACTGAAATTGAGACCCTAAGGACAAAACAAGAAACCCCAGAATGATGCTGCAGGATATTCCCCCACCAGACATCAACACTACAGAGCAAGACAGAGTCTGCATTTTCCTACCTGACAGCGCAGCTCGGACTTGGTTGGGGTTGCCAGCAAGAATCGGACAAACTCCTTGCGAGATATAGGAGAATGATCCTCAGCTGGCTGTGAATTCTGTTGGAAAGAGTTGTTTAAAAGCTAATATAGATAGAACTAACATTATATAGTGCCTGGAAAGATAGGGCATGTGCAGTCGTGTATTAAAGAAAACAGATTACCTTAATAGCTATTTCTAGATGTTCAATTAGCGAATCAATACCAAAAAACCTGGCTTCTTCCAAAACACCTACCAAAACAAAGCAATATTTGTTATGCACAGGGATGCGTTAAACACGGGAGCACTCTTCTTCCCTCACTGGAGAAAGCCACACTAAGAACATGCCAAAAACTTTGGGTTAATCCATCTTTACTGGTGGAGAAGCATCCATTCAACTGACTTTCCCTACTTGTAACACCTTTTACACATTTTAGCTACACTAACAAAGAGGAATAAATAGAACACTTGAAGTTTAAGGAGTCTCGAAGAAATGCATAAACTCATCAAACTGACAACCAATACGTTACATTAGATGGAACTGGACAGAGGAAAAGCAAGCTTGTTTGCAGCTAAAAGGAAAAAATAACTCAGAAAGGATGTTTCCAATACCAGTATTAGGTTAAAGACATCAAATCCAGAATCACAGCCAGATATTAATCCATTAGGGAGAATTTTTCATGTTCTCAAAAGAAATCAGTTTACGCAGTCTGCCTTCATTAAACCAAGCAAGGGGAATTGCAATGCTTGAGAATAAATTCACCAACGAAATATCCCAGACACTTAGATGAGCATACAAAAGTGCCACTCATTTTACCACCTTTACCTGAGGGCAAACTTTAACTTCCAAAGAGTAATAATTTAGGAGATGTCATACAGGTAATACCTACCTAGCAAATTAATGCCATCATTTACAATGAGCTGTCCGTGACGCAAATAGTTCAAAATTGGCTCAAAATACTCTGGACTGCGGTCAATTAGGAATGCTCCTCTATGATCTTGCTTATTTCCCCAAGCATCTGTTTCCACAACATATATATAATTAAATTTGATGTAGTAATAGAAGAGCATTTGCTTCAGTTTCAGAACTTTATTACCAAAGGGGACTGGATTATGAAACATTCCACTTGAAAGGGTGTTTCTTAGAGAATAGGAAGGAAGAGAGGAGTGTAAGGGGGCAAATAACTTTACAATGAACTTGCTCCTCCTGCTATAAAGCACTGAAATGTTTTATCACATACATAAGAATTTTTGCTCAAATCAAAGCAGAATTAAGATTTTAGTCTGTCCCCATTTCCTAAAGGCTCTTGTGCAGTGTTTGCTCCTTGATTTCCTTGACAAAAGTGACCAAGATGCAACAATAAGGTGAAAACATAAAATCAAAGACCCCAAAATATTAACTATGGATGGAAATTGTATTTTCAGTTTGGGAGATAAGCTCCATGGGCAATGGAGAAATAATTATTTGAAGAAGATAATATGTTCTGCTATGATACTTCAACATACTTTGGTATTTTAAATTATGAACAAGAGTCTCAACTTGATAGTGCCTTTTGCCTACTTTGCTAATTTGTTCCTTAAAAAATAAAGCTTATTTCAATATACTAACCTTTATCTTTAAACATGTGGGCCAACATACTGTCAGGTTCTTTGTTAACCAAAGTGCTCCTAGAAAACAAAGGCAGCACAATTTCAGTGAATGTTTTGCTCACAAGACATACTTGGGTGTTCTTGTGTATTTTCTGGCCTTGACAGCTTGAAGGCAATGCTGGTGTGTGATACACATTCCAACAGCTATCATGCTGCTAACTTCATACAGTGGGATAGCAAAATATGTTTCTGACCTGGTGTATCATATTTTAAATACAAAGCACTTGGTTAACTGAAATATTCCAAGTATAAATCCAGGCTGTTCAGGCTTTTCACCAGTTTTACTTCATATGTAAAACTAAATACAAAAACCAGAGAAGGCATCAGAAGTCAAAGACCTCCAACTCCATGCTGTTATTTTCTAGCTCTTTTGCAAGAGCACCAGAAGCCTCACCAACTGTTATAACCTATTCACTGAACATAAGTCCTTTAAGAACAAACCCAACAAGTTGCATTTTTACCGTGTAGTGGTGAAGTATCGGCCGCCAACATTGAGTGTTAACCAGTCTGTGTGGGACCCTGTCAGTCCTTCATGAGGTCTCCCATCAGTCTGAGGATCTACACGGAGGAGAAAGTCATTCTTAGAAAAATGGTGACTATTTCTGAATGCCCCACGTGGTAAGAAAGCGCCAGAAAATAAACTTTTAGATTTACATTCAAGCAAAACAAAACCTCTTTCCATTAAACAAAAGGTTAAGAGAATAAGAATTACAGACTTACCAATGAATGGTTCCCCTTCACAGACAAACAGAACATCATCGTCCCTGAGAGAGGAAGAGGAAAAATAAGATTAATCATAATTTCTTCTTCATTTCCTTCACAGGGGGAAACCCTCCTGATTTGTTTCAGGTAAATGATAATCAATTGCCATTATTCAGAACTTCAGTATCTGATTTCCATCTCTATTTTGCAGGTTCAGTGGATTGTAATGTGACTGACTTTACTGGAGATGTTATCTGAACCACTCAGGTAGGCATCATTTCTGTTACTCAACCAGTTTAGTTTTACAAAATAGTTTCTTTTCTCCCCACTCTGGGAGCATTTATTCTACAAAGCCCAAGCAATGCTGGAGTTTGTCTCCATTTTAGAAAACCCTCATCCAAGTGAAGACTAGACCACTGGGATTTACCTGGTACATACAGCACACCATAAATCGACACATGGGGATGCTAAAAGGCATAAAATACAGCTTCAATCATTATCAAGTTCTGATTCATCAAGATAGAAATGCTTTCAAGTTCAAAAGACAGTATTATTTTTCCTTGAGGCATGAAAGCACTTTTGGGCATACTGGGTGGGAATGATACTCTGTTTTTAAGGAAAGCACTGGTTATTGATTAAGGTCAGAGGATTAACAGGCCAGTGAGTCTCTTAATCCATACGCATGATTTGACTTCCATTGGCTAAGCCTTACCTAATCAAAGCGATATCATCAATGAGTCCACCTTTTCCATTGTAAACACTGGTCGCTTTTATTCCAAGCTTATTACTAGCCACAGACAGCAAATCTGATAAAGTCCCATACACAGCCACAACCTGTGGGAGAGAGAAGTAGCTGCAGGCTCTGTGTTCGTATGGCTTCTGTCAGTTCAGACTGGTTACCAGGTTATCAATACCTTCTTACAGAGGGAGGAGGTCATGTACAGATCTTTACTATTAAAAGGAAACAAACAGACCAACTTTGATGTTAGAAGCAGACCTGCCTTAAGACACGGTGACCTGCACATCTGTGACCACAAGAAAAGGTACTTGAGGAGGCAGTGAGAGAATGAGTCTTGGTACTATATTATGATTCAGTTATTTATTTCCCTGAAGAAATACTGCTGTTTGCTCTAAGCCTCTTCAGAATTTATTTCGCTCTCTAAAATCAAAAATTACAGTCCCATTGACTGTCTTCACTCCAGATGTGGACGGGAAGAACTGGAGACTATGGGTAGCATTTAGTAGAACCACAGGGCCTTTTCCCATGCTGGTTGTGCCTAGAAACATGACTGTTTTCCCTCTTGAGACAATACACCATAGGTTTTAAACACACAAAGAGAGTTTAACCAGGATTATTTGCTGGCTCTCCAGCAGCGTGAGTTTGACGTGGCAGAGGCCTGACATCCTGCAAGCCGAAGACTTTCCTTAGGGTCTGACGTAGTAACTTTTGTTTGAGGAAGAACATATTGCAGTATATTGAGGCTATATTGCTGTATATCAAACTGAACTCTCACATTTACCAGACATACATAAAACCGCCCCAAAAGGTAGGACATCCTGCACTATCTGAAACGATCTGCTGCAGGCGCAGCAAGCAAAAGCCCATAATAAGAAACTGAAAGTCTATTTTTCAATATGCTTCTGTCATATCATACAATAATCAGAATCTCGGAAGCAAAGGAGGCTTTAATGTGGGCACGTTACTGCACCTCCTTTGGGGGTTGGAACTAGATGATCTCAAGGTCCTTTCCGACCCAAACCATTCCAGGTTTCTGAGGAAGCTGTGTGAAAACACAGCTGATCCATCCACGCGGTAACACATTACACGGTAAAGAAAAGTCCTTTTTCCTTCTGCTTCCAACAGCGACATTTCAGGGAGGGTCACAATTCCCCATCGCTCCCCACCCTTCCCCAGGACGGACGTGACAGCGACTCCGTCGGCGGCTCTCACCGCGGCCCCCGATCCCCTCAGGCGGGCAGCACCCGCAGCCCACGGGGCCCTTCAGGCCGAGGGGCGGCCCCGAGGGGGCGGCGGAGGGCCTCTCCTCACGGCGCGGGGGTCCCGCCACAGGCACCGGCGCCTGACGGGAGGGGAAGGGAGAAGGGACCCCCTCGGGACGCGGGCGGGGGCTCGCGCGGGACCCCCCCTCCCCCTCCCCGCCCCTCACCTTCCCGTTCCGGGGGCTGCCGTTAACGAACAGCGTCACCCGCCTCATGCTGCGGCGGCGGCCGAACCCGGAAGGCGGCGGCCGCGGAACCGACATGAGCGCGGCCAATGGCGGCCGCGCCGCCCCGAGCGCGGCGCCCAATGGTACCGGAGGGGCGGGCGGGCGGGGAAACGCCCCCCGCGGGCGCGCTGCAGCCAATCAAGGGACGAGTAGCGCTCCTCATTTGCATAAAGCGTGAGTCGCCACCGATTGGTAGTGGGGATTTGAAAATGGGTTTTTAGCGCGTCGCCGGCGGTTGTGATCCTTCCGCGGGTGAGGAGACAAAGAGTCCCCCGTTCCCGGGGAGCCGTACCGGACACTGGGGAGGAGGCGGGGCGGGGCCACCTCTCCTCACTTATCCGCTCTCATTCTGTGCGCCTTTGGCAGTGGTGGGAGGTGAGAGCAAAGGGGGAAGAGGACCACAGCGGCGGAGGGATACGCGGTAGTGCGGTGCGGTTTGAATGGCTGAGGCGGGACCGAGCCGGCGGTTGAGGGGAAGCGCAGGGGCGGGCGTGAGGGGTCCGCGGTAAGGTGGGGTGAGCCGGGACGAAGGTGGAGGAGGAGGAGGTGGGGAGCGCTGGTGAGGGGATATGAAGGAAGGGGGAGCCCTGGGAGGGTACCTGAGGGGTCTCGAGGGGGGAGCGGTGCGCGCTGATGGGGCGCTGGGGGAGTTGTGGGCCCTGAGGTGATGGCGGTGCGTCCACTCGGGGAGCTTCTCCCCGCGGCAGGCACGTCTCGTTGGTACAGCCGGGTAGAGGAAGGCACCGATTTCTAGTGTGGGCTTAACGACAAGTTGCGCGCGGGGTATTTGACGGTTTAATTCTGTTGCACCAAGTGCGGAAAAAGGCGTGTATCTGTGGAACCAGTGTTTCAGACTGGCATCATTGAGTTCTACATGCTAAACTTAAAATCCAAGGAGCTACATGCAGAAAATCTTAGCGTCCTAAATGTTCTGCTTCATATTAAACTGCTAATGTTTGTTGCGACACTTACAGCAAAACGATCACAGTGTGATTATAGAATCATGATTTCGGTTGGAAAGGACCTTAAGATCATCTAGTTCCAAGCCCTTGCCATGGGCAGGGGCACCTCACACATACCTTGTGCTTTACACACTTTGTACTAACATGAAATTGATGTTTGATGAGGAGTGGAAGCGCAGTGTGAAGCACTTCTGTGCATACTTATAGTGTCTTTTTTGTGTCCTTGCTGTGGAGCTGTCTGGAGATAATGCTCTCCCTTTCACCTAGATTGGGTAGAGGTTTGAGAACGGTGGCCATCTCTTGCTCTTACTCTATACCTATTAAAATATCTTCTTTTCCTGTGTGTAATTACAGGAGAGCAAAGGCTGGCTGAGCGTTCCGTTGAATAAGTCACTAAAAATGCGCGGGCGACCTAAGAATGTAAGTGTTCCCCTGAAAGTTAAAGAAAATGAGAGTGTCTGTCCTGAAGACAAGGAGGAGGCCTTTTGCCCTGATCTCTCAAAAGGCCAGAAGATTTGCAAAGTGACTAAATCAAAAGTCATCAAGGCATCCAAGAAGGAAAATGTCAGTGACGGGAACCAAGCGCAGTTGCAAGAATGCACCCCGAGATACAGCACAGGCCTTGGGAAGGAATCGTGCCACAGCAAGGAAGAGGATGGTAGCTGTCAGTATACTCAGAGCTTTTCTGATACACCAACAAGGGATGTGGTCATTGAACCTCCCTTGCCTTTGAACAGCAAGGAAAATTTGTCACGAAGTAGGCCTGTTTCTTTGGGTGGTGAATGCTACGTGACACCCAATAGGAACAAAGCAGAAGAATCTGATTGTGGAATATCAGAGAAATGGAGGAAAACTCCTGTTGGTTTTGCAACTGCAGCAACTGGTGAATTTGGGTTTCCTCAAGAAAGCTTCACTATACCATCTCTTGGTAAGGCTGGAGTGCCTAATGACAGTTGTCTTCCACAGAGGGGTATCTAGGGTTCATCTAGTCCAACCTCTTATCAAAAGCTTCAATTCAGGTCAGGCTCGGGTTGTCTGGCTGAGTTGGAATGTGCCCAAGGATAGGACTGTGATATGATGTTGCTGTAATTCCTTATTGAATGTTTTTCTGTACGGTTGATTAGGTGTTGGTGAGTTTCACAAGGCAGTAGTAAGACAAATCCTACAAGTATTGGTAGACAGTTCCTTAATTACCAATGGGAAAAGTAAAATACAGCTCCGTGGTTGGTATGTAGTTTAGTTAAATATTAACTTGCTTTTAGAAAGCTAATTTGGTTTTGCTCAGGAAGGATCCTTGAGCTGAGCAGCTAGCTTTAGATGTTTTCACAAACATAAATCACTCTTAAACAAGCAAAAATGCCATTTTAAAACTTCAGATATTCTTACTCCAAAAAGTATTTTAGTTTTTTATGTTTTCCTTCTTTTCCTGTTTCAGGGAAATCTCCATTAAAATTTAGCCGAAGATCAACAATTGGAGTACGGGGGTCACCAGAAAATAATGCCCTTATTCAGTACCTTGCCCAGCAGAGAAGCAACAGGAAAAAAGCGGCTTTTGCGCAGGTGAGAGTCTTTCTTTCTCAAATATCGACATATGCTGGCAGCACAAGAAGGCAGGTGTCCGAAGGAAGCCAGAAGAAGGAGCAACCATGGCCTGAATTTTATTGACTTCCCTTGGACACCTTATGTTAGAATGGAGGGATGTTAGGGGGTTTACTTGTACAGAGTTTGGACTCTTCTCTCCATGCCCAGCTTGCTCATATATTTTAACTTGTGTGCACTATAACCTGTATTTGCCATGCTTGACTTTTGGCTAACTAAAGTGTTGATAGTTTAAAGTGAAGTAAATGCTAGCATAAGTGTCTTGGTTTATAATCAGATGTTCTTAAAGTAGCATAGACTGTCAGAAAGCAAATTATGGATCTGATCTAGAGGGGCAGATTTTGAGGGGCAGTGAAACTTAACAGATTTCTCAGTACAATTCCTTTTTTTTGTTTATTTTTACCACACAACTCAAATTGAAGCCAGATTAAATACAAGATTTGCTTCTTCTCAGAGTTTCTTTTGCGTCAAAGTACAAATAGGAAGTAATAAGCCCATTTCATCTTGGGGAAAAAACAAACCATCTTGTGGTTAATTTTGTTTTAGCAGGTTAGTCCTTCAAGAAACAAACATGTCAGGTCGTTGAAGGACAAGATAGATGCTTTTCAAACATCTTTTAAATCAGTAGAAGAAGCTGAAGGGGAAACCAGCTCCTCTGGACCATCACAAGTGGATGCTGCTTGCCGGGGAAAGGGCTGTTGTAAGTTGGTTGGTTATATTTGTGGTCAATGATTTATTTTAAATGTGAGGTCTTCCTTTAGCCCAAAAAGTACTAAACTACAAACAGTTAATATAAACAACAACAAAAAAATGCCCCTTTGTAAGGTTTGGCACAGGCTTTGTTTGTTTAAACCCATCTCATTTCTTAGCGCATCCTGAATAGTGGTTTCTCAGAATAGCCCCAGGAAAAAAAACCCAAAACACTCGTATTTTTTGGTAACTGTTTTCTTAGGGTTGCTTTCTGGATTTATACCCTTTAATGCCTAGTGAAAAGTAAATTAGTGTTTTCACACTTTTTCCATGAAACTGAGAATGGTTTTCCTGATGACTGGTTTTAGCTGTGGTAACTGTTATCTCTCTTGATCGTGATGTACAGACTTGTTTAATAACTTTCAAGTGCAGTCATTTTAGAAACGCCATTACATTACTGAGGTGTGACATCCTTATTAACGACAATAGTAAGTTGCAAAAGCAAGTACTGTGGTTTTACTGTGAGAAAATGCAGAAACTACAATGCTTCTCTGGTGTGGGTGGGCCTAGTGACATCTCTATGAAAAGCACAAACTTGCTTTGTTTTAAAGATTTGTCTATTTTCCAAGTAGAACCTAAAATGCATGTTGTTTCTTTTTCCTGACTCGAAAGTTCCCAAGCTTTTTGACTCTCACCATCCTTTGGGTGAAGAGCCGCCAAAAGAGCACTCACTGAAAAATCTGAAGTTTGTTGTTTGGTTTTTATCTGATGCAGCTCAGAACAAAGTACCTTTTGCAGAAGAGCAGAACCTGGGTCAGCGCAGTGAAAAGTTCACGTCTGGTGACAATGGAGCTGATCTGAAAGAGAATCCAAGACAAAATTTGACCAGCAGAAGTAAGCCTGATACCGAGATCTTGTCTTCATGCCAAGATGCAACTGTCACTGAGCCTGCTGCTGCTGTTTCAAAGGTACTTTATAATGTAAGTGTGGGCAAAGAATGTGGAAAAACCTATAGCAAATCTCCCTTGCAAGATTTTCACATCTTACTCTTATAGAAATAGATTATTTTTTTATATATATATATAAAAAACATCTTGTAACTTTTTCTCTAGGAATGGGTTTATGAGCAACACAATCCTATTGAGTCGTTGGAGACCGTTGTAACTAAAGATGTCTTAGAAACAGGCCGTGGTAAGAGGATTCATCACTATTACAATCTCTGTTATATTCTTATTAGAAAGTAAAAATACTTAGAATATTTGCAAGGAAATGTTTCACAAGCATTCATTCCATGTCAGTCATCATGTCTACAATTAATAATGCAGCAGAAACCTGATACAGCTTTGACATAAAGGCATAACACTGAAAATAATGATCTTTTTTCAAGTACTGCTGCAGAGGAGGCTCAAGTCAAAGTTTAAAACTGCAGAGCTCGTTCAATACAACTTGGCATTAAACATGTTTTTACTCAAGCACAATTCATAGGAAGGAAATAGCTTTTATGAGAGGAACTGAAATATTTGAAAGGTGGGGTAGGGCCTCTTGGGTGGTGTGTTGGCAGTTTGATTCTGATAGGAAAAGCAAGCTTAAACTGACACACAGGCAGGAGATAATTGTTTAGGATTTCCCTTAGTTTTGCTAATCAGGCCATTTATAGGGAAAAGCATAGATGAGTACTTCATGCATGTGAAGGAGAGAGGGATGTTAATGTAGAGAGTTCCTCTGTGTACATTAGAGCATACATATTTTCCTCCCAATTTACATGGATGAGAGAGAAATCCTTTTCCTTCTGTAGGGCTTCTTTTCTACTTTTCGTGTAGCACAATAACAGCAGAGATTTGGAACCATGGATTTTTTGTGATGTTGATGCACAGACTATGGAGATGTGTACACTTATACCTCATGTTGCTAATGCTATAGTCTTCTCAATTTTACTTCAGTCTTTAATTGCCATATTTGTCTACTTGCTCTGAAGATTCTAGTTGTGAGCACATAACATTACTTGTAACGTCTTTATTTATGTCAGATCTAAGCAGAAGGAAAGTCAGCTTTCCAGAAGAACCCAGCCTGGGAATGTGTGATGAAAGCAAAGCAGCAGTCACACCACAACACTTAGGAAGGGGTTCCCTACCTGAGCACAGACAAAGCGTCTCCCTCTTGCGATCTGTGCTGAAGAAAACACTGACCAAGGTGGGTTAACTGTCTCACATGGAGTTCTAAAGATGAACTTCTGCAGTCATCAGTGAACTACCAGAAGCTGAATTGTTGAAGATAATTTTTACTAATTAAAATGCATTTTGAAATAATTTAATGCTTTCAGTGGATATCTGTTTGCTGTTTGGTCATCTTGGAAGCTTTGCTTGATGTTTTCATGGTAAGGGAAGATCCATATGATGTTGTTGAGTTTTATCCATTTAGGAAACAAGTAGGTTTTTGTAAGCACTGGGACTGATTATTAAGTGTTGCTCACAGAAGGTATTTTTACTTTTGATTTGCACAAGGACAATATTTTAATTAAATGGTATTGAAGAGATGATTGTATTGCTTGATTTTGATAGGAATACTCAAGTGTGATTGACAGAGGAGGAGGTGAATCTCTTGCAGTCCCCAGTTGTGCAGAAACCTTTGAAGCAGTGCAAACAGGTTAGATTCCCTTTTTGGTTTTTAAACAGGCGAAGTATTTTGTGGCATCATAAGGCTTTGCCTCTGCTAATTCTGAAGAATGACATGCATTAACCACCACTGAAGTAGCTCAAGTGTGATATCCTACCACATGAAGGAGAAAATAAGGTTAGCAAGAAAAATAGTGTCTATTAAAAGAAACTAAAAAATCATACCCTGAAACTTGACCTCTAAGGCCAGAATAGAATCACCTGGTCTTCAAGGCATTTCACACTTGTCAACTGGAACTTGTGGAACAGCCAGTCATTCCTAGTCTTCTTTCTTCCTTAATGCTTGATACTGTAGTAAAGCTCTACTGAAAATTCTGGTGGAATCCCCAAAACATGTAAAGGTGGTATTTTGCTGTTTGCTTGGGGGGTGGTGATTTTTAAGAGAATGCTGAGACCCATAAAAAGCCCTTGAAAAGTCTGCTGTTTGACAGTTCCAAGTCCACTAAGCAGCCAGTGTATTTTATTACAATAGAGAAAACGGAAACATGGAGCTCCAAAAAGCTAAAGAAGAGAGTCACTTTTGGAGAAGTCTTGAGCCCAGAAATATTTGATGAAGGTTTACCTGCAAATACTCCACTGCGCAAAGGAGCAACCCCAGTCAGTCATCCAGGCCTACAAAGCAACAGCCCTTCTGCAAGGTCAAGTCTCCTTAAGGAACCGTTCCCGCAGCTGAACTTTGATTGCAGCAATGTAAGGTTTTTGTTGGAGTCTTTATTTTTTTTTTTTCAAGCCATAAACCCAGCCTCTTGGTCTCTCTGAATGTTCAGGTTTGGTTTATTTTTTTCCCCAGTCTGCTTACTTTTGAAAAGAAATTGCTAAAATATTAAAATAGAGCCTTCTGGAAGCTTTAGAATGGCATTGAGAACTTTTGCTTTTGGTTTCTTAATTCTAAGTAGCATTTTGGCCTGTAGAGCTGTGTTTAAAATTGAGTACTGGTAGCACGTGAAATGTTTTTCACTTTGCTAATTCATATACTTTTGATGCTGTCTTTTGAGAACTATTTCTTTTGGCCATATATGGCAAATGAGTTGTCATGTTCTTTAAGGAAAGAAAGTAAAATCACTTGTCTGTTCCAAGCACTGATAGAAAAGGTGGTTTTCAATATATATCTGGTATAGTATATTGCTAAAATTAACTTTTTGTTTGTTTGTTTAAAGGAATGTATTGAGCCTCTTCAAGGGTCACTGGAGGGTTCTGTTGCTGCAGAAGACGTTTTACCTGTTGAAACTGCAGAAGGTAACCCCAACTTGGTTTTTTGTCATTAGAGAATACATCTTTCTGTCTCTGAAAACTGAGATATGACACAGGGGTTGGGATTTTTTTCATCCAAAGGGATCTATTTCAATTGTGCTAAAATGGAAATGTTCTTGCTTTCTTCTCGTCATCTTTGCAGTAGCTGCAGTGTTCACGTGTTCTTTTGGTTAACTGGAAATTACTTGACCTTGTATTCTTCTCTGAAAGTGGCTGATCTAATTAGACTTAGTGCTTTAAATACTTTGGCTTACTATCTTGATTCTGGTATTGTAATTTTGGAGGTTTTAACAGCGAGACAACAACAAAAAGCTGAAGGGGGATTGTGCATGTGTACATATATATCTCAATGAAAGTTGTGTAAGGACTTTGTTATCAAATCCTCACCACTTTTGTTTTCCTCTGTTTTGTAAAGCAAGCTGTAATGCTTTTTTTATCTTGCCGTGTTTGATAGAGCTTAAGACTGTTACTGATTATTCAAGACTGATGAATAAACATGCTGTGCAGAATGTTGGAAGTGATATGGATGCTTTCCTCAAAATGTGGTTAACTTTTTGTGTTGAAACTGAATCAATAATCTTGTTTTCTTCATATATAATAGCAGAAAGTGACAAATCCGATATGACAAAAACTCCTACTAAAAGGAAGGTGAGTTTAGTGATGACGTTTGTTTTATTTTTCAACTTCTTCAGGGGGAATTGTTACATTTATAGCTCCTGATGCTTGTAAGAGTTTTACAGGCTTAAGTATGAGGGTTGTTTATATCCAGGTATATGGAGCTATATCATGTTAATGCAGATAATATCTTAAAGGAAATCTCATTTTTGAGTGAAAGTGGTTTTCCAGTTATTAAAAACATTTTTGGTTATGGTCTAATGCATACATTTATTATTGAGTTTTCCAGGAACTTTCTTAAATAGTCTGACAATATTTAGAAGGTTTATGCATAGACAATCATTCATAAGATTAGGGTCTTCACTCATGGGAATCTAAACACTTAAAACCACAGAAATTTGAGGAGAATGGAAACAAAGTTTTCTGTCTAATTTTTCTATGTGGTTGAATTTGAGTCACAGGAACATGAGGTAAAGGCTGATAAAGTCAAGCTGATTGTACAGCCTGTGATGACTTCAGGTATCGCTGAAAATGTGCTTCCCAGCTGAGTGCTGAAGCTCTTCATTCCTGTTACCCTGGCTGTTAGCCATAAGGCAGACACAGTATCAGATGGGAATCGCTTATAGCTGAAGATGAACATTTTCTACTTTCTCATTAGAATCTTCTCTTTGTACAAACAGGGCTGTATTGTTCTGTGTGAGAAGACTAGCTCTATGAAGTTTTAATTTCCGGTTGTCAGTGTCTAGCTCTTACAGCATCATCTGTGAAATACCAAGACTATTGCAATGTGATTCTTGTGACAAATGAACCATGCTTTTAAAATAAGCGCAACACGCGTGCACCCAGCAACTTCAAATTTGTGTTCTTCAACAGTGTAGCACCATTTCAGAGGAGACCAATTTCAGCATCTCAAAAGCCACAAGTAATCAGAATGCTAAGGATACTCAAAATCCAGGAAAGAACAAGGTTCAAAGACAAAGGAACGTAACCACATCTGCTGCCAAAAAGACACAAGTAAGCGTCAGCCAGTTGCAGCTGGTGACTTTGCCTTTATCTTTGAATTTGGACACTCAATCCAAGTGTCTCTTCTTGTGTGTTCTAGTGATTATTCTGGTTTATTAAAGGTTTTCTAGAGGCTGCTGTTTCCTGTTGCTGCCAATAAGCTCTTGTACAGGAACATTATAGTTACACTGTGCTTTATTCAGCCTTCTCCATCTTTTCAGAAAGTAAAACATACAGGCTGTGGGAAAAGAAGAAGGAAAAAAGTAAAAAAATCTTTATATGGGGAGAGAGAGATGGCTTCTAAGAAACCTCTTCTCAGCCCTATCCCAGAAATTCCAGAGCTTTTCTCTGCCTCATCTTCAAACTCAACAAAGGCAACTGCATTTTTTTCAGGTAATATGGTTTTGAGTTTTGTTTTGCCTTGCTCTTCCTGGTCCTTCTGTTTTTTTATTTCAACAGTTACATAGGAAAACTGTTGAGGGTTGAGTTCTGTGCATAGGTAAAAGGCCCAGAATACATTTTTCACTTCTAATTGCTTCTGTTAATAGTAGAGTCCAGAGGATCTAACTGGTTGCTAATCTGCAACTTGGTAAGTTTAACTCCTGTTGGACTCCGGTGTAAATCTGGCTTTGACGTGATGCTGATGCTTTCAGTCTTTAAAACTGGTAAGCTGGGCATGAATAGTGAAGTGTTTCTACACTGCTTTTGTGGGATGGTTGTTTAGAAGGTTACTTGTATGTAAGTAAAATACTATAAAACTTTTGTTGTAATATTTAACAAAAGGCTTTGTCCATTCACCATTAGAGTCAAGTAACCACATGCTTATTCCAATCCAGACGATGTATTTTTAGAGGATACCAAATCTGGAAATGCTGGCAAGGATGTTCAACAGAAACTGGTGGCTGAAGGAATAGGAGGGAAAAACGCCCTTGCGGTTCATATATCCTCAGGCTCTGAGGGCCTGGATGCAGAAGAAGCCAGCAGGCCCAGTGACCCAGCGTTCCAGGTGCCAGAGGGTGATCTGGAGCCTGTGTCTGGCAGTGAACAGGAGGTAACTGATAAGCTTAAGAATACTGCTAGAAAATCAGAATTGTGCTTGATGTTGTTGGATAAAACAAGTAATGTTTTGTGGAATTAAAAACCTGAGTGATTCAATATTTGAACAGGCTGCCTGCAGAGGCTGTGGAACCCCCAGCCTTTGAAGGAGGTATTCAGAACATAGCGAGGCTTCAAGCAGCAGAAGTTTAGTGCCACATTTCAACCTGCAGGATTCAGCATGTTGGTTGGGGTGTTTTGTGAATGATGAGACTTAGCAGGAAAACAGTTGCATGTGTTTAGTTCTCAGCTCTTTGGAAGCAGGTTTTTTGTGGGTTACATTTGCCTATATTCACAAAAACAATTTCTTTCCCCAGTTCTCAAACATTGTGCCAGATGCAAAATGTGGTTTTGATACATCTGACCATTTCCAACACGGTGAAGAGACTGCCTTTGTAAAAAAGGCAAAAGAAAGTGGTTTCTTGATAGAAAATGAGAAATTACAAGAAAATCTCCTTGATGAGGCAGAGCAGCTGACAGGGCTGGAGCTTCTGCACCAACAGGACATGAGTGAACATGCAGATGCCCGAAGAACTGAGTGTCTACAAAAGGATTCTGTAATAAGTGGTGCACCAAGAGGAAGAAGAAGAAGAAGCAGCAGTGCCATGTATTTTCTTCCCATTGGAAACTATCTTCCACTTCGTTCGTATAATGTGGAAGAAATCTTCTCTGCTCCTCTTCTAGAAAAAAAGAAGAGTGATAACAGTGGTGGAAAGAGAGTGAGGCGCAGCATGAGACTACATAAAGGTGCAGAAATTGAAGGACTTGCATGGATTCAATTACCCAGTGAGATCCAGAAGAGCCCTCTCCTGGTAGCTTCTGCTTGCAAAACCAGGAGAAGGACAATAAGCACATCCACCCTTACAGAATCTGAGAACCTTCATCGTAAAGGACAAAATCTTCTTCAGCTTTCAGCACCAGGGAAGAACAATGACTCTATTAATCTTGCTGATGGGCCTTCCAAAAGATGGAGGAGGAAAAGCATGTGTGAACTCACAGTTCAAGAAACAAGAACTTACTCTCCAACCCGGAGAAGGAGCAGAAGACCTTCTGTATACAGGAAGGACAGAAGCAACCAGCATCATGATGATGAAGCAGAAATACCTCTTGAAAATAACTCTAACATTTAGTGAGGTTTCATCTGATTGTCTAAAGTGAAGGTCAGTATTAGGCTTATGTTCTTTCTCTTCAATGCTGTTTTCTTCTCTCTCCCACTTACATTTCCTTACTTACTATTTCTTAATTTTTCTGGATAACCTAGAAGTGATTTTCCTTGTCTTGATGCCTAAAATGCTTGAAGATCAGAACTGTGTGGAAGACCTAGTTTGGCTGAGAGCATTGCTCTGGTAGACAGTCATGGCAGGTAATCAGGAAGATAAAAAACTTCTAGGATGAACTGAATTTGACATCACCCCTTTGCTATAGTCTCCATCCTTGCTTACATGTTCTCAGACTTTGTGCTGTCTACAGATCCATAGCAGTGAAACACTGCTAGTATTACAAAAAACCTCAAGTAAAGATAATATACAGAATTTAAGTAACTGATGTGCACTTGCACACTTGTTATTGCAGTCTGGGATTTTCTCGCTGAATCTTTACACTTTTGGTACCTGCACAGCAGGCTGGGATTTTAGCTCTTGGAACTTGGTTGTGATGATTAGACTGGGTGTGTTTAGCAGATCACCTTGCTACATTTACTCCACTCAAATGCATAGTGAGTATAGGAAGCTGCTAAACTGGAGATGTGTCAGCAAATGTGTGACTCTCAGTAATTAGAAATGAACTTGATAGTTCAAAAAGACAGTCTGTGGTGACAAGTTACTTTCCAGGTACGGCTCTTTCTTTTGAAAGAACAGGATTCAGGCTTAAGCCTTTGTTATATTTTTGAAGTTGAAGTAGATAAAATGTGACTTTGTCTTTAGTAGTTATATCTTACTGTTGTAAATTATGACTGTCCAGCTATAATTGCTTCAAGTGTTGCTGTTTCCCATGTGCTTGAGCATTCCTTATAAATTGCTTTTGAAATCTGCATGAATTTTTTTTTCAGGTTTCAAAATTATCCTAAAAAGACCCCTTGAGATGCTCTGCAAATAAGAAAGAAATCACTTCTGGCTTGAAGGAGAGGAGTAGAAGGTGGGGAAGCTGTTACCGTCTTCTGAAAAGAATTTGCTTTACCTTCTGGGCACGAGCAAGAGTAGAGGTCCTATAAGTAAGGCTGAGTTTTGTGTTAGAATTAATGAATTCTCTTTCTGCTGTGAAGGCTGGACATTAGGAAAAGGAAAAAAAAAAAGCTTTTAAATCTCTGTTGTATTTAAAACTAATTTAAAAAAATAAATTGGTTATGGAGAGTGAAACATTCATCATACAGTAAAGCTGTGCTCCATCTCTGGCTACGTCCAAGCTTTGGTGTGTGTGTACTGAACAGTGCATATTCTCCAGAAGTTGACCTGTTGTCTTGCTGTTTTCATTTTTCTAGTCTGAACAATGTAATAAAAAGTGATGACTGTAGGTGGTCTCCTTACACATTTGCGGTTGCTTTCATTTGTCATCCTGTTGTGTTTCAGCCGTAGTGAAATACCTGTGCCAGCTTGAAGGAAATAGCTTTCCACTGCAAATGATCTCTGCTGTGACCTTGGTTTTAACATTATTGATGTGGAATAAAATACTTTTTGTACTTTGCTGCTTTTATAATGCTTAAAAGCAAACAGCAGTTTAATTTTTTTTTTATGCATGTTTTACGTTTCTCTACAGCCATCATCAGTTTGTCCCAAGACAGGAACTCCTAAAGGCAGCTTGAAAGAAACTTCACTCTTTAAATGCTGTTTATCTTATGCTGCTTTAAACGTTACCGAAGTTGCTGCAGAATCATTTTGGTTGGAAAATACTTGTAAGATCAAATCTGTTACCTGGCACGGCCGAGTTATGACTAAACGTGTCCCTCAGTGTCACATCTAAATACCTTCAAACACAGTTTTCTTGATTTTTTTATTTTGGGGTCTTCTTTTGTGTCTCAGTGACTGTTTTAGGCTGGGTGACAGAAGGGTGATAGTTCGTTGGGTTGAACCGGTTGCAGTGCAGTCTGTTGGCTTACCAGGAGAGGGCAGTCTGACATGAGCTTTTGTGGTTTAATATAACATCCGCACAACAAAGTAGGTAAGGTTCAAATCTAAAGCTCCTGGAGATTAAAGCCAATAATAGCTGCTCCTTGAGATTAAAACTTATAATAGCTGCTACTTCTAACATTAAAAAATCAATCCAGCAACTGTGTTACGCATTGAAATGAATTTGGAAAAGTGAAACTGCTGTCCTGTATTCAGGTATGGCTTTCCATATAGAAATCACTCTGTGTTCTTAAACATGGTAGAGCACTGCAGCTGTGTGTGATGCTTGAGGGCTTAACCTGAAATGCTGCCTAGAACATGCTTTTCCTGATATTGCTGTCCTATGCATCAGTTGCTGCAGCCCTAGAAGAGAATTCCCTCCTGAGGTTTCTTGAGTGGGAAGGCTGAGTGCACTGCAGATGTGAAGTCAAGTCAAAAAGAGAAGAGCAAGGATAAAGAAAACAAAGCTTGGCTTTTCTTCCTGGCAGAACTTGCCAGGTTGGAAAGGGCTGTTAGGAATTAAACGTAGATGCTTGATGGCAGTTTATATGGCTTGCATGAGGATGAAGCTGGATCCTACAGAGAAATAAAGAGGTTGCAGTTAATGGGACTTAACCTGGAGAGTTTGTTGTAAGGGGGAGGTAATAATCTGTTCTCCATATCTGTACTGAATGGGACAAGAAAAAATGTGTTTAAATTAGAAGAAAAAATGTCTCTGTTAAACATTAAGAAAAAGTTCCAGCAGCAGAGATGGTTGATCATGGGAATACATTGCCTTGGGAAGTTGTGGAATCTCCATCACTGGAGGCTTTTAAGAACAGATTAAACAAATATCTGTCAGGAATGACATATGATCCTTCCTAGGGGTAAGGATAGGGCCTGGATGGCCTCTTGAGGTCTCTTCTTGCTGTGTTTTCTGATTGCTGGAGATTAGGGTTGCAAGAGGTGATTTGGGACTTGCCTAATAGCTAAGACCTGAGGTAGAATCTGTCATGGAATAGGGAGCTGGAGGACTGCTAATACTGGGGGCTGTTTAGTATGGGAAGGAACTGGGGCACTTGGGAGAGAGCTCTTCATGCAAGGCTAGCAAAATGCGCTTAGTACGTGGAACGTTCAGATCTCGAGTGACTCACTGCTCTTCCTCAGAAGAGTATAGACTCCTGAAGTGGTGTAACCTACGGCTTGGTGTCCTTGCTGTTATACAGGAAGTGTAACAGCAGAATAAACAAAGCTGTTCCGCTTACAGGTTTGCTTTTCTACAAGTGAGTTAATGTTAACCTTTGAGTGACCAGCAACTTCACTATCCCCATGCAACCAACAGAAGAGCTTTCCGAAGGCATCTCTTGGCTGCATTGCCATATTGGGGTGTAGAAATTAAATTCAAGGTATATTATGTGCAAGTACAGACATGTGTTGAGATATTTTAAATGTGGAGCCCTACTTTTCAGCTGTTGATGTGCTTTCCAGTGCTAGGCTTTGCCACCTTCGACTTGGATCACTGTTTTGACCTTTGTGCAGTATTGAGCTCCATGGCAGTCTGTGTATTATAGTGGCATCTAAACAAACCTATGGTGCTGACCAGTCCATCTTTTATCTACTGTCCCTGCTCTTATAAAGGGAGTATTTTCCCTCTCTTTAGAAGGTTGTTACAAAGCTTACTTTGTGTTTAAAAGTACTTGACTAATGTTAAGTGCTGTATTGTATAGGCTTTAAATGGCTTCAGTAGGATAATAGCACTAAGTGTATATTGCCCAATAATTGCATTTACCAGATTGCTGTGTAATTATCATGCTCTGACTGACAGAAAGGACAAGTGCGGCTCCTGGAAAGACTGATTATTTTGCTGCTCTGTAATTATGATGTTGTTAATAAGGAAGAGTAATTACACATCACTTGTGCTATCCTGTGAAGTGCAGGCTTGATACATTCTCAGATAGCTGAGTTCTGAGCTGTAAGGAGTATTTCACAGCTGGCATGGTCTTTGCTTAAATTTGCTTAATGTAAGTGAGGTGGAGATACAATGAACAACAATACCCACACTTGAATTCTTCAGGAAATTTTAAAGGGAAAGTGTTAGTGTGTTCCAGGAATTGTCTGATGCCAATTTTTTTTTATGCCAATTTTGCCATAATGAAGATGCACAAAAGTGGAGAGGATATGACCAAGTGTTCTCACATGGGAGTTAACGGAAGTAAAGTACTTTCCCCAACCTGACATTCATGGTAAGTGGGGGAAAGAAAATAACAAGAACTGTATGTTTTTCTGCTTTTTTTCTTAAACTTCAGTTATATCTAAAGCTTAACCTGGTCTTCAGCTTATTCTTCTCTACTTTCTTTCTGACTATTTGGGCCATAGAAGGGGATGCAGAATCACCGAAGTGTGACATATGAAATTCACTATTATATGTTCATTTATTCTAGCTGCTGTTTAGAAATGCACTAGAAAATTGGTTTACTTTTCCCCCTCTCACTCTGAATCCTTTAGCACTCTTATTCCTTCACTTAAACCTGGAAGGAGTTTAGTGATGAACTGATCTGTGCCCAAGGAAGCAAACAGAAAAGCATTGTTAGATCCATGTACAGGGAAATGGAGAGAGGAAGGAAAAAAAGCATCACTGAAGTATGCCAACTGTAGCTTAAGCACACAGAGCAGGAGTGGGCAGTGAAGTAATCCTGTTTTCAAGCTGCTAACAGGTAGGTGAGCAACGGAAATCAATCTAAAACAGTAAAGTGTAGTTGGGTATTCCTTCAAATTGCACATTTTTAAAATGAGGAGGTAAACAGTGCAAATCAAAATGCTTTTACTTGAAACAAGGTAAGATCTAATTTCACTGTGTCCCAGGAGGAAAGATGAAGTTGTGCCTGTGACTTACAGACAAGAAGGCTAATGTATTAGTTTTGTAATTAAGTCCTGTAAATTGTGCATAACAGAGCAATGAACTACTTTAGCCAAGCTTAGGAGGGGGAAGAAGAAAAACCTGTGTGCGCTGGGAATGAGGGCATGGAACATATTCCCTAACTCAAACCTGAAAAACCTGGTGTTAGTCTTGGGTTATTTCCAGTGACCCCTTGACTCCCATCTTCCTGCCCCCTGCACAGATTTGGAACTGGTCAGCCAGTTCTGTTTTTGGAAGGGAGAGGAGACAGATATAATGAATGGCTTTTATTGTGCAATATTTCAAAACCTTTTTGACTGCATTCGGATGGGATGGAAAATGTTCTACCCTGCACTGCAGCCAAAATAAATAAAACATATTCCCTAAACCTGGATGTGTGTTTCACTCAAACTGGCAGTAGTTAGAGCTCTACTCTGAAACAAGAATTCAGTTTGACAATTTTTAGGCCTTGTTCAGCTGAATGTAACAGCCAAAGAAAATACTTGGAAAAAATTAAATAATACACATATTTACAGCTTGCAGGTGGCATTAATTTTTGTGTGGCTCATAGTATTTAGTTTTAAGAATCCCTCTTAGTTGGGCTCCATTGGAGACTTAAGATACATATTGTCTTTTTTTAAATTAGTTTTTCTTTAATGAGAATAGTCTCTCTGAAGGAAAATACATTTTATGGAGCTCCCTGATGGGTGATAAATAGTTGTGATTCAAGGCTTTAAAAGTTTAGGGTCTACCAAGAAACTGAAAAATGTACAAACATAAGACCCAGCAAACCAGCAGTAAAACCTCCTGACAGGAGCCTGCTATGCACTGGCTTCCAGCTCCACTAAAGCTTAGTTTAAATACCCTGTTATGGTGCAGGCTTACTGCTGGTTTTAGCACTGCCAAGCAGTTCAGTGAAGTCCTTGCACTCTGTTACTGGGATATTTCATGTTATGCAACATGTTTTATAGCCCGAAGAGCCATATTAATAATAACAATTTTTAATTTAGGCTGTGAAGGAGTAAAACTAAATGATCAGAACTGCCACCATGCCCAGACAGCCTCCACCCTGCAACCTAAGCTGTTATTCCTCACAATCCCACCCTGCAAGCAAAAATGCCTTTGAACAAATAATAAGCAACACTTTTAATAATTTTAAGTAGATAAATGAGCCTCATTTTTTACATTGTTGTGATCAAATCATTAAAGATTACAAACAGGGTCTCAAAGTCCAAAGAGAAGTTGCAGGAATGGATAGTCATCATTCCTTCAAAACCCTAATGATGTAGTGAATAAACAAGGTAAGAATGAGAAAACTGGGCTTTTTGTCCCCTCTGTGGTCTGGGTTGAGTTTTGTTCTGTTCTTGAATTAAATTGTTACTCAATTTCTTTGCTCTTTGTCTTCTATTTATTTGCCAGCACTTGTAACATCAGGGTGAAAAATACGGATCTAATATCACCATCCATTAAATCAACTGAGTTATACTGAAGACACTTTTGAAGCCCTGTTTCACTCTGTCATAAATAACCTGCCTATGTCATACAAATGTTTGGACAAACAAATGCACTTAGTTCCATGTTCAGAAGGTCAGTAATGCTGAGTTTTGGTAGTAAATAATATTCACTAATGCAAATCTATTAAGGTTTTAAGGGAATTCACATTTGAACTGTGACTTGGATATGTTGAATATCCTCATGTGTGCTATTGAGGAAAAAGTAATTGTGTGGGTACAAATACAAATGATAAATAAAAAGCTCATTTTGTTCTCCCCTCAAGAAAAAAATCTTAACTACCAGTGGTGTGTTTTGCCAGGAAATCTTTGTAAGGTTTACATAAGGAGTAGGTAATATGCATGTGTCTTATCTTAATCCCAAGCATTACATAATATAAGCTATGGAATATAAGCCTCAAACATTCACTTTACATTTCTCTTTTGCATCTCCTGCTGCTTGCTTCTCACAGGAGAAGAGGTCTGTTGTACCTTGTGGAGTTTCCCAGTGCAGAAGCACTGTGTTCCAGTGCCTAGGGTTTGGAGTGTTCTGCTGTCTGCTCTGCCTCACTTACCTTGCTTCTCTCTTCCCAATGCTTCCTCCTCTTGCTTAATACCCCGATGTCCAGCTCTTGCCAGTCACAGAAATGACAAGTTGCCTCACAGAGTGAGGATCCAAAGGGGGAAGCAGAGCAGTTGGTAGCACGGAGAATGGCTGCATACGCAAGATACTGCGAGCTAAGCAAATGAAAGCATTGCTGCCAGGAGCTTATTCTAATGTTTGGCATAGTGCCTCTTAATCGAGCCACAGAAAGCCTCAGTCACAGCCAGATCTGTGGCGTTAAGTGCCTTGGAATTGCACCTTTGTATAAGAGTTAAAGCAAATGATAAGGCTTTAGGCAGAATTAAATCTGTGGTTTCACACTGACACAGAGAATAGCCAATGTCTTAAATTGGTCTGCTTTTATTAACAAAGAAAATCTCTGCTTCTGAACATTTCTTTTTTCTCATTCCACTAAGGATCAGCAAGGGCTTGGGACTTAGGGTGGTAGTTGAGGAGAAGCCTTAAACCAAATCCTGAAACTTTCCTTTTCCGTATTTTTAGCCTGCCTTTCTTCTGCTTTCAGTATTGAATGCAGCACAACTACTATGACCGTGCCAAAAGCTGTTTAAACAATATTAAGATGTTTTCTTCAAACTTCTCCCTAGGAAGATACTCTTTTTCAAGAGGAATGTTTTCCCTGGAGCATTACATCATGAATTGGTTCAGTTCTTGGAGTAAGAAATTGGACCAAATGGTGGAGAAGGTCTCCAGGGGAAACATACTTAGGCTGTTAAGTATTCCCACCAGAAAGCTTAGAAACCGCTTACATATTACCATTCTGTCCACATTTAGCCTTTCACCTTACTGCAGCTGAACAGAGGGGAGGGGGGGCTTAGACTTTTTTTAAGGAAACTTGAACCTCCTTTGTTTTTGTCATTACATTTTTCCCCACTCTTACTGTATCTTGTGAACTGAACTCTAGGAGTGGAATGTCTCATTTTTGACAGTAAAGCTGCAGAAAGATGAATTTGTTTTCTATGCAAACTGCTAATGAAATCTTCATTATGAAAGCTTCCTTAGAAACTCTGAATTTAGGGGTTTTTTTGAGGATTAAAAGGAGAAAAACCTCTGAGAAGACCAGAGGATGGAGGGATTTTGGGTGGATCAATGGGACAGCAGCCATATGAACAATGTCTGAGCTCTAACAGTATTGTGTTTCCTCTTGTGTATGGTCTGGTTCCCAATCAATGAAGGAGGCACTTGATAAGTTTTCTTATATCAAATGAAAATCTCAGAACAAGGAGAAGTATACTCCTTAAATTTAGTAATACAGATCAACAGATGGAGTTTTTAATTTGCTCTGGTGAAAGCTGATGAGCTTGCAGTTTCACAAAGGTCCACAGTTTGTTTTGCAGACAGTTAAGGACCTAAAAGCAAGTTGGATTTGGAAAGTTTTGAACTGTTCATCTTTAATTCACACAATTACCTTACAGGATATAAAATGAAAACACATACCAGTGTAATAAAACCTAGAAGAATAACTTCCTGGACAGATATGCCCCAGGGCAGGACACTTGCTGGTTCATCAGTGGCTTGAATTGGACCATGGAGCTGAATTAGAAAGGAGCCTCCTGTGCTACTTCTCAGTCATGTTCCCATTGGTGTTTTGGGCAAACCACATTCTACTGCCCCAGATCTGTTTGGTGGGCAAAGAGAGAATTTTTGTATCTCAGATCTTTTGTTTGGCACCTTCAATCACTCCTTAGCAAAACAAAACCAAGCAAAAGCTTAACTGAGTTTGGTTTTCTCACTCAAAAGCTATGGCACTCTATAATCATAAAAGAAGGTTGTGCCCTACAGGTGCTTTCTCTATTCCTATTTGATATCTAATCTTTCTAAGAAGTGTTTTATCCCAAGCAGACTCTTAACTGTTCTTAACAAGACGGATCATGAAGCTGGTGCAGTTGCTGAGGGACTGGCACTGAAACTGGTGACTGGAAATTGGCACAGGATTTTAAAAGACTTTTGCCAAAATCCGTTTAAATTATGTAATCACATTAAATACACACTAAATACACTGTGCATATTACTGCTACATTCAGGTTCTGAAATCATTTAATTACACACTGTGTAATAGATATATAGGATTGCAAGAAGAGAGGGACTGTTCTGAAGCGCACTGAAATCAGAGGAAATCCTCCTGTTGGCTGCAGTGGGTTCTAGATAGGAACATCCAAGTGGTACTGTATTTTTTCAGCAGGGGAAAAAGGTGTGATTGTAAGATCAACACTTGGACCTGTTGTCCAGAACCGTGATGCAACCACCTCTTCAGGTGTTTTATTTCTGCCACAGAACAAATGCAGCAAATTCAGTAATAGCGCAGACTTCTGACACTGGCAATTCCCAGAGCTTCTGAAGCCTCTAAGGCAGCAGATGGGCTGCTTGGTCTGCAATACTGCTCTCTCCAGAGTGACTGACAAGTCATGCTAGTGTTCTCTGAAAACAAAGCTCAGTGATGAGGCTGGACCAGAACTTCTACTGGAGTTCCCTGTGTACTCCATGGAAAATAGTAGTCCTGTAAAGGTTTCTACTTGGAAATTACTTGGGTGTGGACAGTTGGTGTTAGGAGTTTGAGAGATTATCACCAGCAGTGAAGTTTCGATTCCACTGATGCTTCCATTTTAATTCACAAACTCATTCCAATTCAATTCCTTTGCAGCAGGCCCTTTTTTTGTCTTCACATCTCCCACATTCTGTGGCTCAGAATATACTTCTGCTTAAAAACTCTGAGCCTTTACGCATCTCTAGTAGAATGGCCACTTCATCTTCCTGCTGCTGCTAGCAAAATGTAGAAAGATAGATTTACTTTTGCTTCCCTCCTCAGCCAGTTTTTCACTGCAGAACAAACTTTGAAAACCTGATTGCACCAGATGATTTAGCTCTATGGCCAAATAGGCCCTGCTTGACTAAGATGGATTGTAGCTGTATTTGAAGCAATAGTAATTAAGACTCCCATGGCAAGCAAGGAAAAATAACAAATCTAATAAGAGCTTCTAGGGAACTCTTAAATTGAAAAGAAATCCAAAATTCCAGAACACTGGTAAAATCTGTTTATGAAAGCTCATGGAATTATTGCAATCCTTTATTTTTTTGTATTTGTGTTGATATTTGTAGCTTTTAATTTTAAAATGCTTAAAATTGGAGCAGAAACGGAAAGCCTGGATTTTTTTGGCACAGAATAGACACTTTCAGTTAACCCCCAAGATCTCTTTAAAATGAGATGAACTATGTTAATAGTCTATTTCTAATAGGTTTTTACACAACACATGCAGCTGATAATGCCTGTCACAAGAATCTATCATTTCTAGATTGCATCATCTTCAGTAGTAAATAAGTTCTTAAAATACACTGAAAATAAAGACTGTGAGGTCTAATAAGCATTATGAGGTCTCTTGGTCCTGAGCTTGTGTTGCTCATGACACTCCAGAGCTCTCTCGATATTGCACAAGTCTTTTCATAGTTTGGTGCCTCAGTTTCTACATGTGTTCAAAATGAGCACCTCTTGAAGGCAGTGGAAAGTACATTTGCAGTGTGCAAAAGCTTTGACATGATCACTGAACTATTAGTGGGTTTAACTATTTCTACACCAATTCTAGCTCGGTGTGCAGAGGTGAAGCATTTAGTGTCTGATGGTCAACAGCACTAATGATCCTGTTCTTCAGGTACAGCTGACAGAAAAAGCCCAAATGATGTAAGGATGATACTACTTTGAGAAGAGAGGTGGCTTGTTCAGCTTTTTAAAGTCCTTAAGATAATGTCTTTTATATCTATGATTGATTTATTTGATATTTATGCAGTTGGCAGTGGGATTTGAAATATAACATAAGCACTTCCTGAGATGTCAGTACTCCGATGTTAGTGGTCTGAACAAGGATGTAATTCATATCTGCAGGTGCTTACTCTGGTATCAAACACTTCAATAACATCATGCTTGTGGAATCCGGCACTCCCCAGTGTCCCATTTGTATCCTGATATGCCCACGTCTTTCCTATGTGTGTTTTTCTTTCTTAAGGAGCTCTCATTTCCTTCAATAGGATATGTTTTATTTCATCCTTTTTCCTGCATTTACTCATATTAATGTCACCGCATGCACTGGTAATAGCTCGGCTTGGAAATAACCCGTGTATCCTTGAAAACACTGGGCCTGAAATTCAATGCCTGGGATACTTTATTAAGAAAGAATGGATGTTTAAGTAAAGGGACGTAATCATTTCTTTTTGGACTCTGTTCTAGCCCATTCAGAGGTGCATCAAGCACACTCAGCCACAGCCTGATGCCCTCTGCATTGTTCTGGTAGGTGGTGTTTGAGAATCCGGACTGGAAAGTTTTCTGGGTCTTTTCTGCAAAGGCGACATACAGTTTGAAAGTGGATGTTGCCAGACAGAGGATAAAGAGACTGTAGATACCTGTAGGCTCTTAAAAGAATGCCTCCAGAATGAAAAGGACAGAAGTCTGCTCATAGAATCATAGAATGGTATGGGTTGGAAAGGACCTTAAGATCATCCAGTTCCAGTCCCCTGCCATTGCAGGGACACCTCACACTAGACCATGTTTCCCAAGGCTCTGTCCATCCTGGCCTTGAACACTGCTAGGGATGGAGCCAGATGATGTGTTCTTGCAACTCTTTTCCTTTGTCCCTTCCCATTTTACTCCATCCATGAAAAACGTGAGCTTAGTTTCCAACCTCTTTAAGTGATGGTGATCTCTTCATTTGCTTGCAAAGTATATTTGCACGTTTTGTGGGCTCTGACTATAAGGTGTTGTGAGAAGTGCTAGTTAGCACTTCTCTGGAATGGCATTGTCCCTTTTCCAGTTGCTTTGGGGACACAAGTCTTAAAAAGCCTCCTCTAGACAAGGCAATAGAAACTGACATGGAAGGACTTGAGGCTTACAAAGGTTATAGAGTTGATTACCAAACACAACAGTGACAGGAGGGATCCCACTTCAGAAGCTCCAAAATGCCGCAAGTTCTTCGTTAGGAGGCCCCTTTGGAGCAGCGCTTTGATTAAATGTACCAGAGTGTTCAGTGCATGAAATCTTTTTATTTCCTGTCATTATCATGGTACAATCACAAGTGCCTTTTTTATTATTTTTATGGATGTGCTCATCAGCTGTAGCTTTTTCCCATCCCTGGGGGAATTTCCCTGCCCTGAAAAGCTGAACTGCACAATATCTAGTAGAAACTAAATTCTTTTCCCAGCTGGTAGGTGGTGCAGCACCGCTGTCTCTAGTTAACAGTGCTCTACTTGGGGAAATTTGACAAGCCATAATCTGTTTGAACAACTCACTTGGGTAAGTCAGTGCTTCATTGTAAACCCTCCTAGGTGACTAAGCCGGGAAATTGCAATGAACAGGACTGCTACAGATTAAAGGGTCTTGCTTGCAACTCGAGATACCCCTTTACAAGGCATAGGATCTGTATGAATACATCTTACTGTAAAGCCAGGCTAGGTTTAATGTTTGTTTGCAGCACGATGTGATTTTTGGTATTAAAGCTGGTGGAGTAAGCCCACATTTGCAGTGGAAGAAGACCCATTCCTTTGTGTTGCCACAACATCTACACTGCAGTGGCAGGTAGATTTTCTTTTTTCCTGAGACATCTTTGCATTAGGCTGCATAGAAACTGGATTGATTTAGAGAGAAACCTTGCTGTGTTAGGCTGACTTTGCCTGAGATTGGATGCTTTGTGCTTACGTGTGTTTTTAATACACATTAAGGTACAAAGTGTGAATAAATCTGGGAGGAAATAAGCCCTGTAAACCCTGTTAGGATTCTGTGACTGTCGTTCAGTGAACCATGTGGTGACAGAGTCAATGCAGATAAACCAGCTCTGGCTCCTACTACTTGAAATAAAGAGAACCACTTCAGTTTGAGCTGTACAGGAGCTATGACCCAAAAGGGAATTTATCCAGTTTAATATAATGGAAGACAATGGTCCAATTATGCTGAACCATGTTATGGGTTGGTATGATGCGAATGCCCTTATAAGAGCTGAGAAGTACAATCTAGTGGGGCTTATAAGACACTTAAAACCCCACAGATGGGATTGGGAGAGGCGTACAGTATTCATGTTCTTTCACAGTTTATAAATAGCAAAAATGCAATTTCCTGCTTTCATTCAGGGCAGCTGCAAGTCACACTGGCCTGTGGCAAATGGCCAGTTTGACTCAGGATTAAGCCCAAGTGCCACATCTTACCTGCTTCAGCCAAAGCTGTACTTGAGCAAGTGCTTAGTATCTCTCTCTGTCTTTCTCAAATTTCCCCCTTCTTCCCATCATCACACGACTTTGGTTTTCATTTTAAACATTTTCTTCTATGATCCAGCCTAGAAAATAGGTAATTCTCTGCTACCAGCAGGTGGGGATGGGGAATACAAGACATTAACTCCACTATAATGGGGGAAGAAACAAAACAAAGAGGAATTAATTTCATTTCCTCTCTTCAGCAGGTGGAACAAGTCTGCCTGCCTGGATGAAGTGTATGCTCCTATCCTCCCCTCCATGCAGCCTCTTCTTAATCGTTAGGGTTATTTTTCCTTTTAGCTGGCAGGACTTTAGTTAATCTCTCCTGAGAAGTAAGCAAATATGATTGTTTTTGCTGTTTTGTCTTTATGGTGTTTCAAATATCCTAGAGCTTCTAATTCTGGGAGAGGGCAAGTTTTCCCTTCACAATTACTTGCTGAATGTGCTGAAGGGAAGCAAAGAAATAAACAAGTCTAGAAATCAAGCTGCCATGGTTGCCAAGGGTGTGCACTTCCTCAGTGATGTGCTGCAGGAAAGCCACACCTCAAAACACTGAATCTCTGCAGACAAGCGCTTCTTAAAGGTTTAGCAGTTCCTGTGCATAGAGAAAATGTTGGGACATGCTGGCCTGCCTGTTTCAGAGAGATTTAACAAAGAGCAATGCATACAGAGAAATGTGTAGACATGCATAGAAAACAGTAATGTAACAATTAAATTACTGTGGTAAACCCAAAACGTTAAAAAATTAATGTGTCATTCTCCCTTTCACAAAAATAAGGTGGTTCTACCTCCAGATATGCTAAAATTCAGAAAACAAGCTACTTTCTCATTTTCTCCTTCTTTCTGCTTGAATGTTGTGGCTATCCAGCCTTATGGGTGCCTTTCACAGCCAAACCTCTTGCTAAAGGAGAGGAATAGTCAAGCCAGAGGGAATTCAAGAGAGAGCAGGGGTGTGGTGACCTGATGGGTCACCTGTGGAGCAGCCTGGGCTCAGGTGTATTTAGTTACCTCTGATTGCAGCTGCCTTCTCAGCACCGGCTCAGTGGTGCTGGGCTTTGCAGAGGGCAGGTAAGTTCTCTGAAAGGTTTTTCCTCTCAAATTTCTTTTTATATTTACTTTTTCCCCATTTCTGTGACATAATGAATGTAGTTTCGAAACTGTGACCCCAGAGCTGCCTTAGAGCAAATCCTGCTTTGTGTGTGAAGAAAGCTATGTGTTTGGGTGATAATGATAATAGTTCCGCTCAGTGGGTGCTGAAAGCTCTCTGAATGAGTGGAGCTCTCTGGCTTTTCCTAGAATCTGTTCCTTCAAGTGATTCTCCTGAATAAATCATGCCTGAAATAAGAGAACAGTCCAGCCCTGATAGCAAGATTGCCCTTATCTGGCTTTGAGTCTCATTTGGCTTCACCTTGCTGCCTAGGCTTATTTCCTTTCTGGAAGATTCTAGAGGAACTATGAAGCTTTGCTGGCCCTGCAGTGGAAAGGAAAAATTGTGGTCCAAAATGCTCTCAGATGCTGCCTGCAGCCATGATAAGCTGTCTCTCAAGTAGTACCTGAAATAGTCTTTGGTGGCTTTGCTCATTGTTGTCCTGGTTTAACTCCTCCTGGGTTCACAGCCTTCAGGTTCTTCCTAGATTTCAATCCAAGGTGTCATTTTACTCTGCTTGCAATTAGGACAATGGGGTATTGGGGTGTTTGGTCAGCCAAGATCAAAGCTAAATGTGACATTGGGCTTTGAAATGAATTTCAAACAGGAATTTGAGCTTTGAAGGCATTAGAGGGCATATTTTTGCTTTTGTGGTGTGTGTTGTCTGTAAAAGAGCAAAAGGAGAGGGCTGGGGTTTGATTTTAGCATAAAACCTGGGAGAATTAGGTAAGGTTGGTTTCTCTGGACACTGCTGAGTTTGAGTAAGTTGAACTGGGGCAAGCATCTTGGCTGCCCATCCCCTCATCCCCATTTTGTGCTGCACATCCCCAGCTGTAAGGGGTTTGTTAATGCAGATTGGAGGCACCTGAGTGATGTTTTCAGGGGGAGGGAAGGGGAGCAGATACACAGCTTATGGAGAACAGCTTTGACAAAAGAAGGGCCATAACTAAGCCATTGGGTGTATGTGGGGAGTGAAAATTATGAAGTGGAAGGTTAAGCACTAAGCCGATCCAAAGTTACACAATTGTTACCTCTCAATACAGCCTATAAATGGTAGGTAGCATGCTCTAAGAGCTGTGGAGCTGTGTTGGTGTTTGCTTTGCCCAGGCTAATTCACCCTTCTGCCTAGTAGGTAAATTAGCCTAAGCAGAGTGGCTTGCTAGTGGGACTAAACCCCTTCCTGCAAGGGCAAGAATTAGAACTAGCTCAGGTATCTCTGGGCAGTTGTTACAGTGCGCCCTGTGGATGTGGCTGCCATGACAGGGCACCTTAATTCCCCTTTCTGTCCAGCTATTTTCCCTTTCACCCTTCACTTGTTTCGTTCCCAGTCTCATAATGATTTAAACACATGCTTAACATTATGCACTGTGTGTAACCCTATTGATGTGCATAAATCTTGTGAGAATAGGGTTTACACGTGTGCTGCAGTGAATTTATTCAGAGTATAAACTCAAGCACATGGGTACGTTCGCACAGGATCAGGGCCTCGGGTGCAGGGCAGGATGGTCTTTTACTGTGTGCCTGGACAATGCCATTTATCATAGCGGGGAAGAAAACACATCCATAAATGAGTGCAAGGTGTCTGCCAGCACAAATCTAGTTGCCTTAAAATTGCAAAGGTGGAAGTAATCTTTGAGGATGGGGAGGGTGGAGGGGAATGAAAAGTTATTAAAAGCAGAAGAGATCTCAGGGACCCCAACTTTGTTTCATTCTGATGAAGAAGCTTTGAATACAATAGGGAAAAAGCATTGGGAGTAATTATCCAAAATGGGTGGCATAAATCCGAGCAGAAAGTAATACATCAGTTTTAAAGCTACTCATTTCAAACTGTGAGTTAGATTTATTTGACCTGCATTTGGGAGCAAATATTAATGAAAGGGCGAAGGCAGCTTATGGCTCTTTCAGTTCTTTCATTTCCCACTAGATGTCTCCGGTGTAAAAACTAATTATGAATGTTCTTGATTTAATTTGGAAAAAAAAAATTGGATGAAGCTTTTTTTTTTGTTATTTCTTTTCAAGTATTGTGCTGTTGTGCAGCTTAACCCTTGATCTTTCTGCAGTAACTACTTCAGCCTCAAGTATGACAAGAGGCTGCTTAGAAACGATGCAGTTAATGGAATACTCTTTTAATACAGAGTTGTCCAAGTATTATGAGAATCAAATCTGTATTCCTACCAATCCTTTGGCTTCCATCTGTAACATGTAACTTAGCTCCCAGCTCTGATGACACATGTTCCATAGTCTGTGAAACTTCCCTGGTTTTTTACTTATCACAGTATTGGTGTGCTGTGTTTGAACTTGGACCTCCTTTATGAGAAAAACTTCTGGGTGAATCTCCAAAAGTGGTTTCTTTTGTCTCACTTCCTGTTCGCTAAAATTAATGGGGCTCTAAATAGATACAAGGATGCACTTATGTGGATTTCACTGCAGAGTTGGGGCTTAATCCTAGAAAAAAGCAGAATTTCTGTTGCTTGCTGATGAGAAGCTATTAGGAATGCTTCTGTTGCACAGGGAAATTGTGCACAAATGCACAAAGTGGCGTAGTGCTTTAGGTAGCAGTGGTTTGGGATTGACTTGCTCAAGTCATTGACCTGCTCATACTACATTTAAAACAAGTTTGGTTGATTTGTCTTTCTTTTTTCTTTTTGAAAGCCTGGAGCTTACTGCTATCTGCATGATGGTTTCACCCTGCTGCTATCTGCTGAATATCCAGCTACAGCGGCCTGGACAGTTTATGCATGGAACAAGCCAAAAACCCATCTCCATACTTGGCCTTTTTGAGGTAAGGACCAAAATGAAAATGTCAGGCTTGGAATAAAGTGTAGTTAGTTCCACTCCTGCAGATCTGCAGTTAGTTCTGTATTTGCTTTACTGTTGTGCATCTGTTTTCCTAGTCCAAGTCAACAGGTTTTCAAAATCTGCTATCAGGTGTGAAATTTGTCATTGACTTTCGCCTGTACCAATGGTTTAGATTTCTAGGAAAGATTTTGAATGTGTGTTTCGGTAATTCACTGTTGAAACGTTTCTGTTAGCTGTGATGGTGCTTTTAGTGCTAGAATTTCATTGTCTTCATGGCCATTATTATCTTCAGCAGCAGAGAAATTAGGTCAGTGCAAGACACTTGTGGAAAACATCCTGGTTTGTATCTTCCCTGCACCATTTCAGTGTTCAGCTATGAGCTTGTTTGATGGTTACAGCTTTGAGCAAGACCACCACAACCAACAGTTTGTTAGTGTCAGAACCAGGCTGCAGCTCAGATACTACCATGGCCCTTGCCAAGACCAAGCAGATTGGTGGCAGCTCCTCAAGTGGAATTTAGGGATGTGCAAATTCAACAGCTGGTTTATTGTTCTTTCCAGTCCTCTCTTACACTCGGCTGTGCTCTCCCAAGATAGACATGCCATTAAACCCAGTGTAATCACTGGCACAGCAGGTGTATTGAGAAACAGACATCGAACAGTGTTTTAAGTAAAAGGCATGAGTAATAATAATAATAATAATATTAAAAAGCAAACAAAAATCCCTACTGCCAGTCACCACAAGAAAAGGTATCCACTGGGAAATGAATAATTGCCCTCTGTGGACTGCACAGCATATGCTGGCTGCATCCTGCTGCCATTTTCGTTTCAAACTGTTGAAGTTAAATTATAGCATTATAAGGAAACCCACTTCAAAACCTAAAGCTTAAAGCTACAAAGGCAACAGCGATCCAGCCTGAAATGTCTTCATAGCTATTACATAGATGTAAGACTTGTGATGGATAGCAGAAAACAAGTGCACAAAGAGTTCTTTTACAACTCTTTTTCCCACTTCAATGACAATGAAGCATAAACAGACACTGCCAAAGAGCTGCTCACGTTTTTCTGATTGCTTTATTTCACTCTGCTGCTCGTATTACTGGGTGCTGGGGTGCAGTTTGTCAGGAACAAATGTTCTGTGGTCCGTTCTGTGTTCAGCATCTCAAAGACCATTTCCCAGAATGGACAGAGAAAAGCCTTGCTGTCCCACCTAATTCCATACTCTTAAACTGAACCTCTCTGAATTTAAGCTGTGTGGTATTTGTGAGAAGTTGACTTTGAATATACTGGATAAAAGATTTCAAACTTGTTATGCATTTTTCCACTTGTGTTTTCTTGGGTTTTAAAATCTGGCTGCTTAAATGGGAATGAAGTTCCTGAAAAGTCACGTCTCCCCCTTTAATGGTTTCACTGCTGGTTGCTTATGCAAATAGATAATGAGAAAATGTGATTCCTTCCAATCCACCTCCAGTTTCACTCCTAAAATCAAAGGCTTCGTGATTCAGTGAAGCACCTTGGCATATAGTAACATTCACATGGTGTGAAGACCAATCTGATGTATCCTGCCTCTTGGCAGCACTTAGCTTGAACTCACATGGGCAGTGTTTGCCATAGAACCTGTCTGAAGCACAGGCAGAGGAAGCCCATATCTGCTTGTGAAAGGCATAATCTCAGCTATGTGAAATGTGGGGAGCACAGGTTACACCATGCAAGTACGGCTGAGTTGGAAGCAACAGTAGCTGTGATTTCTGGGACACTCCTGTACTTTGTTAAATGCATAAATGTGCACTAAGCAGCTTTGTTTTCAACTGCTGGGGGGGTGGTACTGATGAAATAGCACACAGTCAGTCTAAAACACCATCAGCAGGGACCTGCCCTTCTTTTGCTTGCTTTCTTAAACTTGCAGATTTCTTTCTTGCACTTCTCTCTCTTATGCTGATTTACTGGATTATATTTCAGTCGGAACCCTGTTCTTCAGTCTGGCCTTTTGGAGGTAGTCGCAGGTCTCAAAGCTTGCACAGTGTGCTGCTGCGTGTGCACCTGTGCTCTCTGCAGCACCTCGCAGAATCCCCAAGCTTGACAGGAGTCTGTGGGCACTATTATAATTAGATAATAGAATAATTTCATATGCAATTGAAAGTGCTGCAGGGAAAGAAGAAGGATGTTTGGGAAAGTGGATTGTAATTACTTGAGCTGGAATTTGGCCAGGATACAGAGGTTAGTCTTGTGAAAAGTACCGAGGGACCTTCAATGAACACAACTAGTTAGGATCTCAGTTAGACTCCTGATTTAAAAGATGCAGCCCTCGCAGCCTGGTGCCCCCATAGTGTACTCAGGCAGGACTGAACAGAGCTACCAGAAAAAGCCCCAAGCAATTTTCCCTGACAAAGGTAGAAAGGAAATCAAGGTGACTGGGAGTGACTTTTATTCTGCCCTAAATTGTCCTTGGCGTTTTCTCCAACACTTTCCACATGAAACAAACAATTGGATTCAACATGAAATTGTGTGTGTGGGGAAGCACCTCTCTGCTGAAGGGAGCTGGTATTTCAAGGCTAGTGGCCAACGTGATTGTATGATCATGTAAAAGACCTCAAAAAAAAGGGGATTTGGCACAGTTTTCAGTGGAAGATAAGCGCAAACCCTGTGTCACCTACTGGAAAATCCCAGCATGAAATTTGAGCCTTAATCAGACCGAGCAGTCCAGTAATGGTTTAGTTTTCAGGCCCGGAGAAGATGCTGGTGTTATTAAGGAAGACTCTGACTTCTCTCTGAAAGGACCCTTCGTATTTTCATCTTTACCGCTAGTCAGAAAGATATATACTCTCCAAATAATAGCAGTTTCCTTGAGCTGGAGTTATAGTGGCTTTGTGGTACAATAAACAGCACCCTGTCATAAGTCTTGTGTAAAAAATGGCCTGACATTTCTTTAAGAGTAAAGAGAAACACTACAGCAGCGATGACCTCTGCGCAAGGTCACAGATGTTTTGCATGGTGGTTCCATACTTCTACGCTAGGATATATTGCTTACTTTTCACAAAGAGTTTTCCTGAGGAATTACAGTACGTTCCAAAACGTCGGCTGAGCTCCACTCAGCCTTTCAGGGCTCATTTTTTAACTGATACTAACCAGAGTAAATATGGCAGGGTGGTGGGTCACTAACTTTTTGTTCCCCTTCCTTTCACTCACTTTGTACTTTAAAACAAAATAGTCTTAAATGCCTAAAGGTCCAAATGGGATGGAATTTTGCAGAGGTCTTGAGGAGGTTTGTGATTCAGCACAAGTTTGGAGAGCTGCTGAAGTGTTTGGAGATTTATCGGGACCTCTGCAGCAATTGAGTTGGAGATCTTGCCACAGTAGTTTACTCATTAGATTTCTTGTACTTCCCAGCATGTGTGAAGTCAATTGGTGGGACGTCCTGCCACCAGCCGCTGCTGAAGAGCTCTTCGGTGTGTGCAAGTCCTGGAGAGAAGATTTGAGGTTTATATCTTCATTTCTTAGTGCCAGGTTGGATGGGGCTTGGAGCAAGCTGCTCTAGTGGAAGATGTCCCTGTCCATGGCAGGGGGCTGGAACTGGATGAGCTTTAAGGTCCCTTCGACCCAAACCAGTCTGGGGTTCTATGATCCCACAGTGGTATATAAATAGAGCTACCTGATTTGAGAGGACTATGCCATTTGCTGCTGATAGATCCAGTTGTGCATTTGACCCCTGCATATACATATATTGAATGCATCATCAACGAGGAACTTGCTAGAGTCACCAAAAAACGTTTCCCTTAGGACATTTTGCATTTGTGGTCCATTCCCTTGGGATGCTGTGCAGCTGGGTTCCTACTCCTGTGTCAGCTCAGACTGAGGGTAGCAGAGCTCCCTGAGCTCGGTGGGGGAATAGTGAAAACCTCACTGATTTACCAGCTGAAAATGTTCCTGGGCACTTCAATCACATGGGCAGGAGCATGCCAGGAATCCAATCCATCCTGGTAAAGTAGGGATTCAGCCTGATGAATTTAAGTTGAAATAGCTGTGATAATTCCCTTTTCAAACTGTCTAATCTTGGATATAAGGGTAAGCCAAAATCAGTGCTGGTTTAACTTCATATGGTAAGCAGGAAAGAGCTGCTCTGTGAATATCTGGAGCTCTCTACAGTAAAACCAAAAGCTAGAGCTGAGGCCAGGAGTCCTTTTCAGCAGATAGAGCCTAGGTTACCACACAAGCAGTACCAGCTGGAAGGCACATGAGTACGGGTGAAGATTTTGATCATTTATCCAGGTTACCGCAGCAAGTTCATCTGAGCCATTAGCCCAAGTTTCTCCATAGAACACATTCAGCTGTAGCGCAGCAAGGCTATTTTCTATCTCCAGTTCTGCAGATGGCTTCCTTAGGGTAGTTCAGTGCTTCATAATGAGTCTGTATTTCAAGAAGAAAGGTGTTCTTTTGTACATACAATAAGAAGTCCCTACCCCAAGCAGCTTAGCACCTCAAGAAATGTAATGAAGGGAACAGGAAACACAAGGAATGTTGTTTCTTTTTTTCCTATGATCATACAGCAAAGCCCAGAAAAGAATACAGTTCCATAGACTTCTGCTCTGGTGCTTTATCTGTTGGATCAGGCTTTTTCAGATGCTTTCAGCTAGTTGAAAGGCCAGGTAGCAACGGAAGGTGAATAAAACCCAGATTCTGCTGAGTAGCATGTTCTTTGGTGAGTACTGTCATTGAATCTGGTGGCATATTTGCAGAGTAAGGGCACTAAGGCAAGCAAGGATGTTCTTGTGTAAGCCATTTTGAGGCTTGATTCTGGTTCAGCAAGAAGCAATCTCTGTTTTCTGAGTCTGCCCCACTGTATGCTCAGAACTGTCTCTGATGTGCTTTGCAGTCAAATAATGTAGAAGTTTTAGTTACCACGTGGGATGAGTAAAACACATAACCCAAAACTAATTTGTCACAATTTCTTGGTGTGATGCTCTTCCTAGTAGGGTAGAAAATGATCATCTCCATTGCCTGGAGGCACAATATCATGCAGAAACACTTTCCCCGCTCCTTAAATACTGTCCATTGAACATTAATTCACTTAACTGACTTTCTGTTTAAAGGACAAACAGTATTTAAACATCAATACCCTTTTTTCTCAGAGATCTGTGGGTGTTTGGTGTTTGGCTGATAGGGAGTGGTGGTTATCTGGTCATTTCAAATGAAGACTTAATTTAACTGTGTGCTCCGAGTATGGCAGTGGATGGTAATGATGCCCTTAGGAATTGCTTTGCCAGTTTTTATGCCATAAATGCTTTAGAAGTACCAAATAAACCATATAAAAAAGCCCTGGATGGTACTGCTGGGTAAGATTTAGTTATGAGCTTTTCTGTTCTGAGTGTGTTTATGTGGGACAGATAGTCCGTGCCAGTGAAGATCACACGGACTTTAGTATAGTATTGTATCTATATGGTGATGTTCCAGAACTTTGTTACGGAATCGTAGACTGCTGAAATGGTTTGGGTTGGAAGGGACCTTAAAGCTAATTCAGTTCCAGCCCCTGCCACAGGCAGGGCACCTTCCACTAGAGCAGCTTGCTCCAAGCCCTATCCAACCTGGCCTTGAACACTGCCAGGGATGGGGCATGTGTTACCCCTCCTGGTTTTGATAAAGAGTTTGATTTCTCCCGAGAACTATGCTCTGTATTTGACATTAACTTAGACAATCTTCTTCTCTCTTGCATGCACTTGAAAACATACCCAAGTGCACTTGAAACCACCCAAGTGGTTGGAAGTGACCTGGGGCTTTGGGGTGGTCCCTTCTTTGTCTAAGTATGAATGATTCTCTCTGTTGGATTTGTATCAGTGCCTGACTTGTGGCATCTTCCGTATCTTCCTCATTCCTTAGTTTTTTGATATGCATATTATCATTGATATTATCATCTTGACCTTGCGTTGGCACCAAAGTTTAGATCTTTACAGAAGATAGCATGTTGATAATAGTTCATTTTAGTAGGACTCTGCACTTAGGAAGTTCAAAGGGTTTAATAAATGAAGGTCAAGGTATCAGCTGCAGTTTCTTCTATGGGGAAACTGAGGCAGGGAGACACTTTCTGGATTATATGGCAAGTGATGTAAACGTATGAGTTTGTTTTGTTTTCAGACTGCTGAGCTGCTCTGATTGTGTGATCTAAACCAATAGTGCATAAATCTTGAGGGGTAGGATTAGCAATAACAACTCCTCCAGGCGGAGTTCCTGCTTCCCTCTCTTGCCATTTGCTCTTATGAACTGGTGACTTGAAAAGGACTACCAGGCATGAAAAGCTCCTATTTTACACAATTAGTCAACGTAGTCCCGTGGCTTGGCATTGCATAAATTACACTGAGCACTTTTGTCCCTGGGTAAACTTTAATAGGAAAGGAAAAACCAGGAGGTAGCTGGAATCGCAACTGTTAATGGCAAAAGAAAACTTTTAGCTGGCTTTCCAATGTATGTTAATATAGCGTCATTTAAAAGGTTCCAGTTAGGGCTTTCACCCTTTGACCACTGCTTGATCCATGAAATTGCAAAGCAAACCCTTTGTTTGCCGTTTGGTGCAGGAGTTTCATCTGCTTTCCCTCTCTTCTTCATCCCTCCTCCTTCTTCCTCTCAGCCTGTCTTTCTAACTAGTTAAAGGTGCTCTGGATTTGATCCTGGCTGTTCTTTCACCGGGGTTTTCAAACAACAGAAAAGTCTCTTTATCTTAAAAGCAAACAAAGAGAGGCTGATAACAGAGTGGAAAAGGAGTTCAGAGATAATCCAAAAGGGAAGATACTGAATTTTCTTGAGAAGGGGATCTGGACCCTTCCTTACTGCTCCGATTTTGGCATGTATTGTTTTAGCCACAAGATGGCAACAGACAGCTACCTACAGAGCCCGCCCTTATCGCAACTGGCAGCCTCTAGTTGAGGTTTCTCCCCTTTATCTTGGTTACTTTATTTAAAGGTATAGTATACAGTGACCTTTGCTGCCTTGAACTCTATGGAGAAATGTCTGAGACATGTACAGTGTGCTTCCTTTGTTTAAATAGACACTGTCAAGGTGTTGTTCGCTCTGTCATTCAAACCCCCCTTGGGAAGCTCACCAGTAGAACAAATTTTCTTATAGGTATTTTATCCCCTTTGCACATGTAGGGTTGTTTGGAAAGGACTGTCATTTCAGGTGAGGAGGGAAAGGATGCGTTTCCAGCTCAGCAATTTCAGAGATGACCTTGGGGGATGTCTCTTTGCTCACCTATCTCTTTGTCCAGCCTCAATTTCCCACCTGTAAAATGACTCATTTTTGTGGAAAATCCATAGGAAGCCTGGACCATCATGTTGCTGTATGAGTGAGATGAGCATATGCTGGGGGTTGGTTGGTTGATTGCTTGAGTTTTTAGAAGGTCACATGTGAAGGGAATTTAAAAGCACAGCTTGTTGAAAGATGCTGTGGAGTGGCAGAATACCACAGTGTATATCTGGGAATCAAAAGCATGAACAATGTGAGCAATACCTTTCCTGCAACTCCCCTGGAAGGAACATCTCTGCTGAGGCACGTACATCTTCCAAGCTGTTCTGTCACAGGAGCCAACAGGGTATTCCCAGTTTTGGCCTCAGGTGGGCTTGAGCAGTGTCCGCTAGAGAGCAAAAGCTGTCTGTGTGATACATCTTCTGTGTAGGCCTGAGGCCATTATCTCTTATCCCCTCATCTACAGAAGTGCAGGCTAGAAATGGGAAATTCTCCTTATTTCTGCAATTATTTGCAACTGCGGTCCTCCTGTGGTTTTTTTTTTTTTTTTTCTTCATTTAGATTGAGCTGTTTGCTATCACTTTAAAAACAATAGACCCTTGGGTGGGGAGGGGGTTGTATAGCCTTCAATAATTAGACTCGAAAGTGCCAAGGGACATGACAAATGAATCTTCACTGAAAGATGGGCTGAATATTTAAACTGAATGCACACAGCTGGTGATCTTGTTCTTCACCATGTGGCCAAAACCTGCTCACCTTATTCAGAAAAGTCCTACTGACTGGAAGACAAGCAAGCTGTAGAGGGGTTGGCACACAGAGTGGTATTAAGGGTATATCTATTTACATAGGAATCATCTTGTTATCAGAATAACACTTGATTGACTCTGGCCAGTTTGGAGGGCTGTAGCGGTCAGTTTTTGTGAGGTACTCAAGTCATTGAGTTATGCTCTAACCAGATTGTAAGCAAAGATTTTCCACCTCCATTATAGGTACTGAATCTGAGACTCTTAAAAAAGACTTAATATCCAAATCAAAGAAAGAAGGCAGCCATAGAATCAGGCAAATCTGTCAGGCACCTACTGTATGAATGAGGCACCGAGAATCTTTAGCTGGTTTCAATCTTAACCACAGTGTGCAGAGGTTGCTGTGCTGATGTAGGAGGTGCTTTGGTAGGGCTCATCCAGACCCAAGGGGGTGACATATTTGCTTCAGTGTTAACTCTTGCTGGAGTTTTGGGAATGGATGGACGTGGTTTCCTTTACTTTTCTGGTTTAGATAACATGCTGTCAGGATCAGAGTTCTGTTCACTAGGGAAGAGAAGCTACCTCCTCTATGCCTAGAGAGGAACCCTGTGCCTTCAGGGCACTTAACAGATGGTTTCCACCCTTACAATTCTGCTGTGCACACAGTGTTTGTTCATACCCACAACTGAGTGGAGGTTCATGACAATTACGTGCTCTGAAACTGTACAGTTACATGAACTTTATGAGTTTAACAGGAACATAACTATACAAGTCCTTGTGTTGGAGTTCTAGCAACATGTGTGTTATGTATGAGATCAAGGTTTAATGGTATCTTGTTTTCTAATGTAGTTTACCTCCCAGTTAGATGAGCTAGTGATCACTGTTGAATAACAGCCTAGCTGCCATGTAATTGCACAGGTTCTCATTGTGATGCTGTTCACTATTAACCACTATACCCCAATGTGTTCTCTGAAATCAATAAGATAAGGTTTCTATCTTGTTTGAAACTATTCAGATTCCTGTACTATGTAAGCACTGACAGTGTGCTCCTGAGCAAATAGCAAATTTACTTGTCAAAGTTTGAGGCTTGCTTTTTGTTTGGTTGGGTTTTTAAGAGCAGATTTTGGTTCTCAGGTGGTTCTTGCTGCTTTCTTCAGTGCATGTCTGTGATCTATGCCCTCTGTAAGTAGCACAAGGGCAATGCTCCAAGAGAGGAGCTACTGTTTCATGGTTGATAAATGCAGTGATAGTACCAGTGCAGTACAAATGATGCAATATTCGACTACATAATTGAGGTGGTTTATTTCACTATTATGATGCAACTGACCTGAGTTGAATTCCATTTCAGCCAGTGGACTATACAGAAAAGTTTGTTGGTTTGTCTCCTGTAAAGTATCTTTAACATTTAATGAGCTGACCAGGAGGCATAAGAATTTGTGCAAGAAAAATGCGAATATAATAAAAAATAGGCAAATATTTGGCTAAGGTTTAGTTACATTTCATTTCTTTTGTTCCAAATGCATATAATTCCATTGAAAAAGCGAAAAAGAAAACAGAACAGTTCTTCAGCAGGGCCTGGTTTTTCCTTCCTATTAATATGAGAAGAAATTCTTGGTATTCTTGCAGCTTTTGGTATTTGAGTAAAAAGTGCTTCGATTTAACTTTCTGGTTGTGTTCTGTTCTGTTGCCTTCTGCTTCAGCTGCCATTGCACTGTCACTGAGAGTAAGTTAGGGTGAGTGAGCACAGCCGCACTCTGCTTTAGTGCACTTCCAGGTGGTGTTGGTGTTTAAAACAACTGTTGGAGAGGCCTCAAAACTGCAAACAGGGCTTGGCAGAGGGGCTGTGTGTTCAGATCACTCTTAAATAATGGAAGAGTACAAAGCAAGTGAGCAAAGGTATCAGAAGCAAAGCCCTTCAGTGTAGCACTTGGTGTGAACATGAGAACCTTCCCTTGGCCCCCTGCACTGCCACACATATGGTCTTGCACGTAATAATGTGACACGCTGCACGCTGAGAAACTTTTGTTGAAAGTATGAGTAAAGCAGCATCTTTGCTTTTCCTGGAAAATTAGTGCTGGGCTATGGACGTAATCTGCTTCCTTTGGTAAGGTTTTGCATAAAAACTTCTGTTTAGCGTGGCGAATACAGATGTAACCTGGTCACTTGATTAAAGCTCTCATTTGCTTTATGTCTTCCATGCAAGGACCACCTTCTCTGGGATACAGACTGGCTGCTTCTGACTAGTAGTTGTCCTTTATATTCACCACTAGGCTTTGTATCGCTGCTTGGCATCAGTAAGCTTGCTAATGGCCATGCCTTTTCCTAGGAAAAGAAAAAGAATGATCTGATCAAAACTAAGAAACATGCACTTGAATTCTGTGGTCTTTTCTTACATTTAGCATCATGGGGTTTTTTCCTTTGTGCCTCATCTTGAAAAACTGGGATTTTTTTTCTTTTCCCTCCCCCTTTAAGAGTTCCCTGGGATTTTCAGGTGAAGTGATTCAAGTTTATCTCTGGTGATCTCAGATCTGAATGTTCCTTTAGGAGGAGGAAGAAAAAATGGACATCTGGCCTGAATACCTATTGCACCGTAAAGATGTTTGGACTCTGACTTTAACAATATGAGGCTCATGGAAATGTGTGTTAGAATCTGAATTTTGCAGCTGGAGTCGAAGTGGAGTCATTTGGAATCATGGGAAATGTCTGGATGGAATATTTGGTCTTGATCTTTAACTGGTAGAGGTTAAGGATGGTGTTTTATGGTTCAGTAGTTCAGGGAGTGCTTTAGTTGCTCGGTAATGCAGCAGGGCAGTGTTCTGACAGCGTCTTCATTTGAATATCTTCTGATGCCAAAATGTGGCCATGACTTGAGGCCTGAAACAGTGTTTTGGGGTATTGAGCAGGAACAAAACTTACAGGGGATAAGGTGTCTTCACCTCTGCAGAGCACCTTAAGATATGGAAAGTAAACTCTGTAAATTGGGTCCAGATTTATCACCCACATGCTGTATTGTCTACATGCACAGAAGGGGATTTGTTAGCATTATCATTTACCTAGGTAGCACTGAGAAGTGTGATATTGTGGAACATATGGGCTGCAATATCATGGCAGAGTAGCCTGTGTGAAGGATGCAACAGCTCAGAAATATTCTTAGTTTTGTCAGTTTAAATGCATGCTGTTTAAAACAAATTGAAGCAAAACATTTGTATTACTATGGCTTGAAAAAAATGCTTTGCAGTGCTTGTCTTCCTACCTCTTGTTCCAGTTCAGTGACTACAATTAAGAACAAAAAATACCCAAGACAAACCCAGCAAAGTTTGTTACTCTAAAATAGAAAATAACACCTTAGCCATGTGAAGTCAGTGAGAGTCTTCATTGCCTGACACAACTGAACTCCAAAGAAGAAATGGTCTGGTTCTGAAAGATGATGAGCCCTTTCTTTTCTCTCAGTAACACTTAAATGAGTGCAAGTGTATCTTGCAGCTAAGGGTAAATGCACTTTGCATGTCCTGTGGTATTCATAGAATCATAGAATAGTTAGGGTTGGAAAGGACCTTAAGATCATGCTGTTCAACACCCCTGCCATGGGCAGAGACACCTCACACAAGGCCACGTTCATGCAGAGGTTCTGGTTCAAAACCCAGTGATCTAGGGGATATTCCACCTGTGTCACTTAGGGTTATTGAGAAATGTTCTGATTTTAGCAGGAGATGTATTTTCAGCTATTTAAGAGGCTGATCCTGTCAGTGAAATCGGGGGCAGCACATAGTTCTAGTCCTATTCTATCACTTGTTCTCCTTGCATTAGCAAAGCCACGATGCTGCTGAACCGAACTCCAGCTTTTGTCACTTCTTTGGAGGATTTGTCTTCACATGCCTTTTGCATTATTGTAACCGACAAGTCTAAGACACTGTCTAATGTTAATTCTGCTCATTGCTGCCAATTATAATCAGAGCTAGTCAAAATAAACAAATTAAACAAATAAACATGTCAAAACATCTCAGCCCCAGAGAAAATACACCAAGTCTGAACTCTCAGTGCCGCAGCAGCCCTGATGTGCTGTGTATTGTAAAATGTTCCATCGCATTTTTCACCTTTTGTCGAGGAAAGGAAAGAAAAGGTGGGTCAGTTTAGAATTACAGTTTAGTTCTACCCTGCTAAAGAGTCTGCAACTGAAACCAAATGAAACCCAAATGTGCCTTTAGCTCCTTCACCCAACCTAATGATCATCTGCTGTATGTTTTAAATGCTTTTTTAGGGTTTGGGTTTTTTTTCCTCCCTGAGTGATTCCTTGCTGTCAGAGTGCCAAGATGCTAAATCATTGTAGGATTTGGACAAGATGCAGGTGAAAATATACCAAATACGGATATACACTTCAATATAAAACATGCTGCTGCGACATAACACCATCCAGAATGGTAAAATACTGCGCGATTTAACTTCGAAAGTACCCTGGGTTTAAAAGAGAACAACATAAAACATTTTTTTGCTACACGGAGGGGACGTTGTAGCCTGGATTTGCCAAAAACCAATGGTAATGGAAGGAGGGGGCAAAACTTTTTTAGTGGTATGTTAACTTTAAAAATATGTTGTGAGGTTCAAGGGAAAAGCTGTCGTTTTAGACAGGTGGTTCTTGTAAAGAGGTGATCTTTTAAAGTGCACTCTTGCAACAGCAAAACCAGTGTCTCGGCAGAGATAAAGCTACAGTGCAGGTGACTGCTGGGACTCTTCTCTTGTCTGTTACAGCTTTCAAACCTGCTCTCAAAGCTTGCATTTGGAAGGGGACTTGCCTCTTTAATATGAGCCACGTGCACCAAATACCTCTTTCAAGTAGTTGGTGAGTTAGAAATGGGTCCTTGAAATGCAACGCATAGGCGCTGTGACCTTGCCTTTACAAATCTGAGACTTTCCCTTGTTACATGTGTAATTAGAAGGCTCGCTCCATGTGGGTAACCAGTGGTGAGACTGTGCCTGAATTTCTTGGGAAGAAACAGTTGTCTGTTGTAGATTGCTGTGACCCATCCCTAGCAAGGTGGGCAGGGCTTGGAGCAACCTGCTCTAGTGGAAGGTGTCCCTGCCCATGGCAGGGAATGGAACTGGATGAGCTTTAGGGTCCCTTCCAGCCCAAACTAGGCTGTGATTCTATGATTCCACTGAGATCAGGTATGCCAAGTTCTTGAAGGCTAAGGAGGCATGGGATGGAGAGAAAGACAGCCTTAAGGTAAAATGAAGGGGAATGCCTCAACAAATGACTGCAGGGATTGACTGAGCTGTGTAACAAATACTTGCTCAGCCTGAAATAACATTGGGAAGACATAGCAGTATTTTGCTCAGACCTGGAGGAAAATCCAAGGCAACTTCCTCGAGGTGTGTTGGATTTTGCAAGGCAGTTTGAAGAGAGTGTGAATTCCCCACAAAAATATACAGGACTCTTAACTGCCGAGGTTCTTCCTTCTCTCCTTCCCTTCCTTTTCTTCTCCCCACAATGTTTTTAATGTACACAGGGTCTGGGGAGAAAAGGAACACTGTGCCTTTGAAATGTTGTTTGCTGAAGACAGTATATAGAATCTTGGTTATTAACAGCCTCTCACAAGACAGTTATTTTTGGAGTGGCCTCTGAGGAGGCAACCTCTTGGAATCGAACTCATTTATTCTGCGTTTCACTGTCCTGCCATTTCCTGCAGAGAGAGGGGAAAAGTGAAACCACATGTTTTGAGGAGCGAGCGTAGGAAACCCCACTGAAGACAAATGACTGCTCCTCTCCCCTGGCAATTAGTCCGGCCGGGCTGTTTGCCAGCCCAGGTGTTCCCGACTGGGTATAAATTTGCCAAAGAACAATGAAAATAGCAGCTGATTGTGCTGACAGATTCTTCTGGTAATTTCCTGTTGTTTGGCATCTTCAGGTTACTTTCCCACAATTATGGATCCTGATGAAGTCCTGGGCCTTCAAATCCACTTTTTAACTGCAAACAAAGTAATAGTGTGTGTGTGTGTGCAGATGTGTAGCCCTGTCCTCTCCAGCCCCCAGCTTTTCCCCCTCTTTCCCAGATGGTTTAATTTAATTCGTTTTGCAAAATACATATTTTAATGAGTCTGAATTTAAAAAAACTATTTGCACCTGCATCATATAGAATTTCTTGGCAGTCCCACCATGGCTTTTGCCAGGATTCATGCTTATTCTATCACTTAAACCTACCTCTTGGAAGGCTTTCCTCTTGTGCCTTCCATTATCTTCTACATCAGTGCTGCTCAAGAAACACTCGCTAATGGAACAGAGCCTTGAGTTGGCCACGGGACGGGGGGAAGAGTGATTTGACAGCTGGAGATGCTGACAACAAGGTTGTGTTAAAAAGTGAGGGGTGTCTTCAGATACCAGGGATTGATTCTGGATCTGGGGGAGAAATGGCTCTCCCTGAAGAGTTACAAGTTTTATCGTCTAGAAGGAGAGAGGGAGAGAACAGAGGGAAGGCAGACTTTACAGTCAGCCGAAAGCTTCGTGCAATCCAGTCTGTCAGGAAGTTATAAATACTCGTTTGGGTTTCTTGAGCAACTCAAATTCTCTCTTTTTTTTTGAGTTGGAACAGAGCTGGATGGGCACCAGGGGACGTTGGCCCCAGGTCCATTGTCTCGTTCCTTCTCAGTGTGCATTCCAGAGAGATGGAGAACAGAGCACATGGGGAGGGGGGAGTGTTGGAGGTTGCTGCACTGTGTGTAAAAGGGAGCAGGAGAATTCTGTCCAGGCTTTCCTCTGTGCATTTCCTGCTTGTTTTGTTATTCCTAGAAGGTCAGTTTGAAAAGTAACCCTGAGTTTGGCAATACTTTGCAAACCATCACTGACTTGTTTCCATGGTTTAAATGTGCATTCCAGAGAAATCGGACTTCTGTGATTTAATAGGAATAAATGTCCTGCTTTGTCTAGAGAACTTTCTACCTTTTGTTGTCCTTAAAGGGAGGAAATTTCAACTTCTTTGTGGGGCAAGTGAATTAGAACTAAGGTTGATGAAAACCACCCTGAGGTCTAACTTGTCCTCACAGAAGTGCGGTTTTGGCTAATTAAACATTCCTGCCAAAGATCTGCCTTGCCTTAAAAACCCAAACCAAACCCCAGCCAGAAATCTCAGGTAGATGCTCTCAGCCTGGTTCCTCGGGAGGAGGGGACGGACACCTATTTCAGTGGGTTGAGGACCTTTTCTCTCAGCTGCTCTCTGCTGGCTGCTCACAAATAGGATGGGAATTGTTGAGGTGCTAAGGTTGTGTCCACTATCCCAAAGTGTCCCCTTTGTTGAGGCCACCATTTTGATCCACTTACAGAAACAACTCACAAAGTATCTTCTACCTCATGGGACCGACTTAGCCCTTGAAGTTCCTTTTAAACTCCTCAGCAGAGATTGCTATTCCTTCCAGGTCGTCTCTGGTTCAGATCCTGCTGACAGCCTTTGCAGGGCCCGTCGCAGTTCCCTCAGTGATAATGGCTGTTACCAATGCGGGTCCCATGTGTATTTCACCGAGCAGGTTAGGAAAAGGAGGGAAATCATGTTGTGAAACTCCCCCCTCGCCCTCTGGTTTTCATCAAAACATTCTTTTCGGTGGAAATCTTCTCCCAGCTGGAGTGTCGCCTTCTGTTCAAATCCCTAAAATTAGACTGAGAATCTTCTCTCACTTAAACAAATCCATGCTGTCTGCTTTACAGTAATTATCCTTCTGTAGCAGTGGCAAAGACACGCAGGTCTGCAACGTTCTTGGAAGATGAAAAGCCCCGAGCGGCTCGTCTTGGTCCTCACGCACATTGGGAAAGAGGTAGAACACATGGGACAGGCAGGAGGGGTTGAAATGCTTCTCCCCATAAGCAGAAATGTGCTACCTGTGCTGTGAATCCACCTTCCAGTGACTATTTCAGGTTTGTGGCTCTGGGGAGCCACCAGCTATCTACCCACTCAGCCTGATTCAAAGCCTACTGAAGGCAATTAGAACCCTGTCACTAATTACCAGTGAGACCTAAAGTGTCTGGTGTTACCAAGTCCTCCTGTCTGTAGGTCCCATCTCGGTGCATGTTCCTTCCATGAGTCCCATCCCGCTGTTCAGGAGTTGTGGTGACTCCATTGGCTTCTTGTCCCTGGGAAAGCTGATCCAATTACTGGTCTCCCTGCATGCTTGTGTGAGACCAGGCAATAAATACTGCATGAATGTGACATGTCTCTAGTAGGACCTCGCTGTCTCCTCATCGATTTACAGTGAGTGAGTGACACAGCTTTGTGCAGCTTCCATAAATCAGGGCTTGTGTTCTCATTTCATACTGTTAGTGGTGTGTTGGGGGCTCACTCCTGTTGGGCTGAGCACTGCTGTTGGTGTGATCTGCCTTATGGTGCTCTGCACCATCTTAGGTGCGGGAGGTCCACGCTGCGCTGGGTCAGCCATGCTGCTCACACTTTCATTGGGGGGGCTTTTGAACTGTCTGTTGTTTCAGGCAGTTTTGTGGGGTTTTCTTATTTGTTTTTTGACTCATCCTTAGTGAGTCAGATGGGTCTGAAATGGGATTGCTTCTATTTCTGCTCCGTATCTCTCGCTGACCAGTTCTCCCTCTGCCCATTTTATCTGCCTCTGTTTCCCCCTTTCCTCTCTGTTGGGAGCCTTGTTTTTTCAGGGCAAGGACACCCTCTCCCAGGACTTGTTCAGTTCCTGATGCAGCGTGTGACTATCATTTCATCTGTGTTTTTATGGTATTCCAAAGACTTTAAACCCTTGGATTCTGCCTCAGCTGGTGGAGAGAAATGGAATGTGGATCTGTCAGGATGTACTTCTGCTTCTTTTATGAGCTTCCTGTATGACTTGGGGCAGGTCATTGTGCAGCTCTGCCTCTGTTTCCCTATCTATGACATAGAGACAGCACCTCTATCCTACACACTACTTAAAAATCTACAGAAGGAGATTTTTGCCAGAGCCAAGTATTGTTTCATTCAAATTAAAACATCAATGTTTAGAACCTGGTCCTAGTCTGCCTCGTGATTCAGTTCTTTGCTGTTCACTCTAACCTTAAAAAAATCACACTTGAGGAAGGCCCTGGCTCATAAATCTGCCCCCAGACAAACTGAACAATGAGAGAGGAAGGAAAACTGCTCCAGCAGGTGGTTGGCAGGGCTTGAACCATAGGCTCGAGCACCAACACAGACCGCTGCGAGTCGGGTGCTGAAGGTGTCGCTTTGTTAACTGCCCGCGGAAGCGAGCTCTTAAAGTCTGTTTCTACCAACCGCTGCAGCTGAGGAAGTGACATGTTCTTTACAAGGATTTTACTTGCACCAAATGGGATTTTTAGTCTCGTTATAATTCAGTGAAAATGTTACTTTTGGAATGTCCCATGCTGCCCAAGGAATTCGATCGCCCAGGTCCTTATAAAATGAACGCAAGTGGAAGTCTAAACCCCAGTGGGTGCAGTGACAATGGGTATTGGTGTGTTCTTTTTAGATAACAACCCTGCTTACCTGGGAGACACGGCTAAAGGAGCGAAGTGGGGCCCTTTGTCCAAAAACCTTCGCTGTTTTCTAACTTTTCTGGTTTTAAACCATGCTTACCATGTAGCTCTCAGCACAGAGGACTTTCCCACCACACAGCAGGCTGTGTCCCTAAAGAGTCAGTTCCTCTTTAGAAAGAATATCTTAAAATAGCCTTCATATTAAAAAAAGCCCAAACCCTTTTATTAGACTTTGTCTAAATGCAGCATTCTGGCAGGTAGTTACTGTGTTTCTAGACAGAAAAAGAGAGAACGCACATAGTGTCTGTTAGATCTAAGCAGGACAATACATCAGATTCTAAAGCATACTTCCTGTCTATGAGTATGAAAAAAAGATGGGATGATGTCTATTTTTTCTTCTCCATGTACTATTATCTTTGGATCAAGCAAAGAATGTTGGAATACCTAAAAGCATTATCCTGGCAAAAGCAGGGTTGGCATAGGCAGGGGAAGGAAGATCAGTGAGGCACTGTGTAATGCCAGAGATAAAATGATACTCCATAGGTGTATCATTCCATCTGGCTGTTTCGTATCACTGCATTAGGCTCTTCCCAGCCATTTGCTTCACTTAAATATCTGCCTTTTCTTGAATTACTGTCTTTGCACTCAGAATACATTGACGAGATTTGAGTTTTGTTGCTATTGCTGAGCATTCTCACTGTGGGTTTTGTAGTTGGGAAAAGTGGGGATGGAAGAACTGGGTAGGAAAAGAGGGGATGGAAGAACGAACTGGGAAGTTACTGAAGTTACGGTCAGAAATGCTGACTGGTAAAATGCAAAAGCTTAAATGATATCTACTGCCACTTTTTTGTAGGCATTTGCAAATAAGCTGCTGGACTCCCTGTAGTCGAATCCACTTCAGTGGACATGCCAGGTTTATGTTACAGTCTGCTTTAGAAGAGGATGTGGTCGTATGTTATTGATGTACTTTTCTCATAGTTCTCTCCACACGAGTGAATGTATACAATTTGGCTTAATTAAACATGAATCTTTCCTGTTAGAAAATTCTTACCACTGCAGCTACACAGGTGCTGTTTCTTTACATGTGCACTCCTAGAGGATCCAGCAAAGGAGTCTTACTGGAAGAATAGCTTCCATGGGGAGATTTATATTATTAAGAGGCATCATTGGCTGATGCTAGGATAGCTTTTCCAGGCTACTAATGATGAGGCTTGTAAAATGGGCAGGAATGCTGTAAAGATGTGTAAGTAGTGCTGATTTTGGTGGTGTTTTCAAAACCAATCTACTGGAAATCGTTGGCATTTGGGTCCCTAAGTGAGCTCACTTTTGAAGCACTGATTCAACCTAAATGAACTTCTTAAGAAGAAAAGGAGCTTTATAAAGGAAATGGAGTTATTTGGTAGAGGGTGATCTCTCAGGAACAGGATGTGTGCCTCACGTGAGGAGATGCCATGTGCTGGATGTGGGCGGCTTGGGTGTGCAGACCACGCTGTGAGGTGACTTTCAGTTGCAGACAGGTCAGGTACTAAAAACTTCAGTAAAGGAAGACTTCAATGCAAAGATGCTTGGCAAACCTCAGGTGCACGCTGGATTTGGTGCTAGCATTCTATCGCTGTAAGAACAGAATCTTTCCCTTCCTATTTGTTAATGTTTTTCCACTGCCTTTCAACCTCAGGTTTATGACCTCCAAACACAAGCTCAAAAATGAATGATTTCAGTTTTCTTTTAGCCAATGCCTGCATTTCTTCAAGTCAGTTATCATGTGTTACATGACAAATGAGCTTCTAGAGCACTGAAACTTCTAAGAATATTATTGTTCTTTTTACTCTGTTCTGCCTGAAAAACAACTTGCTGCCTCTTAGTGTTGGACAGAATCCTCATGTATAGAAAATCCTTCAGCTGAGTGAATGTCTTGAACTGTGCAGTAGCTTCTAGGTACGTTCTCCAGATCTTGCCATTTGCCACCTCTGGTGTTATGTGTTTAGCTCCTGATTGAGAAAGGGCATTTTCCTGTAAACATACATGGAAATAAAATGCTTAGGTCTGTTTTGTTCTTGTTGCACTGCTTTCCTCAGGTATAGCCATAGTTAGCATTCCATTCCATACTGAGCTGAAGAGACAGAAGGTAAACCCTACTGGAGCCCAAACTTCAGTGTTCTGCAAGGGCTACATAGTGTACCATGTCAATCCATCTCTAGGAAGAGTATCTGTTCAGCCGATGCTGGCAATGAGTGGGAACCTTACAAGTGTTACTTTACTTGAGGAAAGCATGAAACATGTGGTCCTTGAAGAACTTGGGAACCCTTTCATGGGTGTGGATGCTGGACTTGTCATCCTGCTGAAACCGTATGCTAGTGAGCAGTATTCAATGCTCTTAGTTGTCCCTGCGCTTCCACTTGGCTGCAGTGCTCCGCAGTGGTGCTGTGTGGTGTTCAACAGCTGCTGCTCATCACCCAAGTGGCAGCTGGGCTGCACTTGAGCACAGAGGTTCCCTTGTGCCCTGGTTCTGAAACACTTCGTGACTCCATCGGGGATTAAAAAGATGGATGTTATTTTAATGGAAAATCTGGGAGCTGGAGGTGAATCTGTTCCAGGCAGTCCAGTCTGACATATCTTAAAGGGAATCTGCTATCAGTAAGGCAGGTGTTCTTCAGTGCGTTTCAGTCTGGGTCCCTGAAAATCGTTATTCATGACTGGAAGTCTTGTACCTGTGTTTTAAATTTTCCCTTTTCCTGCCTCCACCCCTCAATGCTTGAAGCCAAGCAGCCCAATGGTGGGAATTACCAGTCTCTTGGAGACACGGAGGATTTTCAAATGGTTTTCATGGGTTTTGGAGCAGTTTAAATTTGGCTGATGTCTTTTAGTAGGAATTCCTGGATTTTTTTCCTCCCCCCCACCCCCCTTCTCTTTGCAGTTATGAAAACCAGGTTTGCTGCCTTGGGGGAAGGGAGCAGGATGAGGGAAGCGAGGCTGGGAAGCAGAAGATGAATTTATTCTGACTTTATCTTTATTTCATTCTCCCAAGTTAAATTCTGCCCTGTTTCACTGAGGCCAGCTGGTTTTAATCATTTCAAGAGAACACTATTTATTAAGTGTCTGTTTCAGGCAGTGTCAAATCCTTCAGCTCCTTCTCTATTCTCCATTGTAAGCAAGAACATCAGTAGCCCAGGTGGGCTTTGAATAGCTTCAGAAAGTAGGTAGGTGAGAATCTATTTATTACTTACTGTAGATCTCAGTAGACAGAGACTCCAATTAAGGCAGGAGCTGACATACTTAGCCAAGGCTTTCCAAGCAGAGGATGCAAAATGAGTGAAGAAAAAATTAAATAAACCACCCCAAACTTCTGCATTTTCTTACTCAGTCTGGAACCATAATTCCTTGGTGCTTTTGCTTTCATTCTGTCTTTCCTGCGCATATGAATGCAGAAAGCAGTAAGGGAGCTTCTTTTGTTGAGCTTCACCAAAGCCCAGGTGATACTAAGAAATGCAGAAGTCCATGATCCTGTGGATAACTTTCATTGCTGTAGGACTTTATCCCCTTTTGTCCTTGTGCCTGAATTAAGTGAATTTATACCACTGTAACTGCTGCAATTGACACCATTGTAACTTAGATCAAAATCAGATTTCTGGTATCTCAGTTTTAGAACCTTAGATAACACTGTACTTATGTGCCAAATATGTGTTCAGATACACAGAAGAAGCTTCAAATATTGAAAGACAGATCATTCATTGTAATAATGAATATGCAGGTTGTAAATAGACTGAATAGCATGGGGGGAGTGAAAAGAACAGAATCTACTGCAGCTCTGGTAACTCCTGCTGTCATTCTGAAGAACTCTAGTTCAGTAATAGGAGTATCAGCCTCAGGTAGTTACTACAACCTCATTTAAACAACTTGACTGGGAGAAGGACTGGTTAAATATAGGAGAAACTTTTTTTCCTGCTCATTTCTATTGAAACTTTGATTTTTCTATAGCATTTCAACCTCTATTAAATTGCTTTGCAAAAAAGTGGGGAAAAAAGCAGAGGAAAAAGTCCACCCATCATCACAATTTCTGACTCTGGATGCTTTCCAGCAAACTGTTCTTGAATAAAAACAGCACTCTGTCTTCAATGTAACATTGGCTCTGATGCAGAGAAATCACTGCATTCAGTTACGCTGCAGATAGCTGTAACTGTAAGGGATGGGGGAACACAGAGCAGAGAAGGATCAGAACCATTTGCATTGGTGTAGTGACTCAGGTGGAATTTGTAGTAGTTAAAGCACAAAATGCAGCCACTGGTACTTGAGGACGCGAACTCTGAATGTCCTTTTTAATTCCCCTTTTCTGGAAAACTTGCAGGACTCTTAAGTGACTTGCACTGCGCCCCGATTGTGCTCAGTAGTGCAGTACAAGACGGCACGTATGCTTTCTCAGCTCCTCCAGAATGCTATTCCTTTAATTAAAAATAAATGTAAAGCTACTGAGCTGTTGCATTAAAAGATTTCTTGAAGTGCTTAGCCAGACCTACGTTTTGGTGGGTTTCTGCTTATGTTGTTCAAATGTAATTCTCTCTTTTGAATACAGGTGCTTGGCTCAGGACTTGAAATGCTTAAAACTCAGCTCCAAATGTTGTGCCATTAGCACTCGGCTTCAGTGTGTGAAATAAATACATAAAAATGGGGAAAGAGCAGCATCAAATAAAGGAACAATTGTCAAAAAAACTCACAGAAAGACTGTTTCAAGGAAAACCTGCTGGCTTTTTTGAAGGCATTTAGGTAACTTTTGAACTTCAAATTGGTGTTGACAATCCTGGAGGTAGCTATCTTTAAAAACCTATGAGTGACAACGTTTTGATGGTGTGGAGCCGTTGGAGCTACAACCACTGGGTTGCTTTCCAGAATCGGGTGTAATCTGATTTTGGGGCATTTGAAGTACTTGTAACTGCTAGCGACTTCTGTAAGAGTTAAAAGGGAGCCCAAGAGTTGGTCCTGGAAAGTCTTCCACTGACATATCCCCAGCTGGTGTCTCTGTGAGCATCATCTACAAGCTGAGAATCTCCTGCAGCCCCTCTTTGAGTGCCTAATGGTTTTAGTCAACCTACCCCAGTTTGTTAAGGGAGAGCTGGTGTGGTACAGCAACATAATACATAAATTATTGATCACACCAGCATGTTAAGAGGACTTCGTTGTTCACACTCATCTCTTCCACTTGACATTTCTGCAACCTTGTGTCATTCTGTAGCATATCCTCTTCATATTAATGGCAATTCATCATTAATCCATTTGAATAATACTTTATTTTTTTTTGCAATGGAAAGAGACAGAAAACATCTGCATATTGAGTTATATTAGCTACAGTTTGTGTCTCAAGTGAGACTAACTGACAACCCTCATTTATTATGACTGTGTAGGCTTAATTGGGTTGACGTAGGATTTGGACTTTGTGAAAGGAGAAGCAGTTTGAAGAGCCTTTCAGAAAAAAAGCCACCACTTTTAGAGAGGGAAAGAGGAGGGAGAAGAGTGGGAGAGGAAGGAATAAAGAATGAATATGTGAAATAATGATGCTGAGATATTCTGTTAAGGCCCAAACGTTTAGGAGGTGTTTTAATAATGATGCTTAAATGAGAGATTAGTTATTAAGCCATATGGTTTGTATTACAGCTCTCATCTTTTGTTTCCTGCTTATGCTGTCAAGCATTAATGTGATTGTTTTGATTCTTAATGTCTTAATGCATCATTCCTCCCGATGCATTAGGCTAATAACTTTGGTCCTCTTAAGGGCAGTGCCACCATTCATTACTCTTCCTCTTTTGGCTGACCAGAAAAGTCAAAATGAGTGACTTGGAAAATACCTGCATGTTCCAACATTTATGTTGCCAGCACGTGGTGATCACTGACAAACCTGAGGTGCATTAAAGCTGCAGACCTCCCCCTGTGCTGATGACATGCGTGCAATGCCTAAGTCAGCTTCCCCAAGGCAGTTAATGGTCTCTGTTGCAAGTGAATGTGATGGGAGTTTGTTGTCTTAACTCTGGACCAGGCTTCAGGTAGTTCTTTGTAAGTCTTTATGACAATAATGTGTTAAATGCCTTGTAATTTCTCACTGTTTGGGCAAGTGACTGCATCTGTTTATGTGCAGTGCATGGTTTTATATTAAAGGATGTCTTTTATACACTCATACAAGTCACCTTTTGGGTGAAGTATAGTAGTAACAGCCCAAGAGTACAAGATGATTCTAGTCTGCTTTTCCAGTGCTGCCATTGTTGAGAACTTTGGAGTCAAGGTGCTTGATTAAGCTTGTTTTTATAGAGCATTTACAAAGCGTTGCTTTTAAGCATTTTCCCAGATGATAGCTGTTATTTCCAGTGGAATGGTCATCCCTGAGGCTGGTAATAGTCCATAGGGGTTACCCTTCACAGCATCACGATTTCAGTGTAGGCAAGCAGAGTAAATTGGGAGCTTTGGTGGAGCTGATTTCTTGAGGAAGAGTTTAGTTTTCCATATATTCTAATGAATTAGAATAGCAGTGAAACCAGTGGCTTTAATTTGCAGGGTCTGACGTGAAGGCTTGACCTTGAAATGATAAAGCTTTGATAAATGATAAAAGTTGTGATTAATACAGTTTGAATGCCTGTGGATATGTATATGTAGACAGAACATACAGACAAAACAGGCCCACACAATGTATTTTGGCTGTTTGCATATGCATTTCATTATCTGCCTTTACCTCTTAACAGCTCAAATGCCCAGAGCATGATTTGCTTGAGCATGAATCGGAAACTGTTCCTAGCAGTTGGGATTATAAAAATTCAATGCATTTTCTATGGGGGCATTTCACTGGCATATTTTTCTAGCGGGGTTATTCACGTTCTTCCATTCTGAACCCTTTCCTGCAATTTCAGATGGTGAGAGCTTCATGTGACATGAGCATTGGCTCAGCCTATGTTCTGTTGTGGAAATGATGCAGTGAATTGTATGTGAAATCTGTAAATCACTTAGGAATCCAGTGGGATGAAAATCAATGTGAGATTATTGTCATTCTGTGGTCACCCCAATTTATACAGTAGAAATAGCAAATGCAGCAAGGTGGAAGGAGGATGAAAGGTGTGACGAGCTGTTCACAACATTAAAATGACCAGTGTCCGCTAGGGAGTCTGTTATATATTCAACATGTCACTGAAACACTTGTGTGATGGGATTGCATTTGAGAAAGTGTCAATATGAAAGACAAGGAAATGATTTAAGTACAGGATATACCCAGTAGTATTGTCACACAGACTGAAATGTAAATGCACAGCAGTTCACATGAGAGGAAGATTCAGGTTAGAAGCTTTAGGGAGATATAGCAAGTATATGGGAGATATGTTTTGCCAGGGAGCTTATCAAGGTGGTTGGTAGTTGGCTTTGGGGTTTTGGGGGTGGGAGGTATGGAGGATTTTTTGCCTTTCTTTTTAATCCCTACAGAACGTTTCTAGTGTTTCCATAGGCAAACGGGGTGCGTTAGATGCAGGAATGCAACAGACTGACAGGAACTTTAAGGAGCTGAAACTGAAGTATTTAACCTGTTGAACAGAAGATGAACCTCAGGCGGATAATACAACGTGTTGTTGGGCCCAACAATTCTATGTGCTCAGTTCAAAGGAAAGTGGATTCCTGTGTTTTGTTGTATCAGTGTTGATGTTTCCTGTTGCTTGGCAGAACAATAACCTCTTGTACAGAGGCAGTGGAGGTGAAAATGCTTGTAACATGGAGAACTATAGAACTCAGTACAATCAGCACTGCCTCTCTCCCCTTGAGCCTGACTTAAACCCCAGCATTCCTTCCCAGGGAACGTTGTTTCTGTTGATCAAGTCCTAGATGCAGTTAATCAAAACCTGTAATGTGTGTGTGGAATAATTGTTTCACCATAAGTGAAAAAGTCTCTCCTTTCTATTCCCACCCCACCCAATGGAAATAATACTTCAAATTCTAATGCAATATAAAATGTTGATTTATCCCTGTTATCTCCCGAGCAGAGATAGATAGATAAAAAGGTGTCCATCTGAAAGGATTCACTTGAAATCTCTTCAAGTTGCTCAGTCTTGCAGGAGGAGGAGGGGAAAATCAAAGTTGAGAGAGGAGAGGGTTAAGATAGCCCCAGAAGCATGAGCTGAAGTGATAGTTTTCCAGTTGGGGATAAGGGCTTGCAGCCATCTTCACACAGTTCATCAGTTCTGCAGAGCGTGTCATTTCCCTAAAGCTCTGCACTCCTTTTCACCCACAAAATTGAATCTTGCACAGGTGTGGGCAGCATGGATAGGATTAAAGGCTTATTTCCCCTAAAATCTAGACCTGTCTGTTTAAATGAGAGCCCTCATCCTGTGAGTTCCTTGCTCTGTGTGAGTGCTTGAGATCCTTTGCTCAAGACAATAGCATTAAGTCATCTCCCACACTGACTCTACGTGGCTGAGACCCTGGAGAGAAATGCTTCAGACTCTAGTGGCTGCTGAATTAAACAATGAGAAATATATGCCAGCTCTTTCCATTTGCTTATTAATAGGTTCTGTGTCTCGTGCTCCAAGGGGATTGTCCTTTCTTTTGAATTGCTAGCGGGGAAGCATTCAAGCATTCAGTCACTGTAAATGGAGAAAAATGGAGAAGGAAAGAAGAATGTTTCAGGAATGATTGGAGCATGTCTTCAAAAATGTGAGACCAGGGACCTGACTTGCAGAAATACCCATACTCTTGTTTCCAGTAACTTGGTTTTAGTACTTAAGGGGTCTTTGAAAATCAGGCACTGCCCATCTGTACATTTTGTAATCTCCTGATACCCAGCACCTCAGCAGTTGCTTGAGCTAGAAGCTGATTCCAAATCTGTGCATCTGTGGGACACTACGCTGTGAAATCCCTGCAGTGCAATAGCGCTTGCTTAGGTGAGCAAGTTCACTATGACATATTGGATGAAGGCAGGACGGTGGAGCTCCCAGGTATTTTATTCACTTCCTGAATTTTCAGTGACTTGTGAATGTGAATAATACTCATCCTGGCTGATACTTGTGAATATGTACTTGAATTTTGAGCTCCTCTTTCACTTTTCAGTCAATCCTTTAGGTAGTTTGAAAATCTTAGCTTTGTGGTGGTTGTTTCTCACAAATCCCTGGTGGTTTAATAAACACTTGTATCTTGTTGTTAAGATCACTACAATTTCGGTGTTTAAAAGGCTTATTTCTGCCTATGTGAGACCTTTTCTAATAGAATACAGGATTCTGGATTTTTTATTTCTCATCCAATTCCAGGATAATTTCAATTGGAAAGGATGTCTGAAGGTCATCTCCTCCAATCCCCCACTCAAAGCAGGGCCACTTTAAAGTTAGATGATGTTGTTCCCAGCCTATAAATGGGGTTATATCGAATGAAAATAAAGAAGGCACAATCCTAAATAAAACACAGGGCATTTTAAAGGTGTCATTTTCTTTGGGAAATGGAACGCAGACTGCCAGTCTACAGACACACTTGAGCTCCGTGTTAATGTGGTCATTTCCTTAAGTTGAAGCTCCACACATGAGCATGGCCAGAAGTCTCAATGGCTGTTCTAAGTTGGATAAATAGGAAAACTTCCAGGAGATGTTAGTTACAGGTGCTAAACAGTGGTTTTAAATCTTGGATGGAGGGTGGTGAGAGGTGGAGTGGCAAGTGTAGGCCTGGCACCACAGTTTTCCAATGTGTTCTTGCATGATATTCTTTTGTCAAAATATATAGCAGTGATTTCATTTACTCTGGTCTTGTGTAAATGGCAGCAGGGTCATGCATGGAGTTAAGCTCAGAATATTTGAAGTGAAGATTCTATGAATGGGTGTTGTGATTTGCACTGGGGACTGGACCATCAGTGTGGCTTTACTGCACTCCCATGTGTCTGTGTACCACTTGGTACCAGACAACTATTCACATCTACTTTTATTTGCTGTGTTGGGCATCCATGGGCTAAGTGAATACGAACTGGCCAGACCCTGCATATTGCTCTAGATATTCCTTTGGCAAAACAGTGACATTTAACAAACCAGGAAATGCAACGAGTTAATTAAGGAAGAATTGTCTATGATTTCATCTTACCTTTTATTTCCACCCCCGCCTCCTGCAAGTCTATGCAGTGGAGCTGCCTCTTGCCCCTTATGCCAGAATGATGAATGGGGGGACCACAATGAGGTCAATTAGCTAGGGTTGGCTTGAAGCTGAAAGGTGGAGTGTGTTTCTTTATTGAACGCTGCATTCACACTCCAAACCGTGACCTGGACTCCAGTGATTTATTACAGGGGCAGTGTTTTGATCACTTACCTTCACTACCTTACCTTGGCTTCAGAAAGCAGGTTTTCACTGTCAATTAAAATCCAGGAGAAGAAATCCATTCAAAATCCAAAATGTGAACCCCAAGAAAAGGATGGGGAGCCTGGTGATGGTTTTCAGAACTGTCTTTGTTAAGTAACAAAGAAATTGGGTTACATTCTGTCTCCGAGAGCGGAAAAAATTCATCCAGAGCTGAACTTTTATAGCCTTTTCCTGGCTGATTTGAAACAGAGGAACCAAGTCTGTCCTAACGAGTTTAGAAGTGGTACTAGGGGAAAAAACTCTGCGCCTACTGTCTCTATGGATGCATGGTGGAAGAGGCAGAGCAACCTCCTGTTGGTTTTCAAAAGGTTAAAAAAAATCTCATGTCTATATAGAAGGTCTTTATTAATGAATAGTGCTTAGCAGTTATGAGGCATCTTTCTACAGAGGATGCTGAACTGTGCTACATGCACTAATGAAGCCTCTTGATGATGTAGTGGTAAAACGAATTGCTGCTTGTCCTTGGTCTAGACAGAAACCTGCTTTATAAAGATCATGGAAAGACCTGTCTGAGAGTGTAGAAAAATGTTCTGATATTATCTTCCACAATGGTTTTGGTTTGTTGCTGTGTTCCTCTCATCACCTGCCCAAGCCTAATGGTGAGGGATAGAAAATCCCTATTAGCTGATCAGGTCCATCCCTCCCACTGATGCAGCATCACTCCCAGAAGATTATTTTTCCGGTGCATCATCTAGAGAGTTTTTAAATGACTCCTGCAATAGACAGCTAGCTCTCAGGGGGTGGCTATTGCATCTAATCCTGCTGTCCATTTGCATGGCATGGCAGCTTTCTCACAATATACCATAGGGGCTTTAAACCAGAGAAAGATGTGGGCATCTATTGCAGTGCATTAGTTTTATTTTATTGTCAATATCTGTGTTACCCTTATAGGAAAAGAATACCTTCTGTGAAAACAAAAGAGTTCTCATCAGTAGGTAGTGTCTTATGGTACCCAGGCATATATTTGATCTGTATGTGTTCTGATACTCAGCATCCTTTCAGAGAGTTGTCACACCTTGTCTGCTTTATGTTAGGAACAGGTTCACATGAGCCAGGCTACGTAGCTGTGCAGTCTATCTCGTGGAGAGGGGGGTGCTTTACCCAAATCTCTTTGCTGTTTGAGAAATTGTGGCAAGCATCTGATGTGCCACAGGGGACAGGCTGGTCCAGAGGAAGATGAACTACGTGCAGTGTACCTGGAGAGCTCTGGAATAGCAAGCGTTGTTACACAAGGCTGGACTTGGTGTTCAGAGCTTTTAATGTATCAATAGAAACCTGGTGATGTTATTGGCAAAGCAGCGTACGTGCACGTGGTGCTGCACAGAGTGTGCAACCAGCATAGCAGTACTTGTGTCTTCAAATAGCCTGGGCCTTGTTTCAGTGGGACTGGGGATAGCTGCAATACTGGTTTTCAGGTCAAGTTCTAAGCATCAGCAGGTTGTGCCCTGCAATTGAAGTTTTAACTTTATTTTTGCTTAAAGAGATTTGCTTGGTTGTGAATCAGTTTAATTCATGCAGCTGCTTCTGTTTCTTCGCAGAATTTAAATGACTCATGGTCTTTGCTGTGTTGATCTTCACAGCACCTCTGTAATGTAGTGGTGTGGCCTTGAAGCAAAGCTTCCCTTCATCTCAGCCAGCATCTTGGCCATTTGCCTCCCAGTCTCATTTCCTAAGCTATGAAGCATTGGCTTTTGCTTGAGCTTTTTTCTGAGGTTCAGTGTGTGCAGAACCTCTCCCCTGTCACAGAACAAAATAGACAAGATAACACTCACAGATTAAAGGTGCTATTCAAGTGAATTTCCTCTAGGATTTATCAAGAAGAGTAGAATACCATTCAAGTTCATCTGAGATGTAACTTGGGAGTAAAATTGTACTAGCTATGGGCAAGGAGCTTTCTTTTCAAGGCAGGTACAATAGCATTTTTTCCCCCTGTATCTTCATGACATTTGTCAGGTATTTCTTCCTCTGCAGTTCTCTTCGCCTTTGCTTTCTTTGGCAGAATTTAAGCCATGAGAGTTTTAAAAAAGAAAAGAGACTTAAAACTTCACCTTTCCTTGTAGATTTTGGAGGCATTTCTATGGCACCCTGTTTTATTCCTGTAGCCTGCTGTTGACCTGGTGCCTATTAATTTTTATAAGACTTTCTGCATGAGGCTTTGTGAGGGAGCGACACGTATATTTAGTCCCTGGCCTGGTAAATTTTAATGACAATTTTGCATGCTTGACTTAATTCCTATTTTTCAGGTCCCAGTTGTGTCTGTCCCTCACCTGGTTCTTTTAAGCATTGATTCTTGTCTTTTGAGCCTGATCTTATAACACACATAAGCACCTAACTAGTCCCACAGATGTTAAAAGAGAGGATTTTTCCAAGGCAAGTTAGTTCCCAAATCTCACTGACTTCCAGTGGGAGCTGATTCCAAGCTGTTCTCTTTGCCTTCCATGTCAGTAGTACACTGCCATAATGACTAAAAGAGCTGTAAAACTGAGGATGAGAAAGAGATCTCTTAGTGCTAGGGAAACCTTCTGGAGTCCTGTATTAAGTCATACAAGATGGCTATGAAATAGTGTAAAAGGTGATAATGTTCTGCTACTTTCTGTACAGGCAAAAGTAAGGTGAAAAGGTACTATTTTTTCACCTGAAATCAGTCCTGTCTCACAGAGGTTACTGATGCTTAAATGCAAGTTGCTCTTCTGGAATGGGGCCACCGTGCTCAGCATCTTTCGCGATCTCACTGTCAGTGGCAGTTTGATTGCCGAGGAGATGCACCAGCTCATACATACCAAAAACCTTTGCAGTGTGAGTATGTTTGAACTGAAGGGAAACCTTCCCATCTAGAGGTATTAGAATGGGATCACTGCTAAGCTGAGTACAGCCATATATTTTAGCAGATTTATTTCTTGTTCTGTCTGTGAGATGTTGTCTTTGTCTTAAAAAACACGTGAAGAATGAGTTTTCATGAGCTGCAATTTGTCTTTGAAAGAAAATCGTTGTATAAGCTGCTTTATTAGGCAGAAACTTCACTTCTGGGGAGAATAAGTTGTGGAAGAACTTAGAACTTGGATTGAGTCGCAAGTTGATCCAAAAGATGAAGAATGAACCACTTGTGTTAAAGTTACTATTTTTCCTCAGAGGTGACATGGGACAGCTATAAAAGCTACATCTACCTTCTAGCAACCAAATGCCTTTGGCTGTACCAGTTTCCAGGCAGGATTGTCATCCCACTGGGAACTGAAAAACCAGTCTCTTGTAATTGTTCTGCAAAGAATACTCATTCCTGTAGTTTGCAAGCCAAAATGTCAGATTATTAACCCCTTGCTTTCTATTGTAGCACAGCTTGACAGAATGCTACTGCAATACCTGTATGCTCATGGGATCTGCCCCTACATGTTTTCCTCATGTGAATATTTACTTGGAAATGGTACTGTAAATAGCAACAGTTCATATATCATTACTTGTTGGGATAGTGGGAATTAAACCAGCATCCTCCTGTTGGGAATAAACAAAAAGAAGCCCAAATAGTAACTAATACCAGAATGAATTTTCCATTTTGTCATATAGAATTTCACTGAGGATTGTATCCAAACCATTGAATTACATAGGATAGCCTGTAAACCCCCTACTTGAAATAACCCATGGAAATTATCTAATTCAAACCCTGAAGGTTTTAGAGGTGTATTTATATAGGTCCCTTTTGGGTTTCTCCCCAGTAATCACTATAAAACTTTCCCTAAAGGGCACATGAATATATGTAAACCTTGGAAGGAGCAGAAAAATAAGACCAGAGTTATGAACCAAATTTTCAGCAAATGCAAGCTGTTGTAATTCTCTTGAAGGCAGATACACCAGATACTGAGAAGATCTGCTCAGTCTAGGGAAAAAAGCTTTCTCCCTCGGGCACAGAGAAATGTTGCTTTTGCATTGCTGCAGATGAATTTTGGGTTTATTCCTTGCTTTTTGAACAGCTCAGGGTGCCCATGAACGTGTCTTCTGCCTTTGTGTGGGCATAGAAGCACTTCTGATAGCTTCCAGCAATCTCTGGTCTTGTTTTAATATTTAATCGCTAATTGATGTGATGAGCAAGGGACAAATGAGGGAGCACTCTGACATCTGATCTCTTGAACCGATTACACGCACTTTGCACTACATGTTGTTTATCATGGTCAGGCTAATTTCCTTCCCTGAGTGCTGATTTCACTCTGCACTCAAAGAAATCTCAATGTGGGGCTTGTGAAGAGATACCTTCCACTTTTGGGAAAGGATTCCAGTGTGCATTGGGCTCCTGTTATTGACCAGACTTCCCAATAAAAGCAGGGCAAATTCTGTTGGATGAATGGAATCAAATATTATTCCATGCCTCTGCTCTCCCTCTGTGTTAAGGCTTCATCTGTATTCACTCTCTGTCCTTTTATTCATTCCCTTTCTCCTCTATTATCTTTATTCTTCTATTTTTCAGCTGAAATTTGAGATTTCAAAAGTCTTAAAGGCAAAAAGAATTCCACAACCAAACGGAAACTGCTAATTCTAACCTGAGAAGAAGCTTTTCTTTCTTTCATTACGATGTTGATGCTGATGATTATTATTATTTGGAAGAAGGTGGTGAAAAAGAGAGAATTTGTCATTACTGTATAATTTAAAATTGCACAGCCTACAGCCCACAAAACAGAGCATGTAATTACACACTTACTAGAGGTAACAGCAGTGCTGATAATTATTCTTTACACAGGAGAATCTCGCTGATATCCCAGAGTCGGAAAGTGGGAACTACAATATCTTTAATACCATCCTTAGAGACCCTCATAAGCAGAGGAGAAGTATGAGGAGGCACACAGGGTCCAGAGCAATATCTTCATCGCGCCAGAATGTCAGGGGCTTTAGTACAGCAGAAATCAATAGATTCAAGTACATTTTTTTTTTTAAGGTACAATATTTTTTTTATGACCCTACCTCGAGAAAGTGCAGCAAAGCCTCCAAAGAGGAGCAGCCTGGGCTGAAACGAGCCTTTTGAATGGAAGCCATGGTGGTTTAGGAGAACAGTGACCAAAGATTTATTCATTTATTTATTTGTTTGGAAGGCGCGTTCTGCTGCGAGGACGTGTTAACCGTTGCTGGGCTGTCACCCTGAAACTCCTTTGGCATTCAATAGCCCATTATTTCTCTACCTATTTTTTTGTTTCTCTTGCTCCCTCTACCTGTTCTCAGCCTTTTATTGTAGCCTTTCTGTCCCCTTGATTTGAATAATTAGTCATTCAGATTTCATCTCACCTTTGGCATTTCTCTTGGTGATGCTTAGTCTGAGCTAGAAAACAATCTGAGGGAGGTTTTTCCCCATTCCTCTTTTTCTTTAGCAGTTCATTTAAATCAGGGTATGATTTATGCACCAAATACTGTTCCCTTTATTTATGTTAAGTGGTATTTTATTTAGCAGGTAATTAATTTGGGGTTTAAGGAATAAAATGCTATTTACTATGGAAGCAAAGAGAGCAAAACTTCCCATTTTTACAATTTTACTTTACCCAGTTGGCATTGAAGTGATGGAACTTTGCCAATGGCAATTATTTGGGGAGGGAGGGTCTACGTTAATGTGTTCTTATAGAGGTGAACATGATAAGGTAGACAGAAAATCTGGTGGCACCTAATTTTCATGTGCTGTTGGGTCCAATCAGGCTGATTCTCACTCTATGTGTGTGAGTGTCCTCTGGGTTGCTCTAACTTAAGCCATCAAGTTAGGTCCGGTGTGACTGCCCGTGGTGGATCAGGGAGTCCTGTCTTGCTTCTTGATGGGCTCAGTTCTGCCTCAGGTCAAACCTCTGTGTTGGTGAGGATGTGGGTCACGGTCACAGGGAGTCACTGGGAATAATAATGTACATGGAGGAGTTGGGGAGGAGTCTTGGGACATAAAGTTAATTATAAACCCCTGTTCTTACCATCCCTAATAACAAACTTAAAGTGACATAAAGATCTCAGAAGTTGAGTTGGAAAGGAAATCAAAGTGTTTGCTCTCCACCTTGAGCACAGACTGGCAGCCCTTGTAACCTGATTGTGTGAGGGCAGGGCTGGATTTAATAAGGAACTTTCTATTACCTATTTCTATTTCTCTCATAGTGTTTCTGTATAGAGGGGAGATGGAATTCAGGTGAAAACCCATGCAAGTTCCTTTGCTTTGGGAGGAGGTAGTGGAAAGATCTCGATTGCAGGCAGGCATTCTCAGTTCCAGTCCTAGCTGTGGCTCAGGATGCTCTTGTGCCAGTGCTAAGTCACCCAACTGCTCGATGTCTCGCTTTCTCCTCTGTGAAGGTCACTAATTTAGGCAGTGTTCAGCATGAAGGGCTTAGGTTTTGCCTTTAAGGCAAGAAAAATATATAGGATGCAAAGTGTCTTGAACCAGATCTGAGTTAGCGAGTGATTTAAAATAGCAAAACAACAGAGGAAGCCCAGCCTTGTAGCAGTCAAAACAGAAATGACACTGATCTTTGTTTGCTCCCAATCCTTGATGTGGCTAAAAACTTAACAAAGTAGGATAAATGGTCCTCTGGCAACTGTAAAAGAGCAACTAATGCCTCACAAGTTTTTAGGACTCTTCTTGAGGTTTATTAATAGTGATTGACCTGAAATGAATGAGTCTTGCAATCTGAAGCAATATATATATATAATATATATACGAGTTAAAAACCCACTGGAGACACTCAGAAATCTTATGTTTACTTGGTAGTTGCTTATATTCCTTCAGTTTCTGCTTTGCAGGATAGGTCATAGATGGACAGGTTTTGAATAGGAGGGGTCTGGGCTCAGCCTTTGGCTTTTCTCAAGATTCCCAGGGTGACCTTGAGTAAATCACGAAACCTCTTTGTGCTCAATTCTCCATTTTCAGACCTTAGTAATTTGCTCTGATTTTTAACGTAATGCTATCTCCTGGTGGCACAGGAGAAGGTTGATGTCCAGTTGTTTGATGGTAGGCTCAGGATCAGGTGGTGAGCACATGCCTGTGAGTAGGTAATGTGAAAGGAGTATTCAGTTGTATGATGGGAAGCACTGTTCTCATTACTACAGTGTGGAGCTACCTTTGAGTCTGCTGGTGCTGGAGCAAGAGATAAAGGCCCAAAGAGTAAGTATCGTGCTGAGGGCAGGAGCTGTGACAGGTCTTTTGTCTTCCCTGACTTCTTTGCATTTCAGAGTCAGATAAGCAGTTCCACTTTTGGTCTGTCCCCTGATATTTATCCCCTCATCATCTTGGACTATGTGAAACCCCCCTGCAGTTCCCTGGCTAAAGCTGATCCTTTTTTCTGAGACTTCCATTGAAGTCTTGTGCCAAAAGTAAGGTGCTATTAACATATTAATGCCTGCATACATCAATTGCGATAGTTGATCTGATATCTCTTTGCTTTTTCAGCTGGATTATATCTTTGTGTTTTGTGATTCCCATGTTATATGCCTAATTATTATTATTTCACACTTCATAACATTTTGGTAACTAAAATGCTCTAGGGTTCAAAACTTGTCTATTACATTTTAGCCCAGAGGAAACTTTGCATCCAGTTCCAACTTCTCTCCCCAAATATGAATTTATATTGGAAATTGTGATGGATCCTGCCTGGGATTGGTGCAGCTCTGATAGAATATTGTAAAACGCTGACTTTGTTACACATTGAGATAGGGTATTTTCTCCCCCTCCCTTCCTTTCTTTTGTGTAAATCTGTTTTCACCACAGGAGCACATGCTGTCTCTTCTGGCTACAACACTACTTACTAATTCATCGATTCATCTTTAATGAGGCCCCCTGCCAATGTTTAAATAGCATTCGGAACAAAGAAAAAGGCAACATTTCCAAACCAGCTGCTTCTCTCCAATCTGGACATAGCAGCCATTTGGAATCTCAAGTAAATTTGTTTCCTCCCTAAAGTTGGTAATTTATAATTTAGGTGTAGCTTTCTAATGAATTGTTTGCAAGATGAAGGAAAAAGAGGGTGAGAGAGGAATGAAATGAGGAAAGAGTTTCCCTCTGGCTGTTATGCTACATGAAACCAACACGGTGTCTGTGGATTGCACTAGCATTGCAGATGTAACAGTGGCAGAATTCTCCTTTGCAGCCAAAATTGTTTGTTGTACATTGCAAGTTGGTACAAGGACATGACAGAGCAAAGTTTCTCTGCCCCTCTTACAGACAGCTTCACTATGTCAAGTAGCTTAACCCTTGTCATATTTGAGTTGGCTTCAGACACTGCTCTTACCAGGAATGTGTGTTACTTGGGTCACTACTGTTCATAGACTGGTTTCTATTTCTCTGAGGACTGGATGAAAAAGCTGTGTAATTGTTTCAGATCAGGATTCCGCTGTCATGATCACTTGTGTCACACTGAATTTTGCAATTCAGCTGAATTCACGTGCTAAGGCCTGTTGTTAGGACTAACTTGGAATTCCTGGATGATGTCCATGATTGAAGCACTTCTCTGTGTTCAGGTGCCCTGTGTTCTTGGAGGATTACATTCAGTGTGTACTCCACAGTTACCTTTACATAGATGGAAAGGTGAACAATAGGAGACAGGAGAGGGTTATCACTCATATCATCATGAGATTTATGGAGGGTGAGTGTCCCAGTCCTCACTAAGAGCCTCTTGCAGTTATCCCAATGCCTTGAGTTAGCTGTGTAATTGCCACCAGGATACTGCCTTGCTCTACAGTGACTCCTTTTTAAAGGCTTCTTACGGTTCCCGTTTACTAGAGACTGCAGTAGTGCAGATTTCCTCTAGTACTGTCCTCGTTCCTAAGAGGAGAAGCCCTTTTAGTGGGTTTGGTCCCCTGAACTGGTGTGTAAGCTCTCTGCGCATCCGCACTGTGCCATTCAAGTGTACATTGTGTTTGCTGTGCCCGCTGACCAACTTCAAGTGATCCTGTAAGCGCTCAGCACCTAGGGGCAGCTTTTTCTTTTACTTACGGGGTAAAAGATCCATTCAGATCTGGGACCTTGAGGTTAAGGGCTCCTGTTTTCTGCTTCAATTCTTCAGCCTCTTCAAACCAGTTTATTTGCCTGCACCTGAGTGATAAATGAAAAGGTTTTCTTTTTGTTTCCTCTCCCATTTGCAATAGCAGAGGAAAATGAAGCCAAAGCACTTGAATTATAGGGTTTTTTGTTGTGACTTGGCTCAAGATACCCATTTTTAAAGAAATTACCTTTTAGGAAGAAAGTGAAGGATGTCAATGGGCTGCAGAAAATGCAAAGCTAAAGAGAAAAGGCTCTTGACTTGGAGTGGAGGCTTCATTGTCTGAAAAGGCAAAAACTTGTGTCAATTTTTATTTGAAGTTATTTGGCCAAAATTAAGCAGTTCCCATGCATTTTACATGGTTTAGGAGTTAAATACGGTAATAATTCAAATATGAAAACTCTAAACATAATCACTTCCAAGAAATAATTCTAAATATTTTGTTAGCAGCCAGATTTTGAGAATTTATGACCAGTTTTAGTTGAACCTGCATTCAGTGTAGAAAAAATCTCAGTTGTAGTAATAGCTATGGGTATAGAGTACAATATGCATATATTTCTCCCTTGTACAGAGTAAATAATGAGAGAACCAACACAGATGAGATGAAGAAGAATTCAAGAATGCAAACCATAGTGCTGTGTGGTGTTCATAGAATCCCAGGCTGCTTTGGCTTGGAAGGGGCCTTAAAGCTCATCAAGTCCCAACTCCTGCCACGGGCAGGGACACCTTCCATAGAGCAGGGTGCTCCGAGCCCCTGTGTCCAGCCTGGCCTTGAGCACTGCGGGGATGGGGCAGCCACAGCTTCTCTGGGCACCCTGTGCCAGCGCCTCAGCACCCTCGCAGGGAAGAGCTTCTGCCTCGGAGCTCATCTCAGTCTCCCCTCTGGCAGCTTAAAGCCATTTAAGCTGACAGGGGGTGTTCTGCTTATCTGGCAATGAACTCCTGAGGAGTGGAGGTCAGGACTTCCATAGTCCTGTACTCTCTTTGAGGAGGCTCTCCTGTAAGCATGGGAGGTAAGTCAAGGCTCTGAGCTGGCAGCTTTGCATGGTGGTATTGATGGAGAGAAACCTGTGTTGGTGGGTGAAGCTGATCATTGTCTCTGTGACTTGATGTGCTCCACACTCTTTTCTAGGGACTGCTTTCCTCTTAAATTTCTCCTCGGGTATAAGGGGACCTGCTTGGCTGTAAATCACTGTCAATGTGCGTTACATTTCCTTGTCGGGCCTTGATTCGGTATGTGATACTGATCTTGCCCAACTTCTGGCCTGGCAGCCCAGGCTGTAGAGTGTCAAGTCTTCTGTTCCAGTCCAACCTCCAGTATTACTCACGGTGGTGAAAAGCGTGAGCTATGCTAGTGCAAGCATTTGGAGTGAACTGCGTCCTTGTAACCAGACCTGCTGTGGTAGAGAGTCCCCTTCTCCTTCATTGCAACACAACTGTCTTTCCTTGACTGTGACAGATGCAAATAAATGGGTAAATATTTTAATAGCCACATGCCATCTCAATGGCAGGACCAATTTTGGCAAAGGAACCCCAGGCAGAAGCAGGGAAATCCTTTGGAAAAAGAGAGACTATTTTACACTTCCATTAATGTTGCACCTAATTTGGTTTCCAAAAGGTTGTTTCTGCATTAAATAGCAGCAAAAGTCCTCCAGCCTCAGCATGCACATGTGCACGCAGACTTGCCTAGAAACAACAACAAAACAAAATGAAGGCAGTTTGGAGGCATTTCCTGGGAAAAAGATTCATGAATCTGTTTCCATGGAAGCGACAGCGCATCCCAAGTGGCAGTGAGAGCTGACAGAGCGCAGCTAGGAGAGTTAAAGTGCCATCCACTTCTTGCTAGCAGAGCAGGGGGGCAGAGGTGGGGGGAGTTGCTTCTACAGAGAATACAGAGGAATGTAAAAGGACAGCAGGACATATGGTTAAATGGAAAGTCTGGAGATCTGGGTTGGTTCTCAGCTCTGCCACAAACTTCCTGTGTCCCTTTGGGCAGCTCCCGCAAGACATCTTCCAACTCCTGCTGAAATCAATAATTGATTTCATTGGGCACTAAATTAGAGCCTGAAGCATTCTGGCCAGTGTTCAGACTGCCTCTGTTGGCACCCCGCGGTCTATGGTGTTTCAAGTTCAAGTCCAGCTTAGTTTGCCTGTTGATCTTTCACTTTCTCCTTAGGAATCAAATTCTCTCCTCATTTTGTAGGGTTTCTGAGCTCCTCAAGACCAGGGCTTTTAATAGACATCTGTTCAGATCTTTATACAAAGCAGTGTTAAATCCAATACTTGACAGATCTAAAGACATGGCTACACCAGGGAAGCCTTTCTTTGTCTTTGAATCTCATACTTACATTTGTTACTGGGTGTTTCTTTTGGTGAAATTCCCTGGCCTGTGCTAGTCAGGACATTGGGCTAAATGACCTGATGGTACTTGCTGACCTTAAAATCCAAGAAATATTCTACAGGCTCTTGGGGCCATGCAGGGACTTCTGCAGGTCCCCACTAATGACAGTGGCTTGCAGAAGGGCTGGCTCCAAGGGTTTCCTCGCATAATAAGACTCAAACTCAGTCTGTTTGCAGTGCACATACTTGCTATTCAATGTATTCATTATTACAGCTGCTAAATTTCAATCCTCTTTCGAAGAGCTTTAACTACTACTCCATAGATACACTGGAGTGCAGGCCATATGCAGCAGGCAGGGTGAATAGTTGGAGTGCTCTGGGTTGCTGGTTGTTGGTTTTTGCTTTTTAAATGGTTTCTGGCAGTGCATTACACTGAGGTAAGTGCTTTGTTTCTCCCTCAAGTGGCACTCAGCTCCCCAGGGTTTCCTTGAGGAGCACGTCCACTCGGGTTTGTTTCTGTTAGGTATGTGCTATACAAGCTTTTGGCTGGCTGTGCCAAAGGAAAAGACAGGTTACTGCTACTTAAAAGAAATATTTTTAATTGCATAGTATTGATTTTCTTTTTGTCTTGGTGGAGTGTATGGGCTGTTGTCGATGGATGTAGTGGAATATGGGGCTGCTTTATGTGGATATATCAGCACTGAAATAACAGTACAATGAATGGGTTTTAAACCCATGCAGTTAGTTTGGTGCAAGGCTGTATGTCAGCTACCCAGAATTTGGCTTTTCTTTTGATGCAATGAAATCCATGGAACTGAGTATTTTCTGTTGTACTTTCAGCATTAATGTAACACCATAGCAATGTAACATAGCCATCAGCATCTGCAAGCTGATACAGTGGCTGTATTGGAGGCTACTGAAGATTCCTCCTCTGCTGTGCTCTGTGGCTTTGGAAGGCAGGGGGGCCAGGGGTGATGTTCCTAGATTTTTCCATTGCCACTCCTTGCACAATGAAAGAAGCTGCGGAGCTCTCAGCATCCCCAGGTACACCTCAAGGTAATTTTGCAAATGCTTGGGTATAAACAGGTTAACATAGAACTGTGGTGTATAACTTTCTCCTTTATCATTGCTCTTATGTGTGATGATAATAGGCAGTTCAGAGCTGGTAAAAGACATATGCATGTTGACACAGGACCAGGGACTTCTAAAATTGTTTTCACATTTATATGTAAAGCAATTACTGATCTATAGTTATTTTTTTCTCTGACTCGTAACCTGAGCAGCTGAGCAGACATACAGGAAGTCTTACTTTTTATTTCACTCTGGTAGACTTGTAAAGCATGCAGCTCTGGTGTACAGTGCAACAAGAGTCAAATGAAACTTGAAATGCTTTTTTATTGCATTACTTGTAGCCCCATAATGCAGCAGATACCTTTAGATGAGGGAAGGGGGGGGAGTGAAAGAACAGCATGTGCTGATAGCTGACTACAGTTGTTTCATAGAGGTGTATTCATGGTGATCAGTGTGTCTCTCCTAACACATGGATGTTTCCCTCTACCTTGGTGGTTCTAATCTGTCACATTTAGGGCACTGGGGAATGCAGTTTAATTTTTGTCACCAGTTGTTGCTTTGGAAGCTGCTGGGAAGGATACTCCTCCAAGCCTGCATGCTCTTTCCTGAGATCTAATGAATTCCTTTGCCGAGTGTGTGCTCCTCACCGTGCTCATCCACAAAGGTGAAAGTCTTGTAATCAGGGAGAAAACCTGAACAGATTTGTTTTCACATTCTGCATTTCAAAGAACTGATTGAATCGGACCCAGCAGCTCTGTGCTGGAAGAAGAGAGGTGATGCTGTAGTCTAACAGCAGAGCTTAGGTCAGGAGTATCCAGAGTCAAGCCCTCCTCATGCCCTGCTTTTCCTCCCAGCCCTCGGAACATGTACTCTATACTGACAAGCAAAATCTGGACCCATTTGTGCTCAGCTTTGACTTCAGCAAAATGCTACAGCAAAAGCCACTTGGCTTGCTCAAGGAAAGTGTCCAGGTTTCCAAGCAGAGCTGGAAACCATGGGAGAGCCATGGAGTACATCTATCACCAGTAGTTCATAATCCATTGCCTCATATCAGTCTGTGGCTCATACTCAAGCACAGGCGTTTGGCACATGAAAGTGGTCATTTATAGCCTACCTAAAGTGAAAGAAGAGATGAAGGTGGGCAGTGATGTCTGGCTGCATCTTCCATCTATCTTGGGGCTTTATACTTGAGGTTCTACAGCCTGTCCTTGTGACTTTGCCTGAAAAATTCCCAAACAAACAAAACCAGAAAGGGGGAGTGGGGATCCTAGATGGCTCTGTGGAGTTCTGGAGTATCTGCTTTTATTGCATCTGAACTCTATTTCTCTAAGGGTGGCTGCCGAAGACTTCGGGAAGGGATGGGCCTTGCAATGAGGAGGGATTGCTGTAGTTTGACCATCATTTTTAAGGACCAGGAAGACTTTATGAAGATTTCATCTTCTGAAGGATGTTGGTTTGACATGCTATCCCTGAGATGTAGTTTCATACTGGGGTCCATATCCTTTAGCATTCCTTCGTTTGGGAGCAGAAGTTATTTTTAAGATTTTCAAGTCATAACCACTGCTATACTGAAGACATAAAGCTGCTGGTGTGGGGTTTATTGTAGGGTCAAGGCCTAGGATGTTTGTTTTCTGCAGAAGCTGGATGTGCTGTACCCTGAAGCACTCTTTCTCTTGTATGGCATCCTAAATAAACAGATTTACATGCGCTGAAAGGCAACTAATCAAACAAATGAGATGGCAAAATACCTCTGAGTATTTCAGCTTTCAGGCACCTTCTGACATATGGACATGACTAGTTCAAGTTTGACTGTATATGTTTGTATTGCTCTAATACACATAAAGGCATGGTTACAAAAGTAGGGAATCTGGGGCGCCTTCCTGGGGGAGGAGAATGCAAGGGAAGGAAACAGCAGGGAAGTGTGAGGCTCTAGAAAGAGTCCACATTGTACAGGTGATTTGTTTTAGAGATCTTCCTGAACAGGCAATTCTTAAAGCTAAAGGCTTTTAAAACAAGTAGGGGGAAATGCTATTATTGACAAAGATTTAATGTGGAAAAATATTTCCATAGATAAAAACATTTCAATTGGCATGTTAGGAGCAGGAATAAACCCCATCTCTTGTCCTGTAGCTCTCGTATATTATTCATGCTTGCTGTTTGGCTCTTTTCATGCCGAGATCTCAAAGCATTTTGCCAATAAAGATGTGAATTGTTATCCTTATTTTATATAGGAATGGCTTGGAGAAATGACTGCAGTGTAGGAGCACCAGAGATCTGAACTAAAGCCTGGGTCTCTGCTGTCTATCAGCTGGATTCTGTAGGTGCCAGTTTTGGTTAGGGTGGAATACATGATGGGATTAGTTAGCTCAGAGGGAAAAGCAAGGTGGAGCGGTTCCTGGAAGAGAAAGAAGAGGGAAACACAATAGCAAACGCTGAGGGGATTTAGAAGAGATGGAGAAAGCAGATGTTGGGTGAGGAGCAAGTGAGGAGTTTTTTTACTATGGGTGGAGAGGATTAAAATGATAGAAGCTGACAGCAATGGGAATCTAAGATGTGTGTGCTTGATTCTCAGTACTGTCAGGTAACAGAACTTCTCGGAGCAACTTTGAGGTGCAACTCCAAAGCACTGTAGGCATTTAACCTGCAGCCCTTTAACATGCCAAGAGGCAGCAGCCCCTGACTCATTTTTGTACTTTTGTAATTGCCAGCAAGCACCTAACGCAGGGAGAACTCACACTTCAATGAATCTGCCATTAATATCTGACCCCTGGTCCTTGCGCTCATGTGCAAATCTGACACACACCCCACGTACAAATGATTGTAATGGTTCTGCTTTTCAGTATCCACAATCTGCCCATCCAGATGACAACAGATCTGAAGTTTCTGAGACTAAAAATGTCACTCTGGGCCTGGAAGAATGTTTGATTTCATTCCAGGCATAAAGGAACAAATTGCCTGTAATGGCAGCATCACCAGAAATTCCCTCACTTTTCCATGTCACTTTCAAGTGCCTATTTTTATGGATTTTTATTATACAGCTTGTTATGCAGCGACTACAACCATGCCAGGTTCTTGGGGAATCAGCATGCAGGGGGGGCTGAGCTATAATAGGAACTTGTACACTCGTGGTTTTAATATCTTTTACTTCAAAGCGAGGAGTTGATGTGATCTTTCATCATCTCAGCTGTTGTTTACCAGCTTCCTACAGATGCTGTTTGAACTAACAAACCCCACATTTCCTGGCTGGAGTGAGTAATTCCCTTGGTAGTTGCAATCCCTTCACTTGGAGGCTTAGTAGTCCTGATTGAGTGATGCCACTAACAAGAAGGGGATAAACCATTTAAACGTTCCCTATCACCTTTCAGTCAAATAATAACTGGCCAAATTAGCTTGGCTTAGCTTCCCAGCCCTGCTCCTTATTTACTGCTTTGAGGGAAAACGACCAACAAGTCCAGGGCTGTATTTGGAGTCAATTTACTCCCTGTATCAGAAACAGACAGACGTGTTCCTGATACAAGGGCTTCTCTTTGGCACTGATCTATGAACAGTGTGTTGTTTCCTCGCAGTCTTTTAAATCAGCTGAAATCTAGAAATTACAGGTGAGGAAAGAGCTGAGAGGTCATCTGTCCTGAGCAGATCAGAGTAAGTTCTTTAGCGCCTCTGATTACTGTGTGTGGGTATCTGTAATGGAGAAACTGGCAGCCCTCACAGACAGGTTCCCTTCCCCCCTCTACCTCCTCCCCTTTTTTTCCTCTTTTCCTTCTACAGAAGGTGATGAAACTTTCAAATACAGTGAAATAAATCTATTGGAATTAAAATGGGCTGAGGCGTTCATGTGCCAGAGCGGCGCTTCAAACAGATGCCGACTTTCCTTCCAGTGAATGGGATTTTTTCCTCTTACCTGAAAGCTTATTCCACTGTGTACTCGTGTGTATGTTTATGGTAACAATATATAGCTCCAAGCGTTATGTCTGTGCATCTCTCACACACAGTGTCCCTGTCCCAAGGAGCTGAAGGTCTGAACAAGGAAGTGTTGGGAAGAAAAGTGGAAGTGGCTTTGGGAAGTGACCTGCTCAAGGTTGTTTAGCAAGTAGGTGGCAGCGATGGGAAGCAGAACATGATTCCATGGGTCACTTCTTGTTCTCTAACGCATGCTCTTCGAAGGAGTTGTATTGGTGAGGAAATGACCTTTGAAGCTGAGGTTTGTGGTAGACCCAGACTGGAAGCAGAGTGTATTGAACATTGCCTGCTTCTATAAAGGATTGTCTCGCTGCAATGAGTTTCACAGTGCTAAAGAGTAGGTAGTGGTGGCTTGTAATCATCCTTTTAGAATTAGACACTTACATATATGTATGTGTGTATATATATCTGAATGTAGATAATATGAATCCCATGAAGATGTGAGTCAGCAGCTGTGTGATAGTCTATGGAATGTAACTGTGCTGAAGGGCCATAAATCCCTTTGGTTGTTCTGAGCATACCTTGAGCCTCTGTGGGCTCCCTTCCTCCTTTCCTGAGCATTTATGTGGAAAATTGGAGGCTCAGAAACCTCCCAGGCACAGGCAGCTGAAAATGCCCCTTTCTGGGTGCTAGCAGGTTGCAATCAATACCTCATGTCCGTAGACTCTTGTCTCCAGTGCAATTTTGCTGCACAAAAGTTTAATTGACCTGAAAGAGAAACTTCACTGAGTTTCAAAGCCATGGGTGCACCGAGCAAAATAAACCTTCTGTAGGGCGCTTCCATGTTATTTCTATCTTGGCTTTGTTTTTTTCCCTTGCCAAACAGCCATCTCTGGGAGCAAAAGGCAAAGCCCACTCTCCTCTTAATACTTCCTTATAAAACAGCATTCTGAAATGAAGAGGAATTTTTCTAAGAAGCGCATGTGAGAAAGCGATGGAGAGTCTTCTTTCATACACGTCCAAGAATAATTTTTCCACTGTTCGGGATGCTTGGCTGTTTAGTTTGCATCAGAGGCCTGGGACCTTTATCAATCAAAGAGCCACTTTGTCACTAAATGGAATCTGTGAGTCGCACTGAGATTAAACTCCATGTAGTATCTGGGAAATAAGGGTCTGATTCTCAGTTACACCAAGGGTCCTTTGTGCACCTACAGTGGCATAAGGCCCCCAAGACTTTATTTTGTATCAGATCTTTCATAAAATCTATTCACCCAAAGTGCTTTAGGGTTAAAATTAATTCAGTTAATGAGTTAAATAACTGCCAAGGGAGAGAGAAATTAAGAGTCATGGGCAAGGGGGAAAAGAGATGCTTCCAGCTGAGTTTAGAAAAGAGTATGAATGAGGTGAAGGGGGAAAAGAGATGCTAAGAAGATGCACTGATGGGCAGGAGCTGCAAAGGAGAAAGCTGTTATGCCCTGGGGGTCAAATTATATGAAGGAAGGAGGAAGGGCCCTTTTTTCTACAGGAGACTTGCTCCAATAGAAGTTAGATTTTAAGTGATTTAACATATCACAGAAGTAGCAATATAAGCTAAAGTTTCCCATTTACTGTACTGTTGCTATAAAGCCTGCACAGGCTGCAAAAACACTCATATCTTATTGTTTATTTATAATGCAACAGAAATGACTCCTGGAGTGGATTCCTATTGCATCAGGCATTCTAGGAAAGAAAAGACTGACTTTTTTGACTCCCAGGATCATTTGGGCCAGACAGGACTGGAGCTGTTCCAGCTCCAGTACAGAGAGCAGCCTATCATTAAATTCTCCCCTGATCTCATCAAAGCAGGCGCTGTTGTAGGGCTCTGTGGATAATCTGCCTCTGGCACACTATTGCAAACAGCAAAGGGGGGGGGGTCTCTTTCCTGAACCCCTGGATTACTTACCTACCACCCTCAGGGTTGAAGGCTCTCTCTGGGTATGACCTCCAAGTATTCCTTCCTCTTCAGCTGCACCTGCAGATGGGGGTGAGGGCCAGTGTGCTAGAAGATGCTTCCCTTTATCAGCAGCAAATGTACAGCTCGGGACTATACTTGTAAAAGAGATTTTGTAGCAAAGCTAAAGCAAATGGTAACTGGTGTTTGTGTTCCGTCCATGTGTAGAAGAGCCCAGGGTACTGCACTTTCAGAGCTTGCCTTACTTTACTCAAGTGCAGATATTTATTTTCTTCTATTTATTTTATATGTATTACATATCTAAATATTATAATATTAGTGCTATTTAAGTGTTCCCTCCCTTTTATCTTCTGGCAGTGATTTCTGTAGATAAAATACTTCATGTGAACTAAACCAAATCAACTCAAGCATGTGTAAATTTTCCATTCCTCTTAATTTTGAAGAAAGAAAATGTCACAATCCCCACAGTAGCAATAATTTTATGTATAGTTCTTGGTAACCAGAAGAACAAAGCTTAGCTGGGCACAGGACTATGTAGGCAGGTACCTAGAAGAAGTGTTAGCCATGCTGGGTGCCACATCTTGACACTCTACTGGGGACAGTGGAGTTCATGTATCTTAGGATACTCCTTCACTGAAACCTTAGAAGCAACTAGCGGGCAGTGTGGCACAGGAATCGCTGTTCCACTGGTACTACTGGCAATCCAGAGCTTGGAATGTACTTATTAACCTTGTTTTCAGCAAGGTGGATAAATTACATTCTCCTGCATCTCCATTTCTCTGTAACTTTAGCAAGGCCTTCGTTAATATTTGTTGGACTTCTCTGCATCTGACTCTATCAGTGGTCTAGACAACAAGGAGTATTGGAACAGATGTTTTTCTAGTGAGCTATTCTTAATATTAGTAGAATGTCTAACTCTGTGCAAGGCAGGACTTCATCTGAAGTGGCTCTGAACCTGAAAGAAACTGTGCTAAACCAAGCTTTAAACAACTCAGAGCTCCTACCATGCTTAGGCTGATGACGTTCCTTGCACTTTAAGAAGCCTCTGAGCCTCGCAAACAGAAGTTTTACATGTAATAGTTTGGATACTAACAGCCTTGATTCATTTCCCTCAGGTTTATATCACTGTTCCATCACGGCGTGGTTATAGTGCAAGAAGGTGCCTTGGAAGCTTGGAGAATAGTAAATGCAGACCTGGCTTTGCTCAGCAGAACTTGTTCAGGGCTTTACAAGAAAGTTTCAGACAAACCCATCCGACAAAAGTTGGTTTAAAAAAAACCAACCCACAAAAGCCCCAAAGCCCAAGTGCCTTCTTTGAGGAATGTAAAAAAACACATCCTGGAGATCCTCTTAACTGGGATACAGTCAGCCTTTGGGTGATGTAAGAGGGAATTTGCCCTCACTTAATGTTCACTCTGTGTAAAGTTTGCTGTTATGTCCCAGGTTACTGGGAGCTCTTTAAATCAAGGCAGTAAGAGAGGGAACTGTGAGCTTTACTGATTGTATCTACACAGCAGGGGGCTGAAAAATACCTCCCTTTACATGCGGGTGGGTTCCATGTAAAACGCAAGGAGGATTCCCCTGAGACACATTTCTTCCAAAGTCCCACTTAGAAAGTTGGAGAAGGATTCCCAGGACATTGTGTGCTGCAGGTTCTAAAACAGCTCTGGGTAAGAGAGACATCCACAAGGGGTTTCCTGCAGGCCCTAGAGCTTGAAAAGGCTCAGATTTCCATAAATCCTTTTGTGAACCCAGAGGCAAGATTTGGGTGTAATATGCCGAGTTTGTGCCACTTTGCCTGGCCTAAATCTGGAACTGGGTGCCCATTCTGAGGGAAAAGAGCAAAGAAGATAATTTTTCTAGACTATATATATTCAATGCCCACATCTTTCCCATATGGTCCTGTTCTCATGCATGCAAGTCTGGTCTCTGTGGCACAGGGATGAACACACAAAGCTAAGGGTCTGCCTCTAGTTTGTTGGTTTTGGATTCTTGTGCATCCCTCTGTTTGATTTGGACATACCTGGAATCACAGAGGGTAAGTCTGAGTTTCTCTGCAAGCCTCATTTTCTTCTCATCTGTAAAACTGGAGAGATAATTTCTGCCTTACAGGCATGTAAATGTTAATAGCTTAGTCCCCAGTTCAGCAAAGCACTTGAGCACATTCTGATGGAGTAAATGGGTTTTTAATTCTGTGATTACATTGTTTGGTGAGCTACAGCCACAAGAAAACACTTGGAGATCATTGGAATTAGAGGTGTTCAAGAACTCTGAGATGTCATTATCAATATTCTGCAGTAAATAAACTGTGGTGATGGTTTCCTACTACCTCCAATGAGTAATAGATGGGGTTTGGATCATCTTAAGCATATATAGCCTGAGGTGCTGGGCAGTAATGGTCTGGCTGACTGGTTTTGGTTGGTTTGGTTGTTTTCAATGCAATAACTTGGTGGCTTAATGCACTTTTCCTGGACTTTGGAAATGCAATTTCAGTTCTTTTCTTAGATCTGTGTGCCTGCCAGAGAATGGATGTTAGTTTAGGTTTAGGAATTCTTAAGCTATCCTGTTACAGATTCTGTATTTTGCATAAATAATGTTATAATAGAAATAATAGCTGTAAATGGCCAAACACTGAGCTTGGAGAATTACACTAGCCAAGCTCTTTGTCTCAGTGGCTAAAGTACTCTGTTCTGCAACTGTAATGTCCATAACTGCCTTGTTTCTAACAGCAGAGCTGCCAGATGCAGAGGAGGAGAGTTGTAGGGAAGAGCACACACAGAGGAAGAACACAAGAGCTCCCTAGAAAAGGAAGGAGGAGGCTGCAAAGGAAACCGTAGTGCCTCGGCAGCTTGTTTCTATCACCTCCGAGAGCTGATTGCATGCGTATCACACACAGCACAGAGCTCGCTTGTCTAGACAATTGTCTAATTGTCTTTCCTCAGTAAGTAGCAGCCCTGGTGACATTCCAGACCTTGACCTCTGCCCTGTCCAGCGCCAAAAAAGTGCCGTTAGGAATCATGTAACACTGGGTATTAAAGATTGTTGGAAAAGGCCATGGGGTCAGCCTACTGTGGAGTTTTAGCAACAATGCTGAATATAGCCGACTCTCAATCCTTCCTCCCTTCCTCTGGAGACCTGGGCTTATTGCAGGAGAGTGTTAGTATGATTCCTGTGCTTTAACTGAAAGATGAGGCTGTGCTAGAACCACTTGGGGCTGTGCTGGGAAGGAAGAATGTATGAAGTCTGAGATTGCTGATGCGTACTTATCCTTCTCTTTATAAAGAACTTTCTTCCTTGGCCAAGAAATGGGCTTCTGAATATTCTAGTTGGATGCCGTGGTTTGGGATGTCAGAGAATAAGTCTGTAAAGAGACTGCAAGCTGGAGCAACAGGGTTGTATGTATTGTAGCACTATAAATAACAACAGTGGCTGTGGTTGAGGGGTTTAAGCGATGGGAATCCGAGTGCCAGTGCTGCTGAAAACCTGTACAAACCTGCTGAGGACAGGGAGAGGGAAATGGCTAAAGAAGTTTGTGATTGCACTGGAAATTATCTGGGCTTTCAGCAAATCTTCTGTATTCAACTCCCTTCTCTCCAGAAGGGTCCCTCTGTGTAACCTATCCTGTATGAGACTCCTCATGCTATTGCTGCAAACCCCTGCCTTCTGCCCATCCTGCTCCACACAGCTGCCATTGGAAATGTGGTTTCTTGCACCTTGGAAGATGAGGCACGGAGCTTATAAACTGAGGGTCCAGTTCAGGGAGATAATGAAGCATACTGATAGTTTCAACTAGACCTCACATCAGAGATGTCCTGAAATACATTCTCAAGTTAGACTGAAAATCAGTTGTTTAATAACAGCTATTCTTACTGCATGAGTTTGATTTTCTATTTAGCATTCAAGTTAAGCCTTGTAAAGAGTGAGAAATGAGTGAGTTTGGGTTTTTAAATCAAGTAAATGCATAGAAATTCTTAGTGAATTCTCCAACTGGTGTAAACAGGGAGAACTCTTAAAATCAATGGAGCTATGCCAGTCTCCATCAGTTAAAGATCTGCCTTTCTATTCCCAGGCATGTTAAAGGTGTTACAGCGCAAATGACTGCAAAAATTCGTGCTGAAAGGTTTCAGGCTCCAAGGCAGATCAGGTATCTGGTCCAGGGAGGGCACATCCATTGCTGCAGAAGGAAATAAGGGAGAGAATATTGTAAAGTGTTAACTGATATTCTTAGAAGCTTTATAATGACAGGTCACATTCCCAAGGACTATAAAGTGGCAAAACTAACAGCGATTATTCAAGCGGGGCGAAAAGATCCAGCAGCAATTACAGTTTAACACTGGGTGTGGGGAAAATATCAGAAAGCATTTTATGGGGTTTGGGGAGTGAACAGCTTGAAAAGCATAATTTGGTTAGAGATGGCCAACATGGGGTTTTGATGTGGGTTTTAACTAACTTAGGATTCTTGGAAGGTATTGCTGCCATGGGAGGTATGGATCTTGACTGGATGGCATGCACTTGTGCTCTGGTTTTGAAGTGGCAAACTGGGATGCAACTATGGAGCTCCTCTTCGTTTCATTGAACTGTGCTGCTGAACCTGTTTGAAACGTGTTTAAATGAGGGGAATGATGAACTCTCTTAGGCAGGGGTTGAAAGCCAGATTTTATTTGAAGAAGTGAAATGAAGTGTGTGTTTTCTTCCTGAAAACCTTAAAGACTGTCGCATGGGTGGGGAAAGAATGGAAATTGGGCAAGCTGGACTCCCATGCCAAGCTCTGTCAGCTCGGGGAAGCTACTTCAGGGAAGGCTCTCTTAAATGAGCTTTTCTAGGTGTCTAACTGCAATTCAGCTGCTTTCTTGAGGTCAGACATAGACCAGAGCAGTATAGCTGTAGCAGCGGCTCTTTGCCTGGGCACATGAATCCCGTTTGCTTGAATAAGTCTGAAAATAAAATGCTGATGTCCTCTGTGTTGCCTTTTAAAATCGCAGGCTGCAGCTCAGGGAATGGCTCTCTTGGGTTTCCCCCTTGCCTTGGCCACTGAGCCCACGAATCTGGCCACCTCTTTCTTCTGCATTCCTCTTACTTCTCAGACCTTCTCTGTAATCCGCATGGGGGTGGGACAGCCTCCGGCCGCATCGCATCCAGCAGATAACACAGGTATTCCTGGTCTCAAAGTGCCCAAGGCCCCTTGATGTTACTGGATAAAAAAGACCAATATTAATAATACTAAATATAGCTTTAAACAAAGAAACAGAAGTAGTATTATACCCCTGAACTACCAGAAAGCCGCTTAGGATCTGATACAAGATTTGTCTTTTCAAAGAATATGTTTCAGAAGAGATTTGCTGATGATTTCCAGGGTAAGGCTAAGAGTTAGGGTACCAAACTGTGTCTTAGGCTAAATGATTAACTGGAATTTTGTTTCTTTTCCCAAAGTATCAAGCATCATTACTACAATTGATTTAGCACTTCTTATATTCAGGCTTTTTGGGTATGATGCTTCAAATGTACTTACATGCTTTAGGATTTTAAGTTACGGAGGTGTTCTTGAGAACTTCTCTTTCCAGCATTGTCTTGTGTGTGTATGGGAACTGTTTACATTTTAGCTTATTTTATCTGAAAGTAGAGGATATACTGAGTAAGAAGGTAGAAGTGCCACCCCCTTTAGAAGGGCTTGAGTTTGTCTGAGGCCAGTAAATGGAGCATGTGCAATTAATGCAGTCAAATATAAAATGCTAAATATTGGGGGCAATGCACACAAGTGCGAGTACACTTTCCTAGGGAGGAAAGCGTTTGCTGTTTGGGCAACTCGGCACACAACAGAGTGCTGATTCCTTGGCTTTTCCTGGTGTTTGTAACCGAGGATAGTCTGGTGCAGACAAAATTATTTCCCCTCAGGAAACAGAGGCCAGAGGCCTGCTGTAGTCAAATAGAAGTATTCAGAATTACTAAAGGGCCTGAAATGGTGGAGGTAATAAGAAAAGTGGAACTGAATGCTTGAGGGTCTGGTCTCAGCTGGAGACAGCCACATGGTGCCCCCAAGGGCCAGTGTCTGACCCCCCCATCAGAAATGGCCTCTGGTCTTTTGCTGGCATCCCTCATACCACACTAACACCTCAGTGCAAGAAAAGCTTTCCACTGCTGTTAAATGGGTTATGGACACAGTAATATGGCTCCTGTGTCTACCAGCCAGTAATTAACATCCCGTTAATACCTCTAACATGCAACTCTGCAATTCCAGATTTCCCATTGCAATGTAATGAACGTGTTTCCTGCAATACCAGGGAGCATCCTGCCTATTGTGTGTGGTAAACAGCAGCTGCGTGGCCTGGGGAAGGGTGGGGAATGACAGCCTGTAGGACTTGTCCCACTTCACGAGGTTGTTCCAAGATCAAGGTCTTGAAATTTCAAGTGATGAAAGATGAATCCTAATTCCTGAAAACAAAAGAGCTGGCAAAATGGAGGGAAGGCTGGAGGAGGCACTGGGGAATCAATACAACTGCCATGGACCGATCGCTCCGGTGGGTCAAGTCAGTTAACCTCGTTTTTATACTGTGATCTGTTCACAAGGAATAACAAGCAGTCATCTTCTCACCGGAGTGCCTTATGTTGCTTCAGTGCTAGGTGCCATGTTGGGTGTAGAACTATTAAAGAGCAAATAGGGAAACTGAATTAAGCCTTGGCTCTGTGTCTGTGCGTTCAAACTGCTGTTTGCTGAGCCACAGCTCATCAGCCTGCCCTAGGGTACCTCCAGTGAGAGATGTTCCTTGTGGTTTAAAAGGTCTAATTCTAATGTTTGAAATGCGTTCATGACTTTTAAAACATGTTAATGTTGCCTGGGTAGATTCTAATGTAAGAGTTGTTGCTTGTGTATATTCTACTTCACCTTAAGGTGAGGTCTTTGCCTGGACATGAGGTAGTCAATCCCTACACCAAGGAATTTAATACAAATGGGACAGTTAGAAAGGGACAAAGGGAGACTGAGGTACATGGGCAGGGAACATTATTAGTCTGTCATGTGCAACAGGTCTCTTGGCAGGGGCCAGCAAACAGCTTGGATCCTACACTGGCAGTGTTTTAGACTGTGAGCTATCTACTGGATCAAAAATGTCATTCTTTGTTATACAGAGATCCCCATTTTGGAGGGAATAATTGGAATATTGCAACCAGAATCCACAGACTCTACCTCCTAACTCAAAACTTGTCTTCAGCTCAGCTGGCAACTCTTTGGGGCCAGTGATTGCCTTCTGGTTTTTGTGATTATAAACACCTTAACACAGTGGAGTCATGGGCCATGACTGGCTTCCCTGGGTGCTGCTTCAGTACCAGTAACAACCACGCTCAATTTCCATGTCCTGCAAGGAAATGGTTGGGAAACACTGAGCAACCGTGTGCTTATGTTATTGTAAACCCAGAAATGTTTACTCATTATATTTAAATAGGTTTGGATCATTGTGGATGAAAGTGAAACAAGATATAAGCCTGCAATGACATGCATAAATACATAATTAAGTATATTTCCTTTCCATATGGAGAGGATTAGCTTCCTTGCCTCAGCAGGGAGTTGCTTTATTTGGTGTCTGCTTTGGGTGTCCCTTTCTTTCTGACAGCTTACAGAGGTACTGAAAGGGAATTTCACTCACTGGTTAATGAATGCTGGAGTAAGGACTTTGAGGGCATGTGGAAAAGAATAAGTGATTACCTCAGAAAACAGAAGTTTAGGGACCTTACGGGCTGTCCTATTATCCTGACTTCTCTTTTTGACCCTAAGTGGGCCCTATGGGATGATATTGCCTACCTGACCAAGACTTATTGCTTAGTCATAAACCGAGACAGAGGGAGATGGGTCTAGTAAATGCTGAAGCGTCAGCAAGAGCTCCTGAACTCAGGTTTCATAACTTGAGAAATATTTTATCACCCTGGTAAGCCAAACCTCTGAAAAATCAATGGGACTTGAGAGTTGCCTGTATTGATCTGAAAGGCTGAGTTGTATTGAAATATTCATGGCAGAATGCGTGCGTGTCTGTGGATGTGTGGTTCACGGACTAAGATGTAGGCAGCTTTCAGGCAGTGCAACATCCTCGGTTTTCATTTAAACTAGATGAAGGCTATTAGGTGACTTGCAAAACGTACACTTAAAAGGGAAAGAGCCTTACAGCAGCGTTCTGCCACTTCCAGAAATGCATGCTCATTATTACGGTTTTCCTTAAATGACAAAGTGTTGGGAGGAGGAAGTCAAGGAGTTCTGATAAAATTAGCACCCCATTCTCTTGGGGATCCCTGGGCTTGCTTTGTTTGCAGAGCCAATTTGGACACTGCGTCTTTGATCTCCGCTTTCAGTATTTGAGCAGGCATGTTTAGTATCACTCATTTCACAGGAGATTTGGGATTCAAGTTTCTTCAACAATCTCAAATGCAGTACATTAGAAGGGGAATTGTCTGCCAGTCGTCTTAGAATCTCAATACCCTTGATACTAATTTGAGGTGATGCATTTCACCAGATGTGTCTACCTGAACGATACTTTAAGCCCAAGAGGTTTGTGCTACTGTAGAGTATTAAAGTTGCCTCTTCCCCCCTTTTCCTCCCCTCCTTTTTTCTTCCAAGAGCAATTGAATGAAAAGCATCCATAATCTGCATGTAGGTGTGACACGTTACCAATAGCTGGAAGGAAGAGCGTGTGTCAGGCAGGATTTGTTCAAAGGGTGGAATAGAACCAAGAAGAAAACCACTGTCAATAAGGCTTCAAGAAACTGATGCTTACATAGAGGCAGACGGATGAATATATTTACCCAAACTCCAATCTGCCTTCTTACTTCTTCTCTGCAGTACCTTGGTCACTTCTAGGGTGTAGGTTCTAGCATCTGCTGATCCCACGGGTTCCACTGGGCTTTGGGCAAATCCCATGGGGATTGACTCCTCAAGGCATTCAGGAGTTCAAGTGCATTGGTTTTCAGGGGTATTTTAGTGCATCAGAGCAGTTTCTGTAAAACCACAGCAAGAAATGGCACAGCACTGCCCTGCCTTGCTGTGGGGGTCCAACCGATCCAACTGGGATACGCAGTGGCTCTGGGCAGGGAAGTTCTGCAGTCAGCTCTGTAGTTATGGATGTGCAGGGAAAGGCTGAGCGGAGAAAGGGGAAATGGGAAAAAGGCAAGACAACAATTATTCTTGGAGAAAAAATATTGGCTGTGCAGGCTGCCGCTGGGCTGGGAATACTGTGCTGGGAACAGGCACCTCCGTCATCTTTACAGCAAGGCATGGGATGCAGGGTATGGAGTCCGGATCTCAACCAAAAGGGAAAATAAGAGCAATTAGAACTGATTTAATTCTTAACTCTCCATCATGTATAAATTCACCCATGGTTAAAAATAGCCCTATGAAATAAACCCAAGCACCCTCAAGAGGCATTACTTCAGTCAGTGGCTCAAACTAAGCAGAAAACCAGGCTTTGTGTGTCTGAGGTTTGCTGCTATTGCTGAAGAGAAAGGAAGCAGCTCATTCCCTCAGCCCATGGTCCAGGGAGTGGACTATGAATGGTGTTGGTTTAGGACTGGTATTATCAGAAGCTCATTTCTATCCATGCCACTGGTACAGAGATTCCCTGCAGTAAGTAAAATGAAAGGAGGGATAAACCCATTCTTGCCATTTTCTTTATTTCCATCCCTCAGTGACAAAGTAAACGGAATGCTTAAGCAACTGACATCAAAGATTGGAGTTCTCTGATGCTAAAAAGCCCATTAATCACAATTTTAAAGTGTTCTTTAATTACCCTGTAATTAAATGACATGCACAGAGCAGGAGGAAAAACTGTTACTTTGAGTTGCCCGTGCTTGTTTGTGCTTCTGAGCTCACCAGAAACCCTTGTTGATCCCTCTTGCTTCTGCTGCCTCATTCATTCTACCCCAGCTATGGTCTGTTGTTAGCTGTGCTGAGCGTGCACTGAGGCAGGGAGAACAGGCCTGGCTCCTGAGCTGGCTTCTGGAGGATATCATGGCAATGGAAACCTCAATTTGTGTGAGGGTGAGGTGGCTGTGGGAAACACAACTCATCTGGGGTCGAAGGCCATGTTGGTGCTGAAGCCTTTTGTTTTGTGTGGTGTTTACGCTGCAGGGACCATTCCATGCTGCAACTCTGATGGGCACCATGGTGCTTCAGAACGTGGGTCAGTGTTGCGTCCTGGGAGAGCAGAACCTTGAATCCCTCTGTCAAAGTGGGAGATGAAGAACCAGTAGATGGGGCTCATGATTACTGGTGGGACCAGTGCAGCTTCTTCCCATCTCCTTGTGTCTCCCACCGTGGAAAATGGCCTCTTGATACAAGAGAGAAACACAAGACCCCAAAATGGTTTTGGTTGACGCTTTAAGGGATGGGAGCTGTCAAAACAAGATAGCTGTGATGAAGGAGACACCCTCCTCCTCCTCTGACACCATGAGATGGGAGTTCAGGGTCGTGGTGGCTCAGGAGCACCTGGAAATACAAAGCAAACCTAAAGGACAACAAAATCCTGGCCCTTCCCATAGTGTTTGATAAAGCTTTCCATGTCCTTCAAACCCTCTGCAAGCGTTTAATAGTTGAGGTTATTCATAAAGCTGGGAACATCAACTGCCTGTGCAGAAGGGGACTCCACAGCTGCCAGCCCTGTCCCTTTGGGCACTGTGAATGACTCCCTCTCCTGCAGGAGGGGAATGTCTGGAGCTGCAGGTGGGGGGGCCACAGTCCATCCCCTGCACGCCGCTGCTCCGGGCTGGAATGTTTTGGGGTTGAATTCGCAGCCATTGTGAAGCTCAGCCAAGTGGGTAACGTTGTGAGTTGATCTGTTTTCAAACCCAGGCAGTTGTTAATGAAACAGTTGCTGTTTTGTTGACAGAACATTAATTACTTGATCTTAGGACTTTGTAATTGCACAGGCCCCCTCTGTATACAGCACTAATTACATTAGCAATTATATGGCATTTTAAAGACAAAGAACTGACTACAGCTATTGCAGTGTCATAGGGACCCTGCTGGTAAACTTCAAACCGGTTCCTGCAGTCTCAGGGAAGTCCTGATCCACCCAAAACTGTGGAACCAGTCTTGAGAAGAGCAGGGGAGCCCGAATTTCTCACCAAGGTTAGTTATGTTCTCAAGACTGATCTGAAGTGTTTTTGGAAGCCTGTTTGCTTGCACATAGGGAGGCTCCTTGATTCTGACAAAGAGCTGTAACCCCTTAACTGAAACAAGCAGCACCCTCACAGCAGCATGTTACTTTGGTTACCGCTGCCATGTCTGTGTCCCATTCCCCCTCCCCATGCTTTCTGCCTTCTGGTGCAACTGGATCATGTTAACCTGAAACATGGCTGTAAGGTCTTTGGGTCAGGAAGTGTTTCCATCACTTGTTTAGATGTTGCCCTCCATGCTGGGTGCTGACTGTGAAGCCTTCACAGTGTAAGTAAAGTGATATGTGCACGCTTGGGTGCTGTGCTGGGAGGAATGCGAACATAAAAGACATCCAGTGCTTGTATTATTTTCTTTACCATTTATTTTGTAGCTGTGCTTCTGGTTTTCAGCCCGGAGGGGAAAGTAATTATATGGCCAGGTCTATAGATAGCATAAATTGGTGCACCTTCACTGAGTGGGGCTGACAATAGCTGAGGATCCGGCCCGTGTCTTGTCAGGTTCTGAGCTTGTAAACAGGGTGAGATGGTATTATTACCACCAGACAATCTCTGCTTGCGTGAGCTATTTATTCCCCCGTTCTTCTCTCCCCTCCCTTTTCGCTGCTCCTCAAGGGCTGTTGCTATCAGCATGTCTGACCAATTCTACCCATTCGCGTTCACAACAACCTTGCGTTGTGTAAGGTGGGTTTGAAGCTGTTGCTGATTTCAATGGTGGCAAGATCAGAGCTTTCACCTCCTCATTGCACACCTGGTTACTGACTTATATTTAGAACTACGTGACCACAGCCTGTGTCCATGCTGGATTGAGCTTGAGAGTACAGACAGGGATTAATGGGGATGAGTTTCCCTGAGTACACTATAGGTCTATATGCTATAGACCTCACAGAAGACCAATGAAAACTGCATGTTCCACCCATGTCCCCCTGGAAAAGGAGCTGGTGGCCAGGTTTGTGTTCTGACACTCCCATGTCTTTTCCTGTTATTGCCATAAATTTGCCCTAATGCCAGGGAAGCAGGACAGCAGAGCATAGGATTCCAGACTGGTTTGTGTTGGAAGGGACCTTAAAGCTCCTCCAGCTCCAACCCCTGCCACAGGCAGGGACACCTTCCACTAGAGCAGGGTGCTCCAAGCCCCTGTGTCCAACCTGGCCTTGAACACTGCAGGGATGGGGCAGCCACAGCTTCTCTGGGCACCCTGTGCCAGCGCCTCAGCACCCTCCCAGGGAAGAGCTTCTGCCTTAAGAGCTCATCTCCTTTCCCCCTGCTCCTCACAGTGCCTCATGGGACAGGGTTGTGGCACCTTCTGCGGCAGGAGGGAAGTGTTGAGTTCCCATTCCCCTTACCCACACTCTGTTTGCTCAGCAGGGTCTGCAGCCACCAGCAGCTAATCCAGTCCTGTGAGCAGAGTCAGTGAGACATCCCGGAGCGATTAAAGCTTCGGATCTTTGCACCTCAGCAGCTGTGTGTTGTCACTAAGAGAAATACTTCCACTGCTCTGGCAAGTGCCTCGCTGCCCGGGTAAGTGGCTGTTGTTTCACTAGTTATTGGAGTGAAATTCAAGTACTTACAAAACAACCATCTAGGGGAGACCTGCAAAGGCAGAAAGCAGGGTGGGAGGGCAACCAGCTGTAGAAGACTAACAAACAAGGGAGGTTTCCCAACAGGACACTGCAGTTATCCCACTGTTTGACTCCTTCCCTCCCCTAAAGGACTAAACTCTCACAGAGGTGTTGGCCACTTCATTAATCAGGTGTAGGAAAGGCCAGGTCAGAAGAGACTGTTACTGACTTGGCCCGGGAGCAGCACAGTCTTGTTCTGGCTCTACCAAACTGGGGGGGGACACTTCCACATGGAGGTTTGGTTTGAAAACCAGTCATGTAGTGTATAGAACCATAGAAACAACGGGGTTGGAAAAGACCTTTAAGATGAAGTTAAGTCCGACCCTTACCCCAGGCCTGCCAAGTCCGCCACTAAACCATGTCGCTAAACAACCCTTTTGTAAGGTGTTATTGCTTAACGAGACACAAAGATGATCACGAATAAAGCCCCTGGAATGCTCTTAAATTGAGAGAATTCCCCCTTGTTTACAGTACAAAAATTTTATTTCTGTTGGGATAAGTTCAAGTTTCCAGCGGAAGTAGAACATTTTCATTTTACAAACAGGAGAGGCTTCCATAAGGAGGACCATTAGAAAGAGTAAACCAAAAAAAGCTGTCTTTACAAAAGCTCTGTGCATAGCAACTTCAGACCGTGGAGAACCGACAAAGCAAAACCCCAACAGAACGACCAGCCAACCCCAAAACTATCCAGGAGGGGAAAAATGGTCTTTCAAAACCGTGCGTATTGGAGGTGTGCAAAGGAAGAGGGAGGGTAAGATGCGATACCAAGACAAATAATGAAACCGAACATACTCTTCCAAAGGGAGGATGGAATTTGTAGTTACCTATCGCAATGCTTTCATTTCTCCAGTGGCGAAAAGGAAAGCTGTTAGGAAATATTGAACAGCAATAACTAATAGAGGACAGATTTGCTTATTACACTTGAAGAAAACCCTTACACATCGATTTTTACATTACTTTTCCTTTTTGTTGGGTGCTTTGCCACTTCCAAAGTCCTTCTTCCATGGTCAAGGATTTCTGATTGTAGTTATTTACACACAGTTTTCTATGTAAAGCTACCAGGAAGTTCTACACTCAGCTTGGGTACGGTGATTTCCATGCATGAGCCAAATTCATGTTCTAAATCATTGCTGTGTTGAATGGTTTTCATGTGGCTTGGGTCAAACCAAAGCTCTTTCCCACATTTACCCAGGCAGACACAGTGGTTTCTCTTCCTGTACTCGACGTAGCTTTCTGGGGAGGTTTCCTCTTGTGTTTGGGCACATGATTCCCCCACCTGAGCAACTGGATGGAGCCAAAAGAAGCAACTCTAGTGTGAAGGGGATGTTGAGCAGTTCAGAACCATCCCTTTCCTGTTGGGTTTACCCTTAATCTCCCCAAGACACCAGTGAGCTTTGCTAAGGGCCTGTGCTCACTAAGCAATGGGAAGAAAGAAGGTGGACAATTATGAGAATGGCTTTTTCCAGGCAATGCTCCATTTGTTGAATTTAAAACCTTCCTGACTGAGATTCTGAAATGCAAATCTTGCTAAAAGCTGCAGGAGGATTTAAGGGAGCACCTGCCGCTCTCCAGCACGGGATCCAGAAATTCCTACCTGGAATATTTGCTGGGCATAGAATTTTGAGTATAAGAAGAGAAATAACACTTCAGAAGTGGCCTGTACAGAGCAGGGGGTGAGATCCACCCTCCTGATGCTTTGGAGCTGTTTGGGGTTTTCTAGTAGGTCAGAAGGGGAGGGAGGGAGCCGAGACTTCACAAATGAACCTGGTCTATCAGGAGGTTGTTTGGAAATCTGGACTCAGTGTAGCATTGACTGGCATTTATGGAAGTTTCACTCCTAACTCTGGTAATCCTGAACCTGGTTTTTTACCTGTGTGCGTGCAGAACTCCAGACGTGTCTCTGGACATCCCACTCGGCCTGGCTGGGACATCACCACCTGGGAATGCGTGGAAAACTTTCCTTGGTGTTCTTTTATGTCTTGCTCTGAATGGCAATGCCCAGGTTAGCACGTGACCTTGCAGCCACAGTTAACGGTGAGTTACTTTATTTCACCTGCTCTGGAATGCAGATGCTTTCAGTAGCCTGACTGTAAGGCCCTGACTTAACCATATTCATGCTTCTCAAAAGCACATTATTCCCACCACATCTCTGTTTGAAGTTGCTTCTAATTGGCTTTTTGCTGATAGGACAAATTGGGCCTTGAGTTTTAGAAGACAGAAATCCCCTCCACCTTTTAGAAACTAATTCAGTAGCATTGAAGAGGCACCTAACGAAGCCCTGGCCAGGGCCTCACGGTGGGGTCAGGATGACAGGAGGGACCCAGTTCCACTGTCTCCCCAGTCTGTGCCAAGTTCTGGTTAAGAAGCACCCTGTACATCTTCACATATGTTAAATACATTCTTCTTATGAGCTGAACCATGCCTCCATGGTGAAAATGGAGATGCTCTACTCGAGGGGCTGATGTTACACATTGGCACAACGCATGCCTGCACCCAAGTCCTGTCCATGCCATGTGGGTTTGTGGGTCCCATCCCACCCCCCAGCATCTTGTCACTTATCTCTGTGGCCAGATGTGAACCACAGGTCTAGAGAGGAGCTTCCTACTCTACTGCTACTCCAAGCAGGCTCCAGATCACCTCAGCCTTGTCCCCACTCTTCACCATCCCAGGTCCAGCACTGACCATTATTTCCCCCACATCAGGATCACCAGGAATACTGTTTTACTTACCCATCGATAAAACTACTGGGCACATGGACAAGGACAGTTTCAGGGGCCATATATGAAGGGTTTATTTATTAACATAAAGATGTTACCATAGGAACAACTATTCATGCAGGTAGGAATTGTGTCTCTTTTAGTGGGGTTTAAGTTGTGTGCCTAATTATTTTTCCTTTAAAAACATCTTTCCAGCAATCAAATTCTCTCAGTGGTCTCTGGTTTAGTCAGGTAACAAGTGATGGGGTTTTAACAGCCTTGTTCTCACCTTCCAATTTCAGGAGAGAAAGAGAACAAAACTGTTTCGTTTTACTCTTAAATGCATAAAAATTCAAAGCAATCGATTACTTCTATGAACTTCAATATATAAATGGAAAATACTTACCATTTGTAATGACTCAGGATAAAAGTGCATAAATTATTCCAATACATATTTACCCTTATAAATGCACCCTTAATATGGAGTATAACTGAACTTAAGGTGTTCTAACTACATGGAAGAACAGGATGTTGCAGAACCCTCTCCCTCATACATTGAATCTATAAAACACACTCAGTACCTCATGACAAATCTGATCCATTCAGATCCCTCTGGGCCATTCCTTTGCCAGGAGGGTCTTCGAGGCTTAGCAGTTAATCTTAGTACCTGAATATCTGAATTGAAACCAAAACTGGAAGGGGGGAAGAACGAGAAGGATGCAAATTCATACATGAACCAGCAACCTGGAGACCACAAGGGACGTAAAAGTTCCTGATGGTTTTGTTAATCAGAAGGAATTCTGTACATCCTTGCACATGGAGTCAGTCGGAGGGACCAGGGAGGAGCAATCGCAGCGGTAATAATATATCTCAAACTTATCACTACATTTTTGCATCATTTTTCTTCATTGTACAACTGGAGGAAAAAAAAATCCAAAAGAGGGTTTAATTTCTACCTCTACATACAATAAGTTACAAGTTTATTTATTTAAATAATTGTAAAACATCTTACATTTTTTAAAGAGGTTAAACTATGAGCAAATACACACATACACCAAAGTTCCATCATTCACGGCAGTTTGTCCTAGAAATTCCTTCATGCTGGTACCCTGTTTTGTTGAATTGTTTTTTTCTGCATAAACTAAATCGATATCTGAAAGGCTCCGTAGAAAATAGAAACTTCAACTTTTTTCCCCTACAAAGTAAAACAAATTGTATCCAAAATATCAAGCTTGAATCATTTGCCAATTTCTTTCTCCTTTTCATAGTTTACAAATCTCAGGAAGGTTTCACGTCTGTCAGGAAAAGACTTTGCGTTTCGGATTCCCTTCGGGCAACTGTTGTTCATCCCGGCTCGTGGCTGATGCTTCCTTCACAATGTTTTAGGAGTTGACGTGGTTGTGTCACAAATATGAAACGGGTAAAAGATGCAACTTCTGTCTTGTCCAGTCCATAAAAAATGTTCCTTTTTTTTCTCTCCTGGGCCTGGCTTTCCCCCAAAAAAGAGCTTGTAGTGCTATTATTTTCTTGTAGTGGTCCATCACAATAAGTAGTTTTGTGCTGTAAAAGAAAAATGAAAACAAAAAAGAGGAAAAAAGGGAAGAGGGAGAGGAGCAAAACCGCCTCTTCCTTACATCGGGGGAACGACAAGGCCAGTCATGGCTGAAAGAGAAAAGTGACAACGATGAAAGGAACAAAATACACTCGAGCCCTTCAGTTGATAAATGGATGAATCAATTCAACCCTCAGCAGGTGAATTGCTGGAAATGTGAGCCCATTTTTGGGTGCTCATCTCCTGAGGGATCCATGGAGATGGACATTGCTCAGAACCACCCTCAGAACTTCAGACTTCCCGCGCTATCCCGGATTGAACGCTCCAAACCATTCCTCAGGACCCTGCTCAATTCTGGGCTTCACTTCCCACAAAGCCTGTGTGCAGAAGGGTCATGTTGGGAGGGAGGGAAGATGAGAAAGCGAGCGGGAATCAGCCCACATGCTGCTCATGGGGCCTCACCAGGGAATTGCAGGTCCCCATTCCTGGGACAGTGACCAGAGCTGGGTTTGTTAATCCCCTTCCAGTGGCACTAACGGAGCAGCCTGTTTCTCGCTGTGTTCACCCCATGTCTGCCCCACTGCAGTTCTTCCCTGGCACATTCCCAGAACACTGGGTTTATGGAAATTATTTATTAGTCACTCTCCCTGCCTCTGATTGCAGCTGGATCCTTCATCACTGACACCAGCAACATTGGAATCTGCCTGGAACTGGTGCTGTTCCCAGAGGTTCTGAGGGGTAAGTGAAGTTTATATGTATTTATATAACAAATGAGTGAGTCATCTTTTCAAAGGGGCCTTGACACAGTGCAAGGTCCTAATCCTGCACAGATTTATGTGCCCTGAAATTTGTGGGATTACTCATGTGTTTAAAGCCCTGTCCTGTGGGAATTGATTTCACCCTTGTGTTTGTGGTGGTTAAAAAAGTGCTTGGGGCAAGCTCCTCCGCTAACACGACTCTTTTATTGGAGCTGTGGTTTTAAACAACGGGGGCCGTGGGCTGGGATTTAATACAATGGGAAAAGAAATATTGTCATAGTTTGTGAGGGCTGGAGTCCCGGCCAGTTCTGGCAGATCCCTGAAAGAGAAAGTGAAACCGAAGCACCTTCAGTCAAGCACTGACTTCTGCTTGCTTAGGAATCTCCTGCTGATTTTCAAAGGTATTTCCAAGCAGGTAATTTACCTGACCCTAACTTCAGCAGGTAAAGATCTGGCTGCCTGGTTTAGGGGGTGCATTAGGAGAAGAGAGATTTTCTGCTAACACCAAGGAGCAAGCTCCTCCTCCCCAAGCTAAACCATGACCCTAAGGGTCATCCTGGCACTGGAGCCTTCTTCCTGTCTGTTAACCACAAGCCTCCCTTTCTGTTTGCTAGGAAAGCAAACTCGGCTTAAGTCTTGGATTGATGCCCTTGTCTGTATTCCACATGGCTGGAAGCAGAGGTTAGTGTCCCCCCATAGGCAGGTATCCCGTGTGTATCTGTGTGTGCTCTGCCTCATCTGAGTCAGGCAAAATCATCCGGGTGTGCTTGAAGGATTGAAACAGTGGCTCTGGGGTAACCTGGCTGGTCCTTTGCTTACAGCAAACACAGGAGCACTCCCAGAGGTGATGCCTGCGGCCACCTTCCCTTCTGGAACAGCCGGAGTCAGACTGTCTGTGGGCAATCAGATTGGCTGTGCAGAGGCAGCAGACCCTGGTACTGGGAACATGGATTAATTGCAGCCAGGCAGGGGCTGTTCCTGAGGGGAACAGCACATGTTGGCACAAATGCTTTTTCTGATACTCTTGTTAACAGCATTATTTTCATTTCTTTTAAGCAAGGAAAACCTTTTCCAGCAGCTCAAAGCAAAGATCAAGCCTGAGTTTGTGCCATATCCCTCGTAGAGACATCATTTTGGGAAGTTCCGTACAAGTAATGAAAGTACATTTTTACTGTATAACTGGAATATTCTGTTCTGCAGCAGTCCTGGACTCAGGCTAGTGACAGCAACAGCAGCACTGCCTCTGCAAGCAGGAGTGTGTGTTACTACCCCTGTAGGGGGTTCTGGTGACCCCTTTTTTTCCCCTCTCTTCCTCCTCCTGGGCAAACAGCAGGTCCCTGCTTTCCCCTCCTTGCTTTCCTCTCCTTATTTTAGCTCTCCCAGCCCAATTCTGGTTTTTTCCCTCCAGGCTGCAAGTGCTCCGGAGCAGACCCTGCTCAGAAGTTGTAGGGATGGAACCTGCCACTGGGCCAATTCAGGTAAAACTCTACCCTGTCACAGAAAGGACAAGCAAAGGGTAATTGTTTCACTGTCATTTCATCCTAAGGTTGCAACTTCACCTCCTTCTGCAACAAAGAACAAGGAGGGTGAGGAATATTGCCTGGAATTCTCACCTGGTTTTCCCCAGCTCATCTGAGCAGCTTTGCTCCATGGTTCTCTCTCTTTTTACATACCCTCATCTGTCCATTTCCACCCCACCTCCACTCCCCTTTGGGGCTGCACTGTCAAAAGCCTATTCCCAGCCTGTATCGCTTTTTATTGAATGTTTGTGAGGTTTGGATTAAGGTCTTACACTGCTAGCAAAGCTGTAATTATTTTTGCCTGTATTACTATATATTGAATCGATGTAACTTTTCAATAAAGGTGGTTCAATGCAGGACACTCCCTGATGAGTTGGGAATATAGAAACCACAGTCATTATCCCAGAGGGTCTTTTTTTTCCTCTTGGAGGGAAATGGAAAAAGAATTAGAGATGAGCCTTATTGTATTAACCTTGACAGCTTGCAATTATCAACTGAAACACTTCATTAAAATTGTCACAGGGTTGGAGAATTTTTTTATAAATAAATAATCCAACGTGGATAGTACCCAGATGCTCTGGTGATGGGCACCTTTAATGGCTGTAATTAATAACCATCACAGGCCTGGTGTTTACAAGTAGCCCCGAAAACTGCTGCCTTGCTTTGTAGCGGAAAAGAACTCTGCAATTCGAAGAGCAGCTTGGTAAGGACTGGCCACATGTGTGCGCATGCCTATCTAGTTCTTCAGTGCTTTGTTGGTGCCTAAATACTGACCTGGTTTAAAACTATGCTTTCTGGAGGAGAAAGAGGGGTGCTGCGCATTTACAGTCACTGTCACATCAAAAGCATTGCTTTCTCATTTGTTTCTCCCCTCTTGGCACTAGGTTTCCAGCAAACTCCAGTCTTGCAGTTCCACAGCTCTTTGAAGAGGTGAACAAAGTGCTCCAGTGGTGCTACTCTGAGCATCTTAACTGAATGTTCCTACCCTGCAACACATCTCCACGTGTGAGCTGGCTGTAGGTAAAGGGAGGGTTGCACTTTGCAAGCTGCCAAGCTGCCAGTTGGTCTAATAAAAGCTGCAGCTTCTACCCACAGACTTCACCGTCCTGCTGAATCCCAGCACCGCGACCACTAGAAAATGTGCAGACTTACTGTCAATATGAAGACCACACAGACATTTATTTAGTATCATCATTCATTATTAAGTAACTAAGGAAGGGAAAATGATAAAGAAAGGATTTCCAGAGGAAAACCCAGCTGGCCTTCATGGAGCAGAAAACCAGCAGTGGCTCTGCTGAAGGGCACCATCATCCTTTATACTGGAATGAAAGTGACCTGAATTCCAGCTCCTGTGCAGGATGGTTCCAACTGAGACACTAAAAAGTAGCCAAAAGCTTTGAGTTTTTCCTACAGAATTTATTTCTTTCCTCCAAGAAATTAACTTTTTTTTTTGCAGCAATGTTTCTGTATCCAGATTGAAGATTGGCGTTCATCCGCTCACCGTGTCTAACCACAAGCAGGTAAGATATTTATGAACAGTGGGTTTGTCTCTCTTAGGTAACAAGCAGGTTAAGCCATATTTTATGTAAGATGTTTTTAAACAATCCAGATAAAACCATTGATAGCTCAGAGGTGGAGAAGTCAACTTGCTCTCACCTGTAGAGTTGTGTTGATGTAGTTACTGCCTCACCATGGTGCTAAGCTGTGTAGGCACTACAGGCTGCCTCAGCAACCACTGTGATTTAGTTCAAGCTAATTAGGAACACCCTTAAAATCAAAATACATGTTTGCAGTGTCACACATGCATTAGTTTAATTACCCAAGCACACAGGAATGTAAAGCCACTCTGCAATTAGCTGTTCTTCCAATCAGACTAGGAAGCAGCTAAGTTTTCACCTCCAAGACATCAACAGTGAATCTTGCCCAATATCCTCCTTTTTTGGGGGGTATACCCAAGTCCTGAGTATTTTCTTCCATTAAAAAAGGCAGATTTTTGGGGTTTTTCCCATTAAAAACAGAGCTCTTGTCTAGCTCAAATAGCTCTGTGACATATGAAGGGCTACTAAACTTAACAGCCCATCAAGTGAAAAATAAGTAATTAATAGTAACAGGAGATATTTTTGTTCAGTTAAGTGTTAGCAAGAAGATTTAAATAGCTCTTAAGGTTTTTATTTTGGAGCAGGCTGTGCTGCTAACATCTCTGCCAATAAACTGGGGAGAAAACTGTACTTGATCTTCCACTAGATTGGATTTAATCAGATGGCAGATACATATTTCTTGTATCTATTGACATCATGTACACAGCATTTGCTGCCTTTGAAATAATTAAATCACTGTCTTGGCTCTGGAACCATTCTGATTCAGGCAGAAGCATATTGCTTGGACACTCCTAGCATGGAAGTGGCCCTGTTATTTTTACCTGGTTAGAATCTCTGGTAAGAGTTATTTTAAGGGTTAAGAGTATATTTATCTGTTGAGTGGAGCTGGGCCCAACACAGAGCAGCAGATCAGGCTCTGCACTGGTACCACTCAGGAAGCATTGTGTTGTGTGAGCAAGCCAGGTCATGGGAATCCCACCCCTTCCAAACTTTTCACAGCAACTATTTCTCTCTTCACCTGTTTGCACAACCTTTTAATGCAAGGAGAGTGGAACCCCCCTGTGCTGTTGCCACCCCTAATGTGGTCTGGACAAGGTACTGGTAATTAATTAGGGTCTTTAATATAAATACCTGTATCTCTTTAGGAAATAGTCCAGGTGTCCCCTTTGCTAAACAGTTTCAGAGGGTATCAGACTTCAATACCTTGGGGCTGGCCAGGATCCTGACAGTTAATGGAACATCTGACCTTCTGGGGCTTGCCTGCTATTCCTTGTAACTGAGCTTGCATTTTTATGTTGAGATGTGCTGAGCTGGCCAAAGGGAATCTGGGCACGCAGCAGTCCATACTGTTCCAGCAGTTTCCAATTTGCTTGCTTTTCCTATCGGCTGCCTTCCATCTGAGATGAGTTGATTGGGCATTTCTGTACTTAGCATGCCGGGTTGCATCACATCACATCCTATCTAGTGCCTTTTTTAAACCGCCTTGACATATGACATGAACAGAGCACACAAGTGTTGTGATCAGGATCACCTGCGCTCAATTTGGAGAGCATATAGAAGTGAGTGGTGTCCAGTATGGATTGCTGCTTGTTCTCTGCCTATAATGTCCTGTTACACTGTAGGAATGGATAGCAGATGGCAGGTGAGAGAGGTAAGCAGGAACACATGGCACAGGGGGTTATCTGAGGGTATCCCACATGTCTCGGCTGCGTTGTGCAGCCCAAAGCCAGTAGGCAGGCAGGTTTCATGCTTAGCCAATACTTTTGAGTTACAGGATATTCTCTAGCAGCTGTCCTACTGTCTCCAGCAGCTTTTAAGCATCACCAAGACCTTCCTCCCAAATTATGCTTTTGGAAAAAAAATTCCAGCAGTACACTGCCGGGAATAACAGGAATGCCAATCTGAGGATGAAGCTTGTACGTGTACAGCTACTTCTGTTTAGAGCAGTTTTAACTCGGGCTTAAACACTTCTTGGGTAATGTATGTGGAAGTTGTACTTTAGGTTTTCACTGCTGCTTGTGAGTGGCATGCCCTGAGGTGTGGGTAGTGGTTTTAATGTTGTCATTGCAACAGGATGTTGTAAGTGGGATGGAGACTGTATCACCAGGAAACTTTTGCCTTTGAAAAAAGATGTAACCAAATTACATTGCAAACATTATGCTGGGGTAAAGAAATCGCAATTGCAGAGATCTTGCCCTAAATTAAGGAGGGTGGGGAAATGGAGGTAATGTCAAACCACTTGCCTGGAATGCTTTGGGGAAGGAGCCTGCGTCTCCTTACTGCTTGCTCTGCACTTTTGCTATTCTATCTTCATCAGTATTTACTGATGCTGAAATCTGAGATATAAGTAAATAAATTACATTACCAGCTCATCTATTCTTAGCTTACAGTACCGGGCAATGGCATAGCCGAGGGGATTAACAACCTCCCATTGCTGCAGCCCAGTAAGTCCACTCAAGCAGCCTCTTTGGGACCCTCCTGTTGACTTTCTGGCCACATCTGTCTGTCAGCACTGTGGGAACGTTAATTTGGATATCAGGCTGTGTGTATCTGGATCCTTTCCAAAGCATGTGCTCCCCAGCTTGCATCAATTTAAATATTTCAGTTGGAAAGGAGAATTTGCATCTATGGCTGAAACAGTTCAATAGTTACAACGACCTGGCATGGCAAACGTGGGCAGATGGGCTCTATTCTGCAAAGCAACTACTACCTTTCCTGGGAGTCATCTGTTGTTGCTCGTTGTTGCAGTCTGACTGACAGGTCCTGGTGTACTGTGTGTGCTGAAAACTTATTTAAATACCAGTGTATTATTGTATTTATATATCAGGCTGTTGATGTACAAGGAAGTATCCTACAAAGAAAGGGATATCGTTGATAACTTTTGTATGGGTTTATGCATGCCCAAGTCTCTGCATCTGTATGTACCTAAGCTATTTCAGTGAATAATCATAACCTTAACAGAGACATTAGTCCTGAGCCCCTCAGGAGTGGACTTTTTGTCAGCAGAAATGCATGGATGCAAGGACAGGATTTTGAGGCTTGAGCTTTCACGTTAAACTTTAAAGTTCTATTTTTATAATCATTTATTGATTACTAATTTATAAATTGGAGAAAATACCATGTAAACACTAAGCACTCCAATACTTGACCTGTTTACAAAAGGATCAAAAAGGAGATATACTCTTGCTAAGTGGAATCTTGAGCAGCCAGGACAGGCGTGGTAAGTTAAGGAAAAATATTAACTTAAGTCAGTGGGGTTTTTAATCTCTTGTTTCTTTCTGTCTCCCAGAAACAATATGAGTGATTTTCTCACTGAACTGACTTGGGGTTGGCACTGCCTTAGGTAACTTCATAACAATGAGGCCTTCTCAGCATAGCAGTTAGGCGAGCCTAAGGTTAAAGCAGACTTACATCTGCTCCAACCAGACTGATTTGGCTTTAGATTAGAGCACTGTCCAACTGGCTTGAGCTAAACAAGCAAACTATTGTTAAGCTGATCCCCTTCCTGGGTAAATGTGTCACTAACAGACCAGGTACTGATGATGACTCTTGAGGCACCAAGAAATAATTGACCAAGAATAAACCCACAAGGAAACAGTTTAGATGACCAGCTACAACTGTTGCGCCAACAAAACTTCCTACACATAGAGTTTACAAAGTTACTTCAAATCCTTCTTGTCATCTTCTTTAAACAGTGGAAAAGAAATTCTATTTCCATCACCATCTTTCACGAAGAGGAAGAAGACCTCGGAGAAGCAGCTTCCTGCCATCGGGCAGGGAAGAAGCTGTTTCAGAAGTCTCTAGGTTTGCTTTCTAAACCGTAATTGGTTTTGTTCACCACACGTAGAATTTCCTTATTGTATCAAATAATCACGCTCTATGTACATCCCTGGGGCCCAGCTGAGGATTTATAATGCACCCAAATCAACAGGTGCAGTCTGTGGGGCTCATTTTGGAATTACCACTGGCTCTTGGCATGGCTGAATTCCCAGAGTTGTGTCTTCTGGGGTATCTCCAGTGAAGTCTGAAGGAGCCAGATGACTTCTCAGGCCCTATAAAGGCTGTTTTTATGGAGACTTGGAATGTATTTAAGTGTCGCACCCCCACCCCCAGCCTGTTAATAGAAATAATTTAGTACAGGTTTCCATTCTTATCTTAATACTCACATTTGTTTTGCAGATCACCTTTAAAAAGGCTGTAAATGTGCTATAGGGCTCAATTCCCGGTATGCGCCTAAACCTTGCAGCAGGTTTCGAGCCATGGGCTGTTACATACGGGGCTGTGTGGTAACTGCAGGGCAGACACTCGTTTTACAAGTCCCTGAAGCCTAAGGAGGAGAAGTTGTTCCTCACCAAAGATCTGGTACTGAAAAGCAGCATGGCGCAAATCCTTCTTGGTCTAAACGAGTGTCTGTCCCCTGTTGTTTTAAAACCAAATAGACAAAGCTCAGAGCATCGCTTTAATCCAGTTGGATTGGGTCAGATTTCCACTACCCAGTCCTGTAATAGCCATGTAATGGTATTCAGATGGTTCCTGTGTTTACCCAGACTAACACTGTGTGCTTTACATGTGCAGGCTGAATATTAATTGTACGTTTCTTACCTCTAAACCCATTTCCATTGCCACTAGAGCAGGCAGGAGAAGGAGACCCTTGGGGTCTGATGACAGGAGCAAAGGCACTCTTCTGTTTGACAGCAGGGAAGACGGAAGAGGAGAATGGAAGGATGGAAGAAGTGCTGGAGGAGCCAACTGTCGGACTTGAAGACATTACTGCAAAAGAAAAAGGTGAATCCTTATTAGAAACACAGGCACAGAAGTTTGGTAAAACTGCTTAAGATGTCTCCCTTCTTTTTATCGGTTCTACTTCTACAAGAAGATCTCAGTCTCACTCTGAGCTAGTGTGGGTAAATAAATCATAGCTCAGTAAATAGCTGCTTAACTGTTCATTATTTTGTGTGTGTGTGTATAATACGCATTCTTGCCAGAGAAAAACCAAAGCATGAAAGGAACAGTGACTTGCTCATGGTAAAACTAGTAACTACACATGGAACAATACTGAATTCCAGAACTGAATCCCATTGTTATATTTCTGGTTATGATGGTAACACAGTTTCACAGGAAATTTAATCCACAATTCAGCTCTCATTGATAATGCACTTCTTACACATACAAATTATTTTAGGGTGGGTTTTACATAGGACTCGGAGTAGCCTTTGCTAAAAGTGATGGCTACTTGCTTAGTCTGAAGTAAGTTGCAAACTGTGCCTTTTTTCTCACTGTGGCCTTTGCCACTTTGGAATCTGTATAAGGATAAAAAATGAAGGAAACACAAGTAGGATTCAGTATTCCTCTATTGAAAAATGGGAACACTTTCTAGTTCATCCTAAAAAATACCAGAACCCAAATCAGAACCTTTCACAAAGGTTTCATTAAATCTTGAGTACTTCTCTTGAAAGACATCACTTGCTGCATTTCCTGATGTGGTAAATGAAGTTAAGCAGGAGCAAGAATCAAATGTAAGAGGAGCAAAGCACGTACAGCCATAGGGGGATCCTGTGGGAGAGCCGTTGATGAAGCTGGGCGAGCCGGGGACGCCCAGGTTGGACATGGGGACGTTGCTGTAGCCATTCATGCTGTTGCTGGAAGTGCTGTAATTGGACTGTTGAGGTGTGGAACTGGAGGAGTAGCCTCGGGGTGAGATGCTGCTTGTATTGCGAATGTAACCTGGAAGAGAACACATTGCAGAACTTTCTCCTGTATGTTCCCTGCTAAAGTAAATGACTTATTTAAATCCAGATTCATTAAAACACTTAAGGAAATACCATTAAATTCAGGGGGCTTTCTGCATATGCTTTCAAGTTAAGCAATATTAAGTGTTAAAACATGGTGGGAGACTAACTTTCTGAAGTGAACTGAGGTGTATGTTTCTAATCACAGTTGATTTGAATAAAATCTGAAATCTGTTCTAAGCCCTGGACCTCAGCGTGTGTGCTTCTCGATTTCTGAGGCAGAATCCATCAGGGATGGGGGATTTTCTATTGTTTTAGTGGGAAGATAATACTTCTCAAATTATTAATGAATCACAAATAAAGCAGGTACATTAGTAAGGGGAAATTACAAGCCAGATCTAGTCTGCAGCTTGACTCTATATTTTATATATATATTATATACAGTATCTATAGATACTCAGGAGAAAGAATAAACTGGAAAAATAAAACCCTTTTTTGTCGGTAAAGAAAAATCACAGATATTTGAGAATCAAAATTTAGCCTCTTTTTTCTCCAAAAGGAGCTCTGAACAACACCACAGCCACCAGCATTAAAGTACAAGGCTATTATTACAGCTGCAAACGGCCTTTTTTCATGGAAAAGCTTTCATTAGAAAGATGGAATCCAATACCTGCTTTAAATGTGGTTACCATTTAGATATCAAACCAGGTGCTTTCTGCCCATTTTTATTATGAAGTTCTAATTCAGGGCTGGTCAGACCTTAGTAAGAGGAGCAGCAGAATTATCTACATGATGACTTTTAACACAACATATGTAATATTAACTTCCCCTGTCATGGTTTGACTGCTGGGGAGTGTTAAACACTGCCCTGCTCCTGCAGTCAGCCACAGACTGGGTGTAACTGGAATCAAGTGCTACAAGTCCAAATATTCAGGAGTCAGAGAACACCCAAGTTTGTGTTGCTCCCATGATGTGTTACTGCTAATTTCATTTAATTAATTAGGGCATGCTTTCCTAACCGTCAATGACATTTTTCATACATCTACAAGTTAACATTAAGGTAACACCACCAAAGCAGCCTTAAAAAGAAAAAAAGGGAAATTCCCACCTATTTAATCGTGTTGCTGTGCCCGTCTTCTATGAAAACAGTGATAACAACAAAAGAGCTGTTGTGGGGAGCACGGGGGGAGGACTGGGGTGAAGCTGGTATCAAAAACTACTCAAAACTTATTTCACACATAGCTAATGGGATGCCTGAGTGCTGCAACAGACAAAGCCCCATCCGGAATGGCAGCACACCTCCATTCCTGATGCAAACAGTTCCAAGCCACCTTTGTGTCCATAAGCTGAGCAGGTACAGAAGTTGAGGAACTCCTGTGGTTCAGGTTTTACTGTATAAATTAACACTGCACCACCTGCAGCGCTTACCTTGGTTGTTCCCTTGTGTTGACTCTGAAATGCTGACTCCTAACTGGCTGCCGTAGGAGTTAATTCCCATCATACTGCTGTGAGCGGGAGAGCTGGACAGTGCGGGGATCTGGGCAGGATTCCGTGGCACGCTGTAGAGAGCCTCTGCAATGTCTGCAGCTCGTTTCAGGATGATGTCCTGCAGGAAGAGGGGGACGAGTTCAGAGACTCGCATGGAGAGAAGCTCTAGTGTTTATTACCAAACCTGACCATGGACCACTCCCCTGCCGAGGACTCATTCTGACCTGGTTGTTGTGTGGCGTTCCATACAGTGCTTCAACTAGGTCAGCAGCTCGTTTCAACAGCATTTCCTGGAGGATGAGAAGATGCAGAACACTGATATTTGGACAGAAAAGGATTTCAGTGCAAATAAAACCTTGGAATTGTATTTTCTGAAGTGACTGCTGTCTGTGTGTGTTCATCCTGAAAACTGGGGCCTTCAAGAGCCAGTATTTGCCACTTATCTGACAAACTGAACCCTTTGCAGTATCTCAAACCTGATACACCAACATCGTGGTGTATGAGATGCGCCGGCCCCGTGCTCCCGCTCATCGGGAGCTCTCCGTAGTCCTGAACCTGCCCTCGGCTCCAGAAAGCGAAAGAATTTCCCAACATATCCGAGTGAAACGAACTGTTCCCTTCTCAATTTCAATGGATATTCTTTGGCACAGATGTATAAAAAAACTGATTAATCCCCACATCCATTTCTGTTTTGTAAATAACAATAACCAAACAAACCACTTTAGCTAGAAGGTCTCTTATGTTACCTCTGGTTATAGGGAAAAAATGACATAGTACAATATCTGAATACAACAGTCTTTCATCATGCAATTGCATCATGCGTTGGTACTTTTGGTACTGCACTAAAATAAAGGAATACAGTCATTAATGCCATACACTGTGCCGGGTGCTGCATCAACACCATGCTGTGGATAGCTGCAAAGGACAATGGACATGACCTGGGAGGATATCTGCATTGGATGCTCATTTTATCTGCAGAGTGAGCTCTAACAGATAAAACTTACTGGCAGCTGTGGGTTCCACACAATCACATTCTTGTTTAGACCCGGTGAATGTAACTTATATTCAGATGTAACAGTCATTCAAGACACAATTTTGTCTCTTTTATAAGAGTTAAAGAACATATTTAGTGGGCTCAGTGAAAAGCTTAAAACTCTTCTACCTTCGCTAGTCTTTCAGGGTCCCCAGGATGTCTCGGGATGACCTTCTGCAGTCTTTGGAAACCATAATCTATGGTAGGTTCATTTAAAGCTGGAAAGAAAACAGAAAAAAACCCACCACATTATATGAGTGTGTGCATGCCTATATATCTATACCTATCTCTAATCTGTATCTATATCTTTGTCTAAGCTTCATTCCCTAAGACAAACAAGTTTCACAGCTTCTCTCCAGAAAACCTCTCCTTGCCTGGGTCCCTGGGAGGTGTCACTGCCTCCTGCTCAGGTGAGCCCTGAGCACTGTGTGTACGACCGGCTGAATAAGAAGCTACTCACTCACTAATCTCTTTTCAAAGACAATCCTTACACTCGTGGCTTTGGCTTGCTTGGTAAGAGAACACAGAAATCATGGCTCCTGCACTTAAAATATCGGTTCCTGATGCTGATTTCGCATCTGTCAAAGGCTGAGTGAATAATCTGAAAGGTACAGCAGGGAGACACTGCCACAGAAATACCCCTTTAAGGATGAATGTGTTTACTTCGGGCAAAACTCGCTGTCAAGCAAGTTATGGCACAAATACAAATTACAACAGGTCAGAAAGGCAAAGTCCCACATTTGCTCATCTAATAAACACGCCCCCAACATTTTGCCATTACAAACTAGGGCACAGCTATTCATTAGGCACATTAACATCGTCAGTGGTGTGTGGCTATGATGCACACAGAGCCACTTCACTGTGGTGATGTTAATCTCCAGTGGATAAACTGAGGTATTTTGACCCAGATCCTCAGTCAGTAATAGCAGGGAGAGCCCTGCTGCCATCGCTGATGATTTCATAAGACTTCAGACACTTCAAATACTCTACTATGAAATCATGGCAACAAGAATCTAATTTCTGACAAGTCCAAATTAAACTCCACATTAATACAGAAACCAAAAGTCAAGTACTCTGCATGCTCAAAAGCTTCGACTGCCTCTAATCCATTAGGATTACAAGTGTTTACTAACACAGTTACAGGTATGGATTTTAGGATTTCCTTATACTTCAGAATGCATTAGAAGTCAAACGACAGATTCCTGCTGAGGCTCTAATACCATGGCACATTCAGCAAGTACCATCTGTAAGGCCGTCAGCACCATCCTCGCTCAGCGGCTTCCACCCTCCTGCATCAATTGCCCTTCCTTGGAAAAATAAGAATGATGTTTTACATAAGCAGCGACATCAGCACAGGAAACCGAACTGAAGGAGATGCCAACGACATCTCCCAAAACATCCCCAGCACCTCGCAGGAAAACTGCCTCGGACACCAGGAGGATGGGAGTACCCAGGGAGACAGCCAATTACAGGGGTCCAGATTCTCTGTTTATCTGTGCCTGTCTCTGGTATAACACCACAGAGGTAAAAGGTCACATTCCCCACTGAGAGACAGCTTATATTTACTTTCTATTAAATAATAGTGGCACGGCATGAAGTTTAACTATTACAGGAGATAATCGAGGGGGAATTGAGCAGAGAAAATCCAGACCTGAGAATTTAGTCTTGGCTATACTTAGAACGTCTTTGCTCTCCACTGGGAGCCATTCTGGTTTGCTTAAGGAGTTTAATAATACACATTTCAACTGCCACAGAATCTACATCCCATTTAGGAAAGGGCTTTTTTGGGGGGTGGGTTTTTTTGCCAATAATCCTGAGAATTATAGGCCAATTCTCTCAAGAGCCTATATATCACCTTGTGCCATCTCTCTTCTTGATTACAAGTCTAACCAGTGAAGTTACAGATCTCAAGCTAAGCAAAAGCCATGTCAAATCTATAGGAATTCAAACAGAGATGCACACGGTTTGCTAAAAATAGCTAATGGGAATATACAAAATGCTAACTCAGGAAGAAGAAATTGGCTATTATTCAACAAACATTTTTCCAATGGATTGACGTGGATATTTTCATTCTGATAAACAGCAGCAAATCACTTCTCAACAATGATGAACTGTTCTAAGAAGGACTCGACCATTTTGAACCAATGTCTACATTATGTCTTTCAGCACAAAAGGTTCTCGGTGCAGCTTGCAACAAAATTGCCTACTCCTAATTTTACTCATTATTAAACCAAAAATATCTCAATCATGAAATCTTCTTAAAAAACAGCATCCAACTTCAAATGGCACCTTTCAACTGCAGCGCAAGATAGAGAATCCCCTAGCAGGTTCAAGCAGCTTCCCCCCAACACCACTTCCACTGAGAAAAGAGCTGCTGGATCAGTGGTGATTTATCTAAGTGTTACATAGAAATAGGCCAAAATTATATCCAAGTGCTTTTGGGGTCATGGATTCAGAGACCATAAAAGGGTCGGACACAGCAGCAGGCTGCTCATTATTTCCTACACATCAGCAAGTGGATTCAGGTACAGCAGCTCTCAGATCCGGTGTTCTGGGGTCTCTTGAACATCCCAGAGCACAGTTTAAAACGCTGAGCATGAAATCATGTGTGCAAAAGAAGAGCAACCACCTGGTGAATAAACTCAATTGCCAGAATCTAAACCTTGCTTTAGCATAACTGCTTTACCAACAGAACTGTTGCAGTCAGCAGAAGGGAGAGGTCTGAATGCCCCCCAGTCTGCCAGGTTTTATCTGGCTCAGACTGGCACAGTGCTTCCTCTTTGATACTGCTCCTTACCCTCCAGACCCCACGCTTTCAGTCTAAATACAAGTCTCCAGCTATTCCGACTCACTGGAATAGGAGAAGAAACAATTTCTCACACTTGAGCAACCGATGCCATGACATCTGTCTGCATTTGCAAAACCTGAAATAGCAGCTCAGCCCCATGCATCTCAATGGGGACTAACTCAGACACCCAATGATAACAGTGCTGACATTTAAAGTATTAATTATTTCACCACACATCAAAGCACATCAGGCTGTGGAAGGAAGATGATGCTATGAAGATCTGCACAATTCATCATGAGTGACAGCTCATTCTCATAGTGCCGGTGTGCGCCCTGGGAGAGGAGCGCTCTCCCCCTTTGCCAGTCAAAAAGGGACCCTAGCAAAGTTCTGCAGCTGCCCTCTGCTTTACTCCAGGGAGAAACACATCCTCTGTTTGCAAAGTCTGAAAGAGAAGAAACAAAGCAGGCAGAGCTCTAGAAACATCCTGAACGCAGACGACTGAGCCACGGGGAGCAGTTTGTGCAGTGTGAGGTCTGACAACCTTAAAGATGTGAGAGAAAGGCACCAGTGGCCTTAAAGCCTGAATTCCACCTTTCCCTGGTGAGCACCTTCACCAAAGCCAACAGTAAAGAGATGCTTGGTATTCACCTGACACTAAAACCTTTCCATGTTGCCAGCTCCAGAAGCTCACTTCCTACAGTCACACTCACCTTGGGCTTGGGAGGTACCTACACACAGGTCAGTCTACTCCGAGGGGTACATCGTGGTCTAGGGTGGGAAGGACGCTGCTAGAAACATCCTGTCCTATCCCGTGTTCTGTTTGCTGCGTTGGTAACAGCTTTCCAAACGCCCCCGTTCCCCCAACGCGGCATTACCTCCTATTGTGTGCGTGTCTTTCCTAGGCTAAAGCAGTAGCAGAGCAAATGCTTTCTGTCACATCAGTTGTGTTCTGCCCACATGAACTCGCTCTTCCAATTTGTAGAGCTCCCTGCACCCTTGTAAATGTTGCTCCCCACAAGCGGGTAACAAGACCTTCTCAGATCTACTTACAAGCGTTAGCAAGCCAGTACCCTCCTACCCGTGGTGCATGGCACAGGGACTGATACAGTACAACCGGGAGTCCGACATATCCTACAGATTATTTTATATTGCACTGCTCTGACAAGGTAACCCCTGGAGGATTTCTGCTCAGCAAGGAAAATTATGTTCAAAATCTCCCTGATATACACGTCTCCAGGTTAGCATCTCTGTGACAGAGTAAATGCCGAGCTGCGATCAAGCTTAAGATATGAAAGCCTACGAGACACATCCTCAGCTGGCGTAAGCTGATGTAAGCGTTATTAAGTCAGAGGAACTATAATGGAACTACTTACAGCAGCAGAGCGCTGAGTTTGTGTAGTATCAAAAGCAGAATATGAGGCTACTGCTGGATTAGCAGCAGAGAGAAAATGCCTTCCTATTTTAGGAACAGCTGATGGAAGAAAAGCAGTTCAGAACATGGGGGTGTTTGCGTAACCTCTGTGCTCACCTGATTAAGGTGCACACAGGGACTACATGTTTAGTTGGGGTGACTTCAAAATAGACCTTTTATCTCTTGCTTTAAGTGTACACTGAACACTAAAGCATGTAAGTTGGTTCAGCAACTGCCATTAGCACCTAACAAGGCACTTCTCTAGCTTTATGCTGCGCTCTCTAGTACACCCTTAGATGTCCATAGAATCCCATTGGCTTCGCTCACTCTTATAAAAGTTTTCCATCTGGGAACCTTATGGAAAAGCCCACACATCACATTTGGGTGATGAGAGGAATTTGATGGCTGAATGATAGTACTTAGGAGTGTGAATGCTGACAGCCCCTTGCTAGCACAGCACACCATGCAAGGAGCCCATTAGAAATACACATCACAGGACACATATGAGCTCCCGGAACAGCTCCACCGTGACACACCTTGAATTTAGATCTCATTTTTCTATTCATCTTTTCAACAGTTTAGCTTTTTCTTCTTCCAACAAGCTCTTATGGTGACTCTTTAACAAAGGAAGAATCAGAAACATTAACAGTTAAATATGAAGGGCGTAGGCAGATGCACACAGTACTAAGAAAATTGGTCTTCTGTTTCCATATTTTAGAACAGTATTGGGGTTCTTTGCTGATTAAAGGATATGAGCAGAACCCAAGAGATCTATTTCCCTGTCTAACTTTCAGCTTTCCTGTATAACCACAGGCCTCACTGCCCTGTGGCAATGTGGCAGGGGAAGCACGTGTCTGTCTGTCTGTAACTGGTTGCCGATGTCTGATGCAATGGGACCCTCTGAGATTTGGTTTTCTATGAATAATTATTCTTGCTATACCGGGGAAGTAACCATAGGCAGCTACTCAGAAGCTGCTCGTGACTTGACCCCCTTTGTGCTTTTCATCTGAGGTTGTATCTTGGCCATTAACAACTATGAAAGACTTAATACAACGTGATCCTGGTGGCATCAGGGCTCCGGCTGTTGCTGCTGATCCTAGTTGTGACAGAACTATGACATCTTCCCATGCTCTTAGCTTGCAGGATTCCACACTTTTTTGTTATTAAACTATAAAGTTTCCCTTATTACCAATCAGGTAACTGGTACTTACCCATAGTTATAAATCTATTAAACCTTCCTTTTTGCTATTTGATGTGCTATTTGTCTGCTACACTCTACCCAGCGAACAGCTGCACCTCTCTGCTGCTACCGAGTACCTTTTACAGAGTGCTGTGGATACACGCATGCATTCTGAGGGCAGTGGCATTTAAACAACCTGGTTTCCTGAGGCTGTCTTCAGCAGCTTCTCTGCTGTCTCATGCCATGGTTGAGCTCTTCGGTGGAGGATTACTTCAGCTCTCTCTTACCATTTTCCACCTTCACAAAAGAGTACCTTTGATGCTCCTGTCTGATAAAACCTGACAGAAATTGGCTCAGAGGTTCAAAACCTGTTGTGAAAGTTCTGAGGAAGACACCCAGGCAGAAGGGCCCTGACCGCCTGCGCATGGCTCGTGTGGGTTAAAACCAATGCATTTGCTCCCAGCAGCTTCTGATCGCACAGCCACAGCCAGGAAAACAGAAGTCACCATGTTATTTCCATAGCTCAGGAGCTGTTTTTACTGCTGTGAGCAGCAACAACCTGGGGGATTGGTGACAGGTGAGGCTGTACCTAATAGCTGTGTTTATCATTTTGCCTGCATGGCAGGAGAGCTGCAGGCTCCTCAGCAGACAGATTGAGAAGTTGCCTGTTCCACCCTCACACTCAGCATCTTCTGTGAAATGCTGTTTTGGAACATGTGGCAGGAAGCACCCACTCGCTCCTCAGAGAATGCCAATGGATCTGTATCCCCATGCCAGTACCAGCAGTAAAGCAGGGGCAGATACTTAACTCTATTCCCTTCTGATGGCACCTACGTGCATCTTTATGTCCTTTCTGGAGGAAGCACTCTAATTAACTCAGTGTTAAAGCACTGCACTGCAGCCTGACTTTAGTTTCCCCTACGTGGTACAAGTTAAGTCTTGCACTTACAACAGCTTTACATTAGTAAGATGACTCTTCTTCACATTCCTATTACACATCTCTCTATCACTCCAGTCCTAACCCCTTTCAGCACAGGTACCAAGAGCACAAAGTAATGTTTGTGCTGAAGACACTGTGCGAGCAAGGCCTGCAGAAGCAGAAAAGGGCACAGAAGAACTTTACATTTCAATCTGTAATAATAACTAGAGAATGTCTACTAATAAAGGGGATAGAAAGCAGCATAAGGCAGTAACAGGATCCTCACAAATCATTGGTTCTTTCTCAAGTCCTGAAGTGTCAGATTTTCATTCACATTTTTCCATTTTTGGAAAAACTCCAGTTCACCCAACAGGTGGTGAAGTTTTTACCTTCATGCTTTTAATAACAAAAATCTTGGATCTTCATTCTTATTTTTACTTAAATTATGACTTAAATTTTGACAATTCTAATACACAAAGACTACAGAAAAAGGATTTTCTGGCTTAAAAAAACCCAAAACCAATCCTTCCATTTTGAGAAATCTGACCACGATTTGGTGGGAGCAAGTCATTCAACTTCCATATAAATCCACCTTTTAGAGCTCAGCACAGCATTATTCTCCAGCCATGTTTAATAGGCTCCAGAAACCACAGCGTATACTCTGTATGCCATGACTGGTATTACTGGTATTGACAGTTCAATGAGATGGTCGTCTGGGCGCATCTGATTTCTTCTTTTCAGATCTATAGGCGATGTTACTCTGCCAGCAGAGGTGAGTACAGGGCACTAAAGATGTTGATCATCCATTTAAGAACAAAACCACCCCCAACAGATCTATTTTCCATTCAGCTCATTGGCTTCACTCGATACAAGAGGCTTTCCTCACCCTTTGGGATCATCCTGAAAATTAAAGGTTACCCCCAGCGAGAGGGCAATGTAAAATGAATCCTGTTATAAATAAAACATCATCCAGTATGTAGAACAATGCTCCCGTGCTCCTGTACACTCAATATACCTATAGGCAGACCCATATCATAACAGCATGGCTCTAATCTGGAGAAAGTATTAACATGTGTAGTAACAGTGCCTCAGCAGCTCTGCACAACAACGAAGCTATCTCCTTACATGTCCAAATGTCACAACCAGCAGAGTGGCCTTCAACCAGCAAGAGGCTAAATAACTAAAGCAAGCAAGCAGAGAGCTGTCAATACCGATTACCAAAGGAAAGAGCCCCCGGTTCCTCCAGCGTGAATCACAACCACCTACCTGTGTAAATGAACCTGCCTGGTGCACCCTTGCAAAACTGTTTGGATTTGTATGATAATGTCACTTCAACCACTCCGGGAATGTGACGTGGAGGTGTCTGAACTCGGATGGCGTGAGGCGTGATCAGCTGGGAAGGAACAAAAGGAGAGGCACGATTAAAACACGTCGGTGTTAGTCCCTTGCTTTCACTTTTCACCCTCCAACCACGCTTCATGGATAAATGCATTGCTTATTGCTGTAATGGAGACACCACAGATCAGGCAAAAGTGCTGCATCTGGTCTAGTTTCCCACCTTCAGTAGAGGAAGACTCATTTTAGGACAAACTGTCACCAGGAAAATTGCACTGCTTACGCTGACCGGTAACTGCTGGCTTATTTCTGGACCCTGAGGGAATTCTTCCTCCTTCTCAAACTCTAACCCTTTCTTTTTCACTTTTGTTACCTTTACTGTCTCCAGACACCTAGAATTGTCCAATTCCATTCTGGATATTACAGAGCAGCTGGCCTCAACAGCATCACATAGCAAGTAGCTCCACAGAGGAAATATGTCCCAAAAACTTCCTTCACACAGGTCTATACATCCTACCTTACACACCACAATTTTTATACCATTATTAGAACAGGAATTAATTAATTCCTATTAACACTGTTTAGCAGTAGGGAGGCACCTCTACCTACCTCACTCCATACAAGCATGGTCCCAAACACAACTTGCAGCCCATCAAAGAAGTTGTCTCCGATGATGATGACCATTGCTCCACCGGTAGTCCAGCCTTCACTGGGGCTGATTGCTTTGATACACGGTGTGGCTGAACAGAACAAACAGGACATCAGAGCATCAGGTTATAGGGTTGTTTTCCCACTCAGATTTGAGACTGTTTGCAACAGTGGGTGTAAACCCTTGCAGGAAGGCCTAGGACAGGTCCCCTCCGGCCATTCACCCATAAAGGCTGCTTTACCATTCCATGAAGCCCAACAAATCAATACACAAACAAATACATAAATAAATGAAACCATGTTTTCTGCCTTGGTGGTGTTAATGACTTGCCTATTCATTACTGGCACTTAACTTTGTGTCATTAAAGCCTAATAGGCCAACTGTAGTGGGTGGAAAAGTGAAACACTAAACTGATTGTGCAGAGGCTGTTTGAAAAACACCCCATCCGTTAGCACATGATCACACAAAAACCCAGCGGAAGGAGGGAGAGATCAGACAGATCGATGAGTAAAAAAAGATATGGGAATATCCAATGTTTCCTCCAATTCCTATCAGGAGACAATTTCTTGATTTTATAGAGTAGATTTTTTTTTCCCCTTCTCTCTTCCATATGTTCAAGGCCTCTGGACTATACATCCCATCAGGAACCCAATATGGTTTCCAGGCCATAACCAAAGTCAATCCATCACTCCATTCCCAATGTTGACAGGGTCAGAGGTGGAGGGGAACTTTGGCAGTGCTCCAAAAACATGAGACTCCTTTGAACAGCCAGTCAATCACATCCAATCAGTCAAGGAAAAACTGGATGGCTTCCTAGGCTAGGAATCCTGGGATTTTCCTTCTACCATTTCACTGCCCGCTGGGGGAGAATTAACACCACTCTGAATTCTTTACTGATTCAATCATTTTCTTCCAGTTCATTAATTCTTCTTTTAGGTTGATACAGGGCACGGTTAAGAAGTGGGGCAGCAAAATATTATAATGAAATAATATCCTTTCTTGTCTTTTCTACTAACATCACTTGCTCTTCTCACTTTCACTAGCTGCAGGGGAGGGAAAAGGAGACACAGATAGCAGTTTCTAGCTAGTGTCTGCACGAGCGAGGTGGAATGCATTGGGAATGAATGTACGGGGAGGGGGAAAGGAGGGGCCAACCGGTTTGAAGCCTAACAGATACAAGTATTTGTAATTGCTTTAATATAGTCCAAAACCCATCCTGTAGCCGGCCATGAGCCTTGCTTAGCCAAACAAACTAAAATCAATTAGTGTCAGTCTCCTTCTGTGCATTGTTATGCTTTGCACATAGTTTGTTTAAGGGAACTGGTGACACTTTTTCATACACATCTTGTGCTGTAACAGTTCTGTTTAACTAAGATGTCATGTTGCCTAATTTGCCTGAAATCAAATCTACCCCAGCTGAACGAGAAGCCTGAAATTCAGATAATACTCCGTGGTTTTGTGTTTTTCAGCTCTGCAGTACACACTAATTAATAAACTGGGGGGAGGGGGAGTCTCTGAGATGTAAAGAGGATCAGATTTTGCATGCAGTAGACACTGTTTTCCTGCCTCTTCCTTCTCTAACCGCCCTGAGGTTCTGTAGTTCCCCTTTAGCCTCCCGAAAACAAATAGAAATTGAAGAATGGGTAACATGCTTTCACGTCTGTGGCCTGTTCTTCATACAAACGTCCTACCTTCTGAAGGGTCAAGCCTCCTTGCTCTCCGGCCATGCTTGGAGTTGTTGTGAACAAACATGTTGTCAGACACTGCCAGCACGTGCCCATCGACATTCACTGTTGTTGATAGCACAACCTACATGTTTAGAAAGGGAAGAGAAAGGAGGCAGGTAAACAATGTGCTTCAAAATTCCACTTGTGAAATATGAATTATTCAGTTGAGTTAAAGCCCTGTTCTGTTTGTAAAATGGCACCATGTCCTGCAGGGTCTATTGCCCAACAAGAAGGGGAGAAAATGTTTCCAGTCTTCATTCTAGGCATGAATTCCATTTAATACAGCATCCTAAGGGCCGTATAAAGTCCTAACTGTATAATGAACCATCTACTGCAGATGGCCCTAAATTTAGTTCCCTATGATGCACTGTAGCATAGCTGATGGCAAAGAGGGCTGAATATACCAACCAGGGGGGCAGGCTGCAGAGCACCACAGCAATTTGCCCTCTGATACACACAGGCAGACTCTGAGCCATCTGCTGTACTACGCTCGCATGCAAATGGATCTACATCTGCTTTAAAAATACAGGTCTCCATTGACTGAACAAAATGGAAACTCCTACTCTGTGAAAACAGCACTTCGGATCACATTCGGGGGCTGACATTCGTGTGCTTAGAGCCTCCTGAAAATCATCTGAGCCCAAGGACTTCACATCAAGATGTAGTTTCTAAACCTTACCGCCCATGTTGCTGGGTTCCAGTTGCGTATCAATTCTTAGAGGAAGTGTATGTTAATTAATCCCACTTAGTTTTCCCTTTACAATAGAACATCCAAAGGTGTAAGTCTTATAAATCCGGCAATATATGCGGCTTTAAACCATGAACTTTTAGGAAAACCCAAACAAACAGCATTTTAACTACTGAAAGAAGCAGCGTCTTGGGGAAACTTTCAAGTTTCAACCACTAGTTAGTGCAAAACAGCTCAGCTCCATTCAGCTGCCACACAGCCACAGTAATTCACAGCTATTGAGAATCCAGCCCTGGGTGTGTTCATCAGCTTTCACAGATGTAGCTGTCATAGGCTAGGTAAGAGAATGTCAAGCTCTAATTGTTGATCAAACTACATTCAGAATACAGCAGAAGCCTTGCCCTCTATGGGGCTCTACTAGCTTAAAGAATACTTACTTTCTTGAGACAGATTTAATTCATTCCAAAAGGCTCTTGTCATACCGTACTCTTACACTTCTCAAGCATTCTTGTCACAAAATGTGTTGCTTTTGTGTGCCAACTGATTTCATCATTGCACATTTGGGTGGAGTGAGACTCGCATCCAAAGGGAACATTTCCCGCATGACATAGCTGAACCCACTCAGATGCACTTCATTATTTTCCCTTAAACAATGGAAATAAATTTCAGTCTCTCCCTGGCCAGCCCAGAGCACACTGTGGCAACAGGGGAATAGGGCTGAATTATTCCAGCGTCTGAAATATTTACGACAAGTGTTTAAATTGTAACCAAATGTAAATAAAAAGTATATCATGTATATACAGTTACACTATATAACATATACATATCTCAGCTCGCATACACGAGCACAGTGAACACACACCCACATGCTCTCGGTATGAGATCTTTATAATAGATGCAGACTTCAAGTGTACACATTCCCTGAGTAACCCTTTGGGTGTAAAAGTTGTGCACAACACACGAGCCACATTCCAGTACGAGTTACAGAGATCCCTGCAGCATGAGTAACAGCTCCTCTTACAAGACAAGTGCCGAGCATCCTCCATCCCCTGAGCCAACAGGGATGGAAGAAGCACTTTTAGACCTCTCTCCATGAGCGGTTCCATTTTCATTCACCCCTCCCATGCACCACAGGGGGGTCAAAGGCACTTGGCAATCCACAGGCAGGGACCTGGGGTAAATAACTACAGCGTTCTCATGGACAGGACAAAACACAAAGTTCAGATCTGGATCTGAACGTTCGCAGAAGTTTTGGACCTTGTGCGCAGTAATCTCTAAGGTACTGCTCAAATCCAGCAGAGACCTTTGTGTCTTTGCTGTAACACTGCTAGCCATCATTATCAATGATGTGGAGTAAGGACATCATCAGATTATGGACATAAAAATTACTGAACTTCTTCACTTTGCTCCAGTCATTCCCTCTTGCCCGATGAGCACGACAATCCAATTGTTTTCTACTTGAAGATTAAAAACCAATGCTTTATGGATAAAAGGAAGAGGAATGTGCATTCCACTATGGTCTCTAACTCCCAGGCCCTTCCCTTTCACAAGCCAACTGCTTTCCCCCTGTGAGTATTTCCTGGGTCATGAAGGGTGACCCTTTCCATCTGGAATCAATCAGTCAACTCCTGACAACTTCCTGAAACACCTCACTCCATTTCCTGTTCTCTCCCCCTTCCCTCTTTCCCCCTGGTTTGCTTCACTCTTCAAAACTGCAGGCCACAGCAGCTTAATGTTAGAGGGTCAGACACAGTTAGACTCCAAAACACTACACAAGAACACCTTTGACCTTCAAAAATCTTTACATCTTAGCTAAACAAATCAAGGTCAACATTTCTTACCATTACCTTGTTAACCATTTCTATGCATTTTTGCCAATACCCTTCTGAACGTGTATTTACCAGTAACACTTGTTCTCCTAACATCATAAAACATTCCAGGCCTTTTGTTTAAAAGAACCTGTATTCAGTGCTGATGAAAGGTGATGTGCAAACTTCCATGGAAACTGAAAGTCTCAGATTTGTCCACAGCACTGACAAATTACTGGCAGATCTTTTTGGTGCTTTCTCTTATCCTTATCTGATGGCGCTACTTCTTGGCTATGATAATTTGGCTTCTATGCCTGTTTACTTGATGGCTTTTTGCCTAAAATAAATACTTAATGCAAACTGGAATCCTCAGGGAATGATCTGAGGACATCAATATCTGACAGAGAGGCCGTGGATTCCAGTAATTGTTGGTGAAGGCCAAATGCGACACAGGCAGCATAAGGACTAAAGATTTTGTGCTGCTCAACAGCTGGATCAACCCATCACCTCCACTGGAGTTTCAGAGGACACCCAATCAAGCAAGGAACCACCAGGCCAATGTGTTGTTCCTCCATCCATCCAATGGAGGGTCCATCTCTAGGAAGAGTGAAGGAGTTCCAGGCTTCTAAGCGCTGCTTTCAGCAGTTGTTAAGATTCTCTCTGCAAATCTGCAGGAGTCTTCTTGTTAGCTGGGAAGCCACAGACATAAAATGATTCCCCCGCAGAACTGGAGGAGTGCGTGTGCTCTATCTCTGCATTACCTTTGTTTCCCAGGTGGATTTCTGTAATGAAATTCCTGCCCAAAAAACCACAATGAGGGTTCACCTACAGTGACATTCAAACTGTCTTTAGCACATTAAACTCAGGTTCTCTGAGCTGCACTGCCGCTCTCCCACTTCCCTGCACAGGGTTGTAGTTCTTTACAGACCTTTACCAGGGTACTGCAATTTTTCCTTCCCCGTCAATCCATCGTACCAGTGTTTCTATATTCTAAAGTATGTTCCTCTTCACATCACTTATATGCAAGTAAATACACATCACCACATGTACATAAAAGCTGTATCACTCACAGACACCTTTTTAGACATATGGTACAAACATTCCAGGCATAGAGGCATTTACTTACATGTAACGTATCTCATCACTGTGTAAATGATCTCTCTCAAAAAATTCCTGTTGCCATTCCAAGTGTGGAAAAAATTCTTTATGACATTGTACATCTGGAAACAATACTGCATTCCTGATGCACTTTCCCTGTAACTCTCCAGTCACAGCACTCTGTTATTGCAACTTTTCAAAGGAAGAACTACTATGAGGATTTGAAAAATTATCATCATTATTAGTATTTTCCAGCTGGGTGGAAGGAAAGATGTCAGGTCTCATCCTGCTGTCTTCACTTGGACAGGGCTCCCATTGATGTCAATAGGCGTTTTGGTTGAGGGAGCAATACAGGAGTTGAGGCTGGAATATTATGTGTTTGCTTCATAGCCGGATTAGGAATAAGATAAACAATGTGAAAAATGCCAACAGCCTCTCTCTGTTCGAAACTTCCATTGAATTCTTTGGGATATCCTCCCTGAGACCCTGAGCCTGCTGCAGACTCCAGGCTAAGAGAAAAACCAATGCACATAGCCTTCATGCAGGCTGGATGTGGTTCTGGGCAACCTGATCTTGCTGAAGGTACCCCTGCTCATTGCAGGGCTAGATGAGCTTTGAAGGTCCCTTCCAACCCAAACTAATCTATAAGTCTATGATTCATCTCAGGAACGGAGCCTCCAAAGATTTCAGGGGCACAGTGATAGGAGAGCAACCTCATCTGTGGTTTGTTTTTTAACTACATAACTCTGGCAACTCCCTGTCACGATGGATATTTGGTCTCCTGATCTAAGCACATTAAGCTCCATGACTGCTTTTTCTTCTGCACTTGCAGTCGGTCCTTCCCTTTCTCATATAGAACCTAAAATCACATCACCCTTTTTTGTGTCAGTCACTATCTGATGAAGAAATGTGCCAACCATTAATAGCTTTAGACTCTGCTGATACTCGCTGCACTTGTTTTACAGTCTATACCTGGGAAATTAGTCTCCCACAACACTAGCCCATGTAGTATTCACCTCTTTAACAAAACTTCAGCAATCTCTACCCATAGTCAAGAGGCCGTGGGGGTCTCTGGCACATTCTTGCACTGTCAGCATGGAAAGGATTTTGATCTAGACCTGTTATGTTTTATTCTTGCTCTCCCTTTTTGCTTTTCCAGCCTGCATTGCTACCTCACAGTATCGCCCCACCACTCTTACCCAGTTTTCTGTTTCCTGAATGACATAGATCCTTCAGTGCTTCGTATTAGAAGCCAGCTGGGTGAATTCTCAAACACAGCCAGCTTTGCTCACGTGCCTGATGATGAACTGATCCGACCACTCTGAGGTCAGGCAGGAAATCTCCCCAGGGACACACCTTGTTATTTTTCCTTTCTCTTTCTCCCCTAGAGCATCTAGAGGGGGATACCTGCCAGGAAACATTCCATGTCATGATTTCTGCTGAAAACAGAGGGCAATTGCTGACCTTTCTCTTTTTGTTTCTAAGAAGCATGTTGGTTCAAAGCTGACCATTGTTAGTATTGATGTTCTGTTGCCTTGTACCATTCTCTCTGTAGGATCTGTTTAATCAGTACGTTACTGGATGAAGCAGAATTCCCAATCAACAGGAGTCTAATGCGTTAGCACCAGGTCTCAGCTGAAGCATTTTAGCTGAAGTGCCTCATCTTAATTCCACAGAATTATTGTCCCCCATTACACACCGGTCGTTATCATTAAGCATCACTGGGCTTCAATCAAGTTCTCCAGGAGAAGTCCCCATTAAACAGAGGGCATCATATTTGTTTTATTCTGTTCCTGAGAGAATCACTCACTGAGACTACAGCAGTCACAGCAGTGACAGTACCTGTGTCAAGTCAGCTTTGCAGCTTAGCTGGACTCAAACAGTCAGCAGGATAGCTTGAGTAGGTGATTTTAACCTGCTTTTTGTTTCAGTTTTCCACGGATAATCTTTAGTCAGAAGTATTTTAATTGATAAATAATCGGTATTTGCTTCAGTTAAATTCACAAGGATATGTTACTCCATCAGCATACGTTAACTGGGCAGCCAGCAAGTAACCATGAAAACATCCATTAGTTCTAGAAAGATTCCCCCTCCCTGCTTTAGCCACTGTAGCTACGAGTGATTCACAGTAAAACTATGTTACTTGTGGAGAAAAACCCCACTAAAATAATGATCACTCATCCTCTAACTTCTGAGGTTCAGCATTTTTTCAACAGTAGAAAACCTCTGTATTTGATTTGAAAAAATGAAACTTACAGAGATTTCCATTGCATCTTTGAAGCTCTACTCAATATCAAAGCAAATTTCAGCTGGTGAATGTGATCACAAAGCAGCTGCTGCTGCTCTCCGAACTGAAGAATTATACTAAAACAACACCTCTTTAGGCATCTGGAGCTGTATTAAATTTACAATGTGGTGTTAATGTAACCTTTCCATCCCTTCTTCTCTTCACCCTCCTTGTTTTAAATGAATGTGATATAAGTGAAATTTAACATTTAATTTAGTTTAATACATCACAGCTCTGCTATAAAATATCTAAATCTCATAACCCATCTAGAAGCAAGGCTGAGGCCGGGGTCAGAGACCAGAGCCCAGTGCCCTAGAACGCTGGTGATCAGCCAAGGCAAGCCCAAACTGTGTCACTTCACACCCATCTCTAATCGGAAGCACTCACTGACACTTTTCCAGACATGAGTAACCATTCTTCCGTGCTGGAAAAACTCAATAAGATGCATTGTACTGCACTAATTCCATGTCTCTTATTTATATTTGTGCTTCAACAACAAAGCCTGAGTTTTGGGCTTTCATTCAATCTCCATTGAAGAGCAAAAGTGGCTTTCGATGGTACCCTTTTAGTTCCAGATTTCAGTAGCAATTTAAATGAGAACTCTGAGATAAGGGATTCTCTCTTCCGTTTTTTTAACCATAAAAGAGTATCCTAATGTCTCGTGGAGGTCTGACAAGTTGAAAATGAATATATTTCTGCAGGAAAACATAGGTACAAATGAAAAGATTCTCAACAGCATTGCTGCACAAGTCTGTCTGCATAGGGAAAGTTAAATGTGTGCAAACGTTTCAAAAGGGAGGGCCCTAATAACAACAGCTGTACAAATAATTTATGGGGAAAGAAACAATAAAGGTTTTAGATGTAGTTCAAGAATAAAACATAGTGAATTAAATCATAAAATGAATAAAGTACCCTACAGTACTGGGCCTTTTGACCCTGCTTCTACTGTGCTCACACATGCTCCTGTGCTGGGAGGACAAACAACTGACCGTCCTTTCAATCCCAATAAACAATTCTGCACATTAATTACTTTGCCTGATGTAAATCTTAACAGCTAAAATGAAACTGAACATGTTCACAGTGTGCAAGCACATCACTAACGCTCGAAGTAATCCAGGTTTTTCTCCCCGCTTCTGACTTTAAGGGGACCATGCTCAATGAGCAGCAGGCAAAAAAGCTTTGACCCCGAAAAACCAAACCCACAAACTACCCTAAAAACTCAACCAGAAAAAGAAGATCCAGAGGACAGAGACAGTGAAGCATTCAAGAACACTCTTAACTTCCGTTACAGCCCGGGAAGTCGTGCTGCTATCCTTGGAAACAAGGAGGCAGGCAGAAAACAAGGTGTCTTTGCTGGTTGTCCTTCCGGCTCATCACGGCTAATTTCCTTGGAACACTGAGCTTTTCTACTCGCAATGTGTAGAATTTCAGGAGCTGAAGTACGTTTTGTATCTTTTTTTATCCATCCTGACCTCTGTAGGTCAGAACAAAGCTCATCAACCGACGTGTCCTGTTTGGAGTGAGCCTGAAGGAAGATCCCTTCGCTCACAACCTCGAGTGCTTTGCAATTTGTCTCAAAGGGTTCATTTCATTTTTGCAATGCTGAGAAAAAAGTCGTGTCGACATTTTTGGGCTTGAGAAAAAGAAAGCTGAGCCTAGTGGGTTTGCCTGATCTTGATCCATTTGGAGGTTTGAACTTAAGGCTCACAATGAAGCTCAAATGGGATGAACTTGCATGGACTGAAAGTGCAGGAGTTTAAGCAAGCCCTGCAAAACACAACCAGAGTTTCACTTGGCTCTGTTTTTCTGGCTTGGCAAGTTGCAAGGCAGAAAACCCAGATGAGGATTCTATCCCAGCTCATGTTCGACTCCAACACACCGCTGCTTTTGGTACAGAGATCAGAAGCAAAGCCATACTGTCCCACATATAGCCAGGTGGGCTGGCTGCAGGCATTCTATCAGAGGCCATGGGGGTGCTGCAGGACCCACTTTAGTTTCCCTGTTCAGTGTTTCACTGGAAATGTGAAGGTACCATTCAGGGTGGGGAGATAAAGAGGTGAAACAAAGAATAAGGCTGATAGTAGAGATAGATTTCAGCCAAAAAAACTCAGTTCCAAAACCCTCCTGCAGTTCAGCACCTGATTGAAATCTCAGGTTATAGCTCACTCATGGCAGCAAGCACGAGACTGAAACCAGATCTGAACTGCTGCAGCGTTCAGGTGCGTTTGCATCCAGAAGTTCTATTTTGGCTCTTACAAGGAGTATTCTCTGTAATAGGGCGGTGCCTGGGATCCCCAGGTGCTAATCAGGATACCCTTGCGCAAGACTCTTTACCAACTCCTAACAAAACAAAGCAGGAGGCTCTGTATTTATGTTTCATCACATTCCACAATCAGCTCTTCGAGCTGCTCTCTGAGCGAACAAGATCTGTTTACATGCTATAAATCCAGTTTTCCTTTACTCTCAGGTTTTTGGGCATTCTCGGCAGATGATAACTAACTGCTGGGGTTTTCTTTACGGAAATTGCCACTTGAAAAAACAATAAAATCAGTATAAATTCCTAACAATGAGCACCTCTTTTTTCTCATGTCTTATCTCTAAAAGCAAAGACTGAAGAAGTCACTGCGGTTTCAGGTATTTTTCTTCCTATTTATTTCTGCTTAAACAAAACAATTAATAACTTTTCTATTCTTTGCCTGTATTTCTTCACCATTTTTGGAGTTTTCGTTCCATTTGCAGTCGCTCCTAAAACCTGAACTCGTTATTTGGGGTTTTTATTAATACCTCCCGTGAATTTTTCATTGCTAGTAAAAGTAAAACCAACTGAAACTACTTGTCCATGAAAACATGTTTTGGTGGAAAGTTTTAAACAACTCCTGTGGAGTTTTAACTTCATTTATAAATGAGGAAACTGATGCAAGTGCCCAAGCAATGAAATGCGAATTACCACACCTAAGGATGGCACCTTCCCACTGCAAGTCTTGTGGGTCACCAGGAAAACCACACATCCCTGAGGAAGCTAAAATCCTCTTTGTACCAGGGATGTGGCACAAAGAAGGTACAATAATGAGGAGAAGAAGCAGTAAGAGCATTTACAAGGATAGTCCTGATACCATCAGTAGGTTACAGAGGGTCTGGCTGGCCAAGCATCCCTGCACTCCCTCAAAGATTCTCCTGAATCAAGACCACGATGCTTTACCAAAGTGAGCATCCCCACATGGAGAGGTGGAAATTAACACTGGATCAGCGGTGCAGCCCAACCCTGACCTGCAACCCCATGTGCCTTCACCAGACCAAGCTGCCTCACACTCAACTGCAGGAGAGCCAGTTCCAGCACCACTTTCCTACCACGTTCTCTGCCGTGCCACCTATCCCACTTCATGGAGACACAACAGTGCTTCCCTGATGTAAAACCCTGAGCACTCCGTTCACATTTCTGAGAGGGCTAAGTTACAATTGAAACATTAATTGCAAATAGTTGCTTAAAAGGTTGGGAATGAAAGATGAGGGACTGTGCCTGCCTTTCTCCTCACCACTGACACACTTCACCTCCTTCTGTGTTTTTATTAGCTGGTGTTCACAATACATCAGCGACAGCTATGATGAAATCAGTGGCAGATTTTGCTGCAAAGCAGCTGGGTCATCCTCCCATGGGTCTTGCTGCTTTGCTGTGTGAGATCTTAAAGTGACCATTGCTATTTTGGCTTCTTGTTCTAAAAAAGAAGCTAAAAGGGAGGGTATGAGAGCGTTAAAAGGCAAAAAGGATGGAAAGAGAGAGGGAGCGGAGGGAAACGAGGAGCCTGCTTGTGTACCACGTACAGAGCTACTTGGAAAATTCTGAGGCATCTAAGTATCACAAACATGATCCCTGCTGTGGGCAGCTGTATGTGCGAGTGCTTTGCCCGAGGGTGTCAAATCAAATATCCACTGCTGGTTGGTGCAGTACATCACTTCCCCTTGGGGATTCAGAGTGGAAAAAGAGGAAAAAAGGGGGAAAAAAGGCTTAAACACAACAAATGGAGAAAAACTTGAACAATATCTGATATGGTTTATCATATACTGTCATCATATTTATGTATGGAGGAGAGAGGAGAGGGAAGAGAAAAAAAGCAGACAGGTTAATGCTGAGCCTCATAAGACTTACCTGGAACCGTCTCATGTCTCTTGGGTTTCCTGCTGTTTTCAAGCAATTCTGATTGCACTTGAGAAAAAATTTTAGGAAGAACCTGGAAAGATAAAGAACCACATCACTGCTGTTGACCCTCACAACCACCTCTTGTTGGATCTTGCTTTAAATATACATGGTACTGATTTACATGGTGGTGTAGCTGCAGACCAGGAACATAGCAAAACAGAATTAAACCAAACGCAGGCAAATCCTGACAAAGAGAAGTTACAATAAATCAGGTGAAGCACGACCGATGTGAGTGCAATCCACTCTGAGCTGGGCTGCTAGCCCGTGTAATCCAACAGATCTACTCCGATTTCTGCCCGTTGCCTCACTGCATGTTTGACCACACGGTTTCAGTCTCTTTCTTTATCTCTCCCTTCCACACAAACTCTTTCTTTCGCTGTCTGAAGGGATTTTCCATGAAACAATACAGAAGGATAATGTCATTGTAAAAATTACAAAAAGCAACAGGGCAACTCTGAAGCAGATAAGCTTTGAAACTGCTGAGAATGTGCTCAAAACCAGAGACAAACACAGCTCCCAGAAGCAGCCGATTTCATCATGACAACGGTTTTTACTTATTAAGATTTCACAAACTAAAGCAGAGAAGCAGAACTGCCAAGAGTCCAGATTATAATCTTACATAGATTTGGAGAGAGGATAACGCAAGCACAACCTGAAGGAATACATGACAGCTCATGCTGTCCAAGCAGATAAACCCATTAACATCGTATAAAGTTCTCATGCCAATTATTTTTGCCCTGTCACATGTGCCTATCTTTATGTGTTATTATCGGTCGAGTTTAGCTTGTCATGCACACAAGTTGAATCTTCAGACTGCTGCATTGGTTTCCCCAACACCTCGCACTAGATCTTAAAGCTTAGGAATATTAGGCAGGCATTTTTCTATACGATTTCCATGAAATCGTGTGTCAGATCCAGGGAGGAGAGGAGTCATCCCCTTGTTATCCGATTCATCCCATTAAGTTTAGGAAATTCAGAGGTAAAGAAATTACATGAAAATTCAGAGTTGTTGGTTTAAAAACAGAACAAGCACCTCTTGAAAATTCAGACCTAGCAGGCAAGGATTATTCTGGCATCCTCTATCACAAACGGAAAGATTCACTGCGATTCTTTTCAGTTCCATTTGTTGGACAGAACCGGATTTAACTGCAGTAATTAAAGACATCAAAAAATCAAAGACTTTGAGATAGATTTCGAAGGAAAAAAGACTTGGCTGGAAAAAAAACTAAAGAGTTGAAGGATTGATTTGGAATACAAAGAGCCATTTATTTATTTATTTTGCTTTGCTGAGTGCTTTCTTTACAAAAAAAAGCGGCTTTTGCAGTAAGTTAAAGTCCCAGGTGAGCCAGGCCTATTTCCCTTTCTGTTACTATGACAACGATTTTTTACCGCAGTCCCTAAGTCCCTTCAGAACTCACACATTCATGCCTTGAATTAGAACTTTAAAGGAGAAAGATGTATATTTTCTGCCTTTACCACCACCACCCACCTAAAGAGTCCTCGCACAAGACAATAAAGCAGGAATCCACTCGCCCTTGTTACTGCTGCTTGCTCTGCACCACTTCCATCGTGGCATTTCTCTTCCATCTGCCCCAAACATACAAAGAAATATCAAAGGATCTGATCCGTTTTTATGGTGCTTGAGCAAACAAAACCCTTCAGAAACCTCATGACAATTGAACCCACAAAAAAGAGCCAGATAACGTCATGTAAAATGACTGTCACAAAATGCAGCCTTCCAGTGAGCTTTGTAAATTAAAAGCACAGACTCCCACACTGGTTTGGGTTGGAAGGGACCTTAGAGCTCATCCAGTTCCAAACCTGTCCCATGGGCAGGGACACCTTCCATTAGACCAGGTTGCTCAAATGTTCCTTTTGGCCCGAAATCTCTCACAAATATTTTTTAAATAGCCAAAATACCTCTTTTTCTGCGTGCATTTCGGAGACTGGATTTTATTTTCATCGTTCCTTCTCATTTATGACTTAGAGAGCTCCTGGTCCTTCCTTTCGCACAGATGACATCCTGCCATGGTCCCTCACCATGATGAGGTTCATCAGCAGAGACACGTTCATGCTCAACTGTCAGGGGGCAACTTTCCCCAGCAGAGCCCTGGTCACCTCCATGTCTTCTCAACTGAAAACCCTACAGAACTTCATGCCCAAGGAGCAGCACTGAGTGAATACATTCTATCAAATACGCCTTACTGATTTCTCGTGCTAAAATCTGTAACCTCTTTTATTTGGGTGATTTGGAAGCAAGATTTTAACTGCAAGAGTGTTAGCAGGAGGAAAAACACGGCGTGCCGGCGCGAAGATTCACAGGAGAATTCGAGTCAGAACTGTTACTCACAAACACTCCTTTTTATCCTGCCCTCTTCTTACAGCTATAAAATCATTATTTGCAGATATACAAAGAGCTTCTGTTACTGAGATCTACCTATGGAAGGAAAAACTGCAGAATGGAACCAAACTATATAATGAAACCAAGGCAAGTAACTTTTACATGAAATCAATGTGCTGCTGGGTAACTGATTATACTGCAGGGTAACTGCAAACTAAAATCCACAACAAGTTGTTACTTTCAAGGCAAAATAAATCCAACATAATCAAATTAATCAGGAAAATGTGCCGTTTCCTTTTTAAATGTTTTAAATGCTCACATCCTTATTCATCTAGAGGAGAAAACTGATCAACATGAACTAAAGGACAAAGAAAATCAGAGCAACGAATAGTGTCTGTAAGAGAACTCGCTGTGTCAGCTGGGCTGGGTTTGGGAAGAGCTATAGGATACTGCAACATCCGGGTCACGCCAACCCCTAAAATGCAGGTACAGAAAGGTAAAAATTCCAAATGACCCACTGGAGACAGCTTGAGGAGCCTGACCTTTTGGAACTGCTGAACACCTCAGCTGCTGAAAATGGTGCACCTTTAAGAGAGCACAAAAGGGGCATCAGTAATTCCTCACCTCACTTTTGGAAGTGCTGGCTTTGGTTTTAGTGCTTAAGCAGTATTCCCATACATTGCCAGTGCCAAGAGGTCTGCCATTGCTTTGAAGCTCACTGGATATGCCACACTAAGGCAGTTTTCCCTCCCATGACCCGAGATTTAGATTCAGTTCTATTTAGATGCATACACAAGAAACCACATCTCTCTTTTTCTCCTCTTTCAGAGTTTCTCCACTCAAATTTTATCCACAACTGGGCATCTGCATCAAGTATTTGATAGGCCGATATGTATACATATATATTTTAAGTGGTTGCATCTGGGAAAGGCATTAATATTTATTGCAGCATTAGAATAAAAATGACTTGGGGGGAGCAAAGAGTAGGGAAGGTTTAGCGCTAAATGAAGCTGGTTTAGGGGTAACAGGAGAATTGCAAAAAAGCTTTATTAATTTTTTTAAATGAGAACCTTTTTTGGCTTTAACCTCCACATGCATCAAAAAATAAAAAGCAATTTAAGGAATTAGCTCCTTTTCATGTTTCTTTAGTTGGCTTCTGTTTCTCACTAAGGAACATCAGCTATGAGCTTAGCAGATAACACTGAGTCCAGCCAAGCAGAGCAAGTGTGGCCCACTCACCTCAGAGCTCACCATCTAAGGGCACTGGGGGAAAAACTAAACACTTTTAAATCACTACCACTAAAAATCCTGGCATTACTGTAGAAAACCTGATTAACTTAATGCATAGACATAAAATTAATGACGATATAACTATAGGCTTACCCTTTTTTTCCTATTGTCTCTCTTAGAGTCAAGCTTTCTACCTGCAGCCTGATACACTTGCAGAGGTCTCCTAAAAGCCACCTTAAACAGAACTCCTTCTTTTAGGATTTAAAGGAGCTATGTTAAAAGTTGCTGCACCTCCTACTGGGAGTCACCAAGGAGCAAGGTTGATGAATCATTTAAGTGCCCCTTTTTCACTTCAGTACAAAGACAGCTGTGTTATCTCAACTGTTTTGCAGCAATACTATGAGCAATGGGATCTGACTTGGTGGGAAAGCAGATGGGGAGTGCTCCTACAGCCCATAACACAGCTGAGAGAAGCAGAACAGATTCCCCTGTCAATGGGCTCTCAATAGGCACAGAGAAAGGGGAAGGGTAAAGTTCTTGCATCTCCCAAGGTCTTTTCAAAGAAACTGATGACCCACACTCCCACCTCATTGATGTATACCTATATATTATATACAAACACATATTATTAGGTTCTATATATTTTATATAACTAGATAGATAGATAATTAGGTTCTGTAGCCACCTGAAGCAACTTCAAAATGTGGCTAGAACTAGAAAGCAGGTTCCATTCCTCTGAGAATGTTTCTCCTTCATCTTGGATGACTGCGAAGAACCTTAATCAAATCCTACTGGAGTCAGGAAAAAACCCTTCTTTTGACTTCAACAGGACTAGACATAAGCCCTAAAGAGCAGCCCCACCTGCAGCAGAAGGTGGAGGTTTAAAAGAAAAATGCATTAATGTCTTTTTAAAAGCCTGCCACAAGACCTGGGACTGATTAGCCTCACCACATGGAACCACAGAACTAGATAATATGCTTTGCGCTTTTATAGCACCATTCTGTGGGACTTAAACTTCAATTAATTGTGGCTCACAAAACCCCTCTGCAGCAGGTGCTGGAACTCACCATTCCACAGGCAAAGATGCCAGGGCCGGGGAACTGGGAGGCAATTGCTCCCCATCACATCGCAGGTCTGCCACAGAGCTGGGACTAGGACTCAGCTCTCCTGACTCCTGGTTCTACATCTTAACTAACCTTCTTTATCCACCTTTCATGCTTTCTTAAAATACAGGTACAGAAGCAAGGGTTATAACACTGGTTTTATCTTATGAGCAGCCTCTGGATACGCTTCCAAAATATCCCTTGTAAAGCAAATACTGAGCTAATCCTGTCTTGTTTGGGTTACTGTAGAATTTGGATTCGTGGCCTTAGGTTTTTTTTGGCACAATCCCACCTCATCTGATCATGTTTATCAGCAAACTCTAGGATGCTTCAATCTAACAAAAGCAAAGATCTGGTGGCATTCTGCTTAAACAATTCAAGCACTTCCAAAAAGTCACAAAGCGAACCAAGAGAAAACTAGAAGCTGTTACTATGGATAGCTTTGCTCCAGTTAAACAATATGAAGATTAAATCTACTATGAACTGCAAAATAATCATTACAGTGAGGGCCTGGCTCCAACCCCATCAAAGCTCCCGTCCTCCCCTCGACTCACCCATGTGTGTCTTGGCATTGCAGACTCTGAGATAAGTGTGACCGGTAACCCTACCCCATGGCACAACACAGCAAAGTAGGCTGCTGGGCTCAAATGTCTTTCTTTCACAGGGCCTAGGTCAGATTCTGCACATCCATTTGAAGGTCAGTGCTTAAAATCAATCAATCACATGTATTTGATACCATCACCTTGATTGTAATGAATATCACAGTAGAAGACTTCTTTATAATCTGAATATTTATCTCTGGATTAATTTCATCCTATTATACCAGTGTGTATTATTAGGGAGCTGATGAGAAAATTTCCTGCTCTTTTCCAGCAGTTACAGTCAATGTGGGATCAGGCTTTGCACAAAGGCATTCTAATGAACATACACCTTACAGTGTGCGAGGAATGAGTGAGGTTAGCACAATAACCCAGGGTATTTATATAATACTCCACAAACAGCAGCTAATTCATCTGCACGAAAATCCCGTGCACAACGTGTGAACCGGGTTTAACAAATGTGAAACCCAACACATGTAGGTCAAAAGACTTGTTGGAGTTTCTCAGAGATTGACTATGAGAGAAGGGGGCAGGATCCAGATGATGTGAGGTCCCAAGCCTAGGCCAGGAGAAGAGGAGGTGGCTGTTCATTTGTCACTTGGTTTTTGACAGGAAGACTCCAGTTGCACCAGAACTGCACGTGGACATTAAGCCAATCCCCAACAACAGCCTCATTTCCCAAGGGGAAAAACAAGGAACACTTCTCTATCCTCTTGCCTTAATTCAAAATACTTTCTTCAGTGATGGGACCACCAATCTGGTAAGACTTTTCTCCAGCTGCTGCATGCAGAGGACAACCAGACTACACAAGTTAACTCCTCAGCCTTGTGTGAAGAGGAGTTGAGGTGTTTGCAAACCTAAGGGAGACGAAGCAAGTGATCCTTCGAGGTCCCTTCCTCACAAATTCCTATTTTCACGCTTCCACCTATCCTTCCTGCCACATAAAACCCTTCCACTGCCACTGAATTCTCATCTTACCTCTCTGATGATGTCTCAGCTTCTAGGCACTGATCCTGACCCCCTTCCAGAGGATCTTTGTCCTGTGCTCCACATTTCTTTCCCAGTTTCAAAATAGATGCTTGCCAAGGTGAAGTCTGCTTCTGGAGAGTGTAAAGAGTACGGTTCAGGAGTAACTTGTATTATTAAATCAGGGTGGTTTGGACTAAAATCTACAGGACACAAAGCTCCTTTGCTCTGAGGAAAGCCTAGATCAGAAGTTTCCTGTTTAGGCCCATCTTTATTATTAAATTAATACTTAATCAATCAATAAGAAGATGATCTTTAAGGTCCCTTCCAACCCAAACCATTCTATGAAGAACAGCGTGCTCATTCCAAGATGAAATGCACATGAAGAGAAGCAGATCAGATAAGTGTAATAGGGAACAGGTGGAATTAGCACTTTTAGCTTTAATAAAGTAGAAAAACTCAAAAAGGCCTGTAAAATTCCACAAGACATTGTGTCCCTCAAATTAATTGGAAACATCACGTAACTATCAAAGCATGTTTATTTTCCAAGGCTAACAGTCCAGTGTCATTTACCAACATCCACTGTGTAACATCCTGCTTTCCTTCTCCCACTCTGAGTCAATCACTCCAATTTAGGTTGTAAGTTTTGACGTGGGACCAGGTTGAGAGTACTGACATCCTGTATTTTAGATAGATCGAGAAAGAACATTGCACCCTGAGTCCACAGCAGTGGTTGGGCTTGAACTCATGTCCATCTCCCAGCCTCATGTCTTCACCACAGAACAATTCCTCCTCAAATCTCCCATCTCTCTGCAGCCTGGAACATCATATTGCTCTCTGCCCTATACCTAGTGGCTTTTTTTTAAAGCTTAGTTTCCAAATTAACAGGAACTGAATTCAAACCTGCAATGTCATCCAACCCCAAAACACGTCAGTAAACTTGATGTTTATGTGCTGTACGTTTTCCACCTCCTGCACAATTCTCATCTCTAAAGTAGCTTCTGTTCCACTCCTGAGCAACTGCAATTCACACTCATTTGGTAAATGCTTATTCTGTCTTGCAAAGCGATTCCATTTTCAAGAAACAAGGGCTGGGGGGAGCGCGCTGCCGGTTACACACAGTCATTTCTTGGTGCTCAAGGTAGCTATTTGGCATGGCCACATTTGCTAGGAGAAAAAAAAGATCTCCAAGGAAAACCTCCTTGTTTGTGCACTCTGATGAAAACCTGACACCATTAATGAAAATAATAATTGAACTCTATGGGTTTGAATTGAAAATGAAACACAACACTAACAGCGTGTTTGTAATTGCAATTGGTCTCCAAAAAGTCTTTGGAGGGCTCTCTGCAATCTGAGCAGTTTCCCTTTCCCTTTGGGTTTTCCTCCTTCCTCCCACCCCAAAACTTTCCAGTAACTTACAAGACAATGGCTAAAAGCTTATTTATACTGTAAGATCCATATTATTCATGCCATTTGGCACTGGACCAAATGCCATAGCATAATCAAAAGTCAATAGGCAGGGAGGTAATAGAGGAGAGGATTGGGCTGACGGGCTGTTGAAAGGGATGTTCAGATAATATTCCCTGGTTTATTACAGTATCTATAGGCTCCTACTGTGCTAAGCATCACACAGTCACATTGTGAAATTGGTACTGGAGAAAAGATACACAAAGGACAGGAGGAAAGAAAGGCTTTTATACACACTTCACTCATGGGGAAGTCAAGGCACCTAGAAATAAAGGGACTTCCCCCACAGCACGGATCAAGCCAAGAACCACCTACCATTTCTGCAAGCCAATGCTTGTGATTTTACTTGTTCTTTCTAACAGTGACAAAAATTTCATAGAGCTCATTGCCCCAGAACATAACACCCAACATAATACACAGCCAAATTCCTCTTCATTCCACTTGGGTCTGCCTCAGCGGAACCCAAAGGTTTGGTGCTGGATTGTATCACAGAAACATAGCTCTGTAGTCCTGGTTATATCTGTTTATTCTTTGGTATCCCTTTGTCCTTAATAGCTCTACACAGGTGCAAATTTAACTCAAGTTCTCCTTCCCATACCCTATGGCTCATTTTTTCATGGCAAAATAGGCCCTTATGATTCCTCTGTCTTTTGACTCTTCCATGCTCTTTGCCACCCCTCTCAAGAACGATCTGCCTACTGAGCCATGCTAGACTGAACAGTGAGCACCAATTACACCAACAGCCTTTTTGCTGCTGCTGGTTTTTACTCCTTCTGCCAGATGGCAGTGGCCAGAACATAAAACCCCTTCATCCTGCAGTTAATGCCCAACTTGGGAATAACTTTCAGGTGACTCCAAGAGATCAGGAAGTTGCACTGATGCGAACGTTAGAGATGGAAACAAGGTCAGGCACCTATTTTACACCTGCCAGAGTGGGTATCACTCAGCTGTAGGCTCTCACTCATTTATGAAGACAAGAATATTGCCTGGCCCTAAACTGTATTCATCTGAACATGCATTCATCTGCTAAAGAGGCAAATTTACAGCCCAGCATCTCGGGTCCACGCACATTTTGCCTCCTCCCTTTCCTGAGGTCTATTCAGTTGGTAGATCTGCACCTATTGTACTTCTGGGTCTAGTCACAGATGACCTTGAATCCGAGCATTGGTGTAACATTATATTCCTATGACAGATTTATAGATTGGCAGATCGGGGTGCATTCAGCGCATTCCTTCCCTAAGACAGGACAGCATCCAATGTTTGTTAGCATCATTAAACTAAAACTGACTTTTCACCTGCTCCCATACCATATGCAGCTGCAAATTTTTAAATTAAACTATGAAGCCATGCATAAATTTACATATATTACAGACTAGCCTCTCCATTTAACATGCAAATGTACTCCAATGTTTCAGAACACCTTCTGTCGCTAATTAATTTGCTGAATTATAATTAGACTAATCCTGCATAATTAATAAGCACAGATTTTTTTTTAATTTCTAAGCAGCTTGATGAGATCATTCACTTCCTTCTATAAACTGCTAAGTAACTGTTAAAAAAAATCTGGAAAGAACATATGTGAAAAGGTATGTTTGATGTCGCATACAAATTTAAACTAGCGGGCAAGCTTCAAGAAAGTCAAGATTAATATAGGTGTATGGTTGAGGCCCAGCCGTCTGATTTCCAGGGGCACGGAGCAACATTTTCTGTGTCTATTTTATTCCTTTTGCTTTTACCCATCGGACCTCTCCAGATCATAGACTGAGACAGAAAAGGATTACAGAGCCGTCTGTAGAATTAGGAGATGTTAGAATATTCACCCACCGTTGTATATCAAACCCCTCTCCCTGTACATGCTGTGTGTGGATAAGCTCCTTTGATGGTATTTGGAATTGTTTTCATTTCGGCTGCCAAAACCAACGGAGATCATTCGAGTGAAACAATTAAGTGCTATTAGCACTGGATTCATTCTCTAATGATTAAAATGAAGGGTCTTGCTTTAATGTTGAAGAGCCTGGACTCACAGAACCATGCATGCCAATGTGTCCTGTAAAATGTGCAGTGCTACAGGCTGTAGACCAGGCACTCTGCTCCCGGTGCACAAAGCAACCCTTGAGCATCAAACAGCCACAGCCTGAGATTTCACCCAGCAACTAGGTGCAGAGAAAGAGGGAAAGAGCCCCCAAAATATCATTGGCTATTTTGCAAACAAGAATGCATACAAGCACCATCTTGTATTTCTGAGGAGTACGAACATTTCTAGTGTGCATTAAATAAATTAATACATTTAAAATGATTCCACCTTTCCCTGAAGACATTTATCTCTGCTTACTGGTCTCCAAGTTTCCTTAACCTTTTCAGTACCTTTGATGTAGCACATACGTGCCAGAGGCCAAAAAGAAGCTTCATTTTGGGGTATGAACTTTGTTAACTGGCAATTGGTGAGCCTCAAATGAGATCCCACAGCTGATTTTGCCTTTCCAGGACATTAACATGCGATTGGAGTGGAAGGGTTGGGGTGGTGGTGGGCAGAAGACAGGCATATGGACTTCACTTCAGTATCCCTGGTGGGGTTTACACTCAAGGGGACTTTGCCTGGTTTGACTCTTCTGTTATTTCAGGGCAACTGTCCTAAGAAGTTATGATGATTATGAAGATACACAGCAAGGTAAGATATGTTTTCAGTGGGCTTAGTATGAGGTTCTTCAGGAAAAACACTGCTAAGTCATGCTGTACTACAACTGCTAGACTAAGATGCCCATCTCCAGAATCCAGTGGGTCCAAACACCAGCACAGAACTTCTCTAAGCTCCTCATTCAAAACCATGACTAGACATCAAGCTCAAAGCCCAGGTTTCATGCAAGAAGAGCCACCTGGGGCAAATGCACACATTGAAAAGCAGCCTGGATTCTCACGGAACACATTGTGAAAGCCATGCTCCTTTAAAGCACCTTAGCTTGGACACCCAGAAATCAAGATGAGGTAAGATGTAAACACTTGAGCAGTCAGTTTGCTATGAACTCCTGGCTGCAGAAGTTATTTTGCTTCTGGCAAATACTACAGGAGAAATTGCTTCCCTTCGTTCCAGCCCTCCCTCGCTCACATTCACACACACGTGCAACCCCAAGTTGACTGTGCACTGATGTTAACAGGAGAGGAAAATTGCTTCACGACCTTTCCAGTGATCAATTTACACCCTGAAGCATGAGACTGGTTTCATTTCACTGTGTATATGTAATACCTATTCCCACATCACTTCAGACAATGCAAAATCTGCTGTTCACCTATTCAAGTGCACATGTTCAGATCTGGTTTTAGTGGTGGCTCCCTCAAGATCCTCACCTGGTGAGCAAGCTGCTCCTTTTGCACAGCAATGGGGACCCATTCTTCTGGTGAAGGTCATAGTTTGGATCTCCCCCTTCATCACTACAGCATATCTATGCGTATATTCACAATGCTGTTATAGAGCTTTGTGTTCAGCTATGGAGCCTTACCCTCTGGCTGGAGCAAAACACATTTCCCAGGGCTTCTAGGAGAGATCCTAAGTTAACACTTTGTCATTCCGGCTCCTGACCTTCCACCTACTGAACACGAGCAAGGCCTGTGAAACGTACCAAAACCAAAAGTAAATACCTGATTCCTGGGCCTCTTTACGCAGCAGGCACCGATCTGGCTGTGGACCTTGAGGGGAATTGCAGGAGGCTGCACAACAGTGACACCACATCTCAATGGACCAAACTTTCTATCCCCCCGCCCAGCTGCTGATCACCCCACTCAAGCCCATGATTAATAAAGCCCCCGTGAACCAGCAGCTTCCTCTGCCTGAGCAGAGTGGTCATTCACCCACTGGGTTGTTTGTGCTTGTGTTTAATCTCATTAAGGTAAGACTTCTGCACTGCTCTGCTTTGTAACGAGACTAATGAGCTTGTGTGAGGGCTCCAGCTGTTTCCAAACACATCAACTATGATCTGTATTCTTCATCCACTTCAAATTCTAATACTCTTCCTTGATTTGGAGAGATCACAGGGATAGATTAAACTCGATGCTTAAAGAGGTATTACAAAAGCCAGAGATGAGGCTATTTCAGGAGTTTAGTAGTGTTAAAGCTGGACACAAACCCCACACTGAACTGACTTTAAAAGACTTCTCAGGGAGAAAATCCAATCCCCTTTATCTCTTGGAGATGTACAACATATTTTTATGCATACATATTCCATGGTTTATACACTCCAATTGCAGGCACTCACACATCCAGGCAGAGCACAGATTTTAAACTGATAGTTGGCTTATTGATTGGAAAACAGTTATGTTTTGATGGTTTAAATAACAAGGTATCCTTCCAGATGCATCATCATAATATGCTCTCTACTGAAAAAGGTCTTTTGGCAGTTCCCAACTTCAGGACTTCCCTGTCCCTGGTGCAATGCGAGGTTGGTGCATGTTAATGTTGATTCTTTTCCCTTCTCAAGTTCTGCTGCAGTCCTAACTTCTGGACCAAAGTTTGTGAGTGCCTGTAACATTGCTGCACTCCTTTAATCCAGCTGTTTGCATGTTAAATAATTGAAAAGCTGCTGTGGCAAACAGACATCAAGGGAGGCTAATGGGAGTAGCACTGGCATTCCAAACACGGCGTGTGATGGGGCATTCAGACTACGGAGCCAGTGCCTACCGTGTCAGGACAGGTTGTGGGAATGAAGGTGTGGAGCCTGTTGGAAAACATCACACATCAACATGAGCCTATCCAGAACACTTAAAGAGACTGCTGAGCAAGGCTGGGCCCAAACTGCACAGAACTTGTAGTGAAAAGTATATTGGGAACTTCTCCGTTATAAAGCTAATACATTTCTTCATCAGTTTGATTCAGTTGCACACACAAATTAAACATACAAAACAAACAACAAAACCCCACAATTAGTTCCGTTTCCGTACTTCGTAGACCCATTCCCTAAGCTCATTTAACAGCAAGGGTGGTTGCTGAAGCCCCCAGATGAAACACTGGAGTTGCTGCATGATTTGAATGTAAGTAGGATAGTTTTGATTTAAGATTTGGAGGCTGACAGGGCAATGTTTGGCCTGAGGCTAAGTGGGCTCCACTCAAAGCACTGTGAATTGGCACTTGACTCTACAGCTATCTTAATTTTTGTCTCCACTGCTAAACTCTTGTTCTGTTTTCATTAAAACCTCTTAAAAATGAACCTTAACCTCACTGAAATCAAGTCAGCTGAAATGGAAGTAAGGTTCTATGCAGGCTTGCAGTAGCTTTGTTCAGTTCAAAATCACTTCCTAGGTTGTGAAAGGTGAAGACTTGCTCCCTGGAAGTCAGCTACTGTATATTCCCTTCTTGCTCCATGGCACAACCGTATTTTCCCCCAAAACTCAAAAGGATCTTAATGGCTCCACATCATGACATAATCCCTTGTAAAGTCTCCCTTGGAGCTGTTAAGAAGTATCTAACTGGAATATCTGTGGAACAAAGATTTTACAGGAGTTACAGCCCACTGGGCTCAAAATCCATCTTCTATAAGAAGCCAGCAGGAGAGAAGAAAAGACCAGATTTCCACAGATATTTCACCCTACCAAGAAAATTAACTTTGCAAAGTTTCTTCATGCATAAATGTATAATTACATCTCTGATGAATGCTGTGGAGTTGAATAGCATCCGATAAACAGTTCTGACTTGGGGGAATGGTTTTAAACTGAAAGAGGTGAGGATGAGATTAAGACATTGGGCAGAAGCTCCTCCCTGTGAGGGTGCTGAGGCGCTGGCACAGGGTGCCCAGAGAAGCTGTGGCTGCCCCATCCCTGGCAGTGTTCAAGGCCAGGTTGGACAGAGGGGCTTGGAGCAATCTGTTCTAGTGGAAGGTGTCCCTGCCCATGGCAGGGCTTGGAGCTGGAGGAGCTTTAAGTTCCAACCCAAACCAGTCCCAAACTGTGCATCACTGGTTCAATGGAACAATTACAGTAACATTTGTTCTGTGAATTTACAGATAAAGATTAAGTTTAAGGCAGAAATTTTAGGTGAAGAGGCGTCACTCATTCCAGTAAAACGTGTTTTCCTGGGGAACCAGCAGGAAAATGTTGCATTTCTTTCTAGAAGATCAGCATTTACTACAGAGACCAGCTAGACAACTTGCACATCTTAATACACATGGTAAAAAGATGTGCCATAGCTTCGAAGCTCTTGGGGTTTAAATCTACTAATCACACTCGTAAGGAATCGTCAAACCAATGAATACCAAGGCAGAAACTTTGATCTCTGCCAGGACACTTTAGCTTTTTAGAAGATTAATCATTTGTTCTAATAACAGATCCCTCCCCTCTCTATTCCCCCTTTCCCTCTCCACCTTCCAAAAAGAAACAGTCAACAGTTTCCGTTTAAATTCAGTAGATTCCAACATCATTTTTTGTTGCTGAATTAAACTACCAATCTGGAGGCCAGCTTAGGAAAACATTCACTCTAATGCTTGAAGTGAGGCATTAGAAACCATTTAACGTGTTCTACATAATTACTTTGTACTTATCTATTAACAAGTCAAATATTGGGGGGAAAGCGTCTTTTACACAAAACAGAGGGTTTCTTTCTAGTAAAATGGAAAGCCTGCTCATTTTTTTCCTTGTTGAGTAAGCTCATATTCCTGAGCACCTGAGCAGGAATAATAGCGCTGTTATTATGTTTGGCAATGGCTTTACTTGAGCTTAGAAAATGACAAAACTCAGAGAAAAGAGAAATTGTTTTTCTAAAGGCCTTTTCCCCAACATTCTCTGCCCCGGGTGGGTTTGGCTGACCATGAGTGTGAGAGTAAGGGCTGGCAAGCTGAGCAGGCTGACACCTGGGGACTGTGAACATCTTTGCCTCTTAATGACAAATCATTTTTACCAAGAGACTATCGAAAGCTTCTAAAGAAGGATCAAGGCCTCACTGTCCCAGCACTTATAAAAGAGCAGGAGACACAACAGTCCCTTTCCTGAGCTTCTGAGGATCTAACAAGAGGAAATCGGTTCCAATCTGTTGCTTGGATCCAGCAAAAGGTTTTGTCTTACCAAGAAACGTTCCTATCTCCAAGCATTTGCAGCTCAGTCGTTACAGCTGAAACCCGGCCTGGACTGGCTGTAAGTTGTTATTTAAAATCAGAACTGCTGAATAAACTCTACTGGTTTCTTAGGAGCAGTTTGTTCCTTTTTTGGGTGGTTTTCATTTTCCTACAGCATCTTGTAGGGAACTGCCTGTTCGCTCTAAACTTTGGGTTAAAATGCTGTAAACTGCCTGCTGCAGCTTTAATGTGACTGCCCATTAAGCAGCATCCCCAGTGGTTAACACTGTTTTGCTAGTGGCTATTCACAAGAACAAATCCAACTCTGACAAACACCGCGCTCCACCTTCATCTCAAGCACACATGCTTAAAGTTAGCAGGAATTCTTTGATGAAAGTCTTACTTTAAGACTTAAGTCCTATTTTAAGAATCCATGTTTGACAATAGCCAGGGTTGTGTGAGTTCTGGTGTCTGCCCTGCAAATGTAACGACCACTTCAAACTTTGCTCTCCATTATGTTATTAATGACAAGAAATTCATAAAGCTGAGCATCAAACAGTAGTACAGGAGAAAACAGAATGGCATTCAGGATTCAGAGATTTTGGAATAGGAATCTGATTGATAATGCTGGAGATTAAGGATTTGTTACATCCTAAAAATGATCCCAGCACAGTTCAACACTGCACACTGCCCAGACTTACGTGGTCCAGCAATCCTCAGTACTTCCTCAGAACATCCTGTTACTATTGTTCCATATGCATCCTTATGCACTGAATGTGCACCAAGCCTTGCCCTCCTAGGCCTCACTGAACTTCTCAACAGACAGACAATGATCATACAATGTGTGAAGTCTGAGATGACTCAGGGTACAGGTACTTGAAAAGAGGTAACAACAGTTGCATTCCCTAGAGACCGAGAGCTGTTATCTGAAGGGTGAAATGCTCCAGTCCGCAGAATACTCTGGACTGTATGTTAAGAATTCCATCATTCTATATAATACCAGTATATGCATGTGAGAGCATGTTTTTTCAGGTCTTATGGCAGAAGGCTACCTACATATGTGCATGAGAAATCAGTGATTGCTCACACAAGCACTGAGCCACGCTCCACTTGTAACTGTTTATCATGAGTGCAATGAACTCAGAACTTCCCTTGCATTTACAGTTCAAGCTCAAGACCTGAAAGCTGAGCATCCAGAGGAGCTCAGCATACCTGAAATCACAAAACTAAGCAATGTAAGGACTGCTTCCAACAAGTACTTCCACTGCCATTAACAGACAGACACATAAAGAAGTGGAAGAAGCTGCTGCTGTTCTCAGCCTCCACCAACATTCCCCATGTGCTGCACAGGGCAGCCAAGGTCTGTGTAAGTGCCCAGCTTGAAGCATCTTCACATGAGCCTCATTTTTAACAAGTGCTCTTAAAATTTCAGATGCAACACTTCCAGACACTTTTACTCCATACTTTCTGTGGCTGTTACCAGAAAGGTTCATTTTATTACTCAAAGACACTGAATTCATGTGTGTGCACCTCTGTGTGCGTATGCAAAGCGAAAGGCTTAGAGGGGTAGGAGACATAAATCACTTCAAATTGCTACTGTAATAAATGTGGACAAAAGAATAAAATTTGTCACCACCCTAATATCACCATCAATGTTTTGTCTAGCTACATTCCTTCCAATTTGAAAACGGTTCAATACCCCTTTTACCTTCAAGTAGCAGCACTTAATAAACAGTGATGGATGCTTTTTATTCCCTTTCCCCCCTTCCTCCTGTTCCAGGCTTTCCTAGGTCTTTTACAAGGGGATTGTTTAGCTTGGGGGAAATGTAGATCCTCCATCCTTCTTGCATTGACATGCATCCCTCAAGGAACGACGACCATATTTAATTCATAACCCCCGTTGGCTACACAAACATACAACTTCCCATCAATTAGGCAACACAGAGATGCTGTTAAAAATCAATGAGCTTATTATTAAATATATTTTCTTTTCATGTAACAATAATAGTTATTGCTGCTCCATTGTTATAGCTGTAATATCAGCTGGATAAGCAGCCCTTAGAAAAGGGGCTGATTGCTTTTTGATCAGCCAGTGTAACAGCAGAGTATCAGAACCACCTTGTCCTTGCTGTACTGCCTGACACAGATGCTGAAGGATAAAGGAAAACTGCCCAAACGGATGCTTCTTGAATAAAATCATCTAATGTGAGTGGAACGCAGCAGTTCCTGAATATTTACCTGCTTTCCATAGCCAGACACAGAGATGCAATGAAGTACCAGGCACTGAACATCCACCGTACACCAGCGCATCAAACCAGGCTCCTATTTGTGTTTGCACTGTGGTGTGTTTATTAGAAATTACTTGGATATTTTGACACATGCCACTACTGAGGGAGCTCCCTGCCTGCAGCGGAGATGGGGAGCCTGTGCCAGCTCATGCAAAGGTTAACAAAAATTCCACACACACACACACACACACACACACACAAACCCACAGTGCACAGATTTTGGCAAGTACATCACATGCTGTCTGGCCACAGCTGATCTGAAGCGAGTCCCCTGTAATTATGGGAGAAGGTGGAACAGGTTTCCTGCTAATTGGAAAATTCTGCAAATGGCACCACTGAAGTGAGTTGACAGTCGTTGGAATATTAGCAAAATGAGGGAACTGATTAGGAAAAAGCTCAGATGTGGACTTCTCTTTTTTTATATTAAATAGTGCCCGAATCTACCAACAAATTGGTAATAAAAGCTGAACTTCGTAATAACAGCTGTTATTTGACCTGGAAGCAAATATATCTGCGCACATATGCACACGTGGATACTACAGACATATACCCACACGCGCATCTGAACATACTGAGTGCATAAGCCCGTATTATTCCTGTCACTCTTCTCACATTAAGACAAACACACAGAATGTTGGCTTAACTTTTTAGAAAATATGTATTTTCCCCAAAATATTTACACACAGCAGTGGAGCAAAGCTGCCTTTGAGAACAGCATCAAGAGGCAGCTTCTAATGAAACTGTACTCGCGCTGCGCTTCAAACACCTCTTGGAAGATATTTATTTACATCCCGAGATCTCCAAGTGATTTGTTCCTGAGGGAAGCTGGATTCCTATTGAAATTTGCTTCTTGATTGACTGCTGTTGAGAATTCTAGTAGCAACTTCTCTTTGTGTTTTAGTTTAAACTGCACAGGAAGCACAAAGTGGGATTTGGCCACGACTTTGGCCATCCATCAACACTTGGTGTTTGTGTTCGTTATTTTTCAGCTACTAGGAGCAAGGGAAAAGCAGACATGAGGGGAAAAATAAGACATTCTAATTAGAGACACTCCTACAAATACAATGAAATCCACCTCTCCGTAACTTCATTACAAGTCATTGCTTTTTCTACAATCTTCTGTTTAGTCTCAATCTCCAAGGGCCTGATCCTACTGCATAGACTGCATCAGGAGCTCTTACACTTACAGCACTAACAACTTGCTTTGCCACAATGATCTCTCTGGTCGCTGAGACCTCCTGTTTCCCAGGAGCTTCACTAGTACAAAAAGATGCTCAGTTAGCCATTGGCTTTGAGGGGGGGAAGGATGTTGCTTGATTTTATCTTTGCATCTAAAAAAGCTTAGATATTGACTCTCCTTCTCAGAAAGAAGTCCTAAAGGTGCTAATATAATTTAGCCAAAGATTCCTCCCAGGAATTCCACCAAAATCCTTAAAAAAGAGATGCTATCAGTAGATTCATGGTATTTCTTGCACAACCCAATGGAATTACAAAATAAATATACAGCTGAGTGTGAAATCCTAGAGACAGCCCAATAAAACTTCAAGTTATCATTTCAATAAGAACTTTCCTCATACCAATGATATTTGTATTACATCTAACCCAAAGCAGACTCTGCTTGTTCACTATGAATTTAACATCACTTTATTCATCCCAGTGATACCATAAACCTAATAAAGACTCTAGGATGATTACATACCACACTGAGAACTAAAATAACTATATGGTGTTCTCCATGCCCAGCACAGGCTAAGCTTGAATTGATTTTAAGTATAACATTTTCAGACTGAAGAGATTTCTCTGTAATGTAGCACTTGTTCCTCTTATTTGTATATTTATAGCATTTGATTTCCTTCTCTGAAATTTTTTCGTAGGTTTGGTGAATCTTTTCTCATACTTTACATCGGGGGGCTGTTCTTATACCTACATGTTATCCAGTAACAGAAATAATTATATCTAACGTATCATTTTACTTGCAAGAATAAAGAACACAGAACTTCAACAAAGAATGAGGGTTTCTAAGCTGGATCACTAGTTCATTTAAATAAGTATGTGTTTGTGAGGAGAACCTCAGCTATACCTCCAGCATCAGACACGATGGCTTTACAGAGCAATTCCAACAGCATAATATTAGCTTATATCCTAATCAGATTCTACAGGACTTCTGTAAGCGATTTACTCAGTATTTCTGGTTGATCTGATGAGCAGGCAACCTACTGTTTGCATCTCAGCATCCACGTTTATTTTCACATACTTATTTAAACAAATCAGGGAGTCAAAATAATGCCAGCTCCAGTCTCTTCATAGTGGTCCCTAGATGACAAGAATACACAGCAATTCCCAGTCCTCCTGCTATTTTGGCCTCTTCAGCATCTGATATCCCACCCCAAGGCCAATTCAAATCAATGGACTGATTCTCATTAGCTGCTATGGATTTTGGATCAGGCCTTTTGGTGCCAAAAATTCAGCTAAAGATTTTCTACAGGAGCAGATCCACGTGCTCACAGAAGGAGCTTGAAAACCCACAAAGAGCAGCATATAAAATGGAAACAGAAAGGATTCCTTTTTAAAGAATACTCAGAGAGGAAGAGCATGAATAAAAGGATCTTATGGCTCAGTATGTTGCTTTCCTTCCTATGGCTGTAGATGCTGAATGTACTGTCCCGGTTTTCATACTCTCAGAAGGAATTCTCCCTAGGTTCAAAAGATACAAAGATCTTCAGGACATCTGCTGTCAGCCCTAAGAGTGGCTGGGCCTTGAGAATAGAATGACCAGACTCCACTCCACACAAAGCAGGGTTTCTTTTCCACCTTTCCTTCCTCAAGTTTTTGCTTCATTTTCCATTTTTGGTGTGCTCCATTTCCTAGTTTTCCTTCATCCTGACAATTCCACTTCATGAAAACAAAAGGGAGGAGGAGAAATCTGACCCAAAGTAAAAAATAAGAATACTACTACTAAAATAAAAGTCCATCCCAGCCAGTTTGTGCCAAATACAGTTAAGGGTGGTTGCAGAGAAGGGAAGGAAAAAAAAATCAAGTCACTTTCAATCAAGTGTCACACCTTTAAATAGTGGTTAAATCTTTGCATTATGCAGCTCATCCCTTTTACAACATGGGGTTCCCGTAGAGAATTCCCTGTTTACACTGGGAATTCCTCCAGGAGAGCATCAATAAAGCTGAACAGATGTCAGGGTGGAATGCCAGCGGCAGTGGCTGTTGTCAGGGGTGGTGGGGAGAGAGTCAGGAAACAATAAGAGGCGGCATCTGCTGCACAAAGCCCTTGCGTGTGGGTCAGGGTTTGCCAGTGTGTTGAGATTCCACCCTCTCCTTTGTCTGGGCACATTGCCTCTCTTGTTCCTGGATGACAAGGGTTGACACATGTCACCCAACCCTATCAGAAAGGCTATTTGTTTGGCTCTTGCATATGCACCAGTGTTTTTGACCTCCTCTGCTTGGAATACATTGAACAACCCTGGAAGGGGGAGGTGAGGAAACCTGGAGGGGGGGGGGAATAAAACCCACAACAAAACCCCCGACCTCCTCGGTGCTCCCTGACACGCTATTTCATCACGCACCCTGTGTCCAAAGTGAGGATGGAGATGCCCTATTTCATTAAAAGCCTGATTGATGAAACACAGTTAACAGGAGAACACAGGCTCTGAAACACTCCTGAAAGACAAAGTCCACACAAATACTGAAATCAGATCCTGTGTTATGCGGAATGTATCAAAAAGGAAAGTTACCAGCCTATAAAGAAAACAAAAATCAAGCTAAACTTCAGGAATAAATGACAATATTCAGCTGACCTCCACCTTGACTGCAAATCTCATCACAACCTTAACCAAAGGCTTGCAATAATACTCCATGCCAAAGCTTATATGGGATTTGAACCTCGGCATGACTTTGTATCCTGATCTTCTGATGGTTGCTATAATAAAGAGAATTAAACCAGAGTGTAACAGCAAAAAATAACGACGTAAATACAGAGAGCTCTTACTAGCGTTAAATAAGGAACAAGGAGGTTGTTGTATGGCAGATAAGCAGTTTGAATACTGGGGTATCTTCCCCCAGAAGTGGTTAACTGAGTACATTTGAAGATCCACAATGGAATTCTGACAGAGACTACTGCTTACTCTTCAGAAATGACACCAAGAAAATAAAGACAATTTGTATAACTTTCACCCTTTATAAGGAGCTTCTCGTTGTTGTATTATCCTTGTCTTCAATTAATGCCTTTAAATTCTTTTCAATGTTCTTTACTAGAAATCAAAAGATGCCCCAAACCATCCCTCGAAAACTGCAATTTTCCTCAAAATACTCAAACACAATTCAGAAGTAAAAATGATCAATTTGAAGAAGTGCAGTAAGCGCACACCGAAAAGTAACCTGCAACCAAGTAATACTTGGGTTTAATTCTGATCACCAGGTTAGGAGCTGCAAACAAAGCCCCAAGGCCACAGCTCCTCAGCTGGCAGAATTCACCCCGTTGCTGCTCTGAAGATCTGCCACTTATGATCCAAATGGGAACGCAAGGAACACCATGGGCCATGATCCCTGTTGCAACAGTGGATGTCAGACGGTCGGGGGGGGGATTGCTAAAATGAAATGGTTGGAGCTGAGATTTTCACATTATCTTTTGTCTCCTACTCATATCCTAGCCGTGAAAGGGAGATCCTTTTAGAAAACACACTCCCGAGCTGCAGGGAACGAGAGCCCGGCCTTTCATCCTATGGGATTTAGCGCCACGTTCCAGGCCGGCACTCTGCACAGTCCAACCTTTGAACTCTCTTCTCTCCAAGTTTTTCCCTTAGTTTCACAAGTTCAAACCACACACACACAGAGCTGAGAATCCCCCTCTGATCTTTTATCTCTATCTGCTGCAGAGGTTCCGTGTTTGGGGTGGGGGCTTCTTTCCCCATTTGACAATCAGACATTCTTTTTGGCTGCTCCATAGCCAGCAAAGGTTAATTGCTCTAGCTGCAGTAAAATCCTGGATTCTGATCACTTGATTAATGAGGTGTCAGAAGCCACGAGTAACCAACACTTTTTTTTGAAGGAAAAACACTGAAATCAAATGGACTTTTAAAGATTTCATGTTTCTCCCGCTTCTCTTCCCATCACCGAGCTGCCTCAGCGGCTGGTTTTGTTTTCAGCATGGTCAGAAGAAAGAAATCACTGCCTCAAATCAAGGTTAGAGAGAGAGAACCCACAGCATTCTGTTGTGGGGTGTAACTGCTTTAATCTCCTGAGAACACGAAATGGGAAATCCTCAGGGCCAGGTCCCTGCCTGGCACAAGAGAGCAAAGCAGCACAGTCCCATGGGCTGGGAGTCAGCCCAGCCAAGCGTGCAGTGCCCACTTCCCAAATTCCCTACCTGCTGCTTTCACTTCTCCTCCTATCACCAATAACAGCACAGAACACGTAGATTTAGATGAATCCTCAGCTAAAATAAGTCTTTCATTGGGGGATTTAAATACGTCCATGCAATTTAAAGCAACATAAGTTTCATGTATATTTGTCTTATGTCTGCAGTGGAAAATAAAAGGCGGTAAAGAGTATTATGCTCCCATTTGACTCCACTCAGGAGCAAACCAATCTTTCTCTATTTGTGGTGTAGATGCACTTTGTCACAATAAACCACTGTATATTATGTTTATATATGTCCTTCAGGCATGTCACAACAGTTTGGCATTCTGAGTTGCTCTACCACTGTGTACATTAAATAGTCATGTAGTTACATTAAACAGTGGGGAGTTCACACTTCACAACCACTCAGTGGTTTAAAACAGATGTGGGCTGTCTGCTGTCAGGCTGTAATAGTAAGACTTTGGAGGATCTTGGTGGGAATTTAACCTCCAGATGATTGAATGCTCCCCAGCCTCTTCCCACCAGAGCTCCCCCCGCCCGGACCCCACTTTCGGAGGGGGAGGATGTAAATAAATAAATACCTGTGACCGACAACTTTGGTACGAGGGAGCGGGGGGGAGAAGGGCCATTTGTGATGCGGAGGACTCTCCAGCTTGGAATATTTTTGAGTGGGGTGGGCTAGCAAAAGCACCCAGGGATTTACTGACAGGAGAATTTTTGACAGTTGATGGACAGATGAATTCCGTCATGGAAGCGTTAGTCGAAAGCGGCAAGGCCAGATGGAAACTCACAGCTTGTCTTTAATATTAATTTTCTCCTCCCCCCACCCCCCTTCTCCTTTTTTTTCTTTTGCAGGAGATCAGAATTCCCTAATTCCCTAAAATGTTTCAATGCATCTCAAGGTATTATTTTTCCAATGCCTTTACCCACCTACTCTTAATAAGAAGTGCTCCTTTGTGTTAATGTGATTTTTTTCTCTTTCCTCTCTGCTTATTCCCCTGCCCCCCCAAGAGTCAAAAGAAATCAAGGAGAAAGGAAAAAAATAGATCAGTGTAGCTACACAGCTGTTAGAGTCTGCCTGGGTTACAACACAGAGAGAGAAACACCTTCACAAGTGCACAGTGGCTTAAAGACAGAGGAATCTGGTCTTTATTTCGCAAGGTTTAGGCAATGAGACCCAAACAAACACCTGAAAAATGGACAATGAGGAAGGGAGCTCTAAGGAGATCAGCTGCAAAGATGGAAGAGCGACTCTGCGCTGTCCTCCAAAGAGGGTCTGTCAGCAGTTGTGCAGAAAGAAGTCTCTTGATTAAAAAGATTTGCTATGACAGAGAATCAAGGATCAGCCAACAAAAGTCACCCTGTTCTAGATTTTTCTTCCATATTTGTTCATCAGCTTGAGTGTCAGAGCATCTCCCACAACCAAAATCGACTCCCAACATCCCAGAGTGGCCCTTTGAAAGAAAAAGGAATCCTGAACAGCTTCATTTCCCTAATATATACTTGTGAAACTGATGAAAATAGATACTGATGCTTATACTGAACAAATTTATGAGACCATCTCCCTTTTCAAAAGTCCTATATTCAGTTGGGAATATACCATATGGTCCCATCATAATTTAGCACATAGGATCCTATGTATATTTACTCTGTAGAATTCCAAGAGAGACGCAATAAATAGTTTTTGCAGCTAGTACAGCGAATTAAATCCCATGGATGCAAATGTAAAAGACATGGGCACAGAAGTGTCAAAGACTTGTAGAAAGGATCCCCTTCCCCAGACAACTCACTGGACCAAGCTTAAATGTTCCTAACAAAAGGGTGCTCAGTCTGGTTGTGCAATCTCAATGATGTGGATGAGGGATTTGAGAACACCCTCGCTAAGCTTGCAGGCAACACCAGGCTGAGTGGGAGCATTGATGTGCTGGAGGGTAGGAGGCTCTACAGAGGGAAGTGATCGTTCTCCTGCGTTGGGCACTGGTGGGGCCACATCTTGAATCCTGTGCTCAGTTCTGGGCCCTCACTACAAGAAAGACATTGGGGTGCTGGAGTGGGGCCAGAGAAGGGAATGGAGCTGGAGCAGGGCCTGGAGCACAGTGTGATGGGGAAGGGCTGAGGGACCTGGGGGGTTCAGATGGAGAAGAGAAGGCTCAGGGGGGACCTGATCGCTCCCTACAACTACCCAAAAGGAGGTTGTAGTGAGGTGGGGGTCAGTCTCCCAAGTGACAAGCATTAGAACAAGAGGAAACAGCCTCAAGCTGCGCCAGGGGAGGTTTAGGCTGGATATTAGGGAAAACTTCTTCACCACAGGGTTGTCAAGCATTGGAACAGGCTGCCCAGGGCAGCGGTGGAGTCATCAACCCTGGAGGTGTTTAAAGGATTTGTAGATGTGGCGCCTGGGGATGTGATTTAGTGGTGGACTTGACACTGCTGGGTTAACGACAGACTCAATCTTAAAGGTCTTTCCTACCTAAAGAATTTCATGATCTCAGTAAGTGAGTTCAGAGATACTCTGGTGATGGTTTTGCTCCAATCTAGCTGCATATTAACAGACTTCAAGATGATTATTTCACATTAAAATTAGAACACATGCACATCTTGTGTATTTGTTTTCTTCTCAGTCTTGGTTATGTGCAAACATTTGCAGTGTAAGATGACTGATGTGCAGTATGGTCCCCTTTTGTAACTGCAGGAACTAAACATTTGGCCAAACTGCTAAAATCGGGGGTATAAGATGGAACTGGAGTTTGGAGGAAGAACAAAACACCGCTTTACTGGGGCAGGCACACTCCTGTCCAGAGAGCTGTTTGAAGCCCTACTCGCACAGAAGTAATTGTTTGCACAAAACTCCAACTTCAGCAGAGATTCCCTGTAACCGGAATTGCAATTTGCCCATCACAATCCAAAATGTGGGAAATGTGCAAGGATCATGCAGTAGATGATGCAAGAAACAACTGATTCTATGACTCACATTTAATGTGAGCACCATGGCTAGTTAAAGCATTTTTGCACATATGACCTATGATTGTTCCATCATACACACAGTGTCTTGTTGTGACCCCTCCTCATAAGAACAGACACATATACTCACTGCTTCACTCCAGCATGATCCTGCCCTCCCTGACAACAGACTTGGAATCCAAGAGCTGCAAACCTTCGGGAACTGTGGATTTGGGCTTAAAGCAACAAAACAAGCTAGGAAAGCGAACACAACAATCTCCACTGGATCTGCACCAAGGAGTAGCTCAGACTGTAATATCACATCCCAACGCCCATGACTGCGAATCTGGAAATGAATCCAAACCCTGTGGCTCAGACACATCCTTATTCACAGCTGCAGTTTTCACATAGTTTTGCCACAAAAACAGCACCATTAGCCACCCACACAGGTCAGGAAGTCCTCTCAACCTTAGCAAATCTGGTCCTAGTTTTGCGTCTGGAAATGTACCACCTTCCTTCTGCAGCCAGCATCCATCAGTATCCCCAACTTACACTAACTTTCAGATGCAAAGAGTTTTTGTGTGCACCTTAACATGAAGGTTGTGAATTTTGACCTTCCTCCATCATTAATAGAACACAATTACCAACAGCCTTAATCAGAGATGAGTCCCAGTGTGTTACAACACTTACCCTGTGAGCAACAATCTCCCAGATACATTTAAATCAGTAAACTGGGATATCCCCTGAAACAAGGTACTCGGGTACCTCTCAAACCATGGCATGATCCACAGTTAAATGGGAATCACATCACATACTGTCCTTCAACAAGAGACCTCTCAGACTGACAACTGTCCAGAGTGCATCGGTTCACTTTAAGCCTGCATGCAAAGATCTGCAGATTTAAACCTGAGACCAATTTTGCCACAGTCACAATTGCACATGTCTTGGATAACAGAGCAAGGATCTCAGCTGTGGAAACATTTCTGATTCCAGTCAATGACATAACCTTTCAGTCGCTGATTTAGATACCATTCAGCATGAACAGATGATCCTAAATGAACAGACTGCTTCATGACAAACCACTCCTGCTTTGTCAGCAAAGGAGTTTTAATCATAAAATGGGTGATTAAGAAAAGGTGTCTGACCCAGCTTCAGCAAGGGATACAGTCTGTGGAAAAGGGAATGAATCAGGAATGATTCCCCTAGAGCATGGCTATTAGACAGGTAACATCACCAAACCTTCATCACCCTTGGTGCAGTGGGCATAATGAGGCAGAACAGCATCGTCAAGCACAGGGGGGTGGCTGAGGGGGGATTCCCAGAAGAGGTGCAGCAGAGAATCTTCCCCCAAATAGGCCATCTGATCACAGAAGGATCAGCAACCAAGTCAGCACTTTGTTCAGGTTTCAGCTTGAGCCGCAGGGTAAGGCACAGACCCAGACAGCTTCAGGGAGCTGCAAGTAGGGAAACCTCTCGTGAATCACAGCAGGAGCTCTTTGCGTAGCAAAGGCAAATTAAGCAGAGCACAATCGGTGTACACAGGGCTGCGAGGTAAAACCCTCACAGCTGCACAGGTTTTCATGGACATGACGCACAAACCACATTTATTTTAGGGGAAGGGACTCAGTCCAGTTGTGCTGCCATTTCCATGGGTGCAGAGGACAGTGCATCAAACCGCTGTGCTTCAGTACATGCAGGAACTGAAAGATGACTTTCAATTAGAAGGTGTCATATCAGCAACAAACATCATTAATGTACACCTCTTCCCTTGAAGGTTCTCAATTTGGTTTTAAACATCAACGATTCAGTGTTTAAATCAACCCTCCTCATAAAAAGGTACCAAAAGAGAAAGAAAAATCACTACAGAAAGCCGAAATCCAGAGCACAACAAGCCAGATGTCTGGGCATGCAGTAAGTGGTAAGGAACTAACATTACCCACAGTTATGGCCAACCATCTGTAGCTCCTGGGTACATAACAATGCTTACTGTTGAGTATCAACAGGTTACACTTCCCAGCCTGTGACAGAAGATTCCTCACACAAACCTCTGCTCTAACTGTCAGAAACTCCCCATTCCTACCTCCTGCTGCAGTTCTCTCTGCTTCCAGTGCGGACAGGGCAACAAAATGTGCGAGAGAAGCACACCTGATTTGTCTGCATGCAAACAGTTCATGGATAAGACGCAACAGGAGGATCTCCAAAACCACCTAGCATGCTGCCTGCTTTTTGCAGTGTCTGTTGCTGCCCATCCTGCAGGTTCCACAGAGCGGCTGTGCTGCAGTGAGGCATTCCCAGCCCTGCCATCAGGCTGACAACCTCCAAGATGCACCGTGCCAGCAAAAGTCCCAAGGTAACAGGCTGCTCAGTGAGGACCTTGGGCTCTGAGAAGCACCTTTTCAAAGAGGGGAGGCAGATTTACACTGCTGCCACTTCCTCCAGTGATCATCTGTTCAAGGCAACTAATGACGGAGAGAGGCGAGTTAAAGGAGCTAGTGAAAGGGCTGTGAAACCTAGTCAGCATCCCCAGTGCAGAGTTGGAAGGAACACCAGAATATGATGTTGTGATCTTGCACATAAGTCCATCTATGACTCTCTTTTAGAGAACTCAAACTCAGACTAAAGACCACTGTACTCCCTTCCCAAGGTACCTAATCAAAAGCTTCAACATTACCTTTCTTGATCTAGCAAAAGGAGCTGAGCATGGGTGCAGAGTTCTCCCTTTATTGCCCTCACAGTGAGGGAGGAAGGTGAGTGCAGCTGCCGGCACGGGGCTGGTGCTGTCCGTACACATATTGCACCACTGTGCATCTGGTTGGCATTTACAGGGGGTTTACACTGGTAGTTGTACAGCTGTTTAGGCATGTAAGTAGCATCTATACTTAAAAGACTCCATGAAGGGAAGGGTGGGTGGAAAGGGGAAGAGACAGGAAACAGAAATGGAGAAATAGGAAAAGGAAGGTGGCCAGATGCTGCTTTAAGAGCAGGGATAACAACCCTTTTAACGGCCAGGATTTGGGTCCCTTAAAAATGCATTTCATTTTGCAGGTTTATTTCCTTATTTATTAGCATCATCCAGGAACTGACACAGGAAAAGGCAAATGTTCTCAGCTAATATTTAGGCCACTTCACAATGATTTCACAAAGGAGTTTAACAGCTCAGCTCTGAAATCCTTAGCACTGACATCCATTTTTGCTTGTATTTGCTTGTCTCAGCTGGCAGGTTTGATGACTCCTGCTCTTCAGAGCTGCTCAAGTACCAATGATGGGTATTCAGCTCCCACAAGAACCAGGCATGACCTGTGTGTCTCATTCTCTTAGGAAACCCCTTAAAATCTGGGGGTATGGGCAGAGAATACACAGTATTTCACAGCATAGGCAAAGGAATCTACTTCACATAACTTCTCATTCTAAACTCAGGGAATTTACAGTGTAATATTTCTCAGGATACAGCCTTTAGTTAAAATTATTGCATATAAGAACCTGTAGAAGAGAGTTTTGGATGTGCTAACACTAAGCAGTTCATTTTGGACGATCAGAGATTAATCCTGCAGGCTGAAGCCAGGCAATGCTTCCAAGGAGGGCAGTCAGAGTAACAGCAGAAACTGTTAGATCTGCACATCTAGCTCCTGGAGATATGCCAAAGGCCTTGGAATTTGCACGGGAATTAGGCATACAAGAGTCACTGATTTACCCCCATGCTAAATCCCCTAACATCCATTAATTGAGTATCAAACTATCTAAATGTTAAGGCTTGAGAACGAGTTGTTATTGCAGGATGGAGAAGCCTTCCCCACCTGCCAGTTCTTTGAGTTCTCAAGGGCTGGAGAATCATGGTTCTGGCAGAGCTGAGAGGCAAAATTCATAACAAATTATAATATAAGAGAGTTGGATTAATTTTTTAACAATACCCTGAAATATAAAGGAAATGTTGTGCAACAGCCACTCAGCTACAAGCAAAACAACAGCTGTGAAAGGGCACGACAAATTCCTTCTAGAGCTCGAAGGACAATAAAGACTTTCTGGAGTCGAGACATTTTATACTTGAGGAAAATAATAAGTGATGCTTAGACACCAAAATATCCCTTATTTTATATCTTAATGGAAAGAAAAAATATCCACAGTCAGATGGCGAAGTCCTAAACTGCACAATTAGAAATAAAACAGCAAACCAACCTACAGTGATTTAGTTAATAGCTTATAATTCACTTCTTATAATATGAAGGTTTATTATTATTGCTTTAGACTGATTAAGGTCTTACTTCCTCTAAAAACGGCCCCCTTTGTTGCCATGATTCCATGAGATCTAACCCCTCCTCAAACCTCAGCTAAAAAAGATCTATTAGAATAGTTTGCACCAACTGATACTACAAAGCATAAACTTCTAGTAAAGAGCTCAGAGACAATCAACTTGTCCACCCTTTGGCTTCACTTCACCTCATCCAAGCTTTTGAGGCTAACATTAGTGTCATTAGTACAAGCCAGCCACAGATATTCCACTGGAAAACTCTAGGAATGCTGGACTGATTTCACTGAATACCAACCAAATAGCAAATAGATGTTCAACCTCTCCCTGTCTTGTTTTCCTCGTTTGTGTTGCGAGTGCCACAGTAATACATGAAGTTCTGTATTAAACTGAACTTAAAGGTCAAATAAGTCCTTTGTAGTTGAAAAGGGTTAACTCTACCTGCACACCTTCCCATGTGTGAACACCCTACATGTCAGTCAGCAGCTTTGCAACAGCCCTGGGTTAGGTCCCAGGGCAGTGAAGCCATTTTCCTGGACAGGCTCTTAAAAAAGCCAACAGGGCACAGCACAGATTAAGTTACAAGCTGAAGGTCTGACACCACGAATCCGTAAACCACAGTATAATTTGGTCAAACATAACTCAAAGACTGCCATTCATTTTTGCTGCTCTCAGAAAGCTGTGGTCTTCTGCAGCACTGCACTTCATTTCCTAATATCCACTGCAAAGCAGACACAAAATGCTCACTTTCCTATCCAGTAAATGACACACAAAACAGGGGTCAGTAGTGGATCAGGCCCTTCAGAAACTTACCATGACATTTATGACATAGATGTTTAAATACCCAAGTTAAAGACACAAGATGCCAATTAAAAGTAATTGTGTTGTAGGATCCCTGGGGTGAAGGCAGTTACCAGGAGACCTGCTTCATCCCTGGCCTGTTTATTCCCTAAGCTACAGCTCTGCACACAATACTGAAGGAGTGTGGTTCAAAGTTGAAGGCCCAGCCCAGATTTAGAAGACCCAGATACTACCCTGAGCTCTGCTACAGGCTATGTGATGATCTGGCAAGTCACTGAGACCCTATTTCTTACTTCATGTGCTCAAGTCAGTAGGAGACAAGTGGCTAAGTGCCTCCAAAGCTCACAGCACTCGGGTTTACCGAGTGTACAACAGGAGTGACTTCCCTTTGTCACCGGGGCAATCTGAAGCAGATACATAGACAAATACTCAGCAGCAACTGTAATATGGGCTATAAAAGGACTTTGGGGAAAGAATACACCAGCATTACTCATCAGATGAACTGCAGAAATGGAAACAAAACTGTAATTAGCCTGCCCAACTGCAGGGGAAAATGGGTTCATAGTCACAACAGTTGAAGCAAATAAGCCTACTTTGCAATTAGGAAGAACATACCCACTGTCAGTTGCCACAATGTGGGCTTATTTAAATAATACATGATAAATTCTGGTTGTGCAACCATATGCCTTGGGTAAGGCACAGATACTCTGCTGCAGAGAAGAAGAAAGGAACAAAACCAATTGGGAAAATGATAAGGAAAACCTGTAAACAAGACTTTTGCATCCAAGTCCCTTTATGAGGAGTCCAGAAGCACAAACCTTGCCTGACCTGTCGGTAAGGACTCAGAGAAAAACTGTTTCACAAAGCCATTCAACATGAATGCATCTACTTTCAGCATTATTTCCCCTCTGTTTTTTCCCTTTTTTCCCCTCTCCCCCATCAGCCCCCCCTTCCACTTTCTACATCTGTACTTTATTCAATGAACACATCTGCATTCTTTCTTTCTGTTTTTGGCCAGAAACTCTATCCAACCTTTATCACTGACACCTCTCTGCAGTTTCAAATTCCAGCCTTGTGCCAAATCCCCATTTCCTGCTGCTTAATTTCCATTCATTTACTCTTGTTTTTGCTTCTTCTGCCATTCCCAGCATGGACCAGCTCCAACCCAGCTTCTTCTAATTTTTTAAGGAAGGCTCCCTATTGAGTGCTATTGGAACTTGATCCTCTGCTCCAAGCCAATGGCTGGCTATTGTTTATACTACCTAACAACAGTTGCCAATATTACTGCTTTTTTCCCTTTCTTTATTTCACTCTTTAAGTGTATATCCTAAGACCCAAGAGAACTCCTCTCCACATATGGTGACCCATTAGGTCTGGTTTTATTATTACTTCTGCAGAATCTGAAGTAGCCTCTTTATATATATACATATATATATATGTATATATATATGAAGTTTTAAAACAAAAATACTAAGAAGAAAGTCTTGTCTTGGTGTCTTGTTTACACAGGTCTATTGTTCTGGCCCTGCTCCTACCTGTGGAATAAACTGGGATTGGGCTTGTGGTCTTTAAAGGAAAATCATCTTCTTAGTGGTTCAATAAAAGGTGTTTCATGCAGATGAAGCCCAAAAGCTGCAGCAGAAGCAAAGTCCTCACTCTGAACATCAAGAGTGCAAGAACCTTCCAAGTTCTCAATTATACAGAACAAAACATCTCTCCCCTTCTCACACATAAAGGAAATACTTGTAATAAACAGGAACCAGTGTCTTGGTGCTCTCAGTCACCCCAAGCAGATGTCATCTACCAGTAGACAGAGGATCAATAAAGGACTAAAGCACAAGGTAAATACAGTTCTAAACAGACACTGTAAAGCTCATACAGTTCCAACCCCCTGCCATACCGCTAGAGCAGGTTGCTCCAAGCCCCATCCAACCTGGTCTTGGACACTGCCACGGATGGGGCAGCCACAGCTTCTCTGGACACCCTATGCCATGGCCTTACCACCCTCACTATCTGTAATCTTCCACCTTTCTATTCCAGGTCTGCAGGTGGCTCTGTCTATATACAGACTGGAAGCCCACAGTTTTTCCTAAATTCCTAAAACCAGGCCTCTTCATCCTTACTGGTGAGTCAAAGGCACTACAACGAGTGCTTCAAACTCAACATTCCAGACAAACTCAGCCAAGATGAGTGCAAGGCTTCCCCTGAAACCACAGCCCCTTGGACTGCATCTTCCCAAACAGATGTTATGTGCCATACTTGGGAATCCGATTCTACATGGTCCCAGTGAACCAATGCTCAGCATCCTGGTGTGCAGCACACACACACTGTTGAAATCTGGGGTGCAAATATTCCTTTTTTGCCTTCTTCCACTGCCTACCAATGTTTCAGTGGCACAAAAAGCAGGTAGAGCTCGTGGCTGCCATCAAAACGTCACAGCAGGAGGACAGCAATAGCAAAGTGCGTTCACGTCCACATGAGTGAAGCTAAAAGTGATGGAAACCATCTGTAAATTCTACTACAACAATCAGCAACCTTAAAAATAAACCTTCTGAGTCTGAACCAGGGCATTACACCAGTTTTTCCTCACCAGAGAGTTCTACCTGAGCCAGAAGCAGGGATCACAAAGGTGATACCTATTCATTTGCAAGTACTCTGTACTTCTAACCTTTGTTATGGTCCAAATGGCTCAGAAAAAACCTAAACTGTCATCAGAATGATGAATAGCATTTCATCAAATACAGAAACAAATGTGGAGCTTTAACGTGCACAAGAAAAACGAAAAAGGTATCATTGCATTTTTCACAGCGAGCAGAGGTATCAAGAGCAAAAAGAAATATTTTATTGTCCCGTTTTTAAATAAGGGCTTTGATTTTAAACCCGAATTCTGGTTTTAAACTGAAAATCACATCAAAATTCCAGTTTAAGAATTGAAATTTCTTATTTTTAGTATTCTATTTCGTTGAGGATTTTTCATTTGGGACCTCACAACTCCTTAACTGATAACTGAAAAGCCACTTAACAACACAGCTCTGTTCCAAACACTTTGTGAGCTCTGCTTAATGCAAGACCCAGTCACCAACATCAGCAAACTGCTGTCAGACAGGGAACAGGCTGAGGGGGACGAGACTCGCACAGAGAATCCGCAGCACGTTTCGTAAGTGACTCACATCTTCTCCACCCTTTCACTGAGATCCGCTCCCATTCCCTGTAAACCCTGCGCAGGATGACATATGAAGACCAAACCAGCAGGTATCGGGATTCTGGCAAAGGCTGTGCAAGTTTAATGCTAGCCAGTGCTAGGAACAGTCATTGTTGGCTATGGAGCTCTGTAATTACAAACGTAAGATTATTCACTTGGAGACAGATAGCTGATACATCCTGAAGTGAACGCTGAACCCAAGTGCAAGCTGAGGGGCTGGTTTTTGTCCTCCACAGAGAGCAGCTTTGGGAAAGCCAGCCGATTACTTCATACCTCAGTTTCCCCACTAAACAAATTAAAGAAAGTAGGATAAAAACCCTCCATGCTATCATAACTGAGGCTGGGGTTTGGGGACTGCGCTCTAATCCGAGCGCTGCCACTACCCGGTGTGAAATCCTAAGGAAGTTGTTTCACATGCCTATGTGGTTTCTGTGCTCGGCACCCTGTGTTTATACAATCTGTTTTGAATGCAAGTTCTCCGTGGCAGGAGCTGTCTTCTGGTGATGGTGAACAGCACCTAACGCAGGCAGGCCTGAGCCCCGCTTCCCCTCTGAGCACTGCTGCAGCACAAACAACAAGTTCTGTAAACTGGGATGGAAAATGTAGGAATCAGTATGGATCACAAGGGGGGAGGTTAACAATCCAAATACGAAGTGTAACAACACGAATAAACCCAGACAACTCCATGTCACATATTTCGCTGCTGACTCGTGTGTCGGTACAAATCCCATTTTGTAAGAACCCTCTAACTTATGACATCATTCCAAAGGTATTTGTGTGTCTCTCCCCCCTCCCGAGCCCTGTGGCAGGCCTGCTACTGCTCTCCTGGTAGCTTTGCACCCCTGGCGGCCTGTAAATCTTGCTCAGGATAAAAAATAGGGGTATCAGCACAAGGCACGTATTCCCCCCTGTGCATTTAAGCCCTTCTTAAAGCTCTGAAAGGAAACAGCTTTCAGCTCACTACAGCGCACGACTGCAACACAGGATATTTTTCCAGCTCACTGATATTTCATAAATACCATTTGTTGTCATGTGGTTAAATTAAAAACTCGGGATATCAAACATCAAACAGTATGTTAATGTCAAGTATGCTTGAATAAATACTAAAGAGTTCAACTGACTGAAATCTGGGGCCTAGCAGCTAATTAAGAAAGAAGCAGGTGTGAAAAAAACCTAATTTAAGCAATCTTTTTTTTATATAATTAATAATGTTTACTTGTAGTTCCCCTCATAATAAGGCTCCAGTTTAACCTCCAGAGAACTGAGAGCCGTAATCCAGCATTTTAAATATAATAATTGAACACGGTGCTTTTAAAAGGAGACCAGTTTTCAACCCCGGCTAATCTGCCTGGCACCCACTCAGAGAGAGTCTTTAGTGGAAATCGTGATCAAGCTTCATATCAACTGGACCAGCTCCCAGATGATCCCAGCAAATCCAAAACCGACCCAGTGTCCGTCATGCTGGTACCTGTCGGGATTACAGAAGTACCAAGGAATAAAACATTAGGGGTGAGCGCTGCAAGAGCCATCCACAAAGCAAACAACTCAAGGCAGGGAATTTGGAGTTTGCTGGTGGGTCTGGGGCTCCTCGGAGGAGCTGGGTCTCTGTGACATTATAGTGTAGTTTTACATAGGCAGAAAAATAAAGAACAACATTAAGCTTTTTACTTGAACTGTTTTGGCAGCATCCACCCAGCCAATCAACTAATCCAAGACTGTATTTAATGTACAATTTCTTTCCAAGAAGGCAAATGGAAGTATGGGAGGAGAAAATGGCTACAGATGTAAAAACAGACCTGGAATATTTCATTGACATGACATATCTACTGCATTTAATTAAAAGAAGAATGTATGGGAACAATGCATCCTACTCAATCCGGGTCGGGGGAACAAAATAGGACTGGATTAGATAGGACAAGTCTAATCCCCAGAGAGACTCCCATATTTAATGGGAGCGCCACATGTTTGATATGTAGGGAAGCAAGTGGGTGTTCCTGGACTTGATCCACTATTCATCATAATACCACAGCCTTGTTCATTCCCAGTGAGGAGGCTTAAAACCATGAAACCATATGTAGAATATTAAAAACCAGTTAAAGTTAAAACAAGCATTATGAAAGCGACCACTGCAGCCAAGAGCCCGCCGAGCGCTCGCTGCTCCTGCTGGTAGTGGCTCAGGGAGTGAACGCCATCGCACGCATGCACACGCGTGTGCACACATGCACACACACTCCCCTTTACACTGCAAAGGCTCAGTGCAAATGATGGTCCCTCACCAACACTGCAGTGAGCTCATTATCAATAATGGATGTGACATTAATACTGACTTTAATACAGCATCACTGCTTTAATGTAGAATTAAAGATCAGAAACTCCAGTTCTATTCCTCCACTCCTACTATCTGGTGGTTCAACTTTTTTCCTGACATTGAATTGTTTCTCAGACACAGTCAATAACTTCACTATATTCTCATTGCCGTTGAATTAATCATAGCTCTACCCTAACCACATGGAATTTAATTTCCCATAAGAGAAATGTTTACTTTGGTTTACTTTGTTGGAACTCAGCGTACTTATACAGTCTATAAAGATTTACTGTAACATATTTTGTTAAGCAACATTAAAGCCTGTGCTGACAGATCTTGTCTTGCATTACTTCACTTATATTCAGATCCTTAATGCTTTTGCTATTCACCACTGCACTGAGGAGGCATCCGGGCTAGCCCAGATATGCATGTTTCAGAACTACATGAAATGCATGAATCTCAGGGTCAGAGTCTGCCTCAAGTTTATTCATGGCCAGCTGCTCCTTACTTTGCGTGAGTTTTTATTATGGCCATTAGAGCCACCAGGATGAATGAACAGAACAACTTTGCTATTTAATTCCTCGTTATGCATTAATTTGATCTGAATTGATTGCATCCGAGGAGCTAAAGGAAGTTTAAGTTAACGATAACACCAGACAAAACAGCCCAGGGACGGAACTTTAAGGATTTGCGGACTGTAGCCTAATGGTGCAGCGAGGTCAGCTCATTCCTCAGGCATCTCTTTCGCTACTCCTCCTTTTATCAATCTGGCCCATTTATACTAAAGCATCCCAATGGGCAGCTCTTGCACTTGGTATGTGTGGATGGTGTGAGCAGGGGTTGTAACGTGAGCGACAACACTGGCACCAGCAACAGGACATATGGGCACTGCAAGGTGGAAGGGCAGTGCTGTGGTTCCCACCCGCACAGCCCAGCACTGAGCATCAATCCCTGTCCTCTAAAGCTCAAGTATTCAGAGCTGCTGAAGTCCATGGGAATCATGATAGATCAGCACCAATGAAAATTGAATTTCAGGTCCTGGAAGCAGAAAGTTCCCATAATATCCAAGCACTGGAAAGCAGAACGACACATCCACATCAGGCAGTCCCTCCGCACAGACCACATTCAGACATCACGCTTCTGAATGTTAAGCAACAAAACCTAAAGTATTTACTGTAGCACTGAGCACATTTGGGTAGGGAATCCTGCACCAGAAGCAGCATCGTGTCGGGTGGTGACTGGGACCTGGTCATTTTACTCTTGCTTTTCTCAGCTGAGGCACCATCTCTACAGCACATTCTCGCTGTGAGATGGACTTTCACCCCAGGGTCCAAAAAGCAGTGGGAGAAGGGCAAAAAGTGGGAAATTAGTAAAAAGAAAGTCCTGGGTGTGTGAAGCTGTGGTGAAATCAGACCTATCGCTGCCTGCGGATGTGAATCCAGTTCACACGCATCCGCGTATGCACATTCTGGGGGTGGGAGTTGGCAGCTGGGTGGGGGAGAAAGGGAACAGTGATTTTTAGATATATTTATTAAGTCACTGCTGAGAACAGAGGGGGAAAGAAGAGCCTGGGAATCTGCAGCTGAGGCTCAGCTGGTGAGGAGACAAAGAGGAGCAGAGTCTGCAATGCAGGAAAGTCATTTCGAAAAAGAAAAAGAAAGAAATCCCTCCCCAAATTTTCACACCCCCCAAGAAACAACATTTGCCTTAAAGAGGCAGTGCAGGAATCACTACAGTGTACAATTTAATGTTAGGATCCTGTCTTGCAAATACTTTGCACAAAGACAGCAACTGGGACATCCCCACCAGTTTTAAATGGAACTACTCACATTGATAGGCTTTACAGTGAACTACTCACATTGATAGGCTTTACAGTGATTAACTGCTGATTGTAAGGCAGGTAATGAAACCTCTGCCTGCGGACAAGGGGACTTCAAAGTCCACACAGCTTCTCCCTAGGTATGGCAGATGACCAAGGGGCTATGCTGCTGTGAATCCCAGGCTGGTTTGGAATGGAAGGGACCTTAAAGCTCATTCAGTTCCAACCCCCTGCCATGGGCAGGAACATCTTCCACTAGAGCAGGGTGCTCCAAGCCCCGTCCAACCTGGCCTTGAACGCTGCCAGGGATGGGGCAGCCACAAAGTGGTAAAGAGAATGGGAAGAGCAAATCAACATCAGCCTTTCCTTGAGCCCTCAAATAGCGCTTCAGTTAAAAATCAGGACGGTCGCTGGATGCTGCTGCTGGGATCACATCGGTGCAATACCTCAGCGTCGCACCAGGTGGCTTCACCAATCCGCTCCAAACACTCCCTGGCCCCGATCAAACCCTGGTTTGTGCCTTCTCTCAGTGTTAGCTTCTGTCTGAAGAGTGTGCAAAGGCCCGTAACCCGGAGGAGCCGTGCTCCGCCTGCCTGCCGAGACGCGCACAGCGAAGGGAAGCGGAGCGTTAATCCCTCTGCTCCTCAGCTGCCTTGTACGTAAAGTAAAACAGAAACAAGAGCCCTCCAGAAAGCTCTGTTTAATCAAAACTGCTCCATGGACAGCGATTCATTTTAAGGGCAATATTTCAACATTCCAATATTATCATTTCATTTCATGACCAATGGGTCATCACACTAATTTTATTACAGGTGGAATGTAAACATATCATCATGTATAATATACAGTTTACTTCTTATTCTGTGCTTATTATGTTGCAACATGACACTGAAATTCAGCCAGAAGCTTGGGCTGATTGGGGAATAATTCGCTGTAAAATCCGAGCTGGGGAAAGAAGATGGTTTTGGTTTTGAACTACTTGCTTAAATAAAGCACAGCCCTGAATGAAGCTTTTCATAAAGGGTGCTAGGGGTTTGTTCCTTTTCCTATCTTCTTCCCTACCCTCAATTTCCTATACAAAAACTCCAGAATAGGAAAAAGGGGAAGGAAAAACAACTGGTTAAGGACTACTTTAAAAGCTGGGAACAACTAAATTATAAACACCATTATATTGAAAATATCTGAAGGGTTTTTGATTTGAAAAACATGGGGTTTAAACATATGCAGAATTTGCCACTACTTGTAAGCTCTCCCCATGAAAGTCCCCTAAATTCCACTTCCCCCCCCCCCCCCCCCCATCCATTTCAATCCAAACATACAAGCCCAAGACGCACAAGCCTGGATGAAAAACACAACTTGCAATCTGACTCTCCTCTCATCTCCCCCCATCTGCCCCAGCCTTCTGGGAACAGGAGCCTCTCAAAGCACCACAGAAGCAGGTGTAGGCGTATTTTAAGTAACAGAAAATCAGTTTAATTAAGCTCTCCTCAGACTTGCAAACTGGGAGCGTTGCTTTTCTTCCCCTAATAAAATAGCCCACAACAAACAGACCTGCCCGTGGGTCAGTTCTCACACAGCTTCACACCTCAGCGCTTCAACGCTGCAGGAGCAGTTCTATGCTTGGTAAAGGCTGAGAGGTGGATTTTTGGGGCCCATCTCAGTTTGTGGCCTGAAAAATCCCAAGACCCCTCATCACAAGCCAGGGTCCCGATGTGCCACACGTCCTGCAAACCCAGGAGGAAGCGCGATCCCCACTGGGGGTTGGACCAGCCGATCTCCAGAGACCTCTTCCAACCCTAACAACTCTGTGACACAACCCTTCCAACCAGAACTGCACATTGTTGGTGCTGCAGCGGAAAGAATACCATGAACTCTTCAAAAAGACAATCATTTGTCCATTGCTCTCCAGTATTAAACTGCAGCTATGCTTGAATTTCTCCCCTGTAAGTACAGAAGTGCTGTTACTCTTATGCGTATGTGGGAAACTGAGGCGCAGCAAGGCAAAAGCTCAGCTTTTCTAGCCAAGCTTATTTAATTGTTTCTAAAAACCTTTCTAGACTCCACACACATTCTTAGATATCACGGGTTTCCAGTCACAAAACCAGCCTATGACAAAACAGGAGCCAGCCCAGAACCTTTTCCTTATTTCAGGTTGTCCTAATGGCTGGCCTTCCCTGTCTTTGCTCAGAGAGCTGCTCACAGTCGCAGTGCCTGTGTAATCAGATGTTCCACCAACCGATACCAGCCCTCATCAGCAAGAGCAATCTCGACAGCTATTAAAGTTACTCCATGCACACAACTCCATCAAACTTACAGTATCTCCAAGCATTCCTACAGCTTCATGGATGCTCGTTGAAAGCTGACAGGAAGTTCTCCTTCAGCTAAACTGGACTCAGAATTATGATCTCTAATGGTCTGATGATCTACAAAGGTTTAGAACCAGTGACTTACAGTTGCATCCACTTGTGCAGTTGCACGGCAGGAAGGGGGGATCTCACATACACACAACGAATGGATTCCCAACAGAAAAGATCTCGGAACATCCAGGAGCAAGATGCAACGCACTGATGGCTCTGGCTATTGATTTAAGAACACTGAATGATATTGTCGCTAAATCCAGAAGGAGTTTACAAGAGAAATTATTGCAGGCAAATGGCAGTTGGCATTTTAAATCACCCTCTGAAACGGATACGTTCATGTATGTCACACTTGAACCAAAACCCCTCATCTTCCATTGGTTAGCACCTCTAAACCAGCAGACAGACCCCCTTCATGCTGGGGAAGTCACCTGCCATGTTTACGCTTTTCTGACTCACTGACTTTAATTATACATCTGGATTTGAGAATGAGCTTGGCAAAGCCATAAGCACAGAGCAGGCATTTCCCTGCCCCAAACCCCTTTTCCTCTGGGGCAGTAAAGACAAGAAGAATTAACATAAATCAGCTTTTTTCTCCTCCTCTTTGTTTCCAGGAAGTGAAAAATAACTTTGGGCTTCGACACGCTTTGAGCCACGTCTTTTTCTCAACTTTTCATACCCAAAAAAACCAAGAGGAAAGTTAAACAGAAATGTTTCTGACTAAGGTTAAGTGTCTGGCTTAAGCTGACAAAGCCCAGGAAATTGGAAGTTAAGGCTGATACTAACAAATCCTGGCTCTTCTGAAAACTACGAGGCAAAGACAAAATGGTTCGAGCTATAAATAATGCCTGCCCCAACTTTTCATCCTGAGGATCAAGGCCCCAGATGGAGGCACAAGCACACACATAGCCCCACTTACATTATTTAAATGTTGGGCTGTGTACTTAATTCTTCCCAGCTTCATAGAGCCCATCATTTCCGCCAGGGACCAGCGCTGTGGCTGGGGTGAGCATGTTAACTAAGCAGCTCTGCAAAGGGCTCATTATTTACCTAGAAGGCCAGGAAACCACCGGTGGAGATGTTTGGTCTCTCAGGTAAATAAGGGTTTAGTCTGCAGGAATGAAGAATTCAAAACCCTTTTATAAGACTCCTTTAATAAAACACTGAATGTATATGAGGATATTTTTATAATGGAGCATGTTAAGCCTGATTTTTCTTTATGTTAGGGCCTCATCGCATTGCTTTGACAACACTGACGGGGCTGAAAACCAGAAGCAGTTGTGATTTAAACTGTCAGAACAGTATGAAATGACCACGATCATCCAAATTAAAGAACTAACGTAGCTTCTATCTGAGACGCTCTGAGACCCACTAAGGAAATCACATCAAGAACTTGGGAACGTTAGTAACACTTTAGGAAATACGGTACAATGACCAGACTCTGCTGCTATTTCAGCATCGATGCTGAGATCAGCTTCTCCTTCGCCACAGCAAATCATTTTGACTCCTTCAAAATCCAGTCGCAGTTCCTCTTAAAAGTCTGTGCATTTTCCTTCAAGACACAGAAACCAAAGCACATGCAGTGAAAAAATGATGTATTCAAGCCAGCCTAAGATGAACTTTTACTCTCAACTTCTAAATCCATACACAGCATTAAAATCCTCTTTAGAAATGGGAGAGAACACTCCTGCAGCACACAGAGAAAGGGAAGGTGTGTTGAGAGTGTGAGTGGCTGTTAGAAAAATCCATATTAAACCCCCAAAGCCAAAGAGGGGCACGGTAGAAACTTTAAATCAAATACACCCTTCTGTCCTCAAATGAGGAGGGGAAGGAAGAAAAAATCTTGGCTCACTAAGTGAAATGTTAAACTGTTGACTGAACTTGCTCGAGTTCTGTGCTCACCATACACATGCTGGATGCTGGCACCAGAAATCTGGAACTGCTTATAAATCTACATTGCAACACCAGTCACCAACAGCTAGGCTGCAATCAGGTTTGTTATTATACAGGCTCGGCTGGGCTCTACTACATGGAACAATACTTGGGAATTCAGAGAAGCAAGTGGATGATCCATAACCTTCTGTGCGTCCAAATGAAAAAAGTGTTGCCAAGGAAACACCCAAATATCAAAATTGAAATATAGCTCAGCCCTTAATGAGTCCAAAAGGAGCTGTAGGAAGTTTACTCAAGTTCAGCAGAGATTTTGGCTAAATGTGGGGAAGACGTTATTAAAAGAGCTCCCAGCTCCGTGGTGGAGGCAGGAGGAGGAACAACACAATTTTGCAATGTAACTGTGTTTAAACCCCTCTATTACATTTTCCTTCTCTTGGGACAATCGCAAACACCCCAAACGCAATAAAAACGTGCATGTTACTGAAGGGAGGCGAGAAAAGGAAAACTCTCATTTGGGGACAAAACCAAAGAAAGAAGGGAACCGGTAACGTTAGCACAGCGATGCAACCTTAAAAAAAGGTACAGTTTTCCAAGAACTGCATTTTTCTGACATCTTGCGCATACTGAGGTCCATGGAGACTTCCCATTTTCCACACTCAGCACTTTGAGGGTCAGAGAGGTCAAGGTACCAGTATTCCCAATGGATCGCTGATAGTTCATCCAGAACAATCAAGCTACTGCCTGTGCCTCCCCCCTCGTTACCAGCCTGACATCAGGGGAGAGAAATCACCACCGCCACGAGGAATGAGAAATCCAGAGGCAAAAGATTAATTTCAGACAGGCTGGGTCTTGTCTTTTCTTTCTTTGCAGTCCTGACCCCCCCAGCCCGAAAACACAAAGAAAAGTTTCCCTCCGTCTCCCACCGTACATAACTCCATCCCAAACTGCTCCTTGGCACTTACAACAGCTGAGTATGGGAGGAATTCCTACATTTCTTATAGCTTTATATCATGGAAAATAAGAAACTCTCGGGAGAACTTTGGGACAACAACTGCCTTTTTTGGGGACCTTTCAGAAATCACCTAGGACAAAGGAAACACAGCAACAGGTAAATGAGTCTAATTCACCGAAAAACATCCACACCAAACCCAATTACCATTCTTGTTGAGACGCTTCTTTCCAGCTACAGAAATACCAGTATTTGCCTGAGAAATCAGGCAGGAAAATTATTTACTCCAAAAAAATAATGACTTCAGCAAATAGGCAGAAGAGTAATCTTCGTGCTTTTTGCACAAGGAATTGTTTGCATACCTTAACTAGGAATCCATAACGGAATCGCTGTTTCCATTCACTAACACATGTGTTTGCGTGTTCATTACTAACTACATCATTCATGTGAAGCATTCCTCCGCCTGAAAAGAGCTTGAAACTTCTCATGCAAAATAAGTGGGAAGCACCCAGTGCTCACACAGGATTTTCTATTTACCTGAACAGCCATTTCCAGAATCTGTTGCTAGTTCCACGCTAAAAGAACTTCCAAAAGAATTCAAAAGAACCCCAAGCAGTTGCTAAACCACCTTACAACAACGCTCCTTGTAAATTGAATAGCTAGGCCCCCCACAAAAACAATGCCTATTCTAACATGCATTTCTATTTAAACAGTCCTGGTTTCTCATTAATGTGCTGCAGGGTTTACACAGCTACCAATGAGAAGGAAAAATCTAAATCCAAAAAAACAGCAAATTGATGCTTCTGGCTTAAATCTTTATAGGATTCTTACATATTATTTAAACCAATAGCCAACTAAAAATAGCCATGCACACGTATATAAATAATATGAGTTACGAGTCAGTTCTGACTTGCTCTTTCTGATTCTAATGAATAAGCTCCTCATCAGATAAATCACATTGCATCATGTGTTTCATAAAAGTAAATTCATATTTTTAACTAGGATGTGGGTAAAATTGTTAAAATATTATTGAATATAGTTCTGAAAAACCACATGCAGTTTTTCCATGTTATTTCCCCACTTCAGAATGAAACTCAGGAGAAGTTGGCCAATTTGGCAGTCTCCCACCATAGGCTGCAATTAAACACTATGCAAGTGCTAAGCTTTCTGACTTCCATAAAGGTTTGTAGGCCCCAATAGATACTGAGGGGCTATTTGACATCTTTAGGAGCACTCATAATATTCCGGGCAAGAGACTTAGGAAAATGACACAAAGTGGAAGCTGCACAAATATACAGTCTCCTTCAGCTGAACACGGCTGAGATTTGGGTATGATTCCCCCCCTGCTTCTTGCATTTATTAGTTATTCTTATAGAGTTTCTAGTGCTTGAAATTTCCAGGCTTTATGTATTATTAAAAAAAGGGAAAGAGACACAGAAGTTTACAGCGGAGAAAATATCACTTTGGAAGTGTCTTTGCTCAAAACGTGAAGCCTGATTGTTATTCTCCCAATTCTGTGCTGTAGGAATCACGGTTCTAAGAAGAGAGGAGGGGGGAAATTGAAAGCAAGCAAAAACAAACCATGGCTGTTGCATTCTCTGCAGCGACTGTAAATATTTTATGACTGGATACCTCAGAGCAAAGTATCAAGATAAAAATTCTCTATAATTATTTGTCTAACATACTGAGGGAGGGTTTGGACTTTGCCGTAAGTCCTTAATGCAAAGAACTTGTCAACATCAGCTTGTTGAGACATTAAGAGGATTTCTTTAGGTGCCACCTTTTAAACTCCAGTATTAAGCCACAGCTTCCAGTAAATTTACCCTGTGGTAAGCAATTCCAGATGAGTTCTAGTGACAGGCTTCAGTCTCAAGGTACTTATTCATCGCACATTAAAATCTCATGTTCCCAAGACTGGGTTGTTTTCTGACTGATATCCAATTAGGGAGTAGAGAAAAGAGGCATTTCCAAAGCTGGAGTTGAACAAAATAACCCAGAGCAGTAACTCACTGATAACCACCAGCAGCAGTTGGTACTTTCTATTTACTAACAACAAGTAAGGTAAGCTGGAAAGAGACTAGATCAAAACCAGACTTAGCTCCTCAGAAATAACTTCCCCATACAGCACATCAGCATTTCAGTCATATAACCACCTTCAAAACAGCTATGGAAAATATGTGTACATACTGAACAACCAGCTTGTGGTCCATACAGGATCATTCTTGCCAATCCATACACTATTAGGACTGAGTAGCAACAACACAGATGTTTACTGGCTGTAAGAAAAGTAGTGTAGGAACCATTTCATAGATAGGAAAAACAAGGCTCATGGAAGTGAACTGAGTAACCCCAAGTCACTGAGGAAGCTTATGACAATGTCCAGAATTGAAAGCAGGTCACTTCAGCATTACATTTCAACCTCAGATGATCACTCTTCCTCTTCTACACCAGATAAAACTATCAGTCCCACTAGAACAACTACAGGCCTCTGACAACAGCTAGATCCCAATGCCTTTCCACAAGGAGTTAATACAACACACAGATCATGGTGTGACAACACATGGGGGTCCTTTCCTGTCTTCTCACCAGCTTTTTTAACAATGAAGAGCTTATCAACTTGAGCAGATACAGTAGGTCATTACTCCTACAGAACAGAAGGCTGTAGATGCTACACAAGCCTAGAGGAATGCCTGGGGAATCAGGAGCAGGCATCTGGCTTTGCTGCGGTAACACTACTAAATCAAACAGGAGCTATAGCTGGGCAGCAAGGATCAGAGCTGGCTTCAAAACTGTACAGATTAACTGTCTTGCTGCTGCATTTGATGAGTACTTTGCTATCAGCTTTGCTAAGAATAAGAAGGGTTTCCCAAGGGCCAGGATAGGAATGGGAAATTTTAGTTCAATCTTGCTTTGGAAAGTGAAGGCCAGATCCATTTGGGAGCTGACAAGGACCTAACCTTGATGAGCATCTCTGCCGGAGAAAGTAATGGCACTTCACCCCCATGAGGTCCATGGTAGGTTAAGGAGAAAGCAATGAAGGCACCATGACCAGAAGAACCATGAGTTAATATGCCCCTCTCTTCTTGTCCCCATTTACCTGTCCTTTTCCTAGTCACCTCAGAATGACTTTGACCCACTGTCACCTTGAAGCAGTCAGTAAAGCACCAAGAACCCCATCCAACAGGAAAGTCGGTTGTCACAGGCTAACGGGCAGGTCAGCCTCAGCCCTGGCATCATCAGCAGTGCCTGTCACTGACCTCTCATCACACTGTGGAAACCGGAGTGAGAAGTTACGCTTGCAAGAACCTCACCTGTCCTGTGAGGGGAACATTTGATAGAGAGACAGATGTGCCGGAGAATCTGAGACACATTTGCCTGAAGCTACAGCAGTGAGGTCTGTAGGCCTGCTGCAGGAGCAGGGAATAAAGCACAGAGAGCAGGAATCCTTTCAGGCAGCAGCAGGCAGCCTCTCTTTTATGACTACTAAATGCCTGGCTTTCTCCCTAAGCAATTTACAGTGCAGCCGCGTGTCAAGATGGCTGGTGGGAACCAAGATGCTTCAAGTTACCCAAAATAGATCAGGGATCCTACTGACAGATGCCTGTGGTATTTGCCTGGCTAATTTGCTTTTATTACGGCGAACAAGGCTTCTGTTAAATGTTTGCTCTCTACTTCAGGTTTATGATGATGGGGAGGTTTATAGAGGTGTTTGTAGAACTGGTTCTGCTTTTGTAACCGTGTGGGTTTATCAATGTTTGTATTAGCCTACTTTCATCATGATGGGAATGTATGTTTGTAATAGCCTACTTCGATTATATTGGATGCTTTATTTAAGAGGTCCTAACAGCCTCCTTTTAACACATCTGTGTGAAGACTTTTATATTCAGCTGGCTTTATTAGGTAGGAAAGCTGTTGTTCCTATCTCTGCTAAATACTAAAAGCTTTCTACACCCATTGACTGTTCCCCAAAAGATCTCAACGTAAAGCAACCCTCAGCAAATATTTACAAAGCACTGGCAGAAATTTCAGCATGCTTGGCAATGCACTGCACACACACCAGTTGTCCATAGGGTTTACTACGAAAACTCATAAGCCAATGGACTAAAGAAGAAAGACGAAGTCAACCAATACCATATCAAGATGACAAGATGGCTCATCACTAAAGTTAAAGGTTATTTTGATAGAAAAAACTGGGAGATCTTAAGTTCCCAAAGGGGTTTAAGAAGCTGGAAACAGAAAACAACAAAAACAACCTCATGAAGGCCTTGGTGCAGCAAAAGGGCGTGATGGAATGGAAGAGGAACTGCGTGAGGGTTACATGAAAGCAGGAACAGTTGTCAAATCCAGAGGAATGCAAAGTAAAGCTCTAACAATGGGAATGGTTTTTACTTGCTTGGGAAGAGCAGGAAGTTGTAGTCACCAATATATGAAATGATCGAGTCTCAAAGTGGAACTGAAAGAGATCTGCTTTAAAGGAGGACCTACAAAGACAGCAAGACAGCAGCAGGAAAAGGCAAAACAAAAGTGAGAAGAAACAAAAGGGGAAAAGCTGAATTTGGTATCAAGGACACTGAACAACTCACCAGTTATCTGTGGGTAGCATCGTACACACATCAAGAAACAAGAAATTAAGACTGACCTTGAACCTATGTTTCTTTAAGGTAATGGAGCACTAAAACTGCTTGGAAGTGAATCTGACATCAGCCTCTGAATAAAAGTCTTATTTGACTGACTTGATAAAAAGCAATGAGGATAAAGATCCCACAGAAAGGAGCTGTTGGAGAACACAGCATCAAACACGCTTGGTAATACAGCACCTAACAGGTGGAATCAAAAAGCAGCCAATCTAATCCATTAAGTTTTGCACCCCAATGGGACGTAGAGAAAGTATCTTAATCCTTATTGAACAGATGGGAAAATCTCAGGCACAGATCCAGACCTCTTTCTTTCCCCCCCTCCCAAGCCACAAACAGAGCAGACCTCATCTATTCCCTGATGTCCTTTTCTTTATCTCCCTACTAGACAATACACACCCTGCAGAGCAATGCAGAATACCCAGAGTTCTGATTTCCAGTCTCCTGATCTAACAGTTCAGCAATAGGACCCCAAAACTACAGGCACTGGCTTATGTCCCAGGACTACTCATGAGAGCAAAGTTACATGTGTGTTTTAAGCACCGCCAGGATCAAGGCTATGTCAGTAATTGCATCTGTTTTCACAAATATTGTTTTATGAGTCAATCAACAGGAAAAGCACAACACATTACAGATGTGAGATTTATTACCTCCCCCGTCCAAAGTAAAAAGCCCTTAAAAGCCTCAAACTCACAATCACCTACTGGCATTTTGGAGTCATCTGCAATGCCTGCATCACCTTGCACCGAAAAGGAGACTCGTCATACCATGCAAAGCTTTTGAGAAAGGGCTTCACATCATTTTACATCATCTCAGAGGCTTCACGACTCATTGAGAGCAAGTCTTATTCTCTCAAAATCAGACTTACTTATGCAAAGCTTTGTTTAAATTACTTATAAAAAACCACACACACACATAAAGACACCCTCTGTGGCTAAAGTCACATGGGTGAACATTTCACCAGCAAGAAGAAGGCAAGGGTGTACATTTGTTTGTGTGCATGATGGGAAGATGAAGAATTACAACTGAATTATGTGCACTCATACACGCTAAGTAAAAGCAAACCCCTCATTTCCTCCTCTGCACTGAAACACAGTCAGACACTCCCAGTCCCAGGAGTGCCACCCCCATGGACCACCAAAATGAAGCTGAACAAAGGAGGCTCAATTAGATTACAGTCAAGGAAAATATCCTGTTTACTGATCATCCTGATCTTTGGAGGAGGAGAGCAGCTGAAAAAACCAAGTTGTGGAGTGGGAGATGCTCATTTCTGTTTTCTTGCTTTGCAGACAAGAACGGAGAAAGGAAAGAGAAGGAAAATTGAGGCAACTTTCTGCTGGCAAATGCCATCAGAGGGGCTGTTCACAACGCTGCTAAAGAGAAAAAACCATTTCACAAGTTCCCCTTGTGGCCTCCCTTGCTCCTCCTCCCCCATCAAAAATTCATAAAGGGAATCAGCATTCTTTACCGAATGGGTCCCCCAGGTGCCATAGACCTTGTTGGAGAGAAAAGCTATAAATATCGAATTATACACCTCATGGGAAGAAAGGGCTGAAGATTCAGCTTCAAACCCACTGCGCTGTCCCCAGGGGAACTCACTCCAGACTCCAGGTCCAGCATGGCAAGGAAATGGGTCAAGTGTGTCAATTCTGAGATCGGCAACCTCTGACACCTCTAATGATGCCCGAGTCCCCTCCTCGCCATCCTGCTGCCCCCCGTTCACCACAGACTTGCCAAAGTCCCTTCAAGTGGAAACATAAATACCCAAGTCAAGCAGCAGTGAGAAGCTCTGCTAAAGGCTACTTCAGAAGCATTTCTGGCCCATTAAGGCAAGTGCAGTGCTCAGATTATACCACTGCAATACAGTGGAATTAAGGGCAAGTGCACTTGAACCAGCAAGTCCTCTGCGTAGGTTTTGTTCTAGGTACAGTGTAAACGCCACATTATGAGGCTGCACAAGGCTCAATGGCCTTTCTGCTTTCTCTCAATACTTTCAAGTTGCAATAAAAGATAAAGTGTTAAACAGTTAAAAAGCCAAACAAACAAAAAACATTCAGTAGAACTGCTGTCCGTAGGCACAACCCAGCACACGTTCACTACTGAGGTGCAGGAGGTCAGAAGAGCTGCCTACGGCTCAGCAGTAAGCATCTCCAGGATCTGGCCTCTCCCCACATTCTTCTCATCTTTGGCTTAGGCTGGCGGTAGCAAAAGTCACCCAACAGCAGAGGACAGTAAGAAGAACACACACTCTGCTACACAAGCCAACCTCAGCGCATAACTTGCAGCACCACAGTGTGGTGCATCTTCACAGATCTTTGAGAAAATACGGATGAAGGAATATCCTCAAGTAGTCTGAGCAGGAGTTACCTCCTGTACAAGGGGAATGTATTTAAACCCTGACAGGTTAACCCTCTTGCTTCCGACACTGGCAAAGTGAATGAAATGCTGAGGAAAATCAGTGATCATCATTCTTTGTTTATTCCCAAGCCAGGTACAAGACAGGCCGCAGCCAGACAAATACAGCGTCTCACATCAAGGCTACCTCTATCGACCTCTTGTCACTCTGAGACTACCAGCAATATGTTACTTAGTTCTCATGCCGATGTTGTGCATACCAATTAATGTTTTCTACATAGTTTCTGTGGCCTCTTACAGCTATTTTTTTGCAGGGAAGAGGAAAAGGGGAATGTATGTGGTTGCAAGCATCAAATTGCTAGCACAGCTGAGAGGGAATTGTTCTCTCAACACCAGAGGGGAAGTGCCCTCCAAACTCATCACCATCACTGCTCCTGCCACCTTCCAGTCTGAGAGCACTGACATTTTTGGTGCACATCCAGCATTTATAACCAAGTCCCAGGTAACACTAAACCCCTACACACCACCTTCCACCCAAACAGCAAAGAGGCCTTGGTCACATCTGTCAACATCCCCAGATCCCATGCATTCATCTGAGTGACTCCTACTACACACACAGATGTGATGCAAATCAGATGTGTCCCACATGCATCAGCTTACACGTCGCACACACAGGGAGTAAGGATCCCTTGAATCACTCTGCCCTCCAACATGAAGCCACACAGCCCATGCCTGCCCATTCAGAACTGCTGGACAGCTTTGCTGAAGTCCAGAAATCTGCTACAGTTACTGCTAGATGCAGGAGAGCAGACAGCCATGCTTTAAAAAGCATAGACTGCAGACACTGATAATGGAGATCGTTTTCTCCTGTGTGTTGGTGAAAGAATAGAATAGGAAAAGGAAAGCAGACTCACCAGTGCAGAGCAGTTGTGGATAAAGGAAGCTCTCCCACCCTTGCTTTTCAGTATCCTTACAAGACAATGTGATGCCCACTATGCACAGTACAAGCTTTATCTGCAGATAAACTCTTTTTAATGTTTATCTAGATAACATTTGTCTAAAGATTATGTATCTAAGAAAAGTTTTAACATCACAGATCAGAACTCTAATGAGTTCTTCTCAGCTTCTGAGTTCTTCCCATACATAACGGAAGATGGAGATGGTGCCCAAATGCGCACCTCTCAAGATACCTGCCGGATAAGAGAGAGCAGAAATGGGGCAGTGAGGTAGGTATCAACTGGAATTCTGAATATCTAGAGCAAAAGGAACATTATACCCCAATCTGAATTTTATGGCTTAAGCCCTTCTTTTAATTTTAGCCCCAGACGGTTCATGGACAGAAATTAAGTACTCAGAAAAGATCCTTTCTGAATCAGTACATTAATAATGAATATTTTCAGTCACCTGCATTTACCTATAAATCAGCTCACAGATAATTCATTTAATATTCAGAACAATAGATACAGGTTTAGCAAACATAGGCCTCATTACACACATGAGCAGACAGAGGTACACAAAGCTAGATATGGAACTCCTAAGATCCATCATTTCAGGGTGTAAGAAACTCGTCTGCTAGTTCAGGTTAGTGTGGGAAGCCACATTCCAGAGTCCTCCCTTTTATTTGTTCAAAGGCCATACATGAGAATTCACTGCGGTGACCAATGGGGAAATGAGAAGCAGTTAACAACAATTCCCTACTCACTTTCTCCAGGTCATTCCTAATTCCATATACCTCTACTTAATCCTTTGTCAGCTTTATAACTTCCAAACTAAGAGTCTTTATTTAGTCCTTCCCATAAGAATGCTGTATCACATCGTGATCAAGGAAGCAAAGCATCTATAACAAATACCTCAAACTGTGTGGGATATTTCAATTTACAATAGAAATAATTTCTCTGATACCCCTTTAACATTCTTAATTCTTCCCCCCTCAAACAATGCTAAAAGCAGAGGTTGCCCAAATGTGTATGGAACAGGCAGCGTTGGAACAAAAGCATCGCCCTTGGAAAACAGAAGCCGGCTGTGTCAAACCAAGGGTGCAGGCAGCTGAGGGGAATAATGTTCTTACTAGAGAATAAACCAACATTTCAGATCTCTCAGGTCAATGCTATTTCTCTCATGCCAATGTTACTTGCAGAAATTTCTACTATATGCCTTCAATTTTGCCAAGTCAAAGCAATTTAGAGCATTGGAACCATGTTATTTGCCTGCAGTCAGAAAAGAAAAGCTCTCTACTTTGGGCAGAGACAGATTTTAAGACCACTATCATTTATGTAAACTCATCTTTCCATGGACAATTCATAACCACCCTGTTTTCTTGTCTTTTGCTTATAACACTTCCCACGTTGTGTTTCGGTGTCATTAAATGCCCTTTTATTGCTCCCTCGTTGTAGGTGCCTGAGTATTAACCAGAGCTTCAAGATTTACAACCTATTTTAAACTCAGATAATGGTGTTTAATTTGTTATTGGCTGTGTAAAGGTTAACAAAGAAATAACTCAAACTATTAGCAAAGGAATAATGCATTACAACAGGGCAATTAAGAGCTATATCTGGCACTGCATGAGAAGATTGATCTCATTTCAAAAGGAGCTCAATGATCCGCATTCACAACCCATGGAGCACAAGGGTGGCACCCAAGTTCTTCCTTTGCATGCTTTCTGTATCATTCACTTGGTTTTCATCAAGGAACTTGCACGAGTAACTTGCTGACAGGGGAGCACAAATCTACCTGTGAGGTTTGAAAGACATTTGTGCCCCCAGTATCTCACACCGCTCCTTTCTGGGGCTTACCTCTCCCTGAGCAGAGTTGGCAGAACGCAGTAAGCGGCATTTACCTGCCCATAAAAGCCAGCTAAGCTCAGCTTGAGCACACCTCCTGCACATTGAGCTATGTCTTTGTCCATAACTTAAGTGAGACGCAGGCTCACTTCCCTCCACCAGCTCTGCAGTGAAAGAGAGGCACCATCTGAAACTAATGTACTGGAAATAAACACAAATCAATGTCCTAAACAAGAAGATTTCAAACTGATTTTATAGTCCTGCTGCAACTGCACCCCAAGGCCTCGCTGCTGAACTGCAGTGATGTGGATTCCACTGATCACACGTTTTGCTGAGGGGGAGGAGGGTTTATTATGTCAGATTCACTGCACTGTTACAGTTGTTCTCATTCAGATAAGTCCTTTTTTTTTTCCCCTCATCCTTATTGAGGCTGTTGGGCAATTGCCGGAAACACTATTGGGAAGAGTTGGGGAGAGGTTATTGGATGTAGGCCCAGCAGCTTTTGGAAAAACAGAGTAGGAACTATGCAGAATTCATGGAAGAAAGACAAGCAGATGCTGCTTGACAAGATGGCTATATTCTTATGTCAACAAATTAGTACATGAGCAGCCAAAAAGCCCACACAGAGGTAGCACAAGCAAATGTGTCCTTAAGACATGCAAGGGAAAAGACAAACTCTCCCTGTAGGATATACACCAGCAAACAAACCACTAGGACCCTCCTCAGCAATGCACTCGAGACCAAATCCCATAAACTTTGGATCAAGGCATGGGAAAGGCTGGGTACAAAGTAAACCCAGGCCTGAAACTTCTGCAGCTGAGCTGTTTTTGAACAAATCCTTGCATTTGGGAACAATTCCAAACCATCTTCCATGGGGCTGAAAAATATGGATGGGAATGAAAAAACATGGATTCTGCAACTTTGGCGTGAACAGCATCCACTTTATTTCTTTAAACTCTTACCCAACACTGCAGCCAAGTGCGAGTTCAATCAGAATTCCCAACCACTGCATGGGAGAGGAGCATGCCTCCAGCTGGGATAAAATGGAATGCTTCAACAGCTTTAAGACTATTTCTACCAAGCCCAAGACTTAACTTCGTAGTTTCTTACACATCCTTTTCTTCAGATTTCTTTCCTACCTGCAAGCTCTACCTCCATCTTCCCTGACGCTTCCACCCCAATTTGACATATCTTGGCTCTACGCTTGCGGAAGCATCAAGGGGGCAGGGGTGGACGTCAGTGTACTTCCCCTGTAGGATTTCAGCAAAAATTCTAAGCAATCTTACAAAATTCTGTGGAACCTTCCCATTCTACCCTTCCCCCACCTTTTTCTGCCTCTTTTCCCTCCTCCTAACTCTTACCACATGTTGTAAGAACAAGACATGAGTCAGACCAAGCTACTTCAGCAGGAGGGAGGAGGAGGTGGGCAGAGTGGGGGGTACCTTTAAGAGAGGGGCTATTTCCCAGGCTGCCCATTCCACACTCCAGTGCTACCTCACACAGCACCAGAGACTGGCCATTAAAACCAGTCCTGCCAAGGGGCTGCGAACAGAGATCTAACAAGAAATTGAAGAAAGTGGGATGAAAATCGGAGAATTCATTCTTTTCTTGGCCAGTACATTCCTAGTGGGTGAGCACACCCTGAAAGCCATCAGCTCTGGTACACAGGCTCCTGCTGCTCTCTGGTCAGTAACAGAGACTGAGGATGAAGTCGACTTTGTGAACTATGTCACTTTCATGTTGAAACAAGGTGACATCTAAGGCTCACAGCTATGGGTTGGCTCTCCCATTGCTTTTGTGGTTTACCTGGTCAACTTGGTTTTGCAATCTGTTGCCAAGACGACTTTTTCAGTACCTCTGCTAAACACAAAGGGTTTGATCGTGGATGTTGCCACCAGACCCAGCACTTGACCTTTCAAATACTATGATGAGCAATGCATGAGTACAGTTATTGGTTAGTGTCAGGACTCACCAAGCAGCTAGCTATGCCCTTCCTAAAATACAATTCCCTACTCTCAGTATCACATCCATACAGAACATTTGTAAACTTTGATAATTGTGAGGTCTGCAATACTGACTGGAAATGAATGCCAGAGGCCAACTTTACCTCAAAGTAATACTAGTTCTTGCTTTTATTCTTTTCATGTTATTGAATACTCTTCTTTGCTTATGTCCCTGTTCAAGGCATTTCCACTTCCGCAGTGTTCCTCTAAGACGAAACACGCAGCTCACTGTGCCATGAGTCTCTGCAGAACTTTCAGACTAGACAGTTTGTATCCAACGCTTTTATTTCTCCTTATGTTAAACTGTTCCAGCTTCCAAAAATGTTTTTAATTACATTTGATTGTTGCTGTTGTTGTTAACTTCAACAAATTTCTACTCCATTCCCATCAGTGCCCCTGAGGCAAATGGGCAGCTTAAAGGTCCATGGAAAAGTGTAAGTGATGAGTTTTGAATTATAAAGTGCAATTCAGTTGGCATTAGGTACTGCAGAGATAGGAAAATCCCCAGGAAACAGAATCATACAGATGGATTTCCTGCAGAGCCAGCTCAAATATCTCTGCATCGTATTTGCAAGTGCTTCTGGATCCAGGAAGACTTACTTACACAGAGACACAGAGCAGGCTTAGGCCTGAAAGCTGGCCTGTCCTGTTCAGAGCCCTGCATCCAAGGCACTATGTCCTTCCAAAGCTAGAAGTGCTGGAAAATATGATGCAGCAGTACAAGTGCCTCTGCCTGGAACCTGTGTAGACAAACATGTAACGCATTTAATACTGCTTCCAGATCAGCATCATCTTTGGCCAGCAGGATTTCTGAGCCCTATGCTAACGGAACAGCACACCCACAACCCAGACCAACTCCCTCAGATAAAAGAAGGAACAACAGACAGCACTGTATTAAAAGACAAACTGCCAATGCCTTGATTAAAGGAGAAGAGGGTTTCAGTATCCAGCAGCAGCTCTATTACCTGCTGCATTCCTCCCTAAGGCTCCAGGCTGCATGGGAACAGCACACAACAATGCTGCTGCTTCTAGGATATTGGTGTTAAAAAAAATATTGATGAACTACTTTGTCATTGTTAACAGCATTGCTGACAAACTCACAGCAGGCCCACTGAGAGGAAGACAGCAGCGTGTCTACCGAGTGCCTGTTGTAGCTGAGACATGTGCTCTGAATTAGGCAAGGTGTGTAAATTCTGACAGCCAGAGCTCTTTAGAGAACGCCCAGGTCTGAAGGATGCGGCTGCACTTTTGTTGTTGCTGCTGCATTTCCCTGTAGTTCTTCTCTCAAAAGAAACCTTGCTCCTTGGAGAGAGCGTTAACAGGCTCCAGCTCCTCAAGTGTCATTTGACAGAGAGAAAATTGAAATGCTAAAAAGAAACTCCCGTTTCCTTCCCTTCTTGCATTCATTATTTCATTCTCTCTAACTGGAGCTTAACCTCAGAGGAGGAACAAGCACCACAGAGGCTGGGGGAGATGGGGGAGGAGAATGGGTGAGACAGACAACCAAAAAACATGGTTTCCTTTACAGAAAGCCATGCGTGAAACTAGCACCCCGGTAACGTCTGGGAAGACCTTATCTGCAGCACAGGCTGCCAGCCTGAGCCCAGAAAGCTTCATTTCCAACCCTAACTATTCTATGGTTTCCAGGAATGCCCCATCCAGGGCAGGAACACTCAAATAACGACCATGACAATGCCGTGTTGAAGGAGATCAGGCTACACTGCACTTGGTCACTACAACAACAAAACAGACACCTTGAAAGGACATCCATCAGTTGACTGATAAGGTAAGCTGGAAATACAATAATTAACTGGAAAGTATTTTTACTACTACAAAAGCTATTAAATCCATTGAGCAATACTGCTAAACCATCCGTCTTCGCATCCTGCAATTTCATCTTCGGTTTTGTCTCCAGATCCCCAAACCCTTTTCACATTCTCTACCAAGAAACCATCTGAAACAGTTGTGCTACAGTTATCTCCATTACTTTTATGCTCCTTCCAAGAAATGTTTTGACCTTCAGAAGTGCAACTGTTCATCTTCTAGGCATTTATTGTCAGGAAAAAACACTGGGTTTCTTCCCTTCCAATAGTTGAAAATACACTTCCAAGTTTCAAGAGCTTCTTGCTAAGAGAAGAAAACTCTGCATAAAAAGTCTAAATATTAATAGTTACAACCTCAAAGCATCAACCAACTTCCAACTATTTCTACTTCCCACCATTATCACACATTGGAGTGAAAGTTTCCTTGTAGCAGCCTAAGTATAGAGACACTGTTTACTGAAAGAATGATTCAATGACAGATTTAACCATCAAACCCACCATGTCCTCTTTCTGTTAAGTCTGACTTCATATCTTGGCTCTGAAATCATTGTGCTGGGAGGTGGGGGAAAAAGGTGGTTTTGCACTCTGTGCAATCACGGTCATTTCAATCCCATTCTGCTGCAATGCTCAGAAATGCTCTCATTTTGATATAATTAGTGGTTTATTGCAGGGAAAACTAACCAAATGAAACTTTATCAGCTGTTTAATTAATACTCAGTTTGCCAGTGCTTTTTGCCAGCTAGCACTATGCTGGAATGGCTCTTTCAGCTACTGTTATAAGAAACACTGGCCGCTGGTGCCTCCGGTGAGGCACACACTGACTTAAATCTTTGCCAGTCAGCCAAGATGCCCCTCATGGAAATGCAAAGGGGGACGTACAACCAAGGAGCTGTTGCGATGTGATGTGAATGATTTCTGGTATCAGTTCTACAGCGTTCCAGGACTCACAGCTACAACAGGGTATACAAACCCACCTTGTCTTAGGAGGGACCTTGGCAGATCGACAGCAAGAGAATTGTACCTTCTGTTTGGTAAGGAATAGTCACCACCATGTTACTTCCCTGCCCACCCTGACACTGGTTTTAAGGAGTTTTTTAAACCTTATTTACAGCTACATTACTCTGGTAAAAGAAATTTAGACATCAGTTGCCTTCGAGTCCTATCTGGAGTATTGCCCATACATAGATAGAAGAGCCAGACAAATCTTAGGCTGAGATCCAGAACTGGGAGACTATTTTGATCAAGAAAAATCACAGACTTGTGTCAGCTCAGTTCAGGAGTTTTCTCTGGAAAAGTGTCCCAGTGGGGACAAACAGGCTTCAGGGGGAAGTGATACAGCAGCACGAATTGACTCATGCGTGGTATGATTCTTATCTCCAGAGTCAGCCTTTTCAATGCCATCTTATGACAGGGACCTGAATGATGTCTCCCAAGTTCCAGACTTGTGACTCACTCACAGGACACTCCTTCCAATATGGGATCTTGTATGGGATCTTGTTATTTCCGACTTTCCTCTCTCTATTCTAGGCCTAAACACATCAGGTGTCACTGGCTGGGAACAATGGGTAGATTGAGTCATTTCTCCCTTGGAATGGAACTACAGAGCACCAAGGTCTGACAGCAGACACTGCTGAAGTGCTGGTCTGAACCAGTCCCAGTTACACCTCCTGCTTCCCAGTCACAGCCAGCATTGGGTGATGACATTTTACAGGGGGAGGTCACAGTGCATTCACATCCTTCCTTCTACAATCATATCCTGCCTTCCCTGTCACAACAGATGGGCTACAGCATTCCTACCTACTCACAAAGTAGCTGGGAACCAGCTGGGTGGGAGCAAGCAAAGAGAAAGGTTCAAAAAGAGAAATGTGCATGAGACGACCCATTCAACAACCAGTTACTGGCACAAAGGGGAAGAAGGAAGAAAGAAAAATACCAGACAGGACCTCCTCTGGGTGTTCAAAACAGAAAGACTGATTCGGATGAGAGGCAAAGGCTTCGGCAATGTACAAACGCTCCTCAGAAGACAGTGCGCCATGGGGAGAAGGGGGCACAGCACACAGGAGTAGTAACCAAATTAGTAGCTACTCTCTGAAAAAGCACATGCCATCCGACCCACCAGGCCATTACAACAGGTACAGGAGATGTAATATTATCATTGTCTAGCCGTAACTCTATGAATACATTCCGACTTGACAAATTCTTGGAGAAAAGCAGCAGTGAGTGTCTGCTGTTATGGGTCTAATGAGCTGCCTCTGAAATCCGAGCTAAAGACAGCTCCCTAGTGGCTGCCGAGCCCAGAGGAAACCTCCTTCAGAGTCCATCAGTGCAAACCGGTGCTGACAGCTTGGGACTACACAACACACAGATTTATTTCACAGACAGCCACAGACAGGAATTTAGCACCCCAAGCTGGCCTCCTGCTTAGTGGAGAAGGCGTTAAAACGCAACCACGCAGAGCCTGGCTCCCCCTCCCCACACACGTTTTCCTCCCTGACCCCTCCTTGAACAAATCACAGTAGCAACTCATCAATTTGGTCACCTGCATCAGGCAGCAGAACACTCACCAGGTTCCTCCTTTACCACCTCAGTCTCCCCTCATACCCCCCAAAAATATACAGCAACTTTTAAATATAAGCCTTTATTATTATTATTGTTTTCCCCCAAAATTGCCTTTGAAAATTAAAAAATAATTTGCAGAGTTTCACAACATTGCAGTTTAAGAACATGTTGATAAACTGGGGATTGAAAACCCAGGTCAAACTGATGAGCGCGGGTTCTCATGCACCCCAGTATTTAGGCAGACAGACGAACTTCATTTCCATTAAGACAACAGCAAAAGCTCTAAGAGCTCCCCCAAACCAGAAGGGATTTGATACAGTTGGCACTGTGGCCAGCGCTGATGATTTACAAATCTCGCCTGCTCGCACATCAGGCTCCTATTTTTAGATTTTTAGGAAACAAAGAGCCCTTCTTGCTGGCTATCTTCTTGTTTGGGAAAGAGGGAGGAGAGGCCTTTTCTGCCTATTGCTCCATCCGCTTCAGAGTGAGTTTTTATGCGCTGATTAAGAAAGAGTCTGCAACCAGCAACAGGAAGATCCAGCCCTTCACAATGCTCTCACACAGGTGCCTTCCTGATGTCACTATGATCACTTTTAGGTGATTTCCTTGACATTCAGCAAGAAGCCATCAGCCCTATGGCACTCTTCAGTGCTTTCTGATGCACAGCAAGAAGCTCATTCTGGCCCAGAGTAGCCAGGCACTGTATTAACCAGATTGCTCAACAGTGACAAAGTGTATTTGCATTCCAAGGTGAAATCTATCAAGGGGAAAAAGATGAAGTGTGAGATTTCAGAGCAGACAAGGTGATCAGATACTGACATTACCCTACACAATACAGGATATGGTTACCATTTTCAACAGAGCTACTTGTGTACTCTCTGTTCCACCCAACTAAGCAAGCACATAAGACTCCAGACTTTTTTAACATCACATACAGAGGTGAACATCAGGGGTAAAGCTTCATGCTGCTCAGGGTTTAGCTTAGATAAGCATCCAGCTGAAGCCTATGAGGATGAGAAATCAGATAGGAGGTCTCCTCAATATGGACTCTATAGATATAGATAGGTATATATACACAAATACATATATCTCAAAAGCACTTCCACAGGATTTTGGGGGGTTTTGCAGCCCTACAGAAACTCTTAGAAGCTTAGGACTTTAATTTCTTACCAATACATCATGGAAACTCGTTCCTAAGGATCTTATGCAAGGCAGCAAGGGACCGAACCTTCAGAACTAGTTGGAGGTGACACACGCAAATGAGATTTATGTTCAAACTCCTGCTTGCCTGAAGGCTGGTCTTGTTTTCTTATTCCCATTAATGAAGCTCATCTCTGCAGGTTTCTTTGTCATCTCCAGCCTCCTTTCCCATTCCACTTCTTCCTTGTTGCCCCGATTTCCCAAGACATTTCCACCCTGTATTTTTCTAAGCCTGTTCATCTACCCATATAAAGCAATTGGAGATTAAAAAAGAAGACAACACAATGGGGAGAGATGAAGCTCATTACAATATAGAATACCAAACTAAGCAAGGGGAAGTCTATTGTATACTTGGAAGCATTAGAACTGCTTGTAGCTGTGACTGTACTGGTGCATCACATGAGATCTATGCTTCTCTCCAGCCTTTCCAGGCTGGGGAATTCAAGTGGGCTGATTCCTCCTTTGGGCTTCCAGAATCCCTCCCCACCAAAGCCTAGAGAGCATCATTAGGATATACTGTAGAAAGGCTCAGAATAATAAGACTCAGGGCAATACACCAGACATGAAGTGAGGTGGGTTGGGGTTTTTTTTAGCCACCTCTTCACACCAGCACTGATCTTCCTACAATCATCTTTTTCCTCACTGCAACCTCGCCAAGGGCAATATTGCCTCTTCATAACACAATCTTTGTATGCACCTTCAGAATTGAGAGATATCTAGGGGAATTTGAGGGTTAGAGGAAGAGAATTTCAAACCAAACTTAAGAAAGAAGCACCACATGGAGCTAGGTGATGCGAGATCAGAAAATAACACCTCCTCTCTGACCCATACTATAGATCTCACCTCCTAGTGTCCCACGTCCCCTACATACACATAAGCCTCCATTATATCAGCACTGTATATTAACTGGGGTGGAATCACCACAGCAGCAAGGAGCCATCTCTTTTACTACTGACAGTTTAGTATTAGGAAGATCCACACTGCTAGATGCTCTGTATACATTGGCAAGACAGTTCTTGACTCAGAGAGCCTACAACCCAAATCAGACACAGCTGAACAGCAAGACCTTCCTTCTGTGAACCTGGAATTAAAAGGTGTTAAGAACAGCCATTTCACTCCCATAGTCTTTCCCAATTAAGCTCAGTGTTCAGCATGGCCAGGTCCCCTCTAGTTCTGATTTATCCCCCACCCACACGGTAACTCCAAAAACTGATGTGAAAAATTAAACTTGTTGTTGCAATTTGCTTAGCTTAATCTAAAGCAAGAGCATTATGGCCCCTCGTGAATGCTACTGCAAGTGGCTTCGTAGCCTGACCCTTACTTATAATCCCCTGTAAATTCACCCAAAAAGTCATGAACTACATAATATTAGTTCTTACAGACTGACATATTTCCCTGATCTTTCATGAGCCACATGGGGAAACAGTTTTCGCCTGATCTGAATGCAGAAGAAAAACAGTGATCCTAATCAACCGTTTACCCTTAGTGGCTTCCCTAAACAAATCTGGGAAAGAGCTTAAAGGCTTGGGAATATCCTCGACCCTGCTTGATGCACTGTAATAACCCTACCTAATTATACTGATATAAAAACTAATTGGAGAGATAGCAAATGTCAGGGTAAGATGCAAATTGTAGGGTGTTAATTGCTGAACAGGTGCTGGAATAGAATTAAATGAGCATCTTGATTAGGAGAGTGGAAAAAACAAATGTGGACCCCGAAATCAAGTTGGCCACGTGAATTATTTAGCAGCCTCCTCGTACCAGCCAAAGGTCATGTTGATGTGACCTCTGCTTTGTGATGGGTGGGCTGCCAAAACAATAGTGAACTCCAGGAGAAAGCAGGGCTTAGCAGGGAGAGGAGACTACCCAACGTATGGAACTTCCAATGGGATAAGGAAGGAGCTTTTTTCCTTAGGGGACTTCTAGGTGGATAACATATAGCAACTTTTCCATAGGGATCATTGTGGTGATATGCACTACTCCTGGAGCCAAGGGAGTCCCTGTGCAGGTATAACACCACCTTGTCCTCTGGTGCCCTTGCAAGCACAAAAACAAGGCTACTGCCATTTACAGCAAGTACCTGGGGATATGAATGTTGGTCCAAACAAAAATGAACTAAAAGCCAGGTTTTTAGTCCAAAAATGGACTCAAAGCAGGATTTTCAGTCACAGCCAGCTCTTCAGTGACACTACTACGGTAGTAAATCTTTCTCTCGCAGGCCCCCAAGAAAGCCATCTCATGTTCCAGTTGCCATTGAATGACCAGCAAACAGATCAGATCAAGTAACATCAGCAAGTGACAGAACCTAATGAAATGTGCTAATTATGGACAGTTCTAGAAACCAGTTCTTTAGAAATTACTGGAAAGATTTAAATGGTTATTCACTTCTATTAACTACTTCATATCACACTGGTTCAAACAACTGAGGCATGAGACTAAAGGAGACCTTTTCAACTGAGCTCACTTAATAAGCAAACAGGTCTCAGTGATGGGAGCAATTGATGTGAGGTGGTAGCTGAAATGACTGCATTACTTCCAAGAGCAGCTGAGACTCCATCCAGAGCAGGATCTGACCATTAGGCACTGTCCAAAGTCACAGCACAAACCTGCACTGCAGAGCTTCCACTCCAAATGGAAAGGATAGAGAAGGAACGACTGAAACACAGGGAAACAGTCCAGTTGTCCTGGACAGGCTTAAAGCACCAGGAGCCTCTAAAAGATATCTTAAAATTAATACAAGCAAGAGCTCAATTTAAAGCCTTTAATATTGCCAATGAAGTGCAGGATAAGAGCCGGATCTTATTTTTTTGCTGCACACTAACAGGCTACAGCCTCTCTCTCCTTTTAAGTCTTGTATTCCCAAACGTTCATGCAGCACAGCACACTGCAGTTGTCTCCAGACTAATTCCCCATTAAATACATTTCTACATATCAGACCCCTTTTTGCAGAAGACGGAACTAAGCACAGAGTTCATCCTGGCACCAGGAATGGATGGTGTGAAGGCAGTGGTGAGAATACGACCACCAGTGCTATTGACAGTTCCTCAAGAGGAAAACTAACTTGCACAAGACAACAGCCTAAGCCAGTGACAGAGACACTGAGCATAAGAGAGAGCCAGTGCCCTCTTCCCCACCCAAATGCTAGAAGATTCCATACGGATATCTGCAACAGTACCAAGTCATAAGAAAGCCATGTTTCTGTCCCAAGAAGCACAAGAGAGGGACAGCGCTTGCAGTGTCTGCACACAGATAACACACTGCAGACACACAGGAGCAGGCACCATTTCAGAGGATGATGAAACACTTCCCACAGATCTTGGGGGGCAAGGGGAGAAGCATGCTTAAGACTTAAAGCTTAGATTTACGACAGTAAGACCCAAAGTTCCCTTTGTGTCTAGGGGATATGATACACCATGGGTGACAGGAGAATAGAGTGGGTACTGCGTTGCAATGCTCAGTCTCCTGGGATGAAGACACCAATTCATTATCTGCACACCATCCTTCTTGGGGCCTCCACTGCTGGAGGAGGCAGCTGCCGATCACGTTCCATTCTGCAGACTTAGTGCTTGCAGTGTGGGCTGGAAGCAGCTGCAGGGACAAACAGACTCAGTTCATTTTTCAAGTTCAGATCTATGTCTTAGAGGGGAAGGGCTGCAACTCAAATCAAGTTGCCTCTCCAATTACTTCAGCTTTAATTTTGCTGTTCAGGGCCGCTACAGATAAGCAAGGTGTACCAGAAATGGCATAATGGGGTGGGGGGGAAGAAGATGATGACAGACACTCAATTTGTGTAGGGTTTGACTGAGCAAAGTCTTGGTAGTCTGTTAAAATCCTGTACCTGCATATGATCACAGCTGTGCTGCAGGCTGTTATATACAGCTCTGTAGAACCATTATGTTAACAACCACCCTGTACTTTGCCAGTGCTGAGAGTGTCCCAAAACAGCTCATGGAACAGCTCTAGATTTCTTATATTGGGAAAAGTAACATGCAGAAAAGATACAGGGGATTTCATTATTAAACACTCATATTAAAGCCTGCAGGAGAATACAACTTCACCCACACCTGCAGCTTACATCAATGTTAATAGCAAGTCTTTCACATGCCAATGATCTTAAATACAGAAATATTACAGAGCTCATAAAAACTCATTCAGAAACTAGAAAATGCTACAATAAAAATTAACAAAGTAACTGAAATCCTTTTTGATGTATATGGTACGATGCTATTATGATATCCCTCAATATGTCACAGCATGTACCTTGCCCCATCCCCATTTTTACCTGCTCATTCTAGCTGCTTCTTGCCTCTTCCTCAGCCCCCAGCTGGGCCCACCCTATCATCAGGTCCTAATCCTCCAGTCAAGACTCCTAGTCCATACAGAATTGCTCACTAAACCTTAAAGCCTAATTCTCTTGCCCAGAAGCACCATTTCCCCCACATTACAAGCAAGCCATCAAGAGGCTGCTCCCGAACTATGTGCAATGTACATCCACAAGTGTTACAGACAAGCCTAAGTCGATAGAAGCTCTCCCAGCTGTATGACAATTCACATGAGCCAAGCAATCAGAACCCACTGCTCTAAAATCACCTTTGATCTGTGCAAATACAGAGCATTTATCGGCTGGCTGCTGTTCTCTCGCTAAAGCAGAGCTCTCAAGTGGAGGAAAACAGCCACCCAATGTATGAGTGCACAAAGAGACAGAACTTCATGTGCCTTCATGGATAACACAGAGAGAAATCTTGCCTATAAAAAAATACAAACCCGAAGCTACAGAAGAAAATGAAGGGAAGGGTGACACAGTCCCATTGCCCATCACAGAAATGGTTAAGGTCACTGCTTCTGAAGGGCAATTCTATGCTAGGCGAGTTATCAGGCAGGGCTCCTCTCCTGCTTGTGCTGCTTGGCTAAATAGAAAGCAACTGACAGTGACACTTTCTGAAGGCACCGAAGTCAAACGGGAAAATGAGAGAACCAGATGTCCCTGCAGGAATGCTGGGAAATGCTTGAGATAAAGGGGAAGGGGGAAAAAAACCCAAACCTTTAACCAAAACGTCCCAGAGGATATTTTTTTTTGAGGTCTATGTCAACAAGTGACACTGACACAACCCTGGATCCTTTCCCCCCCTCTTTAGCAGAGGAATTCTGACTGGCCGAATCTTTTGTCAACATCAAGGAAAATGATTTATTCTGGTGTGGAGTCAACCTTCAAAGTCCTCGTTATTTTTCTTCGAGGTACTGAGCACCCACGTTCCTAATGAGAGGGGAGATCCGGAAAAACATCACTGTTCAAGTATTCGCTCCTGCTCCAAATTAGTATCCAGCACAATGTAGCGTGGAGACCCAGTGACACCGCGAGCAGCATTAATTCAGGGAGCATTTAAAGCTGTCCAGAATAAAACCCTCAGACAGAGGCATAAGACGAAGAGCATGTCTGAAGGAGGCAGAACCTCCTCAGCTTTACCTCTCCTCCCAAACAGCACTTTTTAGTTTAGAGTCATGTGAATGTGAGAATCCCAAGTTTTACCTCTTCAAAAAAGGAAATTTCCAGAACTGTAGTTCCTGACGGGAAGTTGACAATGGACCACAAAGCCCAGCTGGGAATTTTAGCAGTTTGATGCTTCTTTTCAGGACTTAGTTTCAACAAAATATTTACATACATGCTTCTTCATGTTGATGCTAAATAAAAGTGCCAACTGCTTTGCCGAATGGGGATCCATTTGCTGAAATAGCTTTTTACCAAAGTTGCAGAAGAAAACATAACCACATCTCTTCAAAAACCATTCAATTCAATTTGTATTGGCATCCCCACTCTTGGCTTTAAGTCTCATTTCTTTATGCCATCAGCTAATTTCATCTGTTCACTGTGTTCTGGCTTTCAAGTGCTTTAAACACCTGTGTAATTACCCACCCTACGCCATCTCTTTTCAAACACTCACTCATCTTCCTCTAAGGTAAAACACAACGTGTGTGTGTGTGGCTAATGCAAACGTACCTCGTGCAGTCCTGCTTTTGCAACATAGCTCTTGGCTACAGAGCCTAAGAGCAAGGCAATTATTTCTTTCCTTTCTGATGCAAGCCTCTTGCACAGAGCTGCAAAGATCAAGACAAGGACTCCGCGGGAAAATGGGGTAGTGGAAAACTCTTCCCCTGAAGCAAAGGAACAGAGCTAACTAGAGCAAGCGAACACCTACAATAATCAGGCTAACAAACCGGCTTGGTGGCGCAGTCAGCAGCAACAATGGAAAGCATAAGGAGCATGCAGAACTGATGGTGCATCCTGTGGAGAAAGTTGACTAGTACTTTGAGGGAAGCACTGGGAATACAAGGGAAAGGCTGTCAGAGGAGCCACTTCCTATCACGCTACAGAGCCTGAATCTTGAAAGGATTCACGGCAATCGACGATACCATTTTCCTTTGCTTGGGATTCACATTTCCAAGGAGAACAGTTACTCCACTCTCCTCTCTTCAAAGGGATAAAAAAATTCCATGGAGCAGAATTTTCTGCCTTCATGTCACAAACTGAGCAGAGGGAAAAGGGCTCAATGGGCTGCAGAGCTGGACTTGCCCCGCTCACTGATGGCCCCAGGCCACACAGGTATGGAGTTGTGTCACTGCAAAGCTCCTACAGCCCAGACTCTACCAGTTTCCCTTCCCAAACTGCAATTCCTTCCTGGAAAAGCGGATTGGGTTTCAGTCCTTGTTTTTCGGTTGGTTTCTTGCTTGGTGGTTTTGTTGATTTTTTTATTGCTATAATATACACACCCACTTCCAGACTAATGGAATAACAACCTTGCTCCCGCTTCCACTGAAATGAAAGGAAGTTTTGATGCAGATTCACACAAGATAAATCCTTAACCCCATAACATACCATACAAACAGGAGCCCTGGTAGTCACACTCTGCTGGAATAAACAGAACAATCCCTTCAGTATGAGAAATGCCATCATCTGGTGAAATCAGCTTCATGCCATCTCCTGTCAGGTGTGACAGCACTTGAGTTCATGAGAGGGGCAAGTGATTAAGAGCCACCACAGGGCAATCAGTTGCTGCTTCCTTTTACTTTCTTGAAATAGCCTTTGTAGGACAGATACAAACCCAAGTAGGGCAGAGCAGCTCCTTCTGCCTAATGGGTTCACAGGCACTCAAATAAGCTGACTGCTTAAAAACAACTCAGGAGCCACAGTAAAAGAGAGAAAATTATTGCTTCCTGCCATGGCCAAATATTAAACACAGCACACACCTAATGGCTCTATCACTCCCCAGGGAAGAAGTTTTATGAACAATAAAATCCCAGCAGACTTGCACTGTTTGGACTTAGAAGCCTCATTATAGGCTCACTGATCCAATACGATTTACAAGCTCAATGGACTCCACTTGAAGGAAAAGCCACAGAACATGGAGTTATAAATGGAATGCCCATGGAGAAATAAGCATTTCTTTGTGAAGGAAATGAGCAGAGAAGAAGAGATGGAGAGGAAAGGAAAAAAAGAAGAAAGAGAAGATGGGTTGGATGAGAGCAGCACATCAGAGGTCCCAATCAGAGAAAGATGGGAATATGACTTACACTTGCAGAAAGGAAATACTGTTCCAGGACATGCTTACGTGATCCAGCCTGGAACACACAAGAGCTAGATTCCACTCCACACTGTCTCCTACCTGATCCTGGGCAAGTCATGTCAGTTCTTACTATCATTAAAATGATGAGTCCATTGCTATCTGACTTAGCCAGTTTCAGATATACATTATATATTTTCAGTCTCGACCCCATCTTCATTTTGCAAGGACTCTGGGAGATGTTCCAAGTGGGACAAGTTATTTCATCCCCTATCTGAAAGGAGCAAACACTATACATTAACTGGCAGCCCTTCTTCAGATGTGAAGCACTCACTCCAGAGCAGCTAAAGTTAACAGCATGGAAAATACATGAGATCTTACCAGAAACAGATGGTGAAAGAAACACAAGGAAGAGATGGACAGAAATAAAAGGTTCAAAAGGAAAGCAAGAGGCAGTTACAAGAAAGGCTAGGGCAGATGAAGTGACAAGTCCATAAAACCAGGTCTAGACAGAGGCCTAGAAGGAGGGCAAAAGTGATAAGGAAGAGTATTTCAGGCCATAAAGACACAGAGGATGCTTTCATTAAGATGCAAATACTCTGAAACATTGGCAAAGATGCGTTCACATGGATCCAGGCAAATGCAGGCCATTTCCAGACAGCCGAGTTTCAGAGATCCCATGTCACACACCAGTGCTCTGCATTACCAGAATTTCTTTTGCCCTGTTTGAACAGTAAATTCACCCTCAGCTACTGTTCACAGAGGTGCTTTAGCTCATGGGAAACTTTGATTCCATTCCCCACTCTACTGCTACCAAACTCATTGACTCCACTGGCTCCTCGCACTGCTATCACATCAGTCCTTCTGAGAGCCCTCAGTATCAGCTGGCTGTTCATAAGAACATGACATAAACTGCATCAAATTCTCTTTACTGCAAGGACAAAGCTTCCATTTAAGAGGAGACAAGGATTTTTCCACTCTGCTTGAACTCTGCTCAAAACTCTGCCTTGCCCAGTCAGGATTCACCCTGCCAGCACCAGCAATGGTTTCTGACTCCACTAAAGCACAAGTCTTCTAACAAGACTGGAATTTGTCCATGCTTGCTGCCCAAACTGCACTAAAGCATCAGGGAACCTCTCTGGCACGTTAAAGCCATTCCCATTGTCTTGTCCCTACAGGCTCTTGTCCAAAGCCCCTCTCCAGGTTTCCTGTAGCCCTTTTAGGCACTGGAGCTGCTCTAAGGTCTCCCTTTAAGGAGCCTTCCCTTCTCCAGGCTGAACCAGCCCAGCTCTCTCAGCTTGCTCAGAGGCTAAACCATGCTCCACTTGCAGTTCTCTAATCAGAACACGTGCTGAGTGGAACTAAACCCACCAATTCTGGCTAACACTCCCACCTGTTACGTTTTTCCCTCAAACTTATCCCAAAAGGCAAGTGCTCCATTCAGAGAGCTCAGGACAAAACACTGCACAGTCACACAGTGACAGCACAAGGCTTGCAGCACTCCTGTACAAAAAGTTAGTGGAAGTGAGGTCCCAGTTCTGTTGCTTCCCAATAGATCCGTGCTTGAAGTCAGCAGCGATTTAAACTCATTTCTTTTTGCTTAGTTTCAGAAGCAGTAACACCTTCAGCCCAGACAGCAGCAACTAACAGCCTGGGGAGAGAATAACTTCCAAATCACTCCAGAACAATTGCCACCTAACGGCAACAGCTTTCCACATCGCCATAGTATTTGCACACATCAGTTTTCAGCATGCGTCTCTCTGTTACCAGTGAAAGGTAGAAATGCCTGTGGGAATGGCTGGAAAAACACAGGGAGTCTGCAGTGGAGAACCTGGGACCTCCACAGTTCAAACTAGTTCCTTAACCACGAGTCCATCCTTCAGTTTTCAGGCACACTGAGAGAGATCTTCAAGCTCCTCCTGACTCACCAGCTTGCTGGAAAACCTGTTGTCTGTCGACATTAAAAGGAAGATTAAGTGACACCAGCCTCGAGTTTACTCCATTTACAAGCTTTAAGTGATTGTGCATGGCAAAGATTATAAGATGTTTTGCACAACAAACTACTAAAGAAATGTTCTTTTTGCCTAAAAGGGGAAGAAGAGGGAAGAACTAAACACACACATTAGGCACTAAGAGAACCACTTGTCAAACGGCTCCGATAGTGCACTGTAAGTTACTGACTCCCCACAAACATCCAGTCTACTAAAAAATTCATAAAGAGACAGATGGCACAACAGCAGCTCTTTGCAGGAGAGCAGGGTTTAGCAGTGAACAAAGGACTTTGACTCCCTAGGACAAGAGAAGAGATCATTGAGGGGTTTGGAGGCTTGGAAGGGGGGATTGGAGCACACAGGGAGCTGAGGAGGGCTGCGTCTCCCTGGGGCTCCTCATTTCACCCCACAGCGCCAACAGATTTGAGGCATTTATTCTACCTTGGCAGGCTTACAAGGCGCGTGGAGCAGTGCAGAACAAGAACAATCCAACTCTGCCATGGAGGTGAAATCCTCGCGGTAGAAATATGAAAAATTAACCCAAAATTCCTATTGAAGGATCTGAAACCACTTTCCAGAGGGGGAAACTGAGGACTTATGTGACTGGCTTGAAGTCTCAGGGCAACTTGTATCAGTGGGAACTTGATCCAGGCCTCTCCGTTCATGCTGTTCTGCCCCTAAGCATTAGGAAATACCCTTATGTTACCCCATGGTTTTTGGGATCAGCCCGAAAGGGTGACGGAAAGGATAAAATCCTTTTTAGATGGCTGAGATTAAGGGAAAAAAGAAAAAATAAAAAAGTAAAAAAAAAAAACAACAAAGACAAATATAAATTAAAACCATCCCAACATTCCCACTTGATGAATGGGGAATTTATATCCCAACTCTCCTAAAATGAGGAATGAAATACATTTGCAGCATCTCTGACCTTTTCATCACAAGACCAAGTTTCTTTTCATGTGCATCACTGCAGTGGGAAAGGAGGAAAAGTAACTGGAATATAAGCAAAATACAGTTTTCATTTGGGAAGTATCATCTTTAAAAGAACGAGCGTCCACCCTTCTATCTGGAAGCCACCCCAACCCCTCCACTTCACATCCCTGCCTATGATTTCAACAAAGAAGGGAATGTTAGCACTCAAAGTTCACAGATTTCCAAGAATTACAAGGAACATCAAGAACCACCACTTCGGTCATGAAGGGAGGGGGAGAATAAAAACCATTACATTGCTGAAGTCTCATAAACCCACCAATTCCACAGGTACTAACTCCAAAAACTAAGCTGGAAAACAGGATGAAGATCCCTGGAAACCCCCCCATGCTATGACCCACCACAGAAACACACTAGAACCTATTTAGCTCTGATGAATTTTCATCTCTTACGCTAAATTAAAGCTCAGTCTAATATTCTGAGAGCTGATTGGGATTTGTGCTGTCTAAAAAGCTTTGAGTGCCTATTCTGGAAACACTTCTGGACTAAACGTCTACCAAGAAACCTCCTGCCCATGCTCACGCAGTCCTTTCAGTGCTGTGCTCCATTGGGGTTCTGTCTTTCCTGCTTTTTGACCTCTGCGATAGCAGTGTTGCAGGATTTGAGCTGTATCACTGCTGTTAAAACAGAGGCAGCATTCTGAAGTCAGGTTCTGATCAGACTTACCCTGGAATTCTGACTCAAAACATTGCAGGAACCTAAATACTCCAACGCTTCCTACAGACCTGTGTTGGTGGGAGAGGGCCACAGTGAATTTCAGCAAAGAAGTTCCCTTACATATAGAAAAGTGCTAGTTTTCAAGAGCGAATGGAAAAATAACTGCAAGGTCCTTAGGATCTAAATCTAGTCCCCAGAGCAAAGGTCACAGCAGAAATGCTTTATTCAGCATAAGAACTTTTGGAATTCATTCAAGGAGAAGAAAAAGCCCAACAACAACAACACGACTGACATTTTTTTCCCACTGAGCCATTTCTTCCTTTTTAAAGAGGGATTCAAGTTTCCATGCTCTGGCAAACACCACTGAATTGTGCCTCCCTATAGCAATAAACAGGTAAACCAACACAAGAGTCCAAGCATCAGTCCCCGGAAGCATAAAAAGCAAGGAGAGAAACAAAGAAAGGGTGAAAACACTGCACTGCTGTGCACTGCTCATGCAGTTATGGTCATTTGCAGCAACTTGTAGCATAGTCCCTGAACTCAGCTAAATTTGGTGCACAGTTAGCTCAGTGCAACAGTGGATGGTTATAACCTCAACCGATTCAAAGGCTTCTGTAGTCTCCTGAGGTCTGTAGGATGTGTCTATGGCGTGGGCCGATGCAGAGCACAGACACCCACCCCACATGCAGCCCTTCTCAGCACCCACTCCAATTATTATTTACTGCTAAAAAGAACCTGTAGTTCTTTTTAAATTAAGAAGAAACCCACCATGAAGGCAACACTGAAATGAAAATCTTACCTTTCCTGGCCTGCATGATGGCAAGCTGCATTTCAGAGACTATATTCCACCTGCTACTAAGCTCTTAAGCATAGATGTTTTCGTCTAAAGAAGCCATATAAAGACCACCTGAATAAATAAGAACATTGCTGCCCAGATTCCCAAGCTAGTTCCCAACACGTACAGCTCTCCAGCAGAGTTTTCTGCTTGTTTGAAAGACAGGAAGATCAGCCCCACTGGATGTAGCTTAGGAGAGTGAAGTATTTAGTAGTACTTACTGCTGTGGACGTGTCTGAGGGTGACAGCCTAGACAATGAATTCCTCTGTGCACACACACATACAGCATAAACTTTGATATAACATTTGCATTAAACGTGTCAGGACATAGTACACAGGACTACTCCTCAAACCTTGTATAACTGGACAAAGTGGTGGAATAGGAGCACCCGTGCAGAAGAGGGCGTGATTTCCTAGATGCTGCTCTATGATCAGTGGTAGAAGAAGATTCAGCTTTGAGTCTAGCTTCTACTCACCACGCCGTTCACTAAACCATGCCAACAGACATGATTTGTCATCATACCTTTCCTCTGTGGCCTAAATCTGATTTAGTGGTAGGAATTACCCCCTTCATGGACTTAATTCCTGGGCTAATACAGCACTCACGTCATCCTGCTTCTCCAGCAGCAAGACCAGTTTCAGAACATTCAGATTGGAAAGTTCCCAAAAGCAGATTCATACCAAACATCAACACAGCCAAAAATAAGCATGAAATTTCACAGAAAAGGTCAAGATGGCATATCTGGGACTTCTGCTTCCAGTCAGGAAACTGCCCCCACACAAACAAGCCCAGTTTGTTGCCATTGCCAACTCTGGCCCCAACCCCAGCTTGTAAATACAACATTAAAAGGGAAAATCATGGGGTAAAAGGAGTGAAGAACCATCACAAAGTTCCAAAATACTTAGGTTAAGTCTGTCATGAAAAAAAGAAAGATTTGCAAATCTTTATTCAAACCAGCTTGACCGTTCTGAATGCCAAAACAAATTCACAAGACATACTATGACAAATAATGCTTATTAGAATGTAGATAGAGCATGCCAGACACATACAGACATAAAAGCTGAATCCATAATCATTCCACTATAGCAGCAGCTCTCCACTGGCCCCTTGTACCAGCTGCTTCAGGAAAAAGCAGCTCTTTAAACAGTCACTATAGATTAAACTGGGGGGAGAAGGTTTCTTCCTGCTCTTCCCTTATTTCCTGTTCTCCTTCTGGAGATCTCAGTTGTTCACTTCTTTCTGAAAGCTCTGCCTACTCTTATTTTTCCTTTTGGAACCTTGCTGAACTCCAGATCACAAACAACACTTCGAGTCAGTGAGTTCTCAGGCAACTTCTCAGCCTCCACAAGTACTCACGGTTTTTAATGTGCCAGATCATGATTTAACAAACCACTGCTCTCCCCTATTTGTGCTATTCACCTAGAAACTGGCAAGCAGAACCTAGACTTGGATCTGGAACTGGGTAACATATGAAGGTGCTGCTCTACATGAAATTGCTCACAACACCCAAACCATCAGTTTTAATCCTGCCTAACATGTTGCACTTCTGCCTTTTCCCCTTTCCTTCCTCCCCACATTCCTACAAAAATGGTATTTTGTTAAAGAGTATTACTGAAGCTGCCAGGTTGCTCAAAGCTTTATCTGTCTCAGTAACCCAGTTGGACCAGACCCTTGGTGAACAGAAAACATTCCAGATGTGTATATGGAATATTTGCTCACGATGAAAGTGATACACAGAGAACTTAGTTTAAGAGATGAACATCAATCATCATGCCAAGGTAAGCCTAGATGGACTGAAGCCAACCCGCTCTTAGGCTGGCAGCTCTGTCAGGAATCACGAAGCACAGACATCCCCAATGGCAAACGCTGACAGATATCCATCGTCACAGACCCTCAGCCGCCTCAAAGCACAACCAACAATTTGGGGTTGCTTTTGTAGGAAAATGAGGATTTGTCTCCTACCTGTCAATGATCACGGGGTCAGACGGAGTTTCATTTCTGTTGCCACAACTTTTCTTCTCACAGCACCGACTAAAGAGGGAGAAAACCAAAGTTAGAGAATTACTGGGTCTATTGACAGCTAAGCAATCAGCTAAAAGTCTCGTCTGCAAAGCTCCAGAACTCAGCATGTGCCTAGAAGAGTGACAGAAAATTCTGGCTAGGCTTTCCAGAGGGAATTGGGTGCCCAAGTCCGGGTTGATTCCAGCTGCATTTTGGTACTTGGCTCCCCGTATTCTTTTCTGCAATTCCCAGACAAAAATGAAAAGCAACATGGTCATGCTTTAGACTAAGGTGCTATTTATAAAGCTTAATAAATGATTAACAGATGTCATAATGACCTGACAGGCATGAGTATCGTGTTATGTATGGTTAAAAGTCCATCTAAAGAAACCACTGCATTCCCTTTCCCATTTTTAAAAGGGATAATAAAAACCAAGGGGGGGAAAAATTATCAGGAGAAGGGTCATTGATTTCCACTGATACACACATGGACACGAGTGATGTTCCTTGCAGATACACCAGCCAAGCATCAGAAGTTCAACAGACTTTAAAACAGTCCTTAGATATAGAAGTCCATTAGAAGAGATTTCAGCTGTCTTGGTGCTCAGATAGTTTGCTCCAACCAAAGCTAACATGGGAGGGGGAGGACGGAGTCACCCAAAACTAGGGAGTCTGCACCTCAAGTCCCATTTGCCTCAAAAGTCACCAGATCAAATTCCGCCCTGACACAAACGCCTTCCCAAATTCTGCTTTCCAGAGTCTGCTGTGGTTTTTCAAATTGACACCTACGGAAACAAGGAATTGCTGAGGGTTTTGTACAGCGCTGTAATTGGTGCTGAGTACGTTTGCAAAACTCGGAATTCCACAGTTTTCCAAGTGGAAAGCAATCCCAAGCAGAGGAATTAAAAAATCCAAATTCAATAAAATGCTTGAATTCACTGAAGGCAGACAAAAGCATCAAAGACGGCTTCCCCCCCAAAAAAACCACCTAATATTCAATTATAAATACCTAAAAGCATTTGGACAAAAACCGTCTTTCAGATACGGAAAGGAGAAAGTGCAGGTATTTGGAACTGAAGTTACAGCGTGTGCCAGGAACTTCCTGCTCGTGAGCTGCAATTGCCCGGCGAGATGAGCTCCAACCAGCAGATCTATTTGAATAGCAGCTCCAACTGTTTCAACATTTCTACATTCCGCTTGCCTCAAACCTGCACTTATTCATCGATGCTCGTCCTTTTAAAATAAAAGGATACACTAAATATTTAAAAATCCCTGGGGCAGAGCCGCGAGCTGCTGTAAATTGTCATAGCTCCATCGACTTCAGTGAAGCTATGGTAATTCACACTAGCTAAGAATATCCTATTCCCCCCTTCGCTCAACTTTAAGAGCATCTTTTATGCATTTCATTGCCTAATGATTGTTTAAAGAGAATTGCGTATTTTTGTCCTAAAAGCTGAGGCGAGATAGTTTCTAAAGAAAAAAACCCCCAAAAGCAGAAACCCCTCACACAGCAGAATATAGATTTGGCGCCTACTTCCGACATACCCAATGTAACACTGGGAATAAACGCTTGTGCTGGTTTACATGCTGCTCTAATAAACCAACAAAACCCTCAATTTTTAAGATACTTTTGCAGTGTTTGGGGTTTTTAACAGCTAGCAGAAACAGCACTTGTTTCCTCTCTGCAGTAATACTAAATGAGATATCCTTCAGTGATGTAACTTATGCAGATGATCATAAGCATATATCTGATTGCACACTGGTAACATCCAAGCAGAACATACCAGCAGTTCCTCCATCACATCTCATCAGCTCATATACCCTTCCCAGGGCTGCCATTCCTTGGCAAAGGAAGTGGTTTAGGATGAGTTATGCGAGATTGGAGTTCAGTGTGGCTGGGGTCTGAAACGAACACATTTTGGGTGATGGGAGTTTGCACAACTGTCACAGTTCGGAGCTTTACATTTGGAATACTTAGAAATTTTCCGTCTAAAACCATGGCTTACAGCTGAACTTCTCCAAATACTTCAAAACGCTTTTGAGATCTCTACATCCTGATCACACAGAACTTCCTTGGTCCAATTTAAGTCAATGGCAAAACTCCCAAGCTCCGGTGGTCCGGGATCAAGCCTATGATATTCTCCTAAAGCAAACTATTGGCATGACTTCATCGATACGTACACTTCTTTTACAACATTGTGCCAGGAACATACCTTTGCTTAAAACAAGAATATTGAGGCCTGTAGTTTCTACACCTTTTCTTATTATTCTTTGCCTTCTAACTAGATCTAAAGGGGGAAAATAATGGTTTACATTATGAACAGTCCTGGAAAAAAAAAGCAACAAAATCAAACACCAAAACCAAAAAAGCTTCTACGGCCAACACCAGATCACCAAACTGAATACCCCAGAAGGCTCCTGTCAGGGGCAAACTGCGCCCTTTCCCTCCTCACACTTGACTAAAATGGTTTTAAAATTCAGCCCTCAACTTGCCTCCCCTCCCCATAAAATAAAAAAATCTGTCTCTAATTTCAAACTCAAATAAGCTCCCAGCATGGTGGCCTTTGTTTTGTTTTCTTCCCCCCAACTCCTCCCTGCAATTGCATAACAAAAGTGTCTAAATTCACACCATCTGGCCGATAAAGACACGGGCCCCAGCGGCCGCCTGGCCCAGCTGATTAGAGCTCCCGTCTAGTCTGAGCCTTGTGGCGAAAGTCACAGCTGTGGGGCTCGCCTGCGCTCAATACAACTCTGTTATTAGCCAGCTGTAGGCCCTGAGACTACTTCTGTTCACATTATAATACCTTTTAACCCTCTGAGCATTGAGGGCATAGGGGGTTGCTGGCAGCAGCATAACAACTAGTTTCCTCTTAGTCGGTAATTGGAAGAAAAAGAAGAGGAGAAAAAACTTATTCCAGGAGAAGAGAGTGTTTACCTTGATTTCCAGCCATTGGGGGAAGCCTGTGTGTCTGGGAGAGACCCACCTAACAGGAACAGTTCCCATTAGGGCAGGATAACTCAAATGAAGAATTTCAGATGTGCAAATAAATAAATAGGAGCCTCTCAGTGAAAGCACTAATTATTGAGAGTTGAGAGTTTAACTTTCAATGGGTATGACAGATTGGTGTAGCCGTATCAATATTTAGACAACTTTCCTGCTAAGCATGCATCTGTCACCATCTGAGGAAAAGAGACAGGGTTTCGCATGCACTTGTCTCCATGCAGCAGGAATAGCTGCGTGTGTGATTACATATAAAAAGAAAGCCTACCTTCAACTAGTGAGGACTGGAAGCAGAGGAGCAGAAAGATAGGCAGACCCTTCTTTTAAAAACACCAGGCATCAATTTGGACAGCAGAGTGGGTAGTGCATTAAATTTTTATATACTGTTACTAATGCAAACTAAACTAGGGGCTTTAAAAATTGATGCTGCCACTTAAGCAGCACACAATGAGGAAGATTTGATTATTGTACTTAAAAGAAATAAAATAAAATGTCAAGTTTAACTAGAGCTGGATCCATTCCCTGGGTATTATTCAAAGTGATATGTGTAATGCCTCTTCAGAACACACAGCATCCTGTTCAGAGCTGCTTTACAAAAACACGACATTTAAAATGAAATGTCTTGATTAGGTTACAGAGTGCTTTTGATTTCCTTCACTAATCTGTGTTTTACACAGAAAGGACATCCCCGAGTTGTAATTCTTCCTTGGCTAATCTATCAAGCAGGAAAGTTCAGTGTAACTGGAATAATGGCTTACATTTGTGGAACACTACCTTAAATCAAGCACGGAATATGGTTGCAGGCATCAGTGGAGGCCAGGTATATAAAAGCTGAACAGTGTTTGATACTACAGAGGCACGAAGAAGCAGCAGAGCAAAAAGCCAAATTAATTTTATTTTGAAGTATACTGGGATGGGAAGGTGCTGCTGTTTGCTGAAATACTTCAGCTTCTAAACCAAAACTGCAAGAGTGCAGCCAGATGTAGAGATGCAGGAAGAGAGAAGAAAGATGAAGTGCGCTGTTACGTTGTTATCACAACCGCATGGAAAATCCAAACATTTTCCTTCTCTGATGTTCACCCAGTTACAGCAAAGGACTTTCCACACCATGGAGAGCATATATATTTAAATTACGTATTTAAATACCTATGCAAGTTCCAGATGTGACAGAGTAACAAAGGTACCTTTGCTCTTTGCTCCTACATCTGCGGTCTCCGTACAGCGTGCCATACGGGTGTCTTGCCTGATACACTCTGTGTTTGTGCACCCGGATGTGAAGTTGGACAGAAGTGACAACGCTCATTTTTTAATTAACAAGAGCAAAGCCCAACAGAAACACTATGCATTGACCCGATTCTTACTGCATTTAAAAAGTAATGGAATAGTTGACATAGTATCTAAGTACCGAGATTGACACCTTCCCTTGACAAGGAGTCTGTGCAAACAGGCTGCTCTTACTGCTGCATTAAAAGGCTACTTATAAAAATCATAAAAAGCAAACAAACAAACAAAATTATAAAGCAGCATACTGCAAACACTAAAAGGAGCAACAATCAGTCCAACAGCTTAACCCCCTCCCACTGATACAATAAATCACAAACTGTGTTTAATAAGGCCAAGATTGGGTTTGCCTTGCCTTTCTTTCCTTTTGTAAAATACATTCTAGGCACAATTTAACCCATCTTAATATGAGCACAGTGACTGTTTGCATTATTCTATGTACTGGAAAAAATGTCAGGACTTTTCCCATTCTCATGTAATAAGGTCCCATGGAAGCATGATGTACATACATAAGGTACATGTAACTTCAGACTTTAATGTTATTAAAACATCCTCAACTCATTTTACCCTCTGAATTTATAACTTTACATGCTAAAAATAGTGTCTTTCTGAATTAAAAGGTGGAAGTCCCCTATATATTGCATACACAGTACAGAAAAGGATTTGTATTTTGGGTTGAGGAGCTTCTTTTTGGGCTGGGGTAAAACTAAGCAAAATTAAGGAACATGAATTATGATAATCAAGAAAATTATTCCACCAGATAAAATTAGATGAAGAATGCCTTCTAATTGCCAGGGAAAAATCAGTGCATTCAACTGCTCATTCTCAAGAGGTGAACAGGAACTGGGTAAGAAATAGGCAGATGAAAAGTCTTGATTTAAACAGCGCATACAGAGGCCCAGTTTAAACCAAACCAGCGTGGGTCAGACTGCAGACATGGGGCTGCTCAGTCTCTTGCAGTAAATAAAAAGAAAAGCCAAAGCAAAGTAAGATAAAAAATAAGACCTCAGATATATGTATTGAACCCAAATCAAGCATTATCCACATGTAAAAGGAAAAATCTTCCTACGTAAATAACCTCTGCGACTCAACAACAAAAATACTAAACTCTTCCTACCCGCAACTTCATCAGAAAGGCCATTTTGGCATCTACGGAAACAAACTTGATGCATGCCATGCTATTAATCAAGTCACCTTACCTGCACATGACTTCATGGGTAAGCAACACTCTGCACATTTCAGGGTTCTTGTTCTGTCCTTCATAAGTTATGGGCTACAAGAATTAAAGGCAGGGGTAAGCCAGGAGCATCGGCGTTACTCATGTCATAATATTCAGATCTAAGGTGAAGGCTTTTTACCACAGCTCACAAATAAATACCTTCCCCCAAAGCTTTATGAGCAGGAAAAGCAGCTTATACATAAATATTGATTTTAAAGTGGATAAAAACATGCAAACCATAAAGAAAAAAAAATTAAATAGACTTTAGAGCATTACTTTTCAACTGCCCTCAAAAATAAGGTCTTTAAGAGGAACCAGAGACAAAAATTAACCCGAGGAAAAAAACATGCAGGGCAGGGTTTAGGAAAAAGGCAGGTTGCAGCAGGCAGGTCAGCACGGCACACATTAACTATGCTCACCTGCTTAGTGACCGAGTCGATGAGTCTAACATACAGATCCTGTTCAGTCCTGACACCTACAGCAAGACAGAAGAGCAATAAACAACGCTGCCACACGCATCCTTCCCTCAGCATCAGAACAAACCTGTTTAGTTTCATCTACTGCCTTATTAAACATCCTCAGAAAGACCATTTTAGTTTTGTTCCCTCTAGCGTGTTTCCCAAGACCATCCACACCAGGGAAACTTCAGAACCCATCCTTACACTGAAGGTGCATCAGGCAAGGGAATTCCAGCGTGTCTCAGAAATCACAGTGACAGCACCTACAAACCTTCCCCTCCCTTTACAGCGCACTGAAGGTGACTGGAGGGGGGACTCACCATTGCTATAGAGGAGCTGCAGTTTGTAATGTGTGCCGTTGTTTGTCTTTTCATTGCCTTGCTCCTGAAAGAGAGAATTAAAAATCTTCCAGAACTTACACTTGGCACATTTAAAATGCAGAAGCTGATAATGATGATGGAAGTGACAACAAAGTTCATTAAAATTCTGCGAGGTGAATCCACTGATTGGGATGTATTAACCTTCCGAATGACCCAAGGCAAACTACAAAATACTGCTGACATCTTTTCCTGTAGGAGTTCAAGAACTTCTTTTCCCCCTATTTGTTACTACGCTCTCCACTTTTTCAAGGCAATACACCAAGATAAATTTGTCCATTTCAAGTCACTTAATAAGAAGCAGATTGACGGTGGGAAAGCTCAGTGGGTTTGGGGTTTAGCGTGCTTATTCCTTTGCAGTAGTGTTATTTTGAGTCATTACTGATATTTATTTCCTGTGTTACAGGGAGGTTTCTTGCATGGGTTTTTTTTACTGTAATTTCTTAGAAGATAATTAATGAGCATCCTTCATAATTAAAAAATATCTTGTCCATGACTAAGAGCACAATTGTAAAACCAATGTGAAGTGGTCAGCATGTGGGTTTTAAAATCCAAAAGCAAACGCTTTTTAAATCCTGCCATTGACTTTGGAGCCTTCAAAAATACCTATAATCAAGCTCAACAATAATATGCCATATCCCAGGTCAGATTCCACTTCTGTGAAGGTGCTAATAAAACTTGGCAGATCTGGTAGCAACCAAAAAAAGGCACATTTGACCCGCATTAATTTTTTTCATTCTATTTTTAGTGAGTCTATGAAATTCCCATTGTATTCCCGATACAGCAGAGGCTTGCAAACCTTTTTAACTACAGCAGCACACAGAGGGCAACAGCTCTATCAAAGCACCTGAACTCTTAACCAAGAGCTGGTCATATTTTGTTTGGGACAACAGGTATTAGAAGTTAACAGCTCAACGGGGAGAAGAAAAGATCAGATTTGGAGAGGGAAAGAGGAAGAAGAAAGGTAACAAGCCTTACTTTATCATTTTCTACAAAGTCCACAAAAGCTGTCCTCTCTATTTCCACGGGCTGCCCCTGTCTGTCGTAGAGAGCCAGAACAAAGTGAAAGAAATTGGATTTCCTCAAGTTGGAGGGTGGCTGCTTTTCAAAGTGAGCTCTGGACAAAGCTACTCCGCTGTGGAGGAAACATACGGGATGGGGTGTGGGGGAGAGACAAAGACATTACCAGGTTGTGCAGCAGTCACAGCAAAACAACAACAGAAAAGGCAGCACGCATTCCGAGAACAGCCGGGAATCGCCCCCCTGCGCCAGGGGCACACGGCGTTGAAGCAGTCGCTTGTCACACCGACCCCGACGCTTCCCCGCCTGAGAGCAGCGGCTCCGCTACGGAGAAGCGCGGCCGAGGGCTGCGACCGGGCCGGATTGTCATTGAACGCTGGTGCCTACAGCTTGCTCCAAGGACAAGAATAATTTACAGGCACCGGAAGATAAGAGATCGGTCACTGCTAAACGCAGAAAGCGTTTTATTCCTTCCTCTACCTATTTTCCTCTCTCCTGTCACACTCGTCTTTGGAATGCAACACCCAGGGTGGGAAGATGGTGCAATATATTAGACAGTCTCAAAGTGCTATCTGTGCATCCCAACATTGCTCACTTCTCCTGTAGGAGACAAGGACCTTACAGCATTTCCCACAAGCAGACTGTCAGCTTGAGGACACCTACGTTTTAGGTGAAAGGCAACTAGTTTCAAGCAGAGCATCCACTTCCCTCAGCAGCAAAGTTCGCCAGTGTAGTGCTTAGTCCTATTGAAGACCCAGACATCAGATCCAATTTCAAATTCAAATTGAAGGATTTTAGATTCAAGTTAATTCGCCCTTGCCCAAATCTTGCCCCTCACTGCAGAAAATGCAGGGATGCTTCCCATACCTTTGGAAAGACTCAAATGCTTTTGTGTATCCACAATATCCCGAACTGCAGGTACATTTCTTAGTGAAACTAGTTGTAGCTCCTTCTCCCTAATGCCGTTCTCTACCGACTGCAGAGAACAGGGCACACATCAGCACTTCCAGACTACTTACTAGACAGATTATGTCTACCTGCCAGACAAGTTAGGAGTCAGAAATGCTTCGAATTTTCAGTCCCCAAAATAGCTCCACCGCATTGGCAAAAGTGTTTGACTCTTTCGGAGAACTACAGATGTTTCCCTGTGTTTTCCCTTGCCAAATAGGTGCAGTGTGAACTCACCGCATCCGCCACAACTGCCCCTAGTTCGGATTTCCTCTCATTTTCTGCATTTCTTGGTTTGTTACAGGTCTCTCAAAGAGCCCTGGTGATGCCACCATGAGCACACTGCAACTGCTGCCCCACTGCTCCAAGAGTTACAGGCTTCTTAGGAGCCGTTTCCTTTTGCTTTCGGTTTCCCCGGGAATAAACCTCTTCCTCCCCTCATGGTACTTATTAAGCCATCTATTGACATTCATAAAACTCCGATAACTCCTCCCATAGCCCTCAGAAAACCTCGCTCACAGATCAGGCCGGGGTGGGGGGGGGGGGGCATGGAAGTACTGTTTAGAACGTCCATGGTTCATTTGAAGTCCCATCTGCTGTCACATGCCCTTCACTTTGTCTCTATGTTAAATAAACCCCAACTTATTCTTGGGACTAATTTTACCTTTATCTTTTGCTACTTTTAAAAAATGAATATATATTTAAAAAAAAAAGTATCCAGAGAGCGAGTAAGAAAAAAAAAAAATACCTAGAAGGGGGTTTAATCGTCTTACCCTTAATGGGAAGTCACTGGAATAACGGGAAGAGACTGGAATAACGGTCCTGGGCTGACTTGGCCGGGAAGAGAGAATAAAAGAGGGCGGGAGGGGTGGTGTAACCCTCCCAGACAAGCAGAAACACGCGGCCCCAGCGCGGTGTGCTCAGCAGCCCCGAGCGCAGAGCCCCGCGGGCAGGTGCTCCCCGCCGGCTCCGAGCAGCACCCGCGCTGCCGCGCGTCCTCCCGTCCTGCAGACTCCCCTTGGTCCCGAGAACCGCGCTCCGGTCGCTGCTCGCCCGCTTTAGGCACCTCGCGGCCCTGAAGCCGCGGGGGAAGGTTTCGCCGGAGCCTGCGGTAGCTGCCGAGCAGCTTGAATTAAATGAGACGAGATGGGCTGGGGAGGGCGGGGGGAAAGACCTAAATTTAAGTTAATTCTAACTTTATCCACTCCTGCTCGGCTGTCCGACCCACAAAGAGGGAAGGAGCACTCTGTATTACTGTTATAATCCACCCCCCACACACCTCCCTTGTGCAGGAAAGGAAGTAATGAGCCGATGTCGCTGTCATCCGATCCCCGCACTGGATTTTAGGACGCCTGATGCTCTCCGGGTTTGGAGCGCTTCTCCCTAGCTCTAGCTGCACTAACTTGGGTTTTCACTGACTAGAGGAGACTGGGAAGGGGACAGAAAGGGAGAGGATAAATTTAATATCAAATGCGAACAACAACAGAGAGTAAAGGCTTGCTTAAAAAGATTAAAAAAAAATAGAATACAGGCAAGGGGGAAACAGGGAGAAATAGTCACGGTTACCTTTGTGCTGCTACGTTTGCATCCACAACCCCAACGTTTCTGACCCAGGACCTGACGGAATCCATTTCAGAACCTAGAGATTTATCTTTCAGAATTGGTCCTCTTCCTAAAGTATCTTGAATCCCAAACATTTAAAAAGTCTATTCCAACTAGCAACAGTTTCCTTTTGGGAGATAAGGGAGGAGAAAATAAAAAGACAGCCTTTGGAATTGGCGCACACAAATCCCAGGAAAGTGGAGAAGTTCAGCTTTAAAACCAACTTCTTCTGCTTTTTTAAGTGCTATGTGTTTTTAATGCCTTCAAATAGAGAAAATGAAAAAAGTTTTTCCTCTTGCAAAGCAAAAGTTATGCTGATTCAGTCTTGCCGGGTATCATCATCCTTCAAACGCAGGAGAAGAAACTGCATCCAGAAAGCGATGGCTGTTAACCAGGATCACCTGTTTCTCCACAGACACGGGGAGAAGGAATGATCGCTGCCTAATCCGGGGGGGGGGGAACAGGGGGGGAAAAAGCGGGATAAATTGCACAAGAAAGGAAGAAGCGGAGTTAAGGAGGGTCTGGTACCGCTCCACCGGGAAGAGCCGGTCCTCCCGCAGCCGGTCACCATGAATGGGTTACCGCGGACGTACCGGGAAGGGGGCGGAGCCTGCTCCCAAATAAGGGATCACATTAGCATACCGTCCGCGGATTGGCGGGAAGCGGGCGGTCCCGGGGCCGGACCCGCGGGCGGGGAGCGGGCAGCGGGGCCGCGGCACCGGGAGCGCGGCGGGCGGGCGAGCGCCGAACTTCATGGCACGGCCCGTCCGCCCCACGCTAACGGCCACGCAACGGTCCAACCGTGCTGCAGCGACGAGGCAGCGGCGCAGGGAGTTGGCTGGCTCGATCTCGGGCGCGGGGTTTAAAAACCAAGCGCCCGGAGGAGGGAACCGGGCGGCAGCGCTGCCCGAGGGGTCTGCGCTCCCACCGTGCGAGAGCCGCCGGGTCCAGCCTTAAAACTCGTTATTATGGGCAAAATCCCCCGTTCAAAGCGAGCGGAGCTCCCCCAGCCCGGCCCGCTGCGCACCGGGACCGCACGGATTCTGGTTTCCGTAACGCACTCTGCCTCGGTGATCTTTTTCCTCCTGCCTCCTTCCGATCCGCGTACAGATCTGCCGCTGAAATCTATATAGCACCAACGTGAAAACAGATTTCAAGACAATGAATGCAAATCTGTGCTCAGAGACCATCTGCCAGATGAGGGAATCAGATGTTCGGTAGTTAAAGGGACAGCGCAAGGATTTCCTCACTCATTATGTGCAGTTTCTCTCTTTAACCTGCTTTATTATTTATTTTTAACGAGATAGGACTATAATATCCATTTCAGAATAAATCCCAACTCCTTCCATCCATGTTCAGCTGCATTCCAAAAAGCCACTTTTCTACTAAATGCGAAATTATTTTCATGGAGTTTCATACAGTTCTAGCCAAAATAATCGCAAATTAAAATCTTCCCATAAAACTTTGATTAAAACGCATCCTTAATTCAGGCCGGGCTGAGGGCGAAGCCGGCGCTGCGAATTGTTCTGTCCGCACAAGTGACACACATGGTACTGAATGAACTAATGCACCACGCACGATCTTTGTTCCAGGACATTTACCATGCTACCCGCCTCCCAAAATTGATAAATATGCAGGAAGCGATTTTGCCAGGTTAGCGAAAGGCGAAGCTGAAGTTATATTAACGGGAAAGAAAAGCAGCGTCAGTTTGATAGTGTTCTGGAGCCGAGGCCAGCCCCTCAAGATATGATGTTAGCATCTTTGAGATGCAGTTTTTCAGTACAAAAAAAACCCCACAATCCACCCAAACGGGGTAACATAATTAAAACAATTAATAAGAAGTGAGACAACAAAGACCTACGAGGTAAACACGCAGACAGTGCTAAGGCACATTAGGGTGGGTTGTTTTCTTGTGGCCATTTCGTAACCGGCGTGGGTACATTTCCTCGGATAAAAGCCCCCTCTCCGCACTACGCTCATTTTTGGCAATGCCACTCCAACCGTTTCTGCATTTAGCCTCAGACCCGGGCAGAGGCGGAAGGGGAGGGGGCGGAATTCCCAATCCATCTAACCTTGGCCGATGTATTCAGAAGGAGAAAACGTTTCCTAACACCCGGAGTCCCTCGCTCCTGGGTGATAAAGCCGCTCTGTCCCTACAAGCCCGCTCGGGTCCGGCCCGGCTTCGATACAAGGGTGGGATCATGCGCCGCGGCCCGGGAGCCGTGCTCGGGGGACTCGAGGCGGGTCGGGGGGCAGCGGCGCGGGTCACGGAGATGCCCTCTCCTCGCCCTAAACAGCTGCCACCAGAATTCTGCCCTTCAGGGACAAGCGAAGGGACCGTCCCCTCCGCGGGGGGAGCTCGGCGGGCGCTGGGGAAGCGGCACAGCCCCGCGCCGGGTCCCTCATCGGCCCTGGCAGAGTGAGCGCCTTCGAGGGCGAATCTGCCCCCCCCCCCCCCCCCCCCAGCTAAGTTTCGCTCCTTTAGGGCTTATTTGAACAGGACTTAGTGCCTCTGAAATTATAACCTCCTGATCTAGATTGCTCATTTCAAGCACTCGGTTTAAAAGCAGTTTGGGCAGAGCCCATTTCTGAGCCTCTTCTGAAGTAGAATCATCGAGTCAAAGCAGCAGTTACACCAGTGCAACCGCCGCCGAGTGTGGCTTTGCACTTCAGATGTTCCTGCGGAGGGAGCCGGTTCCGCCGGCAGGTAAATGGCACCGTCTAACTCCGGGGTGGGCAAACCCTGCAAGACCCGCCGGGGACACCCCGATAGGAGAAGGGAGCCTCCCGCCAGCAGCGGATCTTCCGCACCGGACTTGCACCCGGTTCTACGAACAGTTTAGAGGCACAAACCAGAGTGCGCCAAGGGCTCAGGGAAAGGATTTCTCGGCGCCGAGAGTGGAAGCGACGCCCGAGCAGCGGCTGCGAGAGGGCGCGGGGCCGGGGCTCCCCCCACGGCTTCCACCCTCGTAAATCGCTCCAGGCTCAAAAGAAGGGAAAAAAGGAACGGGTTCGGAGCGGTGCTCGCTGCTCCCCTCCGGGCTGCCGCGCTCCGCCGCATGCCAGGGTCAAAGTGACAGGTGAGGAGGGTCTGGCATGAAGCGAGATGCGCCTTTGTTAGTAGGGTTTTAACATCGTCATTTCAGACACCAGAGCCAACTTTAGCCACTCGACACGTCTTAGCAACTCCCAGCAGGAGGAAACAGATATATTGAAGATAATACTTCCATCCCTTAAAAGCGTAACCTTAAACCACTATTGTTTCGTCCCAACTTCAAGGAGAAAAAGCCAATGAGAAAGTTAAATTACGCCTAAAGACGACACTTGGAAGGAAATATATCCTCCTTGTCCTATTCATTTGGGAGAATTCATCATCCTTCAGGTGTCTCAAGGGGAAGAATCGTAGGTTAAAATTAGCAGAGAGAGGAGGATAACTAATCTTTTTCTCTTTATCCAGTATTCTCAATAGAAAGTTCATTTTTCTGGTACAGGTGTACCAGAAAAAAGAAATGTGCCTGTTCCAAGTGTTCCTTTTAAGCTGCCAACAGCTTCAAGTTTCAAGTCATTCATGTTCAAGCACACACCAAACGCATTTTTGGCAATATAACGATATTTGACAAACAAACAAGTGCTCGAAAATAACTTTCAGGAGCCTGACACGAGCATAACCACCACATTCACTTGAAGGAGATGCCCTGCACAGAACCGGGGCTACACACACCGGCACAGGCTGTGCTCTGAACGCGGGTACCGGGAGGTGCACGGAGCGTGGTCAGAGCACCACATGCAAAACTAGATGAGCCCGCTCCGACTGATGCAAGACTGCTCTGGATTTACCAAAGCCTCTATTTAACCGAAGTGAGAACGTACACGGCTTAAGGGGGAAAAAATGCTGCTTAAAACGTGTTTAATACGAGAGGTTTAAAGCAGTTCAGGTGCATGCAACTAAGTCGTGAAAGCAAATCGAGCTCTTATCTGTGAATGGAAAACGCAAACCAAGGACTTCAGCACTGAAGTGCTTTCGGTTATATTAATTAGAAGCCTGGGTTTGCATCATCAAAGTACAGGTTGTCGCAGAAAAGAACTCCCCTCAGTTGATTGCTGGACAAAGTTTAACCCCCAAGTCTAAAATAATCGATTCTCTCCACAGACACACGGTCTTCCCCCCCCCCGCCAGTAGCAAACACCCAAACCCGCGGGGTTTAGCTGTAAAACCATGGGCTGTACGGTCTCTCCCTCTTTCACTGTTTACTGGAGTCAGCTCTCCACATTGATCAGTGCTCAAGAAATGTGCAAGTTCCAGACACTGCAATGCTCACGGTTAGAAGCAGTGAACAAAGGAACGCTTTCAAACTTACAAATGCATAAACAAACATTTAATAACTTCTTCTCCACCTCATCTTTCCCAAAAGGGAGAAAATATTGTATCCAGCACATCCTCTTCTTAGTCTTCCGTTCACTCCAATAAGTAGGTGCTTTTTTCACTAGAGCAGGAAAACACATCTGCTGGGGTTTTATCCAACTTTTTTTAAGATACTGCCTTTCACCTCAAATGGGTTTTGGAACACGTTAGCAAATGATATTTTACCATCGGGAGTGTATGTTCCATTTTGTTTTATAATGCAGATTTGAGAAGCCTTAGTGCTGAAGTTTGTTTTTCTAACCACATGGAGGTTTGAAGCAACAAGCACATTCAGGAAAAATACTCCAAGTGGGCGGATATTTGTGCTGGGATCCTCTCTCACATTTTGCAGTTCATGGAAAGCAATCAGGGTCAGCTTTTCAGTATGCCTTTGTACATGAACTACCTAAAATATTCACCAGGAAGTTTAGCTTATCAGAGCCTTTCTAGTTCCAGGTACTTATGACCCAACTCCAGCTGTCAAAGAGCACCTCCGCAAGCAACTGGATAAACGCAGATATACCAGAGAGCAGAATTAAATTCATTCATTATGAACCAAACAAGAAATGGTCCCCAGTACTATAAACATGCTCATACTGGCACTTAACCCATATTAGTCACTCAAGTGGTCTTACAAGAATTACTTGACAATATATACATGCTGAACCTCATGCTTAAACATCTGTACAGCAAGGGCCTGATTCTATTTCTTGCCTCAACTCAATGCAGCTCTCTTAAACAAGTGTCTAACTTTAATTACAGGAATAGTCACTCTCAAGTGATGCCACAGCGACACTGAAGAGTCAGCACACCTTAAGCAACTTGCTAGATAAAAACTTGATTTCTGAAATGTTTAAAATGTAAGAATTGCAAACACCTGGAAAACTGCTTTAGTTCTTTCAGGTAGCACAGCCTGACATGAAATTTAGACACTCTAGTTACCACAACACAAAATTACTTGGATGCGAACTGGCAGTGTAGCAGGAATACGTGAATTTTGTGTAACTCCAAGTTTGCCAGTTTTGCTTCTGGTTGACAGAAGGGGGACACATATCTAATGTATATCTTGCTGCACTGTTTTGACTGGCTGAGAGAACAGCCTCCAGCTAGGGCTAGCTACCTAGAAAAGCCAGCTTCCAAAGTTCTGTCGTTTTCCAGGCAAATACATACATATATATGCATATATGTACACACACCCCCCAGAGCCTTCTCAAAGAAACATTTGTTTTCAAAAAAGAAAGTATACCTATTTCCATCCTCACATAACTCAGACCAGCAGATCCACCTCAGGCTTTCCACTAACCTTTCACTGTTAGGATAAATCCAGAACTTCACCATCCCAAAAATACAGGAAGTTACATACAGGGTTTCATTCAAGTCTAGTACATTGTTGGAAACATTTTGAGTTCAACAGGGTTTGAATCAGATCAATTTTATGTTGTAGAGGGGCCATTCTAAGCTTGATTAGAGCATTTGACTTTCCAATTTTCAGTGTTCATGAAGCTTTCAAGGTTCTTGAAGAGACAAACTCGCCTAATCTCTGCAGCATTATTGTTCGATAGGCTGAGAAGTTGAGGCACCAAAACGGCACACAAGAATAAGGGTCCAACATGCTCACCACCTACAAAGACACCTCACTGAGCCATTTTCCAAACACACAGGCATCCGTAACAACTAGAGGAATACCTGGGCCACATATCACACGTGCAGCAAGCACCTTGGCTAGCATGGGCTCCAGGAAGACTACAGAAGCAGCCTACTTATGCTGCTCAAGGACATGGATATATTGTTGATGCAGGCTGCTTCCAACCTGGAGTTACATTAATCAGTGCAAACCAATTCTGAAAGTGGATCTGAGTTCTGGGATTTAAAAATAAACCCAGGTTATTTGGGGCTGCAATGACAGGCTTCAAGGAAGAACCAGTTTTAACCATTCTGTATAACATAGAAGCTCACTTTTATCAGATTCTGAATCCCTGACTGGAGTTTATTGGTACAACCATAATACAAATTCTTAGGACTAAGAGAACCTCTCCTGGGGATGGTCAATAATCAAAACATCTGCCTCCCACAAAGTTTCTTCTAAAGCATCTGGTAGTGGAAGCTAAGATACAATACACAAGAAGCCTAATCAAACCTGACTACTCCAATGTTCTTTCCATAAGGCAAGAAAGAGGTAGTTAAAAGCTCAATAAATCCTAATTAGAGCTTTACAACCTTGGAGAGACAGATCAGTTCTTCTCTGAAGTGTATTAAATAACCTGAAGAACTTTTCTATTTTTTTAATTTGGTGAAACACAATTATTAACACACCTGACTTCTCAAAGCCAACTGCACTCCTACCTCAGCACATGGCACTTCAAAAGCTGCCAAATTATACAACCAGATTGTGATCCTGCAAACCTCTGCACTGGTATTACTCACAGTGGAGCCTGATGGCATCTACCAAGTGCTCTCAACAGATCTTTCCAAGGATGGGGTCCCATAACTAATACAACTCTGAGCTCTTGTTTCCGACAGTTTAAGTCATTAGGATCCAGTTTAGTCTAAACATTATCTTCTAGGAGATAAGAAATCTACCCAGAGTTTTGTGCCTTAATTATAGCTTACCATTTGAACTGTTTCTTTCATCATTGAGTTTAAGCATTCATAGGCAGGCTAAACATCCACGCTTTGAAACTTACACACATCTAAATGGTTCCGACACTTAAAAGGATTTGATCAGCCTGGTTGGCTAGCATCACATTTCCATCAGCAGTATCAAGTAAGGAAAAGTAATAGGTTTCACCTAACCAAATACTATTAAAACAAAGAGAGAATACTGCTACTTTCTTTTCTTTTTTGTGAGCTTCATGCCTCTGACAGACATAGTGTAAGTTTATGTATTTAGTAGGTTTTACAGTAAATTTGCATAACACAATCTTAGGTATGGCTCCTCAAGTACATTTTCCATCAACAAAAAATAGGAGAAGCAAAGCTGGAACCTGAATTTGGAGAAAGAACATCATCTTGTGCACACCAGTACAAGATGATGGGCCCAAAACTGATAGGCAGTATTACACCTGGGCAAGCAGTTAAGTCTCTTCTAATAGCATGCAGGAGAAAAAGCCAAGCACCAGTAATATACAGCATGAGAAGCAGATATCTTTTTATGAGCTTGAAGATTCAAATCAGCTTAAATTTAAGGTATGAGTTTAAGGGCATCAGATGAGAATTAGCTGCTAACAGACAAGTACAGAAGTCAGGCTAAACCCACACTGGTGAAGAATTGTTAACACAACACAAGAAGGCACCTTTATGGTGCCCAGCCAGAGCCAGGCTGTACAGTGGGGAGCATCACCCAGTGTAAGCTTCATTACAAACAAGATAGTTTAAATCTTAGCAAGAGCTATAGTAAATCCTTAGATCAGCTGAGATGTTTCTCAGCGTTTCTCCTGTAGATGGAAGAACTGCCACATTACCTGCGATTCATCAGAAGATGTCTCTATTCAGGATGGTTCTTTCATGACAAGCAGCACTAGCTTTTTAGATTCATTGTGTACCAGCTCACTAATATAGGACAAGGGGTGAAGGGGAGTGTAAGAAAACCAGCTCTCCATGTGCAGTCTTCCCTTCAGCTACTTGCTAAAGACAAAAAATAAGCCTTTGCCGATTCCAAGTCTGCAGGGTATCAATGACAACAAAACAGATGAGCAGGTTCAGGGGGTTTCAGAACACCACCCTGAGCAGACACAGCTTTGTGGTCCACATGCATTCTTTGGCTTTAGGGAAGGAAAACACCCTCTGTTGTTTTCAAAAGCATGTGTTCAGAGCATCTGAAGACTAGAATATGTTGAAGCATATGGTACATAATTTCATTTCTTCCATTCATAATCTGCAGCAAGATCAGTTGTAGTAAGAACAAGCTCCAGCAATATTTCCATAGCTGTGCCCTCCCAGCAAGCCTATTTAGGCATACTGATGAGGTGAATATTAGAAAAACAATTAAGTTAGCATTGCTACGGATGGGCTAAGCCATTTGCTTACAGCAAGTACATCATACATCTTTAAGACTTGGTCCATTTGTTACCACCACTGATATGGTGGAAATACAAACGTGATATGATGGTACTATCAACTTACTGTCCTTGTATACCATCCTAGTAACTAAAGTCTAACCCAGATGAGATAAAGTTGCTTCACAGCACTGTTAACATCAGGAGAAACAATGAGGGGAGAGAGGATAAAGCAGAGGACCAGATAGGAAAGCCAGGAGAAGAAAATATCATTTCAGCCCAGAACACTGAAGACCACACAGCATAACCATTAACTAACTGAAGGACAGCCACTTGCTTTCACAGACTTGCTCTTTACTTACTTTCCCCTTCACTACTGCCCCCTTTTTGGTCAAAGCATTCTCCAAGCACCCATAGGACAGAGGGAAAGAGAACACTAACTTGCAGGAGAGACAGCATCCTCAAACATGGCCCTACCTCAAACTTAGCCAAGAGCCTGGCGAGTACCTGATGCCCTACAGGCTTGTGCCTTAATGGCTACAAGCTTAGAGACTCTTTTGTACCTCTGACATATAGTAGGGTAGTCTGGGTTATCACTTGAGATAAAAATCTTCCAGTGGAGGCTTAACACTAGGTTTGCCTTGAGCTGTGTGCAGGCACCCTTACACCCAGGATTTGTTACACTGACCTTGACTTGACTGCGCTGAGAGTGCAGGGCAGGGGGCCAGCAACTGGAACACACACTGCATGGAAGGCCAAACGGCAAAGCAGCACAGCATGCACAACCTCCAGAGAGGAAAACCATTTTACAAGATGGTTTATGGCATCTTATTTTTCCCCATGTAGAATATGAATAATGTTAATGGTGACAGAGCCTACAGGCAATAAAAGGCCTTTGCAGGTATCAAACAGCTTCAAACTTTGCTTTGGCTCTCTGCCAGACGCTGCAGTCAGGCAGCACTTCCTATTGAAGGCTAGGACCAGTGTCCATTCTGCAACTACACAGCCTTACTGGTTTCCAGTGAGAGAATAGATAGAAAACCTTTCCTTTTAATTCATGTGAAAGCCAGAAGGGAAGAAATTCGTGTTTCATGCGCACCTGCCATTTTTAAATATCTATTTCTAATGGATAAGGAAATTCTTATTCCCATAATCAGCTGCCAAGGCTCAAAACAAGAACATAGGTTGGGAAGCCAGACAATGAAAAATTTCTACTTTTATTATCATCCCTTGTTCAAACAGCATGTGAAAGCTCAAACCAGGAATCCAGGGCTCCCCTGTGCTAAGCTGTTCAGAGCAATTTGGAAGGGAGTTCCAAAGAGAACTTGAGTGTGGCAAGATGAAATAAGAAAGAAACAAGAGTTTTTCTCCACATTGTTAGTCTTGCACAGCATGCAGCTTAAGCCAACTTGGCCCAGGGGTAAGGACCTACTTTTCAAAGCAAAAAAACCCCACATCTCACTGCTTCCACTGCTACCAATTTTTTTTATCAGGCATAAAACTCTACGAGTTCGGCAAATTACTTTGTATAAACCCACAAGTCATCTACAACACTCCTAATTTCACATTTCCAAATCATAAACAACAGACTCAAGTCTTCCTCAGTGATCAGTCCAGTTTGGAAGAGTGCTTTTTCAATGACTGACCCAGTCAATTTCTTTTACCTTATAATACTTACCTAATAATATATTACTTACCTAACAATTTCTTTTACCTTATAATGTTTTCCCTTAACTTTTTAATTCCCCCCTCATTTTTGTTGATCACTGTGAGCTAGTTTCCGTACAAGTACAATTCAGCAATAATCAAATGGTTGTTTCTTCATTATTCATACACAAGTAGACAAAATCCTTTTCAATGAATACCCAAGTATAACACACATTTATCCAACACCCCCACAACTCCTCCCTAGGGTCATGTTAGTACCTATATCAAATAGTTTCAGTCAAAGTCTCAAGCCATACCAAGTGGTCTGTTTGACATGCTTTCTGTTGTTTCTTTTTCCCTTTCTAACAGAAGCATCAGGGCAAGCTTCTCAGTACCTGCATTAGGTAAATGCTATTGTGTTATTCCTATTCAGTATCAGAGGAAGTGGAAGCACATGGAAGTCAAAGTTGCAGCACATCAGCTGCAGAGATGGGGTTGATCTCAGGAGCTCCTGGATTCTGGGACAATGCTATCCATGAATATGCGAAAATATTTCCCCAAGGCTCAATTATTGGCACATTTGCCACATACCCTGCAAAATAACAACACTTAAGAAGTAAGCCATCAACAGCCAAGACACAAACATCTGTTTTAAGGAACATGCTGTGGGCTGGGAACAAGACAACCTTTGCCTTTCCACCAAGTATTGGTTAAATGAGCCAAGTACATTCACTTGTATTTACAGTATTGTCTAAAACCCCTTGAATCACTGCACTATACCCGAACATGCATGCAGTACACATAATCATGTATGCATTTATAACAGATATAAAATTAGATACGTTCAGCTTGCCACCAGAGGTAAAACCGAGAAAAATTTAAGAGTTCTACTCAACAGTTGGAAAGTTTCCACTTCCGCACTTTCTGTAAAATGAGGAATATAGTTTACAAGTCCTAATAGTTAACAGAACCATTGTTTTACACCTGGCTTTATTATTTTACAAGATAGGAATATTTGATCATCTGACATGTTTTAACACCTGCACTGATTTCCTGTCCCCCAGTATCTGAGGTACATTTGTTGCTCCTAAGTACAAGAGAGAGAATCAGGGAACCGGATGAGCTGTGAAAGTTTTGACATCAGTTCCAGCTGAAGTGAAGCTGCACTTGGACATCTGATCACTGACTTCACGACAGACACCAGCCTTATACTTTGCCATGGTAGAACCCCAAGCACAAGACCAAATTTCCCTTCTGCTATGCAGTGAGGTCCAGAAAGAAAATCTAAGTATGCAAGAATTCAGAATCTGTGTGCAAATCAAGAAATACAGGCTAGAGGAAATAAAAAAGTCATGTACCTGTAGGTTAAACATAAAAGCAGCAGACAGTAGGAAAAGAGTCTTTAGTGACCATTCAGTTGACAGATGCCAAACCTAAGATTTAAAATCTCAATTCTATGATTTAATCTGTATCATATGGTTAAAGCTCTTCAAAACAAAGCAAATGAATTCTGACCTGCATTTCCTCCCCACCCTCCCATGAAGTTCATCTTCTGATAAAGAGAACTCATAGCAAAGGGACAAGATTACCAACCTTGTTTTAAGCTTTCCAAAGTCTGAACAGTTTGGCAGGCAACTTCCTCCTCAGACACTGATGATCCAGAAGGAAGGGTGTGTGCAGGGAAGGGGATAGCTGATCCAAGCCTACACCACTGTAGGAGTCAAGGTGATAGTAAACAGGCTGATAAGACAGCAGCTCTGATAGCACTGGAGAAAGGCCCTTAAGGAGGCCAAGGAAAGATCTTGGAAAAGGAAGACTGATGAAGGAACAGAAGAAGGAGGCAGTGTAGTTGAACTCATGACCTAAATTGATCCCACTTTCAGGAACCTGGGAGCAGCTGTCAGCATGCCCACTGAGGCAGGAGATCCCTGTCCTAGAGCAGGAGCCTTGGCAGCTCAGGTAGAAAGACAAAAGCCAGACCTTTAAAATACCATCAAAGGTGTGATTATGGAGGCTCATCCATTCAAGTCTACAGGTCAAGGAATAGGGCTCAGCACCATCTCAATACAGGCTGCCCACTGGTGCACATCTCCACTAAGCCCCTCTCACTCAACTCATGTATACAAGTTTATTAACAAGAATAATTAAGTATGTGTTTTACCTCAGTCTGGCAAAGGTTACAAGAGTAATTTAAACACTCAAGAAGAGACAGGATGCTAATGAGTTACATATTTATGGGCACAAGCCATGCCTGAAGAGGCTGCACAGTAAACAAGAGGAGAACAGAAGGTGGAATCGTATATTCCCAATTTACACATCAGAAACGGAGGTCCACAAAATTTACGCCACTTGCCTGATATGACACAGGAAGCCAGGACCTCAACCCTACTCTCCAAATTCCCAGAGCACAACCACATTCAGTCCCTTTATAGGACAGTTGAATGTTTCTCAGATTGCTTAATAACCAGGATTGAGGAAGTGTTCTAAAAGGGGAAAGTCCCTCGTATCAAGAAGTGTATTTTAATTCCTGATTATGCAACATATTAAAATATTAAACATGTTATTTCCTTTCCAGAGAACATAACTGACAAAAAAAAGACTAACCTCCAGCTCAAACCCTAATAAGAAACAATTAAAATCACGGTCTTGCGCGTTCCGTTTATCTGGGCAATGCCACCACCTTGTGGTCTGTACAGCGAAACCACCACCTGAATCCTGCTGTCTTCAATAGTAAGTAACCTAATGCTGCCTTGCTGTTTCCTTTTGAAAGCACATTGCTTGGACTTCACTCATGAACGACCTTGACAGCTCTGCCCGGCATGAACTGACTGCATTTAATGATGTACGAGTTCGTAGCCGTCATTATTTCAAACTTGGTATCAGCTCTCAACACAGAGAATGAACACAGCACCTCCTACCCATGTGAAACTGAGCACGAACTGAATTTCAGAGCTGCTCATGTAACCCCATCAGTAACAACCTGGAGCAAATACTGGGGGATCCACAATCCCAGGCTTTGCTAATGAAGCATTCCACAACCTGAAAGCATGTCCCTCTCCCTGTCTTTTAAATCAGTGTATCATGTCTGTGCAGTGTGACTAAAGATCCTCAGGCGACAAGCATTGAAAAAAAGGAAAATATCAAAGTTATGTTTGGCCACAGGGCTATTTACTGCACAGTTCAATTCCACTCCAACTAGGAAAAAGCGTATCTGGAACTGTCTTAAAGACAAATACTTTGGATATCTGCCCCCGATATAATCAAGACACCCCCCTGTGATGTAAACCTAGGCTGCTTTCCAGGATACTAGCGCGCACAAAGCGGCAACAGCAATTTTTCCTGCACAACAGAGAACACATAACTGGTTCAGGGTAATACTGGAGCCAAGCATACACCTTCCTGAAACGGACACTGACAGCTGCAGTATCCTCCTCAGAAGCAGAATTAGATCCTCCGTTTGGGAAGTTTTAGCCCATAAAGTCTTCCCCCAGTTCCCACCAGCCTTCGCTACTTTCACACGCTAAACCTCAATTACAAACACTGCAGCCTCTTTACAGCATTCATAGTACACTTAACGCAACAGAATCCTCTTTACCAACACGCATTGGTGCGGTTATTAGCATAAAAACATTTATGTGCAAAAAAATTAACCTTATAATACAGGCCTTGAATTTCATCTGCACCCGCTGTGAATACCTGACAGAACAAGTAGTCAGAAGGAAATGCTTTACTGGATGCAATACAGGCAACACTATGTCTGACTTCTGCTATATATTTACATTTTTAGTGTTCCTAAGCGCATTCACAACTCTAACAAAAGGCCCAGCAAACCAACCTGCTACACTTCCATGGAAGAAGGATGAGTTATTGTAACACTGCTGTGTAACACTGGATTTTTAGATACTTGTCTCAATAAGCAACTTGCTTAAAGTATTTCAAGGTGTGAAAGTGTAACATACAGAACAATCACCCTCCTTGAAAGGCACTTAACAGTCAGATATAATGGTCACAGCCATACTGCAGCATATTCAATTAAGAACAGTCTCTACAGCTTTTATCCCGCATTTCTGAAGTGCCTACAAAGGTTGGAAGGATCTAAGATTTTGTTCTGTTTTTCAAAGGATGGAGAAAGAGAGGAGGAAAAAGTTTAGAAGGAGTTGTGCAAGTCACCCAATAAAGGCAAGGATGTAAGCCAGACTGCGGCAAGCCCAATCTTACACGAATCAACCGAGCGCCAGATTTCAAGCTGACACAAAAGCCCATGAGGGAGATTGCTCAACCTTACAAGCACTACATGAGTATTTGAACCTTTGCTCCTTGCTACTCGTCAGTGCCACAGCCATGCCCTCATTTACCCCAGATTGGACTTCCCTGTGTTCCTCCTCACCTTGCCACCTGTGCTTAAAGTGTCTGCCCTCCAGAGATGAGATGAACTGCTGCCACAGCACAAGCTGTTGAGTATCTAATACAGGAAACACGAAACTGCTTACAGGATTAAGGCCCCAATAAATATTCCCCCTCCATCCTCATTACATATGGAAAGCAGGAATTTTTGTATCCCAATTTTCTTCTTGCCCCCCATCGCGTGCTCGGATGGAAAGGCAAGAACTGAAGTGTTCAGACTGTGCACAACAAAACCCCAGCAAAACCAACCTAAAAGTCATTCCCTACAGAAGTAGAGCAGATTTGTTGGAGAAAATGAGAATTAGGTTAAAACAAAATGAAGTATTTCACACTCTGCAGCCCACTTGTCTATTAGAGCTCAACGGAGCAGCTGAAATCTTGTACCCAGTATTGGAGAAAACTATAACTGTAATACCTTCATACCCCAGTTCTCTGTGCAATAGCATCCTTGCTTCTACCAGCACACACAAAGCAAGAGACATGACCCATCCATGCCGGTTTACGTCTCAAAGCCACTCCACCACAACACCCTCCCTCCTAGCACTATCCCGTTAAGCTAGAAATGAGGGAGGAAAAGCGAACAAGAACACACAAAAAAACACCAAAAAACATTTGTAGAAGTAACAATTTATGTACAACAGAATAAGAACACAAAGCACAGTGACTACAACCCCACATGCACACACTTCCTGTAATAGAAAGCAAAACTATCTTATGTTTGCCATACTTACTGAGAAAGAGATCAAGCTAAACCAGAGAACCAGAACACTTGCAAATCGCTATGAACTCTCCTTCCTGCAGGCTTTGGTGCCTTACCACAAGGCACTTACACCAACACCCTGGAGAAGCTTTCGCTGCTCGTTATTTCACCATTACACCAGCTACAGTGAACACCACTGAATTTGCAACCCTGCTATGCAGAACACCACAAAAAAAGGGGCAAAAGAAATATTATTACAACAAGGAAAAGGCAGCACAGCCTTCAACACACCACTGCCAAAGCGCAGCAGAAAACACAGCTTAAAGGCAGGACCACAGGCTGCAAACCAGCCACTAACAGAAAGCAACTGTAAGCATCACAAAAAGCAAATCCCTTCCCACTACCCTGCTACAGGAAATCAAATCATTTCTTACCTGGAAATAGCCTCAAACGGTTGAGTTTTACCAGAGAAAACCACCCCAAACAGGGAGAACCCCCACTTTGGGCACAGAGGAGAACTCTTTACCTCAGCATCCAGGAGCGCCCTGCCCCGCTCTGGAAGGTTCCACAGCCCCTCAGCAATCAGCAGCTCAATGGAGGCACCTGAGGCAGCTCACACCTGAGGGAAGTTTTCGCCCTCTCAGCCCTCGCAGGCTCCTTCTTGTCGCCACACACAGCACAGGACGAGTAACAGGGCCCCGTTGCTCGCCTTTCCCTCAGGATTCCCCGTTCCAGGGCTATCCGCAAGGCTGGCAGCGGGGGGAGCTGTGCTTTCCTCTGAGGGAGTGCGGACACAGCCCTACCGCGAGCCTTTGGGGTTGGTTTTCACTGCGTGCTTCTTGCGCGTTTTCATCATCCTTTTGGGTCCCAGGGCGGGACATAGAGGTAAAACCAAACCGCGCCATGGAGCCTGCAGTGCCAGCCTTGTACGTCGCCCTTGCTCCGCACTCGTGAGATGTGGCCTCTTCTCTCATCTAACACACAACACCCCATCAGGTCTTCTACTGCGAGACACACAATGGCGCCAGGTGACAGGGTACACAGCCTACAGTGCCATAGGAACTGCCTCATGGTGCACATACAAAGCAAACATGTCACATACATGCAGCAAGTGAGGTATTCCCTTGGAGAGGCACCTTTCCGTGGCAGCTTCTTCACCACTATGGAGGAAGCCGGGGGCTGGAAGTGGTGCCCAGCTCCTTCTGATGATTTCACAGCACTTACATAATGGGGCAGTGATATTTTACACATCAGGGCCTGGAGATGCCACTGTCAAGCAAAAATATTGTCTTAAGGACCAATTTCCGGAAGCAATTTCAATTTCAAACCTGATTTATGTGGAAGGAAGTGAATTTGAGCCGCCTCGTGTCTACATTCACTAAGATCCAGTGAAAAATCTGGAGTTCTATCAGCAGCTCAGAGGGGCACGTTCAAATCCTGTTTTCACAGCTGCAAATGCGTTAGCCAGGCTGCAAAGGTCAGGTTTGTGAAGTCTTCCGTAGGTGGCAGCATTACTGCAGTTTCAATGAGCAAGAGAGCCGAGCAGATCCCTTCAGCAGCTATGGAAACCTCCCTCACGGGAAAAGCCTCTGGGAAGTCACTGCTTTCCTCCAGGGCTGTCACCCAGCACAGGCAGCCACACAAACCTGGAGGATGAATTAAAGAGAAGTCCAGTAGAAAGGCTGTAATTGCATCCAAACAAGGCTTAATGATGAACTGGATATGTGTATTACTCACTTACAGCTTTTATAGGCCTGCAAAGTCAGCCTTTGCTTTCAGAGCTTTATTAGGAGAGTCAAAGGGCATATTTTTGCCATAAGTGTCATCTTTGGATGTCTTTGTCTTTGGAAGGATTCAGTTCTTTCAAAGGCCAGCTGTGTTATAAGAAACGTGCTGTATGAAATAGCTCTCAGGTTGGAAAGAATGTGGTAATTCTCACGTCCTTCCATTATATGCCTGTATTTTATTCTATGGACTGGTTAACAGTTGGTGTAATCCCTCTGAGAAGCTATTAGCAACCACCATCAAATTAGGGTTCATGTAAAGCACTGCCTTAACCACAGCCTGAAGCTCCCTGCTTATATCCATAGTGCAAGTGGCAACAGAGAAAGCTGCCTCCGACTGCGCTGCTAGCACATCCCATACCGTGCTCTGAGGAAAATACAGTATCTTCTGTGTGCTTGGGAATCACTTATTTGCTGATGTTGGGGGAAAGGAAGAGATAAACACAGCCACTCTTCTTTTTCTAGAGCTGTTTCACATGTAAATAAGCCTTCCCTGAACCAGAAAGATGGACATTTCACAACAGTACCCCAATACTCTGAAAAGCTTGCTCCAACAACCAGTATATATTCATAGAGCCAAATAAACCTGTACATAGTGGGTTGGATTTCACTTATGAGCCGCCCTTTTGGGGGGTCATCACCCAGCAAAGATTTTCCATTCTTTACCTTTTCTGCTGCCGCTATGAACAAAGAGATGTATATGGGACGGATAGAGGTGATGAGGAAGGGAAGTACATAATTGATAAACAATCGGTGGATATATTTCACTGCATGTCTACTATGAGAGTAAAAGGTAACTTTATTATTTATATGGGTGAGAAGCTTTCTTGGGATAATGGAGAAGGAAAGCAATGTGTCTTTTCTCAGTTGAAAACATGACATAGTAGAGTTGCATAAAACATCTCGCACCCAAAATTGAAGGGGTAGCAGTGAACCAGCAGTGACTCATGAGTTTAGCTCTGATTTAGAAGTTAAACCAGCATTTTCATGGAAGACCTCTGTAAAGGCAAGTTAAAAATGATGAAATGCTTTTTGTACTCTTCAGCTCACCTCTTGCAGCCAGTTTATTTCCCACTGTATGCGTTAACACATAAGGATTTCTGAGGTCAGTCTTTTCACAGCACTGGAGAAGAGTCCTGAACAGTGAAAACCTCACTGGAATGAAGACCACTACTTGCAGTATTCAACGCAATTAAATACTCATTTTGAGTTTCAGCCTTACAAATAGCAGTTAGGTGCCCCCAGCATCCATATAACAGGCATTAGAGTACTCTGAAGCTTATCATCACTGCCAGTGCAATCACACAGCAGTAGAAGACTCTAGAAACTGATTTTCCTCAGCTACCCAGGCCTCTGCTTAATCCGCTTCATAGCTGCATGAGATTCAGAATTCCTGCTTACTCTTTTGCGTTGTGTTTTTGGATACAGGTATAAAAATGTCCCAAAGGAAGCTGCCTATTATCTTACTGCTGCTGCTTCAGATCTCTCTCCTCTGGTTATGCTTTTGCTTCTCTTTCCTGGCTAATTTCATCATTAGATATAAGGAGAAAAATGCAAAGTGTAAAAGTATAATACTTTTAGAGAAGGCTGAAGAAAAGACGTTCCCTGTTCTACCAGCCATGTTGACTCATCATCTGACAACTGAGACTTAGAATAGAAATTACCCAGAACTTGTGAACTCCCATCTCAAACCTCCTTGCCATCCTGCTACAGCTAACACTCTGTCCACACACCAAGTGCTAACCTTAGGTACATCAAGGAGGAATACCCTGAGTTGCTCTGAAGAGGTTGGAAGTATTGCTGGAGGACAGTATTAACTGACATGCCACATACCTTTGGGAACATATGAATGGGAGAGACCTGACCAAGCCTGGTTTATTTGTATTTATTTGGGGGGGGGACCTGAAACAAATTTCAAAGGGGAAAGCGTGGGAATTTTTCCACTTGGATTTTTATTTGAAGCTTTGAGAAATTCGTCAGGCCCTATCTCCGGCAATCACAGCTCAACATCAACAGGAAACCTCACACGGATTCCCATTTTGACAATGACTGGTTTACATTTTTACTATACAGGCCTGAAAGTTTGTTATAACTTCTCTAGGCTTCCCTCCTGCTCCACAGCATTTGAACAAACAGCTCACATTCCCACTGGAAATAAGGGAATGTTTGCATTTTTCCTTTCAATTTTCCTAAAAGTCAGGAAAAAAAATTATTGTTTCGTTTTCATGTCTCTCCAATGTAGAATCATAGAATCATAGAATGGGTTGGGTTGGAAAGGACCTTAAGATCATCCAGTTCCAACCCCCTGCCATGGGCAGGGACACCTCACTCTAGACCAGGTCATCTTCCTTCCAGTCTTCTTCTCCCCAGTCTCCTCCCCACTTTAATGATTACACAGAAATCTCCTCTTTTAAAAACAGACCTGAAACAAATTGCCTTTCCTATTTCAGCACATTTTCCCAGTCTTTTCTAAAGCCCAGGAATCTCTTCTCCCGTGACCCAGTAACACTCCAAAGGGCAGCTCGTATCTGTCACATCGATTAGATCAGCGCTCTGAGGCAAGCAAAATTCAGGGAATGATGACAAATTGATTTCTGTTTTCTTAGCACAAATTGCAAAACGCAGGGAGGCCACAAGTCCTTGCTCTCTGCATCCACGCACTGAGCTTCATTAACTGTTTAATTAAACAGTGAATTCATGCCTCTAGCAAAACGTGCGCTGGGGCATGCCATCCATTCCTCCTCTTCTCCTCCCCTCCTCCATGCAACCACTCCAGTTTTATCTCCACAACAACACAGAAGCCTCTCTTTGTTACAGCTGCAACACTGGCGTCATTGACTGAAGTGCTCACGCGTCCAAAAATAACCAAGCAAGTGTCCACTCTCTTTGGAGCCATCCAGCAGCATGGCCTCAGGCTTGGCACATCCCTGGAAATCCTACACTTTCTCAGATGGGAATTAAAACCCAAGATCCTGACTCCTTGTATACATTTAAAGGGACATTTCCTTCACACATTAAGTACTCCTAAAGAGCTTTTGGTACCGGCATTTCTTAGCAAAAATTGTTCAGAGAGTTCTTTTCTTTGTTCTTGGCCAAATTCCACAAAGGGTAATTACTCCCTACCTTGAATGTACCAGTTTTAGATGATGGTTTCATTTTGTTTCCTTTCACAATCTAACAGCACATAAAATCCTGCCCAGCACATGTTTTTATATGGAGATCCAAAGGAATTTCAGGTTTTGTTTAGTAAATAGCAATTATAGAGTCATTCATGGAGCAAAAAGAAGCTCCTCAAGGTTAAGTGCAGTGAGATAACCCAAATGCATGAACCTAGCTGAAGAAGCCATTATTGTTCCTGCTTTTAGAAAAAAGGAAGGAAGAAATGAGAAGATTTGCTGAGCTCATGCAACAAATGTGAAACGGAACAGAGACGAAAATCCAGATCCCTGAAGTTCTTTGTCAGTCTTCTAGTGAAGAACTTACCCTTGATTTGTGTAAAGAAAGACTACAGGGCCAAGCCCTTTTTGATCTGTGCTGTAATCTTTTTCACTAAAGGATTTCAAAACCTCTTGATGTGCATCAGAACCCAATGAAGAACACCACTGTTTACCAGTGCACACAGCTGAACCCTGTTTAGGAGTCCCAGAAACATTGGACACTGGGAAAAAACAAAGGTCTCATGGCTCATCATGGCTGTCAACAGACGTCCTAGGCATGTTGGAATGCTCCTCATGGAGATCTTGGTTTGAGTTGTCTCATGGCCAAACCCACATTTCTAAACGCAGGGAGTAACACTGGATAAAACCCTTCTGGTTCAGCAAAGTTCCAGCGGTCAGGCTGGGCCCTGTGGATGGCATTTTCCAACGCACTGTTTATTGCTTCCCCGGCCTCCCCTTCCAGACCAATGTCACACCAGTTCCAGAGGAATTAGGTGATGCATCCAGAATGAATACATTTCTGAATTCACTCACAACAACAGGGCTTCCCTGGTAATAAACCATCACAGTCACAACAGAAGCAAGGTACTTATGCCATGGGAGCCCCATTTGATTTGGAGCACTGTGCATCACATCATCCCTGCTGTGTGGATGGCAAACACAACTCTGGAATCAGCAGCTTCCTAAGACTTGGGAGGGAAGGAGTGGCCAGGCCCTGTGGAGCTGCAAATTTGGCAACACTGGATGAAACCAGTGCTACACCCAGGCTGCTTCCAGCAGTTGTGCAGATGCTGGCACTAGGCAGGGGAATCAGAAGGAACAGCAAGCAGAGAAGGAATCTATTTCAAGCTGCTGCAGGAAACACCTCTGGAAATTCGCACTGCAGCCTCATGGCCTGTGATGGCTGGTGTAATTTCTTGTGGCAGATCCAAAGTCCAGTTGTCCCATAGTCGTTACTGTTCTAAAAGGACAATAGAGAGATAGTGCTTCAAGCAAACAATTGCCTCCTTGTGAAATGTTCCATCTAACACAAGGAGAGGAACACTGAGCAGAGACATGGCCAAAAAATGAGAAAACAGGGAAATGAAAGTGGGTACAGAGGTGACCTAAGATGTAAAAGAATCCTTTTGCACAGATCTGATGATGACAACTTTGTCATGTCATCATTCTGCTGAGGAGCCCTCAGGAATCTACCTGCCTCCATAGTGCTGGGTGAGAGCTGGCAGAAAAGATTTGAGGTTTACATTTTACTCTTCTATTCTGTGGAAAGCAAAGTTTTCCAAGCTTTGGAAACCAAGGCCTTTCAAAACCCTTTTGTTCTTGTTTGGCGAAGTACAGAGAATGAAAGACTGAGTCTTTGCTGATGGTGGCCAGCAACATCTTTAATTAGGGCACTGGTTTGCAATGTGACAGGCCAAGTTCAAGATCTTGGAGAGAATCAAGCAGAACAAGAACTTAAATTGAGTCTCTTGGGAGAAACATTTATGAGGGAAAAAATCAAATCAAAACACTGCACTTTGCCTCCTTATCTGAGGCAATTTCATGGAAATCACATCCTTTAGGTAAAATCGTATCATTAATTTTGTCGCCAGGTATGGTACCACATAACTGCCATAAAGTGCGATTGAATAATCTCACTGTCGTGTTCCCAACATTGATAAGAGCTGCTCAAGCATACTCTGAGAAACCGAGCACTGTTCTGCTGAGGCCCAAATGTTCCGTTAGAATCACTGACGGCTGCAGCTCCGTAAGCTTTCACCCTTTGCCTGTCCCGGGTGTATTGTTCTGCTCCTTTCCTTCTTGTGAGTACATGTAACTGCAGCCCTGTTTGGTGAACCAGAGCACTGAACTGTGCTACTGTGAGGAGCATCGATGCAATCACAGCCTCCCTTCTGCTGCATCTGGACTGTCCAGCACTGATCAGAACAACCAGAGTGTTGTTTCTGCGGGGGCTGTGGAGGAGGAAGTATCTGATTCCTCTGGCATGGAAGCCAGTACCTTGCTTAGCATGATACAGAGATGCGGTTTACAAAGGCTTGCGGTGTTCAGCAGGAAGAGAGTTATCCTGGCAGTTTTGTGGGGAGTCAGATATCCTGGGAACCCCCTGTAGTTGCTCAGGGAATGGATGTTCCTGGTAATTTCCTGCCTCCTGTTGGAAACACGACTGATAAACTTGCTGCTTTTGCAGAGCCCTGTAGAGTCCAGGGAACTTCCACTTTGTGGGAAAGATTTCTCGTTGACGTCCAGTCTGGCTTGGGCAAAGTTTTGGGAAGATGAAACTCCTCTCAAACCAGGAGACTCTTTTACTACTTTTTTACTATTTTTTTCCCCCACTTTAGTGACCCTAAAGGAAAAATAATGAAACTGCAGAAAGTTTTACCCAGCGGTAATGCCGGGAACAGCACACGTAGCTCCGTGCAAGCTCTCAATTAAGCAAAGTCAAAAGAGTCAACCTGGACCCCGTTTGAATCGTTAAGCCCTGCACTAAGTGGCCCAGATGAACTCATTTCACTTTGCATGCAACACACCAGGCAACTGGTATGTGACTAATCATTGCACCTCGGTGCAGGGACTTGTCAGGCGTATCAACTGGATCCTGCGTCCTCGTGTGACCATGCTCGAAATTCCACACCGTTTACATGGGTGGCTCTTTAAGAAGGTATCTGCATGCCTTTTGCATCTATCTGTCCCTGTTTACTGTGCATTGCATCATTACATAGATATTCTCTGCAAGTATTAAAACCTCTACAGTTCTTACTTGAAGACAAATGGTGATTCTTACACCTGTGTACAAATCACTACCAAGATTTCCCTCTTTGTACTTCAGCAACACATCCTGCTCACCTGTCAACACCCCATTCTAAAGTTGTTGGCAGGGTCTGTATGTAAAGCCTGATCTAAATGTCACTGCAACTAATGAAGATCTGCCTGTCCTGACTTCTGTGAGAGCAAACCAAATGCACAACATACTCAAATCTAATTCATTTTTGTGCTAGGCCAGTGATAACATTTCTAGTCCTGAAATGAACTTTATTGCATATCCCCATTGAAACGAGCACTGCAGCAGTGCTTATAGCAAGGACATTGCAGGTTTGTGTGGCCAGTCTTTGCCTGTGTTGGAGAAGGCACCAGCTCCCCCCCTCCAGGACTCTGAAATCAGTGTTTGATGATAGAACGAGGAGAAGGTGAGAGTGTAATTATAGATCATAAGTGGCTGAGGTGCTCCAATGCCAGAAAGTCTTAGGGTTGTGAACAACCTCCAGGGGGGATGGAGCACAGTATCTCCTGTGTTTGTGCAGCTGGGGGAACCAACACAAAGAAGAGACTTTGGTGAAACTAGAAAAAATACCAGTGCCTTATGGGGGGGGGGAGTGGAAATCCACTTTTCCACTTCTTTTTCCTGCTTACCATTTAAGCTGCTTAAAGGAGGTTTGGTAAGCGACAGGCAACTGTTTAATGAGCTTTCAGTGTGTAATTATGTGATGGAAGAAAACTGAGTTCTACAAACATTTCCATGGATCCTCTGGACTAGCAGGAGTCGCGTGTGCTCAGTAACTCTCAAACTCTAGCTGTAAGCTGTGGGTAAAGGAGAGAGTGAGAAACCTGAGGTGAAGGCATACTTAGGAGCCTGGACCTTCACCTTTCCGTGCTGCTGTTACTGCAGGTTCTCCCTGATTAAAGTAGGAGGGTGAGACTGCAAATCGGATTCATCACCTACACGGTCATTTACGTCGATACAAAGAATGTGCCCTAAAAACATCAGGATCTCTGCCATGACTGCCGGCAGGGCTGTCACACCTCCAGTCACTGTACTGCTTCGGTATTTCCAGCCCAGCACCATCATCTGCTGGTTCCAGGACTCTTCGCATCAGACACGACTTTGCCAGGCACCTGCATCTGGTATGGGGGGTCTCAGGGCACAAAATGCTGCCATACTGCTCAACAGTGGCTTCTGCTGAGGGCCCAGCACACAGAAGAACCCTCCTAAGGAACACACTCTCCTCAGCCATAATCTTCTCACACTCTTCACTTGCAGGTGTGCTCCCTGCATCCCAAGGGGGAAAAAGAACCTAAGAAACCTGTTTACAACCGGGCTAAATGCAGCCACAGTGTGTGTAAAGGATGGCAGAGCAGAGTGCCTGACCACAAATCACACCAGACAATGGCTACTGCTTGTGTTTCCTTCTATCCCTCCTAAAGCATCTGCTTTGCATTGTTACAGTGAGAAAAACAAAGGCTCTGCATGTGCACTGCTGCCTCAGGCCCCCAAAGGTCCCTGGTCCTCAAAGCAGGGTGAGGAAATAGCCTCAGACAAGTAGCCAAGTTGATTCCAAGCCTGTGTGCCATGAGCTGGCTTTAAAGCATGTTATAAACGTTTTAAGTGCAAGACTGCTCCTGTGATCTAGTTCAGTGCTATCATCCCCACTTTATTTCCAATTAAAAACGTAGGAAGAGAAGGCATTTGCTCAAGGTCTCCAAGGGAATCAACAGCACCGCAAGGATTAGAACTAAGGATTTCCTGTCCGATCTGCAAACCACACCTCTCTCCTGTTTACAATGTGAACTTATTCCCTAGCAGAAAAGCCATGTGAATGGAACAATTCATTCTGCTATTTCAGTCTCCCTTCCTTCCCTTCTCAGTTCATTCCTGGCCTTGCCTTCCAAGCCCGTTACCAGCACAACTGTGTGACAAAGCAAGCAAAGAAAGTTTTAGAACAGTTTCAGGTGCGAATACTCAAATCGTGTTTGCTAAAGGGGAGAAAGATTGAAACACATAGAAGATAGCTGGGAAATGCGTGCTTTTGTTCATGAAAAGTGAAACCAAAAGATAAATGAACCTGAACATGCAGGAGTAAGTTAATGAATTACTAAAGCAAATCATGCCGGTTACCTGCACGCGTCATTTTTCGCACAGGACACAAGCAATACCAGGGTGATAGTGTTACTACTCAGAGTAAGTCACTACTAATACTTCCACTTGTAGTTTACCTGAAGTGCATTCTAAAGAGAGAATATTTCTAGGCTCCTTGCGTTTGCTTTCCATTTGTGTTTCTGTTTAGGTTTAGAAGTCACATTTTCACATTTCCCTCTGGGATCAAAAGCTAAAGCCTCCTTGGAAAAACAAGCTGAATTTCTTCAGTCTTCTGATTCCAGGGCTTGGGACATCAACCTGTTCACACCCTTTATGTACCAGGAGAAGTCAGCACCCCCAAGCTGACTGAAAGAACAAGACTCGCCTGGAGCTGAGAATCAGGAGGAAGAATGCTCGAGTTCAAAGCCTGCAGTGGCATTTTATTCCACATTACGTATTGAATCATCGCTTCCCACAATCCATGTTTTTTAAGGAACATTTCTCCTGGCAAAGTCGGATCACTGATGCGCTAAGTTTCTACATGCTGTTAGCACCACACAGAGCTGGCAATTAACTTCTTAGTGCAAAGTGCTAGTAAAATTACAGGCTTCTTCAAAGTGCAAAAACACGATTCCAAGGAGCTGATGGTAATCTCTTTAGATCAGTTGGCTTTTTATCTCTGTTTTAGTAACAATGGCTTCAGTGATACATACAAGATAACTACAGGGCTTGAGCTAAGCCTTATATTTACATGTCCCTTTTGACATAAACCTGTGCAGGTTTATTTCTTCTAGCTCATAGTGACAGACAATAGCTCACTAGTTTCATTAATGCATAGAAGTACTTTGTCTTATTAAGGATCTAAACCAGAAGATGCTAATCCCCACTGTGAAAAGTAACAGGGAAATCCTATAGAAGGCAGAGTTCTTAACACACTTGCTTTCAACTTCCTGCTTTTGTGAAGCAAAATTGTATCACAGAAGACTGAGGCTTCTCTTTCCCTTATTTAGATCACCTATAGAGGTTTTGTTAGGAAGGAAAAACGAACCCTTCTGCTCCCTCAATAACACTGCAACCCTTCCCCAAAAGGAAATGTTTGTGTACAGAGGCCATAAGAGTTTGGAGGTTTTAAAATACCCCAAACCAAACCCATTTCAAGGCCCTTTGCAGTTCTGTATCTTGGCTCCTCCCCTTCCTTCAGTGTACCCATAAAGGTGGGGAGGACCAAAGCTCTTCTCACCTGTGAGTTCCTCTGTACTTCTTAGAGATGCAGCATGTATCAGTTAAGTCTATGCATGGAGTGCTTTCCTTTCCCCCCCCAAGATAGCTTTTTATTGTAATTGTTGCTATTGCTGTTATGCTCCTTTCATTGAGCTCAATTTATTCAAAGAGACTGAAGAATACTAATTATTCCCTTTCTAAAGGCTAATAGGAGAAGGGAATCTTAATACTTGTTAAAGTATTCTCTGGGCATGGAATTACTGGTTTTGCTCTATCTTGCTGTTGTCACTGCTACAAAGAACCTGGGCTTTTTCTTTAGAATGGTGAAAAGTGGGGCTGGAAAGGACTAAGGCATCTCTTACCCTTAGGCAGGGAGCAGCTCTACTTAGACTATTCCCAGTAGGAGGTTATCTAATCTGCTCTTAAAAGTGCCTGTTAGTGGATGTGCTGCTGAGGTTTTTGGCAAGGTAGCTCAGTGTTTAATCTTTCTTGTTAGAATAAAGAGCCGTAGTGAGTGCCTTGTGTTCATGGTGCTTAGTTCAGGATGACTGGTCTCATTTTGTTTCATTTTTCACTTATTTCCTACTGCCGGTAGGCTTCAGAGTTCCAAGTTATCCTGAGGTGGAAGATTCACAGTGGCAGGTTATCCTGAAGGATGTGTTTTGTTAACTGTAGCTTCTATGGTACCAGAGGAGCTAAATCTAAGTCTTGTGAATCCCCTGTCTCGTGGCTGCAGTTTTAGTGTCAGTGGGATTGTTGGCTTCTCTTGGGTTGCGTTTGGCCTCACCCTCAAATAGAACTAACCAGAGCGTGTAAAAAACATAGTTAAGAAGGTTAAAATAAGAAGAGTGTAATTTTTCTATACACCTCAAGTTATCCCTTTTTCTTAGTTTTTAACCCCAAAATATGGGTTATCTTCTAGATGAAAAATACTTGTTTTCCTCCCTCCTCACAGGTGGCTCCTCTCTACCTCAAAGACCTTTTTCCTTCTTTTCCACAGGTCTGGTTTTCCCTGTATCCTTGCATGTATTTTTGCACTTGCTTTAAAATAATCCTGCCAGGATTCAGGTCCATGAATCCTGTACAAATTGTGCTTAAATAATCCATTAGACTAACATTTTGCAAACTGTGGTTTCAATCACTGTGATTTAGATGTGCTCTAAACAAATCAGCTCCAGAGCCGGTTTTAAACCTGTCTTGCAAACTACTTCTGTAATCAACGTATGGAAATCCTTCCAAGTCTCATTGGCTCTTCTGTTTGTTTGCACCAGGCTGAAGTTAAGAAAAAAGCCTTAGTAATTCCTATGAGAAGATTCTGAGGCTTCCCCTTGTAATAACAGCGCTTTAACCCAGTGATCTTCACGGTTCTGAGATGACACAAGCTACTTCTTTACCAGAATCAGTGAGGTTTTGGGTCACAGGTTTGCTCCGTGGTTACAGAGCCATCGCACAGGCCTGTTACGTTGTTTGGTTTGGGAAATGCTTCTTTAGAAAATCACTGCCGGTTGCAAAGTGAACTGAAAGTCATGTACCATCCTCTTCTGCTTTTGATCCCTGCTCATACTTGACTGATGAGAGGAGGAGGAGGTTTTATGCCCCTTTTGAGGATTATTGCCCCAACAGCATAGATGCTCACAACTGCCAGAAACTTTTGTCCCTTTCCAAAAATAAAGATCAGTGACTTCAGTGGAACTGCTCTAGTGACATGGGGTACAATGTATGTCTTTGCAGTGCTCAAGTTTAGGATAGCAAGGCAGGAACTGGAACTGCTTAAGCCTTTGTTTAAACCTAGGTTTTAGCTGAACATCTCTGGCCACTGGGGCTTTACAGGTGGGCTAAAACGAATGCAGGTTGAGTAAATACTGTCAGAAAACTCAAATGAGCGCTGTGCGTGGCCACAGAGTGCTCCCGGCCCTGCAGCAAGCGTGAAGGACCTGCCCGAGGAAGGCTGGTGCGGATGTGACCTTGGGAGGTCAGAGGGGCTCACCCTGGGAGCCTGCCTGAAGCTCATTGCCAAGGCAGGGTCTGCCTGCCCTTCTGTTCAGCATGAACTCAATGTGGGAGCATTCAGGTGTGAGGCAGCACTGTTTTGATAATGGTGGTTAATGAAGTGGCTACTTCATTAACCAGGTAGAGACAATTACCTGGAATGAGGAATGGAGAACAGGGTGCATATGGGCAAACATTGCTCACATAGAGTGGAAAACTCTCAGCGAGGCTCTTCAAGCCGGACAGAGTGAAGCGCAGAGGAGAAGGCTGCAGGGAATTGCATTGCCCCGAATTAACCTGAGGGTGACCCCAGATTGCTCAGCTACTACTAAATTCCCGTGATAATTTTGGTGATAATGACTGCCTTTATTTCTAAACTGAATTGTTGTAATTCATTATAGTCTTGTCTAACGGGTCAAATTACCGGGGAGCTAAAGCAGATACAAAGTGAGTTGCTGCTGGAGTTCTTTGAGGCCTTGGTTGTTTGAAGGGTGATTTGACATTAATAGATGTTTTTATTGGCTGCCAGTCACGTTTTGCATGTTGATGTTTAAGTTGTTCTAACGGAGCTTGTGATTGATGCTGCTGTGAACTGGCCACTCCGTGTGTTCTCCACTACCCTTTAACAAATACAACCTGAGAGGCTTTTCTGTGGAGGACTTGTGTTGTGTGAATTAACAAGTGAACACCCACACAATGATTGTGATTCCCCAGATGTCTTACTAATTACCCAGGCTGTGATTTAATGTTATTTATTATACTTCATTATACTCTGTAGCTCAGTTAGTTCAAAATAAAACCCTGCAATGTTGGAATTAGGATCCATCCTTCTGGCACCATGATATTAAATCTTTTCTAAGAGGGATTTTGTTTTAATTATAAGGTATATGCTAAAGCTTCATTAATTTATATTGCAGAGCTAATTGCAGGTCTGATTGCCTTTTTTTTTTAAGCAACAAGTTCTTGAAATGATGCTCATCCTACTCTGAAGGCCAAATTCTGCAGTAATTGTACAGAGGCAAGGGATGAATTGGACCTGACTTTAGGTGGTTGCAGGCCAGTTCTGTTGGGGTTGAAAAGGATGTTTTTAAGGAACCCTGACAAATGAGGAACGCAGCTTTCCTTCCCAATCTGGTATTGCCCAAACATGGCCACAGATGTGTCGAACTGATTGAATTTGTTCTTGATCTCTGGGAACCGTGGACCTGGGTGTTAGTGCTGGAGTGATCCCAGAAGATCCTGTCTCGGTTGTGACTGCTTCCCAACTTGTCCTGTGCCTGGTTTCAGGTCTTTGGATTGCTCGCAAAATGGACTAAGCAAAGCACTTGGTTCCAGAGATTCCCACACCTCGGTGAGTTGCCCCGGAATGCCCTCTCTATGTCAAGAGCTTTTTCAGCCATTGTTGTTGCTTCCGAGATTGATTTTATATGCGTCTGTAGAGGTAAATCTGCACTTGTCCACAGCAGTTTACAACCTGGGGATTGCTGGTGCCTGTTTGGGTGTGCTTGGAGATGTTCAACTCCTGCGGCTCCATGGTTCGGGCTGCACTTGGGTAGAACTCAATGTTCCGCCGCCTCTTTGGCGTGTTGAGCTGGAAATGCAGTTGGTGCAGGTGATGACTGGGGAGACTTGTTTCAGGGCACAATGCGAGGCTGTGGCAGCGCCGGGTTTGCAGGATGAGCTCATGAATGTCCCAGTGAAATCTGGATTAACAAGCTCTACCCAGCCTGAGGAGAAAGAAGACGTTTGCACAAACATCTGTGCAGGGAAACTGATGACTTTCACAAGATCTTAAATAGATTGTACTGAATCAATTATCCGAGTCCTGTGTGTTAACTACAGCTGAGGCTTCGAATGGGACCCAGCGAGCTAAAAAGGAGCCTTCATCCCCTCCGAGCCAGCAGGAGCTGAGCCAAGCTGGGCTCTGCTGGAAGCCTTCCTTTGTAGATCTCGCTGGCTGTCAGCGTGAGAGGTGGCGGAGGCTAAAAATGGCTCAGAGCAGGGCCGGGTGCATGCAGGGAATAGCAATGAGAGCGGCGAAGCCGCGCTTGGGCTCTCCGGTGAAACCGGAGGCCGAGCCCGCAGACGTTATGGAAGGCGTCCAAGAGGGCGGAAAACGCGCATCAGACGGCGGCCACGGCGAGGGGAATGGCAGAGAGGGAAGGGAGGGAGTGGGGGGAAGGAGAGAACCGAACCCGAACGCCGGCGACACGGGGGGGGGGATCCGGTGGGGGGGGAGCGCGCCGAAGGTCCCCCCCCCACCCCGGGGATGCGCCCCCGGCGCTGCGGGGGGCGGGGAGGGACCCTCGGCCCCGCCCTCCCCGGAGCCCCGCCCCGGGTGACGTCACCCCCAGCTCGGCCGGCGCCATTTTGAAAGTGTATCGCTCGGGGGGGGGCCGGAGCGAGGCGCGGAGCGGGGGCAGCCCCGGAGCGGAGCTCGGCCGCACCCCCGCCGCCATCCGCCGCCATCCGCCCCCCGCCGCCGCCCCCCGCTCGGCAACGGCGGCTCCGCCGCGCAGCGCCGGGACCGCCCGACCCGCCGCGGCCGCTATCGCGAGCCCAACATGGCAGGTAAGGGGAGGCTGCCCCCGCCGTGCACCGGCCCCTGCCGCCGCCGGGGGCTCAGGTGGGGCTGCGGCAGCGGCCTGAGGCCGGGCGGCGGGAGATGGGCACCGGGCGCCTCCGGCGCGGCCCGCGGGGCTCTGCCCCCCGCTCCGGAACGCCTCGCAGCTCTGCCGCTGCCTCCGCCGAGCCGCGCTGCCGGCGCCTGTGCTGCCGGCGCCTGTGCTGGCTCCCGGCCCCGCTTCCCCCATTCCGCCCGCGCCTTCCTGGGTTTTATTCCTTTATTTTTCCCCGTTCTGGGAAACGGAGCTTTCCTCCCACCCACCGCTTCCTCCTTCCCTGCTTCAGCGGGGGGAAAAAGACCAGGCATGGAAGCGGCAAGGTGGAGGGACTGGGCGGGGGGAAGCGGGTGTGTGGAAGTTGGGCGTGCAGGAGGGTTCAGGCGGGGGGCCTTGGCCTGTTTCACTTTGTATGGTGCTCCTTCGCTGCATTTATTCTCCGGTGGGGTTAGGAAGGAGCGTGCAGAGGTGCTGGGGTGCAGACGTGCCTGTGTCCAGAGTGGCTGCACCCTTCCGTAGGGAGCAGCTTCTGAGCGCCTGCAAACGAGACTGAAATTGGGCACGGGGTGTAATTAAATAACACAGCTCTTGCTGTGTTCTCTGCCTCATTCCTTCCTGTGCCTGCTCCCCATTTTGCATGCTGGAGTGCTCTCGCTAGGCTGGAAGTGTGTCTGCAGAAGGCATCTCTTCCTTCTTACTTCTCCTTGTGATTTCTTCGCTTGGAAATGTATTCATCCCCCTCCTCTGCGAATGAATTGTCTTTTCAGCGCTTTGCGCTTGGAGGAGCGAGCAGGGGAGGCTTGGGTAGGTTTGTGCTTTGCCTTTTCCCCCTACACCATATGCCCATGCTCCACCCTCCTCCTCTTTTTGTTTCGGGAGGGGGGGAGTGCCAGCTTGGTTCAAGTAAATTGTATGAAAAAGAGAATTTTGGCCTTCCGTGGAAAGAGCAGTGATTTTCCTGAAAGCTGCCCCCTTTAAACGCTTCCATGGCGCTAGCTGCTGTATGACAAATGAAGAGGTTGGAGAGAGGCAGGAAAATAGCTTGTATGGGAGTTGGGGGAGAGGTGTGCGTGGTAAACCTTCCACTGCAGCTGCAAAAGGCATTTTGACATCTCTCACATAGATACTTGCACTCATCTTCACCTTCTCAGGTGATGCAGCTTCGATGTCTGTACTCCTTGAGAGAAGGAGCTAAGGGAAGTAAAAAATGCAGATTGGGCTCTGCTTGTATTCCAGCACTTCTCTGACCCCCTTAGACCTGGTCCGTGCTGGAAAGATTATTTGGGGGCTTCTGATTTCCTTGGGTTTGATTTTTTTCCCCTCTTAACTTTGTGTGAAAGAGGGGAGAAGTCCCTTCTGTATTCTTTGTGATCCCCAAAGCCATACAGAGCTCTGGGTTAACGTGTAGGTGCCATCTGTTGCTCAGCCTGTTTGAATTGTGTGCAGGACAAGTTCCATTTTGACAGTGGCTTTAGGAAAAAAAAAGGCAAAGCAGAGAGCGGCAAAGCCCATTTCAGTCCCTTCCTGTGCGGCCTCAGCCCGGCAGTGATTTGCTCAGAATGAAATGCAAAAGAACTGGGTGGTGATTTTGGTGTGTGTTTTGGTGGCAGGGTTCAAATGAATCACTGCCTTCCGCCCAGGCAGTAATGTTCCTCAAGTTTTCTCTTCGCTCCGTGTTCTATGGTAGTAGAACTTGTTCGCATCTGATTGCTTGTTTGCTTTGCTGCTCGGATTTGCTGCTTTTTGTTTGCAGGCTGTAGTTGCTTTCCTTGCTGCTGCGAAGACACTCTAAAGCCGTGGTAGAATCCTTTTTCTTTAGCCTTTGGGATGGAGGTCGAGTTCGGTGCTTTTGGAGAAGAAGGAATCGAATGGACGCTTGGTTTATAGCGAAGGGAGGGCTGGAATGTGCCAAGACGCACAGCTTTTTGGTAGAGTTCTGACTTCTGAAGTAGGAAGAAGCTGGTGTGAAGCAGGATTTTCCTGCACTCTCATTTTAAATGCGCAGTTAAAGTTGGCACTGGCAACGCTGCCGAGTCCAGCGAGCTTTTGGCGACGGAGGCTCTTCTCGCTGCTGCTGCTGCTTACAGGGGCTTTGCTAAAGCCGTGCTGGACGCTGGCAAACGGCTCCTGACAAAAACAGTGTCTGTAAAGGAAAAGGTGGGGAGGGGCAGCTGGGGATTGTGCTGCTGCGGAAGTAGGCGGGCGTGCACAGCGCTGCCTCAAACTGTCAGCTTGGAACTGCTGAGAGCTCTTTGTGCTGCTGTGGGGTCTCACATCTGCGATTGTGTTTTTTAGGAGCTGGAGGAGGCAATGACATTCAGTGGTGTTTTTCTCAGGTGAAAGGCGCTGTAGATGACGATGTAGCAGAAGGTAAGAGCAATGTTTCTTGTACTGCTTATTCTTGACTTCTTTCTACCGCTCAGATCGGGAGATGTGAATGCAGCCTTCCTGCAATACCTTAGTGTTCTTGCATGCAGTCGAGCAAAGCAAAGAGACATTTAATGTGCATTGAGATACCTCGATTCAGGATCAAACTGTGGTTTGAGCGTACCCTTCAGCACGCTTCTTCAGAGGTCTGAATTCAGGCTCCTGAAATGTTTTGCTGGAGTTGTTTTCCAAGGTTAAGATTTTCCTGTCACTCAGCTTTTGAGCTGTGTTTTCCCCTAATCTGCAGAATGGGGAATGTGATACTTGCATTCCACAGGGAGGTGTTGGGAGAATTAATTAATGCTTGTGCTCTTTGAAGATCTAAGTGCTAGATACGGAGCAAGTAATTTTCCCAGTCTTCCCAGCTTCTGTTAACCAGGAGAAGAAGCAAGCTGAATATTTGTGTGTGCTTATTATATATTGTGTGTTTGAGATAATACTGGGAATTGCCTAAAACTTTTCAAAGCTGGCAGTGACAAATGCCACCTTACACTAAGATGGCTGCCTCTGACTGTGGCAGCAAGAGCTGTGCTTGTCTTCTTTTCCTTGGATTGGGGATCATGAGGGGGATTGTACCATCTCTGTGCTGCTGCAGCACTGTGCTGGAGAACAGCGTTTCCTCTGCTATCGTTTTTGAGGGAAAAGGATCATTTGCTTGCCATAAAGTCCTGTTTGCTTGCCACACAGCCTGTGGATCAGGAGTTAGATTTGTTCTTTTGCAAGCAGTCGGCCTTGGCACTTACAGAATCCCTGTAAAAAAGTGGGGTTTATGTATCTTGGATGCTCTGAGTTGTAAGTGAGATTAATGTTGGCTTTAGAAAAGCAGTGACTCCGGTTTCCATTATTTCTCCATTTGACATGTGCTCAAATTAAACTTCCAAAGGCCAGAAAAATCAGTATAAGCACAAGTGGCTGGGTTTTGTTTAGTAGCTGCAGCATGTGGCAAATGATGCACTTTCAGTCTCCTGTTGTTTAGAAGCTGCCTTTTGGAAACAAGAAAGCTGTAACAATTCTTTAAGTTGAATTTTCAGTTCTTCAGGAAGTCTGTTTTAAAGCTTGAACTCAAAACTGCTCTGCGCTGCAGTCTAACTTTTTTTCCATGGTAGACTTTACATTCTGTGACCTTTCATTACATATCAAACTAAATCCCTAATTAGGACAAATACTGAAGAAGTGGTGGTCATCTGGCTGGTGCATGCAAATAATTGTACATTAAAATAGACACGTTGACAAGTATGTCATAGTTATGAGCTTCTCTATGTAGAGTAGAAGTGGCTTTTACAGGGATCTGGAAATGCAAGAGTCAGGAAATACTCAGTCCTAAACTTCCTTAGTATTGTACTTGGTGCTGCAAGAGATGACTTGCCAGCCTCACGTTTCCTGACAGGTTAGCACTGTACTGTGCAGTGCTGGAGGTCAGGGGAGCTTTCACTGCCAGTGGACTGACCAGCCTCTGTTCAGGCAGTCAGGATGCTTCCAAAATTCATAAGAATGTCCAGTTTTGGTTTTATGGAGGAAGCAACTTCTGATTTTGTGGCCCAGTGAGCAAAGAGGAGTTTAATTCCATTGTCAGCTATTTCAGACTTGGGATGAGTCTTAACATGCAAACCCTTTGATGTAATGCAACACATAGTGAAATTTTGGTGCCTGGATCCTGGAGAGAGGTCCCGAGGTTGGTGTTACACATGGTTGTAATGTATTTGTGGAGCTGCAGTTCTCTTCCTGTGTATTCAGCTCTCACAATTCATGCTGGAAACGGTTGAAAGCCAACTGTCTAATCAGTGCAAGTGCAGCTTCCATGCAATCCTTTGAGTTCTTGTTATGCTTTGTAATGCCTCCCTGGGATACTCTTGGACAGGTTAATAGTGTATCAAGCTGATTGCATTTTTCCTTTTATTAGCTGCATTTCTAGTTTTAAGCTTCACTTGAATGAAACAGCCTCGTGTGATCCCTGCAGAAATTGGAGCAGCAGCTCTGCGTGCTTCTGGTCCTTCTTCAGAACACCCGAGGATGAGCGGAGGTGGCTCTCAGTGGAGTCGGAGGACCTTTTTGCCTCCCTGCCCTTGTGTCTTCTTTCTTGTGGCAGGCACCATGGTGAAAGCTAAAGAAAATCTGGCTGTCTGAAACTTTAATTAACCACTGTGGTCTGCAGCTAATGAGTACAGACTCGCATCACCTCTGGGACTGAGGACCGTACCGTGTGTGTACTGTAGCACCCAGGCTGTGGATTATTGGGGTTTTTAAAGGCATTAGAGCTCAAACTTCAAGTAACTTTTGTTGTGGAAGGCTGAAACTTCACTAATAACAAAGGGAACAAAAGAAACATGAAAGAAATGGGAGGTTTTGCTTTCTGTTTTCTTCCTGGTCTTAATGCAGTGTTGATGCTGGAAAGCTGGCTTCAACTAACCTAATAAAGTGTTAACCAAGAAAACTGCATCCGTTTCGTTGCATTACTCAGTAGAATGCAAACCCAGTGGCCTCTCCAGTTGCCCATAAGCCAGACCAATGAAGGCTGGTGTTTTTAATACAGTGGTAGTGGCAGCAACACTGAAAACCTTGCTATGAACACCAGTACCAGCTCCCAGAGCACCTGAGGTCAGACCTGATGGTGGAACCTGCACATAGTATGTGTAACCTGTAGTTCTTTAGATACTTAGGCTAGAATGGTTGTCTATTGCAAAGTCAATACTTGGTGGCTTTGATGGCTGAAACATGAACTCTTGGTACATATGGTTCTTAATTTTCTGGCTTTACAAGTACTCTGTAATAGATATGACACTTTCTGTTAGATCTAGTGAGGGTGGGAGCAAAAGAAGGGGGAAAGCTGTAACTGAAGCTGGAGGAAAGGTGATGGCAGAGGGTTTGTATTGGGGACCTGCCTGTGTGGTTCTGATGTGGCAAAGCTCCTCTAACTTGAGGAATATGGATGTGTGAGGGGCAGAGAACTAGCCTTTTCTCCTGGTATGTATGGAATTTATCCTTGGTTGTAAACTGTGGCCTGGCCCTGTTGGATCACAAAGTTAAGTATGGAACTGCTGTTATAAATTGAAATATGAGGGTCAGCATAGGGTTCTTCATTTGAACTGATGGCCAGAGCTTGCCTTTTTGTGATGTAATGGCCCAGTGCATAAGAGAAAGGGTGTTTTTCTCCCTTAATTTTACATTTCTTGCTGGAACCTATTCCTACAACATAACCTGTGTTCAGTTTGTCCTGTGCGCTCTGGGGCCAGGGCATCAGATGCGACAGGACCTCTGCAGTGGAAAGCACAGAGTCACTTCTTGGTCAGTTCAGTGCTCAGGTTCTCAAAAGCATCTGGAATGCAGGGATTATTTTTTTCCTTCTGTGCCACCACTACTTTGGTGCAAGTAAGATTGAGCTGTCCAGAAATACTCGAGAGCAGGCGTTGCTGTGTGTTCTTAGTGGAACTTCCTTTGTGGGAATGGCTATGGAAAAGGATCACAAACATTTTCTGCAGCAGTTTTGTTGGTTTGGGACTTGTTTTTACTCTTCTGCTCTTGTGTTCTCCCAGATGTGGCATAATGGCAGCTCCAGTTGGAAACAGCTAAGACTTGTGAGTTTAAACTGTCTCTGAAAGCTAGACACTTGCTTAATGGAATGAGGTTGTACTTCAGAACAAATGGAGTCAAATTTGTTTAATTACTTGGCAAAAGGAAACGAATCAAGCTTCTGTCTGAATGTTCTTTCAAGTATAATCCAAAGATATGTAAAAGTCTGAGAGTCTGGGTCCGAGGAGGGGTGCCAGGAACTTAAGTCCTAAGCTTTAACTCTGAGTTTGACAAGTTGTTTAACTGTTTCATGCCCAAATAGTCTCTGAATTAATAATCTACGAGTTGTTTCAGACTCAAAACATTGCTGTAGTCTGGTTCGGTTTGTGTGGATGATGAAGAGATGAAGTCTCTTGTTTTTTCCCCAGCCCCCTCTTGTGTGTGCGGTCAGAGACACAAACAAGATCTGACTTCTCCCTCCTTCAGGAATGCTTTCTCTTTTTGATTCCTGGTATGTTATATCTTTTGGGTGTAGTTTTGTGTTTATTCTTGGCAGACTCCAAAACTGCAGAGCAGCTATGGGAACTGTTGTTGCTTCAGTGATGGGAGTTTGTCTTCAGTGCACAAAAATAGTTATCTCAGAGTAAGGAAAACTGAAGCCAGGAATGGGGACTGCTGTAAAAAGCAGTTTACCACAATCTGGAGATCACCATCTCTTGCCTTACCAGACCACTTTCTCTTTGTCAAGTAACATGTATCAGTAATAGTGAATTAGAGCTGCCGAGTCTGCTTCGGAAGGTTGGTTAGCTCTGTCCTACTGGTCTGTTGTTCCTAGGGACACATCTGCTTCCATAGGCTTAGAGCAACTGACGAGCAGGGGCCTGTGCCTTGTAGGTGGAGGGATGTTGCTGGCATCAGTTGGGAAGAAGGGCTTCTACCAAGCTGTGTTTGTGGGCAGGAGTCACAGAAGAGAAACGGTGGTGGTACAGAAGTCACTGATGGATGTTTTTTTCATGGGAATTGATGGAGTAGGAGGGGAGGAAAGGTTAACAGAGAAAAGTAGCAAAGGTGTGAGAGGTTGCAGTAATAATGCTGGAGAAAGACGGAGGTATAGTTGTGGGAGGGAGCTTAATTTGGGTTTTGGAAGGCTGTGCTTATGTTCTCATAAGGCAACATCAGTTAGAAGGAGCAAGGACTAGTAATGGATTTGGTTGTAAGGAGTAGTTTAAAATATGCTGTAGGTAAGTAAAAAGCCAGAAGGTTGTAGCCCTATTCTGTATTCCTAAGTCTGGTTCTGTATTTCAGCTCTTCTGTTTTCAGCTGTTTGCAGAATGACTGACTGTATCGAGAGAGAGAAATAGGCTGCTGTGTTGTAGGAACTGCTGCTGTGGCTTGACTGAAGTGTTCAGCTAAAGTGCAAAGTCCTGCACAACAAAGAGCATTTAGCAAACAGCTGAATAGTAAGTGGCTGTTGAGCTCCCTAAAGTTACTCAGTGTTTGCTCTTGACATGGGTTTGCTAGCTGGGGCACTTCAGCTTGTCAGTCATGCTGACCAGTATTGTTCTGTTACTTCTCTCCTGCTTTGCTGTTCTTGGAATCTTTCTGTCTTAAATTAAAAATGAGTTGGAAAAAGGAGTCGAGTGTTCTGTGTTGTCAATACCGTGGTTCCAGTGATCAAAGCATCAGACTCCAGCAGAACAAAGGAATGCAGCTTGGCTCTCAGTGCCAGTGGTGGTGAGCACAGCTCTATCAGCTTTGTGAAACTTCATAGCTTTTCATTCTAAAGGTGCTACCTAAACCATTCAGGTTTGGGCCCACCTGCCCTACAGATGGGTTTCTTGGGTAGCTGTAGCTTCATAGGATGCTTTGGAAGAACTAAAATGAAGAATAAAACTCTAGTGGAGGCAGTGCTGAAGTAAGAGTTAAGAGCTGGGTGTTGCTGGCTGTACTGTCTGCCTTCCCCCCCCCCATCGTCTTTCTGTTCTCTTCTGACTCGCCTATTTAGGCCATGGCTACATGTTTGGCAGCATTTCTGCTTAAAGAGGCACTCCTTCCCACTTTGCTGGCACAAGTGCTCATGTAGCTGCACCATCAAGTTGTTGGGGAAGCTGATCCAGCTGAAAAATACTGGAAATTGTGGTCGTGACTGGATTCTTTTTCAGATGAATTGAACCCTAATCTGGTTCTCAGTGCTCTGTGTGCGCTTGTGCCAGCATTATGGGGGGGTGATCAGGTAGCTCAGAGGTACACCAGGAACTCTGAAAGGTGGCTGGTCTCTTTATAGGACTTTACATACAGTCAGCACGAGACCCTGCTATTACAGATGGTGAAAAGGACTTTAAACTTTTGCTCTTCAAGGTATATACTTGAAACATGTGCAGTCTGGAGGCCAGCAACAGGATATATCCAGTCCTGGTACTGTAACCTTAAGAGACTGAATTACAGTACTGGCTAAATAAAATAGTGGAAGCTTTGGCGTGGTGCACAGAGGTCCTGCATCGCTGGTCATCATCTTTTAGAGGTAAAGACTGAAGCTGGTCCAAGTCTGTGCTGCTGTTGAAAGCAGATGGACCTGGGGATTTCTGATGGGTTATGATGTAAAGAAGGGGTAATGAAAACTTGGCCCTGGGGGCAAGGTGAGGAATGCAGAACTCCCTCATCTGGTAGCCGCATGAGTTTAGGTAGGTCTCAGCCAGTTGTCAAAATGCTGTGCAGTGTGACAGTTCCAGATGCCTTTGAAATGGGATGGCATGTACACATGTGCAGGCGTACACCCCATGGCATTTATCACTGGTGTAAAGAATCCTACTGACGTGTGTTTTGTAGCAAAACTAATACTCATAGAGTAGGTTTTCTTTCTTCAGTGTCCACATGGGCAGTATGTGGAAATAGGGTTTGTTTAGCATTGTTGCCAGCTCTGTTAGTAAGAGCTGTGCTACTACCAGCAGAGTTTAGTTTCTTGGAAGTAGCTGTAGAAAAGTATACTGCTTAAATGGGGGATGGATTACTGACTGATTGCTTTACTGTAAAGCACTTAAAAGAGAATCTGGCAAATGGTAATCTCTTACCGTGTTTATCACTCTTAACATGATCTGAAAAACTGATCCCTTGTTTGGGTTTTGCCTTCATCTAAACTAATGTATTGTCTTGCATTTAAATGCTGTGGAATCATGCCTGCCTTGCTGTAGATGCTGTTCAAGTGTACAGCCAGTTAAAGCTGCAATGTACTATACCTCTTGTAGTAAACCTATCAATCACTGATGGTACCAAGTTAATGCTGCTATTTGTTCTTTCCTGTTTAGGACACACCATGTTCCTAAAGCCATTTCATTAGTATGAGATGCTTTTATAACTGCCTGAACGGTATTTTCTATATTTTCAATGCTTTATAACATGCAGTACCATAACTATGTCTATAATACCTTTAGCATGGAGCAGAAAGCATTGCAGAGTAAGTCAGTGTTCAGGGTTCATGTGAAACTGAGGTTTACCCTCTCAAATGATTGAAATGAGAATAACTGAAATAAATGCAAAGTCTTGGCATAGGTTGGCACTTGTGAATGTGAATAGAGACAACAGTTACTGTGTTCCTATGAAGATAAAAGGAGAGAAATACAGGAAGCATGCTACTTGATGCAAACCAATTCAGAATAATCTCTTTCAAGAAGCAGCAGTAGGACTTACAGTCAAAATAACTACAGCTGGTCAGTCCTCTAGATTTTAAACTTGAGTGGAATAGATGGAATTACAGCTTTATTATATTGCTTTATGGCTCAGTTATGCTTTTACAGCATGTACTAGCTAAATGCTGCTTTTGTAAGGTTAGTATGTAAGCGAGCTGGAAATAGAAAGGATGTTGTCATTCTTTAATGCTGTTACATGAGCCTTCGTGAAAATGAGGGAAGCCTAAAAAGGTGTCTTGTGTTCAGAGGCAAAGTATTGATGCTTTGTGTGTGTGTGCACTTGGTAATGATTTTATTACATAGCAGGACTTCCTTTATACTCCTGCTCGCTTTCTGGCTCCCCAGCGTCCTGCTTGAGGGCACTGCTCTGGGCAGCAGGTAGTGTTACACAATGGGTGGGTGGTCTTGCCATCTTCTTTTCTGCAACTGGAAGGTTTTGGGTTGTTACATTTGCCCTAAATTAAGATGCTGGCCAATGAGACATCGTGTACTACTAGTGCAAATTGATAAGAAAACAACTACAAGAAACCTGAAGGGGGGCTTTGCACCAGGCTTGTAGGGACAGGAGACGGGGAATGGCTTTAACTGCCAGAGGGGAGACTGAGATGAGCTCTTAGGCAGAAGCTCTTCCCTGTGAGGGTGCTGAAGCGCTGGCACAGGGTGCCCAGAGAAGCTGTGGTTGCCCCATCCCTGGCAGTGCTCAAGGCTGGGCTGGACACAGGGCTTGGAGCAAGCTGCTCTGGTGGAAGGTGTCCCTGCCCGTGGCAGGGGTTGGAGCTAGAGGAGCTTTAAGGTCCCTTCCAACCCAAACCAGTTTGGGGTTCTATGATTCTGTAATATTGCTGAAAATAATTGAGGCCTGTGTGCATGCCGGTAAGTTACAGAGCCAGGAGGGGCTGTGAGCTTCTGCCTTCTACCTCATCGTGCTTTTGTTGGGCACTGGAGGAGAAATGATTAACTTGGTCAGCCAGTCTTTACAAAACTGTATTTTCCTCTTGGCAACCCACAAGTGGCAGCACCATTAAAACCAGCCTGTTCAGGCCACACGTTAAACCCCTTGGGCAGTTACGCTTGAGTCTAATTTTGGAAGGATTACAATTTTAGGGTCAGGAAAAGAGGGTTTTAAGAGTTGTGTTGTAAGAGAGATTGATTTCCCAGGTATATAGAATGCATTTTGTGTGGAAATGTTTCTCTTTGCATTTTCAATTGTAGTTCTTACATTAATGCGCTGGGAATAATGCAGTCTTCAAGCGCACATAGTTGGCACTCTGGGGTGAGACCTTGAGAACAGATAATTGCATATATTTAGGAGCAGTTGAGGTAACTGAGGCTTCAAACTAGCTGCTTATTTAAACTTTGGAGTGATTTCCAATACATTCTTGCCTGTTAAACGCTAGGAGCTGTTTTCTTTCACCTTGATGAATAGAAAAAGTATTCCAGGGACCATTGTTTGATTCTTAAAAGCAGTCATGTCAGCTGAGCTTTCTCCTGTTGGAAGGTAATGCGCCGAAATTCTGCCCTCTGTGTGTGTAGCGCTCATAAATGGAGTGTGAAGAACTTGTTTTGTGTAACTTCAGATTTCAAAGTCAATTTGCCCAGCAGACAGACCAACACACTGAACCAAACCTTGAGCTTCAACGCTCATAAATACGTAATGGTTCCCTAGCACACTTGTGTGAGAGTTACTGGACTTTTTTCCAGTGCAATTACAGAACAAAGTGACTTGTTAGGTCATGTTCTTGGTGCATTGTGTAAGGATTAATTCGTAGAAATGGTGGAGATCATTAAAAAATAAAACCTTGGATTGTCTTTTAATAATCCTCCTGTTCAGCTTGTTCTGGAGTGTGGCCTTGCTATGGAAAGAGGAAGTAAAAATCACACTGCCTCCTGTCTTGCCTATAGGTTCATTGGCACTTCACGTAACTGCTGCTGCTTCTTCAAGAGATGGTCCTTCCCTGAGCCTTGGCTTTGAGCTGGCCCAGATGTTCCCTTAGCTTAGTGATCACTTTGGGAGGCTGTCCTGGATGGAAAATGTCTTGGATTATTTGCTATCTGTTGAATTGTATCCTGAGTTAGTTTCCCTGTCATGATTAGTCAAACCGTAACGAGTGCCTGTGGTGCTGCAGGAATGGGACAAGGGATGTGCAAGGTGAATGGATGGTTGCTTCTCTTGGAGATACAGTGATGGTTTTAAGGGAACAGGTGAACCTGGTGCTGTGGAAAACTTGGCTCAGCCTATTCCTCAGCCTTTTTCTGCCTATGGTAGGTAGATCCTTGTTCAGGGTTTCATATGGAAAACTGCACTTTGAGTGAAATGAGATTCGTGTTTGAGGACATCTCTTCTAAAAGATCAATGTGAACAAACAGCGATTGAAGTTGAAGCCCACAAACGTTTTCATTCCGTAGTGTGGCAGCGTGAAAATCGCACTGTGTTAGAGAGGTAATAGTGAAACATTCGTAAGCTGTTTCAGCAGGCTGTGGAACTGGCAGGAATGGCTTTTTGACAAACCTGTTAAGCCTTTCTCTGTATGCTTCTGCCTTTTCTCAGTCTGTTCTTACCACAGCTCCGGTTTTACCTTCTTCTGAATCTTTGTTTCTTTTTTGTTATCAAGAAATACCCAGGAACTTTCCTCTCGCTCCAGACCCTTCTAGAAGTGATAACCCACTACTGAAAGTGGTGGGGGCTGGTAATGTACCAGTTATGTTACTGGGGCAGAACACATGCTGTGCTTAACCCAGCAATTTTGTCTGTGACAATATTCGGATGCCTCAGAGGGAAGTGCAGCAGGAAGAGCATTTAAACAAAACAAACCACTCAGAGATTCTGCACATCAGGTTGTTGGCTGCCTGGAGCTTGTGGATTCTTCTCCTTGATTTGACCTGAACAAGCTTGTACCAAACCCTAGGAATAACAAACATCCACTTGTTTCTGCAGCATTCTCATCTTTCTGCTGTTTCTGAAAATCAAGGAAGTATGTTCTACATTGTCATCTACAGCTATGCCACTAGGTTACCTCTGTGTTCTGGGGCTCTGTGCCTGCACAAGGGTTGTTAAGCATGTGTGGTGTTAGAAAAGGTACCGTGACCGAGTGATTGCGTCCTGTGGAGGAGTGCTTCAGGCTCAGTCTTTGCATCTGACTGGTTGCTGTCCTTTGGAAGAAGTCAAGAGGAGGTGGTGGAGCAGCCATGGAACCTCTTTGGTCTTGTGAGCTTGTTTATGTCTGTGTTGAGTTCTTTTTCCAGAAGTTCTGTAATGATGCAGTGTTCAACTGGAAGTTGTTTGGCACCTCCCCATTCATGTGTGTTCTAACCAGGCTTTTGACTGAGGCTCAAGTTTCTTAGAGAGCTGTTATTAGTCTTGAACTTGTTACCAAGTTTTAAGTTTAGATTTAAACTTTGTTATCTGTGTGGCCAAAAAGGCAGAGTAGAAATGGGGATAACAGGAAGTAATCACCCTGAGTTGTTCCATCTGGAAGGTCACTGGTCATTTTCACCCTCCATGCTTTGTTTTCCCTGTCTGGAGACAAACGCGCTTCTTCCACAAGACCGAGTTCTGAAACTTTTCAGAGTTACTGCAAGGACCTTTAAGATCCTTGCAGGACACTAATACAAAATAGTCTCCATTTTGTTTGTTTCTGTTCGTTGTGTTCCACAGCTCATCCAAAATCCAAAGAAAAGGTCCTAATCTATAAGTAAAATGTAAGATATGTAAAATAATTAACTTAAAAGTCAAGGTAGGTGTTTTGCTCAGATTAGTCGACTCTCTCTCTCTATATATATACTTCGAAGATGTGTTATAAAGGCTCTGCCTTAATATTGTCAAGATCCGTAGACTGCATTTTGCATCTAGAAGCGAGTGTTAAGGATCTCTGAAAGTCCAGGCCAGAAACTAGTATTGGCTTCTGCTTCATAAAAGTGTTTTAAGAAGCTGAGGCCTGCGTGCTTGGGCCAGAATAGACACATAGGGAAGTACTCGCCAAGTGAGTTAACAAAAAAAGAAGACTCTTTTTTCAGGTTCCAAGTGCCAGTAAGAAGCACATTAAGTATTAAAATGAATTGCTAAAGGAGTGAATACCCATGGAGAGCAAAGAGATCAGAAATTTATATTCCACAGTCACTTAGGACATTCATCTCTGCTGGAAACTTCAGTTGTACTTGTGACCTTCACAGGCACTGTGCTTTCCAGCAAGCTGCCTGAAACCCATGGAGTGAATGTGTCTCCCTCCCTTCTTCCTTGCCTCTCCCTTTAGTGTAGGTAAGAATGATTTTTGCATTCATTTTCCTTAGAAGGAGGCCCTTTACATGTTGTCTGAGGTACAATGGTCTCTTGCATTCTACACATGAAGACTAAAACCCTTGGAAATCTTTGGCTTTAGCTTTCGCACCTGAACTAAAAGCTTTGGTCAAAGAATGCGTAAGAAGCCTGAAACAGCCATCTGGTTTCTAGGAGCTGTTTTTATATCACCAAGTCACACAATTCCAGTAGCTGCTTCTGAAAGGCATTGCCAAGCAGTGAGATTCTTCTAAAATACTGCTGCTAATTTTCCACCTGCAGTGTATGTATTAGAATGGCTTCAGCAAAAGAGAAAATGAAGACATTCCAGTGCTCTGAGTCTGTAGCATTCTCAGTGACAAGAAAGGCGCTGCCTGAAGGCTTCTGTTATGTACATGCAAAACAATGGCACAGTATGTTATTTCCAAATATATTGTTATTTGCAAACAGAAAACCAACCGCTGGCTTTTCTGTGCTCTGCAGCCTATTGAAATCCTGGCTGTGATTCCAGCAGAGATTTTTCCATAAATAGCTCTGTACTACTTGGGAACACAAACAAGCCTCTGAAAACATCTAAAGTAAGGTCTGCTGAGGGGACTATTGAGCTGGTGTTGTTAGTGTGTGCTTGGGGGTAGGTACTGTGGTGGATGAGGACTGTTTCTGGGGGGGGGGAGAGCTGTCAGCAGGATTTGTGAAGTAGCTACTGATTGAAATTGGTTTCATATATTGGACTCATACATTATCTGGCTTGAGCACAGGAAAAGAACTAATACAAATGAACAGATACAAGCAGCAGGAGGTACGTTTTCCTTTAGTATTGAAGTTTGGTTTTTTAAATAAAGACATTAGGTAATGACTTTAGGTAATAGTTCAAGGAAATGCAACCAGCAATGATTTGATTTTTCAATGAACAGACATCCAGATTAAAGCATCCTTTTAAAGTTTTTGCCAATTGGATGTTTGCTTATGTGAATCGAGAGCTAATTTTGGTAGTGCAGGTTTTTCAGGTGCTATGTAGGTGAAATACTCTCTTGAATAAGTAATACAAGGTGAACTTCAGTGTAGATGTGTTCAGCTATAATTGGTGTAAGCTGTCTTGAGTTAAGGTAATTTGTTGTCTTGAGGAGAAGCTTGCAAACATCTTGTGCGTTAGGAGAGATGAATGAATCCATCCGTGTTCTGCCTGGGTCGCAGGGCTGGTTTCTGCTAGGCCTGCTGCTTGGAAGTATTTTTTAACAAAGCCCCTTTTAAAGGGACTCAAAGTGCATGAGAATAACTCTGGTACTTGTGGAACCCATGCTGAGTGGCAGAGACGCTTCTGTGTCCTGCTCAGCCCCTGCTTATTGAGCAAATGTGTTTCTCATCTGTCACAATGGAACAGAGATGGCATCGCAGAGAACGGGCTGACAGGACCTTGGGAGCTTGTTAGTATAGTCTCTTAATGCACATCTTTCAATAATAACCATTAGTCCTGTTGGATGTGTGCTACAAAACCTTTATTTGTGGAGATTCTAGAGTCTCAGAAGCACATACCTGAGATCTTAGCTCCCCATAGCCTTGAATGACCTCTTTCATAATGTCTAAAGTCACCTTCGAAGGAGCACCTGAAATTCCTGTGTGGGGACTGTGCTCAGATCTTGAATGGAAGTTACTCCTGATACCCATACGAGGCAGTGACTTCATGCTATTAACTGGATACAGCTTAGTGGGAAGAACAGCGTAACTGCTGACACTTTCTTTTTAAGGTCTTGATGGTATTTCTGAGCTTGTTGAGATTCTTCCCCCTCCCTGAACATTCTTTGACAATGCTCCTGGGCATATTGAGAACAGCTCCCAAAGAAAATGGAAGCATGAATAGAAGAGGCAATACAGCAAAGCACTCCTGCTACCAAGGGTAATGGGCCTGGTTTTTGGAACATAGATACTTTGCCGACGTGTTTCTCACAGTGAGAAGAAATAAAGCTTGAATCGAACTTAGTCCAGTTCTTCTAGTGCATTTTGGGAAGCCTCATGCTGTGTATAACTTGTCATAGCATGTCTTAGGAGTGTTATGAGCACTTCTGTAAGCATTGTATGTAAATCCTGAAGGAGCCTGGTGAGTGTGTGGAGCTGTGACTGAACCCTAAGAATACAGGTTTTCCAGGCTTGAGACAGAGTTGTGGTCTCCTCAGTCTTCCCTCTGCATGTGGTTAGTAGGATGTCCTTCACCAGCAGGTCAGCAGGGATGTTTTCAGAGAGGTAGAGAACAGCAGCACTGTTCTCCTCTGAATGGAGGAGGTTTAATTTCTCTGTTCCAGCGTAAAGTTAATTCTGGGAGATCAGCAAACCTGGATTTTTGGCCTCAGCAGTGCTAAAATTGAGATGTTACTTTCTTGGAAATTGGCTATGCAGGAACAGTTCGTTGTAGCTTTATTAAGGATATGTTGTAAAGGAAAGCTCTGCAGGCAGAAAACATGTTGGAACAAGTTGTGTACCAGAGGACTAAAGCCAGACAAATGCTGTGGTAGAGCGGAAATAATCAAATCTGTTATTTGTAAGCCTTTTTGTCTTGACTCTCCTATTGCTCAGCAAGTCCCTCAGTTTTGAGAGTGATAGAACATTCAGGCACCTAAGGGGATCTCATATGAAGCGATTGTGGGCATGAAGTTAGTTCCTACTACAGTTAGTTTTGTTCCCTGTAATGAGATACGTAGGATCTATATGTGATTTTACATACAGAAGGACGGAAGTGGCGAGTAACTCCACGACCAAATTCTCCACAGTACAAACATAACCTTTCTGTCATCTTTGTCCTGGAAGATCTTTCACAAATGAGGGTAGGTTTTGCAGGCTGAACAGTGCTGCTATAATGAGAGTACAACTTGTGTGGATCATGTTAGAAACTTTCTTGGCTGCCAGAATTCTGTGGCACGTGATTGAAGCCAAAGGTTTGGGGCTTCTTTGCTTGCATCTAAACAGGGACACTTAATTCTTCCAGGTTAAGTGTAACTGATGAGTGTTGTGAGAAGAGCGGGGCACAAGCATACCTAGGCCAGGTAGCTAAACATCAGATGGATTTTATTCAGTAGATGATGCTTTCAAAATGAGTAAGTTAATAGTTAGAATGCATTTAGGTTCTTAAACATAGGTGTTGGTTAGTTACTTCATCTCCTTGATATTGCAGCTGCTCTTGTTTATATTTCACATCAAAAACATCCTTTCTGATGGAGTGCTAGATAGCAATTAAATGTAGGGGTGCGCAGTCCTTGACAGTTATGTTATCCGGGGGGTGGAAACAACTGTTCGCAGTCTGGGGTTTTAATATTATAATCCTAACCTTGAGTGAAAAGGAGTTCGCACAGTGATTGAAGGGGGATTGTTGCAAACCTGTGTAACACATCCTCTGTAGGACGGCTGCTCTTCTCCTTTCCTCACCTGAAAACAGGTTGGAAGCTCTCAGCAGCTGAATTTTGTGATGGTCAGGAAACTGAACCCCCCAATAGCTTTCCTGTTGTACAGCCGGCTGCTATTGAAAAATGCCCAAGTGCTGGATTTGCTGATGATGCCATTTTGTTAAGAGCCGGAGCAGTTCTGCTGATTGGAGGGAGGAAAGGTTGTGGACAGGTTTTAAAGTGATTATTGTATATTATTTGAGATGATATTTTTGTATTTGAGTTTGCAGTGGCTGCAAAGAACGGGCTCAAGGAGAAGCTGTGACCTCTAACTGCTTGTTCCTACTTGTGAATAAGTGTTGTAGTTCCACAACCTGTGAGATTATTCACCCTCCTTTCTAAGGTTATTTAGGACGGGTACCAGGAGTGGGTCTGGATTGCTGCCACGTCTGCCTCTTATGTTTATGATATTAATAAACTGGTGTCAAATGTCCTGGGAACGGGTGATGCAGGTTGAAAGACCTTTGTTTCAGCCAACAATAGACCTGAATTAGTGTGAATAGGAAAAGCAAATAGGCACTTCCTGTCATATTTTAAGGAATACTTGAGTTTGGGGCAGCATGTGTATTAAGAGATTGAAACTAAATGCTCATCATTTGCTTTTTGTCCCTAGTAAAATGATCCCTGTGTGTATATACACGTGTATTCATCTTTCTAAATAGGATTGTAGTACTAATACAATAATAACATCATAATATGTTTGACTCTTTTAAGGGTATTCTTAAGGGGAAAAACTGTAAACTTGTGTAATGAAGAGCTAAGGAGGGGAATTGTCTTAGTTGTTGCTTTCCTAATTGGGTTTGCTCCTCATCCTAGAACTTGGGGGCCTCTTGCAAAGACTGTAAACTATTTGAACAAAGAATATCCGGGTGGTGCTTCAGACCACCTTGAGGGTTCAGTTGCTTTTCATAGGGTATTGTAAAAGCCAGAACAATGCTATTTGCGGTTTCAGGGCAGAGGATGCCTGTAGAGACTCAAGGGAATTCTTATTAGGTATTAAATAATGCTTTGTTATTGAGTTTGAAGAATTTTCAGGCTGATCTAGCTTGTGTTGAGTTGAAAAATTGCTCTGTCTTGAGCAAATGATGTTTCCACTTTGCAGTGATATGCAAAGTGTTTTTTGGATTGTGGTAGTCTAACAGAGCTGTGGAGGGCTATAAGAAGCATCGTGCGCACGCCCCTCTCAATTCCAGGGTGAGAAGGATCATAGGATACATGAGCTTAGGTCTATGTGTAAAATATATCCTCAGAGGTCCTGGTAATGCGTAGGTGAGGGCAGGTCCCAGAGGACTGCACCCGTAAGGGCTCCAGCTAATGTCCTGCTATTCTGAGTGGGTGGTGGTCTTTACATCACTAGTGCTGGTGCTGAGTTAACCTTCCCAGTTATACACACACTGCCTCGGTGTGGGCAGCCAGGTCAGCAGCAGCTTTTTGTGGTTGCTGCATCTGGACTGATGTAAATACATGTAATGTCCTGCTTCTCTGAATATGGTTAGACTCCCTGCTCTGTTCTCCCACTAGACGGTGTCCAGCTTAGGGGCAAGACAAAGTACTGGGAATGCTGTTGGTTTGCAGCTTGTCATGAACTAAAGATACTGGTGTGGTTGATTTATTCTCTTTCACCCAGTGGAAGAAGGGAATTGGCCTGTTGTGTACAGGCCCTTGCATGTGTTCTGGAAGGAACTGTGGGAATGTCTGCAGGTTTAAAAATAGCAAGTAATTAATCAGGGTGATGAGGGTTAATGATTTCTATGCAGAAAGCAAACGGCTTTGCTTTTGTTTATATAGCGAGAACATTCTTCTACCTGCTGCTGGTATGAGTTTAGTATGAGAGGATTTTTCACTGTAATTCTTGAGGCACTTTACTAGTAACTAATTTGGGATTAAAAACCTGAATCTGTTTAATTCTCTTCTCAGATGAAATGGTTTCAAAGCAGCTGTTCAGGATTGTTTTCAGCTCTACAGGTTGGTTTCTCCTGTAGCTTTACAGTGAAGCTTGCATAAAAGGAGTTTTAGGATGTGGTGCCAGATTTGGTGGGGAGAAATAAAACCTCTGCAGAGAGGTATAGTAATTTAGTGGTTATAGTAATTGTGGTACAGGTATTGCCTCACCAGTCCCATGATGGAGCACAGTTCTAAGTCAATTTAAGGTGTAAAAGTGCTTTCCCAAAGCTCACACTAATTTTAGTGTGACTGCTTTAGCTCCTATCACAAAGATGAAACTTTAAAGCAGTCTAATGTCATTTTAAGTGGTAGGAAGTTGGGACCAATCAGTTCAGGTTAGTGCAGGTCACATCTGTTTTCAGGGTGCTTTGACCTGCTCCTGTTTTGTTGTCTCTGCTTTTCTCTATGCCACCACAGGTGTCTTTGAGTCTGTGTGCTGAAGTCTTTGAATTTCCTACTATAGATGGAGACAGGAAGCCAGTGGTCTGAGGTTTAATTCAGTTTCCTTTCTGTTCTAGCAGTGCCAAATGCTGACCTTGTTTAGGGAGCTGCCATAAGTGTAAGCTTGTGGGACTGCACATAAGACAGAGGCGACTGCACACGGAGACAGGAGATGCAGTTAACTGGCATTTTGGTTGTAGGCTCGATAGCCTTCTGCAAGTCCAGCTCTGCTGTGTGGAGATGGGGTTGCTCCTCAGCAAGTTGCTTGTATTCCCCCCCCCCCCAGCAGATTGCTTTTATAATACCCTCAGTTCAGTCTTAATGAACTCTGTTAGCTTAGGGAAAAACAAACTGCTCAATATAAGTGAAGTGTTTTGGGGATCATTCCTTAGAGTTTGAGGTGGTGGTTGAGGGTGGTGATTACAGTGTTCCCTGTAGTGACTTTTGCTGCTTCTGAAAGTGGCTGTTGTTTTAGCACACTTGTTCGTTGGCCTCTTGCCTTGGTCCAAAAATGGACCCACGGGGGCAACTAGGGATATGAATTTGCTGGTGGAAACTTGACCTGAATGGGGATGTTGAAGCTTACAACAAACAGCAGTTGCCCAGAGAGGCACAGTAATTGTTTACCAAACACAAGAATTAAACTGTTTAGTATGTTGCTACCTGTACATCCTAAAAAGTGCACTCTGTGTTCAGTCTTACAGTCTGTGAGTTGTGTCTAAATGAGGAAGTTGCTTTAATATCACAGTTAAGATCACTTAAAGACTTCTGAATGTGTACGGAGCTGCTTTTCCAGGGGAGAGGTACTGTATTGTGGTAGATGGTGATCCTGTTCCCTGCTTTACTATTACACTTCATCTGCACTCGTTACTATTCCAACTTGTAAAGGGTTTTGAGAGTCACTTCTATTTCAGTTCTGTTCTCTGTAGTTCTAATGCCGTCTTCTCACTATTGCTTTGCAGCCAGGAGCAGCATGTGTTGCACAGGGCAGATGGATTTGGAGTTGTATTCTTTGAGCATTGAGCCTAGTAAAGCTCTTTAGGAGAATTACTAGCCTTACTTAAAGCCAATAGCAACAAGATTAAGGTATCACTGTATTATTTCAGTGGGAGGGAATGGAAGTTTGTTGTTTTTTTGGCTGAGTCCCGAGGTTTAACAAAAATGGTTGTTTGCATAAATTCACAAAACCACAGAACCACATTACTTTGACCATATGACTTAAGTTGCATTATCTCTAGGCTATCTAAGAACATGTTTGTTGTGCTTTAAGCCCAGCCCTAGCTCAGAAAAACCATGCAGTCTCTCTCACCTCCCCTCCCCCCTGCTCTAGGAGGGATGGGGAGGAGAATGGAAAGAATGTAACTCCCATGGGTTGAGATGAGAACAGTCCAGTAACTCAGGTATAACACAAACCACTGCTGCTGCCACCAATAATAATAATGACGAGGGAAGTAACAAGGGAAGAGAATACAACCGCTCACCACCCACTGGCTGATACCCAGCCAGACCGAGCAGTGATCCAGCCCTTCTGGGTAACTGCCCCCAGTTTATATAGTGGGCATGACGTACTGTAGTATGGAATACCTCTTTGGCTAGTTTGGGTCAGGTGTCCTGGCTCTGCTTCCTCCCAGCTTCCCCTCCTCCCTGGCAGAACATGAGACTCAGAAAGTCCTTGGTCAGACTAAACATTACTGAGCAGCAACTGAAAACATCGGTGTTATCAGCGCTGTTCCCAGGCTGGAAGTCAAAAACACAGCACTGCACCAGCTACTAAGAAGGAGAAAAATGACTGCTACTGCTGAACCCAGGACAACGTTACAAATGCATCTATAAATTCTAAGCCATGTTAAGATGCATACATCCTATGACACACTTCTTGCAGTGCTGCTTCCTTCCCTTAGCTTGTATTGTTCCTGCTTCCATTAAAAAAAGTGCCTTAATTCAAGCTCCTACTTCTGAAGGCTGGTGGTAAGGGTTCTTGCTGCCATTGCCCGTATGTAGATTTGGCAGCACAAAGAGTAATATCAGCAGGATGCGGCAAACTTAAGGATACTCTCTGGGCCACACTCTGCTGTGGAAGAGCAGAGCCCTGCTTACCTCTCCGCACACAGTGAACTGATGCAGAGCTGCAAGGTAGGCGCTGGTCATGTTAATGTGACTGGGGAAGCTACAGGACAAAGCTTGGTCAAGAGACGGGTCCAACCTTTATTTTAGGGAGCTGAATAGAAAGTTAAAAATAAGATATGTAATAATAGCAATGGGTAAATCACTCAGGCTGTCAAACCCAAAGTTGAACTCCCAGTTGAGCCTGGGACTTGCCTGCTCAGAGCAGCACTTTTTTCCTCAAAGATTGGCAAGATTGGAGAGGGAAGGGGAGAACAAAGGCAAAAAAAAAAAAAGAGAAAATAGAAACATAGGATCATCCAAGAAGTAGAAGGGGAATATGGGGCGTTAAGACTGCTTGGGAAGGTGTATATTTGGTTAATTTACTTAGGGTGAGTAGCTTGTGCAGGGAATTCATGATGTGAAGTGCTACACATAAGTCACTGTTCCGAGACTGCTATCTTGCCTGTGTATGTTACACATAGATAGATATGCAAATAGGACTGGGAGAGTCCTGACACCTAAATACATCTTTACCAAACAGCACCAGAGTGCTTTCAGAACCCTGGGGAAGGTGCCGAGTTCATGGCCATGGCATGTTTCTTCCAGCGTCATAAGGCTGCAGCGCTTGGAATGAACATGGATGCTTGGGAACTCTCTGGAAGTCCTTCTCCTGAGTGCAGGTTTCCCAGAGTTGGCCAAGCCAACAAAACCAGCTGAATTACTGTCTGCTGCTTGAACCGCGGCTTCGGCTCCCCAGTGTTTGTGCTCTACCCCTGGCAGGGCCAGTGGCAGTGTGAAGCTTAGCTGGCCCTCATACAAATTCCACTCCCCTCCCTGGTAAGCAGGGAGCTTTGTGCGCTCTTTGTGTGCAGCAGGATTGCCGGACTGGTACTTGGGAGAGAACAAGTAACCAGCTGGCTCCTGCAGTGCTGCAGGGCCCAGGAGTGGGGATTTTTGCCCTTTCTTAATGCTGTCACATAGTCTTCATCCTGTCTCCATACTTCTGAGGAATTAATAAATTTTTTAATGGCCTCTCCTAGTAGAGATGTGTTTAAAGGCCTCCTGGAATGACTCTTGAGAAGTAAATTGAACAGTAGGAATGCTTTAGCCCAGCTGCCTTTGGTTTTGTTGCCAGGTCACTTCTGAGAAGCGGAATGAATGCGAAGAATCACTCTTGAAAGTGAATGAAGGGAAACAAAGTCAATAGTAAAACCGGTCATGGTAACTTGAAAGTATCCTTGCGTTCCCTTCCCCCTTTCCACATACATAAATTAGGGATGAGGCTGGAATGCAGAGGGTGTTTTCTTCTATAGCACCAGTACTAAATAGTGCTTGTCATTTTCCTCACTCTGGTGCTTAAGAGTTGTGGTATCCTCTGTTGGGAGCTCTCCTCTCTGCAACAGACATGTATTTAAACAGCCTTTCTGATCATGTTGAGGTTAACACTCTGCTTTAGCTTCACAGCCTTAGTATGCAATATATTGAGACACTTGGTAAGTGTGGTGTGATGTTGGGATGGCTCAAACAATGAGTGCATTGTGTAGCTTAAAAACACTTGAAGCCTTGGAGGAGCTTTTGTTTTGTCTGTAGTGGTTTTGCTTGTTTCTTTTTTTCCCCCTAACAGTGAAGTACATGACTACAAACCAGAATCATTACTGGAAATAAAGTCAGCAAAAAGTCTTACGTTGTAGTGATTAGCTGTGATGTGAGTTGGAGTTTTTGGAAGTTGCAGCTCTTCAGTAGTCTGAAGAGGAAGGTTTTGCCTCCGGGTGGATTAGAAAGGACCAAACACATTCACAAGTGATTTGCACCTACTTATGGTCCCCAGGTTCTCCTGGACGGATACTTCTGCTCAGTTTTGAGAGTGTTGACTTGATCTTTAGAGGTTATGTGGAAGAATGGCTCAGGTATGCACAGTAATTGTGTGTTGAACTCAAATACTTCACTGTCTTTATCCCTCATGAGGTTCATCCAGTCCTGCTGCTACCTCAACTTGAGGCTTTTTGAGCTTCCTGGGATTTTAACAATAATCCTAAAAGTTGGTTTCTCTGTGATTTCTGTTCCAAAGTTTCCAAAGTATCCTTGGAATGATCACTTAATACTTAGTTTGATCAAAAGGGTTTCTTCTATGCTTAAGGCTGGCAAACTGAGGTAGTGGGCACCACGTTTGGTCAGTGAATTGTCTTTCTACTCCTCAGGACAGAACAGCAGCCTAGAAGTAATCTGCTCTACATTATAGACAAGTTTGGTTTCAGTTCCTGCTTTGGAAAATTCCAGAAATAGTATTTTGAGCCACTGGGAAGGTGCAGAAACAAGGAGTAAGGATCAGAATGGTTTTTAAAACACTACAATTCTTTGTTAGCCCTTGGGAACATCAGGAGATTGCTCCACTTGTGCAAGCAGACCGATTTACTTGCTCTCTGCTTAGGCAGCAGATCAACGTGAGTCCAAAACCTTGCCCAGAAACCTTTTGGGTCTGGTGAAATAAAGACGCTCTTTGTTCACTGCTGTGATTGACTTGCTGCTGTGGAGTAGGTGACATGTTTTGCCTACCAAGCATGTTTTATAAGCAGAGTTTATATAAAGTTCATGGTACATTAAAATAGATAGCCTCTTCTGTACTAATAAAATAGCTTTTATTCTATTATTGGGAACAAATTTAATACAGAATTGCTTTTCAGGCTCACAGTGGGCCTCCTGGACCTAAGTAATTGGGTTGCTTTATTTTTTTTGCTTGTTTGGATGAGTAAAGCTGTTTTATTCTTTTCTTCCATCGACCTGTTAGCAGTGCTCAAACTTCAGCACAACTTTTTCTCCTAGCATTTCAGCAAAGCTGCTTGTGATAGTGCATGTGTGGTTCTTGTTCTGCATTCACTGAAGGGCCCCAGAGGATGAAAGTGGTTTTTAGCCTCTGTCATGGAGTTTTCCTTATTTCAAACACTGCTTTCCTTTAAAGGGGGGGAAAAAGCATTGTTGTTGGAGAGATGTGTTGGATTCTGTTATTCATCTGTCTATGACCTTGCTGGTGGGAGCACTTAAAGTGAAGGTGTATCACTGAAGCGATACATAAACCTTAGAGCAGGTTCAGAAAGTGAAAGGTCACTGCAAAAGGAGAAGCAATCTTGGCACAGTTGCTAGGAACTCAGCTGGAGCTGTTGTACCTGGGACGGCTGTGAGGAGGCTTTGAGGACTTCTGGGAGCACAGGCTCTGCACCCTTGGCAGGTGCTGATGGGTCCCTGACCCGTCTTCACAGTTCAGGGGGGGTTTTGGGATCACTGCCTTGGTTTGGCTATAGTGTGTTTTGGCCCTTTGAAGTAGGGTTACAACTGTACTGTAGTTCTGTTTAATTCATAGCATCCCTCAGCGATGTACATGTGCAACAAGAGTAAAGAGATTCTAGGCTGTGTAGGGGTTTCCCTCTGCCTGATCCTCCCTTACTTTCAGATCACTGAAACCCATTATTTGGAAGTATTTAGTCTCAGAAGTGTTTCTAGTATGAGCCAGAAATGTTTATGAAGGGATATTTAGGTGGAACTATATGCATCTGTGCAAATAAGTACTTTTAAACACTCTAGTAGCCCCTGAGCTGTCTATCCCAAGTTACACAAGAGGGAGGAACGTACGCTACAGGAATGTAGATCTACATTTCTGTCTTGGTTTTGCTTTTGTCAGAATGATGCATTCACCTTCTGTGTCTGGTGTTGCCCTGTAGTGTTTTAAAACAATCTCAGCATTTGAAATGTCTTCAGCATTTAAATGCTTCATGTTGGTGTCAAAGATGTTTGGGGAGAGGAGAGAAACAAGGCTGATCTCCAAGTCACAGTTAGCTTGGTGGAAGCTGTTAACAGATAGTGCTATCTAACTGTATGCTGTGAGGGGTATGGTTATCAGATAAGGTTCTGGTGGTTACTTGTCTCTGATACTGGTTGCTTGAAGAAGAGGGCATTGAAATGAATTCAGCAGTAAACAACAGAATGCAGCAGTTCCCAAAAGCCAGTGGTGCTGGTGACAACTGAGGGCTATACATATGCTTCTCCCTTAAATATTCCTCCTTGGTGCTCTTTGCATAGAAGGGATCATTTACAGGCTTCTGGGCAGTGAGAGCAGCCCTCGGTGTTTGCAATACTCCCACCTAGAGACTGTAGCAAAAATAGCATGCACAAAAGGGAGGAGGCAGAGGGAAGGCAGCGCGTTCTATAGATGCTCTTTTGCCCGTTGCGGTGCTGGAGGACCAAAATAACCCTCCATGTAACTGTCATGGGAATTGTAGTTACCATTTGAAAAGGAAAGGATTACGTTGGTGCTTTTTATTTTGGCAACGAGGGTGTTAATACAGATGAAAATACCCAAGTGAATCAGTGCGCTGCGGAAGATGAAATGCTTCCCCTGTCAATTCTCAAACACTATTAAATCCACCCAGTTCAACACCAGTGCCTTGATGTCTGTCTCTTTCTTTGACCAAGGTATGGGAATGCAATATCCTTAACGGTGAGTTACTGGATTTTAAATGTGTGACTGGTTGCTTTGCTCTCCAGTATGGATTTTTTAGTATGAAATATGCATCTCAGCCTGGTGTGAGGCTGGTTAAGAAGAAATCTGTTTTCTGCCTACTTTTTTTAGCACGTTTGTCCTTGGAAAGGGAACAGTCCAGGATCGCAGTGTAAAAGGCATGTTGGATTCTAGAGATGTATCTTGAGTTTAAAAACTACTGAATAATACTCTGTTCTGATTGCTGCTAAAGAATGTATTCTGTTTCTAATGTAAAATTGATCCAAGTACTTGAAAAGGTCTTTTGCGTAGGGTTGGTCTGCGCCGGGGAGTTTGCAGACCCTTGTCACCATTGACTGAGCCTGCTGGACTTTCTGGAGGTGTGGGGATGTTAGTACTGGAAGTTCATTCATGCATTTGAGTGTCAAGACAAAGCAGGACTTGGATCAGCTTGGAGATCACTGATGTTGGGCTTGGATAACAGTGAAAGTTAAAGTAAATGCAGAAAGAATGAATGCCTAGAATGGTTCCAGACAAGTGCTTAGCTTTCTTCTATATTTGAGATTTGTAGATTTATTCATTCTAGGTATCTACATAATTAAATATATGTTACATCAGAAAATGGAGGCTTTATCCCTTTAAATTAAGGCTTTTCTAGCTGTTGGTGCTACCTGATCTAATCATAAGTCTTTTGACCTTGTAAAACTTCTCCGTGACTTTCACCAAGTAAGTACTAGGATGGAATTATCCACCTATGCTTAGATGGATATATAAGGCTTGTAAGGCAATTTTTTCTTTGCTGTTCTCCTTCCACACATGTGTGCACATTCAGATCTGCTGCCAACTTGTGTATTGTCTTCTCTAAGACTGGCATAGCTTGCAGTGTTAAATCTTGCAGTGGTTTTCAGAACAGTAATTATTCTGTATAGTTCTCAGTATTGATACGTGAGTCATCTTAGTTTTCTTCAGTGAATTGATAACTTCCTTAAGGTCTTACCCTATCAGAGGATTACAACAATGTGGTTTGCATTGTAAGGAGTAGTCAGAACTAGATTGCTCGGTTTGCTCTTGATTCTTTATGCAGACTGGATTTGATTAATTGTTATCTTTATGCCCCATTCACCTGTGATAGGTACATACTGAATGCTATATCTTCATCTGAATAGTATGTGGTCTTAGGTCTTACAGCTTTGAGAGGAATCACTTAATCTTGTTCACAAACACGTGAATGAATGGCTAAAGTAACCATAAACCTCCAAGAAAAAAAATGATGCGCTCTCAAATCAAGGTTTAACTACACACAGGTTTACATCCCATTTATGTCCTTCACACAGTGTTCTTGGGAAATAGCAGCCAGTTTGTGTTTCAGCAGTGTTAGGTTATTGTGGCGAGGGAGGTCCATGGAGATAATCTTGTGTTTAGCCATAGTTAGGTGGCAGTTTGTGCTTGGATATGTGGAAAACACAGCTGAGCTGTACGGACCTGTTCATGCCAAGAATCTGACTCTGCATCTTTTGGCTGGTGTGTCTGGGCTGTCTTTGCATTGTGCTGTGCTCAGACACACAGGCTGCATGCTCCTGGCTGCTGCGTAATGCAGTTACGGAAGAACAGCTTGCTCATGTCCTCAGAGGCCACCGCCCATGTGTTTGGGACAGCTCGAGGATGATGTAAGTTTCTTTTTGGTATTAAGATGAATAAGAGGAAAGTCCTGCATGTTTCACTGCTTCACAATGAAATACCCCTGTTGCTGTTCATGATAAGATAGCGTCTGTACTATGCTGCGTGATAGTGCTGGTTTAAATTCAGCAGTAGCTTTTGGTCTGTAGAGCAGGTACCAGCCCTTTCATAACTCTAAAACACGTAGAACCCATCCAATAGAAAATGTGGATACACTGTTTATCTCCATCAGACTGACATGAGAGCCAGACTGGCCCGAAGACTTGCATGTGTCAAAACTTGTAGGTACGTTCTTCTGCAGAAAACCAGATTTATATGTTTGTTGTGCAGCTTGAAGTGAGCGTTTGAAGAATGGTTTGGGTCCCGATTCTGCTGCTTGAAAGTACGAGGGGCATGTGTGCATTTGAGAACATGAATCAGTGTGTGTGAGCTTAAGTCATAATTTGTCCTTTTTGCTCTAGAAGCAGATCAGTTTGATACTAGGTCATTGTCAGTGTCTATTCCCCATTTAATTTTAGCACTCCATATAAAAGTGTGTGTGGTAATGGAAACTGCCCTCATCCAGAAGAGATTCTCAAGTTTGTTAGAGTCTGCTGAATTGATTGCCTAATTTTCTGTAGCTGTTTTTGCTCCACTTCCTTGCATTCCTTAGACGCTGATGTCTGAACATCTCCACCCTAAGCTGTTTTGCCCTTGAGTTATTAAATGTGTTCATAGTCCTTACAAAATAAAAAAGCTTTGAAGCTGTATGGGTAATGATTGTATCTAAATCTCTCACCAGAAAGAATGGGGAAAATAAAGGTAGGAGTATGTATATACACAGTCTGTCTGCTCTTACAGTACACACAAAATCCCTTTCTATACTACTCTGGAGTCACAACAGAGAAACACCTCTAAGAGGTGATGAGCTAAAACCTCTAAAACCAGTTCAGTGCACAACACTGAACTTGGAACTCTGGCGTGGTGAGCTGTATGTACTCGTATGAAATGTATAGCTTACAAAAATGACTTCTGTCTTTTTTAAGAACTCCCTACTTGCACTTCAACATAAAGATACTTAAACTGAATCAAAGGGGGCATTTTCTTTTTTATAAGCGTAGCTTTCTTGAACACTTTATATTTAGGAGAATTATGAACTTAATGGGTTTATTTCTGTTCCTATGCAGCGGATATAATTTCTACAGTAGAATTTAACCATTCTGGAGAGTTGTTAGCAACAGGAGACAAAGGAGGTAGAGTTGTCATCTTTCAACAGGAGCAGGAGGTGAGTGCTAACTACGTGAGGTATATTTAATGCTCTGCTCTGTTCATATTCATCCTCTTTAAAGAGGAGGTTCCACAAAGTGCATGATGTGTAATAAGTCATTAAATAATGAAACTTAAGAGGGAAGAAATTATTGAGAACTTCAGCGATGCTGTTGGAAATTAATTTGTCTTCAAACACTCTTTAGCTGTGGTCTAAAGAGTGCTTAAGGTGAAAACAAAGAAGAGGGGCTAGGACACAAAAAGGCCTTGGGGAAGCTGGAGCTGGTTGGTTTATAATGGCTCTACTTGGCTGTGATGATTATTTCGGATTTCACTGTAGTGAGGGAAATCAAAGTTGTCCCTAAGTGAGTTTGTGACTGACCTGAGATGTCCTTATCCATTCTGATATCAATCGGGTAAAATCCTAGAGTAATAGTAGCAAAGGTAGCTCCTCATTGTGTACTTGTTCTTTTGGTCTTTGCAGAATTCTACAGACACATCTTCTGATGCTGGGAAAGGGCCTCTGCCTTTGTGTTAAGGGGAGAACTGAGATGGAGTGCTTGGTTTTTTAACTAAAGCTGTAGTTAGAAGTTGACTAGGTTAGAACTTATTTCAAGGAGAGGATAAAAGGCACTTCTGTCACTGTCTGGAACGGTCGTGCTGTTACTTCTTTCCTTAGTGTTTCACTCGGCTTCAACTCTAAAAGTCCCCAACTTCAAGAATCCCACAGTTCCCCAGAGCAAGCTCCTTTCTGCTGGTACCAGGCAACTCTCGGACAGGGCCTTCCCTTGACAAATCCCCTTGGTCAGGGGGTGCCATCTAGTGGGGTGTTCCCGGCTGGCCTGCCTCTGCCCAGGTTGCTTTGGCCGGCCTCTGGGGTGAACATAGTCCCGCCTGTAATCTGCCTGTGGTTTTGGGGGCACAAACCCTTGTGTTTTGTCACTCTGAGCTTTAGCTTACATCCTTTAAGGATCCTTTAATGAAGCTTAAATAGCTGTTTGCTTGCTCGCAAATGAGTTGTCTTTAAATGCCTACATTTGGTTTTGATGTGTAACCTCTGGCTCATATCCTTATGATCTATGAAGCTGGGTATAGTGAGAACCACCTGGGTTATCAGATTGAGTTGCACAGCGTTGTTTTTGGCATAATTTGACTTCTCGGTGTTCAGGGAATGAGCAATGAGGACTTGATTCCCTAGTGCATTAATAGTGAGTTATGCTACAGGCATGAATGTCTAGAGCAAGTTTTATGTGTTAGGAGTATGTAAAAGACAATGAACTACTTGAGTTGGATTTATGTACCGCTTCTGCTTTTCAGATGATACGTACAGGAAGAAAACCACTAACCATATAAGCACAATAAGCTTAATATACAAGCTTGTGCAACTTCACCCACTACCAAAAGGCTGCCACCTCTGGGTTGGAACGTGGTGGCCTTTCTGCAAGGTGAAGCGAGTGACATTACACAAGGAGCAGGCAGGAAATGAATACTGTATCTAATTGAAACTGAAGGAGGAATTTGTGTAGGCAGCCTGTAATTACCTAAATTGGAATTTAACATGAGGCACTTGGGCCAACACCTCTTCTTGGGTGGATTTTTTTGAGTGCGGTGAGATAGTCTGATGGTTTAAATTTTGCCTTTATCCCAAGGGTAGATTTCATCTCTTACTGGCTTTATACATTACTACTCTTACTTTACTGCTCTTACTAGAGTAGTAGTAGCTTTGCTAGACTCAGTAAGAAGTATATTTAAGACTCAGTCATTATGGTAAGCATGGAATTGAAGGAAAGTTCCCTGAATCATGCCCAGCATTTCCTAAAGCACAATAGATTTCCTGTAGAAGTTGCCTGTTCTGGGCAGTGACCCTGCTTTAACTTGCTGCATCTAACTGAAACTTGGAACAAACGTTCTTCCATTCTCTAGGGTCGGAAAGCCAGTGCAATTGATAGGTGTGGTACAACATCCTAGTGCCAGGTTGTATTTCTAAGCATTTTGTCCACCTTTCCCTCCCCCACGGCTTACTGTAAAGTGTAAGAACTCCTGCCAGCTATTAATGTAAGGGTATGAAGCAAGAGAAAATGATGTGAGGAATGTGATACATGTAGGTTAGCAAGGATCATGTCAAGGAGTATGTTCTAGTGAGGTACTAAGGGATGAAATGAATAGATGGACATGAGACACGCAAGGGAAGGAGGGAGCAAAGTCCCTAGTCAAGAGCATATCCAAGGAAAGGCAACCTCATGGAAGGGGGTGGGACAGGAATATATTGCAAAATTAAGCTGAAATTAATTTCAGGTACCCCTGTAAGCACTGCTTCCAAAATGGGAATTTAAGGTTCAGTTCACCCAGTGCAGTATTGGTGTTAGGAAGCCACTGCCTAAAATATAGCTTGTATAGCTTGAGGAATTGCGCAGGTTTGGAGGCTTTTGGTTTTCCAGACAGTTCCATCCTGCGCAGGCTGACTGCAGGTGTGACTTTTCATGTCAGAGGTGTATTATAGCAGAGGTGGGTTTTTTTTCCTTCCCATCGCCATCTCCAAATGAGGAAGGAAAAGCTGCTTAAGCAGTTTAGAAGGTCTTGGGGAATGTGGAGCTGCCTGTATAAATTTAGAGGTGACATGTGGGATTTCGATAGTGTGCCTAGCAAGCTGAACTTGCCCACAGAGTGGATCTGACATATGTGTGGCTGTGTAGTTCTCTTGGGGGATGTTCTTCTTAAAAGACAAAGGTGGAAATATTAAGGATGAGGGAATGATGTGGATTTTTGAGGGCTTTTTTGTTTTTAAGAAAAGAAACCTTACCACGCCTACAATATTTAGGTGAAATGGTAGCCTGTAAGCTCAGCTGCTTGGAATTAACATGGGAACTTGTTGGAGGTGATACACCTGTGGCTGGGGGGAGTTTCTGGAAGGTCGAGGAATTCCAAGTTGCTGCCATAACTGTCTCTGACGTTTTCTTAGCCAGAATGATAGGAACTGTAAGCAAAACCTTGCAAAAGAGATGATCCTCATTTTGTCTGTTCCACAGGCTCATTGCAGTAAGGCAAGTTGTACACCAAGGGGTACTCATGGCAGGTCTGGCATAGGCAACCAGAGAGTGTAGTCTTAACCTATTTTTATGCTATTGTTTTATGCTAACTAGCAGTCTGCCTGTGTATCTTGCTGCATAAATATCTAGTTCTGGCTTCTGCCTGCAGCCTTGAAAAGCATTCGGTACATTGCATACATACCTTGATCGTTTAATTCTCTTTTAGAACAAAACCCAGTCTCACAGTAGAGGAGAATACAATGTTTACAGTACCTTTCAAAGCCATGAACCAGAGTTTGACTACTTGAAAAGTTTAGAAATTGAAGAGAAGATCAACAAAATTAGGTGGTTACCCCAGAAAAATGCTGCTCAGTTTTTATTGTCTACAAATGGTAAGTTATGACTTCACAGTTAACTTTGCATGGTAACCTCGTTGCATAGGTTTGCTGTTGGGGTTTTTGTCTGATTCTCTCCACTTCCAAAAGGCCAGAAGCAAGTTGGTTTTCAGTCCACGTGTCTAGGGATGTGGCTGTGCAGGAGTTACACTGTTTGAACTGTCCTCTTCTGGCTCACCTGGATGCAGGAGTCCCGTAGCGTGGGGTGGTGTATTAGTCTTTTCTGATAGGGTTGTTTTAGAGCAAAAGGGCTTGGTGAAGGTGTCATTGAGTACCTTCACCCGCGTATCACTAACCGTGAGCGAGCTGACATTAATCATTCATAACAGTCCTCATTCTAATTGAAACTTGCTGTAACTTTATAAAGAACAAACCGCAGAGGAGGTCTTTTAAATGCTTTTTCTCTTTTCTTGTTTTCTCCAAGCAGTATTTTTGTCTTTTATGGTACACGTAGGTGGTGGTGTCTTGCTTGAAGGCTCCGTGTTAAAGGGCAATGAGCATCTTTCCTGCAGCTTTGATTTTTTTTGAAACTGTGGCCGCTTTATTTCAGATAAAACCATAAAGTTATGGAAAATCAGTGAAAGGGACAAAAGACCAGAGGGTTATAATTTAAAGGAAGAGGATGGACGGTATAGGGATCCTACTACAGTTACAACACTACGGGTGAGTAGTTCACTTGGTGGATTAGCTACACTCAAGTGATTTCTCCTCTCCCTCCTCTGGCACCACAGATCAGCCTATGGCTTAGTGAGTAACTGTCCCATCACGTTATTAAGGTTCCATTTTCTGTGATGTTAGCTGGCAGACATTTACTTCTGAGGTGATTCTGAGATATTTTAATTGACTTGATGTATGTGAGCAGTGTGTTTGAGTGCTACTCTGTTTGTAGTACATTTGCATCTCAAACTTCCATTGCTTTATATTTTGCAGGTGCCAGTATTCAGGCCCATGGACCTCATGGTTGAAGCTAGTCCACGAAGAATATTTGCCAATGCTCACACGTATCACATCAATTCCATCTCCATTAATAGTGATTATGAAACGTACTTATCTGCAGATGACTTGCGGATTAACCTGTGGCACCTAGAAATTACAGACAGAAGTTTTAGTATCTTTTTTTGGTTGCAACAAAGCTGTTGGATTTTCTTTCCTTTCATGAAAAGCTTTTTGTATATAGTGTATCTCTCCACATCTTGGTTATTTCTCCCTTTTCCTGCTGAAGAGGTGGCTCAGCATGAGCAGTATGAGTATGAGTAGTTGTCATTTGCATGGTGAAAAACACTCTTGAAAGAGGAAAAAAAGCGGAAGGTTTCAAGTGAGATGAGCAGTTCTAGAAGGCAGGATCACAGTAAACTATTTTGTGAACATTTTCTTGACTTGCAGCAAGAAGCAAGTCAAGTAACATCCTTCTCTCAACAGTGCTTATGCCTTTTTGCCTTCTGACCTAACCATCAGCCCTTCTCGTGTGTGCACCTGCAGACGTTATAGGCAGTAGGATCCCAGGAATATGTTTGCAGATGCCTTCTTTATAATGTAGTGATTAGAACTGAAACAAAATTCTGTGTGAAAAATCTTTGACATATGCTAAGCAGTCTTTTGCTGTTACAAGCATTAACTTCAAACTGCTATGGAATGCAGTTATAGTCTTGTTTTCCAGACAAACTGTGAGACTTGATTCTCACTTTTATCCAGTTTGTGACTGGGTCCCACAGTCCTGAAAAAGCATTGCTGGATGCTTCTAAAGCTGAAAGATGGGTTGTGAAAACTGGAGACCATTTCTTAACAAAATGCTGTAGATATTGTAGATATTAAGCCTGCCAACATGGAGGAGCTCACAGAGGTGATAACAGCGGCAGAGTTCCACCCAAACAGCTGTAACACATTTGTGTACAGCAGCAGTAAAGGAACGATTCGTCTCTGTGATATGAGAGCAGCAGCACTCTGTGACCGACATTCAAAATGTAAGTTCTGTCCTGCACTGTTTGTTGCCGTTTTCTGGATTATGATTATCTTGCTGCTAGATGAAACTAGGCACTGATTAGGAATAGATTAAGCATTGAATTGGGTGTATTTGTACTGGATTTCTGAAGTATATTGACTAGATCTAAAGCCTATATTCTAAATAAACCTTAAAGTTAGGTTCGTGTTTTGCCAAAGTAATGAATAAAATAGTTAGCAGCTTAAGCTGATTTTGATGCCAAATACTAGTTGCTTGGTGTGTACTTGATGCTAGAAATCTTACATGTGTGAATGAAGGCTCCAAGTATTAGTGAGTAGTTTGCTTACTTAGAAGTGGATTGTGGCAAGGTTGTTAAGCTAATGTGGGTGTACCTTGTATTGGATGAGACACAAGCTTACTTCTTGAAATGCCTGTCTTATTTTCCTACAGTGTTTGAAGAACCAGAAGATCCTAGCAACAGATCATTTTTCTCTGAAATCATCTCTTCCATATCTGATGTCAAATTTAGCCATAGTGGTCGATACATGATGACTAGAGATTATCTGTCAGTGAAGATCTGGGATTTAAATATGGAAAACAGACCTGTGGAAACATACCAGGTATTTGATAAAGATGATGTAGGCTAGAAATTAAAACCTTGAAGGATACTGAGTCTTACTAATAGTCTTGATGTAGCAGTTAGACTTTGTCTGCAGATGACTATATCCAGGGAAAGCATTGGTGGGATTTGTGTGTTTCACACATGTGCTTAAGGATCTTGCTAGTTGCAGGCTGACTGCAGAACCCAAACTCATGTTTGGGTATGAAAAAACCTCCCTCTTACCCAATAAAGGCTATCTTCAGCAGTAAGATAGCAGAAGTCTTCAGATGACTTTATATTCTCGTGTTCCTTCCTGGACAAAGTGGGAGGAGGCAAAATATTTCCTTTGCAGAAGATGTTTTTAGCCAGCACTGAAAATTGCTGTGGTGTTTCCTGTATAAGGAAATTTGGGAAGGGATCTTCTCATCTGACGTAAGAAAATTATGTCATCAGACATCAGTCACCAGAGCATGAGCTTTAGAAATAAGCAAAGTCTTTCAGGTATCTGAAAGGGTAGTGAGGGTACGACAGCTGCTTGGAGAGGGAAAGCATTCTGAAGGGCTGCCCAGTTCTGGGAGACAGCTCCTTCCACTCCCTGAATAATTTGCTACTATTTGAGTTCATTTGAAGCCTTTGTAGAGCAGAATGTTGATTCAGGCCTCTGTTCATTCTGCTCCTCATCCATCCAGTGGAGGGAGCTGTGTGTGCTCCAGTGGAGAGGGTGTGAGCAGTCACATACTGATTATGTTTGGAACAGAGTCTGTGCAGGTTATTTTACAGGTGTGTAGGTTCAATATTCCTTCAGTTTATCTACCTCAGTGTTTTTCTTTTTGCAGGTGCATGAATACCTCAGAAGTAAACTTTGCTCACTCTATGAGAATGATTGCATTTTTGACAAATTTGAATGCTGTTGGAATGGATCCGACAGGCAAGTTTAATTCTCTCTATGCACTTAAGTTATTCTTAAGATGGGCAAGTTGAAGCATGACCTCGTATCTGTCTGGTTTTATTCAAGGGCTGGCTTGGATAATATCTTAGTACTTCAATAAACTTAAATGGATGTATATTAGCTCTTAACCCTTGATGTAGCAAAGCATGTTCTGATCAAGCTGTCTTGTCAGCAAGTAGGACACTTCGGAGAAACCTTCTAGGGATTCTCTTTGTTACAGCAAGTTGTTAAGTTTGCCTTGCTTGGGCATGGCTGACTAATGAATAATAGCATTTAAGACAGCTATTGCTTTTGTGTTAATCATGTCATTGACTGCTTATTTGCTAGATCTAAATCAGTTCATTGTAGCCATACCAGTATTGTCAGATAGAGATTGTTGGGGTTTTTTTAACTTTGTACCTGTTTAACTATTCTTTGAGGCAAAGGAAGGGCAGGGAAACTGACAAGTGTATATGTCTTATAAGGATCTCCTGTAGGGTATTATCACAAACTCAGTATGTTTGTTAGTGCCTGAATTCATGCAACTTTCATGTAACTAAAATTATGTGGCTGAAAATACTATGTATTTTGTGTTTGTTAGTTCACTTCCTCGTGTACATGAGAAGCAACTTGGTGACAAAGTGCTTAGATAACTAGACCTTTTAAGGTACACACTTTAAGGAGAAAGATACTATTTTTTTAATCTATAAAACATTCCAACACCTTAGTTTCACTTTAGCTTGTAGAAGGTAATGGTAAGGCTGCCTACTTTCTGGTTATACAGTAAGGCATGATCTTCATTGGGACCCTCAGGCTTCATTCAAGGAGACGTGACTTTCCACTGAACTGTTCCTTTCTCCCTTTTCCCTCTCTGCAGCATTGTCATGACAGGATCTTACAACAACTTCTTCAGAATGTTTGACAGGAACACAAAGCGAGACATCACCTTAGAGGCATCCCGGGAAAACAACAAGCCCCGTACCGTGTTGAAGCCCCGTAAAGTATGTGCAAGTGGTAAGCGAAAGAAGGATGAAATCAGTGTTGACAGCTTAGACTTCAACAAGAAGATTCTACACACAGCCTGGCATCCTAAGGAAAACATCATTGCCGTAGCTACTACAAACAACTTGTATATATTTCAAGACAAAATGAATTAGGGTTGGCATTCCTACCTGAAGAGTCCACTTCCTGCATAGTTGAAATAGTTGAATCTAGCATTTGTACCTGTAAACGAAAGAGAATGAGAGGTCCATTATGGCACCCCCTTTCCAGTGTTTAAAAATGTGCCATATGACAACACACTTTTATAGCTACATGGAGAAAGCTCTGTTGATGTGTCACTGCGTTCTTCTCCATGTCTGCTAGCCATTTAGGTGAGGATAGGGCACTTTTTAATTTAAATGACTACTTGCACCATCTTGCCTAATGGACTAGATTGGACTGTATCAACATCGGTTTACTCCACTTTTTATGCCTTCCATTGTGATGACGTCCAACACAGGGAAAGCCTTCAGTCATGCTATGGGATTTAATTGTGTAACCTCATTACTGTATCATTCGTGGCCCCTTTTTTATTAAATACAGCTCATTCTTGCTGTGGCTTGTAGCATTCCTCCTCCTTCTGGCCTCCTGGACTCCCCCTTTCCCTTTCACCCCCCTCCACCTCGCCTTGGTGGTGGTGTAGAAAAAACCCAACAAAATAAAGCACATGAAATGGGTCCGTTTGGGGTCAGTGGTAAAGGGGGTCTGTGTTGCAACCAATGTTTTAATAAACAGTTGACTGTAATCACTCCTCGCCATGTCTGGCACCAAAAAAAAAAAAAAAAAAAAAGGAGAAAATGAGGAAAAAAACTACTGAATAAAAGTGACAAAGAATGGAGAATCTGGGTTTTTTTTTTGGTTTTTTTTTTTAATCTACCTCTTTATACAAATACTCTGTGTTTTACCTTAGATGCATGAAAATAAAATGATGTTTTTTGTAATGATTTTAACCAGTATTAATTATTTTTCATGGGAACGAAGAGAGGGAGGGATTTCACAAGTAGCTGCATTCGTTCATGAATGACCGGAACACCACTTCCATTTCAAGTCCATGAACTGCTGTCAGATTTTGCCACAATCTGAACAGGTCAGATACTGTTCCAGTATCCTTGAAGGCTCTTTTTTAAAAACCCTATTGCTTAAATTGGAAGAGGAATAGAATTTTCAGGTTTTAAAATCTCTTTTACGGGACTAACGTCTTAATGTTTGGTTTTGTCCTGGTTTCTTCAATGCCTTGTTTTAGGATACAATACCTTTAATGCCTTGTTTAGAGTACAAAGTCCCCTGTGGCTTTTTAAACTGTTGTCTGAACTCTTGTCTGGCAGTATGATGTTCTGTAGTGCACAATACCACGTGATTACATAGATAATGACTACACTGCATTCTGAGATGCTCTATTTTCTGTATTTTATCGCTATCAATAACTGAGTGGAAATGTAGTTTTACCATGCAAGTGTTGCTTTTGGCTTTGCAAAGTTACTGCACTTACAGAAATGTTAAATGGTGCAACGATCAGAAAATACGTGGAGTACAGAAGCTGCATGAAATAAGTGTTCATAGTTATTTGAGAGATTTAAACTCTTCAGCAAATAAGGCTTATCCAAAGATGAACTAGATATCGATGCTTTATAAGGCTCATGAGTTTTTACCTCCAGATATTTTTGCTAATTGTGCTTTTAGGTTTCCTCCTCCTTCAAAGAAATGTTCAGAATGAAGTTTGAAAGTCGTAGTGAATTTACCTTGACTGGGAGAATTTTCACTTTTCAGTTACCTATATTTAAATTATTTCTGTGGCTTAGTTATAGGTAGTTATTATAATGCCTTTATTATTTGATCAACTAAGATACTGTTTCTGCTGTAAAATTATGGCTGGGTTAGAGGCTAACAAGACTACTATTGCAGTCATACTTTAACTCCTTGTGCAGTGGTTTGAAAATGTAAAAATTCTAATATTTATTAGATCTGGTTCTCTTAACTACAGTATTTGTCTTGTAACATGCATGCCTGACCATGAGCCTTTGTAAGGGGTTTACCTTTATTTTTTTTTCACCTGTTAGCCTTGTAAAGAATTGAACTGCCCCAGAGACAGCAACTGTTCTCCAATGGGTGAATAAACTAATAGGCCCTATTCCTGCTTGCATAGCATGTGACTAATTTTACTCATGACTATACTTGCTAATAGTTAAAGAAACAGCTTGTTGAGTAACATTAATCATGTGTATAGGTGTTTACAGGATCAGGGCCAAGGTTTATTCTTTCTCTTATCACAAGGGCAAAGAGGTAATTAGATGCTTCTTTTGCATCAGAGCTGGTAAAATTCATCTCCGTTCTGTGAAGAAGGGTGTAGGTTTAATGACTGCTGTTTTGGGAAGTTGGAGGGTCATGGTATTAAGACTGCCGCACTTGTATCTATCCCGAATGATGCACTGAATACCTGAGAAGTCTCTTAGCACAGAGAGAAGGAAGTGAGGATGTGAAGATGACACAGAAGGGAACAGGTAGATTTCCCAGAGGACAAAGTGCAGCCTCCAAGCAATACTACAGTCAAGCGAAACCACCTCAGACCTCAGCTGTGCGTGTCGGGATGGAATCAGGGGTTCTAATGCTAGTCTTGGGCAGGAGTTTTGGTTTTGGCAGTAGCAGCGATCCCTGGCATGTCATCTGAGGTTTACTTTATCCTCACCAAAACCAGCTACTGACTTTGGTGTCATACTATCCAACTAGAGAATTCTCTAAGCACACTGTCCATTGACATATGCTGTAAAACTTATATTTTATTAATAAAAGTATGCATAGAATACATCTTGTCAGGTTGCTTTTTATCCTCTGTCCTGGCCCTCTCCTTTTTCTCTTACTTGCAGGTGGTTTTGAAATTACTGATCTCTTCCCTCCAGCACATTGCCTGGTGCCCCATTACACTACTCCTGCGTTGTGATTTCTGGGTGTCTCCTGGAGCACTTCCCAGACGGGGTGCTGGGGTGCCCAGCAGCAGCTGCTCTGCTCCTAGAGGTCTCCTCCAGTGCCCCATGAACTCATACAAATGCTCAGTTCACCATCCTTTAATACCAGATGAAATACAGACAAGTTCTGTTCTCTGCTGTCTTATCTGGAAGCAGAATGCCAAGAACTGCTACTTAAGCAGTTAGTATCTGTAAAATTACAGGCATACTCTTAACCTCAGTGAGTCTGCCGTCAACAGTTAACATTCAGTGTAAGCTGGTTATCCAACTGGTACAATGCCGGGGTGCCAGAGTTCTGTGGCTGTTGCGCCTTCGCTATTTTCCTCTTGAGAAGTGCCTGATGCCTTGAAAACAGTTGAATATGCAGCAACACCCTCCTTTTTCCCTTCCTGTTCTGTTGAGGCAGGACTGTAACTCCTACTCCAGCATTTATTATTTAACTACATATTCTTTTACTCTCAGACAAACTGGAAAAGCCACAGTTGGTGCTGATAAGCAGAAACCTGTACTTCCCCCTCTTAGGGAGGAGCTGCTGGATGATGGAATGCTATTACTTTTGTAATTCTTTTGTTGTTGGCTCTGGAATTAGTTGTTCGTAGGCACAACTTAACCTCCTTTGCACTGGTCCTCAGCTCTTCATCTTGGGCTGCAGAGAAGGTGTACAGCCTCCCAGTTCACAAGATACGCTTCTGACATAAATCGAACAAAAGCTGTTTCCTTTTGCCCTTTGCCGTGTCATTAATAAGTCCAAGGATGGATGTACTGGATCGAGATGGGAGAGGTGTGCTGGAAGTGAGGTTGCAGTTTAATGACTAGTGGTGTCTTGCGTGACTTGCCTGTGTTTGCTTTTAGCAACCATTTATTTAACCTGATACAGGAAGGTTTGGGCTTGTAAAAATGAGCAGCGGAAGAAAGCGAGAGCGGTTGGAATAGAAAGAGTGAGCATTTCTTTCTACACTGATACAACCGAGACACTAAAAAACTGTGAATTCCGTTTCTATACCAAATCTACCTTTGAATTTTGCAAACAATCCATCTATTGTTTCTCCTCCACAAGAAAAGAGCCCTTGCAATTCTGTCGGTGCTCTCCACTAGGAGGCAAAATGTTACCAAAGAGAGGTGGATGCTTCGGAAATGCAAGGGATCACGGTTAGATGCTGTGGCTGTCCCTCGAAGCCATCTTCAGAATTGCCAGTCATCTGCAAGGACTATATGTTTGATCAGTTGTTGTTAGATATAAAAAAACAAGCAAAGCATTTCCAGGATGCATCATGACTACCTCTGGCATGAAGATACTAACCGAGGTGTGGAGGGAAAAGGCTGTTTGCTGGCTGGTGGATGCTGGCGTCCATTTTAGCAACAGCTTAGCATTTTTTTTTTTCAGATTTGGGGCATAGAAGTACAACATGAAGAAAATAAAAGTAATTGCAGTATGTTTAAGACTAGATTGTTCCTTATTTAAATTGCTTCAAATGTTTACACCACCTTGGAACTGTGAGAATAGAGAGATGGGATTAGGTTGGCTCTGCTCTTCAAGATAAATCATGCAGCTTGATACTTGTTTGAGTTTGAGCACCTTTAAGTTGATCAAAAAGGCTTTTTATAACTTTCCAGAAGAAAAACCTGACTGCACTTTGGTACACATGGCCTTTCCCAGGAGTTTATGGCCATTGTTTCTCTTCTATTAACGTGGTTTTCTGTCCCTCCAACCTTGCTATTGTCATAGCATTTTCCATCCAAGGATTCAAATTACTTTACAAACATTAATTACATCACCCAACTGCCTTCAGGAACCTGTGTAGTGGTTAGAGCACAGGGCTGAAAGTCAGGACTTGTGAATGCTATTTCTGGCTCTGCATTGACTCACTCTATAATCTTGATCAATTTATTTCTGACTCAGAAATTTTAATAGTCCCACTTTACTGATAAATATTCATGCCACAAGTATTACGGCAAATGCTTTCTGAATGATGGAGATGACAAATAGTCATGATGCTGGCCTGTGATTGTCAGGGTGGCAAAGTAGGATAGGGTTACCTGGGCAGGTTTTCTATTCAAAATTGTAAGTAGCCTATTGTTCTGATTCCAATCTAGAAGTTATCTGTGGCCCTCCTGATTTATGAAATTATTTAAATGACTGCTTTGTTCTTATTACACACAGGCAGTTCCCTACCAGTGATATCCCGGAGACACACAGATTTTCCACAAGGTCACACATTCAGTACAGTCACACAGTCCATTTGGTAAGAATGGCACAGTAAAATCCTACAATTTGTATTTTCATGGCTGCTGATGGTAGGGGTTTATGATATAAAGGGCTCCTTTACTGCTGCTGGGAGGCAAAATGCTTATGTGTGAGATGGGCCTGAAGTTACACTACCAAAACCACTATAGGCCGCAAAATAAACCTTAAAGTTTAAGTGATGTCAAACGGAATGAAGTTACTAAAGATGATTTCTCAGTCTGTGAAGGTGAATTAAATAATCATCTGTAAGAAAGTTAGTCTTGCCGTTCTTTTTGTTAGAGGATGTGTGTGTGGAAAAGGAGGCTGGAAACAGAAGAATCCCAGTAAAGGTTGTGCTAACTGCCATACCAAGTATCTACAAGAATGCTTGAGGAACTGACTCACTGAAATTAATTTAGAAGAACCTTATTTTCTAGATATGATCATTTCATGAACGCAACTTAGAATAGGTAATTGGTACAGAAGTTACTCATGCTACGACTGGAGAAACCACAGCAGGGTAAGGTGCATGATGAGAGATGTTTGCATCTCTCTCACCACATTTGAAAGTATATTCTGTGGAAATTCAGTGTTATTCCCAGCCTCAGTACAGCAGAATGTGCATAAATACCCCAAGGTTACCTCTTCATTTTCATGCTGAAAGGAAACTGTGGCACACACTAATAATTTCACTTTTTATAGCTACCTTTGCATCCCAGAACAAGTCCCATTTTGTTACAGATGCCACCTTAACTGTCTGCCAATAATTAAAAAACCTGCCATGCAAAAGCGTGGGTTGTCTGCTAAACCTGTCATTTCAGATGGGTGTTAAAGACCATTAGTTCTTTCAGAGCATCTTAACTGTATTTCATATGTATGTCACAGAATCAACCAGGTTGGAAAAGAGCTTTAAGCTCACCAAGTCCAACCTTTACCCCAGCACTGCCAAGGCCACCACTAACCCATGGCACTGAGGGCCTCGTCTCCACGGTGTGTGAACACTTGCAGGGATGGTGACTCCAGCCCTGCCCTGGGCAGCCTGTTCCAATGCCTGAGCACCCTTTGGTCAAGGAATTGTTCCTCAGCTCCACCTAAACCTCCCGTGGTGCAGCTTGAGGCCGTTTCCTCTAGTCCCATCCCTTGTTCCTTGGGAGCAGAGACCAGCCCCATCCTGCCTCCATCCTATCGGGCAGTTGTAGAGACTGGTAAGAAACCCGAGCCTTCTCTTCTAAACAACTGCAGTTCCTGCACCTACTAGTTAGCTTAAAACTCTGAGGCAAAAGCAAGACTGATGAGAGATGCAAGAAGCGTTTGGAGACTCGTACCATCGTGCCACGCAGGTCTGACAGGTTACCTCGCACCCACTGCACTGAGGGGAGGAGGCTTTGCTGCAGTCTTTCGTGTGGAAGTATGCCTGAGCTGGAGGCTCGGTGGGTACCGCGATAGGGCTTTGACAGTACGGAGTTGTGCGAACGGATCTCGTCTTCTCTGGAAATGGAACAGGAGCCCCGCTCTAGGAAAGGCCTGGAGCCCCGGGGCTCAGCTTATCGCTGAGGTGAGGGAGTGAGGCCGTCCCTCCTGAGAGGACAGCGCTGGCAGCGCTACAGAGCTCTGTGTGGGAAGGGCCGGCGCCTCCGTCCCGCGCGTCCCGGGCACCGCGGGTGCGGGCGGCGGTGACGCCCTTCCCCTCACGGCCCGGTCCTCGCTCCCGCCCTTCCCCTCACGGCCCGGTCCCCGCTTCCTTCCCCTCCCCTCACGTCCCGGTCCCCGCTCCCGCCCTTCCCCTCACGTCCCGCCCCCCGCTCCCTTCTCCTCCCCTCACGTCCCGGTCCCCGCTCCCGCCCTTCCCCTCCCCTCACGTCCCGGTCCCCGCTCCCGCCCTTCCCCTCCCCTCACGTCCCGGTCCCCGCTCCCGCCTTTCCCTTCCCCTCACGGTCCGCCCCCCGCTCCCGCCCTTCCCCTCCCCTCACGTCCCGGTCCCCGCTCCCGCCTTTCCCTTCCCCTCACGGTCCGCCCCCCGCTCCCGCCCTTTCCCTCCCCTCACGTCCCGCCCCCCGCTCCCGCCCTTTCCCTCCCCTCACGTCCCGCCCCCGCCCCTCCCTTCCCCTCCCCTCACGTCCCGGCCCCGCGCACGCGCGGCGGCGGCGGCGGGACGTGCGCAAGCCCGGCGAGCGCCATGGCGGGCGTCGCGTGCGCAGACGGCGGGTAGGCGGGGGGAGCGGCGCGCGCCGCGCGTGCGCGCTGCGGGAGAGGCGGGGAGGGGAGGGAGGGGGGTGGCCGGGCCCGGAGCGGAGTCCGGGGTTGTTGTTGTTGTCCCAGCCCCAGCGGCTCCGCACTCACCTCCGGCACCGCTCCCGCGCAGCCATGTCCAGCCCTCAGGAGCCACCGCAGCACAACAACAACAACAACCCGCCGGCCGAGGGCACGCACACCGAGCCGGGCCTCAACAGTGAGTGCTGCCGCCGCTCGCCTGAGGGGCGGGGGGGGGGCTGTGGCAGTGAGGGGCAGCTCGCGACCCCTTCTTCCTCTTGCTCCCTTTCCCGGGCCGCGATTGGCGGAGGACGGGGCCGCGAGAGCCGCCGGGGCCAATCGGCGGTGGCGGGACGGGTGGAATTGTTTCGGGTGCGCCCGTCCGGGGGGCTGTGAGGAAAAGGCGGGCGGCGCGGCCTGAGGGGGCCCGGCTGGGAGCGGGGTGTCCGCGGAGCTCCAGCGCTGAGGCAGCGGGAGCCGCTGCATGAAGGGCTGGGAAGGTGGAGGGGGCTCGGTGGAGGGGGCTGCTCGCCAAAAATGAGGTGAGGACCGTGGCTGTCGGGTCCCGCGGCCGCGCCGCTCCTCTCAGGAGCACCGGCGGCTGAGGCGGCAGCCGGTGTGGCTGAGGTGAAATGGCCACGGCGGCGCAGCCTTAGGAAGGAGCTAGTGCTGTGGCTCGGTGCGAGCCGAGGAGAGCAGGAGCAGGTTTGTTTCGTGGTTAAACTGAGTTTATTCGGTGGCTGGTGTTAACAGCTAAGATGGGGATACAGCAGGGTAGGGGGAGGAGCGTGACTGTGGGAATGAGTTTATTCAGTGGCTGAGTCAATACCACTGACGTGAGCTATTTTCCTCTATATCCGGCATCTATGTCAGCTGCTCTGCTGCATCCTTTTGTTCCTAGGATAACACTGGTAGGGCTGGTTTTTATGTAGGCTCTCGTACTTACTTAGCAGATGCTTTTCCCTCGTTTTAAACAGCTACTTCAGTGTGTCCTTTCATTTGTTTGTAATTATTAAGGATGCTGCAGTTGGAGAGGTGAATAAATTGCATTAATGATTAACTGTTACCTTCGTGGTTTACAATGGAGTTTAACTGACCACGAAATATATTGGCTGGTTGATCTCCTGTAACTCAATGGGAATTGTATTGAAGAAGAATAAAGTGTGCTGATTTCGTAAGACTGCTTTTGTGTTATGGTAATGTTACACCTTGTGATAAGGACAGCAGCTTACAACAGTGTTTGCCCGATTCAAATAGGTGTTTTAGCAAATTATTCAGAGCTGTTAGCATATTTAAATATGGATTACGCTTAAAGTTGCGACATGCCCAGTGCCTAACCCAATACTTTAGAAATCGTGAGCTTTGATGCTTCTATGTTTTAATATTTCCTTTTTGTTTTCTGTTAACTTAGTGAGTTGTGTTAGTCTGCTGTAAGACACGAGCAACAAGAGATGAGCGCACTGTAAGCCTGTGCCGGATCTGCTCACATAGGTCTTATGGCTGGATCTGCACGTAGAGGCTTAGCTAAATCAGTGTGATTACTGAAGGTGATGAGTGCAAGGTATGAGAGGAAGTACTCCATGCTCTATGCTCTGAGAACAAAACAAATGCAACCTGTCAGCTCCACATAGGCTTACTGCTGCTTTCAGATGCTTAGCTGCTCCACAATGCTTTTGTGTTACAGGTGTATTTTCTGCCATTATATAAACTTTTCAGTGAACTTTTTTCAAGCTAATGAGCTTAGACACTTACTCATTTGGTTCTGTATGTCATTTGCATGTGTTTAGGGCCTTTCATTCGAAGATTCAAAGCACTTGCGTCAAAGGTCAGGAGACCTGGGAATAAAATGGGTAACTGAACCTATGCTTGGTTGGGCTCTTAAAAAAAGAGGGCTTGTTTGCTCTAGGAATTCTAGATGCTTTCTATATTTTAATTATTACAAAGCTCTGTTATATATTGACAAAAAGAAGAAATCCCACCTTAGGCAGGAGCCCATCTAGCGCTGTCATGGAAAATCTGTTTAATAATTATTATTATGGGAATCTGAACAGCTTTCTGTTCTTTATTATTTTTTAATTGTGTCCTTTATTGTCGAAGTGATATTTCTTAGTTTATTCAAGTTGACCATGGCTTCAGAGTTTGTGTGAACTACTAGTTTGAAGTATTTTTATATATATAAAATGTGTATATAGAATTTATGTATTGTTCTTGATGCCTTCACCCCAACCATCCAAGAGAAATCACAGAGTGAATAAACAAAATGAGACTGCTCTTCCCCCCCCTCTTTAAGCTACTGTTGTTTAAACAGTCCATCAGTTATGGAAAAACATGTAATTAAAGTCTTTGTGTATCAGTTTGTAGTGAAATAATTAGCCTTGGAGGATGGCCAAAATTGAAACAATTTTGGAGAAAAATACCATTCATATAAACAGTTGTGGGATTGGTTTGTTTGCTCTTCCAAAGTGTGTGTGATGTGATTTGTGAAGGGAGGAAAATGCCACCACATCTCTAAATTTTCCCACTCCTAATTCTGCTATATTTCCCATTTTACTGTCAAGTAGAAATATAATTTAATATAATCAAGATTTCTCATGTGGGTGGTTAATGGAACTTCCTTTGTTCTAGAAAAAGCTTGGGGCGAAACCCACTCTCTGTTACTTGGGCAGTTTATTCTCACATGTATTCCTGTGCATCTTTTCAAAGAAGCAGAGAGTTCTATCCCTCTAATCAGTCTTTGAAACTGCATGGGCTCTCTGGCTCCTTCTTCCAAACCGGTTGTGACTGCCTGTGGGAGTATTGTAGCATGTTTTAGCTTGATGTCAGATTACACTTCATTGGATGTATTTTGACTCATTAAAAGTGAGGTCAGATGGAGAACGTGCCTCTTGCCATGTAAACTGCTGCTCAACTTGTTGGGACTCTTTACTCAACAGTTTGAGTGTTCTTCCTAGTATGGCTGCAACACGTTTTAGATAAACGTTAAGTTTTGTCAGACCAGATAAACATTAATGAAGATTTTTTGTGCATAATCTTAGGTGCTGTGGAGGTGTCTTTAGTAGCTGCATACTAGAGCAGCCAGTTTTGATCATCTTCTGCTGGGTTTCCATTGTGGCGTCAGGAGAACATTCCCCTGCAACTTTACCCTCGGTTCTTTTCACATTGTCACTCACAAAAAAAAAAAAAAAAATCAGCAGTAATAGATGTTTTTGCAGATCCTGAGCATTTTAATTCTTCCAGGAGGTGCTCACTACTCCGAAGTGGAAGCATTCTGGCCTGTCTGCTAGCTGCAGTTGCTACATGCTTTTCTGCAGGTGTGGCCTCTTGATGTGAAGGTGTTACCACAAGGCATATCTGCCTTCCTAATGTAGTTCTTGCAGCATGGTCTTTTTATTTAGGAATTTAGACACCAGCACTTATCATAAATCTGAAATAATACAGTCTGTGACTCGTGCTGACTGGTCTGAGCAAAGGCTGCCTTCTCCCGGTTAACACTTGATTATCTGAGAAGATACGTAGTAGAGGGTTTCTGTACATTGTGTGATTGTGCACAGGAGCTCTGTGCACACCCTAAATACCTTGTTTGTGAATACAGCTTGGGGAAACCAGACTTGTAAACCACCTCTACTCTTTAAGAGTGTGATGCTTCCATGGTCATCAGTATAATGGTGTAGTTAATAATTGGTACTAAGTATAATCTCTATTGCTGTTTCAGCTTCACAAAATCAAGTTGAAAGTAGGTGAACTTGTTGTGACATACATCCCTTCCTGTGTCTCTGTGTTCCCAGAGCCAAAACTTTGCTATCTAAAATAAAAAAATATAAGTGCAGGAACACTAAAGTACATGTCAGAAGTCAAGAAATCAGTGTTACAATTTAGAACCTGTGCAAATAATGTTTATAAAGTAATTTCAGCATTTGTTTTTCTGTCTTTAGGCTTTCTTTTCGTTGTTGAGTATTTTTACCTCTCTGGTGAAGATGTCAAAACACCAGAAAATAAAACAATCCACACAAAAAAACTGAAAGCTTCATGGGGCATAAATTAAATTACACAGGAATTGTCATGACAATACATCTGACTGATAGCGGGAAATCATGTTGTGTTGAAAACAGTATGCTTTTGAGAAGTTGGATATCTTTCCTTCCATAATCATGGCTAGTAGAGTGGCTGTATGGCCAAATGATTCTTGATACATGTCTTGATGAGGAGATTGGAACTGCAGTTGGATATGGAGTGCATTTAAATATTTGGAACAGATAGAGCAGTAGAAGTCTATTCTATCTTTACCTCATGATATTAAATAACATGTTTAGGAATAAATGTTTTTGGAACCTCTTTGTTTCCAATTGAAACGTGTCACTACTGAATATACTGGTAAATGCTGTTTTGCATTTAGTTAATGTGCACATAAAATGCAAGCAAAGACATTTAAAACCAGAAATCAAAATCCTCAACCTAACCACAGAGTATATGAACTTCTTGGCAGCCACTTTTATCACTCAGGATATGCTCTTGCTCTTATGTCAAATCTCGGTGGAAATCCCATGGCCATAACTACAAAAAAAAAAAGGGGGGGGGGGGGGACACCAGTAAATTTCAGCTTGTAGGCTATAGAGCTATCCCTAAGGAAATTAAAAGAAGGGAAGTGGGAAGAGGCTGAAGTAATGGCATTGAAATTATTAGCTGTTATTACATGTGAGAGCTCTGCATTCCTCATGCTACTCAGTTCTTCATTTTGGCTTCTTAGCAGTGAAATCTCTTAATCCAGCTGTAATGAAATGTACGTCAGCATGGTACTTCAGCTCTGTAAGGAAACATAATGCCTGCTTCAGGCATCTGATGGTTCGAGTTGTGGTGGGATAGGAGAGGTGAGAGATGTTTGTTAGGGGGCCAGGGCTGAGAAAGTTGAGTGAGGGTTGAGAATGACAGCCTGCCTGATGTGTGTGAAAATCAGGGTTTCATTAGGGGCCTTTGGAAGTAGAGGGAAGAAGGAGAATATGAAGTGGCAGGTGGAGAGTTGTATAGTTGGGGACTAGCACTTGAAAATATTGTTTCAAAAAGGCATGTAAAGCAGGGGAGTGGGTGACTAGTGTAATGGAGTGATACGTAGGTAATTGAAGCTTCAAACTGCAAAAAGAAACATGGCCTATTGAAGTATTAATATTTGAGGAGAGAGGGCCATATTTGCCTAGCTTTGGAGGTAGGTAGCAACAAAATAAAACTTTTTAGGGGTATTCTTGTTGATGAAAGAGGAAAAAACATGTTGCTCTTGCCTGCAGTACATGTTTATGAGTTTTCTCCCCAGTAGCAGTGTATGTTATCAGAATTCACCATGTTTGTTTCTGTGTGTAATTGATAAACTTGAGATGGGTTTTTAATGAAATGGTGTCTGGCTGGCCCAACAGGTTCCTGGGTGGAGTTACAGATGAACGGCAATGGCAATAGCAACGATAATGGCAATGGGAAAAATGGAGGTCTGGAACATGTCCCTTCATCATCCTCCATCCACAATGGAGACATGGAAAAAATTCTCCTGGATGCCCAGCATGAATCAGGACAGAGCAGTTCGAGAGGTAGTTCCCACTGTGACAGGTAAAGAAATGTTTGCTGTCCTGCCTGCAGTTTATAGCAGGATTTTATCCTGTAGATGTTAATGGTGGCATAAAGCTTTTTCTCTTAAAGCTTAAGTTTGTTATGATCCAGGATTTGTAGTACTTACTGGCTTGTGATAACTGGTTATTAAATAAGACATCTGATTTGGAAAGTTGATCATTGCTACACAGAAAGCTGAGGAATCCAGGAGCTGGAAAGTCACCTCAACACGACAGTTAAATTTCACTTTGTCATAAATCACATATGGTGTAAAAAATACCTAATTTTACTGGCTTTATGTTTAGTCAAATATTATAAAATGTATCACTGGATTTAACAGAACAAGAGATCCTTAGAATTTTTACTCCTTTGATTTCAGTGTTCTGCTTTTTGTCTTGTGAAGGCAAAGTATTTTTTACCTAACAGTATAATCCTTCAAGGCACATTATGATACTCTTCTGTGTTCGTTATACCTTTTCTTCTAGGAAGCTTTGGGGCAGTTTGTAAATCCTTGGGCAGTTTTTAGCTGTTTTTCTGCTTGTGCCTGCCTTGGTTTTGCTGGGTGAATGCAGTTTAACTGTCATGTCACTGGGTAGCCTGCATAAGTAGTTGATAGATATAAAAGCTATTTTAAATCAGTTAGGCCTGATTTAATGACTGAATGTAGTACACTGTTTGAAAATAATCCATAAGAGTATTTAAAATAGAATGGTTACATTTATAGAAAACAAAATTTGCTACATCTATGTTGCTAAGAAACGAGCTGTCAGAGCTGTAGCTAGTAGTCTGCATTCCAGTTCAGTCAGGAACATTTGCTAGATGATGGTTGTATAGCTTCTTTTCTAGCAGAAGATTTTCAGTTATTACCCATGTTTTAGGTGAATGAAGGTAGATTCCTTTTTTCTTTTTTAGACTTAAGTTTCCACTTGTTAACTTTTGGGTAATTCTTTTCTCCTTTTGACAGTTGAAGTAACATTCAAGAAATACTTTGCATTCTTTTCACTTAGTAAATTACTCTGAAGTGTGGTGGCTTGGGTTCTCTTTTGCATATTTCTAAAATACATGTTTTTGTGAAAGCTTAAGTTGGGTTAAAAAGATGCCTTTAGCATTTTAATGAGACACCTGCCCTGGTACATCATGCTGTATTTTGTATTGTTCATTACGTGATTTCTCTGGTGTTTGGTCAGTTGAGGTGTGATAGTTGATTAATTTCTCAAGTAGATTACTGAATGTTTAATACTCAAAGTGAGCCTAACAAGGAATATATATTCTTGCCAAGCATTAAAAGCGTTTTTTCATGTGTGATGTTTCTGCATGTAGTGATACAGAAAGAGGCATAATTCACAATGCTGGCAGCGTTACCTAAAAGAAATGAGGATCTGAAAATTTTATGTGGCAGTTTTTGTTCAATGCTTTCTTTGCTTTAGTGGGAGGTTGGTCAAGCTGGTTGAGAAAGGTAGGATTATAAATGGGGGGGGGAATGAAAGGATGAGAGGGTTTGGAAGACTAATACTGGTAACATTTGATCTGAAGGGTAGTCTGTACCTCATAGGAATAGTGTGCAAAAGTGCATGTGGAAATGATTCAGATGTGATGCTGTTTACACTAAGGATTCTTTAGGTGACAATGTATTAAGACAAAATGACATAACAAAATCAATTTCTTTTTAGCCCTTCACCTCAAGAAGATGGACAGATAACTTTTGATGTGGAAATGCACACAAGTAAAGACAGTAGTTCTCAGGTATTTTCCTTATTAACCTTTAAAATACATGAATTAAAAAAAGTGTTTTCAATTGTGGATATTGTATACAGATCATGTGTTTGTATAAATCAGCAGTGGGAATACTTGAGGGGTAGAGCAAGCTCTGTTGTGTTGAAAGTTTTAAAATGTTATATCTCTTATGTGTCAAAAGATGCATTAAACAGTTTGATAGCAGATTTTGCTTTTCATTCTGAGGCACTAAACTTGGCTGTTAGCTGCAGGACTAGCAAATGAATTTTATAAGCCTTATTTAATCAAAATTTGGACATGTACCTTAGTTATTTGGGTTATGCTATTTACTTGTCTTGTACTTTCTTCATGCAGGTTTTAAGTCAGTCTTTTTTGTTAGAAATTGATATAGTACCTTCCTGTAAACAATAAATAATTTTTAGTGAATAGTAAATTATTTCTCTGCAGTCAAGCTTATGTTAGCTTAAATTATCTTTTAAGGAGTTAAACTGAATTAAAACACGCTTCAGAATGATTATTTTTAGCCACAGGGCAGGGTTAGTAAACTTTATTTAGACTTACATTTTGTATTGACTTTTAGAGATTAATAGCTTTGAAGTGAGGGGAAAAATGAGGCTCCATCTCTAAAGCTGAGAATTGCCCTGCTTAGTAGCAGTCATATTATTGTCTAGCACTGTTTGCACTGCCTGTGTCAAACCTGTTTTCTTTGAAGTGTTTGTATTTCTGCACAGGATTTTAGAGGGTTCAGTTTATTGCTCTACAGATAGTCAGCTCACATGATAGTGAATAATTGCCATAATACAAACTGAGAGGAGGCTAATGCTGAACTCTTAGTTTTATCGTTTAATAGAATTTGCTGTCCTCAGCAGTATAAATAAAAAGCATTCCTGGAAGAATGAGACCTTGCATTTAATTTTGTTAACGACCTGGCTGAACAGTAGGGCTATTTCAGCTCTGCCCTGTGGAGCCACAGGGATTTGAGTGAAGTTGGTGGTCTTTTGTGTCTGTTGTTTTTGATGACTTCTGGGTTTGGTATGGTTTTTGCTTTAATGTTAAGTGATCTATTTTGCTAAGGATAGATCAGGGAATTGTTTTAATGCAAAGGAGGAGTTTGTACCAAAGTCAGTGGCGTTTTCTCGTCTATTTTATTTTTTCCTATGTAGTAACACTTGAATCTAATAATGTAACATTAAATCTTTGGATCAAGACAACTAGTATTTGTGTAGTGAATGCTTGCATTTCCGTGCTCCATCTGGGATGCCCAGTAGAAGCTGCTAGTTGCAAGTAATATACATTTTAAACAGCTAATAACACATTTAAAGTTAAAATACTGTTTCTAAATCCTTTTATTTGGCTGTCTTTCTGTGCTTTAGCCACACTCCGTGTGCTTTAAATCAAATGCCATTAACTGAAAGTTTTTGCCATTTGCGGAAACATGAATACTTTTTACATAATGCTGGTTTATTACATTGAAGATTTGAAGAATAGGGTTTTTTTTTGTTGTTGTTGTTAAAACCCAAGTAACTTGCAATGATGTGGAAGTCCTGCATATAGGAATAATGTTTGTGATATACTGACTTATGCAGATCCTCCTGTTGGCATAATAAAATCTCTTCTAAATAATCAGTGGCCCAACAACACTTGCTCGTTTATCAGGTGCTGCCATTTGGTGCTTATCATTTTAGCACTGTTGTTGCTCTTGGTTTAACACCGTAAGGAGGAGCTAATTGAATGTTGCAAGGCTTGTCCCATGTATATTTTCAGTCTGAAGAAGAAGCAGTCGAAGGAGAGAAAGAATTGGAAGTTTTGAAGAAGAGTGCTGGCTGGGTGTCAGACTGGTCAAGTAGGCCTGAAAATATTCCTCCCAAGTAAGTTAAGCACTATTTTAATGAATATTTTTATATGAAGGAGAGAAGAATCATAAGTTGCATGGAATTACTCTGGCTCTCCAAATAAGGTCATATTGGAAAAAGATTTCTCTGTGGGGAGGCTACAATGAACAATGAAGTGTGGAAATCTTAATAGCAACATAATCATCTTTTTATTAAAAGTAATATCAATCCACAGCAAGCTGAGTAAACCTTTTGTCAGGGTTTCTTGACAAAATTGTAATTACTGGAAGAGTTGGTGACTTGGAGTTGGGATTCATGGCATTAAGTTTGGCTTATTGAATGGAATAGTGTTGAGCAAGTCTCCTAAATTCTTGTACCTTTTTTTCTTTCTATGTAAAATATGTAATGTTCATCCACGGAAGGGGAAACGTTGAGATCCTTGAATGCAAAGCATTTTTATTAAAATAGAGGATGCTGTCTAAATCTGGCAGACTTCTGTCTCTGTTTGGAACAAAAAATGAGGCTCTTGCTAACAAATCACATCCTGAAATTCCCTCTCTCGGACCTACCTCTCTCTCTTCAGCTACTGCTCCCCTTGTCTCTATACTGTCTGTGTAAGTGGTCTCTCCACAATTCTTCCTACTACTCTCTTTGGTTCCTTACTCCATGTAAGGGATCTTTAGCTCTTTGTACTTTAAAAAAAAATATTCCTGCAGAGATCTGTGCATTTGTGTGCAAAAAAAAAAAAAAAAAAGAAAAGAAACAAAAATCTGACTGGATTCCCCCCTCTTTCCCTCTTCTTTCAGGGAATTTCATTTCAGACATCCCAAACGTTCAGTGTCTTTAAGTATGAGAAAAAGTGGAGCAATGAAAAAAGGTGGCATTTTCTCTGCAGAATTTCTTAAGGTTTTCATTCCATCTCTGTTCATATCTCATGTTTTGGCTTTGGGACTAGGGTAAGTATTAACCTAATTCTCACTTCAACTTTTGCATCTGGCTTTGCTTTGCCACTTGTATGCCAGGTGCCTGCTGAAAAGGGCATTAGCTAGAATATTTATGTTGTTGCATCTTGCTCAAGATAGACTTAGTACACTTTTTGCAATGCAGGAAAACATTGCAGCAATTAAAACATTTCAGCCATTAAAACATTTTATTTCTGCAATAGATCAATTTTCTTGTATGGAAAATGCATGGATTATCATGAATTTGCAAATAACCTTTGCAGTTATAACATGTGCCATTTGATTATCCACCTGTTCTACTTATGTGCTTCAGATTATAATGTAGAGAAAGAATAAATGGAAGACTGCTGTAACTTCTGCTAACCATTGCAAAACCACATTGTACAAATACTGATGCTGAAGTTCTGTGTGTATGGCACATACGCTGTTATTTTCAGTGTCTAATGCTGCAATTGTGTGATATTACTGAAAGTCAAGGTTTGGATACTTAAAGAAGGGCACATGAAATACTGCATGTGTCCTGCAAGATCAGCTACGACTCTGCTCAGCGCTGCTTTCGTTGCCTGCATAATCCAACATAACCTCTCCGCTTGCTTAATCTTTGTGTTATGTTCATTCATTTTATGTCCTTCTATGATGGGGCAAAGACATGTACTCAAAATATGTTTTTGTATAGCTTCATATTTGTTTTTCAGAGTGTCGTTCCAGTGTCTCTTTAAATTCCTGTAAACCTTTAAATAAACTAGGAAGGTAGAATATGTGAGAATATATTGTAAGATATTTGTACTACAGCAAAATTATGTATTTCCACAGTGAATTAATTTGTGCCTGAATTTATTTGTTAGAGGTCAGTGTTTGCATAGCTCCTCAGTGCTTTAGAGCTCACACCCTCCCTTTGTAAGCAGTAGTTTATTGTGTTAGATCCTCAGTGTTGTAAAGCTCATCTCCTCCCTTTATAGGAAGTACTTTATTTGTTTTATTGTAATACTCCAGGAGTATTACAATTGCTTGGCTCCTCAGGAGTCCCTGTGTCAGGTACTCCACAGACACGACACAAGCTTTTGGACTGAGGTTTTCAAATAAGCTTGGGACTGGAAGAAACCTGCTTTTACTGAATGTTGATAGTATCGGTGCTTCTAGGCTCATCTGAAAATCTCACTCTTCAGGTAATTTTATAGAAATGAAGTGATGTCCTTGGAAGAATCTCATCAGATTTAGTGAAAGACAGACTAGCTGAGTGCGTGCAGGCTGTTTGGAAAACAGGGAATATCTCTGTGGAATACGATATGCCTTATACTTTTTATTTCAGCATCTACATTGGAAAACGACTGACCACACCTTCAGCCAGCACTTATTGAAAGATGGAGTGCAAAACCTGGAAATCCACGTGACCTGTGAAGGTGTTACTGTCTCATTTAGTACATTTGACTTGAGACCATTTTAAGCATGACCCTGACTTCACCCTTTCCTTACATATCCAGGTTTTTGCTAACTCTGGAATTCAGTATTGTGTTGGAACTCTGTTGAGGTGTTTCGCTATCTACATTCTTTCCCTCTCTCCTCCCATTCCCCTGCCTCTTGGCCTGCAAGACACGTCAGAGTTGCTGAACGGAGTTTACAACTGTCTATATGTTGCAAGGGCTTCTCTCAATGCAAAATGCCACCAGCAAGTTTAATTTTATCAGTGATGCTGTTGCCTCCTTAGTGCAACCTGACTTAAACTGCAGTTGTGCATGGTATAAATGTTGACTGTATAATGGTGATAAAATTGGGAGGCTCTTTGGAAGAAAATTATTGATTGGAGTGAGAATGAGTTTTTCTTTTGGAAAAGGAACCCAGGCTGGTTGTGAAATAAACTAAGAAATCACTGGCAATAAAAAACAGTTTAAATCAGCTTTTGGGGGAATTTACTTGGCCCTTTATATTGGCTAACACCATTTGATTTGCAGGAGGCAAAGACTGCATAGATTTTCAAGTAGGGTAACTAAATCCATCAGCATATTTTAATATTAGGTAATTGTTGTAATCTTGTCTTTTCTTTGAAGTCAGCTCCTTATTCCTTGTAGGAGAACCTGTCCGATGCCTAGAAAATATTAGAGAAATTGTATTGTTTGCATGTGAAGAAGCTTTTCTTTTCCTTACCTGTTTTCTTAAGGGAAAATCTGAAATGTGAAAATTTTCCTTTTAAAAGTAGTTTTAAATTAAGGAAAAACCCAACAGCTGTAGGTGTAGTTAGACTCTGTGTAAAAGGATATGATTCTGCTTGTTGTGGAACCATTTACAATTAAGATGATAGGGCAGTTTCAGAAGGCAAAGCATTTGACTTATCTTTAAGGGGGACAATCTTGCAAGAGTGTAAAGATTCAGAAGTTGTCAAACTCTGAAATGTCTTCTGCAAAGGAGTTTTCAATATTCCTCTCATTGTTTACTGTACAATCTCCTTTGGGGATACATGGAATCTGAAAGTCACTTGTGGTGTCTCATGTTAGATAGACTCTTCTCACTAATGTTGTTGAACTTTTATCTTAGGGAACATTAAGCCTTGTCCTCCTTCAGTGACACTTCTTTTCAAAATGTGAAGCTTTAGTACCAAATTGTTACAAAGCATTGGGACAGTCATGTCCTTAAATAGATTTTATTGGATTTCAGAACATGTAGCATGACTCTGAAGGATAGAATACTCTTTTTTTATATATATATGAATATATAAAAATATGATATAGACTTTAATACTAAGTATTTAGGGAACCAGTGCTAATTTTAAGACTAGCAAAAATCATTTAAATAAAAACTTTAATAGGCTGATTTGTAGAAGATGATGAGAAAACATAGTCAGCCAGTTTGGAGAGAACAGCTACATAGAATTATTTGCTTGCATCAGACTATAAAAAGTTGATGATTTGAACTAGCAGTGATGGCTTGAAACAATTGATGCATAGAAGCTGAATCCCCATTGAGATTTGGTTTTTAGTTAGCTCCCAGAAAGTAAAGTGAAGTATAAATCCACTGCTAAACTCTATTTTTATTCTCTACTTCTGAATGCTGTTACAGAGTGCTTTCAGGGTGAAAGGGGCAGTCTAACAACAAATCCTCTTGAAGACATCTGCTTTTCTTCTTCTAGTGGCACTTGAGTTGCCTACAACTGCATATTGGTTTCAAGTGTGGATATTGGGTTTCACCCAAAGGTGGGGGAGGGAAGGGGGAAGTGGTGAAGGGTGTTTTAGTATTGAGTACATAATTTTACAGACCTAAAACCCGAGGGGATGGGGAAAGGCTGAAACACTTTTAGTTCTAATTAGAGCACATTGTTTTGTATGGAAATTGGAGTAACAGAAAAATAGATTTTTACCAAGTAGGGACTACTTTTTAAATAATAAAACAAAAATTTACCCCTTTCTAAATTAAAAGGTAATTCTTCTTCAGAATATTTCATAAATACTCTGTTGCAAGCTTGTGGCTAGAGTATCAACACAACTTATGCTATTTGAAGGAGCCATGAAGTCAAATTTGTGAAAGCTACAGGTGAGGAATGGATACGTGATCACTGTAACACTTGCTGTGATACAATGCAGTATTTATTGATACCCTACTATAAGCTTCGGCTGAAAGTCTACAACTTCTAGTTTTACAACGAACAGAAACAAGATTGCTGTATAATTTGAAAAGGGGTTTCAACTATTGCTAGTTGAAGTTTTGTTAAGACAAGTGTTGTTTAAAAAGCTTTATACCTGTTTACAGTTTTGGAAACACAGACGTAAGCTTCATTTTTCTTACATTCAGTGAAAACTGGCCTAGAATATCTGTAAATAGTATCAAGAAAAACAAATGCATAAACTCGCACATGAAAACCGCAGCAGGCAAACGTAACTGCAGCAAATGCATCTTTACTTACTGGTTTCAAAAGTGCAAGCTGAAGATTGTTAGAAATTCGACTTTTTTAATTGACGTTTGTTGAACTATTGGAGTTAACTGAGCCAAAGTGATTATGCATTCTTCATAAATTAGTTAGCACTTTGTAACATTATATACAGTTTACAGTACATGTATAAGTTGTAGCTTATAAACATTTTGTGCCATTAAAGCTCTCACAAAACTGGTTGTCTGAAATTACTTCATACTGCGCCTCCCTTTCTTCTGTTTTCTTGGTCTCACAGGGCTGCTCTGTGATGCTTTATGGAACTGTTGTGTTCTGGGTTAAATGAACATTGAAGCTGCTGTGTATAGGCTGGACTAATTTTTTGCAAGATTGCTTGGGGTTGGTTTTTATTGACTCAGGCTTATGTGCTTCTTTTCCTGAAGCACTTCATACAAACATTTCCATTGTCGGCGTTGTCCATCTGCGCCGAGACCTCCAGCACCTTGTCCAGGAAAACTTCTAAAGCAAAATAATATAGTGGCATATGAAACGTAAAGTAGAGTTGATGAGATTGTGTGTGTGATTAGTCAGCTCTGTTGTATGCCTTGTATTTCTCTTCTGTTTACTAATTCTGTTGCAGACTAACGAATAAGGGAGGTCAGCCCTAATTGTTAATCTGTCTCCATAGTCTTGGTTCAAGAGCACTGGTTATTTCTGGGAGTATCATGTGGATAGTCATTTGTTCCAAGTGTAAAATGTCATCACTCTGATACTGTTACTGCCCATTTTAGTGACCTAGTGATTATTTTCCATGTTTTTGATGTAAAAGTCCAGAACTTTGTGAAAATTGTTTATTTATTCAGAGGCACAAGATAAAATTAGGAATCCTACTTTTGGGAAGCTTAGATGTCTGGGAGTTACTGTGAAACCTGGGCTTGAAGCTTTGCGTTACTACTGCTTTGAAACTGTTTTGGAGAACATGGTTGTTGGGATTTGAGCACTTTGTTTCTCTGCAGCCCTTTGTTTCTCAACACATTTATTTAGTAGATGTTACAGGGGGGAAATCATGTGCTTCAAAACTCTTCTAGTTTTAATGGAATGTTTTGTAAAAGAATAAATACAAGATAATATTACGTAAAATAGCATTATCTTTGCACTAAGATTATTCTGGTATAAATCACATTTTGAGGACTGTCTTCAAGTTTGTTTTCATTCTTGTACAAGAGTATTAAGATAAGAGATTTGTTTTCATACTTTAGAGCAGCGCAGTGATATTGTGGGTCTTTTCAGCTTAGTGCAATGGAACTGGATAGGTGAACTGTGTGGTGCCTTGCTTTCCTCTGTAATCTGCACCAAGAAATGTGTTTCATGTTACATTCTGGGAAAGTTACCTTCTACCTTAACTACAGTGCACTTAGAGATTTAGCTAAGTTAGCTATTCACATGAGACTGACAGAAGATGGTGAGTCCTACTTACACTGTTTTCAGTCTTACCTGTATATATATGAAAAGATTAGGATTTACTTTGCATTCTGTGTTTTATGAAGAAGTTCTATATAAGAATGTTATTTATACCTTTGTGTGTGTACATACATGTAAAATCCTGGTTCTGTGCAAGTGTTTGTAGGATCTTTGCCTTGTACTTAGTTATATATGAAGACTGTGTTTTGGGTCTTGAAATCCAAATAAAATGCTAGGGCTCTTGAGCTGAAACCTTAACATACTCCTGGAAAAATCCCCTGCTGCAAACAGCATCTCCATGAAAAAAGGAAAAAGTCCATTAATTTCTCTTTCATTAAATCAGTTCATGTCCTGTCCTGTTTGTCAGCTTGGCTAAACACAGCTGACTCAGCCAAACTTCTGCCTGCAGGACCTGGAGTATGATCGGTCTTGACATTAAGGGGAGGGCGAGTGGTGGCTTTCCATTAGGGAAAGTAAACATGACTGAACTTTGAGCTGCTGCCAGAAAATGGAGAGTATGGAAACTGGCATTTTCTGTTTTAAACTCTTTTGTAACACTTTTCTGATAGGACTGTTGGTTACTGAGACAAAATACTGCCTTGTTTTGGTGTGTGTTTCATGAGATCTGCAATTTGCTCAGGGTAGGGTATGTGGTGACTTACATGGGTTCAGATCTCACACTGTTAGTGTGTGGTTGATCTCTGTAATTGTAGCTGGTGAAGCCCCAGAGGCTGTGTGTTCAAGAGTCTGTTTTGCTTTCACCTCAAAGGAAACAGGTTATAAAGAAAGTGTTTTGTCTTGTTTCTAGGTAAGAGTGTGATGCAGGATTGGTAAGTAAGCTACATCGGGAGTCGGCTCCAAACTGAATTGTTTTCTGCCCTTTTCTGTGTGAGAAGTCCTGAAGACCTGGAGGATGCTTTGTAACCAGTGTTCACTTCTAGTGCTGCTGCATAAAACATGATTCCTTACAGCACTGAATTGGATACAGAAGGGAGCTCACAGACAGATGTTATTTCTGCCAGCATTTTTGCTTGTTGTTGGAGGTGACGTAAAGCAGAAGCTGCAGCTGCCAATATTTTCCAGAAAGACTGCTTAGGTGTTGGTGTGAGGATAGTGAGGCAGGCAGGCACTGACAGACATCCCTGGTGCTCTGCAGGGTGGGTCAGGTGGGCAGAGGTCTGCAGCAGTCCTTGCCTGTGCCTAGAGGTGTAGTGGAACAGCCAAGGTCTGAGTGAGCTGTGGAAACTGGCCTGGGACAGTGGCAGGGTTTGGCGTGGCTGTGCTGCCACTGGGAAAGAACAGCATTCCTTCTTCCTGGGGTTATCTGGTTGGCTCTGGTTGCAGGAAGCGGCTTTTAAGAAAATACTGATAAGGTAGGAACAAATGTTCTGAGTGGAGTCAAAGCAGGATGGAAACTGCAGTTGGATTTTTAATTTTTGCCTTGTAGCCTGTGGGACTGTGCTGTCTGGAGGTGGAGCAGCCCTCAAATGGTTTTGCAGTGAGTGTGACATAAAAATCTCTTTGTCCTTGAAGGCTTTTTAGGTGCTGCCAAGTTAGTTGGGTTTAAAGCTGCGTGCCTGGAGTACAGCTGATAATCTCCAGTTCTCGCAGAGAGGGCCTGGTGTTTCCCTCTTGCATGAGTAGGCTGTACCACTACCAGAAGACTATACAGACTTGCTTACTGAATGTGCCAACTGTCTTTTTATTTCAGAGTGAGAAGCACTGATAATTACAGCTGCCTCTCTAAGAGCACTGTCTGACAGGTAGAAGAGATCTCTGGGGTTCCTAGCAATTATTTTAATAGCTAGCTTCATCTCGGAAGCAATGTTATGCGCCCATTTCCATTTTCTTCTCCTAGGTGGCAGCTGCAGCGGAGTATCTAGTGTACTTTCTACCCTTAGTTTGCAGCACTGCAGCTTACCTTGATCTGATATTGGGCTTTTGGCTTTGTGTGCTAAGAATTGGATCTTGTCTAGTTAAAGTAACAGCTATCTGGGGAATGGCAGAACATAGTCCAAGCCTTAAACTCTGTTGTCTACTCACAGGGTTACAGGCATGCTTGGGCTGGCTGGCTGGAGATGTATTGCTTTTAATATATTTGGGATAGAAACACAAAGACTTAGCTGTGCAGTCATAACACTGAGTTAAAATGATCAGTGACTTAGAAGAGGAAGCTTCTTCCTCCCACTGAAACTGCTGAACAAAAATATGAATCTCTGCGACCAGCAGGAATTCTGTGAATCACTGCCAAAAGCCTAATACTTGGAAACAGATTTTTGCTGTGCATGGTTATGTCGCCTCTGCTGTGTTCTCTGTGGATGCGCATGTGTGTGTGCATGCAGGCTGGAGTGGGAAAGGGGAGAGAGGAGGTGTGGCAAGAGAAGCATCCACAATGAAGGCGTGAGTCCTTTCCCAGTGCTGTAACATTTTCCTATAGGCTTCCCTGCTAGGTGAGGAAGCACGGCTGGGTAAGAAACCTCCCCAATTGGCTGGTACTGCGGTGGTATGATAAGTGATGTCACCAGATTGTGTTCTGGCACTTTTCAGGCTCAGGCTTTTATTTCCTAGCAGAAATGTGTATATGAGAGAGAGAGAGAACAGTGCTAGAAAGTGCTCTGGTCCATTTCCGTCTGCAGAAGTGACAGTGGCTTGTATATCATTGCTGCTCTTAGGATGCAGTCGGAGTAAAGTGAATGTGAAATTAGTGTGCGTGTGAATTAGATATCAGGGCTTCTGCTCAGGAGTTATGGGTTTCCAAAGAGCAGGCAAAGAGCTGCTGCAAATACGCTGATGAATGCGTGGAAAATGGATGCAGTGCCACTGAAAGCATTATGTTAGTTGTGAGCATTTGTGAATAGGAAATGGGATAAGAAAAAAGGAGGGGCACAACAGAAGAGATTTTTCTCCTAGCCCACGTCTCTCTCTTTGACGCTTGTTTTGTGATGCTGAATACTACGAACGTGGAAATGTCTTTTTTGCCCCAAAGTGCTTGTATGTTGTTCCTGATGTACACACCTAGTTGAGCATGCACATTTGCATGCATAATTGATAGCCCCCCTGCAAGCGAAACCAGCACAAGCTGTGTAACTTCCCCGTTGCCATCTTCTTTCCAGTTTATTTTGCTCTTTACCACTGGTCAATTTGACTGGGTTTATTTTATGTGCAGCTTGCTTTGAATTTGTTCTCCATGCATTAAGTATTTTTATTTTTAATTGAGCTAGAAGTATGAATTGTTTTGTTTTCCAGGATAAGTAGTTAAAGGAACAACCCTCTTTGTGCCACTGACTTAATATTAGCTCTAGGAAAGTCTTTGTGACTCAGCCCCCTGTGTAAAATGGAAATACTAACCTACCACAGAAAGGCGTTAATGACATCATTTAGAAGGAAAGGATTTCTGTCATCTTTTTGTGTAAAGATCTCCAACACCAATGATACATTTTCCAGATTCTCATCCAGTGCAGATGATTTTAGTGTCAGGAAATGGTATGCTGATGTGTGCTCTCTGACCTGTCTTGCTTTGATTAGCTTTTGAATTACATGGTGTGTCTGTCTTTGCTTATAAGGCCAGATTTGATGACCCGTGAAGCAACTACTGAAGTTATAGTCCTATGGAAGAATACTCCTGAGAGACTCAAATTTGTGTGGAACTCAATTATTTTTGGTGAGCTGTTTTTGTGAGCCGTGTCTTACAGAAGTAATGAGATGATGATCTTTAATCTTAAATTACAGAACTGGACTTGCACGTTAGCATGCTGAGTCAGTGAGTGTATATTTAATCTCTACTTTTGATAGTGTAATGTGAATATTTCACATTGATGTACAGTCCAACACTACTTGTTCAGTGTGCTCAAGCAATGTGATTGCTGTATGAGCTTTACGAGGGTCAGGATCTGATAATCTCTTGCCTTATCTCTGCAATGAATGAATACATTTGAAACCTCACTAGAGAGCGGTGGGTCTCTGTTCAGTGGCTGTGGGCATCAACTTCTTTATGTGACCCAAACTGCTGGGGGGCTGTGGCCGATGCTGTGTGCAGCATGGCTGGAGCCTGCAGTCATACTTGTGCATTAGAATGTAGGTGACACAAAGTGGGATGTCGTGTTGAGATCTTTTCTCTTTCAGTGCATGCACAGAGCCTGCTAGGTTATCTATTCCCTACCATTTTTTGTCGGCAAGGAAATCTGCATTGTTCCTGAGGCAGAATCCAGTGGCCTTTCCAGACCTCCTGTGGAGAGTGATGAAAACCTCCTTGGTAAGCCTGAAATGCTTTTAGCACATGCACTGGGGCAGTGAGCCAGAACCCTAACACTGATCTATCTCTAGAGGTTAGGGAGGGTGATTAGGAGATTGGTTGGACAGAATAACTTAAACCTTCTGAAGGCTTTTCTCCAGTGCACCACTAAATATCTTCTTCTTTTGACTCTAAGAGGAATGGAGCTTGATTAATGTTCAAATGTACCATGCTGACACCACTGGTTTCTTCCTTAGAACTGTAATTATATTCAGGCATCAGCTCCTTTTTCCTTTTTCTAAGTAAGTTTCTATATCAAGCTTCTAAAAGCTGGCTAAATATATTTGATTTTATCATTTCTGCCTGGATTTGCTAGCAGCCTGGAACAACAGGTCTCTGATGGATGAACTGTCCCACGCTGGCTATAAGACCTGCTCTCTAGAGTCTGTGATACTGTTGTGTTGTCAGAGGTCGCTGTATGACATGTACTAGAGCTGGGACACACACCCGAGCTACTGGGGAAAGCTGTGGCAGAAGAATTTCATGTGAGGGTCCTGGAGAAGCAGTGGATGCCACCCAGTGTCCTTGCCTCTGTCAGAAGAGGACTAGTCTAAAGTACTGGGAAGAGACGCCCAGGCTTCTAGGCAGGGTTAGTTACAGTAACCCAAGTTTGTGCTGTGCCTCATCCTTCACTGGAAGCTGCAGATTTCAGCAGGGTAAAGCAAAGGTTTTCTGAAGGATGACTGCATGAAATGCAAGCAGCTCTAATTCACTGATAAAGAGACATGGGTCAAGTTCCCCATGGACAGGCCTTCTTTTGTGGGGTGTAAGTGCTACCCAGGCCTTGTGCCAGATCTCTGCTTAGAAGTGAACCTTGCTTGGACTGCTTGTGAAGCAAATGCAGAGCCCTTCTCGAGCACTGGGACCTCCCAGGCGATTCCAGGTTGCCATGGCCACGCAGCCCGATTCAAAGCCAGGCTGTCTTTCCACTGGCTGCTGCAGGCTTCAGTGTGAAGGACAAAACCCAGGAGTCTGCCCTGACAGCTATTCCTTCTGTAATCTCGTTAGTGATCTGCATTCCCCAGCCCGAAGCAGAGGTTTAGTGCTGCTGAGTCTGACGCTTAGGAGCTACCGTGCTTTTCTGATAGCTCTTCTGCTACACTGAGTTGAGTTTTGGCTGCAGATGCTCCCCAGGCAGCACATGCTGTGCTGCAATTAGTCCAGCAGGTGCCCAGCACCAGGGTTTATTATTAGCCATTCCTAATACTGTGCTGCAGATGCACGTGATGCTTTGCAGAGGGAGGGATGGAGATTCCTTGCCCCAAGCACCCACTTGCCTTTTGTTCCTGAAACCCCTACTCCCTAGCAACTCACAAAGATTTCTTCCCCAGCCAGCCTATGTGTATTCTGACAGATAATTAACCTTTCAAAGCTTGATTAATCAAGAACTCCTGCAGCCTACCCTTCCTGGTACAGCACCAGCTTCCCTAGAAACCCACCCTTTCCTCTCCTTACAGCTTGATTTTTAAAACATTAAATAATTACATCAGTGGACACCAATTCTTCATCATGTGACCTTTGTGTGTGTTGATCCTGTGTAATATATGAAGAAAACCCAACAGCTGGCTTGTGGCTAGAGCCACAGAGGTATTAAAGTAAGACAGGTAAAACTGACAGCATGTTTTCTCACAACTCTAGAGATAATCTACTGTTACTATTTTGAATGTTTAAAAGGAAGTCTGCAGTCTTCTTTTCCTCGAGTGTAGGTGGATGCTTCTTTGAGATAAGTTTCAATGCGTAGCTTACATCGTGTTTCACTTGAAAGGATTGGTACAAGCAGATTTGGCCTAAGGTGAAGGGTAACAAAATGACTAAAATCTGTATCTGATTGATCATACAAGCAAAGAAGAAGGGGTGATACACATTTAGTGTATTAGGATCAAACAGGGAAATAGGAATAGGATTTGCTTCTGTAAAGCAATTCTAGACAGCCTTGTGTTTTACTTGTTAGGTTCTATTTCTTCTATTCGTGTATATTTTTCCTCTCTAAATGTATTAGAGTGAGATAACACAAATCTTCACAAGGCCATTTATACGCAAGTTAAATCTAAAGCTTGGAACAGCCATATTCTCTCTCTCAGAGAACTGGCAGATGCATGTTTTTATCTGCTGGGAAAGCAGTGGCCAGCCTGACCGCAGGCTTCAACAGAGGTGGGCTTGCTTTAGAAACAGTCTCCCTTGTCAGATGAATCAGATCCCAGCAGGTTCACAAAGCAGTCTGCAGAGGGAGGGCTAGCAGCTAGGAACTGCCTGGTCTGCTGTAAGGAATGGCTGGTAACCACAGCACAAATGCACTGGAGTTTCTGTCCTGCTTGTCTGTCCACTGCAAAGCCTTTGTTTTCTTCAGGCAGTTTCTTGGTACCCATTTAAATACAGTGACACGTATTGCCACTGCCCTCCCTTTATTTTTGCTTGACCAGGTAGCAATCAAGCAATGTGTTTGTATTGCAAAAGAAATCACTTGTGTTTCCTGAATTGCAGTTGTATTTATCCATCCAGCCCCATTGCTCCAAGCACCTGCATTGTTCTGTCGTTTCTGAGATGGATGTAGAGTTCCCCAGGTTTAAGCGATATGCAGCTCTTCATTTATGTGCTTTCACAGATGCTTGTATCCCGCCTGAACAGCATCTCGTAACTATTCCGTCAGTTAATGCCCTGATCTGACTGTTCTGTCACTGGTTAATTACTAAAATATCCCTGATTCAGAAAGACAATTTTATAGAACTTTATAGGCAGAAATATATACATAGATTCCTATAGGTTAGAACCTGCTATGACCTGGGTAATGATTTTGAGGCAGCTTGGGTTCACTGAAGAAGCTAAACTCTTTAAGGTGGCTGTTCCACCACTAGGATTGTGTTGCCAGTGCCTCGCTAGCACACAGCTTCCCTCTTCTTTCTGTATTAGCAAAGTGATACAGATCTCACCACCAGTTCAGGTTGTCTCCAGGGCTTTAAAGCTCCCTCTGCAGCTGAGGCCCCTGTTTAGTGCCCACCTCCTTCTTCTTCCAGGGTCTCTGTCTGACAAATGAAGGGGATGGGGAAATAAATAGAAATGAAAAAGCAATACCTTCTTCCTTCCCTGATTCTCATCTCCTTGTCATCCCATGTGCCAGGTTTGCTGGAGGCAGGCACACTAATAGTCTAGGCTTCTAGAAGACATCTCAAGTTAGGAATTTTAATTGCTAAGCACTTCTGAAATCCTTGCTGTAAACACTTGAGGGTTTTTCCTGTCAGGATGGGCGTCTGGCCAGTGGGTTTCTCTTGTGCACCCTCCCTCTAACATCAGGCTCTTCACAAGAGCTGTTCATGACAGTGGTGTTGAGTGCTGGGCTTCTCCCAGCTGTTGTTTCGGGGATCAGCTGCCTGACATCCCTGGTTCAGAAACCGTAAGAAAAACAGGCACCATGGCAGGAAGTTGCTGCCCTCCAGTGCTGCAGCCTGGCTGTCAGACCCAGGGTTCCTCAAGTGTTGCACTAGATCCACCCATTCTGGTATGTGGGTGTTTGCATTGGCTCACTCTGCTCTGCAGTCCTTGAGCAGACTTGTGTCTGGTGCTGTGCTCTTGTTGAGTTTATTTACACTTATGTGTTAATCCAGGGGTGAAGGAATTCTTTTGTGCAGCTCTACACAGAATCCCCTGGAATTACTGCGACCTGCAGGTTTCAGTGCCTCCCCATCTTGTGCAGGGGTGAGCTGACAGAGGGTCTTATCCAGCTGGGAGCCTCTCTTGTGCCTGGGCGAGCAAAGGGAAGGAGGGCAGGACAAAATGATTCACGGACTGGATGAAGTGTTCTGGCAGGGCCTGATCCTGAGGTATTCAGCTGTATCCAGGCATAGCTGAATTAAATGTAATGGTCTGAAGTTACATGATGATCTTTGCCTAAATTAGAGTGGAGATTTTTAGTGCAAGTCTGGTATTTCAACCTCCCTTCCGTTTCTTACTCTGCAAGGCTTACTCTCTTCATGTCCCTAAGTTTCAAGGTTAGATGGCCTTGCAGGAGGTGTCTTGTTCCAGGCAAACCAGGTGTACCCCAAGCTGTGGAGTTTAGTAAAGAGCAGCAAGCCCCAGAGTGTTTTGGAAATACATTGTAAGGAGTCTAAAGGCCTGAGTTGACTTCAAAGGTTTGCTTGGGGTTTCTTCCCCACCACTTGCTTTAGAAGTGAAACATTTGTTGCTAAGGTTGAAGAAATCCTCTTTTTTCCATCACAGATGGAGACTCCTGGAGGGGCACTGGTTTGTTTTGTTAGTTGCATGATACAGGAAGATACTGCTTTTTCTCAACTTTGGGGAGTAGGTGCCAAAATGTGGCCATTTACAGTAGTTGCTTCTTCATGATGACTTCCAAGTGTTTTACTGGTCTGACGCTGTGGGACAGAGAGGGGCAGCTTGAGTTAAAAAGGGAAAGTGCAAGAAGGTTGGAGGCTTTAGAAGGCTAAAGTTGGGGAGACTTGGCATCCATAAAGGTCAGCATAGCAGGAGGAGATTGAAGAAAAAGCCAGGTAGAAACAGTAAAACACTTGGAGCTCTGTCAGCAGTGGCCATTTTATGTATTGAAGCAAGTGACAGTTCTAGGTGATGAGTTTGGAGCAGGCTCAGTCTGACATTAAGGGTCACCCAGTGCAATAGGTTTGTACTGCACAACTAGAATATGAACAACTGCAGTGAAAATGTTAGTATCAAACTGGTAGTAACACAGTTCCACAGGGTTCAGCTTTGGTAAAGAAGATCTAACCTCGGTCATGGAGTGTAGTTGTATAGTTGCTTTCTCCAGCATGGTCCTGGCTGGGACTTCTAAGCCGTAGTGCCTGCTTGATTGCAGTGTGGCAGAGGAGCAGCATGGTCAAGTGATTGCCCACAATGGGAACAAAGTGTGGCCAGCAGCCATGTTACACCACTAGCCTCCAGCTATCCTGGAGACCAGAGGTCCCTCCTTGTGTCTGTGGGCCAGTCATCCAAAAGGGGTGATTTGTGATGGGGGGGGGAAATTCTACACAAATTGTGTAGATGGGGGATTCTCTACACAAATTTGAGGGGGGGGGGGGGAAGGACTCTGGCTTGTGTGATAAGTGTAAGTGATCATAAGCTGAGCCCTTTTGGATAATTGATTAATTACTCTCATTTTATTTATTAAGTGATGGATTAAATAGGGGTCAGTGCACTAAAAACTCATTAACTAGGGCAATGAGGGACAGGCACAATGAGCACATACAATTTGATTTCACAAGGGTTGCAAACCACCCTCACATACACACAAAACCCCTTTGAAGTCCCAAGTCATCCTGCAACCTGGAGGAGCAGCACAGCTGAACTGCTCCACCTAGTACTGTGTCTTTGAAAGTTACTGGGACTTTTGTTATGGTCAAAACGAAAAGCTTCTTGTACACTTTGCTTTAGAGCTGTAGCGAAAGGAAGGCAGCTGTGTATGTGAGAAGAGTTCATTGCCCGATGCACCTGCAAACTGAAATGGGAACTGGATCTTAAATCCTCTTGGTAAATCTTGGGCTGTATTGTCAGTAACTGGGTTGGCAGTCTCTTGTCAACCTTGAATATTTTGTGGAGGTTGGGACCACTTCTTTTACTGTAATGGAACTCAGTGAAAATGTAGTTGATTTTAGTATACAGTATGGCTCAGTGGATCACTTAGCATGGCCTCAAAGACATTAGTGCTTTGTATCTGCAGAACCATTGACTTAATGCGGTGCTCAAAAGTAATTTTGCTGTTATGGTGATGGATACAGTACAGTAACAAGGGTGGAAAATGGTGTCTATTTATAGGGGTCTCACTGAGATACATGAGTATAGAATGAGGTATTTTCTTGATGGCAGTCTAAAGAATTGTGTGAGAACTACTGACAGCTTGGACTACAGCCTGTGGTGGTGAGGGACAGAGAAGCAGGAAAGATGGATACAGCAGTTGCAGTTAAGGCAAAGTCAGTTGACAAATTGGCTGTTTCCTTTTTTCCATTCAGTTAGGAATGACAAATAGTTTAATTTATATTACTTCCTTACATTAAACTACAGCATGGCCAGCTGCCTGGGGATCAATACAATACAGCCTATGGATCTTGCAGATCACATTTATTTTAATGTATTTTCTTTTTAAAGGTTCACAGGGAATTTTCCTTTGAGTTCTAGTCTGTTAAGCTCCTGAAATGTCATGTTTGCAAGAAGCCTAGCTGGAAGGATTACAGCGCAATTAAAATTCCTAGTTCTTTTTCTTTCTCCTTTCTGGCACTCCTATGTGTGGAGTGGATTGTTTCTGTCTAGAAGACCTAATGAAGCTTGCAGCACAAAGAGATGGGAAGGAGTTAGAGGTGGCCTTTTCAGTTCAATACAGGTGGGGCATGAGAGCTGCATGATGTCTTATTTCATGTTCTTACAGAATTTGCACTTGATGTGACAATTTGAAATACCATATAGATAGATTGTATGATTAATGGAGTCACATTGATTTACAGTGCTGAGAATGTTGCCTATTCTTCCCAAAAAATGCGAATAATAAATTGCTCTCTACACCAAAGAATGCAGAGACCTTGCTCAGTATGTATTAACAGTTTAGTGGGCTCTGGATCAATTCTCCCAGCCACTGCTAAAAACCAAATTCAGATGTTATTCATAACGGTGTAGTAATGGATACAGAAGATAGCTGGGTTCTAGGAACAGAATAGTTAATAGAAACAGTAACCATTGTTTCTATTGGATTTGGCTTCATATTCTTCTTTAGGCTTATCTACTGACATGTTTATGCATTGACACATGAAAGTTTTTCTTAGTGTATCTATTGAAAGCAGCCACTGCTTAATCTCTCTGTTTGCGTCTTGGTCTGTGCTGTGCTGATGAGTGTTCAGCACTGGTTTAAGTATATGTGCCAAAAACACATCCCCAGCCCTTGCCCAGGACCTCTGTGTAGCCTTCACATCTGATTTATATGCTTTTTTGAGTAGGTTATGTCAACGTAGGCCTAAAGGTTGAAATGCATAGGCCTAAAGTTTGAAATGCATAGGCCTAAAGTCAGCTCCTCTTGAGAGAGCAAGTGAGGGGTACAGGCTGTGTGAAGTGACCTGCTGAGGATCAATACCTGGTGGCTGCAGCCTTTCTCCCTCACTTTGCAGACTTTTCATCTCTATCTGCTGCATTCTTCAGAAATCCTGCCCCAAGCTTCCATTCTTTCTCTGTAGAATGGGTATAACAGGATTTTGCTCCTTGCTTGTCTTTATTGCGCTATGAAGATGTGGGCTTTATGCAGCAGGGACTGTGGGGTACTTCAGGCACACGCAGCACCAGTGATGCCCCAGTTTCAGTTCTGTCTTGCTGCCGCTGCTCATTGACTGCAGAGCGAGTGCCAGCTGCTAGGATGTGGGCTGAGCATATTTTGCTGTGAAACCTCCTGGTGTAGTCTTTGTGGCTAAACTAATGCAGCAGTGTGTCTTCTGCTTTCGTTATTTCTCACTGGTCTTGTGCTTTATACAAGCCCTGGTCAATGATGCACATCCAAGGGCATTTCCCTCAGGTTTTCTGTGTTTAATTCATTTACTTCCATCTTCCTGCTGTGCTAAGAGCAGAAACCTCTCAGTAGTACAAAAACCAAGACAAAACCAAGGTGAAGGTAGATTTCAATAAAGCTTCCAAAGGCCTAGGCTTGATGAGTGGTAACCAAGGCAACAAGGCCTCTTTTGAAAGAAGTGCTTGCTGCAGACCCCCATTTTGTGTGGAGAACTGGTCAGCATTTAAAACGTAGAGAAGACAAGGTAAGATCTATGAGGCAGACAAAGCTGTCCAGCAGTCCAGTGCCTGCTATCTCTGACTAAATTAAAGCAGGCACCACGTGGGGACGAATGGTCACTGCTGGTTTGATCACTGCCTTGTGAATGTTTAAGGAGGCTGATGCTGGTAAGCAAGAAGTGAAAATACAAATTGCATGGAGACATTTCTATGTACAAGTAGCTGCAGTGTGCTCTTTTTTTACACTGCAGATCTGTGGCAGAACTCAAGACTGCAGCTGTTGTAATAGGGTGCAAATGTAGCCCAAAGCCTTCACTGAATGGAAAATTGCTACAGGGCTGATTTTAATTGCCTGATTTGACATAGGGATAAATTGGAGGGAGACACAAGTGACCGTTTTAAGCCACTTTTGTGCTCCTGTCATCTGTTAAAAGACCCGGTGGTTAAGAGGTATTATGGCTGCTTTAATTTACATCCACAATGTAATGTTCTTTGACTGATAGTCTCTTTACTTAATAGCCCTTCCATGTGCTCTGCATCTCTCCTGTCAATAGTTAAGTTGGTATTTTAGTCTTCTAGAAAATGATCTGTGGTGTAGGGAAAGGATCTTGTATGGATGCATCGGAATCAGACCTCTGTTGTGGGATTGCTTGCAGTTGCAGGGAGCTGGTCTCTGTCCCTGTCAGTCCTTCTGGTCCAGTATTCCCCAGGACTTTCCTGCGTTTGTGTCTGGACAATTGGATCTGTTAAGAGGGGCTTAGTTCTGCCTCAGCACATACTGAAACTTTGATCTCTAGAGCTGAACCAACAATATTGCATTCATTTCAGATGAGCCACATCCCGGACTCCATGTCCTGCTGAAGCCTTAGTTGTGTCAAATCCCGTTGCAGGTGTTAAGTCAGTCCCTTAGTCCAGCTTGGCAGGTAGCCCTATGGGTCTGATCTGCAACATCTGTGCTGCAGAATCCCTTGCAATACACTTGTCACACTGCTGGCCAGTGTGATCGCATTCATCCGCCAGCAAAACCTCAAAGTGTTAGAAGTGGACAGATGTGTTCCAAAGCTAAATGCAGGATAAACTGTCTGAACAAAGGCATTAGCAGAGGAGTCTGCTTTTACTGCCCAGTGCTTTTTGCTGTCTAAAGTGAGCCCAGGCTTTTTATTGTGCAGCCATGGGTTACTTTTTGGCTGCCTCAGCACCTGTTAAGTGGGTGGATGGTCGGTTGCCTTTTGTTTTCAGCTGGGCTTCATTTCAGCGTTGTTCAAGCTGTTGAAGATAAAGCTGAGTGATCTACAATAAGAATTATGTAGAGGGGGGATGATGTATTGGTGAAATGGTGCTGATATGTGTTTGGCAGCCCAGAGGATGAAGAGAAACAGACCCCTGCATTTCTTGAAGAGCTCTAGCTGCCTTCTGAAGAGCACCCATTCTGCATTCTGTTGCCATTGCTATAGTAACTTTCTGCCTCCTGATTTTGTTATGAATGGCAATGGGAAAAGCCTCCATGCAGGCTCCAGCTGATTCCCTGCTGTTTCAAACATCCTCAAGGCTTGCTTTCTTTTTTAACCCATGAATGGATGGTGCTTTTTAGCTGGGAGTTGTCAGCCTGTGCTTTCTTCCTTTTGTCTCTGTGTATTCAACAACACACCATATGTCCATTGTACACAAAGAGGAGAAGTTTGGAGCAGGCAGCTTTACAGCAGTGAAGGTCTGGCTCTTTGGAGGAGGAGTTTTGGGGAGGTGGCAGTTTATAGTGGTGGTTTTGCAAGATGAACAAGAGCCAGCGCGGTTCAGCAGCTAGTTCAGTGCTGGGCTCTGACGGCTGACTTTGTGTTCCTTTATCAGGATCCAGGCATGCCCTCTCCAGACACAAAGCAGCTCTTTTCCCTCTGCCAGCATGTTGTCCCTCTGGGACCTGCTGCTACCATGGAAAACAGCAGAAAGCACGGGTGAATCTATTCTTTAACCAGTTGTGAGCAGCAGGTCAGTACTAGCACTGCCAGTTAATAAAATTATAGATGGATCCCACAGAAGGGAAGTGACTTGCTCAAGTCAAAAGAATGAACATTGGAATTGGGGAAAGAGCCTCCAGAGTTTGGTGCTGCTGCACATTAACAATTTGTGTTTAGAACAGTACCAAAATGACATGACCTTGTGGATGAACCTGCCACTAGAGGCTGTACGTGTTCAGGTAGCTCCCAAAATGATAATGAAGCAGAGAAACATAAATCACTGTCTCAAATAAGGAAGCAGATTTCTAGAGACAGAGTTCCATACAGGAATCAAACCCAGCTTTCCAACTTACTGTCCCTAGAGGTAGTGGTAACCATTTCCTCCAGCACCCTGATTAATCAGTGTGTAATGCAGTGGACCTCGTAAGTCACTGAATTTTGTTACTGTGGTTCTTTCATCCCAACATCTGAAATGTTTTCTACTCACTAAAGAATTAATGAATCTTTGCAAAAAATCCGTAGTATTGCCATGAACAGGCACAGGTGAATGAAGTGACATTCCATAGGTCTTAAAGTGAGGCAGTTGCAGAGCCAAGCAGAGAGCCTGAGTTTTCATTCCACCTCTTGTATAGCAGAGAGGGAATGCTGCTTCTCTTGACAGGCTTTGGTATGCAGAACAGAGAAGTAAGTGTGCTAAAGCAGGCTGGTTTGCTTGTGAAGACTCACTGAAGTATGTGCATTTATTTCACTGTGGTACCTAGCCAAAAACCCCTTGCAGATTACAGTCCTCTGCCTAACTCTTGCATTTGCACACATTAGCAAAGCAAACAGCAGCCAGTGCATATTTCCCACTGTAATGCTAATTTGTTGGCTTCTGTTTGGGGAAAAAACCTTGTAATTCAGGGGAGATTCATTGTTTTTCCTCTGTAAGATTGGAAAAACTGATCCAGATTAAAAACTAATTGGGAACTATTGGAGCTGGGGAGAATTCTGCCATATTCTGGGGCTTGGACTTCGAAGTGAGGAGCATTGAATCCTGCAAAATACCTGAATAAAAGATGAAAACTCAGTGGACAAATTGCTCTACCAGTACTGCTGAGGCCATCACGGTTTCTGGAATCTGGACTGGGTTCTTGCAAGGAGAGGCACAGATCAGTCAGGGGATGTAGGTGTGATCACTTTCCCATGTGTATCAGCATTGAAGCTGCTGAAGAGTAGTATGTTTCTTGCTCTGTGAATATCCTTTATCCAAATGTGCGAAGTGAATATCAAATCTACCTATTGAGCCAGAATGTTTGAGAGAGGATTTCTCCTTAAAGGGTTCAAATGCTCATGCTGGCTCTTGAAAAACTGCACTTCTTCATTTTGAAGTCAGCATGTCCTTCCATGCAAGCATTTCCTTTGATCCTATGAAATGTACAGCTCAACCTTAACAAAACCTTGTTTAGTCCCCAGATGAGACGTTTCATGTCAGATGGCAGGTCAGTCTGAGATTTTACATTTTGTTTCACTGAAGTTTAACAGATTGTTTCATGTTGATCTCGGATCATTAAACCAATCAAAACAAGGGAGAGGAAAAGCTGTTCTGCACTGAATGACACAGAGCCTGACCTCTGGGTGCTGCTCTTCTGGAAGAGTTAGTAATACCCTGTGTTTTCACTGGATTACAACAGGCTCTTTGGATTGTTTCCACATACACAGCCCATACTCGAGGGTATGCAACTTGTACTTGTTTTGAAACACCAAGACCAAATTGATGTGGATGTTAAAGGAGCATCTTAGATGCTCCCATTCTCCCTTATTGTTTGAGAGTCTGGTGGGGAAAACAATCACCCTGTGTGTTGCTTCTCATCCTGCCCAGGGAAATTGGAATGTGACACTTGCATATGTCTCTGGCTGTGTAGGGGTACCCTGGGAGAGGAGGATGAGGGGTCTCCATGTGCTGGTGCCACACTACTGTTCCTTTCAGAAGCAGCAGCTGGCAGCCCTCTGATTAGTACACTACAGATGGCAGCAAGATACAAAGGGTCTGTCCCATCCCCTCGTCAGAGCACCCTCCATGCTGTCACCTCCCTCCCTAAGTCAAGGGAACCTATTACTCCTTGCTAGGGTTGCCCATTCTGAAAGCTGCAGTTACAGAGCATCAAGCTGCATGTAGGGCTTTGGAGGGTACTGTGAGCCTGCTCTGCTCCTTGGGAGCCATGCATTCGGCAGGGAGGATGGCTTTGTCAGGATGGCCTTCTGCAAGGCATAGTCCATTCAGGAGTTAATTTTCTGGGTGATCTGGAAGCACACATTTCTGAAATAAAAGCTTGTAATGCAGCTTAATAAGATTAGATTTATTTAATAAGTGCAACATGAGGACATTGGTTCACATTAGCAGCAACTGCAGCGTCCCCAGACATAATGGGTTCTACAGAGCAGCACAAAGAGGTCTGGTTTTTGCATTATTATTGTTTTTAGCCCTCTTTGTTACTACCACTGTTAATCCTGGCTTCTGCCCCTTGCCTAGAAAGGACTGAACACTGAGGGCAGAGTGAACAGAGCAGTGGTGGTGGCTGGGAGGATCCCCAAATAGGGCTGACTGCAGACAAACGAGCATGGACCAGGGTCTTGCTATTGCTCCACATCCCAGGCTGCTTCTGCGGTTTGAGGTGTGCCATTTGAATTTCTATGCCTCATTTCCCACGTGTACAGTGGGGCTGATAATGCTGCCTTTGTCTGTCCTGTCTATTTAAAATGTAATGAGATGAGATGTTCAAAAATGACAAATGATTTTCAGTGCCTTGTATGAGCGCTCAGCTGAAGGCGTCTTCAGAAGGGACTGAGCTCTCTCCTACCTGGGTCATATGGCCTGGTGAGGTTCTCAAGCTGTGAGCAGTACAGAGACAGCTCAGTGCACGTTTCTGCCTGAAGCTTTTTCTTGTTAGCTTACCATTTAAATTCAGCAACACCAATGTGTTACCAGGCAGGGCTGGTTCTCCCAGACATCACACTTGGAGAGAAGAGAAACCTTTGAGAAAACAAGAAAAAAAAAGTGGAGGTTTTCTTTATTTTATTGCTTTCCAAATTGTGGGGTTTGCTTTGATTTCTGCTTTGAAATTCTCAGCATGAACTTTGTGTTTAACTATTTGTCCTGCGCGTTCTTTCTGCCATTGAAACAAATCCCAGTTCAGCATGTCCCTTGAAACAGTGCTCATCAAGAAAACCTTTGCTTGAGACCTTTAGAAAAGATGGTTTATTTTGTGTGTGTTTATTGTATAGTGCATGACAGAGAATCATAGAATGGTTTGGGTTGGAAGAGACCTTAAAGATCATCCAGTTCCAGCCCCCTGTCACAGGCAGAGCTATTGCATATTCTATGCTGCAGTAGTAATATGAAGCGTATTGGGAAGCTTTAGTTCTCTTTGTTTCACCTGAAACTTTGCCATACTTGGAAATATATTTGCTCTAGGAGGATTATTCCCTTGTTTTGCAGTTGGAAATGGTATCAACCTGGCATGATGGCCTAGCTTAGCCATACTGTTCATTAGCTTTCCAGTGTAGTGATTCTGTCTTCTGTATTATTGTCTCTGTTTGTCATGTTTATTGCAGAGCAAAGCATGACAGTCTGTTCACCTTTATGAATGGACTCAAGATACTTTCCCTTTCTCTCTCCTTGAGTTCACCAAGTCAGTCACTGTACATGTGTAAATGTGATTAACAGTGCATTCAGTGCTGTTTTCTAACTGCATGCCTGTGCCAACTGGTGCAGTGTGTTTAAAATAGGCTCTAAAGCCATCACCAAACACAGAGCCCATGAGGTGAAGCTGCTTAATAGAGCTTAAGCGTAAGATGCTTTTGTGCTGTGAGCTGGCAGAGCTTTCATCCAGTGAAGCTGATGAACAGAACCAGCAGCATAAATAACATTTTGTGGGTCGTTTTCATCCAGCATCCCTTCTTAACTTGGATGAGCTCTCCTCCTCTCTTTTGACTTCTTAGCTTGGATCTCTCTAGTGAAAGATCTTAAGTCTCTGATAAGGGAAACAATTCTGTGCTTGTGCAGTGTGTGTGTGCATGTGTGATGAACATTGTAAGCACAGTTCTGATCCAACTGTTGATTACATTGCTACCTGTGAGTGCATAAAACCAGCTTCAGTGCCCTAGAAGTATTTTCTGAGCCCACCATCCTATATTATGAATGTAACAGCAGATATTGTCCCAGGATATTCTGTAGAGTTAAGTATTTCCACTTAATAGGAAGTGCTACAGGAATTGCTGTGAAATACCAGGGATGGGAGAGAGCAATTCTAGAGCAGTTGAAAGCGAAAGTGAAGCTGGACTTGATCTGTGATACAACTGCAGCATGTTAAGCCAAGTACATTTATCCAGAGTCTGAGATACTTCTGCTGAGTTTACTGCTGACTTGTATTTTTTAGTGCTATTGTTTCCTGTCTTAAAGGAAACAAGAGAGCTCATTGACTCCAAGTCAAATGAGTGAATCATTCATAGAGCATGATGTGCTTTATGACCCTTACTACTATTGTTATCATTATTTATTAACATAGGGCTTTAGAAGGTGTGTGAAGCCACGTGGTTCACAGCTCTGGCATGCTTGCAATGGAGAGATCTTAGCTGGTGAGATTGAGAGCAGTCAACGGCAGTGACAGGACATAAACAGTAACAGTCACCCATTCTCCTGCTTCGCTTTTTGACTGGAGCTCTGTGACTGGAAGGTCTCTGTTTTAAGCCATGTTGCAATAGTAAAAGTTTGTCATTGTCCACTTTGGGTCCTTTTGGGAAAATGCTGGCAAAATTTACAATCGCTTCCAGTGCACACACAGATCAATAGCTATTTCCTGTTGAGTCCCAGTTCTATACAGATTGGAGTGCTGGGGGGCCAGTAGCTGACATATTCTTGGAGAGGTGTTGAGAGGAAATGTTAATATTTAATGATGCTTTTTTGTGGTTAGGCTGGTGAGTTCTCTTAATGACATTGGAAGAAGCACAGCTCAGTCCTCACTGAGCATCCCAGCAATCCACACAGCCTGTTCAAGGTGTACAGGACGGTTACAGGCCTCAATGGAATCAGCAGTTTTACTGAAACCTTTGTCTTTAATGCTGAATGCTTCAGAGAGGTTCCTCTTGCTTCTGTCCATGATGATCATCCTGGGAATAGCTGAGAAATATCTGATTTCAGAGCAGGCTGGTACCTTTCACATGCATGTATTTTACAGAGACTGAATTAGTAGGAGAGATTTTGAAGGCAGTGAGACTCTGCTCCTTCTGGAAGTCAGTGGGAGTTGTGTGCCTAATTTCTATTTGTGCTTTTGGAAGATCCCCTTCTAATTGACTAAATATTTGTACTACTGGCTGTGGGCACGGTGGCACAATGTGGCTTTCAAACCATCTGTTTCCATGGACTAAAACCCACTGGCAACAGACCTTGATTGGCAGAAACTCACCAGGGCTGGTTTGCATTAGTTGAGGTTGCTGAGGACAAAACCATAAAGGAAAAAGAGAGGTCCAGGATAAGCAGAAATAAAAAGGACCATGGAAATAAATGAGCGTTGTTTCAGCACTTGAATGGACTTTACTCATTTATCAAAAGACTTTCTTCTGGTCTTTAATGTTTCTAAAATAATGTGTCTCGTCTTCGAGCACTAATGCCAAGAAAAGCTGTCAACCACTCCAGCAATTATCATATCCCAAAGGGATGTTGGTTAATGATTGCTGTAGACAACTTGGTCTTTCAGTTTTTGTGCTGAATTCCAACCCAGTGAAGCATTTTAGGATTTGGTTTGATTCTTAATATTCAAGGAATATTCTGGAAATGGAGTTATTCACTGCCACCTCTTGATACTGGGCCTGCACCTTAGAAAACGAAGAATACAGGGTCAGATACAGGGATCAGCAATAGGTAAGGCAACAACCAGAGAGGAAAGATGCCTTTCCCAGCTTGCGGTCAGGCGGGGACCTGTTTATTGCAGTGGTGCATGCAACAAGGTGGTATTTGTAAGGGTTGGATAATTTTGTAAGCAGTGATGGTTGCAGAGGTCAGCACAGGCAGTCCCAAGCCCTTGCTCTGAGATCCTTGAGATCTGGTTGTGGATTTACATTCAAGCTTTGTTCAGCTTCTCTTTGAAAATCCTTTGCTAGTGTCTATGAGTGGTCAGTGGATCTCTGCTTTTAGCCTCATGCTCCCAGGCATCATGAAGATTGTCTTCTGCATTCAGTAAAAGCAGTTAACTTCACTGTGAAGTCTCCTCTTAGTGAACCCAGCTGAAAACACAGCATCAACTCGATTTAAGTCTGAGGACAAAACTGCATTCTTAAGTTGTGACGCAGTGAAACTTAACTGGAGGATTGTCATTGACTTAAAAATGGCTGGTGTTCCACTTGAGTTCACTTCTGAGCGTGTCAGCTGTGCTTCAGCTAGACTAATCCCGTGTTTTGCCACATACACCTACTTCATTTGGATGGGTAACTGCAGCTTTCTTGGTAAGGTTTTGACCTTTTCACAGGTAAATCTCCCTGGGCAGAATGCCTCCACTATGTTTGTGATTATGAGCCAGGTATCTGTACAAACATCTAGTCATAAAACCCCTGGCCCTGCCTACATCTCTGGGACCCTGTCCTACTGCAGCAGGGGGTCCAGGTTCTGTGAGCCATGCCTTAAGATGTGCTGGGGCTCATACTGGTTTCTCTCTTTGCTCATTTTCACTGGAGAATGTAGGTTTTGCAGAGTTCTGCTTTTGCAAATATCCGCTCTTCAGTGGGGTCCTGCCTTGCATGATAAATCTTGCACCCACTGGAAGTATAAATAATTAATTATTTGCAATAGGAAGAGCCCCAGATTTGGAAGTAGTTGCTGTCATGTATTTTATTAATGGCAATTTAATGATGGAATATTCTGCTGTAATTTCTAGCTGGGTTCTTAATCTTGAAGTAATGAAGACAATTTTGGATTGTCTCAACCAAGGATGGTAGGCAAGTAAAGCAACATGGAGCTTATATTGCATTGCTTCTATTTCAAATCAGGTTTGGTTGTTCAGCCTTACCCTATACATGGAAATAACTGTGGCAATGAAATGTAGTAAAGCACCATTCATCACTTTATGCATGAGAAGTTGGCATGTCTTGGTCAGGCGGAATAGGAGGTTGGGAATCACTAGAGCCATTCATGCGACACATGTTAGTGAAGGAGTCCTGTTGCTTGGCTTTTCTAGGCAGTCCACAGATACTAGAGCACTTTAGCACAGAGGGAGTTTTAGTGTGTAAGTAGAGACCTCATTTTCCACTTGCTTGACAAGGAGCTTGCCTCCTTCTTAGCTTTCTCCTCCCATTTTCTCCTCTATATCAATGTCAATCTTTTTCCTTTTGGGAAAGGATCCTTGTGCTCTTCATGCAGCCCTTTTTCTTGTCTCTGCCAGGGCAAATCCCCAGGCAGGGATTGTCTTTTGTCATGTGGTACTGCAGTGCTTAAGTAACATTGAGTCCTCACTAGCTTAGGACTTTTGTGCACTAGCATAAAAGAATCCTAAATGAAGTTCTGCTACCACTTTCCTCTGCAGGTTCAGGCAGGCTGTGCAAGCTCTGTATTCATCACTCTCCTATTTTGTGGGGTTGAGATATTACTGCTAGAAGTCACTTGCCCAGAGTATTAAGAAAGATGTTAAAAGATGTCAAGAAAAGCTGGTGGTGTGATTCCACTCAGTTTCCCTTTTATTAGATGGTGTGTGGGTAGCATTAACTGATAAAATGAACTAACTGGTCATGTATTGTGAACTGGTTTATCTGCAAAGAAGTGTTCAGGTTATGCTACTCTATCTGTATCACTGTTACATTGCAAGAACCAGTTAATAGTCATTACAGGATCAGAATATGAAATCAGCTGCTTGGTGACTGAAGGCTGCCAGTGTAACTCAGTGGCCTGATTCATTGCTCAGGTTTTGTTCAAGTACCTTCAGTGTTTCTCCACTCTTGTTTGTCAATAGGGCTAAGTATGAGCTGTTATCTGAGGAATTTCTCTTATTGATTGGTTGATGGAATTCAGATAAGGGTCAGAGTTGTTTTCAGAGTAAGTTTTGTGGTTCTCAGAACAGGCACCCTATGAGATTAGCAGCTCCCAGGGATTTTTCAGCAAAATGTGGTTGTTTCTGTGCTTAGGGCATGGGTGTATCTAGTTGTTGGTTTCATATACTACCGCTCAGGACCTGTGCCATGCTAACTCAAACTGGAATCTTAAATTGCATCAACCTGTACTCTTTTGTTATTATAAAGTTGGTGAGGAATCTGCTATATCTGGCTGGGAATTCTGGAATGTTAAACAATACCTGTGTGTCAGACATTATAGAGGCTCAATGGGACTCGTGTAAGCAATACATCACTCTGATTTTGGGACTGTAAGTGCCTGTGGAAAGCAGAAATACTTGTAGGTGGCTGTGCAATATGTGATTGTTGTCTGTGTTTTGAGGGTTTATTGGAAAAGAGACTTCAGCTTTCGGGAGTGACCTTTCTCAGGTCTGAAATGGTTGGAAGTTGCAGAGTTTGCAGGATCTCATTCTGGTCTCAGTCACTTCACCACCTCTAGGCTGGCCCATTCTCTTCCCACCCCACCGCAGAGGCTTGTGGTTGTGGCCATCTGAGCATCTCCCAAGGATGTGCCAAGTGATGAATGAGCTTTATTTAAGGCTGACCCTGAAAGCTACTGCCCATGTTTCAGCAAGCTGCAAGACGTGTCAACACAATCACTTGGAGGCTTTCAGCTTGCTGGAGCCCCTGTCAGCACTCTGCAGCTTCTGTGAACTGCCTGATCAGCAGTGCTAGGACTATTAATATTTATAAACCTTGAATAATACAGGGCTTTGGTGTACCTGAGAGACCATATGTTGGCCTCCAATCCCCAGCAAAGCACCTGAGATCAGTGTGCCTACAACCCTGGCTGATCCACTGCTGTGGTCTCAGAAGGGGAAGGAGCTGGAGCTTTTCCCCTGGAGGACCTCTGTCTTTGGATTTCTCCCTCCTTCATTAGTTACCAGAGCACATCATCTTCATCCTTCAGGGCCAAGCTGTGGGTTTCTTTCTTTCCTTTTAGTCTGGAGTCTTTTATTGCTGTGCTTTGCATTTATTACAGGGCTCATGACCTTGGTTTGGGGTTTTTTTTTCCACCCTTTGGTACAGATGCATTGATCAGGGTGTGGTTTGCAGGGAGAGAGGACTCAGATTTTTTTCCTTTTTAATTTAACTTTTGCTTTGAGCGGTTTTCTTGAATCTTGCAAAGGTGCTTGGTAACCATTTGGACACAGATGCCTCGAAATTAACATTTAATGTATGCGTGTGCAAAGATGCACCCTGATGAATAATGCATAGGAACGAACAGCTTGGTGATTGGGTTCAGTTCAGAGTGATACTGCATGTGGATTAGCCGTGAGGACTCACATCAGCAGTGTTAATAACATGGATCAGGTGGAGACAGCCCAGCCAAACCTATTGTGTGCAGCACTGCTGGGATGAAAATGGCTCTCCATCCCCGTACACGGGCTCAGCTGGACTTGCAGGGCCATGTGGGGTCTTAGGTTGAACCAAGCTGTTCGGTTCAGAAACCCTCGCTCCAGATCACCCGCTGCTGGAGCAGTTCATTTGGGTACAAACCCGAAACTGTAAGTCAGAGAGGATCCCATACACAAGCAGCTCTCTCAGCCACGAGGAGCAGGAGGGTGTGATAAGAGCCCAGCAGCTCATGCGAGCCTCTGTGGGGCAGTTTTTGGGGCTTGCGCCGTGGAGCCCGGTGGTGCTGAAGGGACAGCGCCCGCGGCCGGCCCGCCGGTTGGGGGGACGACACCTATGTCGTGTCGTGTGTCCCCGCTTCTCTCATTCCCACCCCTTCACCCCTTTGCCCCTCTGTCCCCCCACAACCCCCCATGCATGGGCGAGAGAGGGGTGGCAGAAGGGCTGCTGCGCTGTCTCCTCCTCTAGAAACCTGCGTTCAGCCGGAGCCGCCTTTGGCTGCCTCCCCTGATCCCCTGCAGGGAGGGCCTGGGGGCTGCTGGCATTGCAGAGGCTTAATTGACTCCAGAGATCACAAATTTCAGCTCCTGGAGGTAAGTCCTGGTTAACGGCTCGTTTTCCTGTCTCACTCGGTTCCCACACCCCTCGTCCATCTGTGTCTCTTTCTCATTCTCTCTCCAGTGCCATCAGTCAGCCCTTTTCATCCCCCGAAGAGGGTCCACCTGAGTCAAGGCACCAGCGATGCCCCGAAACCCAGAAAGATGAGTCAGCATCTTGCCTCCCACTATCCTACTGACCCAGCCCTCCAGCTCTGCTGCTCTGAGAAAAGTGAGGAACAAAAGGATTCCCGGAGCACTCCCTGACTCCACCATTGCGGGGCTGGGGAGAGGAAGGACGAGCTCCTCGCTGCCCTGCTTTGGGAACCCGCCTTCAGAGCAGCCGAGGTGAGGGGGGGCTCGGTCCCCATCAGCCTCTGAGCAACTTGTAGTGATAGCAGCAGCACGCCAGGGAAGGGGAGGGGGAAAGGGAGGGTGTGATGGGCGCTACTGCTCCAACCTGATCCAGTCCATTTGCCAATTCACCACTCGCATCACTTCCGGATCAATCCTCAGTTTCTGCTGCAGAGTGAGGGTTTTTTTAATTATTTTTTTTTTTCCTCTCTCCTTTTCCCTCCCTTCCCATCTGGATGCTGGGAACTTGAAACCTCCTCCCTTGATTGCAGCAGGATCTGCCCCAACCTTCCCTCAACTTTGCACTGCATCACACGATACAGAGCGAGCCACAGGCTATCTTGCACTGATGGGGGCAGGGGACCTGCCAGGCACAGCCCTTTGCAATTGATGTTGCCGTATCTCTAGGACCCTGAGCAATCGCTTGCTGCTTTTTTTTTTCTCTCCTTTTTTCGTGTGTGTGTGTGTGTGTGTGTGTGAAGGATCCTCCTGGTGACTGCTGTTATTATTTTCCCTTAGCAGGGAGACCACACAAGGCATGGCTGAGAAGAAGCAGTCTGGGCGGCAGGGTGAGGAGGAAGAAGTGCCAGCCTTCTTCAAAAACCTGGGCTCGGGCAGTCCCAAGCCCCGGCAGAAATTCTGTGGCATGTTCTGCCCCGTGGAAGGCTCCCTGGAGAACAAGACCATCGACTTCGATTCCCTCTCGGTGGGCCGCGGATCTAACAAAGTGGTGGCAAAGCAGAAGGATGTTGCCCACCTGGGTCCGGATGCTCAGTCCGTCTATTCCAGGCAGAGCAGGAAGGGAGGGGAACCATCTGTTGATTTCGGGAGAAAGGTGGAGATCAAGAGTGCCACTGGGAAGGAGGCGCTGCAGAACCTGAATGACAAGGTGGGTGCTTATATATATGTGTGTATGTGTGAGATGCCACTTGAACACACGACAGGCTGCAGAAGGGATCTGTCCTTTCCAGCCTGCAGTTTCTTGCCTCTATGTCACTTGCATGTATGTGGCAGCCTGTGTCTTCCTCTAGAAAGCAGCATCTCTCCTAGAGCCTTTTCTAATGTTACCCGTGTGCTCTCTGCAGGTGTGTGTGTATGTGCACAGGGAGCAGGGCAGAAGAAAGGAGCTCCTGCTCCCACAAACACCCTTCCTTTCCCTGCACTGTCTTTCTGTGTGCTGATAGAGATGGACTTTTTTCTTCCTAAGCATTTCCCCAGCACCACAGTAGCAGAATGCCCCACCCAGCTCAGTGTCTGCAGCTCACGGGAACAGAAATGCAATTGTTAGCAAAGGAGCATCACTGAGCATCCACCTACAGGGATCAAATCCCTGCAGGCTTCTTCCAGGGGAAACTCCTACCCTTTCTTCCCAGGGGAGGACAGGCTCCAGAGTGACCCCTGGGAGCTGTATTTCAATACCAATTTCAATCAAGGCCTCTGGCTGCAGTGGGGATTTTTGCATGGGGAATATCTAGGACTTTCACAGGAATGTGGTGTTCTCTTAGAAACCCCACTGAACTCCTCCCAGCCTTTTAAGACTCCTGAAGCTATTTTGTCACTTTTATGTGTCATGATGTAATAAAGCCTATCCTCTTCCTGAGGCAAAACCTATTTAACCCACAGGTCTAGCTGACCATGCATGTTTGCTTGCCTCAATAAATAGATTTAAACAAGCGTTATTCAGATCTGAGCCTTGAAATACTCCGTGGGCTCCTCTGACAATGCTGGCTCCCTAGCATAGGCTGGAAGAGCAGAAATGAGTGAAGCACTGACAGCAAACTGACAAACTCCCAGCATACAGGGGAAGAGTTTCTGTGAGCAGTCCCCCAGTGGTTTTACAGAGCACTCCTTTCTTCTGGAATTTGTTTCTAGGATGTGCCCCCTGATTTTTACTGGTGGTATGGATTGCATATACAAGGCAGAAATGTACCTGGCATTTAGAATACTGGTTTGTTCACCACTTTCTCCTGCTTTCAGAAATGTGCAGTATTACTATGAGTGTTATTGGGCGTTCATTCTCCCCAAATCACATCTTTCTTTGCTTCTTCCTACTCCATCCGTCTGTATTTATATGCGTGAACAGCTGCTGTTATGGTAAGATCACAAAGGTAGGCCCTGATTTTAGGAAGTGCTTCTTACCAACTTTTAACTAGGAGTGGGATGAGCTCCACACCACTTCAGACCTGATTTGCCAAACCCAAACACACAAATGCCTGTGGTTTGATTTGAACATGCTCAAGTGTCTAGTGAGTAACTTTCCATGCTGAAGTAGTCTTGTTGGACTAACCAAGGCGCATCTCAAGGATGAAGGGCACACACCTTTTAATCTTGGGGAGTCAAAGGTGTTGCAATTCAGGACACTTTCAGGACTAAGTTGGGCAGTTTGAAGCAGTGATATCCTGCAGGACGTAAGTCTAAGCAGGTGATAAATGAATTCTGAAATGATCAATTATTTTGTGATAAAAGGATTCTGGTATAATAAAAACCTCTGAGTACAATATGGTGGAAAATGACAAGTCCGCACATTGGTTTAAAAGTGTGGGGTTTTGGTTCTACTTTAAAGATTGTCATATAAATGTTAACTGAAGGTATGAAGTAATGGGAGAGTGCAAACAACTTGAGTTGTTTCTCATGATCTTTTACATAACTGATGCCAATGGATTGTGTTGTGATGGGTTCTGGGTAAGTGCAGCCTTTTATTACAAATGCCTTGCTATGGTTTGGCACCTTATTGCAGGAGTGGTTTAGCTTTGGTTTTTCAGCTGACTGCATCCATGGCTTGAATCAGTGGTTAGATCCTCAGCAGATAAAACTGGCTTTACTTGAATGTAGTTAATAGAAATGTGTTTATAATCAAAGCTCAACGCGTTAAAAGATAAAGAGAAATAATGTTGCAGGAAGTGGCACTAAAGATAACTGCATTAAAATAATTTCAGATGGGAGTTAAAAGGCTTCTGAAGTTTTGCAGCTGAATTTGGCACCTTACTTGCAAACCTCTGTCATAAGCATTTAATAGCACATCTGAAGTAGGTTTTCCCTGGATAGACCGTCCACTCTTTCCTTGTGATGGGAATCTAAATTGTATGCTAAATATATGCTAATTTACAGGATCTTGAGTTATTTCACAATAGGCTGGGAGCCTTACTGCTGCTTTTTCTTTAGCCTGAGACTGACAGTAGTTGCAATTTTTAGCAATAGGTGGAACAAACAACAGCAACCAGAAGACCATATCATGAGCGAATGGGAATGGGTGCCCATCAACTGGAGGCAGTGGAGACTGGTGGAAGTATTTGTGCCCGTGATTGGATCCAAAGTGGGTTTAGAACCACAGCCATCCTTTCTGTCACTGTATAGAAAGGTCTTGTATTAATGTCCACTGAAGTAATTAACAAATGAAGATGGACAAGCTATGTTTTATTTCTCTGAGGTCTTCACTGTCCAGAGGATAAAAAAAAAGCAATGTAATTATTCCACATTAAATTGCAATATATGGTTTTGCAGGTGAAGATAAGGGTAATAACATCTCTTTGTGTCTATCCTGTCTAGGGTATTGTGTAGCATCTATAATGGCCTCGCTGCCTCGCCTCTGGGCCATGCTGCCTCATCATTCAGGGTTAAGGTCATTTCTAGAGGCACCAGAAAGCCTCTGTTACCTTCTTCTAAGCAGCGCTTTGCAGTTAGGCCTGTGGAGGCAGTGTGACCTATTCAACAGGTCTGTAGCTCAGCACAGCTGAGGGAAGCTCTGCCTCTTCCCAGCCGCCAGGCCTTGGAGAATTCCCTATGCTTCTCCTTCCCATCTTAAAATTGGTCATCTTCCCTGTTTAGACCGTTAATGACCAAAAACCCTTGGTGACTGCTTGCTTGACCTAAGTAATTTTCTCTGTATTTCCCAGATTTCCCATGTGCATAATTGGTATTCCTTCTGCCTTGCTCAGCTCTTTGGGAAAGAGATGGTCTCTTAGGGAACATCTGCAGGGAAAAGCAAGGTTTGATTGCAAGAGGGATCAGCAAGCCTAGGGCTTGCTTTAACTGAGTTTGCATAGAGAGCCTGAGGACGTGCCAGAACTCTTCAGCACAAGTACAAGGCCTGGGATCGCAGGTCTCTTCTGAAGTTGGTAGCTGAAGTTCCTATTGCCATCTTGTTACTGCAGTGGCTAAGGTGGTTCCCCTGTGCAAGTCACCTTTTTTGCATCCTTTAGGAATAGTTTGTTCTTTTGAGAATAAACTTTGGGACCTTTGGGAAGTGCAGAGCACTGGATGTAAACTACTGATCTAAACCAACAAAGCTGTGCCCTATTGTAGTAAGTAACAGATATTATCAGCGACTAGGAAAATACTATTCTTTTAGAACTGACAGGAGAGAGGGGTCACTTGCAGAACAGTGTCAGGAAGCTTTTGACACGACTGGACTTCTTCCTAAATCCTCAGAGCTCTCAGGATCATGGTTATTCATTCCTGGAGAGAAATAATGAGTAACAGGACATTGTTGAGATCTCAGAATCATAATGTTCACTCTGGAACATTAATGGAACTGTTGTGTCAAAGAAAGAAGGTGTTTGACAGCTGGAAATGCAGTTCTGAGTTTAATTTATTACAATGCCGGCCATTTCCCTAGCTTTGCTTTAGTAATCATTCCTTGCAAAATAATCCTATAGCAATGATAGAGCAATCCCTGTCAGATCCCTTCAGAACCCTGAAGAGGACTGTCTCTTTCCAAAGAACATGATGTGGTAGTAAATGAACTGTGGAGCAGTGGCCTGGGCTTGGTTAAGGACAATGGAGATTGTAGTGCAGCTGAAATGCTCAGGATGTTACTCTAAGCACCACTTCTATGTCAAGAACTCTGTTCTTAAAAGGTTATTTCTGAACCACCTCAAGGTTTCCTGGGATTTTAAAGGAAACAAAATCAATTGGGAAGTTAATTTCAATTTGCAGATCATACATACATTTCTATCGACCTGTTTGTGTGGCTGGAAAGTGAATCTCAGACTCACCCTCAGAACCTAAGATAGTCTGCATTCAAAAAAGATGAGGCTGTTTCCCTAAGCAGTTGTATGATTTTACCTCCTCATAATAACATGTTTGATCTCTGTTGTCATTTCCCTACCATGACACTTAATTTTAATGTTTTCCTGTAAGGTATTAAAACAAAGATGTCCATTGGCAGATATAATTTATAGTGATTAATAATTCACAGCACTTTTATCCTCTTTAGGGAAGGACAGATGTACTCTTGCCATGTACCAGCCCGTATTTAATCCTCCCAACACTTCATAAGAGGCAGGGGGTTGCTGGATACATGGGAAACCCCTTTCAAGCCATTGAGACTCAGAGCTGATGCAGCAGTTGGGGCAGAATCAGGACAAAATATTAGGGTGTGATCAGGGAACTTATTAAAGCTCTTCTGGCCTTTTGGTCCTGCTGCCTCTGATTGCAGTAAGAGGAGCCTCAATGACTTTGGCAGGGGGCGATTCTCCCACAGGGAGTAGGGATTAGGAGCTGTAACAAGCCCAAAGGGAAATCTAGAGCTTCTTGATGCTGTAGTGCTAGAATTGCAGATACTTCTAGGAATGCTTTAACTCCATCTCTGATCCCTCTTTTCGTGCCAGTTTTAAAATGTGCATTTCCATTTGCAGGTTTTATAACTGCATAGGAAAATGTCCTTGTGGATGAACCTTGAAGAAATCAGTAGGAGTAAAAGCAGTTGGGTGTTGCAGAAATTCTGCGGGCTTTGTTGCAATTACACTGCAGTTCCTTAGAGAAAGGGTTTCTTTGTCCCAGCCACCCAGTAACTCCACAGTGGGAATAAAATTCCTTGCTAAGTGCATTATGATAGTGTGTAGAATCTGTGAAGTTGAGATTCAGTGCTGCTGTAAATTGATTTCCACTGATGCCTGTGATGATTTATTTTAGCACAGACTATCAATGTGCAGAGATTCTCATATTCTTGTGCCATTTTTCCTGTAGACTTTTCCAGAAGACAAATTTAGATGCAAATGCTCCTTTAATATGTGCTTATGTTGCAGAGAGCCTGCACAAGATGTCCTACACCAGCTGGTATCTGTGCAGAGATGGCTCACAGCAACCCTGTGTGTCCACTGACCAAGATACCCCCAACTAAAAGGAGTATCTGAAAGGGTGCTCAGGCATTGGAACAGGCTGCCCAGGGCAGTGCTGGAGTCACTGTCCCTGCAAGTGTTCAAGCACTGTGTAGATGAGGCCCTCAGTGACATGGGTTGGTGGTGGCCTTGGTGATGCTGGGGTAAAGGTTGGATTTCATGACCTTAAAGGTCTTTTCCAATGTGGTCGATTCAACTACCCTAAGGCTAAGGACGGGCTAGAGACACTCAGCCTGTGCAGAGCACAGCTGTGGATGTGGCAAAGGTAGAGACTGGCAGTGCAGATGTGGGCATAATGCCCTGTTTTATGCATTTCCTGCCCTGTTCTGCCACTTGGGGAATGTTGTCAGGGCCCTTAGAAGTGCTTATAGAGCATAATTGAAGGTGGTTTATGTTCTGCTGTTCCACTGCTGATGTGACTTGGCTGCAGCAGCCTTGCTGGTCCTGCAGTGGCTGCAGGCAGGAGCTGGGCTGGCTGGCCAGCCTTCCCTCATCACTTCCCTTCGTTAATGTTTGGCAGGGAAGATTTGGCAGCGCTTGTTCTCTAGCACCTTCCAATTTTAGCCTGCAGTAATGGACCTATGGAAGACAAAGAGCACCAACATTATCTAGAAATCCCATCACTTCCCGCAGTACCTTGGCAGGTGATGGCACTGCTGGATGACTGTGGCTTTACCAGAGGAAAGAGCCAGCTTTCGTAAAAGCAAAGAAAGATAAAGGTGGATATCTTTGTATTTTCTGATTCTTCCCCACTTGTTCTCATCCCAACATTGTCCTTTAGGTACAGGTATTCTTCCCTCCTGGTCACCTCTCATCAAGTGTGTTTATACAGCAGCTGATATCTGTTCCTTGCCTTTGTTCAGCCAGTTTGTAACTACATTAATCAATTTATTTTGACACCCTTTTAGCTCATTGCTAAAAGGAAGGAAAATTGGGCCATATTGGCAATTGGTGTAATGGAGTGAGAAGATACACCTAGGAACTCAGCTCTGCTTCCTCAGGTACACGCTAAATCATACGGAAGATTATGAAATCTGGTGCTGTGTAGATGTTGAATATTAACAACCATGTTTTTCAGCCCTTTAATCTCTTCATTTATTTTATTCTGTACTACTTAAGTTCTTGCAACATGGTGATGGGAAGGAAAAGCTAAGTGTCAACTGAAGATTCGTTATTACTTTCTGAACATAGTCACTACTGGATTCAAGTTCTGGAATGTTTCCAGAGGTCAAGAACTGCTGTTCTGAATTAGCCCCTGTGCAGTAAGGATTGTCTTTTAAAAACCAAGTATTTTAAATAGCTGTCTTGGAGCAGATGAGAATAGCTTTAGAAATATTAGAGTATCATCCCCTTAAAGGTGCTTCTGTTTCTTCTACCACTACTGCAGTTTCACAGCTTTTAGCATAATGTGGAGGAATGACGTGCCCATGCTCATGGAGGCAAGTCAGTGCTGGAGCTTTTGGGTTCCTGCATGCGTGTTTGTGGTTGTTTCTTCATAACCACATTACTGCTGCCAGGGCAGCTGGACTTAGCCCCTCTGACCAGCTGCCCAAGGGCCTTGATGCTCTCTCTCAAGCTCTAGGCAGTGTTTGCTTCCTCTCTGATAGCTCAAGACACGCCTTTGCCTAGCAAGCAGAGGCAAGAAACCACTGAGATCTAAAATTGAGGAGGAAAGCTACCATTAAAGAGGGGAAAAAAGGAACAGTTGTACTGTCTAAATTTAGAAATGTGATGTAGAAGCCTTCTTCCATGTTCTGAGCAAAAACATGCTGAGGTTTCAAAACTTCTCCCAGCACAGATCAGAGAGGGGCAGGATAACCCCTTTAGTATTGTCTATTCTAATCATTAAATCAAAGCCTTGCAGGCTAATGAATGATTTTGCTACTGTCATAATGAGCCACTCTTTCATTTACTACTAATTGGATATTAACTGATTGGCATATTAGTTACTTTAATGTTGCCTGTTGCTTTACCTGTACCCAGGAGAAGCATATTTACTCTTTTCCTTGTAGCCTCCTGTGAACTAATGTACAGAAAAGGTCCTGATAGTCATCTGTCTGAGCAGCTGTGGCTTTTATAGTGATTTATTGAAGTAATATAAGTTTTCACTACTTACAGGCTGTGCATGGTGTGTGGCACAGAACTAGTTGGGTCTGTAGCAATTACAACATTTTGTGATGGGAGAAGTTTGCCATTTGCTTTGTGTGATGTAAATGTGCTCCTGAGTGAGGGAAGAAGGTAAGTCTTTGTGGTCACTAATTATCTGTTATAACCTTCAAGCAGAATTGGGTTTGTGCTTTTTAGGGGTTCTCCAAAAGCTGCCTTGTACCTTCCCTTGACTGGTGTTAAGAGGAACTGGGCTAAGCAGATGTATTTTAAGTGGCAGTCCCACGCTCTGGCCTTGAACCCCATCTCTTGCACTGGGGCAAGCACACTGTAAATAACAAGGCAGTATTTATGCCATTTAATGCATTTCTTTCCTTGAAGCAGCAGCTTAGGGAGAACAGGGACTGACAAATTTAAGCCTCCAAGCGTGACTGAAACATTGAACATGGAGTTTGCAACACTGGAGTAGTAAGGAATGGTCAGTGACAGGAGAGGACCACTACGGCAGTGTGCTCCCATCCCAGATTGTCTTGGCACTAAAGCTTCAGGTTAGTGACTAGTGGAGGGGGTCTTCACTCCGGGCTGTATTTTCTGGACAAGGAGGTGTGGGAAACGGCATTCCCAAAGCGTGCCAGAAGCGGTGGCACTGCAAAGGGCCGGGACCAGCTTCAATCCCTGTGTTCCCCCCGACGTTTGCTAGCGGTGCTTTACCTTTCCGCTCGGGCAGCGCCGACAAGGGCGGGGTGGGACAAAGAAGATGGAGGGCAGCGCGTTTACCGGCTCGCCGGCCACCCGCCTCTCCGCAGCCCCGGCGGCGAATAGAACGAGGTAGAAAGGAGGGGGGGGGAGGTCCGCAGCCCGCGGGGGTGCGGGCAGGTGCTGGGCCCGCTGCGGGGTGCGGGCGGGGTCTCCCCACCCCAATCGCATCCCGATCCCAATCGCATCCCGATCGCATCCCCGACAGCCGCCGCGCCGCGGCAGCGGGGCCCGGTCTCCCCCTTCCCGACTCCTTTCTCCCGCGCCGCGGGTCCCGCCAGCAGCGCGCGGCGCCGCGCCCGCAGTGACGTCGCCTTGCGGTAATTTGCATATCGGCTCTTTCTTCCCTCCCCATTGCACGGCGGGCGCTTGTCATTTGCATCCAGCCAGGCTCTCAGCCAATGGCGGCCCGAGCTTGCACCGCCCCCTGCTGGCGGGAGGGACGGGAGCGGCCGGGGGCGCCCCGGGGCGCATGCGCCATGGTGTTAACCCGCGCCCCCGCCGCTGTTGTTGGTGTCGGCTCTGCCCCCTCCCTGGGCTGAGCTGGGCTGGACTGGGGCTGGGCTGGGCTGGGCTCCGGGCAGAGCGAAGAAAGGGAGACGCGCGGGGCTGGCTGCTGCTCCGCTTCCTGCCCTTGCGGAGAGCAGCGCTCGTCTGCCCGCCGTGCCGCGCCCTACTCGGAGGACCCTCCCCTCCCTTCCCCCGCTTCCCTTCCTTGGGATCGCGTCCGTTTGGGGTCGGGGGATTGGGTTTTTTGTTGTTACTGTGGTTTTTAAATTTCTGTGGTGGAGGGGAGGTTGGGGAGCAGCTGCTGCACGGGAGACAATAGCGCTACAGCAGCGGCCCCGCTTCCCCATCAAAAATAATAGATTATTGAATAACTGAATTGGGGAGCGAATTCCCAAGATGTCTTATCAGGGGAAGAAAAATATCCCACGGATCACGGTGAGTGGAGCGCACGGGGATGCGAGCGGGGGAGGGGTGTGCGGGGATTAAGCCCTTTGTGTGCGCGGGGAGCGGTGGCGGGTTCCCGGCGGGATAATGGGATCAGGCTGCGGCAGCGAGGAGGGGGGCGCGCGGAACGGGGCGAGGCTGTCGGCAGCACCGGTGTCACCGGGGGCAGCGGAGCCTCGCCGCGGGGATGGAGCCCCCGCCGCCCTCCTGCCCCCAGCGCCCGGCGGAGGTGGCTCCGAGCCCCGCGGCTGGCGCTGGGGATGGAGCGGGGCTGGTTTTCCTTCCCCGAGAAGCTTCTCGCAGCGCGCACATTTCCCGGTGCGATCCTGGGGGAGAAGGGAAGGAGCCGTTATATAAACCCCTCCCTTGGTTCCTTCATGGTGGGAGCTGATTTAGGGCAGGTACTGCGCTTCCAACGATGCTAACTTCTTACGTAAGGGAAGATCTTAGCATCTAACGGGCTGCAAGAGCCCGCTGATGTTTTTGACACCAGTTTTTCATTATTGGCAGCGGTTCCTTCTCCCAGCCCCATGGACACACCCATCCTCATTCTTCTTCTTCCCCAGCCTCGGAGGCAGGAAAGTGAGCTGGGAAATGGAGCTTTGATGTGTGACATTGGTGCAGGAGCTGCTGGGCTGCACAGTTGCATTTTAAATGATGTGTAGGAGGTGCAGGGGATGCACAAAATCGCTATGTGAGAAATGGAGCATCCTCCCATTTTTTTTTTTTTTTTTTTTTTTGGAGGGGGTTAGCTTCCCTCCTCGAGCCCAATGGAAGAGAGTTTAAAAAGATGCCTCTGTTGAAACGATGGAGGTTACAGCTGAATCACTGTCATGAGCCAAAAGGAGCGTGACGCATTTTCCTTACGACTGAGCGCTCTGATTGATACTGTGTGCACCCGATGCGGTTCCGCAGAGATAATGGATAGAAAAAACATCACTTTCTGGTCCAACTTGATGTTGTATAAACCTGGAATTCATTCCCTGAGACAGATGCTTGAAGAAGAAGGCTAATCCATGCCTGGCTGTCCTGTTCTCACTGCACCAGCAGGGTAAATACGCACAGATTCAGCAGCAGGCCCTTGCACGGGTGCGAGCTGCGAGCGCTTTTGTCTCTGAGGTGGTTGAAATGAGCAGAGGGGTTCATACTGTTTCAGAGCCCACCACACATCCACAGCAGGAGACAGACGAAGCATTCCCAGCATCATTACAGTGCTCCACGCTGCAATTTTGTTGCTCATTATATGTATTTATTTTTTTCTCCTCTCCTAATTGCTGCCCACTGCATTAGGACATGGGCTATCAGTGACATCCGTGGCCAAACAACCCCGTTTCAGTAGTAGCTGGCTGTTTCAATAGCAGGAGTCTGCACTAGAGGTGGGCATCAATGCTGCAGTGTTTCTGGAGATGGTAAACATGTAGGACAGTTTGCTGTAGAGGCTGCCATTGAAAGAGAAGCGGGTTTTTCACGCCCCAAGTGAATTCATTCAGGCTTATTGGCATTCACAGCAGATTCTATATTTAAATCTTGGGGTTTTCTTTCTTTGTTCCTTTTTCTAAATGGGTGGTGTTACTCAGGGAAACTCTCCATTGCAGCAGAAGGATGGAGGAGAAGGAGAAAAAGGAGGAGGAAGAGGAGACACTTAACATCTTGTAGATGTTTATTAGTAACATAAAAGATAGATATAAGGGTATAAATCAGTAGCTGATGCAATTCATGTCGCCCTTTTGTCATTGAAGAGCCATGTCAGCTTGTGTCAGTTGAGAACCAGGTGCTCCAACTGCTCAGTTTTATTGTAAGCTCTTTAGCAAAACACCTGATTCTTTTCTTCTGTTTGACCAGTGGAGTCCCAGCCTGAAATAAGGGCCCTGAGTGCCACTGTCACTGCCTTACATGTACTTACTGGAAGTAAATGGGCACCTCCAAGTCAAAGTCCTGCTTTCCCCCCCTGCCTGAAGTCAGGTTTTGGTTTCACCAGGCTTTGGCAGTGCTGTTCTGGTTCTTTGTTCTCTTACCAAGATGTTTTTGGGAGGAGGAAAGAGAATGAGACTGAGTCTGAGTGCAGATTTCAAGGGCCATGGTACAGTTTAAACTGGACACTGCATTATGTGTGCATGTCCCTAATATAAGGAAGGATGGAACCAGAGGGGCACAGCAATGGCTGTGCAGTGTATTTCACTCTGATTTATGACTATTGCATAAAAGGATGAGTTTGGGTTTGACCTGAAACCTTGCAAAAACGAGATGTGGCTTGGGCTGAGATACAGGCACATCTGCTGGCTGCCTGGTTGCAGTTACCTTTCTGTTCCTGTCAAATTGCCTTCTAATTTGAGGACATTTTAATAACCACTTTTTGAATCCTTCTCTTCAACTTAATCTGAGCTTATTTCCATCCAATGAGGCAGTGGTGCTCTGGAAAGGCAGCAAAAGGATCCACTGCATCGAAACATCACTCAGTTGGCCAAAATGAGTTTGTTTGTGTTGTGTAACTCGTGGCAACAGACTTTTGGTCCATCTCCCTGACAGCAGTTGACTCGCAGTGAGCCAAGCCCTGACTCCAGTGTGTGGGTGCGTATAGGAAAGTGTGCATATGACCAAGGCAGGGAAAAAATAAGAGATGTGGCTGTTACACGTCCATCACAGTATTATTTAATGCCTTTGCTGTAGGTGATGGTTGCAAGCTGCAGGTATGGGTGAAGCTGCCAAGTAGACAAGCCTGCGGAATCCAGGTCCCTTTCCATTCTCATTCTTTTTTGGATCATTAGTGTGATGAAAGGGCTTGCAGATGAAATAAGGTATTTTATCTTCCCAGTTGAAAGTGCAGCAGTTGACTTGTGTTTTGACATGTACTTCTGAATAATGCAGAGGATGCTTCCATCTCTTTTATCTCTGAGGTGACACTGCAGACTGTCAGCTTTCTCACAGCGTAACCATGGCTTGTTGTATGCTTCTTTGTTGCAGAGTGATCGTCTTTTGATCAAAGGTGGTAAAATAGTGAATGACGACCAGTCTTTTTATGCAGACATTTACATGGAAGATGGGTTGATAAAGTAAGTGAAGCGTGATAACCGTGTTGCAATTGCAGATGTGCAGAAATGTACTGCAGATTAGCAAGGGATAACTCGGTGACCTATATCAAATTGCAAGGAGAAGTGAGTTTTTCATGTATATCCTGGTGTTTGATGGAGGAACTTTGAAAACAAGGTGTTGAATTAAATAAGTAAATAGGCCCAAACCCCGCTGTTATTAAAGCATGGGTCAGAGGAGGTACTTGTGCTTGATTTTAGCCATGTGCATAGCCCCATGCTGAGACGACACATGTGTTAGAAGTTATCTGTGTTGTAACATTTTACCAGGCTATGACTTAAGATATTTTGAAGCTGGAGTTCAGCATCTTAATACAGTTAATTCTGGTTTTAGGTAAGAGGCTGGACTTAGGTGACCTCTTGAGGTCTCTTGCGGCGCTGTCTTCTGTGGTTCTGTGATGCAAGGATCAATCCAACCTCCTTTAAAGTTAAAAATCGTAGAATCCCAGCCTGGTTTTTTGTGTTGGAAGGCACCTTAAAGCTCCTCCAGTTCCAAACCCTGCCATGGGCAGGGACACTTTCCACTAGAGCAGCTTGCTCCAAGCCCCTGTGTCCTACCTGGCCTTGAACACTGCAGGGATGGGGCAGCCACAGCTTCTCTGGGCACCCTGTGCCAGCGCCTCCGCACCCTCACAGAGAAGAGCTTCTGCCTAAGAGCTCATCTAAATCTCCCCTCTGGCAGGTTAAAACCATTCCCCTTCTCCTGTCCATACAGGCCCTTGTCCAAAGCCCCTCTCCAGCTTTCTTGTAGGTGCCTTTTAGATATTGGAGGACTGTTACAAGGTCCCTCCTGATCCTGTGGTTTAAGGATTGAGGTTCAGACCTCTTTCCAGCATGCTGCTGTGTTTTCAGTCCCAAAACATGCGTTTCTGGCATGTTGAATATATATTACATATCTCTTTGGAAAATTACTCCTAGGAAAAAAAGGATGAGGCAGAGGTTACAAGCAAGGAATTTTCCTGTTCTGGCTGAAGGGTCAGCGCATGTGCTTTGTTAATCAAGGTTAAAAGTTAAAGGAGCCAGCCAGAGACAGTTAATGAGTTGCAATAAATGTATCATCCACTGTTGCTCTTCCAAAAATAGATTTATGAAGAGCTGGACTGGAGAGACCTTTGAGGGTCTCATCAGAGATTTGGTAACCAGTATCTGCATGGTTTTATGTTTGTGCAGGGACTACATAATGCATGAAAGTAGACAATATAGAGGCAAAAGCTCTTCCAGTGCTCCCAAAACAATGCCAACATCAAACAAAATTGCTGTTAGGCACCTAGAATCAAGTGTTGAACTGGCACTTGACAACCTCAGTCCAGCCCCAGTAAAGCTGCTCACCAGCTCTTGCTGGGTTTGGTGCAGTGATCATCTGCCAGTGTGGTTTCTTGTCCTTCCTGTTAAGTCTGATATTGCCCTGAGGTCCTGAAGTTAGTTGCACACTTTGCTCTCACTTGTTCAAGTGCTTCAAGGGGAAGGGTTGGAATTAAATGATCTTAAGGTCCTTTCCAACACTAACCATTCTATGATTCTGTGTATGCATCCTGATCCTGCAAGTTGCTTTATATGGAAAAAGAAAGCACTAGCCAGGTTAAGTAGCACAGGGGTGTATGTTTACAGGCTGTTTGCCTTGCTTGTGTCTGACTTGCTGTTTGAAACCCGTTTACCCAGGCAAATAGGAGAGAATCTGATTGTGCCAGGAGGAGTGAAAACTATTGAAGCCCATGGCAGGATGGTGATTCCTGGAGGGATTGATGTTCACACCCGCTTCCAGATGCCGGAACAGGGGATGACGTCTGCTGATGACTTCTTCCAAGGGACCAAGGCTGCGCTGGCTGGAGGCACCACCATGATCAGTAAGCTGGTTGTTTTTTCTCTTCCAATTTACTTCTCTCTTTCTCTGATAAGTTCAGAAACTGTGGGCTCTATAAGTTGTGTGTATTTTGGACCAGGTTGCTGAGATAAGCTTGTGTAGGGGTAGAAAAAGCAGTGGCAAAGCAGGACCCCAGGGTTTCCACATCCTGCAGCTGGCAGTCCCTCCACTCATCCTCTCTGTAAGATTTACCTTGTTACTTCAGGCCCAGGAATCTGACTTAGCCAGGTTCTTGGGTCTGCTCATACTGAAACCAGTGTCACTTTGACCTCTGGCACCAGCAGCAGATTCTCCACATTGCTGTGCCCCGGTTCCTTTCTTCATGATGTCTATGAGTAGATGTCTGTCCTATGGTTCACACCCAAAAGCTTGATGTCCATGTACTTTGTGTCTTTGAAAACTGGGCCACTTATCTGAAGATTTGCACATAGCCATGTGTGTACACAGCTCTGGCACCAGGATTTGCCTTAGCACTGTGCCTTAGGTGCTCATGTCCTCTTCTGGAGGAAGAGAGAAATCAGGAAATGAAAATACCTCAAAATAAAACGACAGACAGACTGACTGTTCTGCTGACAGCAGGATCAGACACTCCCAGTGTTCCCCTCTGGCTCTAAAATGCCTCATGAATGACTTCCAGGCTGTCTGTCCCCATTTGTGTTGGCTACAGATGCTTGACTAGTCAGAGCCAGGATCTTGAAGCTCCGTAAGTGAGTCATTGTTAACTTTGGTGGAGCTAGAGGCAAAAAATACAACTCTGTGTTGCAGTGGAGCTGATCATGTGTAAACTGTAACCTGGCGCCCTGGAGTCTGGTGCCACATACGGGGATCAAGGATAAAGGTGTAAAGTGATACAGTAGTTGAGCATCTTACACTCTTTCATGTGCTCTGAGGTGCTGCTGCTTCAGAGGATGGGAGTTAAAGTACAGAGAAATACTGTCTGATCTACGGATATAAGGAGATCTTAGGCACAGCCAGAAATCAGCCTAACTCCTTGGTTCAAATGTAGCTCCTTATGGACTAGAAAATCCTCATCCCTTAAGGGATGATGCTCCCATGGGTGGGCTCTGACTGACACGGAGGTTGGGATTAGGAGCCAAGGGTCCAAATGCAGCTGGACTATTCATGTTTCAAAAGCAAATCTTTTGGGTCTGGACCGTACAAAGAGGCTGTGTCTGGCCCATGAACTAATGCTTCAAATAGATAACCTTGAAATAACCCAGGAAATGATTTTTCATAATGTTATCACTTTAGAGTACTGTGTATGAAGATAACTCACACGTGCAGGGAACGTGAAGTGGGAGTGTAGCTGCGGATGGTCTTGTTCTGCTTCTAATATCCAGTTTTTCTTCAATCTTTGTTGTCAATTTAAATTAATAAGACTGAAATGGTATTTTCTTTTCAGCTTCAGTTCACTGACTTTGTTCATTGGTTGTGCCTTTGTCATGAGTACACCTGGTTCTCACTTGAATTACCACTTTATTCTTCCTTGTTAAACTGAGTTAGATCAAAATGCCATTCTCTGCATTTGCATCTGCCCTTCCAACAGCACCATTTCCCTCGGGGCACTTTTTAAACCATTTGGAGCAGAAATTGCTTAGGCAGAATTTTCTGCAGTGGCCCTTTGGTTGCTGCATTTTGCCTATGCAGGGCCTCATACTTCAGAAATGCTTGGGACCTTTCCCTGTAGGCATACCTCTATACTGCCTCTGTGTCTGTAGGGTCTGAATAGTTCAGAATTATGGAGATGGATGATGGAGAGACATCTCTGGGTGGGTATCAGCAACTGGAGCTGAGGATAAATAATCCAACCAGACATCAAAGCTTCAGAGCCTCTGCTCTGTGTCAGCTCAGCTCTTCCCTTAGCCAAATTATACCACTGCAGAAAGGTTTTTCCGCCATGAAGCTGCCCCAGTGAATGTGCTCTTGGTGGGTGGCCTTTGGTTTTTCCCAAAGCAGGTGGGAGTAGAGCTGTGGCTGATGGCAGCATTTTTTGCTGTTATGATAAATGGGGTAGCAATTAGTGGACTCATAATATCACAACCAAATCTCAGCCTGAAAATGACACACTTACGTTTGTCATTGTATATTTTTGTGGGAAAACCTCACCCATGTTTTTTTGTTTATGCTTTAAGCAAACTATGATTTATTTACAAATCCCTTCACTCCATCTGGTTTTCTCTTTTATACATAGCCCTCATTTTGGGCAAGGAAACAGGTTAGTCTACTCTCTGCTCCGGTTTGTTTCACATTTCCATGCAGGAGGGCACTTCCAGGCTGTTCACAGTCACGGGAGGGAAATATTTGTTTCATGTACGTTTTTCAGTGTAATGCAAACAAGAATCTTGGCTGGGGCTCTATTGATTATTGGATGTACAGAAACTGTGGGTGAAATCCTGACTTCAGCGAGGGAACCGAGAGTGCTGTCATTGAGCTCAGCAGTGCCAGAAGCTCTCTGTGTGTCTGCTTTGGTTTCAGTGAACTTCAATTTGAGCTCAGCTCAACTTCGATGTTGTTCCTTTAATTCTCATGGCAAACACATCCAAGGGAAGCACACAGGCGCTCAAGAATGTAACCTATTGTTTCCAAGCCCTGTTCTCATTTGTTTCCGTTCCCCTTTAAAGTAAGTTTATTACTAGAGCATCAGAGAGAGGAGAATCTGACTCTCAAGTGGAATCAAATGGAGCAGCCCCATTTTCTGTGTGGAACCAGTGGACATCTATCCTGGTGAGGTGTAGATCTGGTTCCAGTCCAGTGCTTTCCAGCTCATCCTCTGGTTGGCTTTAATGGGGGAGTGCCCTGCATCACCTCTGTTCCCATTGGGCTCTCCAGTCCTGGCTTTCCTGCACTCTCCTCTGTGTTGCTTCACTCACAAGTTGGGGCTGATTTCTTTTCCTAGCTGCTCATTTCACAGGGGCCACCTGACCAGGAATTCCAGCTGTGATCCTTCTGTCTCTGCCCTCTTCAGTGCCAAAGGCAAGACTCCAGCTGACTCTGCTCATGTAGGAGGAAACAGAGTTGGTTTTGCTGAGAGATGATGTACTGGGATAGGATTGGTTGTTATTCTGAAATGGCAGTTCGCATGATCCTTTTTCTGTCCCTACCTTAAGCCAGTTTCAGTGTGGATGTGTTAGCCGAGGGTGAAAGGTGCTGCATGTGTTTCAGGATAACATTTCTCTGGAAAACAAACACCCTTTTAACATGTCAGAATGCAGAGTTTGGGCAACAAGTTGAAGGGAGGATTCCAGGATGATTTGCAGAAGACTTTGCAGGAGAGGGGAGTGTTAGATAGGCTCCAGCTGATCATCTGATGTGTTTAATGTCCTAGTGAGAGCTGCATCTCTCCAGACCAGCTCCCACGCTCATTTCGTGCCCCCCCTCCTAAAGACCATGCTTCTTCCTGGGTATCTGCTGGCCTTGAGGGAAATTGCTTGCTGACATTGCCTGTGTTGACTCAGTCAACCACTGTTATAATCATAGAGAGAAATTACAGTGAGAGAAATTATAGCTCTTTATGGTTTGGTGACTTGGAAGGCAGCTGCCTTTTGAACTTGACTAGCAGTTATCCTAATAGCATGGAGAACATACACTGGGGATGTGAGCCTTGGTATCTTGGGAGGTTCAGAAAATGAAGGGGAACCTCGCGTAGGCTGCAGTCTGCTTCCTAATACTATACCCTGCTATTAAAGAGGGAGCTCATGTGCAGCATGGCAGAGGTTTTTAGGAGTGTGTTGGCTGCTCAGCTAGTCAGATCTGTAGTGAGTGGACACCAGGTCTCCTGGGTCATCCTGAAGATCACTGCCTTGCTAGGAGGAATGTTTCCAGTTCAGCGTGCTTCCTCACCTCTTGGTTTTTGAACTGAGCATATCCTACCCTAGTGGGTGCTGCTATTTTGTCTGGGGTTAGTCTTATACTGAGCAAGAGCAAGAGTCTAAATGGTGGGCAGAGGAGAAGGATGGAAACAGACACAGAAGGAGGTGACCACAGTGGTCATGCGATAACTTGTGGCTGAGCTGGCAGTATAAAACCAAGTGCGTTGGTCCAAGGGCAGCCACCACAGAGCTGCAGTGTCTGCCCAAGCTCTGTGCACACAGCACTGCATTGTTCAGCAGACACCAGCCTGGATTTTGTCTCTCTTTGCGCCCAGTCGCAGAGATAAAAGAGGAACTGTGTGGTTGGATCTAGCGCTTCGGCTGGGCTGTGTTGGGGTGGATGGCTGGTCTCACTTTCTAGCAGCTGGTGGTGGTGTTTCTGCAGCAAAGAAACGTTTCGTTCTCTAGAAATATAATGAAAATGCCACTTGCAGAAAAGGTTATTGCTCCTTTACATGGGTAGAGGCTTCCTTGTCTCAGCTACTAAGTGCTGTAACCACACAGGAGTGCAGTCCCTCTGGCCCTTTCTCTTCTCTCCCCATCTCCTCTTGGTGCTTTTTATACCCCCTCCCCCTTGCCTCTGCACTGATTCAGACTGAATCTTGTTTGCTTCACTGACTCCCAGCTTGCTGCTGTGATGCTGGTGGCTCTCATTCAGAGCAGGCTCAAAACCCTTCATGAAAAAGTCATTCCATCAACAACGATGCGCACTCCCCTGTGGTGAGCTCCTCTTCTCAAGCTTTTAAACCCTTCTGAAGTCCATCAGGCGCCTCTGCCTGCAGTAGTGTGTGCAGCTACTGTTGGGCAGACAGCCTGGCTTGCCAGGACTGGCTCTGCTTCCCTGCAATGCTGGATGGGATCGCCTCTATTGTTCTGATGGGCTTTCCAAAGGGGTCTCACTGAAAGTGCAGGAAGCAAATCTGCCAAGTCCTTGATGCGTCTTGCCAGTTAGCACAGAAGGAAACAGCTGTTCACTCCTCAGCCTACGTTGTGTGTTATTATGTATGGTTTATTATTTTGCTTTCCCCTTTGGGCTGCAACTATTGTTTGTCATCTCTTTGCTGCTGAGAGAATAGGCTCCTGTGAGGAACAGATTGAGAGAACAGGCTCCTGTGAGGAACACATGAGGACTTCAGGAGCTGTGGAGCTTTGCCTGAGGTTATGCAGGAGGCCTGTGGGGTGAGAGGGTCTTTAACCCTGGCTGTCACACTTCGGGGCTGATTTCTCTGCCCACCACCTTCTTAGTGCTGAAAGGTGAAATCAGCAGTGTCTGGTGTTGGGCTGGAGTCCTAAAGCCGCTGCAGTCCAGCCCAGCTTGTTTGTCAGTCCATTGATGTTTTTCCCTATTATCCCATCTTTTGCCTTCCCCAGAGCTGCTCTGGATCCTGGCCCTTGCTCCTCTCCCAGCCTTCTGTCTCCTTGGCAACACCAGTTGTGTTAAGGAGCAGGTGAGCAGGGCACTTGCTCTTGTTTGTTCTGCTCTGGACCAGTTCCACTCCTGTCACTGCAGAGGAAGGAGTGGATGGAGGCTATCCCACACATGCTGGAGACTGGAGACTCTGCTTTAGTTGGGAGCAAATGGATCTTGAAATGGCAGCGCCACTGAGTGCAGCCGTCTTCCTGCAGATGTGACTGACCTAGATTTTTTCCATGCATCCAAAAAGAGGGATTTGGCACTCACTCAGGGGAAATAACCAGTGCTGTCTGTTTATGCAATAGCACTTAATACCTCTTATTCTGTATAATGGTTGGGATTAGTAGTGCTGCTTTCCCCCTGCATGGAGAAGGTTCATGTTCTTTTGTTTGAAGAGCTGTTTTTCTTGCTTTCACACCCCCAGTGCTCTCCTCCCCGAGTCCCATGCCTTATAGGTAACATGAAGTAAAGAACTAATGGATATCACCAGTGTATCTTACATGGCCCCTTACATCAATGGAAAAGGCATGTGGTACTTTGAAGGGTGCAGGTGTAAATTTGGGTCCTCTGCCTGAAGCCTATCAGCTGTAGATGGAAAAGTAATCCTAAAAATAAAGCACAATTACCCACCTCCCTCGATGTGACACCATTAGCTGTCTGTGGTGGGTTTTCAGGGCATGTGTGTTAAACCTTGCTGGATAACCTGTCTTAATCCTTAAACCTGCAAGCTGAGACAAGGTCTTAAAAGAAAACAGCAGGAAGTGGTGCCTCTAGCTCTTTCCTTGGCTTGTTTCTTTCTGGGAATGGATTTTTGCCTTCCTATCACTGTTCAGTCCTTTGGCTTCTATTAGCTTCCATGAACTTGAGTCAGTAGAAACCATCTTGGTCAGGCAGGAGCTTTGAACTTTCCACTTTGGGAATTAGCTTTGCGTGCCAGGGGAAGGAAGCAAGTGATGCGTGGTGGAAGTGATGGCTAAAACTAAATGGGGTATTTCTCACTTGGGGTGGATTTGGGCAAGTGCTGTCCTGGATCAGTGGAGTCTTCTTCCACCTTCCCTTCAGCCACTGCCTTCAGTTCATAGATCCCATCTGTTTCTTAGAAGCTGGATTTCCTTTTAATCTTTCTGGTGAGAGGGAGAGATGTTTAAGGAATACAAATGAGCTCCTCCTGTCTAGCACGCTTCAGTCAGGCTTAGAAACTGCTGTGCCTGCATCTCTGCACAGCCCTAACTCCCATGGAAGCTTTGTGCATTTAAAAGGAATGCAGCGATGGGCACTGAAGAGTTACGGCTTCTGGGAAAACTCTTCTCTTCCTTTGGGATGCCATGGTTAGTGTTAGGATTACCTCTGGGACAATGGGGATGTCATTGAATTTCTCCATGCTAGTTGCTAGCTGTCAGTAGTGGGAGGTGGCTCTGTTGCTGAGGGGTTCTAAGCTTGAAGTCAAGTAAATGAAGTTCACCTAGACTCTTCAGAAGTATAAAGCGATTATATAGAGCTGCGTGGGGTTCTTCATGGGTGTGGGAAAAGTCCAACCTGCCTGAGAGGCCAGGCAGGGCTATTTCAGACCTGGAGGAAGGAAATTCCAACAGCTGGAGAGTGTGTCACAGAATTCCCTATTAAAACAAAGGATGATCCAGTTAGGAGCTCCTACAGCAATTATTACAGCAATCTCCATAGCTAATTTGCAAGCAATATTGGCTTCACGGAGCTGTAGAAAGAGTCCCTGCCTGTGGCAGGGGTTGGAACTAGATGATCATTAAGGTCTCTTCCAACCTAAACCATTTTATGATGCTGTGATAGAAAACTATTAGATGGGCAGGTGTGCCCAGGAAATAGACATGTGCAGTGTCAATGTACCTGCTTCAGCTCTGTCCTGCAATAGGTTTATTAGAAAATAGGTTCTGCTGCATCCCCACATAAGATCCCACCACAGTTTTGTCTGTGGACAAAGGGACATTTGGTTCTGATTCCGTCCTTGCTTCCTTGTCTGTAGTTGTTTGACAACCAGCAGTGGTTTAACTGAGAACACAGTGGAGACTCTTAGTGTCCTACCAGCAGTGGAAATGATGGGTGAGAACCTCTGCCTCAAAACATGATGTCACTTTGTTACAGCCATGAGAAGGGGAAGTGTCTGGTCCTTGTCCAGGGAGGGGAGATGTTTATATGGCAAATACACAGAGGGAAAGGACAGGTTCACCAGAGCAATCTTTTTTACCTTACAACCTGATTAAAACAAAGTGGCTCTGCAGACTCAGAACTCTTTGCCTTCAGTTTATCTTGTTGGGGAAAAAATGAATCTCTCTAATCCTGAAAACGTAAAATGCTGTCGGAGCCATCATAGATTTCCATTGCAACAACTCACATCCTGCAGTTGTGTTCCTCTTCATCTCCGGCACCCTCCTGAGATGACCACAGACTGGGAAGCCAAGATCTGGTCTTGGAGACAATGATCCAAATCCAGAACTGTTCCAGCTTCCTGGCTAGTGGAAAAAGCCCGACGGGCAGGGTACATCTCCACTGACCTGAGAGGGATGGAACTGGCTTACAGCACTTGATCTTTTGTCCTCTTGTTCCTGATCAAACTTTTGCCCCTTGGATGTGGTGTTATACTTGTGTTTTGCCTGGACTTGAAATCCATGGCTGCAAACAGAGGTTTTCTCAATCCCGTTCCCTCCAGGTTTGCAGACCAATTCATATGGAAGTCTTTGAAGTCCTCTGTGCTGCTTTTCGTGGGCTTCAAGTGTGGAATATGCCTAAAAGGAAGAATCAATCTTGTAATCACTTAAATATCTCTTTTGAACTTGACTCTCCTCCTCCTCTGTCATGATGACCTCCTGAGACACAAGCATAGCTTGGGTGTACAATAAACCTGTACTTTAAAGAAGTGGAGCCGTTTTTGATCTCATCTTCATATGTTGTCATTCCAGCTCTTTGAAGCAGTTTATGAAGGGTTGTTTGGACATCCAGACCCCCTGTTCTTTACATTTGTGTCCAGCTGGCATTAAAGTATTAATCATACTTTGGACCTCATCAGCAAAAAAGACACCAGTGAAATATCTGTATGACATCAGTGAGGGACTAACAGAACACTGCAGTCTGAAAATGTAATCAGTGCAGCACAGATATGTCTCATTCTTCTGAGCCTGCTCCAGGTTCTGATTTCTCTACATCAAGTCTAATAAACTGTATCTAACCTGACAGAAAACAACATGTAATATCATGTAGCTTGCCTTTTCTTCTCTTATTTTGGCAAACCCGTACAAGCAAACAGCCCTTGTGTATCTGTATTAGCGTGGTAAATGCTGTTCTGTGCAGTGTTGTTACTCTTTGGAATAATCTCTTTAGTTAATACCTTTTCTTGGAGGGGAAAAAGCCAAACAATGAAATAATGTGGGCATAAATCCCCACAGAAATGGAAAGCTGGGTCCAGGATGTTGAGAAAATTCTTCATTTGACTTCTCATTACCTTCAAGTGTGTCAGCTGTGGTAACCTTAAAAGGGATCTTGTTGCTATCCTTTCTTGACCTGGAGTGTGGTTTAGGGGGAGAGCTGGGTATGAAATCAGAGCGTAGGAGATGTGAGGCTCTTTTAGGTTACTTGGTTTGGGATTTCTGAGCTCAGAAGCAGTGCTGAGGTCTCTTTCTAGCCTGAATTGATGCAGAGCTGCTGAGCAGGCAGTTGTGCTTCAGTACTTGAAGCAGAAGTCTTACTGCTGCGAGGCTTGACTTGTGAACAGCTTTGGTACTGGATAAGGCAGCTTTTGGTAGCTCTACATGTAAAAGGGTCAGGATACATAACTAATAGTAGAAGGTACTGTGGTATTTTACCAGCTGGGAGTTTGAAGTCTCTGGATGAAATAAGGTCCATGATTATGGGATAATCTTCTGTGAAGCTTCTTGGGTCAGTCAAGGGCCTGACTTTCAGTTCATGTCTATTGATTTTATTCCACTCACTTTCATAGCATTATTCCCAGTTTACACCAGTGCCAGGAGAATACTGTTGCAGTCATGGAGTAGCAACAACTCCAGACTTCTAAGCAGGGAGCTGTGCAATTACCAGGGCTGAATTTAATTACAACCTCTCAATAAAATGGCTTGTGACAGAATGTACAACTCAATAAATTGAGCAGATTTCATCACATGCAGTTGCTGTGGAGATTAAGTAGTATTAAACAGGCAGATGTGTTTATAGTGATCAAGCTGCTATTTAAAGTTTTGGGTAGGGAAATGTGCCTGCTAACAGTTAAGCTTAAATACTAAGGCTTTTCACCTTATAAACTCCTTTTAAACAATAGGCACATTTAATGCTGGTAAGAGCAGGAAATAATGTGCAAAGCTGCAGTTTATAATAGCAACTGGAACCCTGCATACAGGGTTTTATTGCACATACAATTTTTGTAACATCTGACCCTCATTCACATTTATATTGTCCATATCAAATAGCTTTTCTCTTCCCTGGTCGTGATGTTCATTAGCTGAAGCCCAAGAAGAATTTCATGCATGCTTTAGATGACAAATAATTAAACCAGTTGAAAAAGACCTTTTAGAAGGGAAAGCTGGAACCAAGGGCTATTAATAGAAGCTGCAGGAAGGGGCTGTGAGCAAGCCAAGGCCTGCTCCAATGAGACAGGATGCAAGAGAGAAAAACCTGCACATGCCACAATACCAGGAAGCTATAAACCCCATTAAACCCCACCCATGAGGACATCATCCAAAAAGTAAAGGTTTGTTTTCAAGGCACGGCTAAGAGCTGAATTTAGGTCTCCCACTGAAGCAATAATTTCTCCTGAGCTTAGTGAGGGGTCAAAAATATAAAGGCATGGCTCTTCAGCTGCATTTTTGAGAGCTTCCAAGTGCCAGAGGGAGATTACATGGGATTTTTTATGGCTTCAGTCTCCAAACATCCTGCAGGCTGTTGGTTAAATTCCCCAGTCTTCTGTGTTTGGTCCCTCATGCCCATGCAGAATAGCTGCCTCTGTCCTCAAGCTGGGCACTTGTTCAGGGTCTGAGTGAGAGCCACAGCTCTCCTGCTTTGGACATCACCCTGCTTTGGACAAGCTCTCCAGGACCAGAAAGCCACAGGCTATCCGAATTGGTAAAAGGAAGCCAAGATGTGATGCAGTGTTTTAGAAAGCCACAGTTTAGAGCTGAGATGGGCACCATTTTAAGTGTGCTCTGCAGCTGGTGAGTTGATAAGGTTTTAAAGTAAGGGAGGAGATGGAGCCGCTGAACAAAGAACAAAGGTGTTTTCAAAGCCAGCCTTGAATGCATGCACTGACCAGTGATGTGATCAGTATATGCTAGTGCTTTATAAACTGATCCTTTTGCTTCTCCTACCCTACTTAGATTTTTTCATGCTCATGTTAATACTTTATTTTCCTTATACTTGAAAAGTTCTGTTTAAATCAATTCCTCTTAAGTTTTTGCCTTCCCCTTTCATTTAACACTGTGTATCTGATGCACTGGTGGTTTTTATCTCTCCCCACCTCCCAGCATTCAACCATTTGGGCTCACTGGACATGTACCATTTCAGTGTGGCTGGATGCCAGCTTTGGTATATTAAAGCCACACAGATAAGCTAACAGCGGTTTAGTGGTGTTGTCTCACTCCAGCTTATTGTCTGCCTTTAATCTTGAGCCGATTAATCTGTCCAAGGAGGAGTGAAGGATCATGAGCAAGACAGGCTCATGGATGATGGGTGGGCGGGAGCTGAAATACTTGGAAGTAAGAGCAGATGCACCTTGTAAGCAATGTGAAGCTGTATGGGATGAAGGGAGAGCAAAACCAGACACATCAGAGGGGTAATTAAGAGTCTTAGCGTGGCTGGAACAGTGGTGGGTGCGCAGGTGCTCATATCCCATTGCCTTCCAAAGGGAGGGGAAGGCTCAGTTTGTCTGGGAAGAAGCTAAACAGACTGTGCAGTAATTCTGGACTCTTGTCAGGATTTTACCAAGGGAAAACCTGGATGATTTGTAAAATACACCATCCTTTTCTGATATTTTCCCTAACAGCAGCTACTATGCTGATGTGAACGGGCTTGCTCCTAAGCCACAGGCTGTTGCTTTTTTGGATTCTGCATCTCAGAAGGTTAAAGGAGAGATCCACAGAATGTTTTCTGTTCATAGCCGAGAAACCACTGTAATCCTAACCTTGTCTCTGCCGTGTGACTTGCTGGGAGTGATGTTAAATAACAAGAAACATTAGGATCAGGGCTAAAATTTAGGGAGCTGCTGCAAGGACCACAAGTTCTTTAGTTCCTCCTTTGAAGGTTTCAGTGCTGATGAAGTGATACTGAAATGATCTTTCCCTTTCCTCTTTTTTTCTTCACTTTGTTTCTGTTTTTGGAGTCAGCTTTGAGCTTAAACTGAGCTGGCAACTTCCCTTTCAGACCTCAGCCGCTGACATCATTTGTACAGCAATAATCAACAACAGGAAGAAAACATCTGGGCTTGGAAGCCTGAAGACATCAAGGCTGTAGTGGTCTGGAGAATAAAAGGGTGACAACAGTCTGTCTTGCAACAGTTTGTCTTGAGTGTGTCCTGCAGACATGAGGCCACTCCAGTGGCTGCAGGAATTGAACATTCCCGGTTTCCGAGATGAAGGAACAAAGGATGGGGCAGTAAACTGTTGGGTTCCCTAGAGAGAAGTGGGTCAGTGAGGTCAGGACAGCACGCTGCTTTTCGCATGGGAAGCCTCCAGGGTAATCTCCATGGCTGGGTGCGCTGCGTGCTCCGGTGGGTCAGAAGACCTTGTGTCCATGGTCCTATGGCAGATCATACCCAGGGGTCATCCTGGGAACCTAGGGCTGTGGGAACGCGGCGGATGGAGCTTTCATCAGCTGCTTTGTACTGCTCTGAAGCACAGGGAGCTTAAAGAAAAAGCTTTTTGTTTTACTCCAAGCTCATGAGCTGTGCCTGAGTACTGGAAGGAGAATTTCCTCTGAGTTGCATGCGGGCGATTCCTTTCCATACTGATAGGCAGAAGTAGTTGCAATGCTCAGTTCTTTTAACAGCAGGCGAAGAATCAGTCTCCACTCTTCTCCTTTAAAGGATCTAGGCTCATTCTCACTTATTTGGGCTCCTAAAAACCCCAACCCTCACATGTAGGGATGTAGGCCATGATCTTGCAATGTAGTTGGCCCCTTCCATTGTATCAGGGGATGGTAAAATTGAGGAGACATTTGCATTTGTGTCTGAATTACCTCTAGACTAACACTTAGGGTTACATTCAGCTTCTTCATGTCTCAGCATCTATTGCTTCTGCCTCACCTGTGGCAGCACAGCTTTCTTCCTGCTCTGGGGTGCTTTGTATCAGGTCCAGTGATGTCCTTCTCACTGTCTCGTGGTGTGCTTTATGATGTTGCTCCTTCCTAGAGTCTCTTTGAACTAGTTAATTCACAGGCTTTGGAAAACTGCTGGCTTAACTTGCACATTCAGGCCTTCTTGATGACTTCTTCCATGTAACTAAAACAAAGTGGTTGATCAGTAGTATGTGGCTGGCAGAAAGCTGCTATGGAAACAAACTGTATTCTGTTTTGGTGGGGATGATGGGTGATTTGGCTATCGGGGAGCTCAAGGGAGCTGCTATGAGTTGTATCAGCAGCACAGCTTCCATATGAGGTATTCCTAATCCCCAGAGTTGATTTTCTTGCACATATGCACCACTACCTCCATCCCTTATCCTTATTGTAAGCAGCTGTGGTTTGACTTTGTTCAAGATCTGATAGAGCTCCCTTACCCCCTCTCCCACTCCCTCCACAAACTGCCATTAGTCATACTTGGGCAGTGCATGAAATAAGATGGTGATAAAGCTCTGATCCTAGACACCAGAGTTGTTCCTAGGGGCTCCACTGTGTTAACCCCTTGGTGTCTCCAGGCAGGATTTCCTAATGCCCATAGCCACGTATCATCTTGGGGCTAACAGAGCTCTTAGGGCACCTTTTGTCTTAAGTAGAGATGGATTTATTATTATGATCTGTTGGAGATTAAATGGGCTTTTTTTTTTGCTTTTGAATTAGCCAGTGAGCTGAGGAAGACAGCTCTGGTGTTAAGGCACTGGCTGTTTGTGAGACCTGGGTTTTCTTTGTGTCCCATTGGTAACACAGAGGGAATGTTATTTTTCTCCTTGGTTTTCATACTGCTTAAGCTAAAGATTAACTTTGGCAGAGTGACAAGGGGCTATGTACTGGCCAAGAAGAAACAATTCAGTCTTGGAAGTGAGTGGAAGGTTTCTGACCACTGGGGAGGAGGAGATCATGGAACAGAAACAGGATGGTTCTTTAAAAACAGGCCAGTATCATCTGGTTAAATTTGGGTTGCTTCTCCCGAGAGTGGTGAAAAGCACATCCTTGAGCTGATGCCAGTCACCAGGCACATTTCAGAGCTTTCACTCATAGCACAGATTTCTCTGGTGGGCAGGACTCTGCTGTCTGATCGCTGTAAGGCCACCAGCTGCTCCTGAACCCCTAACCCACTGCTGCTGGAAGCTGTAGCTGTACTGCTGGTGTATCAGCAAAGAGCTGCATCCCACCCTTCCCTTTGCAAAGGGGCAAACACAAGCCTTTTGGAAAAGCACAGATATTTTAACTGCTGTTTTGCTGTCTGTCATTTAGTTACCTTTGCAAGAGGGAGAGAGGGTGGACACAGCTTTGGGGTAAGGATGGTTCCTTTGTCTCTCATTCCAGCTGGGATGTAGAGCTAACTGCTGAGCTGGTGGCAGCCCAGATATACCAGTAAGGTTAAAAATAAACCGCCTGAATTTCTCTGCTGGTAATTGCAGCAATTACTTGTGTGATTTGATGTCAGATCAAACCAGGGCTCTGTCTTCCTCAACAGTGCTGGCCCAGTTTGTGACCCCTCAAGTCCCGCAGGCTGTTCCTCTCAGCAGCAGTTTAGTTTCTGGGATGCTGGCTGGCTGCTTTTATTTCACTGAATGCTCTTCAGATTATGGGCAGGAAACTAACCCTTCACATTCACATCTCTTTTACCCTTTGAGGATGTTCTGCACCTGTAGCCCTGGGGGAGTATCTTATAGCTGCCTGTGAAACTAGTTGCTGCTGGACTTAATGTGTTAGCTGGAACAGGGATCAGAGTAGGCAGATGCTGGAGGCAAGCAGCATCTTGTTGTTAGGGGCGTCTCTCCAGCCACAACAGACTGTTGGTCCTGCTTCTTCCAGTCCTCACTCCTACACTGTTTGTGGGAGGTGCTCTTGGCTGGGATGCACAGCACAAAGCAGCTCTGATCCCTGTGGAGACCTTCGTTGACACTGTGTATATGCCAGCATCTTTACACTCTTTGGGCACCTTTTCTAGTATGTCCAGCAGCACAAAGGCACTGCTTGGATGTGAGTGCTGAGTACTGAAAGCTGCTGACTGATGCTCACAGGGGATTTTGTCTGTGTCATTGTTCGCTTGTCTCCAAACAGGGGAGAGGTGTTTATAGAGCATTCCGCAGTGGTTTTGTTTTGCTGCCGTCAGGAGGCAGTTCCATGTGCTCCATTCACAAACAATTGCAGTGAACAGGCTGTAGTAATTGAACTATTTCCTTCAGCTTCTGCTCCATCGTCAGCTTCCTGGCTGCGTTCTCAGGTGCGGGACTTCAGAAACCAAGTCTAGCAAACTCATATATTTTAAGGGCAAGGGGATGTCTTGTTTTCACAGCAGCCTCTGCAGATCATGCTTTCTGTCTTGGGTATCCAGGAAAGCTGCTGCACCGGCCATTTACCAATGCTTTGGTTGTCTTTCCCAGTTGATCATGTGGTTCCTGAGCCAGGGACCAGTTTGCTGACTGCATTTGACCAGTGGCGAGAATGGGCAGACAGCAAATCCTGCTGCGACTACTCTCTGCACGTGGACATCACTGAGTGGCATAAAGGCGTCCAGGAGGAGATGGAAGCTCTGGTTAAAGATCATGGTAAGTTCAGTTATTGAAAGCTAAGGAAAGCCTTTCCCCTCCTTATGTTTTAGGACTGCCTCCCCTATTTTTAGGACTGGCTGTTGTGAAATATTTCACTTTTACATCCCAATAGAGCTGGTTTGGGCCCTGATGTTAGCATGGCTCATTCCAGCTTCTCGTGAAGGTTTGGACAGCTGCTGTTGTAGAGGGCTCAGAGGACCCTGGTGCCACATGGTGGAGGAGATCCTGGCCTTATGCTGTGATCTGCTTGAGAGTCCATGTGTGTGCACGCACATGTGTATGCATTTCACAGTAAAGTCATTTATTTGCTTACCCATCATTTGTGCTTGGTGGCGGGCTGATTGAGGGGGGATGTCTTCTATGACAAGCTGTGTGGTTTATGTTGCTTTATCTGTGCCTGCAATTTGCTCTCTTTCTCCTAGGTGTGAACTCCTTCTTGGTGTACATGGCTTTCAAAGATCGCTTTCAGCTAACTGATTCTCAGGTAGGAAGGCTTAATGCTGGCATCCTGTCACTGCAGGCTGGGCACTGCTTTATGTAAGGGTTTAATTTCAATACACTAGGATCTGATATTCTCTTCTGGCTTCAATGTTTGTTTGTGGAACAGTACCTACGATTTGCAGCAGTGCCCAGAGCTCTGGTTGGAAGGTTATTTTCTCAACAAAAAATACCCCAACCAACAGCAAACCCTGAAAGCAGTGGCAAAACCCTCACTGGGAGAGATGTGAGGTTTCATTCCAGCTCCTTTGGCGTGGAAGCAGTGGCAGTTTTACAAACTGTTGCTTTATGCCTAGGCACAGGGCAGGACAGGGATATTGCTGGAATAACTACTCTGTGTGTTTATCAGCTCAAACTGGTCCTGGTCCAGAAGTTGGTTTCTGGCCTTGGTATTAGAATTGCGGGTCCTTAAGAAGGAATTGCCATTTGCTATTCTGGTGGATATGTTTGGGTACATTTGATTGTGTAGATGGGCAGTTTACGTTTCTAAATGTGGGAGGAGAGGAATGCCTGGGAGTCTGGACCAGTGGAGAAGGCAGTGGTGGGTGACAGTTATCTCTAATGACTCTGGTAAGCATTTTAATGAGTAGCCATTGACGGAGCCAGCATCTGTTGTGGGTTACTCAAGCTGAGCCCTTTCAGGGTGGGAAATCCCACTGCTCCTGTCCCAGGCAGTGAGAGGGGTGGGTACATGTTCTCCACGGAAATCAGTGAAGGGATGGAACAGGTACAACCCTGTGAGCTCTTAAAAATCCCTCCAGCTGTAGGCATGTGCAGTTACTGTTTCTTCCTCCAGTGTGGCCAGTAGACCAAGCCTGGCTTTTATATAGTGCTTGTTTGCCATATATCAGTAGCATCCGACTCTATGGGTTGGGAAATTCAGTTATAGGCAGGAAAATGGCTCATATCTATCCAGAAAAACCCATCTTTTGTTTCTTAATGCTTCTCTTTCTCTTTTCCAATTATCCAAAATTCAGTATGCTGAAGGAGTCTGGAGTGTTTAGAGTAGGTATGTATCTGGGTGTACACTTGGGGTGTATTGTAATGTGTGTTTTCTCTCCTCCAGATATATGAGGTCCTGAGTGTGATCCGGGATATTGGCGCCACAGCTCAAGTGCATGCTGAGAATGGTGACATCATTGCTGAGGTATGGGATGTTTGTTCTGTGGATTATTAACTTCAAAATGCTGGGAGGAGGGATTGAAACTCTTCATTCCCTCTTTGCAAACAAAATCACCACGACTTTTAAAAGCATGACATAGGTGGATCAAGGATGTAAGCAGAGTGGGGCATCAAATCTTACCCCCTTCACTGCTACTGATAAAGCAGGTTTTGGTGGCAGTGGTGGATATTGGCCACCTCTGTCTTTCTCCCCATAAGTGAAAGACTGTGTCTGGCTGTGAATGTCGCTGTGTACAATAAAATGTCCTGCAGAAACTAAGACCAGGGAGTGTAGGAAAGGAAATAACCAGGATCTGTTGATCCTTTAAACAGCAGCAAAGAAGAAATGTCAATAATGTATTTGGATTTAATCGGATCTTTAGCTCATTTTATACGTTATGTTTCATTGTCTGACTGGGGGAAGAGCCCACCCGAGTCTTTGATCCCTGTTACCTGCAGTTGCAGGATGATGTTTCTCATAAGAATACCGTCTTGCTGTATCTTGGAGATTATTTACAGACACAAATGAGCAGTGGAAGTTGAGGGGCTCTGAACCCAGGGTCAGGCAAATCAAAATAAAAGGTTTCTCTGACTTCCTGTGAACAAATCAGCAAGAGTTTTGTGAGCTCTGGTTATTCTCAGCAAGGGAAGTTGGACAGGACTCTGGTTGTAAGGCCCTTATGTAAAGCCAAATGTGATTATTAGCTAGCACAGATGCCTAGGATCTCACTTGTACCTCTTTCAAGCAGCTGTATTTGCTGCAAGAAGAAATGCAGGTTGCTTTAAATCTCTTTTTGTTCTCTCTTTCTTAGGAGCAGCAAAGGATCCTGGAACTGGGAATCACAGGCCCTGAAGGGCATGTGTTGAGCAGACCTGAGGAGGTGAGGACTTTACTGCTGTTGCTTTTTCTCCCCCAGTTTATAACATTTCTGCATTGCCATCAAGTACTTCACACTGGGATGAATGTGGCTGGAAACATGATTTTATCCTGGCTGTTAACATTATTGCTGCATGGGATAAGGGAAGAGGCTAAGACACTTCTAAGGACTAACTAGTCACCAGTCCCTTCTGAAGACTAACTCCTGTGGGTATTTATGATGAACTGAGGAGCCCTCTCAGTACTGGAGAAGGGGATGTCTCCAGGGAGTAGTTTATCCAGCCTAAGATCTGATTTACCTCCTGAAAAGGCTTTTCTCTTCCTGTTGATGACCTGAGATAGTCTATGAAGACTCTGCTCATGCATCAGGTATCTCAAGTGAGGTGTTGTGTTGGAACCACAGAGCCCATGATAAGCAGTTGAGACACAGAGAGCTGTTGGTGCTTAGCACATCTTCAGTTCAGCCCTTTGATAGCCCAAACTGGAATCCTACATCAGGAGATGCAGAAGATGTTGAACCTGAAGCGTGGGTAAAGCTCAGTCTTCCTGAATCACCAATTCCTTGATTCAGATGCTACACAGGAACACTTTAAGATGGAGTCCCTGAACAATTGCTTGTTCTCATTAATGATGTTGGTCTTTATGGAGCTAGACCCTGGAGCTCTTGTAGTTTCCCATCGCTTTCAGTTGAGTTTGGCATGACTAAAGACTTCTGATTTTGGTTTCATGTAGGCAGCATTCTGCCATTGACTGTTGCCATATTTGGTTGTTTGATGAGCATTTTGCTGATGGATTTTTTTTGCACCAGGGGACTAAGTGGTTTGCTGAAGGCACAGAAAGTTTGTACCAGAGAGGGGAGCTAACTCTTAGAACCATAGAATGGTTTGGGTTAGAAGGGACCTTCTCACATCTTGGCCCAGCACTTGAATATAGTTAACCTTCATACTTCCCCATTGATTTCTCAAGGGTCAGGCACCCCAAGCACTCCCTTTAAGTCTTTAAAATAAATCTCAAGAGTAAAAAAGAACCTAAAACCTCTTTTTCAGGTGGGTTCCCACTGCATTCTTCATTTCTAGTCTTTCAGTATCTCTAAGCAAGACATCTCATCATGGCATTCTGGGTTTGTGAAGTCAATCTGCTACATAGAAGCTGTTCTTTTTGTCCCTCAGAGATATTGGGGCTTTGCTGACTGCCAGATGTGGCAGCTGGAAGCTGGGGGTGTGAGATCATTCGCACGTGCCCCTCATGCTCCCTCTCTGTTTCCTCCCCTTGGTTCAGACAAGCAGCATCCAGAGACATTTCAGTAGAGATATAAATCACTCAGTTGCTTCACGCAGAAAAAAACCACTCAACTTGGGCAGTGTGTGAATCCTCACAGTAATTTGTGTTTGGCTCCAGGAACTGGGAGGTTTTGCTTCCTGAAGTTGGGAGCAAACACTTGCCCTGAGTTTTCCACCCACCCCTGCGTTATTGTTTCATACATACTTCTTGGCTTGCATCAGGAGAGTGGGAACAGATGCTGACGTGACACTTGGGGCTCATCTGTGGAGCACCCCTAAACTTTCATTGACTTCAAAGGAAGGCTGCTTCTTACCTTAAAGTATCTGGCCATCAAACTAGCCAAGTCTTGTCTGGCTACTTCAAAGCTCACCCTTAGTGGAGTGGGAGCTTTGTGGTGGTTCCGTGGCTCAGTTGGGTGGTTACATCTGTGCCGAAATGTGTTCTTTCTCAGTGCAGCAAGGAAGGCTGCCTGAGGACACGTGGCTGCCTCAGCTGGGGATCAGTAAAGCCTCTTCCCAGTGTCACTGGGCAGGCTCTGTGCAGCTGAACTCAGCTGTGCTGTCTGCCCTGAGTGGAACCATTTGCTCCAAAATTCTCCTCCTTGAAAGTCATAGGAACCAGGGCAGGAAGCGATGTCAGCTGATTCCCTCCCTCCTTCTCCACTGCGGGAGTAGCTCTGTGCTTTTAAAACCATACAACTCCCTTTAAGCTGGCTGCTGATAAAGGCCAGATTCTGGGGGAGGCAGCAGACCCATAATTCCTGTTGACTCCCAGTAGAATCATAGAATGCTTTAGGTTGGTACGGACCTTAAAGCTCTTCCAGTTCCAAGCCCATGCCATGGGCAGCAGGAACACCTCACACTAGAGCAGGTTGCTCCAAGCCTTGTCCAGTATGGCCTTGAACACTGCCAGGGGTGGGGCAGTAGGAGTGGATGTTTCTTGGTGTTCCTCCAGGATGCTGTTAACACTAGAATTGGCTTTTCATGCTGCCCTTTATGGAGTGTAAAGCCTGTCCTAAGGACTTTATGAAGGTTGTCACCGTACTGAAGAGCCGCTTATTTCAGACCTCCACCTACAGCAAGCTAGCAGGAGCTGTTGAACAAGTCTAAAGTATTTATTAAATCCAACCTCCCACTCAGTGCATTGAGACTGAGGTCAGAGTGAAGCACTCAGGGTCTAGCCGTGTATGTTTGTGTCTTGGAGCATTCACATCTTCTGAATTCCCAGGTTGAATTAAGGCTTAAGTTTCACTGCTGACTCATGGGCTTGGCTTGCTCACCTCAGTAACCTGTGTTGAGCCAAGGTGACAGGATTCAGCACATTATTCCAGCCAGCAAAGGGAGCCTTAGTTCAGACCCCGATATCCCAGGTCAGCATCACCCATCAGTTTGTGGAAAGCTCTCCCCTCATAGCTCAGATCATTTGTGATGATTTTTCGGAGCCATCCATCATTCCTTGTTTTTATTTCAGCCACAAAAACGCTGGAAGCACAAGCAGTCCCAGTGCTCCAGGAAATGTCTGTCTCTTTTTTCCAAGAGAACTGCTGTGCTAGGGCTTCTGCTGCATGCTGGTAATTGCAACCATTCCCCTTTGGACTAGTCCTTGGGTTATTGTTATGTGCCTGTCACCATAGCATCTGGGCAGAAGGCATGAATTCAGCAGCCTTGTCCTCTTCTGTGCAGAAAATGTTCTCCTCCTGCTTATCAATTGCTCAAATGCCTTTTGGTCAGAAGTCTGGAGGTGTGTGTTGTTTCATCCCTGCTTTGCAAGTGGGGAAACTAAGGCACAGGTTGGAAACAGTGACAGAGCTGTGCGCAGGCCGGCTTTAAATGGGCAGTTTGCAAACAGATGCCATTGCCTGGAAGCATTGGTCTGTCTGAGTTCTGTCCTTGTCTCTCAGGATGCTTTTCTTGGCTTTTCCTTTCAGCCTCTGTCTTCCCTGCAAGTGTTGCTGGCTGTGGCATACTTGAATCAAATGGCCTGGAAGGAACACCCTTCATTGCAAGCTTTTCCATTTGCATAGGGCAGCTGGGCCAAAAAATGTCCCCTTGTGTCCATCATCCGGCCTGGGGTGGGTTAGTCACCAGCCCTGGCACGGTGACAGGCCAGGCCTTTAACGCGTTTGGCATTAGAGCCTAACCTATTGGTCTGGGGGACTTGTTTTCTTTTAGAACCCCTCAGCTCTTGTCAGGTTGTTTCCTTGCGCAGCCCAGCTACAAACAGCAGTGTTACAAGCGGTGGCTTTGTCAGTGTGGGCAGAGCTGTTCTGGACACTTGGACATCAGTCTGGCCAACACACGGTGGGTTCCTCATCTCAGGTACTTCCTCTGGTGGACCAGGCACAGTGCTGGAAGCCAGCAGTCACTGTGGTCTGATTCTGGGACTGATGGCCTGTGAGAAGTCACCATAGAGCAGGTTTTCAGTGGTGCTGAGCATGCGCCAATCCCATGGGAGCTGCTGGGAGCCTCTTGCATTTGGGAATCAGGTGTCTGATTGTCTGGGTTTAAGTTCCTCTGTTGTTCCTGGAAAACGTCAGCAGTATTGCAGGCTCAGTTCTCTATGGCAGTAGGCACTGTGAGCATTACCCTGCTGTTAAATCTGTCATCTGGACTACTTTGATGAGGATGTGTGATCTATAAAAGCCTGCAGAGAGATGACGTTCATTCTGAGGCTGTAGTTACAAAGTGACCCTCAGTCTCACTGAGGTTATCTCTCTACACATGCAAGAAAAAGTACTTGATTTATGGGGTGGTTCACACTCTGTCGGATCCCAAGCCAGTTATTGTAGTGTAGGATACAATTTAGGAGGCTTGTTTGCAAACGTGGCTTACCAGAGTATGTGGCACAGCATCTCTCTTCCATGTGGGCTGGAGCATGAACAGTTCTGTTGAGTCAACAGTCAGTTACTTATTTTTGTCTAGGCTAAAGAAGGGGCTTAATCATTCTGACCTTGAGCACCTGGAATGTTACCTTAGGACTTGAGTCTGCTTGAAGCAGCCTGGGAGAAAAGGTAGTAATGAGAGGACTACAGCTTGATGTCATTGTGATTGTCGTGGTTACAGTGTCTCAGAATCGGTGAGGTGGAAAAGGAGAGAGGAAAGTTTCTCATCCCAGCCCTGCACACCCTGTTTTCCCATGAAAGCAGAGGCTGTGACCCTTGGAAGGTGAATGGGATATTCTAACACATGGGATGGTGCTAACTTGCTTCTGACTTGGTTTCTCAGGTGGAAGCAGAGGCTGTGAACCGGGCAATAACCATCGCCAACCAAACCAACTGCCCCCTTTATATCACCAAGGTGATGAGCAAAAGTGCTGCTGATGTCATTGCTCAAGCCAGGAAAAAGGGTAAGTTATTTCCCTTGGATGGAAGCGCCCTATTAGCTCATGCAGTTCAACTCCTTGCCAACATCAGCTTCATCCATACAGGAAAGGATTATTTTTCCAGCGTTATTGTCCAGGCTCTTTTTTAACAGTCCCAAGCAACTGGTTATGTCTCATCTCCCACAGATGTGTATTCAGTGGTCGTATCAGTGCCAGGAGCTGTTTCTTTCTTCTGTTCAGCCTAGAACTTCTCTCTTCACACTCATCCTACCACATCGAGCCATGTGCCTTCGTGTTATCAGAGTAATTCCATGCTGTTTCCATTTAATGAATCCCCCTAGAGGCTGCAAGCTGTGTCTTCCTTCCAGCTGCTGTGGTCTTTTGGGCTGCTTCCTGGGAACAGAAGTGATTCCAGAACTCCTGATGGAGGTCTTGACTCACAAGTCCTAATGGATTCAGCTGTAGTAGTGTAACCCTAACCAAAGAGATTACTGATTCCAGCTATTCACTGTGCTGCTTGCCTGTGAGATAGATACTCCCTATGTGCTGTAACTCATAGCCTGGCATCCAAACATTAATTGGGATCAGTAGTCTGAGTTAGGCTGGGAATTGCAATCACCTCTGATAACTCTGCCTGAGGATGCTGCAGGTTGCAAGACTCAGCTATGCCGTGGATGCTGCTGCCTTGTGTCTCTTCTCTCTTACTGATGTCTGTGAGGGAGCTGTGCTTCTCTGAGTGGTGCGGTAGCTTCTCCAGGGTCCTAACCCTGCTGTCTTGCCCCCAAGGAGCAAGCGTTATAGAGCCCAGTGATTGCTTGTCTCCCTGCTTTATTCTGTGACTAACCCCTTCATTTCTATTTAAAGCAGCTCTGAGTGGGTGAGTAAGCGGGAGGGATGATTTTCCCCCTTCTTTCCTCTGAAGGATTGGATTTAATTCTATGCAGTCTGAATAAGCCTGAATGGATATACAAATGACATCACTTTCCATCTGGGTGTTTGGTGTGAGAAGAGCTTATTTCCTACCACACATTTATGTTTGTGTATCGGCTCAGAAGTATTCTGGTCCCATGATTCTTGTTGGATGAGTTCAGAGTTGATGAGGGTGACTTACTTCCAAGGCATCTCTTTCTGTTCATGGCATAAAAGCAGCTCAAGCTGTTTGGGATAAACCTTTCTCTCCCAGCTCCATTAGTGGAGATCATGATGAAATGAGAAGATGTGTTGACACAGCAAAGTGGCTGCTTGTTGCATTACCCCAGAAAACAGCTTGATGTCGTTGTGCAACTCAGTCCTGTAAGCCAGGGAAGCATCCCTTCCTTTTCTAGGTAATGCACTGGAGAGACATGCATCATAGGAATGGATCATCAACAAAACCACCTTCTTGCTATGCTTCTTGTCCCCTGAAGCCACTAGCAGGCAAGTAGAGAGGGGCATTGGGATGAGACACCATACACTTACATTGCAGAAGCCATGAAACACAACCTGACTTGGGTGGAGGTTACCCTGCCTGTGAAAGGTGCTTAATGAACCACAGAATGATCCCAGATGAATGAGCCGCAGAACTCACTTCATCTCCTGAGTGAACTAGAACAGACAGTTTTCATTCAGATTGTGTTTTCTCCTTATAAGGAGAATTTGGGGTATCAATGGCATACCATTTTCTGTTCCTTTTACTTAAATAATTCAATTTAAATGCTGTGCAGTCACCCAACTGGGTAGCTCAGGAGGGCCACACACACTGACTTTGCCCTCCCAAGCAACAGAGAAAACATAACTGAAGACTACCCAAGGCGAAAACAAAACAGAATTGACTGCTAAATGGAAAGGAACGAACATTATTTAAAGCCAGATGTTCCCAGTGGCGTTCGTATAGAGGAGGTTTCCTACAGACTGTGTCACTGGCAGATCTGGGAGCTCAAAAGGATCACTCCCTGCAGAACAATCTTCCCAGTGTATTGGCACACAACAGGCCTCCCATTAATAGCCAGCGTGTGCTTTGTCTTGTTCTGATTTTGTAACCCTATTTGTGGCAAGTGATGTCAGACATCCTCTTCCTCTGCTGGTGGATCCCCTCTGACAAAGGCTGTTCCTGCACCTCCTGTTCCAGTGTGGTCCTGGAAGCAGCGTGAAGCCAGTCAATGCATCGTTCTGCCTTAGCTAATGTGCTCTTTCCCAGCTAGCTTGAGAGCCTATAGAGCTGAGAGTAGCTCAGGCCATATGATGAAAGAAAGGTCATATTTTTTCACTCTGCATGATGAGGTAAGACCCTGCTGACCAATTCTGGGGTTGTCTGTGCCAGTCTTTTCTGATTAATGTATTTAGGGTTAGTGTTTTAACTACCCAAGTGTTTTGCAGGTGGGTACAAACACATGAAGTGCCTGGACTCAGGAGCCAGATGGATAGGTACTTGGAGATTTCGGGAAGGTTGCATTTGGTGAGCAGATCTGTGAGGCTACCAGCTGGCACCCCTTTTGAATTTGCAGCGTCTTGCATCTGCTTGGCGTGCAGATGTTGCTGATGCATTCCAGCTTGCAAAGTGTCGTGGCTGTTCCTTCATGTGGTTCCAAAAATGTTAATGAAGAGGAAGGATGCACTGGTGGTTAGTGCACTGGACAGGGAGTCAGAAGATCCAATTTCATTTCCTAGTTCTGCCACAGATACACCACGTACCCTTGGGGGAGTCACTCAGTTTCTCTGATGCTTTCTCTCTAATGGGTTTTCTCTGTAGGCAGGAAGCTTCCCTGATAGTTTTGTCTTATCTGATCTGTGCAGAGCTTGCTTGAAGAAACCCAGCCTTGTTAGAGCTTTAATACATATGCATGTATAAAAGTACTTCTTTCATTCTTTTTCTTCCACATCCCTTGAATATCAGGCTGGACCTCCTCACACTTACAGTTCCCTTTAGCCTCTTTCACAAGGTTCTTGGCTCAGGATACAGTACAATGGATCTTTGCAGTCACCATGTCAAGCACAGTTTATCAGTGCCACCCTCAGCAGTTGTGTAAAGGCACTGTGCACGTTTTCGTGCTCCAGGCTCTTAGCAGTAATGGTGTATTTATGATTAACTCAGGTATTTAGTTGTTTGGATACTTAGTCTGAGGGACTGATTTTGGAAAATGCTCAATGTGTCTTTAGAGGTGTCTAGATGCTTGTGAGAACAGCCCCTCAGTAACCTAACAGTTTCTGGGGAGCATTGAACAACCTAGTTTAATTATGTCTGGTCATCTGTCATCACTGAATTCGATCCAAATTTATGTCTCTGTGATCACATGCTTTAAGAGGAAGTACCAAGAAACCCTGCAGTGTGTGATCCATTTCAGAAGGATGCTTTATGCCTGGAAGCCAGGATGGAGATGCACATTGCTTGATGCTCACAGTGGATTATCTGTATTCCTTGTCCTGTAGGCACTGTGGTGTATGGAGAGCCCATCACAGCCAGCTTGGGTACTGATGGATCTCATTACTGGAGCAAGAATTGGGCTAAGGCAGCAGCTTTTGTTACTTCCCCACCACTGAGTCCTGACCCAACCACTCCTGATTTTCTCAACTCACTACTGTCCTGGTGAGTAGAGCTCTTTGTGTTCACACAACGTGTGCTTCATCGTGAGGCGTGTGGGTAATGAAAATAATAGCTGTTGTTGCTAGCAAGCAAAAAGCTGTTTCACCTTCAGGAGTAAACCTGTGACAATAACATATCTTAAATCCCTGTCATTTTCTTCTCCAGTGGAGACCTCCAAGTTACTGGCAGTGCCCACTGCACCTTCAACACTGCTCAGAAAGCTGTTGGGAAGGACAACTTCACCCTGATCCCTGAAGGAACCAATGGGACTGAAGAGAGGATGTCCATCATTTGGGATAAGGCTGTGGTATGTCACATGTGTCTTAGACTTAGGCTGCAACTAGACATTCAGAACAGAAAGAGCCTCAGAAGTGTACTGTTATCTCACCCCAGATGTTTGTTATAGTCCTTCTGTTCAAGGTTTTTGCCTCTATAAAGATCAATTTGAATCTGTTGTGCTGTCAGCTATTTGCTTTTTGGAGTGGTCCCCACCTGGCAGTGACTCCTTTTGTCTTTGCCCAGGTGACTGGCAAGATGGATGAGAACCAGTTTGTTGCTGTGACCAGCACAAATGCAGCTAAAATCTTTAACCTGTACCCACGGAAGGGCCGTATTGCAGTGGGCTCGGATGCTGATCTGGTTATCTGGGATCCCGACAGCGTCAAGACAATCTCTGCCAAGACTCATAACATAGTAAGGATATTTTCTACTGTGTGAGCTCTGCTGTTCATTTCCTCCTCTTTTCCTTCGGTGCCAAACTGTGCTGCCAAGAACTAGAGCTCATAACAACTCAGGGCTTTGTTTTTTCGATGCCCCAAGCCCTCCCTGGTCTTAAACCCAGCACGGCTCAGTTGTGTGAGCAGAAGGGAAGATGATTTTGAGTCCCAGTCTGAAGTCACATGAATACCCAGAGATTTCCCTCAGAGCAAAGAGATTGTCTGCTCTTTCTGAGCTTTGGATACTTGGATCTGAGCACACAGAAAACTCTTTAAAGTATCAAAAGACCTCTTATCATGATGTGCCATTTATGACCTGGTTGGCTAGTAGTGGGAATGTGAGCTGCCCCTTTTCTATTTGGGCTCAGCAAAGCTTGTCAGCTTGTGGGCACCTTCCTGGGAGAACTCATCCAGATCATTGAGTCTGAGTGGATTTGCACCATGATCTGGCACATGTATGTAGTAGGCATACTTCACCACGATTTTACTGCCAATCATCCCAATGTTAGTTGGCACAGGGAGGCACAAGGCAGAACCCAGACTAACCGGACCTTCCTCTTGTTTCTTGTGTTGCTTTGTGGTGGCACTGTTAGAGGCACTGTTTGCTTGTGTCCCACAGCTATCTTATACCCAGCTCCTACAACAAAAAAGCTGTCCCACCCTGTGGGAAGCTGCAGCATGGTCTCAATGCACAGGGCTGGTTGGAGTCTCCCTGTGACATTTGAGCACCGTCTCAGAGAAAGCAGCCACTGTTAGCATTTGTTGACGATTTGTTTCACTGCTGGCGATGAACCTATGGAATGTTTCCCTGGAAAAACCCTCCTTTTTTGCATGAATGCTTTTATTCACTCTGGAGCTGAAGGAGCAAAATTTCCTTCCACACTTGGATCCCTGGGCACAGGCACAAAGAAACGTTTTTAAAGGTTTGGTTTACTTCCCTGTGACTTAACTTGGTGTCAGAATTGGTCACAGATGGCCTTGTTTTATCCTGCCAATGCTTAGACCTCTGACGTAGGCATCCAGACTTAGAAGTCTGGTGATCACACTTCAATCGCATTAGAGGTGCTTCTGGACTCATCACACCTCCAGGCTGGAGAGGAATGGATTAGAGGAGGGAGCCCAGGGGCATGCTGCTATTAGGTGCCAAATTGAGTGGTCTGAACCTGGGTGTGTGCTTATGAATGGCTCAGAGAGATGAAAGTAGCTTGCTGGTTGGAGTGTTTGAAAGTCATTGCCATTGAATGGATTAAGAAATGAGTTAGAGTCTTAAAGTTTGCTAACATATAACTCCCAGACTTCATCTTTTGTGGATAAGCTCCAATACAATCAGATTTTGCCCTAGATCTGGGCTAGACTGAAGGAGAACCATCTCCACAGTAGAGCAGCCATTCAGAAATACTTTATACACTCAGGACTGCAGATCCCCCTGAATCTCTTGCACCATATAAGAGGCCTCAGCATCCAATGAACTGTTGCCAGGGGCTGCATTTTCAATTGTGCCAAGACTATGGAGGATGAAGAGCTCTCATTTTCAAGGGGTTTGGTTAGGGCTTGAAGGGCAGTCTAGGAAATCGCATCTTTTTACCTTACACATCCAGCTCTGACCTCTTTTCCTGTCATTACATCGTGTGTTATACCTGGTGTAACACCTGCTGGCATATTTTTTTGTGTCTCACCCTGCATGTGTGCCTTGTGTTAGAGGAGAAATGGGTACAAGTGATGCCTTTAGAGTCAAGGCATCCTGGTTCAGTCAAGTATAAAACAAAAGCCTCTTTGAAAGCCAGGCAGAGCGGTTGCTGCAACACAAGGAAACGTAGTGATTATGTGGCATCAGATGATTGTTACTTTTTTAAATGCTAGAGCAACATACAGATATTTTCCAAGAATTCACACTGCTCTTGCCACTGCCTGGCAAGGAAACATTAGGAGCTAGAGAGGAAGATAGTGTTGTTCTTGGCACCAGCCTAATTCATAACCTTCTGACCAAGCCTCCTACTTTGCCACAGCGTTTTGCAGACTGGACCTGGTTCAGCGTTGGTTTAACCACCATTCTAGCTAACTGTAAATCTGCAGTCAGCCCTCCCCATACTTACAACACACTCCAGGAGCGAACTCCATCATTAACTCAGTAAAAAAAGCCTGGATTTGTCTCCAAGATGGTCACTAGAGTAGCAGTCCCCGGCTAACATGATTGTAATGCATCTTAATCCAGGATGCTTCATGGGTGGGACCATTTACCATTGATTCCTTTGAAAATTGTTTCTTTCCTTGGTGTAATGTTTCCAATCCTGTTAATTGAGGATGTGCAATCCCATTAGAGTAAAACAAGATTGTCCTGATGGTCCCTGACCCATCAACCAAAACACTGGTGTGAAACACAGCTTTTCAAAATGATTATTTTTAGTATGAAACATAGAAAAAACCTTGATTCCAAAATCTCCATCAATTCAGAAGAGATAGGTGCCTAAATGCATTTAAAGAGGTAGGCTTTGAGATACTCTCATTTGAAACTGTATTTCCTATTCATGAATCTTATTGCAATGGGAATAGTGAATGAGTGAATCCTTAATCAGTGAAGACTGATAATAAGGACCAGCCTTTCTATTAAACCTCAGCATACACAGCTCAGGTAAATGCTGTTGAGTTTGCTTCCACTGTCCTTCACATTTTGGCCATTAGCAGGACTGGTGACTGTTAATTCAAGCACAGCAGGCTTTGCTGGCATGAGGATGTTTGCCTCATATTGTCTTTTTGTTCTAGTCTCTGGAGTACAATATCTTTGAAGGCATGGAATGCCGTGGATCTCCCCTGGTGGTTATCAGCCAGGGGAAGATTGTGCTGGAGGATGGGAATCTCCATGTCACCGAGGGATCTGGGCGGTATATCCCCAGGAAACCATTCCCTGACTTCGTTTACAAGCGCATCAAAGCAAGGAGCAGGGTGAGTGTAAATGGTTGGATGCACATTTGTTCTCTCACTGCAACTCCTGAGTTAAAGTGGGTGGAAAACAGATGCTGTCGCCTGGCTCACAGGCACACACTTCTGCAACAGAAAATGTTCCCTGGATAGGGGCCATATTTATCTCATTCCTCTTTCATTTTTGCTATTCACTTGAGTCATTACAGGAATATGCTTTGGCTTGAGCTTGGGTTTTCTGCAGATTGTATTTTTCTGCTCTTGTAAATCTTCTGTCTGGTACCCTTCGAGAGAGCATGTGTTAGGAACTGTCCAGTTTGGACACGAGGCAGTCTGCAAATAACCCATCAGGCTTCCTCTGTCACACAAGTACCAAGAGAAGCTATTGATGGCATTTATCTACCAAACCTTTCAGCAACAATTTAGGATTCTAATTTATTGTTACAGATCCATTATGCTGCTTTCCCTTCTGTCAGATAGGATCAGATGCTCTTGTCTGGTGACTGGTGAGTCACGGGCACAGCCTACTGCCTGATTAAAAGTGAGAATTGTCTATTTTTAAGAGACTAAAATGGATGGGAAGGTGTTTTTGTAAATTACACCCATTCAGAACAGAAACTGCCTTTTGAGATGCCTTTACTTGGTAAAAACTGGCCGAGAAGATGATGCTGAACTCAGCTGCAGCTTAGTTGCTGAGGATTGAAGAAAGTTATTTCTGGATGAAGTCAGATTTCTGAGGAGAAAAGTCTTTTGATGTTTGAAGTGTTACCTCTCTTGGACAAAAGCAGAGCTGTGTTAGTTCCTCTGGCCGTGGATGATCTTCAGTCCTTGAAAGTGATCTTTCACGTTTCTTCTGTTGAAGAAATGGCAAGTTATCCAAATTACAACCTCAGATAACGTAGCTCTGCAGAGAACAGATGTGTGGGTTCTGTTGTGTTCTGATCTCCCACAGAAGTATGTGTCTGACCTATAAATCCAATTGGGCAGCATCTCAACTGGAATAATTGCATTTAACCCCATCTAAAGCTCCCAAGCTGGTGGTGTGAGGGTGGCCTGGCTCCTTTCTGCCAACCCGTCTCTGTCTCAGCATTGTTTTGTTTTTTGGGAATGAGTAATAAGTTGTGTTTTAGAGTTGTCAGGAGCCTTTAATACAGCAGCAGATAGGTTGAGATCATTGAAGGACAGAACTTGCAGAGCAGGGGACAGACTGGCTGTCTTTTGTAGGCTGCTCACACCAGTTCACAACTAGCTGGTGCCACAGGACTCCAGAGCACCTTTCCTTTTACCCATGCTGCTTCAGAGACCAGCTACCGCCCGAGGATCGGCAGAGAGGAGATGATGTGCTCTTTCAAATCCTCTTACCAAAGACAGATCTTGATATGTGTGTCTTTGTCGTAACAACATCTGGCCAGATGTTTAGTTCTGGTTTGACCCTGTGTTTTGCAGCTGGCTGAGCTGCGGGGGGTGCCTCGAGGCCTCTACGATGGACCCGTCTGCGAAGTGTCGGTGACACCGAAGACCGTCACACCAGCATCTTCAGCTAAGACATCTCCTGCCAAACAGCAGGCCCCACCCGTGAGGAACCTGCACCAGTCTGGATTCAGCTTGTCTGGTATGTACTTTTACGGGCTAAAATATGTATTGCTTTGAAATGCATCCATACTCTGCGTTAATTCTGGAAGGCAGTGGGAGAGACCGTGGGGTGGTTTTAGTTTGAAGGTTATCCTTTTATCATAGAATCCTGGAATGGTTTGGGTTAGAAGGGACCTTAAAGCTTATCCAGTTCCAGCCACCTGCTGTGGGCAGGGACACCTTCCACTAGAGCAGGTTGCTCCAAGCCCCATCCAGCCTGGCCTTGAACACTTCTAGGTTTGGGAAGGAAGAAGAGCAGTATAGGAGCTCTGTCATAAAGTCCTCCTTATTTTCATGCTGTGGCATGAGTGCTGAGTACCCTGCAGCATTCTGAACTGGGCAGATGGCACGAAGTTCAGCAGAGTCACACTCAACGTGAAGAAGCTCTTTCCTCATGTTGAGGTGAAACTTCTTGTGGTTTGGTTTATGGCCATTGCTCCTTGTCCTGTGGCTGGGCACCACTGGAAGGAGTCTGGCACCATCCCCTGGCACCCGCCTTTAGGATACTGATCTACATTAATGAGATCAATGAAGGCACTGGAGGCCAGTAAAGGCTTTTCCTCCAAAGAAGGGGCACAGTTGGAGCCTGGCCTAAGGGGTCTCAGTGGGTTCCAATGCAGCAGAGTGCTGTTCCAACTCCCTTGTCATGCAGCTCGCTCCTTTCAAGCTCTCACTGGCGTGGGGGGGGACCTGACGTTGCTTCTCTCTGCTGCAGGGGCACAGATCGATGACAACATCCCACGCCGCACGACCCAGCGCATCGTGGCACCGCCGGGTGGGCGTGCCAACATCACCAGCTTGGGCTAAGGAGCGAGCCCTCTGCGCCCGCACAGCGCACTGGGGCCGGGGGCACCTCGACACCCTTCTTGATTCTTTTAGAGCCTGTGATGGTTACTGCGGGCAACCAGTGAGGGGGGGCTGAAGTAAGGCGCCTATTTCAGTCCCCTCAGATTCCCTCCTCATCTTCACCAACCCCTCTCACTTCTCCCCCTTCAGCCCCTACACGTTTAAGGAAATAAACCCTCTCTTGACACCTCTGACATGCAAAAGTAAATGTAAAAGAGGATGTTTGAGATACGTGGCCTCTGTCCCATTCAGCATCTTTCTTTTAATAAAGGAAGGATAAAGTGAATTTCCCGGGAGCTGCCTTTAAGACACACACAAAAAAAAAAAGGAATAAATCAATAATAAATGTTAAAGCATTTTTTAATTTTATTTTATTTTTTTTTAATGTCAAGCAGAAGAGTAGTTTAAGGGTGTTAAACTGGATATTCTGTAGGGTTCTGTGTTCCAGCAGAATAGCTAGGCAAACACGGAGGGACATGAATCCCAGCCTGTCTGTAACCATTCCCCACCACCACCTTTGAGGTTGCTGTCTGCTGCCGAGAGAGAAGCAGGACCCAGCACTAGGAATTGACAGAGCACATCGCACCCAGCCATCGGGTGAGCTAGAATCCTTGGGGACTTTGGTTCTCTTGGTTTATTTTTGTTCTCTTTCTCTTTTTCCTTCTGGATTTTGCTGCAAATCAGGTCCTTGAGGAAACATTTGGGTTGTTTTTTATGTTTGTGTGTGTGTTTTTAATATGTTTGTTTCATTGTGTTTACGAAGCCTTATCTAAGAACTGGGGATTCCCCTGTTCTTCCCGGTCCTTCCTGAACCTCATTCAAGTTACAGACTCCCACCAGTGTCACTGCCACCCTGGTACTTCAGGTATTCCTAGGTTGCATCATTCCAGCCAGCGCTTGCCACTTAGCTGCAATAGGAGGGCGCAGAGCAGGTTCATAAGCTATGATCTTCACTTTAGTGTACTAGGTCTTGAGCTGGTGCAAAGGGGCTGGACACCAGCTGAGGAGCTGGGATGGGGTCTCTTGAGAAGCTTTTAGCGGTTAGTTTGTCTTCTGTTCCTGGAGGTAGATGGAAATTGATGAGCATGGGCAAAGAGCAACATGTTGCTTGCAAGGTTTCTGTAGCAGCTGCATTCCCCCTTCCTGGCCGTTGACGAGTGGTTATTCAAACCCAGTCTGTTGAGTGTGTGCCTGAGCATCTGTGGCAATTCAGTTCGAGTCCGGATCCCCAGCTGTTGCAACTGAGAGTCTCGATGGGTCAACAGCAGCTGAGAATCTCTTGTACATGGTACGAATTTCACAGTCGCTCATTCCTTTAGGATCTGCCTTTGTGCAAATACTCATGAGAAGGCCTGGTGGTTCCCCACCCTTCCTCAGATGCCTGCTGCCTGGGATCTGAGAAACCAGAGGCCATGAGTGGTCCTAAAGTGAATTTAGGAGCCCCAGTTCGTGTGGCAGTCAGCATGATCGGGCATTTAGCCATCTTCTGGGATTGAAGGTCTTTTAGCCCTAGTATTGGAGGCTTTTTCTTTTCAGGACATGGAGAATAAATCTGCATGGTTAAATTCCCACTTAAACTTAGCTGGAGGGCTCGGTAGTCCCAAGGACTTGGCCTGTCTCAGCACAGAGAGCTTTTCCACCCACAGCTAACACCGCGTTACCTCCACTGTCTGTCTGCCCTAGCACTTGGCTGCATCTTCTGCTTTCTCTTCTGTCTGTACTTGGCCACGTACACCGACCTTGTTTTTCCATAGTTGTGTTTTCTTAATTGTGTTTACAGGTTCTTTTAGGGAAAAAACTATGTATATGAAGGCTTTTAAGAAACCAGTACCAAATTCGTTGTTACGAAGTACCAATGCTGGGATTTGCAAAGGATCTGGAAGCTATTTAGGTACCCAAACCCTCCCAGCTTCAGCACCTAATTCCTTCAGGCCCCTTTGAATGCGAAAGTTAGGAAAACCATCGCCATATTCATCCATGCAGTTTGCATTTAGGTTTCACTCCTGGGTCTTTTAGTTTTGCATAAAAGAGTTTGCACTTTGTTTGTTAAAGTAATCCATGAACGTAATATATATTGCAGCTATTTCATTTTAGTTTTCACCTGTATGTTAAAATCAAATTGGAACAAGTTGGGGAGGAAAAGGATTGCAGATCCATTTGAATTCTGTGAAACACTTGCGGCTCTTCAGTATTCACTTAAGTCTTCCTTAGTTTTGGTTTTCCTTCACTGCCTCATGATGACTTTTTAGATCGAATTTGTTCTTCAAAAAGAGGAAAAAAAAATCACAAAAAAAAAGATATTTTGCAGGCTGTGTTAAGCATGTTTTTTCCTGTGAGAGCTCGTCTGCTTTGTGTCTGTTTAATGAATGTCATATGTAAATGCTTAAAGAAAAAGAAAAGATGATGACTTAAGTAATTAACCGCAGTGACTTGAAGCTCTAAAAGTAAAGAAAAAGTAGGATTTAATACTAGCTGGATTTAACCCTTGGATTTGTGATTGTGAACCATGAGTGGAGGAGCTGTAAGTGCTAAAGCTGATCATGTGTGTAGACAAAAAGAAGTACTGATATTTGACCATTGTCTCAATGGCAAAAAAAAAAAACAAACCACCCCAACCCCAAGTCTTGTGTTTTATTCCTTAAGAACTCTGTGTTATATTACCATGGGAACTCCTAATAAAGACAAAATGTTGTTGTTTCACTTAGGTGCATCTGTGTCTCAAGGCGATACGTGTTCTGTGTAACTGTGTACCTTGACTGAGCTGTTAATGGTCCTGTGTAGGAGTGAGATGTACAGCAGCAAAAGTGAAGATAAGGTCCCAGAGTTCCCTGGAAGACGGTAAAGAGGAACCAGTGGTCTACAGTGTAATTTCCTTTAGAGAAAAGGGAGCCTCTCCTCAGGGCAGTTGTCTGTTTAAAACAGTGTTTGGCAAAGCAGAGGCGTTTGCCTCTGCATTGCAGAGATCACTGATGAAATGCCAACAAACGAAGCTGTAACTATTGGCATAGCCCTCAACCCTCCAATGTGTTTCTGCTTGGACCCTCCTAAAAGTGATGGAGGAGGGGAGAGAAAGTACAGCTGTAAATAGAAGCCACACACAGATAACTGTATGGGGAGTGTTAGAGCTGGCTGGAATAGTGCCAGTGAAACTGGTGGTGGTTGGGTTTTACTGTGTTGCAGGGATGCTGTGAGATGGCAGTGGATCATGGGAGGGCTTAGAAAGAGCCAGCATCACTCCCAGCAGCTCAGACCGTTGGTTGCTGCATCCATGCATCCACCCTCTCGGTGGTCTTCCCCCAAATCCAAGCACAGCTGGAGTTTGCAGTGCGCTTTGCAGTGATGCTTCACTCTTGTTCCTCATCTGAACAAAACCAAGTGTTGAAGTGCTCTGGGAAATACAATTAAGTTAAAACCTGGCATCTCTATCCAGTGGGAAGTTTTTAGAGGGTTTCCTTTTATCTGTTGAGAACTGGTGATGGTCATCCACTAATAAAAATACAAGGTTAATGTGGGGAATCCTGGCTTTGTCACCAGATGTGCAGTTACTTGGCTACTGGCAGCTTAAATTAGATACTAGCATATATGCAATGAAATCTCAGCACAGGGTTGGTGGGAAGCTGTGAATAAGATTTATTAGCTTGTCCCAACAATAATATCCAGTGAAAGATCCATTCAGCCTAAAGCACTGGTGTTTAGTTAACACACATCTGCAGAGCCTCCATTTGTTTTTATTTTATCATTATTTCTTCCTCCAGCTCCTCAGTTGGAAAGAATGAATCCTCTTCCCCAGGAAATAAATTCCAGGGACTCTGTGAACCTGATCCATGTTGGAACAGGCCAAAAAGTATCAACTGAAGTGTAGAGAAGCTTTTGAGGTCAGGAAGAAGTCATCAACAGCCAGATCTAAACCTAATGTGTACTGAGGAGCCAAGCAGTGAGAAATCTCAGGAAGATACTCAGGTCAGTGGTGCAGTGCTGGTTTGCTGCTGCAGAAGAGCACAGGTATAGCTGTATTTTGTCAACACATTAATCCAGGTAATTCCTTATACTGGCAGCAATGAGGCCTAGCTCATGGCTCATAAACTATGTGCTGATTTGGTTCTCTGCAGGCATCGCATGAACTGGTCTGCAGCCACATGTGTAAAACTCAGTGTAGATCCATCTGATCCTAACATTGATGCAAAATTCATGGCTAAAAGGAGAAGAAAGAAAGGAGACAATGAATTTGGCTCAGTGACCTGGAACATTGGCTGTGAGCTCATGAGGAGAGGTGGGTTATCAGAGCTGAGGACAGTGTGGCTTGATTTATTCCTTAGTGGCAGGGTGTTGGGAACAATAATTGTCACTGGTCCTTGCGTCAGCTGTCCTGCTTTGGTGTGTGCTGAGACCTAGTGCAGCATTTTCCAAGCTCAAGGCTTCTCTGACCTAGGACTCATTCATAGCTGAATCTACATTGTATATTTATATAAAAACATATATATATGCCTCTCTCCAACACAACTGGTTCTGCGGCAGACAGGGTTAATTTGCACTGTTCCTACCAGTTAAATCCAGTGTTTTTGCAGCGGAATACCTTCCATCACAGTAATTTGAGGGTGGCTGAGTGCATACCCCCCAGGCTCCTTGGCAATAGGGACCTGGTTGCTTTGCACTTCAAAACACTGCACTGTTGGGTAACCTTTGCTGTGGATTACCATAACTGGCACTTTTCATGGGCTGGGAATGTGGTATCATGCGCCTAAGATACTGTATATGACTCCAGATTGCTTGTGCAGGACAAAAATCCTACCAATCCTAATCTTAATGAATCTAAATTTCCCAAGATGTTTATGACTAAAAATGAAAGCATTTAGTGCTTTTAGCTTCTTGCTCTATATGGGTAGCAGCTTCAGGACCAGTTTCCCTCCCGATTTTAGCAGGGAAGATGAAGGTTTAGCTCGCTGCCATGAGGTGGCAGCAGGACATGCAGAAATGAAGATGACAAAACCCCCTGGAGGTGCATGGATCATCTATAGAATGGTGTAGGGTGTAATAAATGTGGAACATGCAAAGGGCTTATGATTACTGTGACAGATGACGAACACATATATCCTCTCTATTATATGAATATATTGGGTAGTATTTCAATGTTAAAAAGATATGAATCATCTGAGTGTATTCTGTTATAGTTTAAGCCTAGCAGCACACCCTTCTATAATGGAATACAGAGCAAGCCATAAACATTACCTATCAACTTAGTTACAGGAAAAAAAACCCTAAATATTCTTTCTTAAAACAGATTTTGGCTTTTCTTCACAGAAGTCTGATGTCCACGAGCAGAGGTAAGGAAGATTTGAATCAATGGCAAGGGTTTTCTTCCTCTGAAATGCTTCTCTTTGTTCTGTGCCATTTCCTGCCCCTGTGGTTAATAACTTTTTTGGCTTTGTGCAGCCATTCCCTGCATAAGAAGCTGTTGGTGGAAGGGGGAAAAGAGGGGAAGAATGAACAATTGTTTGGTTTATCATATTAGTTTTCCTACTTATGTCTCATTGAAAAAATAGTAACAAAGTAAACCCCCCCCCCCCCCCCCAATGACTTTCCCTCTCTAACCTTGAAAATAACTGCTCGTTTCCACAGGAGGGCACCAGATACACATGTTCAAGCTCCATTTCTGTTCGTTTCTTGGGGCTGTTTCTCCCTCCTCTTCCCGTTACTTCCCGCACAAACAGATGTGAACCTACTTGAATCCAAAGTACACAGGCCTTGGCATTTCTATATCTATTATGCTTTCCAACACCAAAACCTGCCACATCTTACTTTATCCTGCATTAGATAGGTTGCTGCTTATACACAACTGAAATAGACTCTTTCCCAATCAAACCTGTGTAATAAGGATTCATCTGGTTTGCACTGCATTTTTTAATTCACAGACAAAAAAGCAAAGCCATAGTTTTACAAGTGGTTTTCTAATAGCCCCTCCAGAGTCCTAGAATCCTAGGATGGGTTGGGCTGGAAGTGACCCTAAAGATTATCTAGTTCGTCCCACAGGCTTCTTCTACGGGTTCTTGCAAGATTTTGGTGACAATATAGTCAAAGCATGATGAAAACTCCCGCATCTCTCTCCCTTAATGACCTCAACGAAGCAGGAAATGGTCCTCCTGTATTTATGCATCTCTTTGTAGCTTCTTCCTTCTCTAGGACAAAGGCAAACATAGACAAAGGTAGAGAGGTTCAGGGGTGGATGTCACTTTGGTGGAGTGTTGTGTTTCTGGGACAGGAAGGGGAAGCCAGTTGCCAGGTCAAACAGCAACTGGAGGTTGGACTAGGACTACGTGACATTCAAATGTCAGAGCTCATCAGCTACACTCAGGCTCCTGGCTCCAATTCTGGCAATTCACAGGAACAGCTTGCATTGTGTGATACTGCAAAGAGCAGACACATCATGAGGTTTCACATGGCCTTCCTTCCTGGGCTGTTTCATTGTACCTCTTAGAAATGTGAAGCCCCAGAGGACTCAGCCCAGGTGGACATTTCAGTGCTGAGACCTAAATTATCTGTGGGTTGGGCAAAGCTCTACAGAAGACCCTGTGGTTTGCTCCACTTTGCTCTCCAACCCTCTCGAGAGCGTTGTCTGGTGATAGGACCAAGGTTTCCTAGGCTCTGGGCCAGTTCTGTCCTGAGCTACCATCCCACATTTTTGCTTTAAGGCAGTTGAATTTTGTCCTTTCCTTTAGCAAACTCATAGCAGACGCACTCGTTGAGTGCAGGAAAGACCCTGCAGAGGCTCAGGGGGCTGCACTGTGACCAAGAGTCAGCTTGAAGCCTCCTGAGGTTTTCTATTTTAAGGAACAGTGAAAAACCTCTGTCTCTCATAGGATATCAGGCAAGGAAATGAGCCCTTCCTGACTCCACTAGCATGGAGGCTTGGAGGAATCAGCCTCCAACTTTCCAGCCTCCTGTGAACCTTACTCCTATAATTAGATCCACATATTGTGCCCATGTAGAGACATAACTGAGGCTGGAAGGTTTCTCCTGTTCCTCTCCAGATGTGACTCCTGCCTCAGCCGAATTAAATGTTAGGATTAACAGCTCCTAACAGGCAAGGTCACTCAAGACATCCGCAGTCCCAAACAGCCACAGCAGTGGTGCCATTGCTTAGCCTCATTTGTGGGTATTGTTGAGGTTGTGTACATGCAGATGTCACTCTTTATCCTTCCAGTATGCTAAGGAGGAATTTGTTTGCAGTACACTATTTTTACTGCACCTGAACTCATTAATCTCTCCAAAAATAACATTGAAGGCACATGCATAAAAAAGCATGCTTTCAGCTTGCCATGGTAAGGGCTAAGCACCCCCAGTGAGTGCTTTACTGATGGCATTGATATAGTGGTTTTGCACACATGCAAAATCAAGTGCCAGAAAAGCACAAGTGAAGAAACTTCCTCTGGAAAGAGGGAGGGAAAGGACCTCTTTTCCTTGAGCTACCATTGATTTACTATCATGAGAGTTTTAATCAAACCCTTGTACCTTTAAGCCAGAAGTCATTAGAGGAGAGAAGGGACAGTGTGAGGACTTGCTGACACTATGAGCTTTCAAGAGTATTAATCAAAAATGTGGCATTGGAGGAGGGTTTTTTTGGGGGTTTAGAATATTTTTGTTTTGCAGGCACTGCTCAACTGCCAAATAATGTCAGATGGTGGAGACCAATGCGAATCCCCCACAGAGATCTATAAATAACAGCAATAAACGTGCCACATAAATTACTCAAAGGGTTATTTTCTGCTACCCACGTTCCCTCCCTCACGTTCAGATGCAGTTCCACTCATCCGGTTCCTCACCCTGCGCTGCTATGTGGGAAGCTTGGGTAGAAATACCTAAATAGACAAGGCTGGAGCTCTGCAGGGGAGATTTCCACTGCAGCAGTGCTGCAGAGAGACTCCCAACCTAATGCTAGAGGTTGCCCCCCAGATGCCACACAGCCTCTGAGTTCTCCCACTGAGGTTTTGTACCTGAGATGAGACACAAATCATAATGGGTTTGGGTCATGCTCTGTGGAGAAAACCCATGGCATGCCAAGGTGGTTTTCCCCTTGAACAATGTATTGGGTTTTGTGAATATCCTGGAGTGAGGGAATATTTCTAGTTTAGGCTTTTGAGTGGAACACACAGGAGGTTAAGACCAGAAAAACACAAGCTACACAGTAACAATGGAGGGGCAAGGTCCTACCCAGGATCCCAGAATACTCATTGGGACAACCAGAAATAGAGGCTGTTTTTGTTAAACAGTGTTGTTTCAAGAGGCATAAACTAGTCCAATGGAGGGAGCAAGATGCAGACGGTAGACACTGTATGTCTGTGTGTACGAATAACACTTCAGAAAGGGCAATAACCATTGTCCACCCATGCCTAAGCCAAGGGAGCCACTGGTGTAGCCAGTGGTTTAAAGTGGTCTCTGCTTATATGTAAACATTGCCATGTATAGAGATGATTAATAGGCAGATTAGAAATGTGACCCCAGAAGGTATTGTTCCCTGTGATGAAAGATGAGCCTGGGCAAGGATTTACAGCCCAAGCATCTTTGCTGCCATAGTAGGGCTGTGCTTGCAGGCGAGGTTATGATGGTGAATGTTAATGATGGCTGCATCTGGGTAAAAGCCTCTCCATCACCTCTCGCTGTCAATGCCTCTTCTGTAGCTATGGAAATGGCACCTTCTGTTCAGCTGCTGGTTAAAATTCTAGTGGGGAGGGATGGGGAAGAAAAGCCAGGGGACAAACGGCTGATGAGCAGAGCAGGGCTGCAGTGAAACTCTTCAGCTTCTCAGAGAGAGAGGGAGGCTGCTGGCCTGAGTTACTCTGACAGCTGCACTTTGAGAACCACTGTGCCATTTGCCCAGTATGAAGTCTGGATTCAGAAAGAGTCCTCCCTGCCCTGAGGAACTTGCACTTGAGGAGCCATAGGAATGGTAACCACAGAGTGCCTTGCCCCAGATATCACTAACCCTTTTCCCTGCAGAGCCAAGTAAAGAGAGGGGTATCCTGGCTGCTGGGTTGCTTCCCATGGCTTTTGCTGCTGATTGAAACACTTCAGCAGTTTTTTTGTCTCTTTAAGTCTGTAAGCACGTTTGCCAGAACAACAGCAGCTTCATGGCAAATGCCAGAGGTCTGTCATACATTCACCATCTAGCACAGATTTTGTGTAGGAGGACCACAACTTGCTTATTATGAATTCATGTTATTATGGCTATGACACAGTGGTGGTGGTGCAGCATCCAGCCAAAACTGGGGCTCTGCATTATCTGAGGCAAACACAACTGTGCAGAGCGTTAATACCAAAGATAGATAAAGGAGGTGTGTTATTGCCTGTGACACTCCCCATTTTAAAGCTGGAGAACAGAGGCTCAGAGAGATGCTGTGACACATCCCAGGTTATGCAAGAATCCCGTGGCAGAACCAGGAGGTGAGTCCATCTACTGATCCCAGCCTAGCGCTGGGCTGCAGAGCACAGGTGAAGCAGCTGCTACAGCACGTAGGGTTGACTCCTGAGCCGAGCCTAGCCCTGGCTCCTTGGCCTCATCTCCTGGAGCCTCACAGAGACACAAGGTCAAAGGCACACTCAGCAGCCTGTGGATGGAGGGCTCCTGGGAGCTTTGGTGTTGTAAATGGGTCAGTATCTGCTCACAAACTGAATGCCTCATTTTGATATATTCACCACAAAGAAGCAGAATTTGGGGCTGTTCCATGGCCCTGCTGTGCCATCTTGGATCTCATCCTCCAAAAGCTTTTAAGGCATAATAACAATGTTCTTTTACTGTTGAAATCCTGTGTAAATATTGAGTTATCTGCCTGGTCTCAGCACAAGTCGATGCGCTGTGATTGGAAGCAGCAGATGCTGCCAGTGTTGTGCTGTCATTATCACCCTCCAGCAGTGCACAGCCTCCCAGGGACAGGAGTGCTGTCCCTGGAGGGCTGCCTTGCCAGCTTCATTGTGTTCTTATTGCTTGGGCATAGGTCTGGAGCACGGTTTGAGTTCTGAAACACCTGGATCAACACACAGATCAAAGGTCCAGCCCAGTTAAATTACAGATAATGGGCTTTGCTGTGCCCTGGCCACTACAGAGCAGCCATGGCTCCCAGCAGGGTAATTCAGGTTGTCATGAGTGATACTGCAGAAATACTGAGTCTTCACCATTTGGTGAAGGCAGTAGGTGGAGATGAAAGACCATCAGTGTTTTCTAGAAGATACCCTGCTGAGGCTGCATATTTGGACTATAAAAGCATCTATGCAGGCAACTGTCCTTTAAAACTAATTCATAGAATCATGGAATGATTTGTGCTGGAAAGGAACTTAAAGCTCATCCAGTGCCAACCCCCTGCCACAGTCAGGGACACCTTCCACATGCATATCCTCTCTGGGTTTGGATCTGAGATTGTAAGGTACAAATCTTCCTTGCCATGGAAAGGATTAGAGTGGATTTCATGGGCTGGTAATTGAAATCAGATTCCAGCTTGCAGCAGCTCCCCCCTCTCTCCAGCTCTGGCTAAACAATCGTGCTGAGAACTTCAGCTAGAACAAATCAGCTCTAAATATTCTGAACAGTTTGGGTTTTTCAGTTAGTGCAGACAGCGAGAGAGACATCCCTATGAGTGATTATGGACTTTTTCCCTGCTAAAACCATCACTTTCCCTCTTCCAGATGTCACTCATCTCCACAGTACCTGCTGTAGTGGACAGCAATGCCTTACCCAGGCAAGGGAGTATGTGTGCCTCATGGCAGCCGCATGGATCAGAAGATAGAACTGTAGTTGATACCCAGGGAATGCTGTGCCTTCCTGAAGACTGTATCCAGATGGGAGGTAGGCTATCATTAGCATCAGTGTAAGCGCTTTTAGAAGCATGCCAAGCTGTGGCTACCAAACTAGGAGGGGAAACAACATGATGTGGCAGAGGGTCTTCTGGTAGCTCTTGAGGGGATGCTTTTTAGTTCATCCCCTGTTGCAGCCACACATCTGGCTTTGGACCATTCCTCTATTTTGCTTTACATGCACTGATTTTAAAGTGCCCATATGACCCATCAGGTTCCATTTGTACTCCATTCCCAGGAGTGCAAAGAATATACTTTGGCATTCACGTTATTGCACAAACAACTTAGCCACCATCTCCTTGCCTCAATAGAAAGAATAAGGAAAACAGCCCCAAAGGTGCTACTTAGAGCTCAAATAAAACCCTTGTGCCGCTTTCTGATTCTGCATGTTTAATCGCCATTTAAAGCCTGTTCCCTCCAAACTGGGCAAGGAGGAAAGGCTTCTCTCCTAGGATAAGCTGCAACATGTCTATGAGTGCTTCTTTCCCTGTACTGAGTAGCAGGATTCTCTGCTCTTCTAACTCAGCTGGGGACACCTGCACTGAAAATGCTTGAAATTGGTGCCATGCTTATGTCCATTTCTGGTTTTGGGCTGGCTTCATGCCTCAGTTTACCTTCTGTAAAATAGAATCACAATTCTGACCACCTCTGTAAGCACCCTGGAGTTCTGGTGAAAGCTGTCACACAGAAACTCCATTACTGAACTTACATTCATTCTTATGCCAGAGTAATAAATCAGATTCTCAGAAGCAAAACAAACTCCTGGGCTCCAAATTTTTCAGCTCAGATCCTTTTTCCCCTTCTCTTCCCACAGTCCAGTGTTGATTTCAGCAACAAAGGCCGTGTCCTTCGCAACCCAACTGCTCTGCTTTTCACCACCATTAAAAAATCACTGCGTAGAACAGTCCCCTTAACACTGACAACGTCTAGCAAACCCTCAGAGCATCCTTGAGCAAATCCCAAGGCTGCGGTTGGAGGAACCCAGCTGCAACAGGGGCCCTTTGGGGCACCCACCGTTGTGGTTTACTGGCAATAGGTCCGTATTAAACATATGTATGGAAGGTGCTGAGTTTTATTGGGCAGTGTCTTCCAATCTGATGAACAATGGAGAACTCGTTGGCACAGCTCTGAAAAATCCTCCTCCAGCCCTCCTCTGTGCCAAACAGACACAAATCTGGAAGCAGCAGAGGGGAAAAAACACAAACCAGTTTTTGTCCTTTTTGCTCTTGTGGGGCTATTCTGATGTTAACAGACACTCATTCTCTGTTACTGCCGACTTCACCCTTCCCAGCACAACAAGGCTGGCTGGTGGATTCTTTCCTAATCCAGCTCTAAAGCAGTTTTTCATGGTGGTTTATTGGTACTTATTATTAGTGAGCAATGGCCACAAGAGGGCAAGATTCCCCCATCCTGACTGGAGAAATCTCCCCATGCAGCAGCCACCCTGATCTAAACTCACTTAATTCAATGGGAGTATTTGCATCCATTTCAGTGGCCTTTGGATTGGGTCCTAGAGTTCTTTTAGTGTTAAAAAAAAAAAAAAAACAACAAAACCAGCAAGATGTTTTATATAAACTTAGAAACAAGGTTTTATAAACTGAAAAAAGCCCCTGGCATTGATACACTTTGGGTTTTGCTGTAACTTGTCACTTGGATGTTAAATGGTCCTTTTTATTTATGACAAGTTTATTTTTTAAATACCCATGTTATGAAGCACAGCAACAGAGGGGATGTAATCCAAAACCCTGCAAATTTGGTTGTAAATCTCCTTTGAAAAGCTGTGTCTGGCTGGTGGTGTAGCAGGGTTGGCAGTGCTCATTTATGCTCACATGCAAAGGTAAGTGCCTGTAAGACAGTTTTAGGCCATAACTTAGCAGATTATGTTGGCATGTGCTTGGCTATAGGCATGGTACCAGCTCATTGACTACAATGGGAATGGGTGAAGACTGAGGTTTGAAATCCTACTTTGGATCCTAGAGGAAAATCCACAGTCCTAATCGCAGACCCCATCCCAGATGCTGTCTGCGGGGCTCCTTAACCAGTCACAAAACCATGCAGAAGGAAGTGATGAATGGATTTAACCCAGGCCACACCATCCACAGGTGGGGAGGAGCATGAGGAGAACTGGATTAAATCTTCTCTCTTCTGTCGGAGTGCATCGGAACCTCTCCAAGCTGTAGCAGAGGAGAGGAGGAGTCTGGGGGTGGAGGAGGAGTTGCCACCAGTTCATCAAGAACGAAGGAATGAGGAGTATGCCCAAACTGTAACACAAAGATCTCTTCATCGGGGATTGTAGTGATAGGACAAGGGGTGATGGGTTCAAACTTAAACAGAGGAAGATCAGGTTGGATATAAGGAAGAAGTTCTTTACTGTGAGGGTGCTGAGGCACTGGCACAGGGTGCCCAGAGAAGTGGTAAATGCTCCATCCCTGGCAGTGTTCAAGGCCAGGTTGGACAGAGCCTTGGGTGATGTGGTCTAGTGTGAGGTGTTCCTGCCCATGGCAGGGGTCTGGAACTGGATGATCTTAGGTTCCTTTTCAACCCAAACCATGCTATGATTCCATGATTCTATCATTCTGTGATCTGTGTTGAAGCCATTGCTTTAATAAGGTTCTCCTGTGAGCCCTGCTGACCTCACCAGTGCCTGATTCCACTGGCCAACATAGGAAAGGGTTGGAAACACTCTGGTTATCCTGGCCACCCTCTAGTTTGTGTTGAGATCATTTCAATCTTCAGGTCTGATAAAACTTACAATAGCACCAAACCCAATTCATTTGTGCACCAAAGTAGCTTAGGAGAAAGCTCAGGGACATCTCAAAAGATAATATTAGCACGTCTCCCAGTTTGGAAGTGCAGTTTGCTACCCAATATCAGTGGAGAGTGGAAACTCCTATTTTGAGTAAAACCTCTTGGCATGAGGCCTGCCCTATGAGTTCAGTTTAGAAATAAAGCTAACTGCAGATGCCATAATCATAGGTCTGTGTTTGCTCTGGCCCAGGAGTTATTCACCTGCTGGCTTTGTATTGCAGGAAAGTATTCCCAGTGACAAGCACTCAGGATGGAAGGATGCAAGAATGACTTCAGCCTGACATCCAAAGGGAAGAGAAAACAGCGTAAGCCCCAAGAGAGGAAGGCAAGTGCTTCCTTTGTGGCTTGAACATGAGATTTAATGAGGTAAATGTGACTAAGACTAAGGATGTTTCACTGGGTATCCTTCAATGGAGACAGCGAGGACAGAAGTGTCAATCTGAAAGCACAAGGAGATCCTAGCAGGGTAATGTCCTTCTTGTGCTCCTTCCTTCCTTCTCCAAAGAGTTAATTCATTAGGTACAAGTAATGAGTTGTCAGGCTACATTCAGTCCTGTTTCTGGTTGCTGCTGTTCTCTCTGTAACAATTTGCAGTGTAAGAATCAGCAGAAAAATAAAATGGTGCTTCTCATTAGAAGAGAAATTCTGAAATAGTGAAATAACTGCCAGAAAAATGATCAGTGCCTTTGTGTACTTTGAAAGAAGTCAAGCAATTGCAATTTTGTAGCTGTCAAAGACACTCAGATTCCTAAATATTAAGTCTTTTTTAAACTATGATTCTTTGGATAATTCCCTGAGCTGTTCCGCAATCAGACTCAAGAGTTTGAGGTGAACTATCACATTCTTCAGACGCTCATTAATCTTATTAAGTCTTTCAGAGGTGAAGAATGTGTCATGTTGCTTGGTAATGTGTCTTGATGGCGTTTTGCTCTCATCAACAGAAAAATAAATCCAATTTTTAATTTTTAAATGAAGCAAAAAGATAGAAATTGACTCCGTTTCTTCAAAAGATCTTAGTGGTCCCCAAAAGAATGGAAATCCCATTGCTGCAGCATGCTGCTTATCCTGAGCTGCTCTCACGCCGCAGGGTTGGAAACTGCTGGATAATAGACCAGTTCAGATCTGAAAGAGGCAGATTCCTTCTGCTTTGGTTATCTTAAAAAGATGACTCTGATTTTATTTTAAATGTTAATTATTTTTTTCTGTGGCTTGATTCCTTTGTCTTTGAATAATTCCAGCCATTTACTAAGATCTCTCTTCTAAATTTAGATTAGAGTGTTACTCGCTTTCATCAGAAGTGCTAATATCCCTTAGGTTAAGAATAATTAGATGTTAATTTTCAAAGCCTGAAAGGAAATTATACCCCTAATTCATCATTTGGAGTAAAATAGCTGGTTTAAAAGGCATCCATAGCTACGTTAAACAGAGCTCCAGCCATCTTTTTCCTAAACAAAAATTAGCCTCAATACAAATTAAGATTATACGACTGTAGTTAGATTAATGGCAGCAATTAGGCTAATGCATTTCTCAATGCTCCTGTAGTTTATGGGAGAAGGTGGCGGAAGACAAGCAGCAGCAAAGCACTGTAATGATTCCATCTGCATATTGCTTTACTGGCTCTCAAGTCTCTGGCATTAACCATTCCCAGGAACTGGACCTGTACCCCACTGACAAGTTGCTCACAACCTACTCTTGCCCAAAAAACCTTAGGAGCAGGGTTTGCTCTGTTGGAGCAAACAGAATTTATCCAAAAGGAACTGGGGCTCCTTGACAAAAACAAGGGTAAGAAGACTGCACTGTTAGCTCACTGTGCTGATCAAAAAGCTTCATTGAAAGGTTAATTTTGCCATGTCAGTCTTACCATCTCCTTGGTCTTCTCAGTTATTTGCAAGCATTTTCTGCTGGTGTTTCTGAGACTGAAGGGAAGGCAGCTGCCTTCCAGAATGCCCAGCAGGCTTTGGCAGGCTGTGCCAGAGCTCCCTTTGTAAATCAAGGAAAATAATAATTCAGCACTGTTTTCCCCAAAGATTATTTACATTCTTGGGTTGACAGGAGTTGATTTTTTAGTATTTGTTTATACAGAATGCAGCAAAATGGGCTGGATTTTGTTTGGGACATGATGTTTTACTGTATTCAAATGGAATAAACACGGTCTTGATCTGGAGCCCAAACGGATTTTTTAACCTCCTTTTAGAAATTGTTAAGAGCTTAACTTTAAGGGTTTTTTAGTAGAAGTACAAATTGATTCCTTTGTTCTCCATCCCTGGCAGTGTTCAAGGCCAGGCTGGACAGAGTCTTGGGTGACATGGTCTTGCACGAGGTGTCCCTGCCCATAGCAGGGGGTTGGAACTGGATGACCTTAAGGTCCTTTCCAACCCAGACGATTCCATGATTCTCCTTGTACTCTGAGTACCGAGTATCAGCAGTATTGGTAGGAATCTCTACCTGAACCTCTAAATCTTTGTTGAAAGGGAGAAGTCCTATTTGTGTAAACACTTCTGGGGAAGAAAACCCAACTAAAGTAGCAAACAGACTGGCAGCTCACATGTCACAAAGTGCACATTTCCCCCAATAATTTATTTGTTCACCAGCAATGTTTCATATACATTCAGTTTTGTTCAAGAAAATGACCAGCATGACAGTTCAAACATGTCACGCAATAAGCAGCGGGCCTTTAAAACCAGCGCGTTTTCCATGACATCAGAATACCATGTTCAGAAAATGCAGTGCCCACTCCAAGAAACACCTTTAAAAACCACTGGCAGCCAAACTTGTACAACATGCAGGCAAAATGCTGCAGCAGACAGAGGAAAATACAACATTTTTGGAGCCAAAGACTGACCCTGCTTGCAATAAGGGAACAGGGCGGTTTTCATGCAGAAGTTCTCTGAGTGAGCCAAACAAATTGCGTTTGTTTTTGCTGGCAAATGTGACAGAAGCAGTGGTGTGGCTGGGACCAGCCTTGCCTGATGCTGAGCTCTGGGGGCTTTTTAGAGTCACTGAACAGAGAGAGGTCTTTTAGCATCTGTTTGATGACAGAAAGGATGAAGGTGACACCGAGGCCTTCTTATTCTTACCTTTGTCTCTCACAGGCAGGAGTACTGTGCTCCAAAGGTGACTATCATGTCTAGCCAGACATTGCCACCAGCATGCTGACTTACTTCTCTTCACCTTTCAGATTCAGATTATATTGCTACATCAGGATTTATTGGGAATTGGACAACTAATACATCTGTGCCAGCCTATGCACAGCTTCACAACGACCCCTTACCTGACACCACGAAACCTCAACAGATCTAAAATGACTGAAGAGACCCTTTGTAAATCTCCCAGCCCCAAAGGAGAGATGGCACAAATGACCCTGTTGGTTCAAGTTACAAAGTAAGCATACAGATAGGGCTGGGCAGCAAGTGTGTGCAGTGAAGATCTTCAGTCTTGCTGGTCTTGCTCTGTTTAACGGGTGTTTTTCCAAAGGTTCCAGAGTTCAGGTTTTGTTGCAACAAACATCCCACGTATTTGGACCTCAGGAGACTGAAAACCTCGGCCACCAGTCTCATGTGACTTTCTTATGAGATTTCCAGCTTTTCTGCTGCTGGTCTTGGCTGGAAGTACCATGAGAAGATTTTTTTCATGGTGTTTCAACACTTTTAGTTTCAAATTCTAGACTTTACTGAAAAGAAAATCTGAGAAGAGCTTTAAGAGTGGGGTGGGTTTCTTATTTAAACTAAAAATAGGATGAGGCTATAGATTTGCTGTCCATGAGTTCATGCTTTTGGAAATAAATAAGGTTTTGGTTCCAGGGATTTGATTTGTATTCTTCTCTAATTTTAACCTGTTTGGGACATTCTGTACCTTTCTTATGCAGCATTCATGAGGCAGAATGAAAAACTATTTTCTTCAGCTGTAGTGTTCTTAGTTATTACAGCAGAAAAAAGATGCTGATTTTGCAGGTCTTTTACACCTTTCTTGTTTTCTGATATAGATCCATCAAGCTGGTGTTGTCTGAGTCCATATTAAGGAATCTGCCCAAAGACATGATTCTTACTTTTACAGGTTTTACTTTTCATCCTGCAAGGTAGCAGGGTCTGTAAATGGGCACTTTGGATTCCAGGTGTACTGCTATTACATAATAATGTAAATGCATTGTGAACAGGGCCAAATGCACGGGGAAATGAGGTGGCTTGTTGTGCCTCACAAAACACAGACTTAGGTCCATCTGCTCTCTTCTTCCACTTTGAGCTCCACGTGTATTTACAGTGGTACTGCTTGATTAGCATCCTGGCCATGTCTAGATGCGAAGTGCATTTACCCTCGGAGGTTGCTTTCTGCTTCCAGGACTGTACAAAGCAACAGTATTGCAAGAGCTCCAAGGATCAGATATTACTTTTGGCAATTTTCTGATAAAGTTCTAGCTGCAGATATGGGCTTGCAGGAGGGGAGAAACCTCATTCATGAAGAAATAACAGACACAGAAGACTGAAACTCTCTTGGCATTGGGGACTTAATACTGAGTGAGAGATGAATAAACAGTGATTTCTTATCAACAATCAAGGTGTCCTTTCAAGGCCCTACCCTGTAAAAGCTAACCTTATCTCAAGCCATTTCCCTTTTCAAGACAGCAGGTATTCAGCACAGGAGCTGACATTGAGACATGAGTAAAGGCTTATGTGTTGTTTCAAGAAGCTGCATTCCTACTTGGCAGGCTCAGGAAGAGTTATGTCAAGAGCTGCTTATTTCTAATATTGTGCAGAGAATTCCTCCCACTATTTCTTCCAGATGCTGCACAGCTCATTTATTTATTTATTTGGATTAGCTGTATTAAAATATAACATGCTTCCAAATGCTTTCCTCCAAAATTCCCAAAGGATGGCCCTTTCTCATGGGGATGTACATCATTAAGACATTTAACTTGCTTAACTCCCACTGCTCAGATGGAGGGTAAAGTTCCTGACTCCAGGGTGCCCAGGATCTCATAGAAAGCTTAGAGCACTTGGTATTGAAGGAATCAGAAAAGGAATGTAGCATAACACTGGGCAGGGAGACAGCAAAATGTCTGCGGCTTTTCCAGTGACTGTGGCACTGATCTGACTAGCAAGCACCTGAGCAAGGAGTTATTGAGTCCCTGCTGGACTCAGAACAAGGAAAACAAATAGATGAGTCAAAGTGACCTCTTTGAGCCTTATTTGATGATGCTTCCCTAGTTTTGAATGTTATTAGACCTGCATCAGAGCACAGAGACCTTCCAAACAAACCTGGGATGCATGCAGGTTTCCGTTTTGGTTTGTTTGGAGATTTGGGAAGTTGGTTGTACAAAAAAGCAAAGTTCTGCTTGGGCTTTGAGGAGAGGTGGACTGCATCCACTTGGATCAAGTTTCCCTTGGCAATGGAGTTTACCAAAACCCACAGCACAAAGAGAAACTCAGAGCCACTCCAAGCAGGGCAAGAGCCAAGAAAGTGGTTTTGCTATGCCCTGTGAGCTGAAGTGACTGTTCTTTCCAGACAGGTTGAGGACAGGCAGCCTTGTGGGCATTACAGAAGACCAGTTCCCCACCTGGTGCAGTCCAGGAATGAGGACCTAAGAGGCCACCCAGCTGAAGATGCAAATCCAAAGAGCTGCCTGTTGTCTTCAGCAAGGCATACGGGACCTCACCAAGAGCCTCACCAAGAAGCAAGACATGGTAGGAAAACATTGTTGTCCATACTCCCTTAATGAAAAGTAAGCAGAGATCTGTAAACACTGTCCCAAGACCTGAGCCTAACACCCAACCTCAGCTATGCCAGCTGGTGAATCGAGGTTTAGCTTGGGGGTGTGTGTGCAGAATCACAAAATGACTCTAAACTTGGAGCTGTCTGAAAGTATCAGCCTGGGCTCTTTGTAGTTTGCTCTTTCTCCCCTATTACACTTAAATCATAGCCGTAGGAACTTTGAAACAGTGGAATACAGTGAAAAATAAAGCCTTTAAATGCCAGGCAAGTGACTTGCAGGGGCCAGTCTCTTGGAAGACTGAGGGATGCTCACCGTCCACTGAAGCCACTCACTATCTTTAAGGGGCTTTGTTCAGACTACCAGCACTCAAAGACTGCACTCCTCAAAAGATTTGGTCCTGTTTTACAGTATGCTATTTGTTTCCCCTGTATCCTTTCAATTGTGGCATTTATTTCTACTTCCCAGTAAAAAGAGCAACATCCCATTAGCAGAAACACAAGTTGGCAGCCTGTGCTGCTGGGCACATTCAGTCCTTTAGACGTCCTCCCCGTTTTCACTGAGGGACATGGTGTGTATTTTAATGGTTGGCACTTTACAGTTTTCGTGGACAAGGTTCCTTGAAGTGCCTGCACAGCAGCATTCCTGGAGGAAACCTTTACTTTTCACTTTGGCGGCAGTACAGTCTTTAGAAACTGCATTTTTGGCAGGCATGCTTTGCACAGCCGAGAAGATCTTCCATTCACAGACCCCATCCGACTTGGAAATCTTATAGAAGGTTTCTCCTGAGCCAACAGGGATCCGGACCACACCTTTGCCACTTTTTGTGCTTTGGCCAGTGGGATGGTTGAGGTTGAAGCTCGGGGATCGCTTCTTTGTTGCTTGCTTCCTCTGGAGGCACTGCGCTCTCAGGACGTTTTGGAAGGCTTTCTTAAACTCCTGACTGGAGCAGGGATAGATGATGGGGTTGATGCAGCTGTTTAAATAGCCAAGCCAAAATGTTATTTTGAAAAGTGTGTCCGGGGGTTTGATTGCAGGAAAGAAAGAACCTAAAATGGATAGAAAATACACAGAGTGTTAAGGCAGAGGCAGTGAGAAACTGCAGGTAACCAAAGAAACTTCAACATTGGGAAGAAATAAATAAGAATCTCTTCTGGCTTGGAAAATTTATGACTCAAAGCCCAATTCCTGCAGGAATAAGTCTTTCAGAATATAGTGTCATACAATTACGTGGGTGTTCTGTCAGAAATCAATTCATCTCATTTATTATACAGGCACTGTATTCCCAGTTACATCCAGAGGCAGGCGAGAGGACTGATAACTCACAGAGGAAAATTGCTTCCTCTGGGACTTCTAATTCAAGATTAGCTGGCCAAATAGCAGTCATATCTAGGAGGTCATCAAAAGGGACTGCAAATGGCAAGAAAATCACACCATTTCAGAGAATAAGTGATAGCAACACTTCTAAGACCAGTTTTGCAAAATTAATCTAGAGCCAGAGAAAGAGAAGAATATTTGCCTTATGTTGTCAAGGGGAAAGGCTGCTTCTTGCCTCCTTTAAAAGAAAAGGGAAAAAAAGAAGTGTTTTGGTCATCCCAATGTCAGGATTAGTTTGGGCACAGGAAGGAAAATAATTTCTCAGGAAATGTAATTGGCTTGGTTTGGATTTATAGTCAAGTTTATAATAGGCAGGACTTTTAGCACTGACAAATGCTTGTCTTCCTGCTTTCCCCTGGAAAATGTAAGCGTGTGCATGTTGCAAGAAATCCTGTGGAAGCTTTGGGCATCGATACATTTATCACCCTCTGCAGTTTAACTACATCTCTAAGCAGCTCCTAAGCTTTACAGAAATTGTTCTGCTTGTTGGACCTCCCCTGACTTAGGAAAAGCTGATAATGCAATCTGAGGGTGTTCTAATTGAATTCTGAGAGCAGCTGAACTTCAGTTTGAATCTTTCTCTTCCCATCTTTATCAACCAAAGCTCCAGCAAGTGCAGCAAATGCTGTCAAGTGGTAAAAGCCAGTGAGGAATTCCCAGGCTGGTTTTGCTTGTGTGAGAATGTATCAAAATATTGCCTGCACCAGAGACACAAATAGTGCAGCGTGATTTATGACTCGCTCATTTTGCTGAACACGGTCTCCCTGTGAAATGTGAAGCAATGTCTTCTTACCGTGGCTCTGTGAGTGGAGCTTTTGGGCACAGAGGATATGCTGCTGTCGGGGAAGAAATAGGGGATGTGGTGGGGTGAGAGGTATTGCAGTTATCTCTGGCTTCAAGAGGTCCCCTAATACCTGGGCCATCTCGTGTATGGTAGAACAGGGGTCCCCTTAGACCCAGGTATATGGTGGAGCAGCAGAGAAGTGAGGTTGGGTCAGAATACCCCAAGGCAGAGCACAACACACAACAGTTTTTGTCTTGGAAGCTCCTATTCCAACACCAGTTATAACGTGCACATCAAGCATGAGTCTCATTCCCTCCATGATTGCTCCTGTGTTGCCCTGAATAGCTAAGTAGAGCAGTTTCACTATTAGTTTCAATATCAGCCAGTTCTAAAGACCAAAACTGTTGTGCTGAAGAAAGCAAACGCTGTTTTGCAGTTAAGCACGAGTGAGCAGGCTTAGCCACAAGCTAGATTGGCTTTTGCAGCAAATAAATGCTGCTTTCCTTTAGTGAAAAACAACTAAAAAACCTTCTCAAAGAACTTTCTGGCTGAAGTCATTGGCAGATGAAAAACAGCAAAAGACTTCTAAATACCCAAATCATGCTCCTTTTTTTCTTTACTTCCTCATTTAATTGCAGCGTATCCACCACGTTCCCATTCTGTGCTAAGACAAAAGGTGGAACAAATCTCAGTTTAGGGAACCAGCTGTGTGAGGTTGAGTGTAAAAATGGGTAAATAATAACAATTCCTGTTTGCTGCAACTTGTGTCTCATTAAACGGAATGCTAGTGCCTTGCCAACGTCTGTTATAAATAGAAAATAGCCAGTGTCAGAGTCTGTCTCTTGCTCTCTTTTTGGGGTGGGGATCTGCATGCTAATTTATTGATGTAACCTTTTTTGGTTCATCAGAGTAGAGAGCTGTTGCCTTGGAACAACACACAGTGAGAAGAAAAGCAAGTAGCTTTAACAGCATAAAACCAAGTAGCTTTAATAGCATACAAACGTTGCTATTTGTAGACCCCATCACACGCTGTCTTTAACACTTTATTTCAGTGGTGGGTACGCTGGGCTTTAGGACAGTATTTTTGCTCTGCTTTGCATTTGGTTGTGATGTTTCATAACATCAGCTAAAGCTCTGTCTGCAGGCTTCATTATACCTGTGTGTTATCCCATGAATGAAACAGTACAAATGTCAATAGAAAGAAGTACTGTCAGTAGCATCTCGGGAGGGCTGAGGCTGGGACTGGCAGTCGATGGAAGCAACACGTAACAGAGCTAGAAAACAAAATTTGGACCCTCTTCTTACTTATGCCGACAGTTTATTCAACTTCCAGAGCAGCATAAGTCATGATCAATGTGTCTAAACCTTGAGCTACTGAAATATTGTGTAGGGTGTAAAAAACCTGCATATTCTCCGAGTACTTGCTGAGTCGTGTTCCTCCCCATGGAATACTAAGAATGTATTCTTTTCTTCTAGGCTTTCAGTATTCACTGATGTTGCTGTCATGATTAATACCAATGGTTGATGTGTCTGGTAGCAAGTGGGAGTTGTTTTCTAACAGGGCTGCTAAGCCTGGTGACACAGTGTTTTGTTGAGAGTGCTGAAACTTTTGCACCAGGCAAGGACTGGCTACTTGAGTCTGATTGATTCAAAGTTGAAACAAAAGATAGGATTTTGGGTTGTTTTTAAACAATGCCCATAGTTAACCATGAGATTCAACAATGAAGCAGTGTGGTGAACTCTCTCTTTAAGGTATATGGTATACGACTGTTTCCTGTGTAAGGCAACTTATTCTTTATGCTATTTGTAGGCCTTAATACCTTCCCCAGCACACTGTCAGGAAAAAGCTGGTAAATAGTGGCAAAACTGATTGCAGTTTAGAGGCTTCATCTTGCGTTGTCTCCCTGCAGTTTGTGCTGGAGGAACAGTAAGGAAAACTTCAACTGATCTTTGAATGCCTTTGAATTGTAGATTGTCTAAATGATGCTTGAATCCCTGGCTTTGTTTTCAAAAGGTTGAGGACTCTCCAGTGTCAGTAGCACAATTCAGTTGCTTCTTGTATGAAAATTAAGTAAACCAAAATGTACTATTAGCCTCCTGAGATCTTTTGCCATTAAGTATTTCATCACTCACCCCTGAAAATGTCAGGACTGCATTCCCATCCCTCAGCATTTGTTTTCCTGTTTGTTAACTCAGAGTTTCTTGGATGTGACTTCTCCATCTACCTCCTGGTGAGTAAATGCCAATTCAGTCACAAAGATGTAATTTGACTTTGTCATTTGACAGAAGTTACAGAGCTGCTTGATTATAGGTTGTTTAAAACCCAGTACTAATGTCACATGTTGTTTAACGGATGGACAGCAAGGAGGGATTTAGAAGCTACCAGACAACAGAACCTTGTGTTGTTTAATCTGTATCATCTCTGTCAGCACATGGGAGTCAGATCCAACACATTTTTGTGCCCATGGACCTACAGTGGTGTTAAAATCCATCTCTTGCAGCTCTGTTTATGTTTGCTATTGTTTTTCTCCTTTTGATGTTGTATGGCCCAAATGTGGTGATTGAGTCAGAGCACAGGAAAAGGCAGGCAGAGGCGTATGGCGCATGGATGAGATCAGGACTGCATCCATATGTGATGGGAGGCCAGCAATAACCTGGAAAGCAGTCACACCTGTGGATTCAGAGCTTACAATGAGTAGTTGCCTGCAATATCTAGAAGTCAACAGCTGGAGACTCCACTTAGGAGGTAATAGCAGTGCCTTTTGTTATATTATCAGGGCTTAAAGTGTCATTGGGAATGAGAAGTGTCCATTTTAAACCTTGCACAGAAGTGAAACAAAAATCCTAGCATCTCTTGTCTCTGACATATAGGAAATACACCTTTGTACTCCCATCAAACTGGAAGCAGTGGTCTGGTTTAGAGGGAGGCAAAGCTTAAAACTCAGGTCCTGGCATCTTCTTAATGGGGTCAAGCTAGAGAGCAGCAGCTATTCCAGAGTAATTGCCCCGAAGACCCAGAGAATGAAGCACAGAAGTAGCACTGATATCCCCACAGAGGTTAACACTGTACTGGAGCACCCTGGCTCTCACGAGGCAGTCTGCTCTACAAACATTGAAGAATGTGTTACATTTTGTGTTCCCAAGCTCAGTGTTAGCACTGAACTTTATTCCATAAAACTGGCATTCTACACTGCATTTTGGGTCAAACCAGAAACCACCCTCTCTGGAAACTATATTTATATACATTCTTATAAATACATATGTATTGGTTCAGACATTCAACAGCTGCACTCTGTACTTATATGCTCTCCCAGCGTGTCTCACCCTGCTGCTCCCTTATGGAAAGTATTTTCTGTGGGAACAAGAAATGGGATCAAGGAACCCTTGAACAGTAGGAAACGCCTCAGGGTTTTGTACAATCAAATCAAGGCAGCAAATGCAGAGCAGCAGTTCATAGATGTGAGCAAGGATAAAAGCCTGCATCTGGCAAGACTTGAACACTTACAAATGTTCCTGTCCCAAATGAAGTTGCTAAGCCACTGTCCATCATATTTGAAAAATCATGGCAGTCAGGTGGAGTTCCCGATGACTGGAAAAGGGGAAATATAACCCTCATTTTCAAGAAGGGCAAAATGGATGAGCCGGGGAACTACAGACCAGTCAGCCTCAGCTCTGTGCCTGGCAAAATCTTGGAGCAGATTCTCCTGGAGTGGACCCTGTCTCACATGACATCCTTGTCTCTAAGTTGGAGAGACATCAATTTGATAGGTGGACCACTCGGTGGATAAAGAACTGGCTGGATGGCCGCACGCAAAGAGTTGTGGTCAATGGCTCCATGTCCAGCTGGAGACCAGTAAGGAGTGGTGTCCCTCAGGGATCGGTGCTGGGACCGGTCTTGTTCGACATCTTTGTCGGTGCCATGGACAGTGGGATTGAGTGCGCCCTCAGCAAGTTTGCCGATGACACCAAACTGTGTGGTTTGGTTGATACGTTGGAGGGAAGGAATGCCATCCAGAGGGACCTTGACACAATTGTGAGGTGGGCTGATGCCAACCTGATGAAGTTTAACCATGCCAAGTGCAAGGTCCTACACCTGGGTCGGAGCAATCCCAGGCACAGCTCCAGGTTGGGCAGAGAAGAGATTCAGAGCAGCCCTGCGGAGAAGGACTTGGGGGTGTTGGTCGATGAGAAAATGAACATGAGCCGGCTTCAGTGTGTGCTCGCAGCCCAGAAAGCCAACCATATCCTGGGCTGCATCAAAAGGAGTGTGACCAGCAGGTCGAGGGAGGTGATCCTGCCCCTCTACTCCGCTCTTGTGAGACCTCACTTGGAGTATTGTGTGCAGTTCTGGTGTCGTCAACATAAAAAGGACATGGAACTGTTGGAACAAGTCCAGAGGAGGCCACGAGGATGATCAGGGGACTGGAGCACCTCCTGTATGAAGACAGGCTGAGAAAGTTTGGGCTGTTCAGCCTGGGGAAGAGAAGGCTGTGTGGAGACCTCATAGCAGCCTTCCAGTATCTGAAGGGGGCCTATAGGGATGCTGGGGAGGGACTCTTCATGAGGGATTGTAGTGATAGGACAAGGGTAGCGGGTTCAAACTTAAACAGGGGATGTTTATAATAGATAGAAGGATGAAATTCTTTACTGTGAGGGTAGTGAGGCACTGGAATGGGTTGCCCAGGGAAGCTGTGAATGCTCCATTGCTGGCGGTGTTCAAGGCCAGGTTGGACATAGCCTTGGGTGGCATGGTTTAGTGTGAGGTGTCCCTGCCCATGGCAGGGGGGTTGGAACTGGATGATCTTAAGATCATTTCCAACCCAAACTATTCTGTGATTCTATGAATATTCAGGGAGAAAATTAGAGTAACTTTGTGCCTGGACATCCCTCATCCATAATAAATGGATGTCAAAGGAAGAGAGAGTTTGTTTTAATTCACAAGGGCCTGAATTCAGATCTCTGGGGCATCAGGAGGGTGCAGGTGTTTGGATACAGGTGGGAGGTGGAAAGGGCAGGCAACAGGAATGGGTCAGTCTGAGAATGGTGCTCCTAATCCCAGCCCTAATTTATGCTCTGTTTCATGTTGTACAAATGACAAGGGGTGATATTTCTGGCAAAGAGCAAAGAACTCAGGAAGCAACTATTTCCAGGTTCACTGAGGGCAGCTGCAGATTTAGAAAGCTGATAAAAACCCCTGGGAAGGTAAACGGAGGTTTTGTTACCCATTTAAAACCAAGTAATCACAGTTTTACAAATCGAGTCCATTGTCATTGAAATTCCAGCTGCCAGGCTCTTACTGCATGGAATGATTCTGGATCTCTCATTGCTCACATTTTTAAGGTAGTTGATATTCCTCCCGTAGCCCTGGCTCTTACAGTCATGCACTTATAGCAAAATCTGAGCTTTCCTTGAAAGATTAAACCAAAAATCCAACAAGTTCAGAGAATAAAAGGATGAGTCTGCCTCAGCCTGGCTCACCACTTTGTCAGTATGTGGTTGTCGTGATTTTGGAATCCTTGGGATTAGCAACACAGGAATTATCTTTGGCAAAAACTGAGTCTCTCTCCCTTCTGTCTCCAATTAAAGACAAATCCTGACCTTTGCTGGGTTGGGTTGGAGGATCCCTCCTCACCTTTCAATCACTAACAAATCCTAAATGGTGCCACGACATTTGAGAATGAAAAATTACATTCTTGGTTCATTTACTCCAGGGATTTGAAAGTGGTGGCTATACAAAGCAGGAATATTCTGAAGACAAGGACAAGCCTCTGACAGGTGGTGCATGCAGGGCAGCCACAGAAGTGAATCATGAAGCACAACTGTCTCCACTTTCTCTCTCTTGTTTTCAGTGTAAATGGCTATAAATATCACCAATTCCTTCCATTGCTTTGCTGTGTTATGAGTCAGTGGGACACAACGTTTCAGGACTCGGTAATGGTGGAGAAATGTTGGCCAGAGGGATGTCAGTGGGATCTTTGCCATTGGCTTCAGTGTAGCTGAGTTATCAACCTAGACCAACAAAGCCTTTCCAGTCTGTGTTTATGAAAAAAGCCCCTTGTGATTAGCAAAAAAAAACGGGATTATCTTGGCTGTTTATCTTCATGGTTTATTTTCTCCTCATTCAATGGCTTAACACACACACTTGTGCTCCAAGACTCAAGGAGTGTAAACATCCTTCTTCTCCCCGACTTGTGCTCCAAAGAATGAGCTGGGGCTTTAGTCTGGGTTTGGTGCATCCCCCCCCCCCCCCCCCCCCTTACTTCTTTTTTCTCTCTGAAATGCTAACATGGGGAATCTGCACATTAGCTCTGAACATTTCCTCCATGGCTGGAGTTTGGCATTTTCTGATACGAAAGCTGAGTAGAGTATTAGGTTGTCACAGCTTTTATTCATTGGATTTTATTATATTAGTATCAGATGAGCAGCGGAAAGACAGGGAATTCAGATCCTTGTTTCTCTAAATATCTGGACAACCCAGCCATGACTGTGTTGAGGGAACAACATCTACAGCCAGACAGATTTAAGCTAGCTCACCACAGAAAGCGGACAGCAAGCAAAGTTCTGTGAGTTTGCTTCTGAGAGTTTGTTAAGATCCCAATTAATTCTGAGGGTTTGTTAAGATCCTAGGAGCAGATCTCCTGGTTATCTCTAAAGAGGGAGAGAAAGTACATTCTGAAATGAAAAAGTGACTTCCTTGAGGGGGAATCGCTGTTTTGACACCGTTACATTACAGAAGTTTTGTAAAGGGTGGGTTTACGCTCCAGCATGCAGAGAAAAAACAAATCTTAACCTCACTTATTTTCATACAACAGGATTGTCATTCCCTGGCTTACTCCACAAACGTCAAAGCAAAGTGAGAAGAAGGTGTATTGAACTATTGGACTGACTGAAACCCTTTGCGCAGCAGACCCTTTGTCTGTAATGAGACTCCATCCAAGAAGGTAAGAAAGGCATTACTTATACAGATTGCAACTGGAACCTTTACACACCAATTTTAATTAAGGTATTGTCTTGAGGTAGGGATATTCAAGTTTCTTCTCAAGTTATTGGCAGATGCTGTTGGAAATATGGATATCATGCCTTTATTCCCCTCTCGATATCCTTCTGTCACTCTTGCTCTTCCCATCCCTACTCCTCAGAAGTTTCTATCCCCTTTTACTATATGCTTTAACAAGCCTGGTGTTTTCTTGTCGTAATGTGGCTCTTGTTGGGTAGAGCTGATATTAACAGATGTGAGGATCTTGAAGATGCTGTGGTTCGCAGTAACATAAACCTGTGTTTTGGGAACTTTTGCTATATAGAGTGGTAAGCACCTGGCTGTGTATGAAGTGGTTTGTGTAGCATAGTTTGAGAACGTTTATCTCATGGGCAAGCTTCATTGAGAGTGGCCTGGCTGGTGGGAGCATTTATAGGTCTGTGCCATGGCTGTGAAGCTGCAGAGCTGGTCTTCTGCACAGCAAAGTGCTTGTTGCCCACAGTGCCATATGCAGTCATCTCTAGGTGAGTCTCTGGCACTGAGTGAGACAGCCTGCCTCAAGGTGTGTTCTCTTGGTTCTTTCCGAAGAGGTGCTCTTGTGTGCCAATTGTCTGCTTAATAGTTAAAAGCAGTAAAAATAGGTTTTGAAAAACTTAATAGATGCTTCAAAAATAATCCAATAACCTCACAAAGGTAGGGGAACTAACCTCAAGAAAGCTTCCTTTTAAGGGATCAAAGACAGATGCAAAACCACTCCTGGGTCCAGAAAATTTCTGAATCCCAAAGCAAATCAAATAACAACAGCTCTTTGTGGGCACCCCATGTCTGCAGATGAAAAGAATTGTGTTAAATGCGTCCTCACAAACCCTTTTTGGGTATGTTTCAGACTCATGGCAAGCAGCATTCCAACATGCTGACATCCTGGACAGCACGAGCCAGGCCTTTCAGAACTCCCTTTCAAAACACCTACCTCTCATCCTCCAGCACTTCCCAGTATTGACCAACAGAAAAGATTCTGTATTTTGGGGGTTTTCACATGGCAATATTAGCAACAGGTTTTTGTGGAGCAACCTGGTAATCCTAGTCAATCCGGTAGAGGTTAATTGAAAAAGAACAGCTTTTTATAAGATGAGAGGAAAAGAAAATCCCCAAATCTTTCTTTCCATGTTTAGGTAAGGCTGGTTTTTCTTCGTCTTAATTGTACTCATTATTCTGTACTAGCTAAAACTTCCACACAATCTTACTTCATTTTTCCTGTCAGCATAAGCCCTTTGCATAAGAAAACTGAGCAAGTCACAGATTTAAGGTTCCATGTTTCAAAACCTAATACTTAGCAGAGCTGTTGCAGAGCAAACCATGGTGGAATGTGCCACAGGCATCACACTCAGCTATAGGTGTGGAATTAGGATTCTGCTTTTAAATCCTGAAATGGCATCAAAGGTGACTGAGCCAGGTTTAATTAAAATCCTAATTACTATTCTGTATTTCAGCAAAGCAGAACAAATCCCCGACTTCCTTGCCCTTTAGGATTACAACTGGTGCATAAATATTCATTCTCAGCATGATGGTTGAAGACAGTGTTTGGGTATATTCCTTTGGAATATGGTATCTCACAGTGTGGATTTCCTGGTAGGAAACTGATTTTTTTCCTTATAGTGGGAATTACTAGGTGCTGAGCACTCCAGGAGATCTGGGTCCAAGCTACTTTGACCCTGAATGCTTTTATATCTTGACCTTTTATGTGTTCATATCACCTGAAGAACTGGTTGCAAACTTAGGTATAAACACACACATCTAGGGATATTGTTCCTCTAACAGAGTTGATTAGAATCACAGTTGTAGTTCTGAAAGAGTATTTTCTATATGGAAAAGGAGTACTAAATCCTTCCCGTTATTTTTGGAATTCTATGCTTTTCCTCCCCAGAGAAGTTTTGTTTCTTTTGAGACTTTCATTTTTTACATTCACTGCTTTGTGAAGGTGCATGTTTTGATTCTGACAGCTTTGCAATTGCAGATTATTCCCTCAGAGCTTTCCTGATCAGTATTATCGTACACAGGCACAAACACAGCCCTCCCTCCATGGAAGGTGCTGAAAAAGGCAGATGGTTTTGCTTTACTTACCAAGAGGCATTACTACAAAAAATGGAAGCCAGCAGAGCACGAAGCATCCCACCACTATTCCCAGGGTCTTGGCAGCTTTCTTTTCCCTGGAGAACTTGAGGAGACGCACTGAGAAGTGATGCTTGCTCTTGGGGTTGGATGCTGATCTGCTTGCTTCAGGAGCATTTTTACGATGGATCCGTAGGGTGACTTCCTCAGAATGAGATCTCTCTGTCTTGAGACCAGAAGTAAGACCTTTGTTTTCCCTTTTGGCCACTACATACACTCGGCAATACATCACCAAGATAATAGTCAGGGGGAGGTAGAAGGAGCCTAGAGCAGAGAACAAGACATAGCCAGGCTCTTCAGTGATTTGACAGATGGTCTCATCTTCTGGTGCTGGTTCCTTCCAGCCAAAAAGAGGTCCAATCGATATCACCAGGGACAATGCCCAAACACACAGTAATGCCAGGAGACCCCTCTTCTCTGTCACTATACTTGGGTATCTCAGTGGGTAGCTCACCCCGATGTATCTGTCTATCGAGATGATACAGAGGCTCATAATGGAAGCAGTGCAGCAAAGGACATCAACAGCTGCCCAGATGTTGCAGAAGATCCTCCCAAAGACCCAGTAGCCCAAAATCTCCATAGTAGCTGAGAAGGGCAGGACAGTGGAAGTCAGGAGGAGGTCAGCTATAGCCAGGTTAATGATATAATAGTGGGTAACACTGTGAAGGTGTCTGTGGCAGGCTACAGAGAGAATCACCAGAATATTACCCAAAACCCCAAAAACAATCAGCCCCCCTAGAATAACACCTAGTAAAATGGCCTTTGTAACGTTCACAGGCCCCACAGAGTGGGTGCAGTTGGAGCAGTCGGAGGAGTTTCCAGGGAGGAAAGCCATGGTGAGTGGCTGATAACGTTCATACGAGGCTGTTGTACTTCCCTTTTCAGGTAGAAAGAGTGGTGAGATCAGTTCTCAGAAGGTTCCACGGGCAATGTTTGCTTGGCTTTGCAGGGGAAAAGAGTTTTTAAGAACATCTTAGATGTGCAGCACCAGGAATGATGAGAAGGATCCAGAAACATGTTAGAAAATCTACCTTTCTCCCTAAGTTTTTACCATTATAGCACAGTTAATAGCCACCATTTCCAAGTCAAATTGAACTCCTTTTGCATTTTCATTGAGGTGCAGAAGTGAGGCTACACAAAGCTGAGGCTGTTTATCCCACTTTCCAGGATTATGTGAGAAGAAATGTTGGAATGGCAGGTTGAAATCATTTCTGTCTTATTGGGAATATTCACTATTGAAGTAACATAAATATTCCAAAGGCTCTCAAATTAAAGTTTTGAGAGGAAATCACTGAGCTTTTAATTGCCTTGCGTCTGTCCTAATTCTGCCTTACAATCAGCCAAGGAACCTGGCTAGGTGGAAGCTTCTGCTGCTGCGTCTGCTCAGCAGTGTTGTTTGAGATACCTGCCGCTACCCATCTTCAGGGTCTGAAGCATCAATCAAAGCTTCTCTATGATGCAGAGCACTTTTCACTTGAGGTCCTGGGCTGCGAATCAAAGTTTTAAGTCAGCTTCTGGCTTGCTCTGAAGGGGAGAGTGAAGTTTTCTGGGTCAAGGATGCAGATCATCACCCCCTGAAGGAGACAAAGACACAAACAATGCGATTCCCAGAAGCAACAGTCACTTGCTGCTATGGTTCCCATATAAGAATAGAGCGGGAGGCTATTTTAGGGAGCCCTCTCGGGCTGGCTCCAGCTAGTTGAACCAACCTTTTTCAGCCCAGTATTGTTGAAGAACAACTAAGACCAATGTCAATTTTATTGCCTGAATTTTCTCACCACATTCCCAGCAGCAGCCCGTTCTCCTTTAGGGATAGCAATCAATCCTAATTATCAGTTCACCTGCAGAGACCAGTTCTAGGAGAGACAGAAACCCGCGGGACACAATTCAGGGCTACAAACTGTGAAGCAGATTTAGGAGTCCAGAATTTAGTCTACAGTTTCTTTATTAAGTGACTCCTTTCCCCACTGAACTGCTCATTACTGCAGCTAAACTGCCCAATTTAGAGGTCTATAGGGAAAAGCAATTCCTGCCGAGCAGAAGATGTTACAAGGAGCAAGTTTTCTACTGAGTGACACGTTTCAGAGTATCTGGAAGCCACACTCAGCCTTAGCTGACTAAATATGGAGAAAAGGTAGATCAGATGGAAAAGTGAGGATAAGCCTGGGAACTGAGACACTGGGGACACAAAGGGAAAGCCACAAGTGTGGGCTGAAAAGCCTATCTAGATGTGAATGTAATATTCCCATCCCAAATATTGTCCAGACATGTGAAAAACCACCACTGAGACTACCCCTGAGTAGTCTTAAATCTGAGATAAGGTGAGACTCTAAATGTCCTAATATTTGGTCTTTCAGATGAGTCCCTCAAATGGCACTTTACACAGAGCAGCAACAACTGTCACATTGCTGAACCTCAAACCTGAACTTTTCTGTAGGCAAAGGCATTTAAAACTCCAAATCCCTGAAATTCCCAGCTCCCAAGCAGGGCAGATGGGGGAGGGGAGATGGAAAGGTGGGAATTTGCCTTCCATGCAGTGAAACAGAATTGGATCTGATGTTCTCTTTCCCTCGAGATGGAGCGAGCTGAAGAATTATTCCGAGAAAGAAAAGGACAGATTTTACTAAGCACATCAGTGAAAAGCGGCTGTAGCATTGAGTATATCTAACCATTACAACTGTGATCATTATAGAGTTGATGGTGGACTAGAAAATTATCACATTTGATTTTTAAGCACATGAAGCAAAACTTCCTGGGAAGTCAAGGAGATGCAGCAGAAAGCACTGACAGAGATATTCATGCTCAAAACCAACTAGGTAAAACTCAACCTGTGGCAGATGGTCTGGGGAAGGGCATGCCCTGGATTCCCGCACCTGCCCCAGTCCTCACTCACCTCTTTAGTCTCTAGAAGGCAGCACAGATCCTCTGAGCATCTGGAAAGGAAATTCACAGCACATCACAGCAAGCTCCTCTCTTCATGCAGGGAGAGGACTGTGCCTGGAAATCCATTTTCTCCTGTTATTTCCCCACTAGTATTTTGATAGCTTACAGTTGCACCCAGTGTCTGGGGGGGCTTGACTCCAGCATCCCTCAAGGCATCCCTCCCCCGTTGCAGTGCTCAGCTCCACACTGTCAAGGAGCAGCCGTAACTTTAGTGCTCTGCTGATGTAGCAGGCAGTATCCTTGCCATTACCGTAATCCCCTGCCATTCCCGTATTGCTCAGAAAGCAAGAGCACTCCATTTCATCACAAGTGGTGGTTTAAGTGTTTGTTCTTTCCATACTGATCACCAGTTCCTGCAGGGATCAGAAAGTGGAAGCCAGCTAACAAGCGCTTGTTTATAGGCTGACAAGTGATTCTTGTGATGTAAAATGAGAATTGCCTGCCAGGCAAACTGAGCATAGAGAAAATAAGGAGAGACAAGACACGCTGACCATGCATACTCATGGCAGTTCCAGCTACTGCATCATTTGCAGTCTTTGTTTTCGATCAAATGACCCCATAAGAGGAAATCCCAAGGTGAGGAGGAAGAGAGATGAAAATTGTGACTGATTTTGAGAATCTTTCCAACTGCAGAAACAAGAGGTGATTTGTTAATGCCCAGCTTCCTTTTCTCCACATTTTCTTGGCACCTGTGCCACTCGCTCTGCAGATGTAACCCTTGTTTTCAAAGGCTGCTTGGAGATTTTGAGCTAACACTGAGCCCTGCAGAGACCCGAGTGTCAGGTTGTACCATGGTCCTTCCCTAAGTAACAAAGGATGTTCAAGAGAGTGAAGTCTAAATGAATAAAGGAAGTATTTTGTTACTAAAGATCCTTAAAGACCATGATTCAGCAGACTTATTTTAGATGTCTAAGAATGAGGCAACTCTATTTCACTCGATCAATACGAAAATCAGTTTGAGATGACCTCTGCCCAGGGTTTTGTTTCTACTGATACATAGGGCCTCTCCTTACCTGTGGCTTGTTCCAAGCTCTTAAATGCACAATAGAATTAATTTATATTCATAGTTCCAGTCATTAACACTGTACTGAAAGTACCAACTCATCTATGAGTAATACCCTTCTTAGAGGACATCATTTTGGAGCAGAGGGAAGCAGAGGTCCAGACAGGAGGTGTTTTCCCTAACCCTTCAGAGAAAAACTAATGCACCAGAGTGAAAAATTAAACCTGGGGAGGTCTCTGAGTTTTGGCAGTGGAAAGGAACAAGAGTCCTGGATGTGGTTCTTGTTCCTCCTGCAACATTTCTAAGTGTATCTTCCCTAACTGTGAAGTAGAAGAAATGATGCTTTTCTGTCCCTTCTGTTATTTACCTGGACTGTAATCCTTCTGAAGTAGGGCTGTATCATAGCAAGATCCTATGCCTTGTGCTGTAAATTATACTCACTAGCATGAGAAGGTCCCCAAGGGAGGGCTCCAGGCAATGCACATCTGCCGAGCTGTTTCTATGCCTCTGGCCCTTTCTTATCTTTGCTCAAATCAGAGCCTTAAATCCTGGCTTTTGGCCAGCATTGTATTTTCATTATTAGTATGTCATAAAGAAGCCCACATCCCATTGCTTGCCATTTAATAAAGTGCCATTGTTAATCTGCTTAGCTCAGTGCCAGATCACACAGACAACCTGTCTGGGACCAGGTGTGAAATAACTTCTCTGCTCTAGGCTTTGATGTGATTAGTTATTTACCTCTTCAGAAACAAGTGAGAAGTATTGCTTTGAGAAATCATTCCTCAGGGTTTAGCTTCTGCTTGGGTAAGAAAGAAAACCCACCCAAAGGGAAGAGATGTGAAATGTTGTCTATTAAACTTGAAGCTAGTATACTCATTCTTTTGTCTTTCAAGATTTGGACAGCCTGAAGTTTATAGCACATCTGAGTGGAAGATAAATTGCAAACTTGATTTCTTAAAAAGAAGAAAACCAGCATAGTTACTGTTGGGGTGCAGCTGCTCATATGTTGAAGACAATCAGTTTGCATTGAGAATAGAGACCTTGGAGGACACTGCTACATTTGGTCTGAGTTTTGGAAGGGAGCAGTATATGTTCAGTACTGATGATTTGCTTTTCCTAAACAGCTTCATTTGCAAGTACAAGGATGTTTAAACCTAGAGGTGACATGTTGATGGGAAGATCTATATGTACTAGATAAATGAAGTAAAGCTGAAAATTATCCAAGTCATTTAACAAGGGCTCAAGCTGTGAGTTAAAGTGTTGGGCAAAATGGGCTGACATTTTCGAACAAGATAGCTCTGCCTGTTGATACCATGCTCATTTTAACAGTGAGATATCCAAGAATTTGAAGTGTCTAAGATTTTCCATCTTGGGATTCGTAGGTACTTTTCCACCATGTTCCTAAATCACTTAAGCCTAGGCTAAAGCTGGGTAGGCAAGATCCATGCTTTGGCATAAATCAAGACAGGTTTGTTAAAGATAAAGACGTTTTCTAATTCACAATAGATGAAGATTTGGGCTTCTAGATTTTGTGTGCAGCTGCAGGTCTGAAAGCTGCTTAATTACTTAGAGAAGCTGTTAAAAGGTTTATTTCTATGTAAGTCAGGGAGAGTTTCCTGATTCGATTTATTACCTGGATGATCTGATCAAGTCTGACCACATACAGAGGAGAGTGCTATTTTTTAGCCTCAGGAAGTTTGATTTTTACCTATTGCTGAAACAAATCTATACGAAGACTAGTGCCTACTTCAGTTTTCGTCCCTCATGCTTCTTTCTTGTTTACCTCCTTTGTCTAGCTTAGTTCTTTTCCCTGATGTTACTGCTGCTTCCCTCTAGTGAGAGTTTATGCCACTTTTCTCTGCTTTAGCTTGATGTTAATCTTTAATATGTACAGTCTGGGGGATAGAATAGTTTTTGGGGAAGCAAAGGTTTGTCTAAATCATACCTATCTTGGACTGTCTTGTTTAAAGTCTTCATTCAGCTTTTATCTGCTGCCTGCCCACATGTGAGAAACAGTGAGACCCAATGCACTGAAACACCTGCCTTCGTGCTGCTGACTTGATTTTCTCCCCAGAGCATCTACCCTTATCTCCCTTTCTCCTTCCAGCTTTTGCCTGGCAAGGCAGAACTCTCCTTAGGGCCACAGCTTTGTGCATCCAGCTCTTTGTAAAACAGTCCTGATTGCAATCCCTGTAACATCACCATGACAGAAATAAAACCAGTATGCTGCTTTATCTTTCCCAGATCTGAGCTAGATTTAGGTCTGGTCTTGTGCCTCAGCATTCACTAAGTGCCTCCAAGCTTTCCTTTCCATCCAAGCACACACTACAGCAAATTCCTTGACTACTTCAGAGAAGCGTGGCTCCGAAAAATCCTGGGCAAGAAATTCAGTCTTTATTCAGAAATGTTCTCTTATTCCAGCAGGGCTAGAAGCCTGTGAGCTTTATTTGTCCGCTTGTATTGGCTGATTGTCCGAGCTGAGGGCATCTTGCATGGTCATGCTAGATTTCTCTTGCCATATGACTTTGTAATTCTGTCATCTCTGCTATGCCTTCACCTCCTTTTGTCCAAGTAATCTTCCAAGCAACTTGGAGCATAATGGTAAGTTACATTTAATATATGGAGCCTCTCATTTACAAGGTGCCTGTGGTACTTCAAGGCTGTAAACACAATGCTCATGTCACCTACTGCCATTTTCAGGCAGCAGCTGTTTGCTACAAGTGTTAAATTGTTTAGGAAAGGATGTACTAAGTTGGTGGTGTATCTGCCTTTCTATGGGCATGTGTTCACCCTTTACTTGCTATCATGGCATCTTGTCTGAGATCCCCTTAAACTACAAGGGGCCCAAGCTGATGACAGCAGAAGTCACCAGCTTTAGAAGCTGTGTGCTTTTGACAGTGTGTTATGGGGAGCAGCTTTCTGATGGCAGCGTTGGCATGGGCAGGTATGAGATCTAAAGCCCCCTCAAATCAAAGGCAATAGCTGGAGCTCCAGAAACTTGCTGTTCAGGTTACTGGGCCCTCTTTCTTAGGGATAAAAACTACCATGCCAGGAGAAATCAGTGCTCAATCTAATTCAGGAGCCTTTCATATAGTGGCCAACACAGAATGTTCCAGAAGAGACATTTATACTGTAAGTAAGTCCAGAAATCTACAAATGATCAGACATACCTATGCAAGGTCACTGTAGCCTCTGCTTTAACCTTTCCCAAGCCAACCTATTGCCCTGCCAGCCCACCTCCTCAGCTGGTGCTTTTGGCCAGATGGATGTCATCTTCTGCCTGCACTAAGCTCATCCTTTGCTCTTTTACCCCTCTGCTGTATTCTGTCTTAAGCAACATGGGACTGGAACTGCCTTTTGGTTCAGACCTGAGTAGAGCTGAGTACACTGTGTTCCTAATTAAGATAGCAAGGTATTGCTATAACACCACTACCAACGAACTGTGCTTTAGTTTTACTCTCCAATAGGTCTTTCTCTTAAGAACCTCAAGTCACAAAAAGAGTTAACAACATCCATGCACATAGTACTACAGGAAAAATCACTGCCTATTTCTTCTTTCATATCCGTTAATTGCCTCAATGTTGCCTGTAGAAATGTACACAGGTTGTACCACCAGACATAGGTGTTTGAGAGACACTAGACAGAATTGTATTCCAGTAAAGCAACAAGCTGTAGTTTCCTTCCCAAGTACGTGAGCATTTTAGTAATATGTTCTTTCTCCTGTCTCATTTTTGTTCCCTGGCTCTCTAATTGTTATTACTAAAATATACACACCAATAATTACCTTCCTCTGAGCCAGGCTTTTCTGACTGCATAACGCAATTACTGCAACTGAGCATCTCGTGGAAAACAAAGAAACAACACAAAGCCCAAACCCCCAAACAGACCCTGCCAACTGCCTGACATTTTAAAGCTCTGCTTCAACCACCACCAGTCAAGAATGGTAATGAGATACACAAAGCAAAATGCTTTTACATGTCAAGGACTTTAATTCAAGAGTACGATAAGTTTTGACTTCATATTACGATGTCAGAGGTCTGGGGGAAGCTGCATTCCCACATCCTTTCCATAAAGCATCGTTGGACATTAGGAAAAGGCTCTTCACTAAGGGGGTGGTCAGTCACTGGAACAAGCTCCCCAGGGTGATCACGGCACCAAACCTGTCAGAGTTCAAGGAGCATCTGGATGATGCCCTCAGTCAAATGATTTAGTTTTAGGCAGTACTGTGAGGAACAGGGAGGTTGGACTCAATGATCCTTATGGATCCCTTCCAATTTGAGATATCCTAGGATTCCTGTGAGTTTATTTATGCTCAGTCTGTGTCACTGGAAGACTTGTATGTGAAGTAGAAAGGTCTTTTCTATTATGTGGCCTGAGCCTGTAGTGGGGAAGGAAAGATACATTGTACTATTTACTGCCCTCCAGACTCCTGGAGATGAGGCAAATGAGGAATGAGGCCTCGGAGTATCTTTGAGAGTAGCCACAGACAGCTGTGATGGTGGAACATCAGCTGTGATGGTGGAACATCAGCTTGTAGATGACTTGGAAGGTCAGAAGCACTCTTTCTTCCATGCTGATGAATTAAAGTTTGAAAGAGCAGAGATTTATTTCTGGCATCTTTCACTGTAGCAGAAATTACTGAATAACTAAAATGGGACATCACAAAGAATTTGGGTGAAAGCAGAATAAAAAGAAATGGGTTGTTTATTACACTGTAAAGCCATTTTGCAGAGATCAAATGATGTGTTGCACTGTTCATTGTTCTCCAGACCCAAGTATAAGTGCAAGCTGTAGGCTTTCCAAGAAACTGAGTGCAGCCACAAGGAAAACCTTTATTTTTCTCACTGATGCTTTATAGGGAATAATCTGGCTACATATTAAATACTAATTAAGAATGTGAAGGGAATCAGAGACTGTTCTGCTTGTATGCATAGGTTATTATCCAGAGGTATAGTGTGTTTTGTGGTTGGGGCACTAGAAGTGCACTTGTGCCTACTGATGCCATGTAAAATGAAGTGAAAGGTGCAGTACTGCTCCCACAGTGATGCTATCACATCACAGTCAGATGCCTGGCAATGGAGAGTCAGCCTTGGGAGTTGTCTTCTGGGTTCTGATCATAGTTCTGACACTTATGTTGCCTGTGTTTTGAGATAGTGAAAATTTATCATTGCTGAAAACACTGTTTCTTAGCATTATATGGGGTTAATGACCTAATGCATACAGTCTTATTTCTGAGATATAAGACATTAGCAACTCCCTTGATATCTTTTATCCTCTCCCCGTGTCCTATTGTATTTATCATAGTCTTTAGATTATTTTTATATATATATATATATAATAAGGTGGTCTCTGAGTTTTAATGCCGAGTGTGGAACTGGTTTTGGCCTGTGGCAGAGTGATTTGGAGTGATGCTTTGTGGTCCTTTCTGAGCTGCCACATGGTTGTTAGTGTTCACACAGGACCGGACTTGGGGAACTCGGTCAGTCTTGGAAAGGCGACCAAAACATCCAGTGTCTTTATAGCTGTTCAGATGTAGCAGTTTCCTAGTTTATATTGCTCACTAGGGAGGACCAATTCAAAGCCAGATGTGTTCCTAAAAATATCCATGTGTTAGCAAATCCTCATTCCCTAGAGCTTCAGAACTCAAGCACGTGGAGGTGTGAGTTTCCTTACCTTGAAATGGAGCCCCAGTGACCAGGCACAGATTTTCCCAGGCTGGCTTGTGTCAGAGTGCCAGTGCACGCTGCTTTTTGGCAGGAAGATGGGGCAAAATGTTCTTTATATACTGAAGAATGGACCCAGACTAAAATGATTTTTCCCTCCAACATTTTCCGTATACAAACAATACAGAATTCCTGTGATGCAACGTCAGAGAAACCAGTCTTGAGTTCTGGGTTTCGCAATAAAACTCTGTCCTAAACTTAACATGGCATGGAGAGGTGAAGGGAGTAGTTACATCGCTTATTTTTAGGTGCCTAATTCTGTTTCTAGGCAATAGAGGCAAGTAGCTCACAGTCCTCAGTACCTAGACTAGGGGACTAACTGCTGACTAATTCAAGTCCTTGTCTCATAGACTGGAAAATCCCACGCAAAGAACAATGATCTGGGGGAGATCTGAATTTAGGAAGTATGTGTGTGTTTTTGTGAGCGTGTGTAGGGAGTAGTGCTCCTTTTGCTGCTTATTTGACTCCTTAGTAGAGCCGAAGGGGAAAAAACGTCCATCTTGCCTAATATTTGAGCCTGGTTTACTCAGGAGAATAATACTACTAATAGAGGTTTCCAGTATTTGACACACGCTGTTGCTGAACCTTATCTTCACAGTGTCCAACATGCTGGGTCTCAAACAGTGATTCATTTTAGCAAAGAGATGAAGGTGAGAAAGGAGGAGCAGTTAAATGGAGGGAAAAAAATTGTTGATTAATTCAGCTCATGAAGTAAAGCATCAGTAGTATCTCACCATATGCTTTTCTGCAGATAAGCTTCCTTACAAAACCAATACTTAAGATAATAAAAAGAGGCCATGCTAATTTCCCAGTGTTAACACTAACATTAGAATACGGCAAAAATCATGTTAAACAATCCACCTCTCAGAGGCTGGAACAGTGTTCCTTTGCTTATATCAGCTGAGGTTAATTGCTTACTACAAGGGGGGGGTCTTCTATCACAGTGAAAATACACCTTAAAAATTAGTTAAAATGCAGCTTAAAAATTAGTTGTGAAAGCTCCATTTAAATGAGAGGACCTATGTAACTGGATTTCCTCCTTTTGTTCCTTTTGTTTTGTTGGGAGACAGTGAACTGAGCTGTAAATGCTGAGGTGATGGAGAAACCAGAAATGGATTGCTGTTCCTTGCAATTTTGCCTTCCCACACACTACAGCACAAAACTCCCAAGTCATCAGAACTGTCCAGAACTGTAGCATTTCTCTCAGAGATGGAGTGCCTGGAGTGATGCACAGCTGCAAAAGTGAATACATGGCAGCAAATACAGGGGTTTTGCATGATGCTGGTTCTAAGTCATAGACTAGTTAGGGTTGGAAAGGACCTTAAGATCATCTAGCGCAGCATCTAGATGTTACATCAAGGGAAATTCAGCCAGAAAGGCTCATGCTGGAGAAAGTTAACGTATCAGTGAGTTGGTATTGGAGAAGGCTCACTAACTTCATGGCCATTTGTGCACTGGCCTCTCACAGGAAGAAGGCTATCAATGACCTGTACTAACTTCTAGCAGCTTCTCTTGGTCAAAAAGTATGTTGAAGGCTCTGTGCTGGGACCTGGTAGATACTAACGGACAGCAGAAGAAGCACGAGTTCTCTCTTCCAAGATTTCAAATGGACCTGTGCGCATACGTAATCCCCTTCCTGACCTCTGTCCAAAAATATTCTTGTTAAAGCCAAGTGGGAGAAGAGAAATCCATTTTGTTATAACCCCTGAACATTCCTATTTAATTTTCCTCCCACAGCAGAAGCAGAATCTTTCTCCAAAAGGTAATGACGTCAGTCCACCTACTTTGGGATTACAAGCGTTTTCCTGCAGGCCCAGCCTTGCTCTCCTCCTTTAATGCAGGTCCACCAGCTTGCTTGGAAATTGCAAAAAACTGCTGCTTACAAAAACCAGCACATCACTGCAAGAGAATTCACTTTCAAAATTCCATTGAGCCAAAAATGTTCTGATCAGCTGCAATTCACACTCCCCTGGTTTCATTCTCCTTTTGTGCATTACTGCTGCCCAGTGGATTGCGTAAACTCAGAAGCTAATTCTAAGCAGATGGACCTGATTTTAGTTGCTTTTTTTTGCCAGCCCCTCCATTTCTATGCCAGCAAGAAATCGAGCCACACTGGGAAACATCCTCTTTTTACTTCTATACAAGGCAAACCAAAGCATTTCTGCTGTAGCATTAACTTTTTGGCTCCTGATGCTTTCAACCAACGGCCACAGCTCTCAGTTTAGGTCAGTGTTCAAATGGTTCCCAAGCTTTTTTGCCTTTTCTCATTGAGCAAACAGTGGGTTCATATTTTCATGCTTTCCCTGTTTTGCTGAGGGTAAAACTTTCCCTGTTTACTGGCACTCAATATGCCTGTAGTATTGAGCTCGTAAGGGCAGACCAGCCTGTACTGGTCATCTGGAAATGCCTAATACACTGAGCTGTGAGGTTGAAGTATGAACAGCAGCACAGATCCAAACATTTTTGTTGGAAAGGAGGGTTTCTATGGAAGTTGCCAGGTTTGACACATGAAAATAACAATGCTAGCAAAATCAATAGAATATAATTTAAAAATGAGAAAAAAATGGTTATTTCAAACTACTTGGCTGCAGAATGTGTTTAAAGTAGGAGAGAAGTTAACATGGTTAAAATAAAAATGAAAGTATAGCATAAGGAAAGGAAATGTTTCAGCTTATGCCAGGTGGTTATTTCCTTCCATGATCAGTTCCCCAAAACTCTTGAAATTTAGGCTTTTTGGCCACCTGGAACTGGGATTTCAGTACGTCTCTATGGCCTATGAGATGTGCAAGTTTCACACACTGAGACAACAACAGCTATCTCTTACTATTCCCTCCATGCAAGCTGAAAGAGGTACCTACACTTGCTACTGAAGCATAGCATCCTTGATATCACCCCTTCTCTTTACTCCTTGATACAATACAATGCATTGAGGGCATGTCTGCTGTGTCATTGTTTCAGTTAAAATAATAAGAACAGGTTTCTAGCTGTGGTGTGAACGCAGAAATTGGCTCCTTTAGCCCAGCAAAGTGCATCTTGTTCGTTGATCTGTGACTTTCCATTTATGCCCGACACCAGGACAGGAGTTAGCTTCATCTCATCCTTACTGGCTACTCAGTGCTTATATATTTATACTCAAATAGTCCTGGTGATTCATTGTTCTCCTTTGCAGAAATGATAGAGTATCTGGGAATAAAATCTTGGAAGCCACTGGTTTTAAAGCAGGGGTCCACCTTAAGGGGTTGAAAGATACAGGGAACTGATGCTGCAGTACATAGCCATTCATAGATGCCTTAATTCTAGCTCATGTTTCAAAAGAGTAAAAGTCGCATCCATCATTCAGCCATCCTGTGTCTTACAGGGAAGTAACATATGTTATCAGAGCACTGGAGGCAGCTCCAACTTTGCCATATTGGAATATTAAGCAGTATATTAGAATATTAAGCAAAATAGCTCCAGTGATGGGAAAGTGTTATTTTACTGGGGGGGAACCTGAGACAGAGATTAAATATTGTCTTCTGGGAGCACAGAATTGATCGCAGACATTCCAAATAACCTTCTGCTCTACCCCTGTGGCTTTCTCTTTCTTGTTGGTGCCACATGTCTGCAGCCAGCTATAAAACTGCTGCTGCTTTGGGTACTTGGCAAGACTTACCGCAGCTGGTCCATGCAGACTAATGACCCTGTCACAGTCAAACATAGTGCTTTTAAATTCAGTGCTGAGGAATGCTAGCAAGGTATAATGGACACTTGCTGCTAGACTTACTCTTTGGATATGTACGTGTATTTATTTCTCCCCATATGCTATATTTCACACACAACGACATTTATTAGAGATCCAGATTTAAAAAAAGAAGTATAGCAGTATGGGAAGGAAAAGATTTCTGGTTTAGGTACAGGGATGGGGAGAGCAAAGCTCTCTATTTTGAGTAAGGTCTCTACTTCGGTTGTAAAATGGAGATAAAATTACCTTTCTTTAGGGCTATTCCTAAACTGGACTAAGCGTCTATGTGACGTTATTATAACAAAGCTGACAATTTAGTACTCAGGACTTTATTTTTAACATCCATCTTGTTATCAGCTCCTTCATCCTCACATCCCAGCAGCTGCTTTTATGGCTCTTCTGCCACAAAGGAGCAGTTGCTGCCCGGATCTGAAGGTGTGTGCTCAGGAGATGTGAGACAGGATGTGTCTGTGAGCATTCACTCACTCAGGCTGAGGATTTGAAATCACTGTAGTGCAAAGAGAAGGAGCAAGGAATGAAGTGACTGTAGTTCTGAAATATCTGTATTTTTAGCAAGCTGACTTGTTATATATAACATGGGGTGTTGTGCATCTTTGCTTTAAACAAAGTTATGCTCTTGCATTTAGCTGGTAGGAAGTTCCAAGGCTTTAACATTATAAAAGCTGGTCAGTTGTGGTTAGCTAAAATTTCACTGTAAATCCATTAGGAAAAGAGCAAAACAGCGTAGGAGAAACAATATATATAGAATCATAGAGTGATTTGGGTTGAAAGGGACCTTAAAGCTCATCCAGTTCCAACCTTCCAGGAATACCTTCCACTAGACCGGGTTGTTCCAAGCCCTTTCCATCCTGGCCTTGAACACTTCTAGAAGGCATAAACCACTTCTGATTTGTTAAAGGGGGGGGCTGAATACCAATGCAAGCTCTCCCAGGTTTCAGATTCACTTTAGTTTTTATTATTTGATACAAATGAGAAGTCTGTCTTAACAAAACCTCAAAACTCCTGATGGTTCCTGAATTCTCCAGTACAGTGTTTGTGTGCCCAGATGACTGTAGTGTTTGACTGTGGGCAGCGGGGAGATGTCTGATTCCACACACATTCCCAACTGGCTGGAAATGGCAGCCTGAAATTGCTGCCTAAGGAAAACCAGTTCTTTTGTCCATCATCAAAAAGATTACAGCTGCTGGCTTGCTCACAAAAAGCACAGATGGACACCACCAACATCATCTCCAGCTCTGCAGCATTATTCCTTCCAGTTTAATCTCTATTTTGCTGATGTTTGTAAAGATGCAAGGGATCAGCAATTTCCAACGGGGGGCAATCTCACCATCTGAAATAGGACCTTTCTCTTCATTCTCGCCTAACACATCAGCCATCCTGGGCATCCAGCCTGCCACAACAAGGTAGCACATCTGACTACAAATCTCTCTCATAAGAAGTCTGCCTCTTTTTCTGGTGATCTAGAAGATTCCATTTCACCTGTAGGAATGCTCCTTGCCTGCTTTGAAACACTGTTTGGATATTGCAGCAAATATCTCTTGAGGTGAAAAATGCTGCTTAGGCAGGGAGCTAAGCAAAATTATTAACACTCTGCAGTCAAGCGAGGGCTGGATCCATCCATTTCCTTTGAATTCCTCTGGTTTTGTAATGCAGGTTTCACTGCAGGAAATGGACTAAACAATGTCCATGGGGCATATAAGAGACAAAAGTAATGTATCCATTTTCCATTTTCATGAATTCATTGCTACTCTAAAGATGCTCTAGGGGCACTGGTCTATTTGGGAGTGATGCTTTTGCTGGTTAGCAGCCAGGCACAGCAGTGAACTCAGACCAGCTTAGTTTACCAGAAAAGCAGTGTTTTATGGTTGCCCCAATTTTTTGTTCTGCATTCAGAGATATTCCTGACATTGACTCATCTGGCTCTGAATATGACCATGACTCAAAACATCAAGGTCAGGAAAGCACATGATCATGATGCTTATCAAGACCTCCTGCCTGCACTGAATTTGGCCAGAAGTCCCATAAAGCAAGCAGTGAGATAGCTTGTGAAATGGCAGGAGTGTTTTCTACTTGCTCAGGAGTGGCTCAGACACTGCAATTGATGCCTTGAAACCAAACTGGGGCTCTGCTGACAGGCATGGGGAGAGTGGATAGTCAAAGCAAAATGCAGTCAACTGTAGTTATCTATATTTAGACCTTAGGGAAAATAACTGGTTATAGTTTAACTGAGCCATATGTGACTGGCCTGACTTTCATTTACTCTGAGGATTCCCACCTTGGATGGAGCAGGGAGTGGTTCAGTTTTTGTTGATGAGAGACAGTGCGAAAGGATAACAGGGCACATGGTTAGTGAGGACCATTCAGTTGGCAACTAGAAGAATTTTGAAATGCCTGTGGTTTAACCCAGGGTGAATTCAATTTCTGACTATTCTTCAAAAGCAAACCTCATTGCCATGCAGCAGCAGAGCTCACAAATCCCGGGCTCACACAAGCAGACCTGTAGCAGTGATTGCTGACCAGCTCTGTCTCCAGCCGCATCCTTCCAGCCTACCTCAAGGCTGAGAACCTTTGTTTTGTGAGAAAATGTCAAAATCCAGGCAGCCTTGAGAATCCTGGAGGAGGAGAGGATCAGGCTTGATGACAAAGTAAAGAAGAAGTAACAAACAATGGCCATGGATTTCTAAAGTAACACAACTCATCACTTGCCTCTCCAACTCGAATTCATGGGTTTAGACATTGCTATTAAGGGGAACAGAGTTGTGGAAATCTAAAGCTTTTCCTACCTGCAGTATGGTTTGTAGCAAAATATATATTAGGTACATGGAAGCTAAGGAGCCTGCCTTGAGTTAACTTGTTGGCAAAGTACACAAATGCGGCTTCAGCAAGAGCTGACATCTCTGCAAAATAAATTGGCTAATGTACTAACCTGCCACTCAGTTAAAGTGTTCCTGCCATCCCCCCGAATGCTAGAAATAAAAGGATATTGGATTGTGCTGCTAGACTGAGGTCCAGAAAAAAGCTTCATATTCTGAGTAATATTTATCTGAGCTCTCAAGGGAAGGTTTGGCTGGGTCACATCTCAGATCTTTAAATCTTCCTGGGATTGACCTCATTTTGCCTTTGCTTTCTTGGTGCTCTGATGTACTGCATGTGCATGGTGCTGCTGTATCAGTCCTAAACCTCTGTCTAAGGGAGTCTTTACTGTATCAAAACCTTTCATGCAGTTTTCCCAGGCAGAAGGAAGACCTTCCTATCTGAGCTCCAGATCTGGGAAATGGCCATTTAGTAACACAGAGCCTGAGGTATAGTAATGCAACCATGCTGCAATAGCATGAATTGTCAATTTTAAGAGAGGAAGGTTGTGCTGAATTATTAATGTTGATTGAGAACGGATAAAAATACCTTGAGAAAGAGGGAAAGTGTTTAATTGTTCGTGTAATGTATGTAAATGTGCATATGACATCAGAAAACTGATGAAGGAGAAACCATACATGAAATCCGTATGCATCTTGCTGTTATACTTTCCCTGATCCACTTAAAAGTAGACTGGACAGGGGACATCAGAAGGCAAAGAACAACACCCTCTAAATTTCTCCATTACTGATTTCTTATATGCTCTGAAATGCATTAACCAGTCAACCAGGGAAAGGACTTGAACTGAAAACAAACCCAGTCATTTCTGTATTTTCCTTAATAGGATTTCTGGAACAGGAGTCTTTGAAGGGGGCAGGGGTTAGGAACCTGCTCCTGTGTAATTCAGTTGCAAAACATCCCTTTTTTCAGGTCTGAAGGGATGTTCCTTTTGAATTATTTCATGGTAAACAGCAGTAAGATCCTCTAGCCCATTCCTGCCCTCAGCATCCCTCCCCATCCTATTCTGTTGTGATCTGATTCCAGATCCCTATTTGCTGGTGGTGCCTGTCTTTACATCCTAATTGTTACACTGCCAAACTAGCATATTGATTAGTGCTTTTCACTGTTCTACCCCTGTATGCCCTGTACCCACAGGTACTTTTACTCTGGTCTCTCTTTTTCCTTAGCCCATTGCATAGCTAAGTGAAAAATGCAGCTTTGAGATAGGGAACGAGTACTGTGATGCACATAATTATAATTACAGGAGCTTTTTCTTTCCCAAGGTACCAGATATCAGCAGTCTGTTCATATTCAGGTTCTAATTAGCAGTACAACTTAGAAGTCTTGAAATGGCTGTATGGTGATTTCAGCCCATCTATCTGTTTAAGGTTGGATCAGACTCCCAGGAGGTGCAGGAGGGACAAATTGGCTCATGTTTCTCATAACTTCTAATAACTTCTTCTTTTGTGTTTTTCTTTTAGGCTCTTTTCATCAATACATATTGATCACTTAACAAAGCCAGTCTTTGAGCTATGAAAGGCCTTTGATTAAAATTTCACTTGGCAACCTCTTGGATTAGACACTTTATCATCTTCATGAACACTGGAACCCCATGATATGAAAAAGGAAAGGAAATGAGGAGGCAGTAACCTAAAGTGTAAGAAGTGGAAAATTATGTATTAAATGCCAGACACGTACTCTTAGATACTACTGTGTCACTTCATATATTGTACAGTCAATTAGGTTCATAGGGATGGATGTAATCACTGCAGAAAAAATTCTCAGGGGCTAAAAATATTCTGTTTAAAGCATTCAGACCAGTACTTGTAAATCTCACTGTGTTTGTTAAGAAGCTGTAGGTTTTCTGCTATGTTCTTGTGGTAAATGGAATTTTCTCTGCCTTAGAAAACTGAGTTTGTTTTGAATGGGAAGCAAACTTTCTGCTACAAAATCTGTTCTGATATGGCTGAAGTTTCACCTTTCTCTTTGTTTTTACCAGAAAACTCCATACCACATAGGGAGATAGCTGATATTACAAATAAATGCTACTGTGGATGAGTCAGCTGCAGAGGAGGGGAGCCCTGTTCAAGTAACTGTCTGTAGAAAGAAAGAAACTCTTTTTAGATTCACCAAAAAGGAAGAAGGCAGCACTTTACTTAGCTGTAAAGCAGCAGAGGTGGCAAAGGAATATTGGTTTTCTTAATGCAAGTGATCCATTCTGGCACTTAGAGGCTGCTAAGAATATCCAGGTGGGTGACTTAACCCTTTCTTATGTGGTTATTTAAGATGTTTCAGCAAGGAAGTCTTTAGGGGACGACACAGTTAATGCCGTGTTGAGCTGTATAATGAATTTGATCAAGTGTGTTTCTCCAAAGCATCATCCATCTTTTAATTAGTGAGAAATAGTTGTGACCACAGTCAATCAGAGAGAATGAAGTGGTAAAACCAGATCTTCTGCCATTTCTCTCAGTAATGGGACTTCTTTGAGGACCTCCATTATCGAAGCACTAGAGGCTTGAAAATTACTCAGGACAAATGTGATCTTCTCTCACAATAGAATGAAGCTGGTGTAGACGAGGACATGAAAGAAAGCAGAAATGACAGAATGTACTTAAAGTTATTAACAAACTGTAAATTATTTGGTTTCGTGTGCTGCTTCCAAGTGCTACCACACTAAGTCAGCAAATCCACCAGAAAAGGTTTGCTTCAACAAAAGGTAACAAATACCACTTGTTACTCTGTCCTAGGTGAGTAAATCTGACTATTCATTGCACCTATCTCTGCATGCACATGCTTACATCTGACCTAATTACTTTGGTAGCCTTTATAATCAATAGATACACACACACAGATAAAATCCAAAGAACTCTGATTTTTATCAAGAAATGGAAGGTCTTACTTATATTATCTTTCCTACTTTGTCAGAAGGTAATCAAACAAACCCAACAGTTTCCTGACTGGGGGGATCTCTTATGACCTCAATTAGTGCATGGGAAGGATGGAAACATTTTTTGTTCTGTTTTAACCTAATTCTCTCACCAGGCCTCTTCTTCAAAGGCTGCAGATTAATTTTTCTAATGGTTATTAGATCTTTATCTGTGGATAAGACAAATAGCACAACATCTGCAAAGGTTAATGCTAACTTGACCAATCCCCTCTTTTAAAAGGCAAAGCTATATTTCTGTGACCAGGAGCTGTCAGTACTGCAGATACTGTGCAGTTACAGGACATAGACACCACCTTATGGAGATGGGATTCTGAGCAGGACAGAAGAGCATGTTGCTGCACATGGGCCAGTAGAGGTTCTATATCCTGTACATATGTGCAGGATATAAGGACTTCAGCACTTTGGGGAGATTTTTCTAACCTCAGCTGTGAGTCAGAAGCTCTGTCACCCTGAACTCCCACTGCAGGCAATGGGGACACACATTCATCTCCAGGGTTGGTGGGTAATCTATGTATGGAAGCAGCCAACTCTCTGTTGCCTGTGAAGGAAGCCTTTAGTGACAGCTTCTGGTCTGAGTGTCTCCAGTGGGTGACATGAATCTGTGATCTCACAATTAGATCACGAGTCTCAGACTCCCCTGTTCTCTAAGTTATTTCAACTAATCAAGGTGAATGGTTGTATGGCTGGAAGGCAGGTTGTTATATATGTAACTAAATCTCAAATCACACAGAAGAGTTCATGCTTGTAAGACAGGCAGACTTTAGGCTTTTTTTTTTCTATCAGATAGGGATGAAATTAATTTCATTTATTAGCATAAACCCCGAGGCTCTGTAGATGGCTACAGTGACTGAACTTGGACTGATGTCTGAAATGTATCCCTTCCAGCCCTCTACAGTCTGAGGTTGTCACAGCCACTGTGTTTTATAGCCTTGCTTCCAATCTGTTCCTCCCATGGCCAGGTCCCAATCATCCAATTATCCCAAGTGCCAATCTCTCTGAGACCCTGTGCTAACAGTCTTCAGTATTAACAGAGCTAGTGGCACTCAAATATGAGAGGATTGATACTTCTCTACATAAAATTATTTTGATAAATTCAAGATTAAGACTTGATAATCAAAGGATTGCAGTTGTAGTTGGACAACTTAGAAGCGTTTATTAATAGTATATATATTAAACTAGGCTGAATAGATTGTAGGTAGGTTGTAGTCTATTTATAAAGGACAGCAGACAATACTGCGTCCCACAATCCTTACAAGCTTTAAATTGCTTTGTATTGGGTAAAGCCCTGTTGTGTTTTAGCTCCAGAATGAATCATCCCATTTTTGTTGCTACTACTCCTATATTCCAGTCCAAAGTAAATCTCAGTGAAAAACCTCAAGCAGCCAAACAAGAAGGAAGATATTAGATAAAGGCACACAAGTATGTAGACACCAAGGCTAACAGGCAGACAAGTAATACGTAACAATTCAGATTCCTATACCTGGATTCCAGAGCTGATTGTTTGTATGAAGCCCCAAATGTAACAGATTGAAATTAATCTATGACATTTTTCCCTTTGTTGCCTTATTAGTTTGGAAACAAAGATATTACTGTTGAATGGCTACTGAAAGCTCTGAACAGTTCTCCTTCTGGGCTTTAATAATTAAACCCATTCAGTGAAGTGAATTCATTGCAATGCTAAGACAAGGTGGCTTCAAAACCACTAGATTTAATGTTGATTGGAGTATTTCCCTAGGCAGTGATAAGCAGCCATCAGCTGACTCAGTTTCTTGCTAAGTAGGATTCAAGTGTCTAATTCTCGTATCTGTGGGAAAAAACCCAGCATTATTATAAAGGAAAAGGTCAAAGGATGCACAAGCCAGAATTTGCTATTTAGTTCTATCCTAAGGCAAGCTTCAAGTATAGCTGTGTCTGCAAAGTGGTTGTAGTTAAGGGCAGGATATTTTTGACACCCAAAGTGCTCACTCTTAGCAAAATCACTCTCACTGAGTTTTAAAGACAGATGGATGGAGGGCCTGACAGAATTATACCCCCAAAAGGTTAAACCTGTCAGAAACCAACCTGAACCACACTGCATTAACTTGGCCCTATACTGAGGCAAATACTGGCCCCTGAAACAGAAACCTGCGCATTCACTGCAGGGTGCTCCCAAATTCATGCAAAAGGCTGTGGAAGAAGCAACAAATACAGGAGCACAAGCTGCCCAAACCTCCATTTGTTTCTCTTCCCCTTGCAATTCACAGCTTACAATGTCTTTATGAGAGCAGAGCTACAAATAAGTTGGCTGTTCATCCACCGTGAAATGATTTCTAAATTCCTATCCATTATCTGAGCAGGAAGAGGCACTGCTGTTCTTGTTTATTGTGCTAGCAAAAGAGCTTCTAGTGACACAGGGACTATTGAAAAAGATAGCTGGATGTCTTCTTGTTTTGCTAACTCTGTTGAGCTAGTTTGCAACTCAATGCCAGCTTCTTGAGAATGTTTGTTGGCCTCATCTTCTTTCAACTGATTAGTTGGATAGAACGGTCTTGCCTGAAGCATCAGTTGAGAGTAGAGATTTTGTTAATGCCTGGCATTCTATTTGACTCTGATTCCCTAGTAAGAGAACTTGAGATACTATAGGAACCCAACTAGTATTTTCTTCCATGTTTTCCAAACTTTTGCTTCAATATTTTGAGACAGCAGATGATACAATTCCTGCAGTCTCATTCCAACTCAAGCCAAAACTGGCAGATATTTGCATATTTTACTAAGCTTGAGTAGTTCCAATCTACACGTCTAGTAAAGATAGCTCTTCTATTGCTGATCACTGCTCATAGAAAATACTTAGAAAGTTTTAAGCTCCTGTAGTGTTATCTTTGTAACAGTGAGAATATTTACTAATCCCTGTTTGAATCATTTAACCATATTCAGCTGTGATTTGTAACGAGAACTCTCACTGTCATTTCTCATGTGGAGGAGATCTACTCTTCATGTTGCCAACAGGTATTTAATTTCACTTTCATGGCCCCTGTCAGCAGCAGGAAGGCATTTCTTATCTGTAGAAATTCCCAGGGGAAGTTAGTGACACAAACAGCAGGAGTTGGAGCTGCAGCAAGAGCAGGGGAGCAGCATGCTCTTCCCATGTCCTGTTGGTGGTTCTGATGACAAGTCTTTGGCAGCATAGGACGCTCACTGGAGCCAAGAGAGCAGTGGGCATATTTCACTGTTTCTGTTTCTGTGGTTTGTAGGGACTTTTTAATCATTTCATGCTCCCTTTTCTGCTAGAGCAAAGCTGCGGTGCCTTTGTAGTTGAACCTTTCCTTGTTGGCTTTCCAGAGTATTATATTGTTCGGACAGATCTAAGGGCTTACAAGGATGTGAGCTGTGTCATTTACCATAAAACAGGAGGAAGAGTGTATGAAACATCCCCATTCCCCCGGCTGTTTTGGAAGCAAGGGGACTGTAGGTTAATTAGGAGTCCTGATGGCTTCTTGACAGTAAAATCCTCAAGAATTAACTTCAATAAATTACTGAAATGTGAAAATAATTTGGTACAATCTAGGAATGCCTTGGCATTGCTGTGTCAGATTTAATACTAATTCCTTGCACTTTCTGCTCTCTGGGTGAGAGGTGCTTTATAAATAGAGGATGTTTATTTCAAGAGAGCTCGACTTGATGGGTGCAGAGCACCTATAAGACTGTAGGACTGTAGCACTTTGCCTTCTGTGGCCAGCGCACTTTCAGATTCCCGTGTTCCCAGTTTCACAATTATTGCCATTTCCATAACACTCAGTTGTATTGATTCATCTGATCATATAACCACACATTAAACCTGATTCCGTGAACAGCTCTGTTTTAAATAGATCTGCTCCATGGTGGGAGCACCAAATAGCTGGAGTGGCGTTGCTGTGGGAAGAGCTTTTTCTCTCCAAGGGGAGGGGATGACAGGCAGGAGACATAAAGTAGAGACCAGACCTCCATCCCACGGAGGAGCATCATGCAGGAACAGCCAAGGGGGGCAACCAGGTGCACTGTGTCTTTAAAACCTGTTGTATGTTTAGTCCCTTAACTGGCAACAGGGAGATGGTGGCTTTTGAAGATATAAATTTGGGATTTTGAAGAGCACCTTGGCCTAAGAGATGCCTGATTCCTGTTCCTCTCAAGTCATTAAACACCTCTGTTGACCTTTCTCTTTTGCAAGCCCCAGGTACCAAATGCGTCCCCTACTCTATTTGCCTTATTAGTTTTAGTGGCCTTTTTTCCCCCTGCATTTGCCTACTGCCTCTGTCTCAGTCTGTGGTAGCTTTGTGTGTGCTGCTGGTAGTGTGTGCAACATGAATGCTAAAGAAATTTAATACATTAACAACAACTGATGGAAAAATGCTGGATCACACCGGCAATAGCTTTTATTTGCTTTCCAAACATGTTTGCACAAAGGTGTTTTGCCAAGAAAGACAGTAAAAAGGAAAAAGAGAGGATGAGTGTTAAATATAGAATGTATTTCTACATTGTGCTAATATCATCATGAGGACGTGGGTCATCCAGGCAACAGAAACAATGTGAAGATCTCTGAGCTGAAGCATGTGATGTGAATAGCAAGGCCTTAAAGCAGTGGCTGCAGTAACTGGTTTGCCACTGGCCTATTGCCAGGGCTGACTTATTGAAGGAATGGGTTGTGAATATATCATTCCAAAGCAGCTACATTGCTAAAAATCAAAGCCTGTACATGGTCATTTGAAAAGAGGTAAGGCAGTGACATAGACCTGCTTGTTCCCCACAGGCTCACTCAGTGCTTTAAGCCTTTTCCACGCTATACAGCTGGACAGAGGAAGAATATAGCAATTAAATGATTTCTCACTAGAGGGTGACAGAATCATGTGAGGGAAGCAGACACTACCTACTTAACAGCATTTCTGGTCCCAGCTCATAGCTAGTAAGTTAGTAGTAGGTTGTGAAAAAAATTCACATCATTAAATTAAGTAAACCATTTCAATGACAGTGATTGAGGTTCAGCCCTGACAGGAAGAAATCTCTTCTCTGCCTGCAAGGGCAATTTGTGTAATTACACATGTGTCAATGAAGTGAGGTGAAGCATAAATCAGTGTCAGGGTAGTAAACCACAGCCCATTTCTTCCAGCAACATGAAGTATCTTGTTGTATCAACATCCTTTATGTTTATTGATATCTTTTAGTTCTCAAATCTTCTGCCTTGTCCATAGGGTTGAAATTCCTGTGGTTTGGTTTTTTTTAAACCCTCATTTTTCCATCTATTACAGAAAATAACCCCTCTGTCCCCTCTGAGACTATTGCTGTCTGATGCAACATTGCAGGCTCCAGGATGGGAAGATGAGAACCGCTGCACCCTTAACCCTCTTATACCAAAGCATGTGATAGCTGTCAGGTATGTCTGTGCTCATATAGCCTATGAGTCCTTATTTCTGTAGGCAAAGAGCCAGTTGGACCCAAGACAATCGTTATTCTTAAGTATAATCAGTGTTAAAGGTTTGAAGTACTTGGAATAACCAAATACTGCAAAAATACAGGCTTATTGAGACTGCATCTTAGAGAAGGCTTTGTAAATAGCCTTCTTCTCACCTTCCTTTAGATATCTGTGCAATGCTGATAATGCCAAGACTAAAAAGCCCTTTTAGCTACAAACTAGGCAGGATTTGTGTGTTTTTCTAAGATCTAGCAATGGACCCTGGTTTAATCTGGTGTTTCTGGATTACACTATATTGAAAATAGCTGTATAACCACCATAACAATTGCAATAGTAATGCTCCAATTGCTGTAGAGCTCTAAACAATTGTCACTGCAGGGTTTTAGAGGCAGATCTGGTACAGTCAATAATAACTTTTAAGGCATGATGTTTGATTCTCAGCATATGGTAGTCAAGGGAAAGCTTTCCATCTGTTTTCATTAGGTCTGATGGAGCCACTATCCATCACCATTTGAGCACTGCTTTTGAAAAACAGACTGAACAAACACTGCAGTTTACACCTTGTGCCTAATTCCAGTGTGCAGGTTTTCACACCTAACTTGCTCTTAGCTCTTGTAGGCAAAGGTACAAAGTCATTAACAGATTTAGGGGAAGTAAAAGAACATGAAAAGCTAAAAATGGATAGACAGTATTAAAGACTAGCATAAAACCAGGTTGGATGGCTTAACCCGTTTGACAAGGTGATTTAGCAGTAGATGTAGAAAGACAGTGAACTTCAGTCTGTACAAAGGAGTGCCATCCAAACACAGCTGGGAATTGTCTATCATTTGCCTTGCTGTGCTCTCACATAGGAGGAAAGCACACAAATGGTAATGCCTACTTCTTACAATCCTATAGCTCTAACAGAGGAATAAACATGTTGCCATCTAAGAAGTAACTTGTATCAGAATTATAAGAATGCAGTGGTGGTTTCTAGTCTAGGAAGGAGAAAAAAATATTCATGACTTCAGAGGATAATTTTATGCCTCATCACAAAAGATCGCCAAGGCCATTGAGGGGGGGTGAGGGAAAAGCAGCAGGCATTTTGAGAAAGAAACATGCTGTATTATAATAATGAGGGTTTGTTGGTTTGTGGCTTGGTTTCGTTCTAAATAAAACAAGCATTCAACTGAAGTTCAAAACCCAAGAAAAGGCTTCTTTTCCTCCAGTAAATGACCACTGCTGCTCCTTACACCTTCCCCCATGGTATACATTTTAGCTGCTGCAGGTTTGGGCAATGTACTTGACTTCTCATGGCAGTGTGTGAGGTCCTGCTTACTTGCTGTGTGTTAAATTCACCACCTTGCTAAAGAGCAGCAGAAGTGCTCTGTGCTTTGCTCTTCAAAGTGCATCCTTGGACTTGTCTTTACTGCTACATAGTCTATCTACATAAGGAATGAATTCTACGCTGAGAAGACAACATGCTATTCTATACACTATGCAGTTATGCATAGTGTCTTCACATAAAGGGTGCGAAACAAATTCCTCTGGGTTTAATTCTAACATATTTGTACCTAGAAACAGGATTTGTGCAGCTTTTCTTGGGTCTGCTTTCTGATCAGCTGCTGTGAGAGCTTTTGCACAGCCTGACCAGATGACGCTTCATGCCAGAAAACAGCTCAGAAACATAAAACACTGTGTCCTCCTAGATTTTCTGATATCCTCTGAACAACTCTATCCTTAACTGGGGTGTTGAATGTTTGTAATGAAATAAATTCAAACAAATCTATTATTTCCTCATTTATCTCCCTCTCTGTAGTGTTCTACTAGGTGTGAAGAAGAGCTGTTGGCAGAGGTTTAAGTTTGCAAATGCTCTGATTGTCTACAAATGAGGCACAGTGTGGCACTCACAAGACTTCAATAAAACTTTTCACTGGTGGCACCGAAAGCATTTGACCAAAATAGTCAGTAACAGTTCAAAGGCTTGCAAGGAGCAAAGCATTGGTATTTATACTTCAAAGTCTGTCTGAATTGAGGAACAGTCCTAACTGTCTTGCTGTGTGGTGCCCAAGTGCGTTGCATATTTCACTCTTTTAATGTCTGCATCTCTCCTTAGCAAGTTCAGAAATGGGTGAAACAAAACTCTATTCTGGCTGGTAGACGATAGAAACGCCTTAGATCTGATGCACAAAAGTAACCTGGTCCTGCTTTACTGAACTTAGCTGAAGACTTTTGTAGCTGATCTGGTGAAGCTTGCTAAAATAAGGCAGAAAGTTTAGGAATTGCTGGAAAGGCAGCTTAGCTTCATGAAACAAAAGCAATGTAGAGTTTAGCAGTAAAGAAGGCCATATTCTAAAGAACCTGAATTCATTTAAATGTATGCAATGGCTTTCAGTGGGAGCAGGAGTTGGCTCAATATAGACTCATTTAATTAAACACTAATGATATTTTGGCAGACTTCTCCTAAGCCACAGAGGCACAGTCTATGCAATTAACTTGCAAAATCATCATCGATATTTGGCTGCATTTGCTGTATTAAATAAAATGTCTATAGAAAGCTCTAATGGATTGAGTGAGTAATTTGTGCAGAGGAGGGCCCATGATTAAGCACCATAGTGCCATGGAGAAGAAACATGACTTCACAGAAATCTGTAGCAAAACTCCCACAGACTTCAGTAGGATGAGATTTCACTTTGAGTGTTTGTGAAGGTGGGAACATTTGCCTAATGCTAGCTTTGTGCCAGCATGCTATCAGCTCTATGAAAAACTGGCATCTGTTCTGGCTTGCCCAGACCTTTGGCTAAAAGCATCTGCTACCTTCTGAACTGAATTCCCAAATCCCTCCTGTCCCAGGTCTGATTGAAATTCTGTGAGTGTGTGACTCAGAGCTTTCACTTGCAGCCTGGGGGAAAAAAACAATAGGAAAAAGAAAGGCAAGTACTGAATTTGAAGTGATTGGGGGGGGGGGGGGGGGGGTGTTGGCTGCTCTATGGAAGTTTTTGGTTTCCTTTGTTGAACAGCCTGCTAAAGTGTTATTTACCAGGCTTCTTAATAACATAAACCACTTCTAGGCTTAGAATCGAACACCTACTTAGAACTAGATAATTAGGATTAGGTGTGCATCTTGTGATCTACATTGTGTTCCCTATAATGAGCATACTGATGTTGTCTCATTGAACAGGTAGAGACTGACACTTTTAGTTTGGATAAAGCAGAACTTCTCACTTTACTGCCTCAATCCAGTTTGTCCTGACAGAATGAGAGCCAACGCATCCTAGGCTCATGTAGTAGTGGAATGTCCAGGAGCACCTCACCCTGCTGTTTCCCAAAATCCAGGTTAGTCTCCTACATCAGGGTGTGCATCTTTTAGAAGCACTAATTTCAGTGGGATGAATGATGCTGTTTCTCTGCATTGCGAAGATAAAGACTCATTTATTTCTTGTTGGCACTGAGGGATAATTGAGACACGGTCTTACAGTTTGGCTCTTTGTAACTAACAGAGTGGAGAATTTTGTCTTTTGAATTAAACTTATGCTCATCTCCAAACTATATTTTATTAACAGTATTTTATTACCCTTGCAGTGTATAACTGCAGTAGTGGGGATTGTGCCAATTGTGCTGTTCACTGACTGACATGTGATTTTCTACGGTGTGATTAAATTGGAGAACATGAGAGACAGTCCAATATTCCCAAGACTAACACCTTCAAAATACTTGTGGAGTTCCTTTTAGCTAACTGGAGAGAATAGTGCCTTGAATCATGGTTATTGGTGTGCCGTGTAATAAAAGCACAACAATGCGTATCGAGGATGGTGACAGTGTCAAGCTAGTCTTGGTTACTGCAGTTATTGTTGTATCTACCCAAAAAAGATGAAGACTTCTAGCAAATCCTGCTGGGAAGGTAAGGATTTGCTATCTGGCATTTATATAACCAAGCCGTCCTCTCAGCATTTAGACCTATGTGTATGCTGTCATCACGGTGATATGTCTTATGGTTCTAAAATGAGCAAGATCTTATTAGCAGTGGGAACTGAGTGTGATTGGCTGGAGAACTGGAGATGTTCCAGTTGTGCTAATAATACTTCTTGCTTGGAGACAATAATAAGCCAGTTCTGTTAATTTTTTGCCTGGCACATAGAGTGTGTGATGTACAATAATGTCCATAAGTGGGTTTTATGAGTGCTTAACGCACACACTTAAGCTTCGCAAAGCAGCTGTCAGAATTAACTGCATAACAACTCAGATGGTTAATCAGCATGTGAATACGTCAGGAACTGTGTCTGCAAAGAGATGTGCTATTTATAAACCCCTGGGGAGCTCTGCCACCAGATGGCCTTTTCTGTGCTATGAGTAGTCCTTAGACCAGTTTGGTTTTGGTGTTTTACAGGATCACATAACTTTTAAATACCTTTCTGAAATTGCTCATTCTGTCTCCTAGAGATGCAGCTGAGGTGGACATCCTCATCTCCCTAATGGGAGCACTTGTTTCAGGCCATTTAAGCCTTGTTTTCCTGTGATATTAATGGTTGCAGGTGGATGTTTTTGCACATACCCATGTTTCATTTCTATTCTACATGGCAGTGTTGTAACCGAGTCACCTAATACGTCAAACAGGGATTAATCAAGACTAAGGAAGTTAAGATCAAACCTGCAAGTATTTAAAGATGCAAACTCTATTGATTTTAACAGTTAAGCTCCTAGATAGGAATGAAGTTCATAGAATCCCAGAATGGTTTGGGTGGAAGGAACTTAAAGCTCATCCAGCTCCAGGGACTCCTTCCACCAGAGCAGGTTACTTCAAGCCCCTGTGTCCAACCTGGCCTTGAACACTGCCAGGGATGGGGCAGCCACAGCTTCTCTGGGCACCCTGTGCCAGCGCCTCAGCACCCTCACAGGGAGAACTTCTGCCTAAGAGCTCATCTCAATCTCCATTCTGGCAGATGATACAGAAATATGAACATAATCAACAGGAAACTGAATTTTTGAGTTTAGTCAAGAACTAGAGGCTCATCTTGCATCTGTTAAATACTCAAAATACACCACAGCATCCTCTCAGTTATTTCTTTTTGCACTGAAATGATTTCAACATCTTATATAAATATCATTAGCACTCATAGTTCTAATTCTGGGACACTGAAGAATTTTCTTCCCCCCTTTCCTTGTTTTTCTTTGTTTCCCCTTTCTCCCACTGTGACCAGGAATACCATTTGGTTTTTTTTACATGTGGTATATACATTCCCACAAAAAGTCTGGGCTTGGAGAAGCTGACATTTTCCAAAAGAAATCCATTTCATGAGAAAGTCTCCAACCAGCCCCTTCTCTAACTACATCCCATTTGCCTTTTGTGGGCACAGATCCAGCAGTAATCACACAAGTATCAACAAAGCTCATTCCACAGAACTCACAAGAGACATCCTGACAGCAGAATCTGGCCCTCTGGAGAGATGTTATTGGGTTCTGGAAGCATACTGCTACCAGCTCTTTTCAACTGGGCATCACCTGTGTAGGTCATACACATTGCATGAAGTTCTGATTAAGCACTCTCTTGCAGAGGTACCCAGAATCTGTCTTAGGCTTTGGTGGTGACCTTCACAAGCTATTCCAGCTCAGCCTCTCCTATAGAGAGCGTTTATTATATGAATATCTATCTTATTCTGGGATGTTACAGTGCTCTCCCTGTGCAGCCAGGGAAGACTCCTTGATTTAAGTCTCCTCTTTCCCAATGGATACAGGTATAAAGAAACCACAATGGAAGCACAACATGGAAAAGGTGTTACTTTTGTTTACTGACAGTTCCTGCTTGCTTTCTTTCTTCCCCTGAGGAATGTGTGGTCCCAGATTTGACTCCCAGCTCAGAGCCAAGTGCAGCAGATTCCTTTGAAGTCCTCCTGAAGGTGACTTGGCTTCCTATAGAACTAAATCAGTTCCAGCATTAGTAAGGCTGGCAGGACTTTGCCACAGAGAATGGCAGTGTTACTGCTGAATACAAACCATGTACACAAGTCACACTTAGCCAGCTATCACTCCCTGCATTTTTTAAGCTCATTTGGTGACTTTGAGCAAAGAGAAGAGACTGAAGCAGTGCAGGCATCTTTGGCTCATTCTGACCAAAAGAAAAAGAAGAATGGGTAGTAGTAAAAAACCCTGCATGGCTTTAGGAAGACAATATTTCATCCGAATTAAATTAAGTGGGATGAATTTCTGTTTGGTATTTGTGGCTCTACTGACTTTATGGGTGGCAGTCTGCTTTACAGATTGCATTGATTCTTCAGTTTCCCAGAACATGCTTTACTTCCTAATTGGGGGTGTGCACTGAAGCAAAACCAGATTTCAGCTTGCTCTTCATCAGCAGACACACACATCACAGGAAGAAAAGAGAAGGCAGAAATTCCCTTTATGCATAGCAAATGCTTTCCTCTGTGCTTGCAAAAACAAAAGTCATTGTCTAGAAACTTGCAGCACAGGATTCTGAGCAAGAAGAATTGTTCCGTATCCAAAAGCCTGCCAGAATGACAGGAGCTTTTGCTAAATTCATTATTTCTGAATGTTGTCAGAAAACAAAATCTGATTTGCCTCACTATTTTGCTACAAAATGAAAGATATCAAAGTGGTATTTTAGAGTTGTAAGACAAGTATAGTGAAATGTACTTAATGTGGGTTGATTGATCTGTATTGTGTTTCTCTTGTATTATTCACATTTTATTTTCTTCTGCTGCTTTTCAGCAGGATTCTTAATGCCCAGGGGAAAAGCTTCTCTCTACACTTGCAAGAACGCAGTTCACTTCCAGTGAAACCTAATGATCATCTCAGACCTGTCCATCTGGCCTGTAGTTGGGCACACTGAGATCTGAAGTAGACTTCAAGTATTTGGAAGTCACAATCAAACACAAGTCTAAGTACTTTGCTGTATGAAGACAGCTTAGGTATATACAGAAAGCAAACTTTAGCAAAGCCTGGGGGGACTCCATGCTACTGCATTAAAAATAGGAACACTTCTGTTTCAAACATGTCTTTAGTTGTTCCTAACCCAGGAAAAGAACAGTAGTATCTATCATTCATAGAGCTCTTAACCTTTTGGAACAGCACATGTTGTGCACTATGTATATTTATCCATTAAAAAAGTCTGTAGGTTCACTTTTTTTGTCTGACATGAAAAATGTTGGTGGAAGCACGGAAGGCTTAGAGTGTCTCTGTGATTTGCTTGCTAAAGTAAACATGAGCCAATACTGTAACCAGATCACATACTTGTAGTGGAATAAAGTGACTAATTTCATTTTCAGCCTCACTGAGAAGAAGCAGAAAGTGCACCAGGAAATAGACTGAGCTTTCTTTAGTGTGGGAATGAAAACATGTGGGACCAGTGGGCCTGATGGGGATTTTTGGCCTCATTTTACCTGTCTTGGCCCTTGGGATACACTCAGAAGAATAGCTCAGAATGAGATCAGAAGGATTCTTCAGAAAATTGATAAGATGGATTTCTGTTTCTTCCTCATAGAGCAGTTACCACAGAACTCTTGGAGTGTTACACTGGAGGTGGGCTTGGTCCAGTCATTTATAGGCTGTGACTTACCCATCTTCTCTTGTGTTTGCAGCAAGGGGTATAGGATTTGTTGGGGTTACTCTTATTGTAAATTCAGTTACTCTTATTGTAAATTCAGTGTGCAGATCCAGCTTTGACTCAGCTGCCAGGGATGGAGAAAGGCAGTGAGTCAGGAGGCTTCCAAGTCATCCTCCAGCATATTAGACCTGAGCTCCAGTAACAGAAATACATAGTGAACCCACTCTTTTTCCACACAGGATGTGCCATTTCAGAATACAGTCCCATTCCCATAAATGATGCTTAGCGTTTTAGCAAAATACATCGTACCTTTGCTCCTGCTGACTGAAGAGTCACAGGCAGTCTTGAAAGACATCCCTTGCTTAATATCATTAGCGGTAAACACTAATGCTGGGCTTAAAGTCCTGTTTAAGAATGCAAAAGACTTAATGATTCTTCATGGATCTGTGAGCAGCACATTGGGTTTTGAGGGGTAGGGGTTTATTTGCAAGGTTGTGGTGAGATTTTACAAACTAATCTCCAATTATTTCCATTAGGAATGACTGGTAGCATCTATTTTTGCTGTGGTAGCATCTGGGCAACCGAAATAGCCTGCCACCCTGCTGTTGTACAAAGTACTGAGCAAAAATCACTGCACGTACTGTAAGAGTACAACCTCCATTTAGTTTGGAAAGGGATGTTTCAAGGTCAAAGCATCGTGCTGTGGTCACATAAATAAAACCTTTCTACCCTTGGATGCAGTTGTGTCATTTTGGATCCATTTGTGGAATGGATAACATGTATCTGGGAAGATGCTTTACAAGAATTCGAGAGGCTCTTGCCAACCTGAATCATTCATGCTAGTCACAGAGTTCATTGTAGCCTGGGATAGGTTGGGGGGGAATGCAATCTGTGTTTCTGACTCCTGAAATCTGGCCTGTGGCCATCAGGATGATGCTTCAGAAGGAATTTCTTTTGATTAAAAAGAAAAGCAGGAGCTCAGCATAAAGCCATCGGACAAAGATGATCTCAGTTATCATCGCCCTGCTTCAAGCAGGAAAAGAAAGCCTGGTGCCTAAAGATAAGTAAATGTTTTCTGGGTGTGGGTAGATGCAATGCATAAAGGTAAGTGAGAGACATCGAGCAGCACTATCCTGCTCAAGCAGTCTTTGCAGCTCCCCTTCACTAAGTGTGTGCTATGGCCCTTCCAGACAGGGCTGGAGCTCCACTGCTGTGCAAACACATGCAAGAGACCCTTCCACTCCAAAAGGACTTGAGCAGTTCAAGTGCAGGAAGGGAAAGGACAGCACTCTCAGTCCCACTGCACTGAGTGAAGTGTGAAGGGCAGAAATGTCCCGTATCCTGGCTAAGGTCATCCAGGCAGCTTTCAGCAGACACGTCCCTTGAGCCCAAACATTTTTACTTGGAAGTCACAGGAGGTCAAGCTATAAAACATGCTCTTTTCCGCACCAGTAGTTCATTCCTGCCTTAAGGACTGTTCTGTGCATACACGACACAGGATTTAACAGTAAAAGGCAGAAAAATGCAATGATGAGAAATGCAAGCTGAAAGTGCACTTACCACCTTACTCTGTGTAAAGGCAAGCATAGGCACAAGTAAATGGGCTTAAAAATCTAGGCTAGGAGAACACATGGAGGCAGATGCAAGATATTCTTTTTCTTAACAAGCAGCAACAACAACCCAGTAATGAACACTTCATGCTCCCACAGCCCTCCCACTTTGACGTGCAGTGCTGCTGCTTTACTTTGTTCTCCCTGCATCTGAGATGGCACAGAGAAGTCAGGTAGCTTTCTCCAACAGAATCAGCGAGCATCCAGACTTGGTGCAACAACCTTTATTGTATGAGTCACACCAGCAAAAAATGAGGTAGGAAACTATGGAACTTACGTACACGTAATTTAATTTGCTGGGTAATAGGTGAGACAGGGCCTTCGTCACTGGGAAGGCTCTGATTTGATCTGTGCTTTGGAAGGTCTGTGGAAACACTCAGCATTTCATTGCAAGTTCTCTTCTGTGCGGGACTGCAGTGAACTGACTGACGACAAACCCAATGAGAGTTCCAGAATGTGTCAGAAATACAGAAATGGGATGTTACTGCTTCCCCAACCACCAAGCAATGTCCTACCAAAGCAAGTTCATGGCTCTGCCATGTTGTTATGGAGAAAGCACATGGTGCAATGTCTGGGGCAAGTATGGGAATTTGTGGTTTCTCTGTGTTGTGAGCCATCTCCCCTTACATTCTGATCTCCTAAAGCACAGAGGCTTCCCTCTGAAAGAAGGATCTAGTTTGGCTTTAAGTTAATGGAAGGAAAGCTTCCTTATTGCTGTCCCATCAGCTTAAGACTTGCAAGAAATTCACTGCATGACTGGGAAGCAAATTGAAAGAAAACCTGACATCCTTCAGGGAAAACATCAGTTTGTATTCCCACATTTAGTCTGGGTACCAAATTCGACATACGCCAAGGAAGATGCTCTCAGGGCCTGCAGACAGACAGCATCAAGAAACCGGTGCAAGTGCAGATGATTTATTTGCTCTGGTCTGGATTGGTTTTGCTTCCTTTCTGTTGGCCTTGAAGATAAAAAGGAGGAAATAGGAGTAGATTTTAGCAAAGAGGAATGATGTGTAAAAGCAATGAGGTGTGAACCATGGGCCAGATCCCATGTAAACACACCAACACTAACGTGAGCTGTGAGTGATGAGGGTTCTGTAACTGAAACCAGTTCTGCTTCGCTGTCCCACTGTGTAAATAAAAGCCATTCGTGGTGAGTCGAATCCTGGAATATCCATGCACACAGAACAAGGGGAGCTGGCACTGGTGGTCTGACACCACCCAGGAGCCAATAAAGTGCCTCAAGCCCCTGACATATGAAGCTCTCGTTCCAGATTTTATGGAGTCCTCCCTTTGGTAGCTTATAGAGATCTCTTCACTGATGGATTTAATGGGGTCCTCCCCTGCTTACCCACTGGAGCTGATTTATCCTTGCTGCAAGGCAGCACGGGGTCGATGTCTTCATTACACTGACAGGAGGCTGTGCACTGGGAGGTGAAGTGGCACGGCTCAAGTTCCCGTCATCAAAAACAACTCACATTGACTGAGCAGTGCCAATGCACAGACCGAGCGTGCAGACTGCGTGTTCCGGATGCCACAGGAAAGTGTCTGAGGCACGGGGGTGCAAAGCACCGTTCCTAAGAGGGTTTTGTCCGGTTGGACTCCAAAGGGAAGGGCGGCCTTTGACAGGGGACGCAGATTCACACGGCGCCTGTGTGCCGCGGACGTGAAACCTCTTCTTCACAGCTTCAGTGTTCAACGCAGTCAGAATCTGCCACGGAGCCGCGTGAGTCCTCACACCAAGAGCCCGACCTTTAGGTACTCCTCTGCTGTTCCAGGTGGTTTGTTGCGGACGTCTCGTGATGCTCAATGGGTACCCGCGGCCGCAGGGACCAGGGCAATGGTGCCCTTGGGAGCCTGAGCAGGAGACGCGGCACCATCCCTGCAGGATGCGCTGGGGGTGATGTCCCCCTTGTCTCTGTCAGAGCCCCCTTTTCTTGGGGGTGCGACTGCGGTGTAAATGGCGTTATCAAAGTGACGCACTGCTCCTCGCGCAGTTTTCACTCATTTTTTTTGCGTGTTTTTTTCTTTGGAAGGGCGGAACAAAAAGGGTGATGTGGGGGCAGGTGACGTCATTTGGGGTACCCCAGTGTCACTGGGGGGTGGCGATGATGCAGTGGAGGAGCAGATGAGTAGAGGAAAGGGGGCAACAGTTGGGTTTGGGGCTGATTCCCTCAAGCGGAGCTTTCCATGACGGGCTCATGGAGCCGGAGCCGATGTGGTGGCCTCAAAATACTCCAAACCCCTTCATTCTGGGTCTGCAAGGGCTGGGCCGGGGTGGGGGGGACACCCACACAAAGCTCCCTGCTGCAGGTTGGGGGGGGCACGGTGTGGCTGCGGGCACTGCTCGCTGCTGCCATCCCGTGTCCGAAATGCGGAACTGCATGTGGGGGGGTGCTGTGTGGCGCCGGGTTCTGCTCTCTGCTGCCATCCCGTGTCCGAAATGCGGAACTGGAGGTGGAGGAGCGCTGTGCGGCGCCGGGTTCTTCTCGCTGCTGCCACCCTGCGTCCAAAGTGCGGTACTGCAACCAGGGCTCCGCGCACTCCCTATTGCATCTGCTGAACGGTTCGTGGACGAGGTGGGAGGCAAAGAGGAGCTCTGCGGAGGTTCCTCTCGATGCTCAATGGGTACCGCGGGGGCGCCCGTCCCAGCACGGGAATTGAGGGGGGACGTCGCGGAGCAGAGCCTGAGCAAGTGACGTGGCCCCATCCTCCGCAGCCTGCGGCGCTGCCCCCTTGTCCCTGGGGTGGCCCAAGAATACCCCCAACGCCCCTATTCTGTCTATGCGAGGGTTGGGGAGGGGGGGGACACCCGCTCCAAACCCGGCACCGCAGGCGTGAGGGGCTCGGCGCGGCGCAGGGCGCTCTCGCTGCTGCCACCCCGCGTCCAAAGTGCGGAACTGCAGGCGGGGGATCGCAGAGCGGCGGCCCGTTCTTCTCGCTGCTGCCATCCTGTGTTCGAAGTGCGGTACTGCAACCACGGCTCCGCGCGAGCTGCACTGCGTCCGCTGAGCGGCGCGTGGGTCGGCAGGGGGCAAACCAGCCCCAACGCGCGTGGCCGAGCTGCAGTACCGCGTTTCGTCCACGAGCCGGCAGCACTGAGCACGGTTAACGGCGCTGCGGGGCAGCGCCGGATGGAGGCGCAGGCGGGGGGACGAGCAGCGGCGGCGGTGCGCGCTGGAAGCCGGACAGAGCCGGGGAAGGAAGGAACGGCGCCGGGTGCAGGGCAAAGCCGCGGCACCTCAGGGCGAACCGGCGCAGCGGACGGAACGGGCACTGCAGCGGCAGCGCTCCGCCCGCTGTGTGCGGCAGCAGCCGCGGGCACCCCCGGAGCCGCTCGGGGCGGACACCGCGCTCCGCACCCGCAGCACCCGGCGCTTCCCGCTCACGCATGCGTGCCCGGCCCGGTGGGGCTCTGTGATGTCAGCTCCGGAAGCGCCTCTCTGCGTTGGGTTCCGCCGCCGCCCCGGTGCTGCCGCCGGCGGCCATGAGCAAGAGGAAGGCGCCGCAGGAGAGCCCCAATGAGGGCATCACCGACTTCCTCACGGGTAGGGGCGGGCGGCGGTGCCCCGGGGCGGGCGGTGATGCCCCGGACCGGGCGGTGGTGCCCCGGACCGGGCGGTGATGCCCCGGGGCGGGCGGTGATGCCCCGGACCGGGCGGTGGTGCCCCGGACCGGGCGGTGATGCCCCGGACCGGGCGGTGATGCCCCGGACCGGGCGGTGGTGCCGCGGACCGCCCGCCCTCACCGCCGTTCTCCCCGCAGAGCTCGCCAATTACGAGCGCAACGTGAACCGCGCCATCCACAAGTACAACGCGTACAGGTACCGCCGCCCCCCTCCCGTCCCGGCGCCCCGCTGCGAGCCGGGCCAGCGGCGCCCGGGGCTGACGGGCTGTGTTCCGCAGGAAGGCCGCCTCGGTCATCTCCCGCTACCCGGGCAAGATACAGAGCGGGGCCGAAGCCAAGAAGTTGGTACGTGCCGGGGGGGCGCGGTGCTGGGCCCCGGCAGCGGTCCCAGATGTGCCGGCGGCTGAGTCAGGGCTGGGGGCGGGGGATGCGGCGCGGCTGCTGCGGGGGGGCTCACATCTGGAACGGGGGGGTCCGGCTGAGCCCCTGCCTGTGCGAGGGCTCTGCTGTGGAAGGTTTGCCCTTTGCTCTGTGGCTGCTTTGGTAAACCGGGAGTACCGGAGCTGCCGTAACCAAAGCCTCGTGCAGAACTATTGCAGTGGGGAGCTTTCAGTACAGCCCTTGAACCACAGCATTCACACTGCTCGTGTTGTACCCTTGAAGCCTTCCCTGTTTGATTATCTCTTGGTGGCCTCACAGTTCTTTCAGGACTCAATTCCTTGTTTTCCGGGTATAATGGCTTTAAAGTCATCTTGGAGTTAACCTGTTTGCCCTCCCTTCCCCCGCGTTCAGGATGGTGTAGGTGCTAAAATAGCTGAGAAGATAGATGAGTTCTTATCCACGGGAAAGCTGCGCAAACTGGAAAAGGTGCGTTTCCTTCCCGGGTGCTCTGATCCTCAGTGGTTGCTGTTCTCTGTAACTTGCCAGGTAGCCTGCATGCATTGTGCTGTTTCTGTTGTCACTGGGGAGACTGATGTCAAACCTGAGAGTATATGGTGAGCAGAAAGCAGGGAGCGAGCAGCTCATCCAAAACCTCAGAACTGCCCATTTGTGAAAGTAGCATCGCTTCTGTAGTCAGCATTTGAATGTCTTCTGTGATGAGTGGAACTGGGACTGCGGGAGGCTGTGGAGCAATGCTGCTCACCTTGGCGTGGGTAATTGTCAGGCTTGGCACATATGGCATTATTGCGCTACGCACTGATTTGTAGTGAGCCTCCAAAGCAGAGTCTGTCTGTTTTATCTTCTAGAGATTTCTTTGCTTGTTGCAAATGGAGTAAAGAAGGGTTTGGTTTTGCTGTTTTCTCTCTGCAGATTCGACAAGATGACACGAGTGCATCTATCAGTCTCCTGACACGAGTTACTGGCATTGGGTAATGTTCTCCTTCTGTTTAGTGGAGCTATGTTTAGTGCTTCGCTCTATTGTAGGTTGCAAACTGAAGCTTGGAGTGTTTTGAAGTGTTGTTCTGAAATCTAAAGACACCTTTGTGCTGCTGTTGCCTTAAGTGGGTTCAGAGGCTGTGGTTAAAGCAGTTCCTCTCGTGCATTCAGTATTGGTACCTGAAGTGATATTGCCTGTTTGGTGAGGTTTGTTTATTTTGTAGGTTATTATTATACATTATTATTCATTAATATCCATTACTATTATATTTATTGTCCATTGCTGTATAGTTATACCCATGCTAAAAAATGTGCAGGCCGAGGCCTGGATAAGCCACCTCAGCTGATCAAAAGTGCAGACTGCAAACGGGGGTGTGATTTGCAGAGGGTAAGCATCAGAAGCTGCTTCAGTCATGGCCTTGAAGAACCTAGGCAGTTACAGTGAGCTCTGGCGGCCTTTTAAGATCCTTGGTGTTCCTGGTGGCTGATTGTCCTGTCTCTTTGCAGTCCTGCTGCTGCCAGGAAGTTCGTTGAGGAAGGAATTAAGACTTTAGAAGGTAAGTGTAACTTTGGGTCCTCAGTTCACGCTCCAGTGATGGCTTTTTCCCCACCAAAACTGCCGGTTTCACAGTGGTACTGGGGTAGCAGATACGCCATAGTTGTGCAAGATGCTAGCGTTAGTGCACAGGCAGTACATCCATATCAGATCCCATGGAAAACAACAAGGATTTTGGCTTTGAGGAGAATGGTTTATTGAGCTCTTTATCAGGAGGTGCTCTGTGCATTGGTGCTCATTCTGGCAGCTGTGAGTAGTCAGTTTAAAATCACTTTGTGTTTGAGGTTACTGTCTTTGTGTTACGTGTTCTTTGCGTGCATCATCTTTGCATTGGTGGAAACTCACTCCAAGGGCTTTATCCTCAAGTAACCTTTTTGCTTTTCTCACTTCTAGATCTAAGGAAAAATGAGCACAAGCTGACCCATCACCAGCGCATTGGGCTGAAGTAAGCTTTCTTGGGTGCAAGTGCTTGGCTTTCCTACTGAGTCTTCCAGGTGCTACCATGTAATGTAAGGTTGCACAGGCCAAATAAGGTTCTGTTCTGTGTGCTCTACATGCTGTTCAGCAGCTATTCAGAGCTTTTGTTTCCTCAGGGCTGTATTTGACTTGTGAGCTTCTCTTTAGCTCTTCCCAACATAGATAGCTCTGGCCATGGGTGAGGGACCTCACTGAACTGAGGTTTTTCAAGAGCCTGTTGTATTTTCAGAGAGCTATGTAAATATAAGCCAGTTGGTTACACAGTAATGTTACTCTCACCTCATACATACAGGGGAAATGATGTGCAACTAAACCATCTTCTAAGCATTGTCAAACTTGCAGTTGTGAGTTTTAACTGCTGCTTGGCAAAAATGCTTTCCGAGATGCTTGGTCAGAATGGGGAGCTTTTTGTGATGGGACAGTAATGCAAGTTGTTCTTTCCTCTGACGCACATTTAATTGACTAAAATTTGAAGATGCTCTTCTGGCCACTCTTTTATATTTATATGTGCAGATACTTTGAAGATTTTGAGAAAAGAATCCCAAGAGAAGAAATGCTACAAATGCAGGTAGGAAGGTGTTTATTGAGGATGCAAGGCGCTGCTGACTACTGAATGACACCTCTAAACATCCATCTTTCATTTTTGTATAGGAAATTGTGCTGAAGGAGGTAAAGAAGCTGGACCCAAACTATATTGCTACAGTCTGTGGCAGTTTTAGACGAGGTTGGTAGTCTGTGATCTTACGTTTCCTTTGGGCTGATAGGCAAGACTCATTACTATATATGTTGTTCTTCTAGAAAGTCTGTGCTGCAACCTGGCTTTAGTATTGCCTTGACTGGTTAGTTCAGTGATGAAACACCTGCATGAATCATTGCTTCTCCACCCTGCACCCATAAAGAGTAGTTTATTGTAACACATGAATTGTTCCTTTGCTTTTTTGTTAACATGTGTGCTTCACTGCTATAGAGTACAGCAAGAAATCCTTGGGTATCCCCCAGGATAGGTGGGGATATAAACTTTTTGATGGAAGAATAAGGTTTTTTTTCCAAATATCTTAAATAGTGACCAGAAAAACATGTTTAGAGGAAGAGGTTAGACAGATGTTCACCAGTGTTGGTACACTTTGTCATGCATCGAGGGATTGTTCTTCTCACTTGCCCAGGCGCAGAGTCAAGTGGCGATATGGATGTTCTCCTGACCCACCCAAGTTTCACATCTGAATCACCCAAACAGGTATGTTTCTTTGCTACTGTGGATCAGTACCGTGCATTACTTCCACAAGAGTATGTTTCAATACAGAAGATGGGAAATCTGAGACTTGTGTTGCAGCTTCTTGCATCTTTGTGTTACTCTTCTCTTGGATTACCATGTTTGTTTTGAGGAGTTATGATCATTTCTCAGGTCCATGTGTTATCTTGTGTTCTTCTTCAAGAGCTATGCAATAATGTTTACTCTTGGCCTTCTGTCTCTCCTCTTTGCTTCACAAAAATTCACCCCTCCTTTGAATTCATGGGCTTTTACAATGTGATTTTATAATGCAATCTGACATGGGGGTTTTGGTGGAAATTCTTCTATATTGCACAACTGTAATTCCATCAGCTTTCCATATCACTGTTGTCTTTTTTCCCGTCTGCATCAAATTTCATGTACAGTAATAACTAGAGTGATATCCCTTACTTAGGTGGGCCATGGTATGGTAAATGGGGAAGATATTCTTGTTATTTGTAAAATAATTCCTTCTTCTGTGTTGCCGCTGTTCCTAGTCAAAACTTCTGCATCAAGTTGTAGGACAACTGGAGAAAGTCCACTTTGTTACAGATGTGCTGTCTAAAGGAGACACAAAGTTCATGGTAAGGCTTTTTGGGTGGTGAGAGATGGCAAGAAAAGCGGCAGAGGATTTCGCAAGAAAAATCTGGTTTTATTTCTATTAGCTTGAGCTTCATCTGCCGCCTTAACCTGCTGATGTTTGTGCATACTGAAGAGCATGCTTACAGTTAGGGTAGAAGAATGGGACATGAGAAGTGATCTTTCCTGCTGTAATATGTAGGAAGCAATTAGACACTACATTGAACTACAGTCTCTTAGTGGTGTAAAATTCAGGTTACTGTGACATCCAGCTCTTATAGTAAAATACTGCTTCAATTCATTGAGAATTTAACTTTACTCTCCAGGACGACTGAGGGTTATTGGGAGGTTGTTAAGGGGTAGGGAGGTGAAGACTGATCTCAGATCTGTTTCATTTGAATTTCTTGCTTTCCTTACTTTCTCACAGGGTGTCTGTCAGCTGCCAAATAAAGAAGATGGAACAGCCTATCCACACAGGAGAATTGATATCCGGTAACACGCCAGAATACCCCCAAACCAGACCCCTGACTTTAGCTGTCTGCTACATAGTAGGCATTTGCATCAAGTTCTGCATTCAGATCTCTACTTTCATGTTCAGAATGGCATTTACTAGGTTTCTAATTCCTATGTAGTATGAAAGCCACTGTACAACTGCCAGTATCTACAACAGGTTATTAGCAAGAATGCTCTATTTTACATAGAATCATAGAATAGTTAGGGTTGGAAAGGACCTTAAGATCATCCGGTTCCAACCCTCCTGCCATGGGCAGGGACATCTCCCACTAAACCATGCCACTCAAGGCTATGTCCAATCCAGCCTTGAACACCGCCAGCGATGGAGCATTCACAACTTCCCTGGGCAACCCATTCCAGTGCCTCACCACCCTTACAGTAAAGAACTTCTTCCTTATATCCAGTCTAAACTTCCCCTGTTTAAGTTTGAACCCGTTACCCTTGTCCTCTCACTACAGTCCCTCATGAAGAGTCCCTCCCCAGCATCCCTATAGGCCCCCTTCAGATATGCGAAGGCTGCTATCCTGACTCTGTGTCCAGTTCCAGAATTGTGACCTGCTTTGACACTAATTCTTGGCAGGATTGCAAGCTCCATAACCATGTAGCAGCTGGACACCGGTAACTTTTGAGTCAGGGTGGATGAGCTGAACCTTTCTTTGAGATGCTTTTAGTTTCATCCTTGCATCTGGCCTGTGGGAAAATCAAATGTATGGAGTTGCAGTATATGTGCACATAAATAGGAAGTAACTCCAGAATAGCAGCTGGATGGCTGAATTCCAAATGGCTTGTAACTGTTATGTATTTGTTCTAAATCTGTACTTTTCTTCCACTTTTGTTCTAGGCTTATCCCCAAAGATCAGTATTACTGTGGTGTACTGTACTTCACAGGAAGTGATATATTCAATAAGAACATGAGAACTCATGCTCTGGAAGTGGGCTTCACCATCAATGAGTATACAATCCGTCGCTTGGGTGTCACTGGTCAGTCTGCACAGTGTTATTTCTAGTTACGTGCTTTGTGTGATCTTAGATTGGCTTCTTGGTGTGCTGGAAATACTTCTGATAACTACTGTAGTTCATGCAGTTTTTCACTGTGTCCTTTCTGGTATTAGACATCATTGCAGCAGGAGGAGGCAGCTTACGTATAGGCAGTGCTGTAGCCAAAGTTACCTCTTTGGGCCACCTAATCTACTTAAAGTCTTACTGATCTAAAGGTTATTAATTCAGTGTCATGCAGAGCACATATGTGGTTTCCCACTCTTTTAACAGGACATGATGTGTCCTTCAGTTGTTTTGTTTTGGGGGGAGGCTGACTGTATACACACAGGAGTATTGGTATATTTAACTGCATAACCACATGGCCCCAGACTTAATTCATTACTTTGCTTCCTTTGACACTAATGAGAATCAGTAGCTAAACACCCCTTGAAAAGGTTTGTGGAGGGTGTTTTGGTTTGGGTTTTTAAGTCTGTTTTACTTACAGCAGTTTCGTCTTAATCTTGCAATGCATTTAGCATTTCAGGATTGTACAGACCTTCCACCTTTCAAATCGCGTCTCTAATTTGCCTGCAGGAGTTGCTGGGGAGGCCCTACCAGTCGAATGTGAAGAAGACATCTTTGACTATATCCAGTGGAAGTACCGAGAGCCAAAGGATCGGAGTGAATAACTGCTTGTTTAGGTTTGTAATGTAGAGAGATGTTTTCGTAACAGAACTGTCTAATGTAGGCTTACTGTTTAATCTAGCAGCAACAGTCCTGCTTCTGACGACAGACTGCACCTCTCCTGTTGGTTAAACAGCCTTCTGGTATATTGGCATCTTGAACTGATGTAGGCATCTGCCTGCTGAGAACTGCGTATTGGTCTGCTAGATCTTCCTTCCAGTCTCTAACTTTCTGTGTCTTGTGTGATAGACACCAGAATGAGAATCCTGAAGCACTCCTAAAGAATACCATTTCCAGCTACTCTCTGTATCTCCTTATCTCTGCATTAAGTGTCCTGGTGTGGTACGGAAGCTCTTCTTAAGCTGTTTCCATGTCCGTCCTTCGGAAACCTTTCAATATGGCCATATACTAATGTGACCATTCTCCTGTCGCATGTGACCCATATTCTTTGTTCCTATCTTGTAGTACTATTGGTTGCAGTGATGTGTGTTTTGTTTGCCATTACCCATAAGACTGGTCTGAGTAATTGAGGAATTTCTACCACTCACATAGAGTCTATTTGCCTTTTTTTTTAATGCAAACCAGTCAGCTCTGATTTTCATAGCCCCTCTTAAAGCACTGTGAAAGGTAATGATTATTCTGGATGTGAGAGGAGGGCTCATCAAGATTGCATTACTAGTTGTATTTGGGACTGGGATTCTGTCGGTTAACTTAATGAATATTAAGTAAAACTTAATGAAATTTTTAAGTAGCAAACTACTACTTTGATGTATTACAAAGCATCAACATGGAATGTGTTGCTGGTATTGTGTTTGAATACCTTGTAGGGATATAAGGCTAATGTGTTACAGAATTGCAAGCCAGAAAAGGCAAGACTTTTCTACATAGCCAAACTGAGTATTGCTATTTATATGTAATACTTCTTGATTCTTTAATGATTAGGTCTGCTATCTGCCTTTATATGGGGGCAGAGAGGAGTTTGCATCTGTATTGTCAGACTACTCAACCTGACTTGAATCATGAAACAAATACAGATTTAATACCTCTTATTTTTATCTGACTTAAGCCTACAGAACAACTACATTTTTACTTGTTCCTATATAGTTAGTGTTGAACGGTGTCAGTAATGGAGATTATATCTGGATGTTGTTGCTTATCCCTTTATTTTCTTCTGGTTTTCCAATGGGGAATTCAATTATTTTCAGGGAAAAATGCATGTAGTGGTGCGTAAGGTGACCAGCAGGTAACTCGGTGTTATGTGAAGTCTTCCGATGCCTCATGGTGAAAATAGATGTAGCTGATGTATTCACTGTCTTCAGTAACTGCTGGGAATAAACAAAATGGTAATTCCATCATGAATGTGTCATCCTTTTTCTTCTTTTTAGCTGTAGCTGTAGGAGCAGCAGCAAGCAGTAGCACCGTGTTTACGCACGGTCCCTAGGCAGCGCACAGCCTTACATTGATGAGTTCTCCATCACCTTAACACGTAGCACAGAGCACTGGCGGCAGAATTTGGGAGCCCCTCCGGAGCCCTGAATCCTCCCGCGTGGCACATTCAGCGTTCGCTTCTTTATTTTATGCTCACGCACAACGTTCTTTACGTTCCTCCCCCTCTCGCATCCCGCCCTCACCCCGGGTACCCCTTTCCCAGCGCTCCTCCTCCAGAACCGCCCTGCAACGGCCTCTGCCCACCGCGGGCGGAGCAGCCGCCGCCCTTGCGCTTATCGCAGGGGCTCTGCGCAGACGGGCGCGTACCGTACCGTGCCCGCGCGCAGCCGCGGCCCGAGCCGGGGGTTCATCGGCGGTACCGGAGCGCACCGTAAGCCCGCGGGAGGGGCGGAGCCGCGCGGTGCCCCCCGCCCCGTCGGGAGGGGCGGGCTGCGGGACGCATGCGCGGGGCGGGGGCTCCGGGGGCTGTGCTGGAGGCGGCGCGGCGGCAGGTAGCGGAGGGGTGCGCGCTGCCCGTCCCGCGCTGCCCGTCCCGGGGGTCACCTTGGGCGGCGGGGCAGGGCCGGAGCCCCGGGGGGGGCGGGGGACGGGGGAAGGCGGGGTCCGGACGGCGCTTCCGCGTCCTCGGGTGCGGCTGCGGGGTCCGGCGGGCGGGCCGGGGCCTTGCCCCGGGGAACGCGGGTTCGTGGGCTTGGAGGGGACGGAGCGGTTCCCGCTGTGGCGCGGAGCCGTTGGCGGCGGGGACCCGAGGGCCGCGCTCCGTTACCCGTTGCGTAACGCGCGTCTGTAGCGGCCGGGGCGGAGGCCGCGCCGGGGGTGAGCGCGCCCGCGTGCCCGCCGCTCCGTCGTGCCGTGCGGGGCCGCGCTTCGCTCCCTGCGGTGGGTTTGGGGTCTTACGGTCCCTCCGTAGGTCGCTGGTGGCGGTGTCCTGTTTGCCTCTTCACTGCAGTGTCCCTTTCGGTGTCGCCTCTGAGCAGCTCTCACTGCGCACCGCATCCGGACATGGCAGCGTGAAGCATCGCTTGCTCCCAGCCTTGTACTCCTGGATGTGATTTGTCCTGTGGTTGCTCTGGAAGGGAGAATCAAAGCACAGGATTAAGGAGCCTTTTAAAAGCAATGAGTGCTGTGCTGTGGCTTAGTCGCTGGAAAAACTCTTGGTTTTCCCACATTATATCGTGTTTTGTCTCCACTGTTACTGCATCTGATTGATGGAGACCAGTTCAAATTTAGTGTTCATAACTGTGGAACTGTGAGCTCAGTTATCCCAAATTCAGGCTTGCAGGTAGAGCTGTTGGTATTACTTTCCCAGTTAGTGTTTTCAGTAACAAATGAGGGATTTTTGGTGTCAGGTGTTGCAGAGAATAGCAATAAATGCATCAGCTGTAAGAAAAGAGTCACCCTTAAAATCAAAAAGCATCATCTTTGGCTGCTTTTTTCTCTTTGTGGACCAGGGGTGCCTTTACAAACTTACATTAACACAAACTTATATTAATACAAACTTATTCCAGAAAGGGAAGACTAATTTTCCACTGGGGAAGAGTTTCCCTACTTAATATGGATTTTCTAATGCAAATTGTAGTAATGAACATTAAATATGTCATATAAGCTGTAATATCACATGCCCATCCTTTTGAGTTTTGTCCTCCAAAGTTGTTGTAACTGTTACGTGTATTACGAAGTGTGGGGTTTGCTGCTGTGTAAACACATTGCAGAAATACTCACTGGCAGCTACTGGACAACGTACAGAGATGTCTCTTCACGTATTACACATCTCTGAAAGAGGTTTCGAGGAAGTCACAAGTGCTCGGGGAAGCCTTTCCCTTTGTGATTGTTCAGTGCTTACCTGGCTTCACCCGTTGGGTTCCCTTTCAGAAAGGGTCCTGTCACAAAAGCAACGTTTGCTCATCATCCAAACAGCGATCAGGCTCCCATGAGCTCTTTTTGCAACGTAAGAATGTGTAGTTGGATGTAATACTGTTCCTGGGGTTAAGTGATTCCAAATGATGGATTTGCTTTCATAACTTCTTTGAATTGAAGTTTGTTTCTGACGCAGGGGTGACTTTCCTGAACATCCTTCAAAGGTCATGCAGCGGGTACTGGTCAAAGACATTTCTAAATGCTTTGGATGTAGTTTAGATGTAATGCTGTTAAACGTAAGATTCTTACAGCTTCCAATGTGTTTCAGATCCAATGGCTGTCCCACCAGCATACAGTGACTTGGGAAAGTCTGCCAGGGATGTGTTCAATAAGGGATATGGTAAGTAACATGGCTGTGGTGGGAATTCAGCAGAGGCCTGGAGCATCCAGCCCCTTCTGATTTTAACTTTAGAGGTGTATCATGACAGTGCTGCAGTAGGCCGAGAGTTAGAAGGAAGGTTATGAGTTTGACCTGAAGATGCACTCCAGAACAGTCTCTGAAGAATGCTGCAGGTTTTTACCTTCCAGTTTTTTGTACCTGGAGACATTAAATCAGTTCAACACACATAGGTCACCATAGGAGACGATATATGCCACCAGACAGGTTTGAGGTAGAGTGATCTGTATGTTAATCAGAGCAACCTATTGTCTTAACGACAGTGGAAATAATTGCACATTTGCATTCCTCCTCAAAGAATTTAAATGGAGAAATCCTGATATTAGTCCCTTCTCTGGGAGCGATATGTTGATGTTTTTATCTGTACTCTTCTATTTTCAGGATTTGGAATGGTCAAGTTAGAGTTCAAGACCAAGTCTTCCAGTGGGGTGGTAAGTACTGGAGGCTTCCAGCATCACCAGCACTCAATTTAAAACCTGTAGCTGACAGATACTTCTGTTCTGGTGTGGAACTGATGGAGTGGTACTTCTTCTCCTACAGCATGCTTTTTGTTGTGAGCAGGTTGCTTTCTTCCTCATTCCCATTGCCACATCCCAAACATAGGAGTTTCTTCACCCTCAATAGCTCTCATTTCTGCCTCTGAATGCAGTTGAGTTTCTCTGCAGATACTGTTTTTTATAGGATTTTGCATCCAGACTGACCTTTCATCCAAAAGGCAAAGGGACAAATATGAGCTGTGGTTTAACTGAATTTTCACTCATCTTCACTGTGTTTACAATACAAGACTTAATTAAAACTAAGTAGTTCTTCTGCTGTACCCTTCATATAGAATTTGAGAGCATTTTATAGGCATTAATTAAGATGTTGCACTTAAGGTAACTAGAAAATGCTATGAACCCCACTTTAATGGTGGAGAAGTGAAGCTTCCTCATGATTTCACAGGAGGGCTGGCAAACTAAGTTTTATTTTCTTAATTTTGGTCGTCATATACTGTTTACGAGATAAGGTTATTCTTACACTGAGTCTCAGATCTGTGTGTGCTCCCCCTTGATGCTGTTCTGGTTGATAAGCTGTACTGCTTTTCAGCCTACTTCATAACTTTATTTGCCTTAGCTCCCTCCTTCTCTTGCATTCTTATCATGAAATGGTGCAAGTCATTCCTTTTGTATTACTGTATTCTGTCTCAATTGAGTTTTTGATGGATTGCTTGCACCAGGAACGTGTAGGCACAAGGAACTATGTAGTCTTTATACTGTGACTGCTACCAGTTACTGACATGTCACAATATGCGTAGTTTTCCTGGCTGGAAGGTTTTATTCTCAAATAATATGCTAATGGTTAATTCTGCTGTCTTCTGAATGTGATGGAACATGAACAACTGCATTAAGTTCTAAAATAGGCTTTTTCTTTTCCATGCAACCTTCCTGTTGGATGTTTATCCAGCTGGTAAGAATAGTGACTGTTTTGGCATGTTGGTTCTTTATTGCTTTGTCTAGCAAGGTTTTCTGTGGTGCATGTTGTTGTTCATAAACTGTTCCATTGGTTTTGGTCCTGTTATCATCTGTGTCATTAAGTTTGACTGTGTCGATAGCTCTCAATCTGCTCTATGATCCATGTATGTAAAGCGATTTGCAGTCTTTGTCCAGTAGTCCACAATAAGAACACTGTAAAAAACAGCAGGAGGGAAAACAAGATAAAAGTATTGATACTACTGCTGTTGCTTCAAATTTTGTGCTTGTTAAGAGTTTCTAGTGAGCGTTCTGCTGCAACAAAATGGGATTTGGGGGATGGAGGTGAGGTTTGGAACAAAACGAGATCTAATTTCTATTTGGGTACTAATATTGCCTCTGATTGTTATGATACAGAAATATTTTGTGTGTTTTTCCTGTGGACTTGGAAAAAAACAGAGGTAGTGTCTATTGATTATGACTGTTTATGCATAGATTGCAAGTGGTTTGGCCTAGTAAGTGCATGGTGTTCCTGAGGATGCCAGCCAACATATCCTAGAAGGTTATAGACTGATGGCAGCAGATGATGGCTGTGTGCCTTTTGCTTCCAGAAGCAGATCCGGTTCTGACACCTGGCCAACAGCATAGAACAGCACGTTACGAAATACGTATTATACAAAATTCAAAGTTATTGGTTCAATTGCATTAGTCAGTGAAGGACCAGCCTGATGGAGAGCTGTCAGGGTGTCCCTGTATCAGGTTATTTGCTAACACCATGAAGAAAAAAAGGTCTACAGTTTTAAGGTGCTTTACAAAGGGGTGAAGCTTCTGAAGTGTAGTTGCTGGCTGAGGTAATGAGAGAGAAGTTGGGTTGGGGGCAAAGGTACTGAAGTTACCAACGTGCTATATGAAGAGCCTAAGTGACAACAGTATAAAGGGTAGGGGAAACAACAATGTTAGGGTTTAGTAGTGAAAAGCATCAATGACATTTCACTGCTGAGTGGTGGAAAAAGGAAGAAATACACGAGATACTTGGAAAAATGAGAGAAACCCCGAATTTGTTTTGCTCTTCATCTGGCAGTCTAAGGTGGATGCAGGATTGCTTTTCTTGAGGGAGAGCATTCCCAGAAGGACTATAAAAGGTGCTAATTCACGCATCACTGGGACAGTGCTGAGAAGATGATAAAGGAAATTTGACAAGATTTTGAGGAAAGAATCAAACGCAAGCAGCTTTGTATCCCAAACAAGGGTCTCTTTGTATCTGGGTATGGATCTATGTGAAGGTACAGAGCAAGTTCTTGGATGCTGAAATAACAACTGGTGCAGAAAAGTGGGGGTTTTTGGTGTGGAGGAGGTTGGTGGATAAGTTAGGGGAAAAAAAGTGGTAAAAATGATGGAGGGGAGCAGGTAATCAGACAGTGGTGCAGATGAAATGTAAGTGAAAATATCAGGTGGTTGTGGTTTAACTGAAACCAGGACACAGGTCTTTGTGTAATAGTGCTTTTTCCAACCTAAACAAGTTCTGTGGCTCCATCAGTGCACCTCAATAAAAGAAATATCCAGAACAGAGATGCCAAAAGGAGTAGCATTTTGTGATGCAAACTGACTGGTTTTAGTGGTGATAGAGGAGGAGGATTTTGAGGGTTCTGTTAAAGGCCGAGGGGTAGCAAGTCTGAGTGCTGGCACTTGACAAGGGGAAAAACTGAATGTGATTAAATATCTGAGTGCTGAAACTCATGTTATGCTCTTGGCAGGAATTCACTGCAACTGGGTCTTCCAACACAGACACAGGCAAGGCTTCAGGCAGTCTAGAGTCCAAGTATAAGTTCAAGGACTATGGACTTACATTCACACAGAAGTGGAACACAGACAACACACTGGGAACAGAAGTTTCCATGGAGGATCAGGTAAGAAGAAGTAGATACTCTGAAAACGTTTCAGCAGCTGGTATGAGAAAGTATTGAGCAGAGAACACTGAGTAGTTTTAGTTGCACAAAACTACCTGGAGTACTAAGAGAAGTTAGTTATATGTGCAGAATGCACAGGCTCGGGGTGGCAGGGTGCAGGCATTCATTGTGCTGCTGTGTAATGATCCAAAGATAGTTCCTGGCATGTGAAATGAGGTGGCTGGTGGAAATAACATCACTATCATCCACTCTAGATATGAGGTTTTGTCTATAAAGATGCATGCTAGCTATGTAGAACTGTCACCACTGCAGTCATGCAGGGAAATTAAAAGAGGGGTCTCATAGTTGGAATGTTCTAATAGGTAAGGACTTGAGTTTGGCTGCCTTGAATATATTTTGTGAGGTTGAAGAGAAAGTTTATGGTTTTCAGCTCGTCAGTGCTTCCACAAAGGGCTGCTGGCATATAGCACTCTCAAAACACAGTTCCTTTTCAAACAGCTTTATGCTTCTCACTTAGTGCCTGAAGCATAAGGTAGTGGAGCCAAAACCAGTTTCTCCGTCTTTCTGTTTTCAACACTGGATTTGAAATCTTCCTGCAATAACAGATACACAGGGCGTGCTCTGTTACAGGCCTCACTGTGTGGAGAAAAAGTCCCAGTTTTAATTCCTTATCATACAGCATCTTTAGATGTTTGTTGTAAAACATGGGAGACATCATGGTCGTGTTTTGTCACCTCTTTAAACAGTAAGTAGAGCTCTAGCAAGGGACTATAACAAATGATGTTTCAGCAGTTTCGAGCAGACCTGTTTCTCTTTGCAGTTGATTGAAGGATTGAAGGTGGCTGTTGACACTACATTTGTACCAAACACAGGGTGAGTATTTTTTGTTACCTTTGTGTAAGGAGTGCTACAATTTCCTATGACTTTTAACTAGAAATGCTTATTCTGGTCATTGTGTGAATGCTAAAACTCTGCTGTAGAATATTCTTCAGGCACTGTGGAGTATTTTGAAGGCAGTGGTTAATACCAGGCTCACAAGGACAAGGGCTGCTAAAAATATTCTTCAGCTTTTTGGCCTGGGAAGAACTGAGCAGACAAAAAGTCACTGAAGGGAAGAAAGACCAGCTATTGGTGTGGGATGTCATGGATGCTCCTCAGATAAACTGATGATGCCCTAACACATTGCTCTCACTGGTGGAGAACACAGTTTGAAACCTCATGGGTTTGTCAGAGCATTAAGCAGAAACACTTTTGTCTCTTTTGCTTCTTGAGACTTTTAAGGAGTTTGAGATGGTGGAGGACATAGTGGCACCACGTACATGTACACGATACCAGTACTACCCTTATCCCATGCATTCTTCAGCAGGTGTGAAGTTTTGAGTAGAGATTACAGTTATTTAAGTGTCTTTAAGGGACATATATATGTGAATCAAACTACATATGTGTATGCTACCAGGGATAAACCAACATGTTTCTCTCTGCAGGAAGAAGGGTGGAAAGTTGAAGACCTCCTACAAAAGAGATTATGTAAATCTAGGCTGCAACATAGACATTGATCTCTCTGGACCAACCATCTGTGGCTGGGCAGTGTTGGGCTATGAAGGCTGGCTTGCTGGCTACCAGATGGCTTTTGATACAGCCAAATCTAAGCTTTCACAAAATAACTTTGCCTTGGGATATAGGGCAGGAGACTTTCAGCTGCACACTAATGTGTAAGTATTATCTGAGCCTAGCAAAACATGATCAGAGGAGCCAAACTAGATGAAAGGTGGGTGTATTTATCTATATGTATCTATACATAAATCAAGACAGACATAGTTATCTCTATATATAGATACATATCTATAGATACATATATAGAGAGATCTATATATAGAGAGATACAACAACTGCAGTGCACTAACATTATTTTCAGTCTTATTGTTCCCATAACCAACTGAAGTTTCCTGGACTTGTCCCTTTATCACAGGCTTGCTTTCTTAAATCTAGGTTTTGATTGGGGTTTCTTTTGTCAGAATGTCCAGCTGTTGGAAAGTTTTATTTTATTCCACAAGCAAAACTTAGGTTTTGGGTAAAAAACATGAACATGAGCAGGAAGAGGATGAGTCCAGGGAAGTATTTGAGCTCTTGGTTAATTTTAAGAGCTATGATTGTAAAGTCTTGACACACTTGCATCTATTATAAACAGGAATGATGGCACCGAGTTTGGTGGGTCTATTTATCAGAAGGTTAATGATAAGGTTGAGACATCAGTCAATCTTGCATGGACTGCTGGCAGTAACAACACACGTTTTGGTATTGCTGCGAAGTACCAACTGGATGAGAAGACTTCCCTTGTGGTAAGAATTTTGTTATAGGAATGAGTATTTCAAGCTATTTAAATACTGAAAATGGTTGGCATGAAGTAGTGGCATTAAATAGAAAGCATGGTACATGGTTAAAATTTACATCAGGTGTTCAGAGATCGTATTTGAGATGATGGAAACTAAAGCTTTTTATGCTAAATGCTAAAGGCGTTGTTCATGGTGAAATAGTCACTAGTCTTGACTAGTGTGCTTGGAGCCTGTGCCAGGTGTGTTTTCTAAAGGTAATAAGAGGATGCAGCATTTAAATAGTGCCAGTGACTGTAAGCGATCGTGTGTATATGCTGCCACTAGGGACTGAAGTAGCATTTGGGACACTTCAAACTCAACAACTAGTTCCAGGACAATTCAGCCAAAAATTAAAGGTGGGAAATACTTTTGTAAACTGCTCAAAACTTGGGAATGTTAAAATGGGTTTGTGTATTCCTACGTTCATTGCTTATTCAAAAACACAATCACGACTAAGAGAACAGGAATCTGAACAAGACAGATTTCATTAGCTATTCAGGGACTAGTAACTAGCTCCTTTCAGACTCTAAAGAGACAGTGGAGGATGGGCATAATGGGTCACAATTTGAGGCAAAGATTGGAACTATTAAGCTGGAATCTCTTGAGGAGAAAAGGAAAACATTGGAATACACCTCTGCTAGAGGTTAGTGTACCACTAGCTGAAAGATCTAATGCATAAGCTCAGGGTACTGGGACAGTTCTGTCTGGATATTTATACAGAGTGTGTAAAATGTATTTCTCTTTTTCCCTGCAGGCTAAAGTGAATAATGCCAGCCTGATTGGAATTGGTTACTCTCATGCCCTCCGACCAGGTATGAAATCTAACTGGTAGCAGAAAATAGTATTAGTGCTGTGCTGTGGGTTATTTTACTGTCATGTTCAGCATACAATAGATAAATCAGCTGGAAATACTCCCAAGGCTCACAAAAGTAAACTATGTGCATGTACAGAAGTTCTTACATTATCAGTGTATGAAGGGTCTCATTACTTGCTTTCTTAGGCATAAAGCTGACCCTCTCAGGCTTGATTGATGGCAAGAATTTCAGTGCTGGAGGTCACAAAATTGGGCTGGGATTTGAGCTGGAAGCTTAATGCAGCTTAAAGTGAAGCTACAGGTGGTGCTCTGAAGGATGAAGAAGTGTACCCAGTATGTTTCGGCCTTAATATTACTCTGAAATTCCAAGAAGTGTGAACTTTCTATTCTTCCAAAGAATCATTTCAGCCCAACACTGAAGTCCAGAGACTGCCAGCACATCAAAGGAAGACAGTTGGAAGGCATGCATGGAAGTTGTGATGTTTGTGCCACATTTCACTTCAGTTTCCCACATGTTCCTAAAACCAGAAGAAACTCCCCCATCTTCCCATTATTGTATTGCATCCTGCATGTCTCGCACTTCACCTTTTATTAAAGGTGGGCTCTGTGCTGTAGCGGTGACTTGGATTTGCATCAGAATGAAATAAATTGGTCCCAGTTAGAACATAATCTTGGTGTGTCCTGTCTCTCAATAAGCACAAAAGCTATGTCCATCCAGCTCTGCTTCTTTCCTTTGGTGCAACTTTAAGCATGGTTAATAGGTAACCTGCAAATGCTTTGTTAAGTTGTGTGTACACTGAAGATTTCCTTCTCTGGGGGTAACATTCTTCAACCACTCGTGGTTTAGAAACCTGCACAGTGAAAGCAGCTTTTTCATCAAAATGTTATTGAGGGTATCAAAAAGAGCAAACCAAAAGTTTACATGTCTTAGATCATTTCGTTCCCATATAGGAAACAAGTACCAGGTAAGTACAACCATTACACTTAAGGAAAAAAGTGCAAATCAGCAAAGTTAAGAAATACAGTTCACAGTTCAAGTATATTAGGAAGGTGACATCTACCAGTGACTGTGCAAGCTGACTGCACGCGGTGTCCGTTGTTCATCAGAAAGCCTAAAAGGCAGCAAAACAACCACATGGGATGCTTAAGGGAAGATACATCAGGACAAAGAGTAGGAAGGAGTACCTGCTGTCTTAAGGCACAATTCAGAACTTTTCCAAGCACTTAGAACAGGCATTTCCTACTGTGTCTTTGTGGAAAAAAGGGTCCAAGAGGTGGTTACTAAAAGCTAGGCCACATGTATCACATATGCAGCAGGTGAAAGTAAGAGGGACTTGAACTTCCCCTCTCAGAGGCAGCAGCTTTTTCACAGTTGCCTTCCTGAAGTAGCATGTCTTCAAAGGCAGCCAAAGTGATTTTACATCTGAGTTTGTTCTGGACTGTTTATTTCTTCTACCTGAAGCTGCAGCCAGCTCCAATCTAGAGCCTAAAAGGGACAAACAGAAGTACAACATTGAATACAGTTGAGATTGCTCCTGAATAAAAGGGAAGTAATTTAGAAGATTTATACTGTGAACAAGTTGGTCAATACAGTTCATGGTGAACCATGAGACTGCTGTAAAGGAAACCCTTAAGCTGTTTATTTTCTCTAGTATTTAACTTTCTTTTTAAGATTCTGCTTCATTAAATAAGCATCCGTGCCCACCAGTGTATTGCCACCACCAGACCAGCCCCATTTTAAGGTTTTTATCACAGCCCAGGTCCCCAGCACGTGGCTTCCCCTTCTCATCAAGCAGGGAATATGTCAGTTCAAGTGGGGAAATGGGTGCTTTCTATCTCCCACAACAACTTTCGCCTTGTCCAAGAGTAACATACAGATTTCTATTAGCTGTATTACTTATCACAAGCAGTTACTTATTACAGGTGTGAAACCATGAGCTTCCTGAGTCCATTTACAGAAGAATATCAAATATGTTACCATGAGGCTCTGCTCCTGATCCTTCATTGTGTCCTGCATCACATTTTCTAGTTGGCTACAGAGTTTCTGTGATTCCAGCAGTAGCTCCTCACTGAAAGGGACAATTATTACACAGTTATTTTCCATAGCATTTTTGTTTAAGACATGCTGCCTCTACCTTTAAGAAACCTTCTCGGCAGGTATGCTGAAGAATATTAACCTCTATCAGTCAGTTCACAAGCTAGTAATTCATATTGCAACTGGGAAAGTCAGTGGCATCCCCAGATATACAGGAAAGGGGAAAGGAAGCATTTTCCAAGCTGGAGTTGGGTTCTTCCTATCCAGAACAGCCTATAAAGGATAACATATAAATAAACAAACCAAAGCATGTCACTCCAAATGGTGACCTTGTTCATTTAAGCAAACCAGAGCTACCCATGCTGGGTTATAGCAGTGTCTCCTTTGTGATACAGCTCAGCTACCATCACTTTGCATGACAGTGCTCCAACAACTGCTGTTGGCAATGTACTTCAAGTGAGCCCAACCATTCCAGATAAAATGAGCCCTTTATTATTGAGGTAGGGGGGACGTAAAGCTGTACATTATTCCCCATTTTTCATAAGGAAGATTCAGAACCCCAAGAAGCCCAGCTATAGGCAGAAAAGACTGCTGACAATGGAAGCTGAACAGACAGTGTAAAATAGAAAGCTTGTGTGTCATTTCACAAAGGGGGAGCCCAGCATTGTAGTGCTGGCATTAGCAACCACAAGAGCTCCACGCTGCCTCACCTTTTCCTGACGGATTCTGATAAGTTGTAGGTTCCAGAAGGTACCTGCAGTAGCAGGTGCCCAGGACTACCAAGACGTGATGTGTTCATGCTCTCTGGACTGCCAGTAACAGGACCACGTACTTTACTCTGAAGAAAAGACAGGAGATTGACATTGCAATTATTGCCACTAAATTCCAGAAGCCTTGAATTTAATACTAACTCAAAATAGCACAGGTAAGAACCATACTAAAGGTACTATTAATGTCAATAACCAGTACTACAAACCAAATGAAACTGGAGGTTTTATTTCACTTACACAAGCAATTTTCAGCAAGTTCCACAGTTCCTTCTGGCGTTTCTCCTGAAGCCGAACCACTGTTTCCTCATCTTCATTCATCAGATTCATCACTTTCTCCACTCTGGGGAACAACTCCAGTGCCTTCTGCTTGCAAACTACAGTTTTACTATCACAAAAGTAAACCAGATCACACATGAGCCATTGTGGAAAGGGAACGTTCCTGAAGTGTCTTCTTTCCTGTAACACTTAGATCCCATTAGCTGTACACACACTCTTCTTTTAAAGCTCTCGAACAAAACCTCTTGCTGAAAATGCTTTCTTTTAACCCTCAATGAAAGCTGATTCTACAAAGCTCACCTCAGCTGAGCATAAATGACTCGGACTTTCTTTTCAAAGCTCTGGATTGCCTGTAGGAGCAGTCGTACTATTTCTTGGCTGTCACCACTTGTCCTCTGATCTAGAATGAGAGTCAGAGCATTACACAGAAAGGCTGGCTTATAGGACAGAGTGAGAAGATTCTTAGTGGTTTGTTTCTACTGTTTCTTCAATCCTGAAACATCCCAAGTTCAGGGCATGCAAGTTTGAGGGGGACGAATTGCACTGGATTTTAGACACCTTCTTCAGAATGATGAGGACTGGAACACAGAGTTGGGTACGCTGGGTCTAATACCCAAAAGGTCTAATGTTCCCAAAGGAACAGCTATGCCTCTCATCTTTCCTACACAGGAGTAGCACCATATGCTTGCAGCAATAGCTTGCTCTGAGAAGTGTTCCAGAGGAGTTAAGCGCTCAGAAGGTGCCAAGAAAGCAAGGCTGACCTAGTTTAAAACTGACTTCCTGACTCCCCTTCTCCAAAACAAGGGGAGTCCAGTAGAGTCCATGTCCAGCTAGCACATAGGCAGGCTACAATGCAGAGGAAGTTCTCAGTACTCATTACTGCATCTCCAAAGTTACTATCCACACAAAGCAAGCTGACCTTGAGCTAAAATGTCTTTTACCTCTTGGCTTCTCTCTCAATCTCCGATACAGCTCTCTGGCTTGTTCTTCTCTAGAAGAAAAAGGCACAAGAACATATAGGACTTTCTCTAGAACCCAAATTACAAACAAGTAGCTCAAGAACTCAAATCTTTTATATAGCAGTCTGCCATGTCAGACTGATGACAGGTAAGGAGTCAGAAGCTGTCTTCTAGTGTCAAAGCCCACCTAGTCTCCTACAGTTTGGGCTGAAGAGACAGCACTTCCATTGTCTTGCAGTGAATAAGCTTAGCTAGCAATACTTGTGCATCTTAAATTCAAGGTAGTTCAACTCACAAATCCTCCAGTGTTCCTCCTTGCTTACGACCTAGTGGGCTTCTCTGCAGGTCCACAATGTCTGTCTGCAGGGCCATCATCTTCTTCACTAGCTGATCCACATCATCCTCCTGAAAGCAGGGAGGAACATAAGCAATGGGACAGTTTTATCCTACGAGACATTACCACTCACACTGGCTCTTCCTTTCTCATGTGCATGTCTAAACACACCTCCCATTCATCACTGCTTTTCCCTTTTTCTCTCAGCACACAACCACTTCCACTCCTGGCACCCCAAATTCTGGCTTTTCACTTGAACTTGTTCCCATGTAGAAGCTGCTGCTTGTAGACAGTCATTCTGCCCTCTGCCTCCTCCCAGTAGAGGAGGACCAAGTGCTGGAAAACAATAAGGTATCAACTAGTCACCTCTCATTCCTCATCCTTGGCCCTACTTAAGAGGGGTTACACTGTCTTGTGTCAGAAGGCTGGATGCTTTGGATGCTACCAAGAAAGGGAAATTATTGCCTTTTCAAAACTTAAGGCTGACACTTACAAGTCTTGCATTCAATCCTTTAATGGTTCACTTTCCCATTCAGTTTAACCTGTTCCACACCTCTTTCAGCTATCCTGGCTCCAGGACTGGGTTAGCAGACAGCCAAGTGCAACTGTTGCCACACCTCCTCTCACTTTCCCCCAAGACCTCCCTTTTTCCCCCCCTAAGCCTTACAAACACAGTGAGTGTAAGTACTGGTAATGGACAAATATGGTGCCACCTAAACCAAGGCAACATGACATCTGGAACCAGCCCAGACACAAGAAGTGTCTATGTAAGGGAGGACAATAAAGAAAGGATAAGTAGATTTTAAAACATACCCTCCCACAGAGTTCCACAGCCTGCTCCATCTCCTTCCAGGCAAACAGCAGCTTCTCAGAAGCTACAGGAATGAAAGAAAAGTGATTGCTTTTGTCAGGTTCATACAGGAAAAAGGTAGATATTTTTTGGGGGATAAAAGGCATAAAAAGAGCTCTGTTTGTCACATGCTATACTCACTAATTCCAAATTCAATCTGTTCTTTATACTTCTCCAGATCGATTTGAATGCTTGTTTTAAAGAAGTCCAGCTTTGCTTTCAGCTGCTGGGAAAGGGATGCCATAGAATTCTTCATCTTTGAGAGAGTACTATTGTAACGCAACAGATTCATCCTACATGGACAAGAAGAAGGCCCTATTACCTTCTGAAACTGAAAGTGCAGACTTCCCCTTATATCAAAAGTAGACACTTCAGAGTGCAGCAGTGAGCACAAAAGCAGTTATGCAGAGGTCAAAACTCTCAGCTTTTCATTAATGGCTCCACTCATGGGCTTCCCCATTGCAACAGGGTCCCATTCCCGTCCTTTTCCTTTCCCTTTCACCCGGGAGCAAAGGAAGAGATGTAAGCATTGTAGAGAAACTGCCACCGTACATGGCTGCTCGCTGCCCCTGCTGAAGCCGGTTACAGTCCTCCTTCAGCATCCGGATCGTGTGCCAGATCTGACCCCATACCTTCCTCAACTGGAAAAAGTGGAGATTCTTCTTTGGATCCTGAACTGGAAACAGAGCAGGGATGAGAAACATCCGTATCAGTGTGAAGCCCAAAAGCAGTGTTATCACATGACAAAACAAACCAAAATGTCACTCCATCGAGGGGCATGCAAAGCCTACAGTTGGCTCACCCCTATGCAGCTTCCCCAGTATATCTTATATGTATTTTGGGGAAATCAAACACTTCCTTTCCTCAGTTATTCTGACAAATTGGATGAATGCTATGCCAGTCCATTTTACTGCTTCTTCATCCCCAATATGCAAAAGCACTTTGCACATGAATCGAACCACAGAACACAGGCAACCCTCTCGAGGCTGAGATCCTCTCACATTCATGCTAGAGAAAGTCCTTACGGATGCAGTCAACGCTTTCTGGATGAGGACGCAAGGCAACCTGAGCCTCGTAGGTAACTTTCTGGTTATCGAAGAGGAAGAGGAGGTCTGTGTCTGCAGCTGCAGTGTCATTCACCTGCAGAAGACAAACGACCCAACTAGGTTCTCTCAGAAAAAGCAAACCTCAGTACCACCATAAATAGAATTTTCCTCCTCAGTCAAAGACTGAACACCACAGGTAATAGGGTGGCATTTGGTCTCTGTGGTCACTGTGGCAAAAACCTACCAGAGTAGCAGGGAGTGCTGTGCTTCCAACGTAAGAGCAGGGCCTGCTGATTCACTCAGCAGCAAGGGAGGGAGTATCCAGACTCACCTTGCTATCAGCTGTATGTTTAGTGGCCAGCTTCTGGGAGAACAATGCAAGTCCAGCTTCCTGCAGTAGCTCCTGGTCCTGTTCTGGGATACCCGTATCTAACTCGATCCTGGCCTTCACACTCTGCAGAGTCTCCTCCTCTGTCACAGGGTAGGTGTGTACAGTTCCCGTAACCATGTTCAAAACATGAAGCAACTGCAAGAGTGGTGTGACATGAGAAAGGCTGAAGATGCACAGACATGACTGATGTAAGACTGAGACACTGGGCACTGCTAAACTTTTCAAAGCACTTGCATTGCTCAAGAAGTCACCTCACAGCTACTTCATAACACTATGCCAGAGCTCTTGTCCTCCATCAATCAGAAGAGAGGCCACATGGCAATTCAACAGCTTCAGTCACAGAATCCCCTACCCGAATATGGAAGCAAGCACACGCAGAAGCTATTTGCTACTCCCACCAGGCTCAGGGAGTTATCTGTCCTCAGGTAAGCAAGATAAAACCATCTGTCACTATCTGTCAGGAGACAGCTAAATCAAATTCTGTGGTGCTCCTCCTCCTAGGTCTATGATTTAAGCCTCTCCTCTCATGGGCTATAGGCATCTGCCCTCCGAAAAGCTTTTCAGGCTACACAGACCCATTGCTCACCTTCAAGTTCAAAATGTCATCCAAAGCCTTGAAACACCCATTGGGTCCATATGTAGGATCTGTACCTCTCTGGCGTGGGTGCCACATTAACATGAGTTGCAGCCATTTCTCCAGCCTCCCAGCCAAAACACTGAAGGACCAAAACAAGGAGATCAGAAGAGGTGAAAGTGTATTTGTAGTTACTATACGGCCTTGCTGTTGCAGCAGGACTGATGAACAAGTCCCCCCACCCATCACAAATGCAGTGTTTAGAAGGCAGAAACAGACTCACAACTACACGAGTCTGACAAGGGACACAAGCATTGTGTCACGCACCCGATTTATTCACAGGTTAACAGAGTAAGGCATATAATATAAACCTTTTGCAGAAGAAACAAGTTTATCCCAGTGTGGCAAAACAGATTTCCAGTGCTCACCTGTTCAGATTGTTTGGGCAGGGTAAACTACTAGAAAATTTGACTTCTCCAGATAAGTCTTCGTAAACAACAATATCCAGCTCACTCTTCTGTCGCACTTTTGTATGCCTGATGAATTCAAGCAAGTACAGTGGTGAAATAATCATCATAGAATAGTCTGGGTTGGAAGGGACCTTAAAGATCCTCTACTTCAATCCCCTGCCACGGGCAGGGACACCTTCCACTAGAGCAGATTGCTCCAAGCCCCGTCCAACCTGGCCTTGAACACTGCCAGGGATAGGGCAGCCACAGGTTCTCTGGGCCCCCTCTGCCAGCACCTCAGCACCCTCACAGGGAAGAATTTTCTCCTAATCTATAAATCTCCCCTCTTTCAGCTTAAAGCCATTCCCCCTTGTCCTATCACTACATACCCTTGTAAAAAATCCCTCTCCAGATTTCCTGCAGACCCACTTTAGGTATTGGGAATTGCTATAAGGTCTCCCTGGAGCTTCTCTTCTCCAGCCTGAACAACCCCAGCTCTTTCAGCCTGTCTCCATAGGAGGAGGAGCTCCAGCCCTCTGAGCATCTTTGTGGCCCTCCAAGAGGTCTACATCCTTCTTATGTTGTAATCCTTCTTATGTTATAATCACCGGCTTCTCCCAGCCTCCACATTAGCAGGCTCTTAAAACTCCTCTCAACAGATCTAATACAGATGCTGCTTTGGCTTCTGCTACCTACTCTGCAGGAGCCAGTCCTGATCCCAGAGAGTGAGTATCAGGAATGCTTAACTTGCTTAGGTAGGTCAAGCTCCTGTGAAGGGAGTCAGTTTTCATAAAGGCAAGGAACATAGGGATACTACCCTAAGAATCAAGGGACCACAGTCGTAGTTCCTAGAAAGAGGACAGCTGCATTGCATGCCCTCTTAGCACCCAGGCCCAGCTCACTCACCATTGCACTGGCTGCCAGTTGGGTAGGAATGGCCGGAATCCTGTGATGCACTCAAAGGCCAGTGTGCCAAAGCTCCAGTAATCCACTGTCACCGTGTATTTCTGCTGTTCCAGCAGCTCTGGAGCCTGAGATAGTTTATACAAGTAAGACAAAGCCACCCATCTCTTAGCTCTCTCTATCCCTTAAGACCTCATTAACATTTGTATAACAGATTAAAGATGGTGCTGAACACTTTGTCTCTCATGAGCTTTGAGATCCCCTCAAGGAGGACAGTAGAGGTTATTGGCATCTAAGGCTTCTTACAACAAACAATGTGAAAAGCCAACGTCAGCAAAAAAACCCAGTCACTTTGCTAGCTGCAGCACCCCAAATGCACTTCATCCTAGCCCAAAGCCTGACAGCAGTTAACAATATCCCACTGCAAAACAGTAGCTGCTCATCCGGCTTAACTCATTCCTTACCAAGTACTGTAGAGTCCCAACAAAGGATGTGCACAGGCTACCCTGATCCAACTCCTTAGCATAACCAAGGTCAATGATTTTGTGTATTAACTGAAACACACAACAGAGAATACGAACATTGGAGAGAAGTCCTGTTAAAAGTACACCATACAGCAGAGAAAGAACTTGCCTGTGCAGGCAGAGACACCTGGTTCCTGCTTACCCTTTGCTCTCCCTGCTGCAGCACAATGTTCTCTGGTTTCAAGTCTCTGTGGATAATCCTGTTCTCATGAAGGTACCTGAGAGCAGAAGCTGAGAGACAAAAGAAGCCACTTTTAAGAGTGTGACTAAAAGTGATCAGCATGAGTTCAGTCAGGATTCATTTCTACCTAGTATAAGCATGGCTTCTGGGTCAAATCTTGTTATGATCAAACACACAATGAAACACCAAGTGCAAGAGGAAAAAACGGTGTCAAACACCTCTGGACACAGACAGCTTGCTCCCTGGGTATCATTTCCTGGTCACAACAGAGTACAAGGATGAGGCAGCAGAATACAAATGCTCTGGGAACACAAAGGATGGGAGATGATGCCTAATAGCCACACCTGCAGTAAAAGTAATGACAAATGCACATTTGTTCTCTTGCCAAAAGCTCACTTTCTAAGCATACACCTGCCCTAAATGCACTTCTTGAGTACCTTCTCTCTAAGGCCTTAGTGCCTGTCCAGTTCTGCCTCAGCTGCTACTCTGTAAGATTACAACATAGCTTGACCAAAACACTGCACCCCAAAAGCATCTGGACAGCACTAGGCAAATGGCACCAGAACTGTCTAAAATTCCACATAGTGGTTGCCCAAGTGCTAATGGAAACCCACTGATCACACACGCTCCAAAGGCCTGATGGTCAGCTGTTAAGCTGAGGGTGAAATCTGATATGCAATGTAAACCAGAGTCACTTGGCCAGTGTTCAGCTATTCAGGACCTCCCAGAAAATCCCGAGTGGCATTTCTGCTGGCCAAGAAAACCCATCTCTACCTTTTCAAGAACACAAAAAAAATCAAAGGTTGGCTCTCCCACAAGGATAACTGGTGGAGCAAGACAAGAAATAAGTATACTCTTTAAAGGTCAGCCTAAGGTGGAATTCACTGCTTAATAGATTTAGAGTGGATTCAGCACTGAAAGGGCTTTTATACTTGAGACAACTGAAGGCACTGCTACCACTTACCAATATCAGATAACAAAATGAGAATAGCTTCTTCCCGCAAGCCACAGCAATTCTCCAGCTGATTCAGGTACTGCAAGAAAACAGAACAGAATAGTCTTTCCCTTCTGTATCCCAAGTGAAGCTGATAGTCCCACAAACTCTCACAGATGCAAAAAGTTCTGGTAACAGCAATGAAACTCTCTAGAAGCACAAAACTCTATGGGGTTGTGACTGCCAGCAGCAGCAATTACAGCTTCAGACCTTGGTCTAAGCATACAGGAGGAGAAAAACATGGGTGAAAGAAGCCAGTGTCATCCCCACTTCCTTCTACTTGCTCCATCCTTTAGAGCTAATTCCCCTGTGCCTGACAGTATCAGCTCAAATCTTAGCTCATAAGCTCTGGGTTTTAGCTAGGAGTAAATTATGCCAAAGGTTAGAAAACCAGTAAGATTAGAATTAACCTCCTACAGCAGATAATCACTTTCTGCAAAGGTAAAGCCCACAGAGGTACCTGGCCCTGCAATGGTCTTGGCCATACACCCTGCTCCACATCGTTCACACATGCTGTCATGCTCTATGTGCAAACTCCTCACAGTGTCACTTGCAGCCACGCAAACACAAAAAGCTCCCCAAAACACTTAAGTCTTCAAAAGCTGAACCTGATATCAAGGACCAACCCACCAAAACCTGTTGGTGCCATGGCAGGAATTAGGTAGCATCAAGATGTGAAAACAGGTTCTACGGGGAACCTTCAACAGAAACCCTAGGATCAGCTGAGAAGCTGATGTGGCTTTTCATCACCTTCCCAGGGAGCTCACCTTGCGGAGGTCTCCGCCTTGGCAGTACTCCATGGCCAGCAATGGCAAGTCATTTAGTGCAAGCTTCTGCATCCCTTCAGGGACATCACGGGCAGCCACCACATTGGGATGGTTTAGCCTGAGGAGCAGAAATGAGGCAAGTGCACACAGTGAGTAGAACCAGGGCAACACCTGAAAGGTGTTCTGCAACAGCTTTGCAGCATTGCGTGCTCACGGTCATCACACAGCAGCCTACAAAGGCTTTAGTCCTTTTATAACTGGTGCATTCTAAAGGTCTGTGATTCAGGATCCTTCATGGCCCCAGACTCATCCCAACTCCTTTAGCTTCACATGCAGAGCATTCCTTCAACGTCCCGAGAGCTACGGGCGCACGCTTCGCAACGGCGCGCGGCACAGCCCATCACCAGCCTCCAGGAAAGACCCAAGCCACGACCAGCGCGCTGCACCCAACACCCGAAGGACAACCCGCAAGGGACAGCGCGCCAGGCGGCCTAACGCCCGCGCTTTAGGAGCGGCTCAGAAACGCCGCAGAACGGAGCCCAAACGCGACGCGCGGCTCTTTACCGCGGCGCATCACCGGAGCGCAGCGGAACCGAACGGGCTCCCCCCGGAAGCGGCGGCCGATGACCGCGCCGCGCCCGCCCGCCCCGTCCGGCAGCGCCAGGCCGCGGCCCGCCCGCCTCACCTCTTCATGATCTGTATCTCCAGCGCCCAGCGGTCGCGGTTGCGCGGGCTCAGCTCCTGCCGGCACTGCTTGATGGCCACCTGCTCGCCGGTCTCCTGCGGACACAGCGCGGGCTCGGCTGAAGGCGGGCGCCGGGGAGGGGACGGGAGGGGAAGGGGCAGCGGCCGCCGCCTACCTTGTTGTGCCAGCGGATAACGTTCCCGAAGCCGCCGGTGCCGAGGCGCTCCTTCATCTCCCAGGGGCCGCAGGTCAGCGCCTGCAGGGCCGGCGGCCGGCTCATGTCGGGGCCGCGCCGCTCCGGCTGCACAGCGCCTGGGCCGCCTCCGCCAGCGCTTCCGGCTCCGGCACTAGCGCCCGCCCGCCCGCCCTTAAAGGAGCCGCGCGGGGCAGGAGCTGCCACCGCCGCCGCTCCCGGGGACGCGGCCTCGGGGCGCAGGGCAGCGGAGCGCGTTGAACGGCTCCGTGCCGTTTGTCTCCGGCCCCCCCCGGACCGTTCCGAGCGGTGCAGAGCCGCCGCAAGGATGAATGCGCGGCCCCGGCACGGAGGTGCCCCCGTTCCCCCGGGGGACGCGGGCCTCCGGTACACTGCACCCCGACCATGGAGCAGCCCTGCCGAAACCCCTCCTGAAACGGGATCGAACTAGAGGTAAGCCAGTAGATGGTGCTTGAGAGGAGATGGTGGTATTGATGGTTTCCTTACAAGACGTAAAGCACCACGAATGGCACCAACACCACTCTCTGGACAGCTGTAGTGGTCCTTAAGCTGCAAAAAGTTGGGAAATAGTAGCTTCTGAAATCGTCCCCCATGGCCATTACTTTGTTAGCATCTTTAACCCAGAATTCTAGTATCAAATAGCTGTTGTCTTTAAAAATGACATGAATTGGCTCCTGCTCACTCAGCAGTGTCCAGCCATCCTTTTCTCAACAACTGGAAACAATCAGAGCTGCCCTTAAATCAGATTTATTTCTGACTGTGATGCTCACCACCAGCACTGGGGCTCTCAGAGAAAAGTATGTGATAATATTGATGGTTTTCCATACATAGAAGAGCTAAATATGCAGAGTAACCAGGGTTTAATCTTTGCCAATATGCAAAAGACCCATTCCCACCCAAGGATGCTGTACAGCTGCTTCCGAAAGATGGAGATCCCTCACACACACTATTTCTTATGTCTGTGTTTATGCTAAATTGTATCAGGAACCTGATTTTTAGTGGAAAAAAGTTAGAACACATCCATTACTGTAACAACTGCATCACTGGCTGTTTTCTTAACCCTGAGTTTACTTTGCCTCCCACACTGATAACCCAGTGCTTCATGACCACACACTGGTGAGTAGATTTTATTTTTCTAGGATGGACAAGATCAATGAACGTTTAACTCTTTGCTCCCCAACATGCTATTCCTTATTTCTAAGGGTCCTCAGAAGTTCTGCTCATTGTCCTCACGTTACCCAGGAGCTCCTCTGACCATTTCGTCCCCATGGCATGCACCTGTCTGCCGAAGATTCCCAGTGGATTCCCAGCACACTGCGCTCTTTCTTGAAATAGGAGTTCCTCAGTACTAGAACTAAGCTACAGATTGCAGCTCCTCTAGTCGTGTTAGAGGTAACACGTCTCACAGTCCCACGAGCACGATGCTCAGCGTGAGAGATATGTGCTGTTCTCAAGTCACTGAAGCTTAAGGTGTTCAACGGGGAAGCGTTCAGAAGACTGACACTGCTCTATGGAATGGGAGAGAAAGAACAGCGCGGGCTGCTGTAATCCAGCGTCCCCCGCCCGCCCAGCCCGGCCCCGAGCCCAGGGCAGGGGCCGCCCCGTTCCGGAGCCGCTCCGGGGGGGACGCGGGCTCCTGCCCCCGAGTCTCCACCCCCTGCGCGGGGCTCGGGGTAGGAGCCGCTGAGAGCGCGCAGAGCAGCGGCGGACATCAGCAATCCGCTGCTCTGCAGAGAGCTCCATCCGCGGATACAGCAGAGAGAACGCAAAGGTAGGTCCGGCTCTGCACCTGCCTCACAAAGCGCAGTGCCCCTTTTCAGCATCAGTGCCATTGTCATTGAATGCTATTGTTATTTAATGAATCCCGCTGAAGCACCGCGGTGGTTAACTAACTGAGCTATTGCCTTTCAGCTTCGGAGGAGGTTCCTAAAAGCTTCAGCTCTAGCAGGGGAAGGGCTGGCAGCCGCAGCTAGCAGGGGGTAGGTCTCCCGTCCAAAGAACATTAGCAAGAGAACTTTTAAAGCAAAGGAAGAGTTATGGACAAATACCTGAACGGTAAGGAGAGACCCAGAGAGCTAGCTGTGAAAGGAGAATCCATCATCTGCCTGGGAAATCGGGCTGTGTGCTCATCCCAGGCTCCCGACCAGGGTAATGGAGGGACAGCGAGCAGGAGGGCGGATCTTCTTCAGATCACGCTTTGCAAATGCAGCCAAAACCACAGGAAAATATTGAGAATGATTCCCAAAACAAAGCCAGAGTTTGAAATATCCATTTCCTCCAATGCCTTCAGAGACTGCAGAAGCTTACTCTTGTGGGGTTTTTACATAGCTTTTTTCCGCAAAGGCAGAGATCTGTCTGCTGTTACATCCTAAACAGAAATAGTTCAAGTCTGATATTCATCTGCTCATTTTAGCAAAGGGATACAGAAGCACTTTCTCCAGAAGGCAGGAAAGGTCAGCAAGAATCTGCAGTCTTTCACTAAAACTAGATCAATATAGCTGTTCATCAGCAGGAATCCTCTTAGTGATATAGATTCAGAATCAAAGCATTCTGAAATGCACATACTAAGTGATTGGAAGGCATGCAGGGGTTTGGGGGAAGCTACTTTAATTTCAATTAATGACTTTTTGTTCAACCTTGATAGATACATTCTTTTTTAGGTCTTATTCCACACTGGTAAGATAATATACTCTTACTGCTTAGAAGGGCTGTTATTATTAACAAATTAATACATGGGATTTCAAGTATTCCTGCTGATGATGCTTCAGCAAAGAGCGATACGTTTGGGGTATCATATATCTTTACATCCTAATGTACCTGAAAGTGTAGAATCAAACTATCAGGGCACCACATCTAAGCCTCTGGCTCACTGCTAGAGGATTTTTCATCAGAGAGGAAGCAAAGGGTGAGAGCAGAAGGCAGGAGCTGTTTAGGGGAGCCCTACAGAAAGCACACTGCTGGTGAAGTCTTGTAAACATGGTATTCTTCAAACAGCCATATGGTTTCAATTTGATAGGGCTTATCATTCAGAACATTCCAATTGCCTGCCCTAAGTTTTACCTTTCCCGAAACTGAAAACAAACATCTGGCAACATCTGTTGCCAGTTTTCTATGCATAGCAGCCACCAATGGGTGGACAGGCATCTCCCACGGACAGGGGGAAAGGTGGAGGAGAGAGCCTGTAGAGGGGCAGCAGGAATAAATGCGAGTCCAGACCACTGCTGATTTAGTTCAGATTCCACTGCAGTAAATGCCTATTCTGAAGCCACTCTTGCAGCTTTTAAAGAGGCTGGCTATGCAATGCAAGATACTTCCTAAGCTGTGAGAAAAGGCTTGAAAGCATATAAAAAAGTACACTACAAAATCTGCATAGTAATACAAATCCCCAGGAGACACTCTGAATTACAAGGATCTCATTGTCAAGATAAGACTTGGAGTAACTAAGGTTCTTGGAGGCTGTTCCTGTGAATCTTTCCAGTCCGACTTGCAACTTAAGTCTCCTCTTTGTGTGGTCTAATGATGAGAAGCTAAAGGCTAAATTATCCTGCTGCACTCCCAGTTCTGCTTCAGAGACTGGGATATTTGTGCCTTTTGCCTTTTCTTTGAACAAGTATTTAAAAGAAACCAACACAACCCACAAAGAAACTCCCTCCTTTTTTTAGCCTTGAATCCCAATTTATGACTCATTCAGCTGTTATACTCCAGTTTCAGCAGCTATTATCCAGCTGCCTTCTCTGGATTCATTTAAACACAGCCTGAGCTCCTAATTTCTGGAAGTAATTTCTCAAACAATTGGGTTAGCTTTCTACTTGCTCAGAGATCTTATCGTGGAGATGATAAAAAGGTGATAGTGTGGGAGACAGTGCCTGACTATTATTGCAAATATTTGGAACTGCAGAGCAATCCTAGAGATTGGGAATGAAATTCTATCTTCTTACCTGCTGCTCTGCCTCATTCCCAGCTCTTGGTATGTATAGGAGGCATTATACTTTTAAAGAGAGAAAATGGACCTCTAGTGCTGGACATGGTCAAAGCAGGGGGGTTCCCATCTACATCACACTTTAGCCATCATTTCAGCCATCTAAGCTGACTGCTGTAGCAGTCTGGGTGAGTATAGAGGATCAAGTTAAATCTGTTCACACTGGTGATTACTTGTGTCTTGTTCAACTGTAAAAAAGAGCTACTATTATGCATGCAGGAGGAACTATTACTTTTAGGAAGGAAATTATGGATTCAAGCCAGAAAACCTGTAATAAAGTTACTTATCTTATTGTAAGGGTTCAGATTACACAGCTTTTAAGGACTGGAGTTGTCGTTATTATTACTCAACTGTGAAAAGTGATAATACTTTCCCAGTTCTCAAAAGATGTATTGGACCTTGCTAGTTAATGCCATAGACACCGTATCTAAACCTCAGACACTGTACAATCAGCTGTATTCATTATGCCATGAACAACAGCCTCTTCCCCCCACCAGTGTCCTGTGGGTGTACCAATAAATCCTCATTTAAAGTCCTCAAGTTCAGCAGTGTTTCTAAATATAACATAGGACTTTCCTAGCTACCATAATGGTGCTGCTGAGATCAGCCTTTAGTGGAGTTCTTTTACATACACACATGTACATAGGTATATACACATATGTGCAACTTCTACGGTTAGTACAAGATCACCTAGATAAAAGAATGAGCAAAATAAATCCTCCAGGATTTTTCCTCCAGGGATTAACAGAGGAGCTGGAAGCTCACACCAAAGCACACTGCCTTCATCAGGAAGCAGACCACCATAGAAACCTTTTGCTGCCTTTGTCAGTAAAAGGTTTCAGCAACTTTACATTTCAGACTCCATCTGAGGTGTAAAGCTGCTGAAGGGATTAGCAGAAATAAGAAGTAGTTGTGACTGCATAGGAGTGCAACGGATAAATGAGAGCACCAGGCCAAAAGCCAGCCTGCCGGCCAATTGGTGTACTCTCCTTTTCAGCAAAAGCATAACAACAGTAGTAGAAACTAAAACCTCAGCTAGGGAGAAGCTGTAGAAATATTGAAAACCAAAGACATAGCAGCGCTGTCCCCACCTATCATCAAAGCCTCCTTCCTGAAGCATCCTCAACATGGGAGAAGCCCTCACTCTTGCCCAGAAACAGCAGTCTGTGCAGAAAATGACAATCCTCTTAAACCACTGTTATCACAGACTGACCCTTCAGCTGGTTTTTGAGTCCTTGCAAGAGATCTCTTCGGCTTCACTGACCTGAATCTCAGTGAACACTTTCCAATCAGCAGTACAACTCCTTCATTCACAAGTCCATCTCTCTAATAACGCACACGATCTTGCTGGCTTCCAGCAACCTTGAGAAAAAGGACTTGGAATTTACTTCTACCAGTGTTATTCCCCAGAAACATTCTCTGAGCTTCCTCCAGATCTAACAGGGTGTCCTTTAGCTTGTCGTGTTTCTAAATTTATCAAGTAGAAGCACATCTGGGTCCAGCCTGAGAGTTTCCCCTTGTCCAGGGTCACCAGAACAGCCAGTCCTGATGGCTGAGAACTGCAGAGTAGAAAGCATGTTTTAATGTAAAAAGAATTGTCATCATTTAAAACCTGTATTTAAACTTATGCCCTTCAACTCCATTCACACTGTAAAATGCCTTTGTTCAACATCTTGGTTTTTGTCTCTGTAGATAACTTGAGATTTGGATGTGACGTGGAAAACACTCAGGATGGAAGGCAAACTCCCATGTCTGCTCCTGCTGGTGGGAGCAATTGTGACTGCCCAATGCCAGGTAAGAGGCTAATGCATCAAATAATGCTCTTGCCATCCTCCTGTGTTTTCTTTCTTAAGTACTTTCTTACCATTGATGCCAGCTGTCTGCATTGGACAGAAGGAGAATCTGCTTAGATCTGTGGCAGCTCCATGGTTTATAGTTACCCATGCTGAGATACTAAAGGCACTTTTCACTGTAATGTCTGACAAGGAGGGCAGAGAGTTGCTCAGAGCTCTCCTGATTTACAAGGCCTCAAGAAGAGGATGGAGGCACTTGTTCTCTCTGTTTTCTTAAGAGAGCAGTTACTCACAGAATTAACCTTCTTTGTTTGCAGGGCTTACGCACACGTTTCAAACGGGGAGCCAGGTCCAGAGGTAAGCCATGCAAACTACAACCGTGTTACCTGGAGCTTTGTGAACGCAGGAGGGGAAAGCAGGTGATGCTGAGAGAACAGAGCCTGAAAGGTGTTTGTCACGGTTATCTGGATGAGAGATTCAGAAGACGAAATAGCAGACCATCAATACAATGCACAACTCAATGAAAAAAGTTTTCCCCTCCCTCTGCTCTTCCTCAGAGAAAAAGAGGCTGTCAATAGCGGGACTATTCTTCTGGGAAGAGAAGGGAGTTCTTTTACTCAGCCAGGTCTTTTCCCTGACTCTCTAAAAGAGGATTTTTCCTTTCTCCAATTACAGCCATTTGCACAGAAAAATCATCTGGAGAAATCTACCAGCACAGGGGGACCTGGCTGAGGCTTTCAGGGAGCAGAGTAGAGTACTGTAGGTGCGACAGCGGTTGGAGTCGCTGCCACACTGTGCCTGTCAGAGGTGAGTATGAAGAAGAAAAGGAGAAAGGAAGTGGTGGGGGACGAGAGATTTTCCATCTAAGCATCCTGAAGAACTCCACTCTCAGGAAAGGAGTTACCACACAGAAAATTTGGCTTGAAATAGACTAGGATAGAAACAAAAACACTAATATGTACTGACTTAGGCAGGACTAAGAGGGAGTGGGCAAGAGGCTGAGGAAGGCTCCTAATAGCATGTGGAGAGAATGGAGCAAAGGAAGAATGTGAGCACTACACAAAAAGACTGTAAGCACATGATAAAACAGCCTAAAGGAGACTGACAGGAGAGGAATGATGGGTATGCATTGACAGCTTCTTACTTCTATGAAATATAACAGTATTCTGGCTTTTGCTTATTCCACAGCCTGCACTAGAATTAAATGCTACAACGGGGGCCAATGCTCACAGGCATATTATTCCCCACAGCTCTTCATTTGCCAGTGCCACCAAGGTTTCTCTGGGAAGCAGTGTGAAATAGGTGAGTATACCAATGCTACTGGCTTTAGTTACGCAGTGCAGAAGGATGAAGTACCCAGAAGATGTACATTTTATTCCCTTTTGTTCAGACACTACAGTTAAGTGCTACAAAGATGATGGAGTGACATACAGGGGTACGTGGAGCATGACAGAGAGTGGAACTGAATGTTTAAATTGGAATAGCAATGGCTTGATGGACAGGAAGTACAGCAGCCGAAGAGAGGATGCTGCTGAGCTGGGACTGGGCAATCACAACTATTGCAGGTGAGGGGCTGATGGCACCCAGGTCAGAGCCACAGGAATCAGCCTAAAGGCTTGGAGCAAAGGAATGGCTGTTTGCAATAGTCTAATGTCAAGCAAAGAAATAAAGTGCAGCCCATGAGTGGCAATTGCAATTTCTGTAGATATATCTCAGCTTCAGATCTACCTAGACTGGATGCTTATGGCAGACTACAAAATGCATGCATTTCTCACCCCACAGTCTTTCCCTTGTCCCTTTTCAGTGCCTAAAACTCCCTTTTGTAGGCCAGTTTCCTGCAGCTCCAGGTCCCGCTCATAAACTAAACTTCACAAACAAGCTCTCCACTCCTGCCAGCTACTGGCTGCTTCATCCTCACTTACATGTACTCCACAATTAACATAGGAATCCAAATGACTTCTGAAGGTTCAGTCCATGTCTTCACTGCAGAGCAGGATTAAGTTACCAAACTAGATGGCAGACATGGGACTAATAACAATAGCTTCATAATGATGCATAATATCATAACTCTTTCAGAAACCCAGATGAGGATTCCAGACCTTGGTGCTATATCTATAAAGGGGGAAAGTACATCTGGGAACACTGCAGTGTGCCCTCCTGTTCAAAAGGTACATGCAAGGGGACAGGGAAGGGACTTTACAGCTTCCATGATTCACTGCATATCTAATGGGTCTCTGTGGACTTGTGCTATTTCTGCAGCCTGAAAAGTTGAAACTCTAACATTAATCATAGAATCATAGAATAAACAGGGTTGGAATCACGTTTAAGCTTTTAATATTTATGACACTGAGAGACTGAGATAAGTATAGCTAGTATACAGCCTTGACAGAAATCAGAGTCAGGAAAAGCTAACAGGTTCACATCCATTAGTTAATATGCAGCTTTCTTATTGAAGCTGGAAACAGCAACTGCAAATCTGGAAGAGGCACAGATTACCGAGGCAGCCACAGTGTTACCAGCTCTGGAGCTACCTGTTTGAGGTGGAATTCCCAAATCCTTGTCAACAAGTTATATACTGCTTGGAGAAGAGATGCTTACCAGCTAGGCCTTGGTACTCACAACTTCTGCCGGTAGGTAGTCACAGAATTCCAAATTTCCTTGTGGTGCTCTTAAGGCCGGGCTCTTTTATGGGGGTTATTTAAGCACAGGAAGTACATTATGTTGGGAATGAAGCTCACCAACAATAGTAATTTAATTCCACATGACCTATCTATGCTTCTGTAACATCAGACTCCATAAATTCAAGTTCCACGTGGTCCTAGGGCCCTGTTATCTCTAGAACACTCAGGTCGCAGGCTGCCACCTTTAGGCCTCCCCAAACTCTTCACATCTGATAATACAAATGGTTTTTCTCTTTCCTGTGCTGCAGGAATCCTGACAATGACAGCAAGCCCTGGTGCCATGTTCTGAAAGGAAATCAGCTCACATGGGAGTACTGCAATGTGCCTACTTGCTGTAAGTACCTGGCACTCCTGTGTCTTCTCTTTCTTTGCAGCATTACTGTTCTTTATGTAATTTGTATTAAGCTTAAGCCTCTTATAGTAAAATAAGAGCTGGAGGGGGAACCTCCCTCCCAAAAAAAAAGCCAACCCCAAAACCAAACCAAAACCCCCTTTAGTGTGTCCTTTTTAGAGCAGAAAGAGATTCTGTGGCTCCAGCCTCACAGAAGTGCCTTTTTCTCTGCCAGAAGGGAAAGGAGGACAGAAAAGGCAGGGTTTCCTTACTGTATTTTTCACATCAGAATACAAGTTTCCTAGGAAACAGGAATGAGTCAGTTACTACACAGTTCATGCCAGGCTGCCTCAACATGCACTGGCAGCTAACAGGCTCTTAACCCAAACTCCAAGCAAGAATGCCTGAACAAAAAGCCTGTCTCTGGGCTTGTCATCCACAGCTACCTGCGGCTTGCGGCAGCGCCGAGGACGCCAGTACAGGATTAAGGGTGGCTCCTATGCAGACATTGCAGCTCACCCATGGCAAGCTGCCATCTTCGTGAAGTACCGCCGGGCGCCTGGAGAGCACTTCCTCTGTGGAGGAATCCTCATCAGTTCCTGCTGGGTTCTGTCAGCTGCTCACTGCTTTGAGGAGGGGTAAGTTGAGGATTTAGTACTGTTGTGGGGACCAAAACCAACCAATGAAACCCCAACACAACCAGACTGAAATTGGAAGCATCCAGTCTCACCTTACTAGAAAAGGCTTGGAATAAAGCTTGTCATTGTACACTAAAGAGTGTAGAGTTAGCTGTGCAGAGCATGACAGACAGGCAATTGTTGGGCCAACGAACAGCAAGGCATTAAGGTATCACTGCAGAACAGCAAGTAGCTGAAGAACAAAGCTGTCAGTACAGATGCAGATCCATCTGATACTTGAGAACAGCAAGGGACTGGCAGAGGAGCTTTGCCACGATGGCTGTAAGCAATTAGTGCAAAACCAAAGGCAAATAGGACGTTTTAGGTCAAACTGCCTGGGTAATGAAGTAGTAATAGTGCTAAAATACGAAGAGCAGAAGCTCCAGCAGCACATCTTCAAGAGAAGGGTGCACTCAACATGAGAAGAAAGTTAAGATTCTTGTTCTTCAGCTTTAGTGCAAACCAGCTGAAGATTGTGCTGGGGAGAACATCCCGAGCAACTCCTGAGGAAAATGAACAGCGGTTTCAAGTGAAGAGCTACACTGTGCACCAGAGATTTGACTCAGAAAATTTCGACAATGACATTGGTAAGAACTTTTCTCACCTAGTGACTCTGCAAAGGTTGCGGTTGGCCTCAGTTTGTGCTTAATGAAGTTGCTTTCCCTCTTCAGCTCTGTTGCAGTTGAACTCAGATGCAGAGGACTGTGCTACTGAAACAGACACTGTCCGTGCTGCCTGCCTCCCAACACCAGCACTACACCTGCCTGCCTGGACTGAATGCGAGATCTCTGGTTATGGCAGAAACGAAGAATGTAAGTAGAAGATATTAAAGTTTGTGTCCCCTGCCCTCAAAGAATTCAAGCCTTTAGCACTGCTTAATGTGCGGCCCCCTGAATTATCAGCACTATAAAACATATGCATAGTGGGAAATAAACAAGTTTGGTTTTTTGTAAGTTATTTCATTGATCTTAGTTCTCTCAACTGCATGGGCTAATAGAGTGTTTTCATATATATACCTGGGATTATCTGCTAATACATACCTGCTAATCACAGATGCTAATCACATGCAACTACCTGCAACTGTACAGTATATTAGCAGATAATCCCAGATATATATCAGAAAAGGCTGGCTAAATGGTTTCTAATGTGAGCTACAACAAACAGGAATAAAACATGTCTGAAGGTATAACAGGCTGACTTGTATTTAAAACAAACAAAATCCCCCAGCTTGTATTTTACTGGTACTTTCTACTAATTTTCATTTCATTTGCTAACTTGTAGCCTCTTTGAGACAGAGACTGTGAAGACACCATCATAAAAAGACCTAATGATGATTTGAACCCACTGTTTTGGAACAGACTTTGTAACATACAAGTGTGGCATAAAGCGCCTTTGGAGCTAGTCCCCAGCATTGCTTACAGGGAGTGCAGGGTACAACCTTTGAGAGGGAAAGGATGCTGCAATCGTAATTCAAAACTAGACTGAAAAACAACAACCCTGCCAGCTTTTAGCTTTGTGCAGTTGCAGCTATGCAGAAGAATAAAAGCAACACCAAATCCCTTCCATTCCAGCATAATACAAGCGTACATTCCTATCCAGTTTCTCAGTATTGTGTACAACAAGGCATCCGCTTTTTGTTAGTGCAAGCCTAATACTAAAAAGTCATGATCCTGTTTTGTACAGTTAAGAGATTTTCATAGGCACTTTTTGTGACTTCATTTTGGTTGATGTAACTCTGCATGGATGACTTACCCATCCATAAAACCCAGCAGTTCTTAGAACTTAAGCTTGTTAAAGAAGCAATATTTTCCCTCTACTATATTGAAGCAGTTCTCACTCACAAAGCAGAACCCCCAAGAATCAAAAATAGACCCTTTGGCAAGGAAATATTAGTTCAGTCCCCTCTGCCCCCAACTACTTCCATGTACTCTCCTCTAAACTACAGAACCTGAACTGCTTTGGGGCTTTTTAAATATATATACACCTACACAGACATATTTATGTATTTATATTGTATTTTTTCTTCCAGTTTCTCCATTCTACTCAGAGCACCTGAAGGAAGGCCATGTGAGACTGTTTCCAGCCAGTCAGTGCACAACACAGCATCTAGGCAACCGGACAGTTACAGACAACATGTTATGTGCAGGAGACACAAGGAACCTTGATGATGCCTGCAAGGTAAACTCAATTCTGTCCTTGAGAGTCTTGAGCTAAGCAAAGAAAAAGCTTCAGAAAATGGTTTAAAGTTGTTCTGTACTTGGCTGTGTGGAAGTTCTAGTAGACTTTTGTCAAACACAACAGAACTGTTGGCTCCTTTTTGCTTCCCCTGCCCCTCATAGTTAGAAAAGCAGGCCACACTTGACCAGAACACCACAGACTGAAAATCCCAAACATAGGAAATGGCACAAATCTGAGCAGGAAACTCCACCTCAGCAGCATTTCCTAATATTTTCTCTTATGTGAGCAATGCAAAACACTCAGCAGGGTGTTCTGTAAGAGAAGGCGAGTGCTGCTCTACTGAGAAGTGCAGAAAATATAGTAATAAAAGCCAAAGATGGTGGGGAATGAGGAAAAAGGAGGACATTCAGTCCACATCCTTTCCATTTAAACAGCTCTTTAATACACATAGCAGTATAAGTCACCCTGGATCAGTGAATAAGCTTGAATAAGAGTATTCCTCATTTTATTCTGACCAACATCCCACCTACATTTCATGAGTGCCATATGGAGTTAGATGCTTTAGTGTTAGTTTTTTTGGGGTGTCTCCCCATGAGAGGAACATTGAGGGAGTCTAGAACACAAAAGGGCTTATGTGAAAGTGCTGTTGCTAAGAGCTCTTGATTTGTTAGCATACTACATCGGGTATTTCCGTGGACACCACTAAAGCCAGTGAGTGGGGGTAAAAGCAACACAAACCCAACCAAAAAGGAGATAGTTATTAACCTCCTGCTTCTCTGTAGGGTGACTCTGGAGGGCCTCTGGTCTGTATGAAGGATGATCGGATGTATCTCATTGGAATCATCAGCTGGGGAATAGGCTGTGGCCGCAAAGACATACCTGGTGTTTATACAAATGTGAATCGTTATCTGGACTGGATTCAGGACAATATGAATCCCTGAGAAAGAAAAATGAACTATCCACAACCTTGTGGCTATTTCCTCGCAGCTTCCTTCTTGGTGTTTTAAGGATGCTGACAGTGCTTCCCTTTGTCCTACGGCTTTTTATACCACAGGAATGTGTGGGAAAGGCACATTCTCAAGTTCTTCTCCTTTCCTTGTTACAGGTTATTGGAAGCTAACACTCCTTTCTCCCCACATCCCCAGGCTTCCTCCTTGCATCAAATCATGAGTACTATTAAATTTAATTTATAAAGAGAGTAAACCAAGAGACAACATCGTGCATTCCATGAGCAGCTATGTTGGTTTGGGAAGTGGTATGAAATGAAGGCAAAGGGGACATTAAATTTCCTGAAAACTTAAATCTCTCTTCTTCTTTGGCTGTAAATTTGGAATACATTCCAGTCAGGCAGAAGCTCTATCCTTATACCACTTTACTTTGGTTATGTAAGTTGGTTTCAGCTTGATTCTCTGTCCTCAGAGAAATGGTGGTTACGTCCAGTTAATCTTCATCACTGAAGCACGGTCCTTACCCTGCTACTCAAAACCCTACTAGTAAACAGAAATGGTTTAGCTGTCCTGAAGGCAGTTTCAGTTAGGTTCCAGGAAAAGCTCAGTGTTCCTTACAAGAAACACCAGGAAAAAATACCAAGAGATAAATTCATTTTAGCTTTTCAGACAGTGGCTTAGTCCCAAGCTCACAATCCCAACTGCATAATGACATTTACCCCCTAAGGCACCCACTATCCACAATCCAACTGGCATAATTCACCTTCCTCCTCAAATACCAACTGTACTTTGTGTACAGCCCCCACAAGCCACTCTGGAATGACACATATGACATGTAAAACTGAACTTTATTGATGCCCTTGCTGAAGGTTATATTTGCACTGAACATGCTCGGCAGTAAGGCCACCTGCTATGGCTTCCATCAGTTGCACCGAAACTTGCAATTCCACATGCAAGGTGCCACTCATCCACTGCAAGTATTCATCACACACAAACCAGAATGTGTGTTACCCTTTGCTTAGAGTCACCTTGTTCTGTTCACAAGCATGAACTGTACCTGCTGCACTCCAGAGCCAGGGCAAAGTTCTGCTACCACAGAGAAAACACATTGGCATCTAGTGGCCAAAGAGCACATTACAGACAATACAGAACACTGGAGATGCCTCTCAGTTCATATTGATGCTGTAGAGAGATGCAGCACAGACTGGAATGAGCTCCAACATAAGAGACGGTCACAGCGGAAAATCCAGTGTAGGCTTGAATCCACCTGCAGAGCAGCTGATTGGTACAGGAACTGGAATGAGGTAGGACGGCAAGAAATACTACAAAGGTACCAGGATACAGTTACCTCAAAGACAGACATCAGTGAGCAGAAGAACAGCAGTTATCACCTTCATTTGTACTAGGCAGGCAAGAAGACAAGAAGAGGTTCCAACAAGTTACTACGAGAGTGATTGTCTTCATTTAACCACAGCTTCAATTTTCGTCAGTGTGCTCATGCCTGTCTCTTTCCTGTCTCCCCAGAGAAACCAGAAGAATCCCTACCTTCAAATACTGATGAAATAAGAGAATTTCATTCAGATGTCACCACCCATCAATTACAAGACCATATGTGCTGTGTCAGCCCTTTGTGGGATACCATCCTAAGATCTGGATGGGTTTCCAGTCCATCTCCAGAGATTCAAGATACTTAATGATCAAAAGAGCTTATGAAATATGTAGAAAAAGCATCCACTTCTTTCCTTCCTCCCTCTGTGACATCATCTCCAATCTCAGGCTTCTTAACTTTTCATGCTGGGTGGGACAATCTACCTTTCCACTTCTCTCAGTCCCTTCCAGGTAGAATGGCTGGATGATCTCTCTGCTGCCAAGAACTATAGAGCTCTCCACCCTAATGCCCAGTGATGGAGAAGTGCAAATGCTGGACCATCACACTGGAGTTGAAGTTTCGGGAAATTCAACTTTGTATCATCTATAAGGGCTAAAAGCCAACCAAAATATAAGGAAGAGGAGTTACAAAAGGCAATAAAACCCTAGAATTTTCTTGAAGACAGCAAAATGAAGGTGATACAAGCATACATAGCTGACTCACTAATCTCAAGAGACCTGAACACCTCTTGCATCTGCCATTGTTCTAAATGCTTCAGACTCAGCTAGGGATGAGATGGTTTCAGGTTGACCTTACCTTTCCCTGCTCCCCAGCACCCTAAGCACTGACTCTCCTGCTCATGCTACTACAGGCAAGGGAGCAACCCTGGACAGATGGATGGGGTAAGAGGCTGCATCCAACAGCCGGGAACAGAAGAAACAGGAAAGTGCTCTTCCTTGCTATCAGGATCCTCTAGGTTCGTACTTGGAACTTGCCAGCCTTAGTCATGTATTTTATCCCCTTGAAGGGCTTGTACTTCTCCCCATACATGTCCAAGCGATTCACCTTCAGTCCTAAAGGCAAACAAACACAGCATAAGACTGACTGCTGCCACAAGCAAAGCAGACAGGCCTTCAAGATAAAGGAACAGCAGATCATGCCAGCAGTGCAGAAAGCACACGGAAAGTTTTAGGAAGCAGTAAAAAGAATGGAGAAAAGCTGACAAATGCTAATTGCCAGAAACACGTTTTACCAACACATCCATACCCTAGAGTCGTTTATAGGTCTGTAAGCATGACATGCAAGGAAATGTAGATAGGCTGTTTCAGAGCATCAGAGAGAACAAACCCATGTATCTGTAGTAAAAGCATACCCTTTTCTTGAAGACCATGTTTTAGGTAGAATGTACTTCAGAAGGCCCGCAGAGCTACTTCAGCTACATGCAGAGTGAGCAAGACACAGCAGAGAATATCCAGACAGTCACTTACCAGATATAGCCAACTGCTGAATTTTAAACTGCAGGTTAATGGTGGGGTTTTCATCTGGTTTTGATGTCCCAGCTTGCAGGCTCATGCTCCCCTTCAGGCTTGGCAGCTTCTGGGGGTTTATTTTCCCCACATCCCATGACAGCAACTTCAAGGAGAAAAAAACTGCAGCAGTGAAACAGAAATGCTGGAACAGCCCCTGAAGAACAGTCCACCTCCTATGACAGCTTGAAATGTTTCTTTATGGAAAAAGTCTTAGTATCTTGCCCTTCATATTGGACAGGCACAATACAGGCTTGTTGTCCCTCTCTCTTTGCATGAGGTTCCTCAAAAGCCTATCATGAATGGCATTTCCACTACTTGTGCTACAGGCTCCAACCCAAATCTGCAGTATTTTCAAAGGACCAAGTCTATTGTGCAGTATTAGGCATGACAACTAGAAATCCAGAAGTTTGCAAAGCATCCACCAGAGCAATGCCTCATCATACAATACCAGTCTTGGATTTGCTGCTCACACCAAGCAACCAGAACCATAATCCACTTGGACACTGAGCTATTTGTTGTGGGGATTAAGACAACTTATAGTATGCAGTTGTGCAGAGAAAATTCTCACTCCAAGAAAAGAGACAGCCTTCAGAAAAGCAATGTTCAAGGAAATGTGCTTATAACCATGAACAGCTCAACTTCATTTGCTGAAAGGTAATTACAAATAACAATAATAATAAAAAAGAAGCTCAGTTCTCTCTTTCCTCTCACCTTTGTAACTGGATCGAAAACGTGTGTTCCCTGAGAGGGTGTGAGGGTCATATTTAAGACACCTTTTGGCATCTGGCTGGTGACAATCACTCCCTCTATAGTCTTCCCCATAGTCTGCTTCGGCCCCACTGTAATCTCAAAACGTCCCAGTGAGCTGCTATCACGGAAACTGATGTTGTGCTTAACGTAGACAGGAATTGCCACAAGGCTAGAAGAAAGACATGAACAGAAAATCCTTTTCAATCTCTCACTTCCATCTTTGTTTTATCTGATGCAGTCCTTGCCTTCTACACAGAAAACACAGGAAACCAATCTCCTTAAAAGAGTAGGAAATCCTGCACTTGTTTGATCCCTTCCAACCCAAACCATTCTATGATTCTATGTATTTCAACTTCATTTAGCACTTGCCACCTGATCTTTAAAAGCAATTCCTTGGGTATTTTTCCCTTCTACTAGCCAGGAAGATCCTAATTTTGTAATTCACAGCACTACATTAATCACTTACTTCTGAGCACTGACATGGTAGGAGAGCAAGCGAAAATTCCCATCAGGTGGAATGAAGGAGAGTATTCTCTCTGACTCCCAGCGCTTGAAACGCACACAGGGATGGAAGCTGACATCATCCAACAACCGAGGATTCTGAAAGAAAAGGAAGTCACCAGGTTAAGGAAGGCAGATCTATTTAATATAACCCCATCTTCTCAGTCTTCCATCCATGAAGATGCACTTCCTGTTTGATGCACTCTGCCCACTTGATAGTATCTACCCTCAGACACGTTAAGCTATTTGATGCTGTTACACCAGTGAAATAGCAGTACTTATTAATCTCTATCCTATGTTAGGAAGTTTAGTCATGTCAAATAATTACCTTGATGCACGCCATTAAAAAGATAACCTTTAGGATATCTGCCTAAAACACCGCTGTATCTCAAAAACTTAGTCGCAGCACACACTAACAGTACTTCAAAAAAAGCCAAACCTCTTTAAATTTAACCACCTTTAGGCTCAAAGTTGCTGAAGTTCATTATGAGCTTCCATTGTCTGTTCTTTCTCTTTTTGTTTGGCATACCCAAGTTCTGATGTACTGGAACCCATCAGCATGAGATTGAGATCCTAGCAGCAGAGCTGGAAAACCCTTTTCAAAAACACTTAAGTACAGATATACCCTTGAGCTTTACCATAAAGGAGAGGGTGAGGTCTGGCATCCCAGTCAGCTTGACACAAGCATCAATCACCCCTTGGATTTCAGCAGTAATCGTGGAACCTGCAACAATAAAGTAAATGCAAGAGGTTATGTCAATCTGATCCAAAAAGTCCCCATGTGGAAAAACTATCAATAGGAAGGAAGGAAATTTATTGTCTTTATGAAATGTTATGGTTCATTATGTTGCATGCTCAACCGTTTTCTCATTCCCAATGACTTCTAGAGAAGATATACACAAATAAGAGCCACTGATACCAGCAATGTCCATTTTAATGGTCAGTGACAATAGCTCCCAACTCGAACAAGACTAAGATGCACCAAAACTGAGGAAAAAGTGCTATGCACACTTTTCACTCACCTCCTATTTTCCCAATATAGAATTGCTTACAAGAACTCAGAAACAAGGACACATGAAAACCTTGGTACCTCTCTAAAATCTCCCTTCAAGCACTATCAGGACAAGTTACCCTCATCTTAGCCAGAAGCAACTTGCATACCTGATTTATCAATGATTGCATCTATCTCCTCAATCACATCAAAATATGCCTCATTGTTGGTATATTTGACACCAGTGCGCCTCCAAGGCACCACGGACAGCTGTCCAGTAGGGAGCTGGTCACCCACATTAGTGCTTCCTGGAAGAAGAAAGGCAATCACAGCCACCACAGAAGTTAGACAGTGCTCCAGAACAAGTCCTTAACATTAGATAACTTAGTTGTAATTAATCTCTATCTCTTTGGAGGAGAGCAATTAGTCTTCCAGACTCACTGTTTGTATTCTACAACTTAACCTCTCTTATATCCAACTCTAAAACATATCACAGGAAGGCACATGGAAGTGAAACTAAAAGCCACCCCAACAAAAAACCCACAGCAAACTGACTCATCCAGAAAGTCAGGTCATGGTGGAACTGGAAACGTCATCTGCCTGGTTTGGGTAAATAAAAGAATGCAGTGTCCTAATTCCCTTCTGCAGGAATATTGCCACGTGGCCTCCCCAGTTTATCTCCTTCTTGTTTCTCTGTACCTGTGATGGTGTTGACGACTGTTCGCAGGATAGTGGGTGGTTTTATCAGCTCCTTAAGAATATTAGACTCTGTTGCCAATGGAAAGCCATTGTCCAGCATCTCCTCCAGGACCTCATAAACGACCACCACATTGTCCTTGATCATAACCTCTGAACAGACACCAAAATAATCCTGTGCAAAAGAAATAATGGTTCAACAGTCTCTGAAAGAGAGTCTTAGTGATCATTCAGTTCAGCATCCTCCCACACAGAAACACATCGAGCCTCTTCTTGGAAACAACACTGAAACTCCATGTAGTAGTACAAGCACATCAGTCTGACCCCTCCAACAGACACACACAGCTCCAAACACACCTCTGCCACTGCTGCAGCAAGCTGGCAAACCAACACATCACCACATGCTCTTATTTCCTTTCTGTGTAGCAAGATCCCCTTTGATAGCTGAGATTAGTGCTTGGAAGTGGCTCAGCTGCAACTCAGTGAGCAGCAATATTAATAAAGCAAACTTACTTCCTGCAGCCACTTGCACACAGTGATGCTTTTCACCAGACTTCAGTGCCATAAATCCTTCCTGGCTGCCCTCACCTTTTCCTGCAGTGCTCTCAGTATTTTAACTGCTGTTTCATGAATTCAAAGCCCCTCAAAGCTTTTAATTTCCTTTTGTTAGAATGTTTGTATATAAAACCACAATGATACAATTATTAACTTCAATTCTGTAAAGATTTGTTAGGATTTATTTTGATGTGGAATAGAAGAGAAGCCCAGCTTCTATGCTTAGTCTGTCAAGGCCCATGTCTGTCTTACAGAAGGTGGTTTCTGAAGTCCATCTAACATGCTACCTGTGCTTTTGTCATACTGAGACCACTTGGGGTGTGCAGACTGCTTACACATCCTAAAATGTATTAAACTAACAGCAGAAGCCCAGTATTCTGAAAAGTATAAAAACCAATTCTATCCATGTAACAAAACTTCCTCATCATTTAAGAGGTGCATAAAGCAGAACCTTAGAACACAAATCATAAAAGTTCCACAGACTAGTTTATTCCCCAGCTTAATTTCTGTTTCTTCAGCTCCTAATCAGTGAACAAACACACCTTGCCCCATCACAAAAACCAAGATCCAGGTGACTGACACAGGACATTTATGACCTGAACAGCCAACATGCTCCCTGGCCACAATGAAACACAATCCAGCCCACACTTGTGGCCTGACTGCTGCCTGGAAGCAGGAGCTCACATGATACTTGTTGGACCAAGTACCCACATATCCTGTATTCTGGCAGGATGCTGGTCACAAGACATTCCAAATCCAGACTACACAACAAATGTTTTCACTGTTTCCCTTAGCTGACCAGCAGTCATATCAGCACAGAGTGAACACCGTGCAGTTTCTGGTGTCCTCAACATAAGAAGGAAGTGGAGCTATTGGAGCAAGTCCAGAGGAGACCACGAGGATTCTCAGGCACTGGAGAACCTCCTGCATGGAGCCAGGCTGAGAACACTGGGGCTGTTCAGCCTGGAGAAGAGAAGCTGCGTGGAGACCTCAAAGCAGCTTCCAGTATCTGAAGGGGGCTACAAGGATGCTGGAGAGCGACTCTCCATTAGGGACTGTAGAGATAGAACAAGGGGTGACAGGTTCAAACTGAAACAGGGGATGTTCAAGTTAGATAAAAGGCAGAAGCTCTTTACTGTGAGGGTGGTGAGGCCTGGAACAGGGTGCCCAGAGAAGTGGTAAACACTCCATCCCTGGCAGTGTTCAAGGCCAGGCTGAGCACAGCCTTGTGTGACATGGTCTAGTCGGAGGTGTCCCTGCCCATGGCAGGGGGTTGGAACTGGATGATCTTAAGGTCCTTTCCAACCCAACCCATTCTATGATTGTATGGCTGCTCTGGGGAACCTCCCGTGACTCAGTTCTTTAGGAACCAAATACACTACCAAGAAGCATTGCTAGACATAAGCACATAGGTACCTAGTCACTCACTGACTAAAGCTACAAACCCCAAAAGCTCCTTGTGAGGACACGGCCCTCTTGGGGTCGGTTCACAGCTCCTAGAAGAGACAGGGCTGCAAACAGAAACATCAATCTTGACTGCTGAAAGGTCCCTCCTCACACGGGCTCATCTCGAATCAATCCATCCTCACCCTGGGCTGCATGTCCCTACCTACCTACACCCCAAGAGACCCTCTGGGGGGGGGGGGGGGGGGAAGCCGCGGAGCTACCAACCGCACCTGGAAGGTGTCGACGACGCGGTGCAGGAACTCGATGACAAAGAGAGGCGGCACCTCGCTCTGGATAACGGCCACGAAGAAGATCTTGTGGCGGTAGACGCTGAGGAGGTAGTGGTGCGGCGTGGGGATCACCGGCGGCACGTTCTCCGCCTCCGAGGCCCTCTCCTGCGCCTCGAAGAAGTAGTCGCAGACGGAGCGGCTGACGACGCTCTTCCAGTGCTTCTCCAGGAAGATGTCCCCGGCGGCGTTGATGAGGAACAGGCTGTGGATCATGGCTGCGCCCCGCTGCCCGCACCCGCGGGCCCGGCCCGGCAGCAGCGGCCGCCGCAGCCACCACAGCCCAGCGCCCGCCCGGCCCCCGCCTCACGGCAAGCTCCGCCCCCCTGCGCGCGGATTGGCGGAGCGGAAAGCGCCTCTCTCGGGCGGGGCTCGGCAGCGAGCGTTCTGATTGGTGAGATCCACAAACAGCCACGCCCGATAGGCCGAGGGGAGGCGAGGGGGGTGATGACGCGCCGGAACGGCTCGCTGCGATTGGGCAGCAGCTCGCCATAGCCGCAGCCCAGACGGGAGCGCGCACACTCTCGCCCCGCCCGCAGAGGCGCGGGAAGGGGCAGCGCGCGCCGGGAGCGCGCGTAGCGGGTCCGGTCCGTGCGGGAGCGAGGGCCGGGGCGGGCCGTCGCACGCGGTAGGGGCCCGGTGGGAGCGGGGAGCCCCCGGACCCCCGCGTCGGGCGGATGCCACACCGGTGATTTACCGCTTCTACTATTGCGCTGGAGCGAGCCCGGACACAAGAGCGATGCCAAAGCCGCTGTCGCCTCGTTAGGTAACTGGATAAGCAGATAACCCTCGTTACCGGGGCCGGCGGCGATACCCGTGGTCAGGGCTGCTGCCCCAGCACCGCAGGACTCCGGACAGAGCCCTTGCGCTCAACCGAGCCTTAGGACTGCGGGCAAATGCCTTCGAGTGTGGAAGATGAGTAACCTGAACGGAGCTGTGATGTCAGTGCAAAACATGGCCCTGCTCAGAGCTTATTTTACATCTTATTTTATCTTCATACGCTGTAGCTATTTTCCTCCCAAAAGGGGTGGAGATCAGGGTATTTGCTCCGATGTTACCTTTTAATACATCCTTAATTAAGCTATCAGGTAATTCACTATGCACTAATTGGCCTTTCAGCTACAGCAGAAAATAATGAAGGGGAAATGGCCTTTATATTAATTTCTTGGTTATGGTCATGATTTGTAACAAATGCATTTTTAAACATCAAATAATGTTCTTGAAAAAAATGCCTAATTTAATGTGCAATTAATTACACATTTGAGGGCAACAAAAGGGGGCTAATTTGTCATTTAATTACAGTGCTTCTAAATTTAAAAGAATTATTTTAATACATCTCTAGTTTTAACTTAAAGGTATTGTAAAGATTATTTTATCAGTCTATGAGAATATTGGAGGCTGTATTAATGGGAGTCATCACAGATGGAAAGCAGCAGCACACAGGTAAATTGACCAACAACATAAAGCCTTTATACATTTGGTTCTCTGAGAAACTCAAACCTTTCTGTTTTTAATTTGCACCTTAAAATCAGCAGTAATGGTATATGTCTTTTCAATACAGGCAGCTCGGTTTTGTCTCATTTTTGACTGTATCATACACTGTTTAAAATCTGCCATTTTCCTCTGACTGCTGGTTTGCTCCCATATCAAAACTGCTAATATTTCACCCAGTTCATGATGTTGTCACTTTCCCCACAGTTACTTCCGTTTCTTTAGCCATCAAGAACATTGGTGTCAATACAAAAGCAACCTGAGGGTAATTATTTCTGCACACCAAAGGAAAAGGTTGTTGAGAGAAAAGGGGAAACACATTTCTGCTTTAAGATAGGTTTATTAAAGCATCTTGCTGGCACCAGCAGAGAACAATGTGTAGTTGCACCAGTGTTTGCTGCTGCAGAAATGCTGCCTGGCTGCTTCCAAGCTGTCAGCACAAAGATCAGGTTTTGTTCTAAAAGTCAGATCCCACAGTGGCTCAGGAGCTAATATAAACTGGAACCTAAAAGGAGAACACGGCAGAAGATGGTGCCAGAAGAGAATTTCATTGTGTTGGTTGATTTACTGACAGCTTGAAAACTTCTCATTGAAGGGCTTTACACTTCTGTATTATGCATGCCCTCAGAGAAACCTAAGCACAGTCGCAGATGGTGCTACACAGTGGTGTTGCCAAACCATGCACTGTCTTTATCATAAAACAATTCCTCCCCATCTCCAGCTTGCCAGATGCAGGAATTCTGATGATTTAACCTGTTACCCTGTGCTGTGAAAATAAAGAAAGTAGAAGAAACCAGACCATTTTTAACATCTATAGTAGTGAACAATACCAATTTATTTTCCAAGGGAACTAATAATAACCTACTGCCAATCTTGAAACAGAATATAGTCTACTATGTGTTGTAGAACACAATTGGGTTTCACTGTTATGTACTGTATCCTCTTAGTCTTTCTTTACTTTTGTAACTATATGATATATCTCCATCAGCTTTTCTGGGTAGTGCACCACAGCTTTGTAATTTATGGCTCTGGAAGCCACAAACCACCTGAAAATTCAGGAAGAGGTGGGAGAAGAGATTAATTGCTAGGGAGAATCCAAGCCAATCCTGACAAGGCCGTACCTCTATAATCTACATGGCAGAAACAGAACTGTTTGTACAGTGCCTCGTATAACAGCATCTCAGACTCCATTTGCTTCAAGTAATAAGTATTTCACTTTTGCACTGAAAAAACTTGTTAAAACATCAGAAGAGCCCCTCTTGCTCAAAAGAGAAACATCACACCTCAAGGCACTAAACGAAGCCATTCAGAACACATCACAAGTTTGCTTTATCAACTCTTGCCTCCACAATGTTTCTTAAGATCTTCACTTTTCCAAACCGGGAAGCTCACATTAAACTTTACACAATAGCTGTCTTTTAAGGCTAAGGACAAGCTACTTCATGGCACGTACACACGTGGTAAACTGCTCGTGGTTGGTGGGGTGTGTTTTACTCCGCAAACTAAAAGGTACCAAAGATGCCAAAGTCACACAGATTACCTCACCAAGACGCCTTCAGCCGTGCACGGCGCTCCCGGGCTCACGGCATGATTACTCCAGGACTCTCCGTCGCTTCGGTACCTTTAAATCAGGAAAAGCCCCGTCACCGCTCCAAACGCGAGCTCAGTTAAGCCCAAGAGATGGATTCCCCTCCTTACCGCTTCCAACCACCCGTTACCAGAGCGCGGCCTCACCCCGGCCCTCCCACCGCTCCCTCCCGGCTCTCGGCGGTACCCGGAGCGCGCCCATCCCCGCGGTGGCAGCTCCGGAGCGCGCGGGGGGGGGGGGACCCCGCATAGCGCCGCCGCCCCCCGCTGCCGCAGCGGCCCCGTCCCGCGGCTCTCCCCCGGCGGCGGCCGCTCCCGCCCCGCCGCGCTATTCCCCGCTCGCGCCCCCGCCCGCCGCGGGCTGTTCCCCTCCCACGCCCCCTCCCCCCGCCGCAGAGCTCCGGACCCAAGATGGCCGCCGTGTCAGTTTCGGGCTTCGCCGCCGTCCGGCCTTTGCCTCTCGGTTCCCGTCTCTCGCAGGCCTCGGTGAGTAGCGCCCGCGGGACCAGCGCGGCTCCAGCGGTTGGTGCCGGGGAGCTCGGGGCAGGCGGCCGGCGAGATCCGTGCGCCCGGGGAGCGGGAAGGCCCACCGGGCGCTCCAGGCTCGCGGCCTGTTCCGGCCCCGCCGCCGCTCTGCGCCAGGCCCGGACCCGGCCGCCCGCTGCCCTGGGGCCCGCCGGGCCTACACCCTGGGGAGGCAGCGGCCGCAGCGCGGCGCGGATGAGGCGAGCGGCGCGGGCCGGGGGGCTGCGGGCTGAGCTCCTGCCTGTCTGCGGCGCGGGAGAGCGCGGCTGAGGCGGGCGCGGGCCCGGCTGAACCGGTGCGAGGAGCCCGGCTGCGCTCCCCGTTTCGGTGGGGATGGCGAGCGGCGCGGCGCCCGGCGGGCTGCCGGTGCTGCGGCCTGCACGCCGCTCCTCCTGATGCCGCCGCTGCGAGTCCCTCGGCTTGAGGCAGTTGCGCCCCTCGGGGCGCCGTGCGCGGGGCCCGCCCGCGGCTCGGGGTCGGGATGGGGACGGGCGGTAGCAGGTGCAGGGGCCGCTTGTCACGCCGATCTGAGCGAGCGAGCGCCCCGGCGCCGGGGCCGCCCCGGTGTCGCCCCGGCCTGGCCGAGCGGTTACGTAACGCCCGGAGCGCGGAGCCCCGCGGGGCCGGGGCGCTGCCTCCTCCCTGGCCCCAAGTCCCGGGCGCACCGCGAGTCCCTCCGTAGCGCTTGCCCGGGGGGCGAGCGCCGCGGCCTTGCTGCTCTGAACGGTGGTTGTGAGTGTTCCCGGCGTGGGGCTGTGCGGTGGGGTCCGGTGTCTGCATACGGATGTGCTCCGCGCGGTGATACGTTCTTCGGTGCTTACTAGAAAGCAGAATGAGGGGACTGTGCTGATGAGTAGGTTGTGGCTAAAACTTCCCTTGCAGAAAATCGCTGTTCCTTGTGATAAGCGGTTTGTGAATCCTTCTACTTTTGCAGTAGAACTTCAGCACAACGTACTGTTATCACGCTTGGAAAAAGTCTGTGTCAAAGACAACTCAAGGCTGTGAAGAGCTTCGAACCCTTCATCTGCATATTTAATTAGCAGTGTCTTAAGCATCCCTTCTTCGTTGTGTATGGTCACCTGTTAGTCCTCAAGTGCTTTCAGTGTGCCTCATCTATACTGAAGATTATAATGTATTCTTCTTTTCTATGGTCTCTGAAAGTGGAACATTTAATTACAATCTCTAGCTGCATTTCTTCACTTTTTTTTTTCCTTGATGGAACATCTCTTACTGCTTTTCTTAGCAGGAGGGAATCAGACCTATGATTATGCTCCTGGAAGAGCTCTGAAAGTTTCTTGCTGTTTGCTCAAGGTTCTTGGATATTACTCCTTTCTATTGAAGTTTTAGGCAGTGTCTTCCATGTGCAAAAATTAAGAGAGCTGCCGCTTTTTTAAGATCTTTGTTGTGTGCCTCCCCCGGCCCCCAAATGTTCATTTATGTTGTGCTGAGTAATGAGGTAAAACTTGGTATAGAATTTATACTGACTTACAAATTAAACTAAAAAGGGCAGACTTTTTTCTCTAGGCTGTATGAATTATTTCAGTGTTAAAGCACGCTTTTATTAGCAGTTAAGATAAAACCTTAAGTATTACTTCAGTGTTTCAGAACTGTAGTAGTGGATTTAAAGTCTGCTTTGTGTGTATTAATATTGGCTGCTACTTTGTTTTCCTCTTTTTTTTTTTGTTTCCATTGGCAATATTTCTCTGCTTGTTTTTTTCCAGGCCTGATGTTACAGTTCTTCTGAGTGTGAGTGTGCAGACCAGAAGCTGAGGTGAGATATGCTGAAACCTTTATACATTTGTGGAAAAACTTTCTCTGAAGTTGTTATGGGATTTATTCAAAAGAATGAGGAAATTTCTAATTGTTTTGCTATTCTGTCTTCAGTGTGAAAGCAAAGAATGTTTGAGCAAGGAGGAGTAATTCAGAACAGAAAACGTGTATGCTATGGTTAGCTGGTTCCCGTCACTCGAGGATCTGTTTTCTCATCGTGTGAGACTTGTTCAGCATCGGGATAAAGGATAACGACTCTATGGATATACAGAATCCTTCACCATGGTAAAACTCGCCAACCCGCTGTATACAGAGTGGATTTTGGAGGCAATCAAAAAGGTAAAGAAGCAAAAACAGCGTCCTTCAGAGGAGAGGATATGCAATGCAGTGTCGTCTTCACACGGTTTGGACCGCAAAACTGTTCTCGAACAGTTAGAGTTGAGTGTTAAAGATGGAACTATTTTAAAAGTCTCCAACAAGGGTCTCAACTCCTACAAGGATCCTGATAATCCTGGGAGAATAGCACTTCCGAAGCCTCGGAACCATGGCAAGTTGGATGGTAAACCAAATGTGGACTGGAATAAACTTATCAAACGGGCAATTGAGGGCTTGGCTGAGTCTAGTGGCTCATCCTTGAAGAACATCGAGCGCTTTCTGAAAGGGCAGAAAGATGTGTCTGCGTTATTTGGAGGTAGCGCTGCCTCCATTTTTCACCAGCAATTACGATTAGCTGTCAAACGTGCTGTTGGCCATGGAAGGCTTCTTAAAGATGGACCTCTGTACCAACTCAACACTAAAGCAACCACTAATGCTGATGGGAGGGAGAGCTTTGAGTCTCTTTCCTGTCTCCCTCCAGTGTGTCTCCTTCCCCATGAAAAGGATAAGGTAAGACCCAGTTTTCATAGACGTTTTCTTGTCATCGATGAAATGTGTCAACACAGGGTCGCGATTTGAGGTCAATGATTTGTTTAACTTGCATCTTATAAGTTAGAAATTATTAATATGCATTTGGGATTCTACTGTGTCTGAAATTCTGAGTGTGATCAGAGGAAGCATAGTAGATTTGTGCATGTACCTCAAAACTGTGAATGAACTACTGTCAGTGATTTACCTCTTAACGTTCCTGTACAGCAGGATTGAATGTATGGGGATAGGCTTGATCTGGTTATGTTTATAAAGCATAGGATATGAGCCTCCTCACTGTAAGGTGAGGTGGGTTTGCAAAAGCAAAATTGAGATCATCTCTAATTTTCATGTTTTCGTTTGCCAGTTAAACTTCTTATTGGAACATAGCTGATATAGCAACATGCTGATTAGCAGTTGTCATAGAGGCTTGCTTTGTTTACAATCAAAAAAGCACCTTCTGTCCCAGAACAGCTTTGCTGTGAAATAGGAAGAAAATGTGTATAGGATATAGCTGTTGAAAAGTGCAGTCAGAGGATGTAGAAAGTGGAAGTGTTGGAATGAACGCTCATGGACTTCTGTTCCCTTCTGTGTGCCTCCTCTCACCTGTCTTAAATATAGTTCATTATACAAACCGAAATATTTTTCTGTTGTTTTCTTGTATGCTTTTCCCCTCTCCTTTCTTCCATCCTTCTGCATGCCAAAGGTCTTTGACCCTCCATTCCTAACGATGAAGTTGTTAGAGTGAAGTCCATACCCAGGCAGTATCTCTCCTGTCCTTGTGTTGCTGTAGAGGCAGTATAAAACAGAAGTCTCTCTTGGTTTACTGAAGGCCAGTCTGCCAGGAATTCATAACTTTGTGCTACTGGTCTCCAGGGCTTCTGGAATGTGAAATTACTTTTTCTGTCCATAATGAATACATTTTTCAGCTGTGTCGGATTTTTGTTGTTGTTGTAAATATCCACTTCAGGGATGAGTTGAGTGTGTGATGCTCCTGGTATTCCAGGTGAGCTTCACTCTCTGGTGAGAGGGCTGCTTTATGGTCTATTAGTGTTTGAAGACTTAAAACTGCAGAAGTTCTAATTTAACTGTGGGAGCTCTATTGTGAACACAATACTTGGCTAGTCAGTGTATGGCATTGTGAGCTGGTGGAACATAGGAAATAAGTATTACTGTGCTGGAAATTCCAGCAGCTTCCTCTATTCTTTTTCCAAGTGTTCTGTCTACAAATGTTTCCTATGTACTTCAGTGATACCTGTAATGAAATCAGTGTAGCTGTAAAACGGTATAAAAACTAGATGTAAAGAGGCCTAGCATGTGAGGAACCTGACTTGAGAGTCGTAGAAACAGTGGAAAACATGAGCTGTGCATATTATTATTAATGCAGCATGTTTTGCAGCCTATTTGGTCATCTTGTAACGTGCCAAAACTCGGGACTAGCTTGATACTCTTTCAGATGAACTGTTCCCTGGGGTTTTCTTAAAATAGGGTATATCACAGAGTGGTGAGTGATAATATGGGCTACTATAAATACTGAATTTGGTCTGTGGTTTGGTTTTTGTCCCCTGGAAGAATAGCTTATTGAGTTCTTGGGTGCATAAACCCACGCACATGTGGATGTATGTGCATTTTGGGCTGTTAGATATGCTCCTTAATTCCTTTCCACCTGCTCAGGTCTGAGCAGCTTGAACACTCAAAGGATTGTTACTAACACGAGGATGCACAGTAGCGATAGTAGAAATTTTGCAAGGCATTTCCTTAATAAATTCTTCTGGGCTTGTGCTTTGCGGGGGATTTTTTGTTGGTTTGGTTGTTAAGTTTTTATCTGGTTGTGGGTTTGCGTGTGTTTGTTTTCAACGAGCGTCCTCGATTTCTGCTCTTTATGTTCTCTCTGTGCTGTGTAACCCGTTCTGAGTTTCAACGAGTTTAAGGCATTTTGAAGATAAGCTATTAAAGCATCTGTGTAGATTCTGCCAGCATTAATTGACTGACGAGCCAGTGGAAGCCAAAGCTTCAGCTCCTGTTCTACAGGAATTTTAAGGCAGTTTTGTTGGTCTTGTTTGGAGTTTGTGTGTGTGTATTTTGGGGGGAGGTGGGGTGGTGTCCAGGCACATATGATCTTCTTTCACTGTTTTGTGTTAAATCTCAACCAGTTACGCAGGGGCAAACAGGCTTACTGTGCTGTAGTCATTTTCTTGACTTATTGGGTGCTTGAGAGTGGGGAGGGATTTTTGTTTTGTAAGTGGGTTTCTGTTGTGTGTTTGGTTTGGGTTTCGCCTTGTTTTCCTTTCTTTTCTTTAATGGGATTATTCAGTACAGATCCTCCTGCAGTATGTGACAATGTTTCTCTTGATTCTTACAAGAGCCTTGGCAATGAAACATGGGGAAAAAAGCTCAACCTCCCAAACCTGAGAAATCTAATGACCTGTGTCTTTGCTGCTGTCTTTTATCCTTGCATTGTTTGGTCTTTAACATCCGTTTAAGAACTCTCCATGTAGCTTATGAATCTTAAAGGTGTGATCTTTCTTTCTTTCATTTGTTCAAGTAGCTTCCACTGGGCTGCAGGTGTTTACCTGTGTGTTTGATAGTAGTATCACTTTGCTTAGATGCCTAGAAGTGAACATTCAGTTCTGGCTATTTACCTGTGCACTGTGAACCTGATGAGTACCTTGAAGGAGGTCTATGAAAGTTGACACTTACATGTTTTAAATGAAGTAAACATAAAGCTGCACTACATTAGCTTTGGTTAGGAAACACTGTTTGCCTTTTTTCAGCTCTTATTTTTTCCCTCTGGATGTTGTGCGAGTACCACATTCTAGCATTCAAGGCCAAAGCCAATGGCAAGTTATCATGGTTTACCAGGTAGTAATGACATGCTGCTTCCATGATGGTTTTGAAATTCCTGGGCTAAAAGCACAGCTTCAATGAAGACGAGCAAACAGGAAAAGACCCTGCTGATGGGCAGAGCTCAGTGCTGAAACTTGCTTATCTGTTAGTGACAGTGGTTGACAAACGAAGAGTTGTCTTTAATTTCACTTTTAATCGCTATGTGTGCCTTTATTCATGTAGGCTTTGGGGAAGTGGCCTTTTCTTTCTTTTCAGTTTCCTGTAGTGTAGAAGCTTAAATGTGAATTGCAGTTAAGAGCTGGTTTTTGCGTTCCTTGTGATGTTTTGGACTAAACGCTGGACTTTGGTGGTGTTCCAAGGGTGGGTGATAAACTGGTAGGTTTCACATCACCTCCTGTTGTGGAAAGAAGGGGTGGTGGTGGTAGCAAATTGTTGCAGTATCTCAAAGTAGAGGGAATTCATGCTGAAATTATAATGAAAGAGAAGGTGGTTGAGTTGCTGCTGCCTGAGTGTCATGCAAGTGCTATCACTTCCACACAGCTGGGAGTAAGGAAATGCAGATGTCAGGACTTCCACATCAGGTTACCCAAAGAGGTAATAGGTGTGGAGCAATATATGTTCAGCGCTGAGTCCACCGTCCATCGATCCTGTGCAGGCTGGGCTCTTAAATAAGTAATCCTACTGTTAGAGTGCAATTGCTACAGGAAATTTCTGGTTAAATATGCATGAAAGATTTCTTTAAAGCATAATCATCACTTGTGTTTCCTTGTGTAATTAGTATACTTGCTATGTATATATAGTAAAAATGTATATACTGTATATACTATATAATATATATATTCTATATATATATTTTGTAAAACCCAGGATTTTTACTTCTGAAAGTATTTTGTTTCTTGTGGAACAATTGCTCTATGCCAGTATTTGTTAAGAGGATCAGTTTTATTTCATGAAACTCCCTCCTAATTGCTTTTAAAAATGCTTTTTCTGAGCTGGGAGAAGAAATTCTTTGGTGCTGCTTTGGAAGCCATAACTTGCCTTTAAATGAATGCCAGATTTATTTTTGTCACTTTTATAAATGCTAAACAGAATAAACAATTATACTGTTTTAACATATACTGGCTATTGAGGTGCCATTGGGATTAGAAAGGCTTGATACAAGTATGCAGAAAAAGCTTTGAAAGTATCTTGATGAAGTTTTCTGGGCTATTTCGCCACCACTTCATTGGGTTTTTAGTCGTGAAGGTTTTTCTGTTGGTTGGGTTTTGGTCATGATTGGTGCAGGTGATGGAGAGAGGATTTAGGAAGTTAATCTTCCTCGGACCGACACGTTGTGGCTTTGCTAGAGGTTGCCACAGCCATTGCAAAGATAGAACAAGTGGTATTTTGCTCCTCAACTGCTATGGTTTGCAGCCCAGTTTATTACTATTAAATGAAATTGTTGGTTTAAGTTAATGTTCTGTGTTGTGAAATTGAGCTGCTGCTGGAGGGCAGAGAAGGCAGAGCAGGGCGAAAGGGAGCCTCCGCTCTCAGTGGTGCCTGGGTTGTGTGCTGTGTGTCAGCCCTGCAACCTGCCAGACCTTGTTTTAGCTGGACCACAAATGTGTTCATTTCTTTGCTGACCTTTTGGCACAGAAGGTGTGTTGCATTGCCAGACAAGAAAGAATGATTTCTCTCTCCTACAGGCACTTAGTTTGAAATACTCTTATTTGTGCGTTTGAAGCCTGAAAATTAACAAGTATCTGATGCTTACATATGGCTATCAAATGCATATTTATGTCTTTAATTGTGAGAAACTCCTTATGCAGTTGTATGTTGCATCTTCAGAATGCTGCAGAGGAGGATTGTGGCTTGCAATACTTTAGGTCTTTCTTTGATCAGAAACTTTGAAATAAATAAATTTGTGCCTTTTTTTTTTGTGTCTGCTGTTGTGTTGAATCAGAAGAGCTCACTGAACCTGTGCTGGTCTGGGAAGCTCTGGGTTGTCTTCCTGAGCAGTTCTCATTGGTACAGTAGCCTTTATTTACAGGGCTCTAGTACCTAATAGTTAAGTCATATTGTGTTGGCACTGTACAAAAGTGCAACTGAAAAGTGTCTTTACGAAGTTGGCATTTAGCGTGAAATAAGACAATACCCAAGAGAGCAAAGAATAATACTATCTGTGTAACAAATAAAGGTCATGGTATACTAGCTACATGCTGAAAATCTTTATTGTGTCTTTTAGTCTTTCCAAAACAAATGCATTCATGGGTTTGAGATTACAGAAAGTCATGACTGAGTATGATGGCAGCCCTTACTACAGGGTGTATCTTCCTTTGGAGACAAGCACCATGATTTTAAAATCGTGTAGTATGATGGTCAAGTTCAAAGGAGGAACCCAGCCACAGCTTGAATGCTAGCTGTATTCAAAACCCTGCTAGCTCAGAAGGCAGGGCTTGTACAAAAGTCCAGGCAAACTGGGTTACCTTGCTAAATGCTAACACTGTTATGCCCAGAATGCAAGTGCACTACTCCGTATGTCTTGTTTATCCATTCACTATCAACGAAAATAGTAATAATGCATTTAACAAGTAGGAATGAAACTTATAATTTGTGTGGTCTATGCATGGTTTTTGCAGTATGACTACAGTTAACAAGGAGTGTTGTTGTGGTTTAAGACATCAGGTAGCTGCCGCATCTCACCAGTGCGTTGGGATGGAGGAGAGATTGGGGGGGGGGAGAGGAAGTGAAATTTGTGGGTTGAACTAAAGGCAGTTTAATGGGACAAACAAGGAAGGGAAAATTAATAATAACGATGATAAAATAATTACAATAACCAAAACAAGTGATGTCCAGTGCAGTTGCTCACCACCTGCTGAGCGATGCCCAGGAGCTTCCTGAGCAGTGGTCCCTAACCAGCTTTCCCCCTAGTTTATATATGGAGCATGACATCCTATAGTCTGGAATATCCCTTGGCCAGCTGAGGTAGTTGTCCTGGCTGGCTCCCAGCTTCTTGTGCTCCACAGCCTCCTCACTGGTGAGAAGCTCACTTGTGAAAAATCATAGAATCAGAATGGTTTGGGTTGGAAAGGACCTTAAGATCAAGTAGTTCCAGCCCCCCTGCCGTGGGGGTCCTTGACTTGGTGTAAACACTGCTGAGCAGCAACATTATTCTCATTCTAAATCTAAAACATAGCGCTGTACCGGCTGCTAGGAAGAAAATTAACTCTGTCCCAGCTGAAACCAGGTCGACTGTTTAATAGTTAATATAGTACTATTACAGTGCAAGGATTACTGCACTACTACAAGGCTACTACAGTGCAGTAATATTTAGTACTGTTGAAGAGGAAAGAGCTCTTTCTAGGTACACTGTTGTGAGGAACGAAGCTATAGTAAGATGCAGGTCTTAAGGCTGGAAGCTGTTGGTAAAGACAGCTTGTTCTGCTTTTGCTGATGCTTGTTTTTCACAACAGGGATAGCGCTGACTGATCTCCATTGCACTCTCCCTGAAACTCCTTTATGTCAGTTAAAACTGGACATGGCTGTAGCAACCTTTAAGTACATATCTTCCTATTGTCCTGCAGTAGAGCTGATGGTATAAAAACACTATTCTGAAAGTGCTTCCTGACAAAAAAAATGGGGGAACTTCTGAGGCTGAAAAAGAGGAGGAATATTTACAGCAGATTGCCTGTGCTGCTCTCACGTGTTCCTTATGGCCCGTTTCCTGCTTTTGTGTTGCTATTTATATCTGGTGGTACTTATCAATCACTTTAACTATGGGTTATTATACATGCAGCATCCGTTAGGCTTTCTCTCGTGCAATTAATAGTTCTAGATCCCGGTGTGCATAGCCCATGAAGACAAACTTCTTTTATCTTATTAGAAAGACCCTATGCTTTGAGGGCATTCTGGTTGTTTTGAAGGCCTGTAAGCATACGACAGCTATTGCTGTATTGTGCCTGCTTTAGGTTAATAGCTGTTAATTCCATGTCTTAAAGGAAAGAGCTGTCCCGTTGCTGGTTAGGAAGTTATTGTGGATTGGTTTGTTTTGGGTGGAGTACATAAATGATCTGCAACCAGAACACTGTAATTTTGAGAGCTCACCCTTACACTCCAAGGGTGCTCTTCCAGCTTTGGCTCTCAGCTGGAGGAGGATTAGGATTCCCTCTCTTCCAGCTGGTTCTGTAGAAGAGAAGGCTGTAGTTCTGTCTGAAACAAACCGTGGTTGATAACAGATGGCCTCCATCTGCACTCTGTGTAACTCTGGAAACTCGAATGCTGAAGGATTTCTTTGGACTTGATTAGTGAACAGGTAAAGTAGTTCTTAGTAATGAAGCAAACATAAACAGGTCATGGAAGCTGTGGAGAATGCTATGAGACTGTGGCCGTGAACTTAGGTGAAACGGCATGGAATGATATCAAGAGGGTCTGACAGGGTTCAGAGTAATGGCAACTTAAAGACAATGTTTGTGAGTGTGGGAAGACATAAGGGTTGTTATGAGTGCCTACATCAATGATATACTGCTGTGGAGGAAGTGTTTTCTAATGGCGTTCTCTGACATAGTTTCGTAAAAGCTGAGGACAGGATAGCTGGTTAAGAAGGAGACTAATCCAGTGTGCTGGCTGGATTCCCATTGTTAGTCCTTTCTGTTCTGGAGATTGCTGACAGATAGGGAATGGCACATGTCTGAAGTTTGGTTAATAAAGGAATCTTATTTATTACAGGGCTTTAAAGTGTAGTCAGGTAGGGAGGAGGGTGGAAGCTGGAAAACCTCACTGAATAAACAGCTTGATTTCAGTGTTAGCTTTCTTATATAGCGACAGAAGAAACAGCAGAGATATGTGTTCGCTGTGCGCAGAATCATAGGCTTGGAAAGGACCTTGAGATCATCCAATTCCAAGCCCCTGCCATGGGCAGGGACACCTCACACTAGACCATGTTCCCCGAGGCTCTGTCCAGCCTGGCCTTGAGCACTGCCAGGGATGGAGCATTTACCACTTCTCTGGGCATCCTGTGCCAGGGCCTCACCACCCTCACAGTAAAGAACTTCTGCCTTTTATCTAACCTGAACTTCACCTGTTTTAGGGGAAAGATAATTCTGGTGCCCTTAGTCACTGTGTTGCGGTGACTGAGCTTCAGAAACTGCTGATCGTGAAGGTGCATTTAAAATCTTCAGCACGATCTCAGGGCAAAGCAGCTGCACTCACTTTGTACTGCTACCAGGTTTTTATTCTCTTTTAAATATGTATTCATAAAAATACAGTGCCTGACTGCCTCACTTCACCTGGGTTTGCTAAATTTGGGTACCTTTGTATGGGCGGCTTCCAGAATACAGCTTTGGGTAAGGAAGACTTCAGGAACTTGAGCTGCAGAGTTCCTGAATCAATGTCAAATGAAGGGAGTTCCTTTATACTGCAAAGAAAGAAGCTGGAGCCTCACTTCCCTCCCCCCTGTTTCAGGCAGGAAGTCCTGGCATGTGATTCTGATTGTGACGTACAGATCTCAAATTGTTTTAATCCTCCGATTAAAGGACTTCTTAGCTCTGGGAGGGTTATTTAACATCTGACTGTCTAAACATTGCCAGGTGACATTCTCTGAAGTTCTTAGCATGTGCATGCTTAATAGTAAGACAGTTTGAGTGTCAGTTCCAAGTAGTAGTCCCTTTTTTGGTAGGCTTTTAGATGTTGTAACAACTGAATAGAATTCAGCCTGTGTATACTGAACTAATATCTAAGCTATTACCTGTAACACTTCACTTTACCCCTGTAGCAGCATTTCAGATGCTCCCTCCATTGTAATAGTCCTTCATATATTTCTTTTCATCAGGGACTGTAGTAGTAGGACAAGGGGTGATGGGTTCATATGAAAACAAAGGAAAGTCAGGTTAGATATAAGGAGGAAGTCCTTTACTGTGGGGATGGTGAGGCAGTGGAATAGGAGTTTCCTACCTCACTTTTCCTGGATTAAGAAGACTACAAAGCAGATGGATTGGCCAAAACTAAGCTTTTAACATCCTTGCCCGCCTCCTCTCCGTAGGCACTTCTCTGTAGCCATCTTTAGGAGGGGGTACAGCCTCTGAATCCATAGGGAGCACGTTTGGTTTCTAGACATCCTTTGTATAGTAACACCATGTGCCGAGAGGCTGGCAAGCTGCAGCGCACTGTCAGTCCAATTTGTTCTGGCTCCCTCCCTCGCTGAATCTGGTGACATCACACACAGAGATGTGCTTGCGAGAAAAACAGCAGAAGGAGTTGAATGGCTGCCAAAAATGTGCAGTATGAAACCGAGCTGGCTGCTCCCAGGCTTGTTTTCACGACTCCCTCATTGTGTGCTTGCGTTTTCCACTTGCCAGGATGTTCTTTGCTGAACAAACACAGCAGCAATGAAATCTCTCCGTACTTAGCACAACGTAGCCTCACACAGCAGCGTTGGAGGAGCAGCCTCAGCTCCACATTCAAAGTCATTCCTATTTAATAAATTATTCTGAAGCATCATCTTTCAGTTGGTTCTTCCAAAGCTTAGCAGTTTTTACATGGGGGCATCCAAATTTGAAGGACTATGGGGATGAACAGGGAATGCACAAATACTGGCTAGGAGAGATAAGAAAGAACCTCTATGAGGCAGTCTGAGATGTTCTATAAGATTCTCTTTGATTAAATAAATGGCTCGTGAGCTCCTGCAGAGGATATATGAAATAGTTTACTTCTACCCTGAAAAGTTGCATGAATGTCCCAGCTTTGCTTTCCCAAAGGATACAGGATGGCCACTGAGATGAGGCCAGCTGCATTTGGAGCCATTTTCTGGTACTTTCTGGTCCTCCTGTTCATTTTATTCAAGACAAAATGAATTGCAAGACAGCCAATGGGATTCACTGCTGAGCTTTGCTAGTCAATGACTTGGAGAAAAAGAAGACAGAGAGAGGACCATAACAAATATAATTGTTCATGTCTTCTAATGTTTCATGAGGAATAGGCAGCTATTATGGTCACATAAGCATTTTATAAGTCCCTCAGTCACATAGTTGTGTGTAACTGTATGAAGCTATCATTGATTCTAAACCAATTCAGATATGAACTGCTCATACAATTCATTCCTCATTACTTGGATACAAGTCTGCAGGGGCTGCAGTAGTGCTGCTTTTTTAATGCAAGAAGTACACTAGAACTAGCGAAAGAGTCATAGAAGACTCCTTCAAAGCAAAGAGCAGTGGAGAGTATTGTTCCAGGAACCACAGTAGTTTCTTACAACCAATATATGACCAAATCCAAAGGATGACTAAACATGCCAAATTGTATTTGAGAGGATTCTAAGCCTTTTTACTGCAACTTTGTGGTGAATCCAGGCCCTTGCATTTGTTTCAGAGAGGACCAGCAAATGCCAGACAGGGGTCAGGGCATGCTTTAGTGCTCCTGCCGATCTGCTTGTTGACATTACTCAAGGAGTTTTCTCTGAGCATTTCCTTATCTGAAAATAAGCCAGGGTGTTCTGATTGTTTCCAGCTAATGTGTGTTTTAAAGAACCCACCTTGGTCTGTGAATACACCGGGCGTGTACACCGAGCAAAGATAGGGATTGAAACTTCCAGTTTGTATTTCACTGTACTATAAACCAACTTGTTTTCTGCAAGAAAGTCTTCTGAGTGTAGCTTTTGCTTTGGCTTAGCCACAGTAAAGATTCCTTAAAGTTCTTCTGGCATATGCTTCCATACAATAATTATGTACATATGTGACTGCTGCTGCTGAACCCATGACAACTCTGAAAAAGGTTTGTGTGAAATCACACATTCACATGGTACAGCTATACAAAGAATGTGTCTCAAAACTTACATAATCTATCATTTTTTGTGTTTCCAATGTTTTAAATGTGTTTTTTAGCAGATTTTTGCTACACTTATAAATTAAATTTTGCTTATAAAATTGGAGTAGAAAGAATTTGATAGATCATGAAACCCAGCACTCGATGTTAACTGGAGATAAGGCTTTCCTTTCACTCTCATTAGTTGATCAAGTGCCACTTTAAAACAACCAGTTATTGTACTTGCTACTTCATTGAGGAGGCTGTTATAGAATGTCACTCATTTGGTTTAAAAACCTCCAGCTTATTTGAGGCCAAAGGTATTGTTGGCTAGTTAATACCTATTTTTGCCTCGTCTCTACATCTTTTTCCCATCTTTTTAACCCTCCTGAACTTTTTTAGAGAGAGCAAACCTTTTGGTCTGCAGCATACTGACATCATTTCTTATGAGAATAGTTAATAGTGGCACAGTTGTTGTACTTGCTCTGTAATACATTTTATTCCAGGTCATGTACTGCAAATGCTATTGACAGCCGCACTGCCACTTTCTGGGTACCTGATGGGAATGTCTTAGGACAACTGTGCTCTGGGGTCATCTGTGCCTTTTTTCCACCCCTGCATCACCTCATGGCTTGTTCATTTCTTGACAGATTAAGGCACCAGCTCTCTCTAACTTTGCATTGGGATATGTATTAATTCTGAATTCTCTTTCCTAGCTTGTTTTTCCAAGTTTTCCCTAGCGCTGGAATTGCATTCTCTTTTCGTTTGTACCTGGGTGTATGTGTCTTGTCTTTAACCTGAATAGAAATCAGATCTCTACAATTAATGCAGTATTGTGTGGTGAGGACCAACTGAAATCTGTGAGGCGATATCACACATTGCTTACTTGTTACATAAACGTGTCTGTGATTTTGTGTGTTGTGATTTGCTCCCTTTGGTACACTCAGTGCTTTTCTTGTCTGTTTTCCTCTTTAGCCGGTTGCTGAACCAATTCCAATCTGCAGTTTCTGCCTTGGTACAAAAGAGCAAAATCGGGAGAAGAAACCTGAAGAACTCATCTCTTGTGCTGACTGTGGCAACAGTGGTAAGTGCCCATTTACAATGCTGCTGGTAATAAGCCATCCTCTTGAGACAAGAGCTTGCTATAATGACTGCTACTGGCCCATAAGCATGAGGAATATGCATCTGATAATTACCTTGCCACTTGAGACAAGTGGCAAGTATAGAAGTCTAGTATAGTGACTACTCCTGACCCAGACGTATGAGTAGTATGCATCTACGGCATATAATATGATTAGCTCAGCTGAATCGTGTGCTCCCTGAGGGGAGACTGTTAACCTAACACAAGTAGTTCATGTGACTTGCAGAGGTTTCTCTAAAAATGTGGTAATGATGACCAGGTTTAGCGTGTTTCTCAGTTCAGTTCTGAAAAATGATCTTGCTGTTCTTTGTGGGCCTAACATTTCCTATTTAGGGTATCAGGTTTGTATTTGCAAGTAGATAAGAATAGGAGCACTTAAAAATAGGAGTATCTGGATAACCAAAATGATGCATGGGAATATGTAATAGCTAAAGTAATTTGTGAGCTTTCTGTGGTTTTACAGGTAGGATTTTCTCCTCTTTCTGTAGGTCATCCGTCCTGTTTAAAGTTCTCTCCAGAATTGACAGTTCGAGTGAAAGCCTTGCGATGGCAGTGTATTGAGTGCAAAACATGCAGTTCCTGTCGAGATCAGGGCAAAAATGCTGTGAGTACAGTGGAATATGGACTGAATGAAGAGGACATTGGGCTTGTGGGTGTCCTGTTAAACTACAAAATAAAATCATTCTAGAGTCAAATAATTGCAGCTTTTGTGAGAGTCCAGTAGTCTTTGATACCTGTGAAATACCATGATGCGTCTGTAGTTGAAATCTGTGTGTGTGTTCACTGAGATGGTGACAAATTAATTGAGGGCTTAATGCTGATGCACATCTAAAGAGAGATTAACTTTATCTGTCTTCAACAGGATAACATGCTATTTTGCGACTCATGTGACCGTGGCTTTCACATGGAGTGCTGTGACCCGCCTCTTACCAGGATGCCAAAAGGTGAGGACTTTGTAATGAAAAGAGCTTACATATATATATATGTGATAACTGGGGCCTTTGTTACCATTCCTACCCTTTCTGTACCTGTATTCTCCTTCATGTTCTCTATAGAAGTCACTTGCATTCAATGATGGGGATTTGTGTCTTATAGGTATGTGGATATGTCAAATATGTCGGCCACGGAAGAAAGGAAGGAAACTCTTACACAAGAAGGCAGCCCAGATAAAACGACGCTATGCTAACCCAATAGGACGTCCCAAAAACAGGTTAAAGAATCAAAATACGACGTAAGTCTCTAAGGAGGAGTAAGGTGTGAGATTCAGTGGGACAGTGGGTATTTGTGGTGTCTGGTCTACTCTGAGACGATCTCTTTCACAATCTCATTATTCTTTAATACAGAATTTCTCTAAAGTGCTGTGAAATAGTAGAAGTAATCTCAGTGCTTCTTTTTGTCCAGGTTTTTTTTTCTTTTACCATGTTAGCAAATCTTCTGAGAATATCTTTCCCCTTCTCATTCTTTAGATCAAAAGGTTCTTTCAGCAAAGTTCGGACTGGCCCTGGTCGGGGTAGGAAGCGTAAGATCACCCTGTCCAGCCAGTCAGCATCATCAGAAGGAGGATACCTGGAGCAGGCAGATGTCTTGGACTTCTGCAGAGATGGCAGCACCACCCTGAAGTTTAACAAGAAAACCAAAGGGCTTATAGATGGCCTTACTAAATTCTTCACTCCCTCCCCTGATGGACGAAAAGCTCGAGGGGAAGTGGTAGACTATTCTCAGCAGTATAGGATCAGGAAAAAGGGTACCAGGAAATCTAGCACTTCAGAATGGCCCACAGGTAAAGATTTTTCACCCTGCCAATGTAAGTATCCTGTACACCAAGAACATGTTCAAAGGCTAGGATGTTGAAATTACTAGAATGAAAACTTTGAGCTGAAAGTTAATGCAGTCATTTACCTTTGATGCATTGAGGTCCTTATAGTCTTGTTGAGTAGTTTCATAGCTTGAATTGTTCCTAAGGAAGCAGTGGAAAATACTCCCCTATAATCTATGAGGTTTAAAGCTTTAGAATAGTTACATGCATTAGCCTGATGGTGCTGAAAGAACAGTGGTGTATCTTAATGCTTTGGGGGTGAGGTGAAGTATCTTGTGGGTTTAGTTTGCTTGTTTTGTGGCAGGGGTGTTTCTTGATTGGTTTGGTCACAAATCCAGAACTGGTTCTTCCTTTATGGTTTATCTGAATAGAAAATCCCATAGGAAAAAACACTTGGCAGAGTGCCTGAATGCAGCCAGATGCTATTTGTTGCTGCACTAAAAGCCAAGTACTTCTTTGTAAATGTAGGTGAAGACAATTTTCCTTCTCATTTACAGACAATCAGGATGGCTGGGATGGAAAACAGGAAAATGAGGACCGTTTTTTTGGGACCCAGGATGTCTTAACTGAAAAAGACATGGAGCTGTTCAGAGATATTCAGGAACAAGCACTGCAGGTAAAGTGAAACTTTCAGTATCTGCCAGTAAGTACCAAATCTCACCACAATGTCTGTCAGAGAACCCAATGTGCTTGGTTTCTGCTGCTTCCCAATAATGAGGAACTGAGCTCAAGAGAGCTGAAGGACGATATAAAAGTGAGCATGAGAGGTTAAGGTGGAACTGTAAAATGCTTGGAGAGCTGTGGCCTTAGTTGTGTCAAAACATAGATAAATAACTGCTAAAATGTGTGGGCCATTAATAAAATGCTGGATACTTTACTAGCAGCAAACTCTCTAGGTTTGTTCTAGTAGGTAGCCTAAGATGAAAGGAGATAAGGAATAAATCTATAAACTGATGAAGGGAAAAAAAAAAGTAGTAAGTGATTGCGGATCATATGTAGATAGTGAGCTCTAAGATCTCATTTGGCTGACTAGTGAAACATTCTGTTTAGCTTCTGAGTAAAACAGAAGGAAACATGAATCAGTTACTACTGAAATAACAAGAAAGGAAACAGAAACATGACTGAAAAAAGGTTGTATTCAGTTTTGCTGTGTACCATGCAACAGTGCGGAAGGTAGTGGAGATATATGGTATGACAATGTTTACTGATTCTTCCTTCTTGTGAATTACATGCTTGAAATGTCACTGATACTGGGTTGTAGTGTCGCCTCATTCTTTGTGTGGATGGACTGTAGAGATAAGAATGTTTGAATTCAGCTTAGAAGCCTTTCCCTGGGAAATTCATGGCAACTTGTTTTTTCCCCTTGCATAGAAAGTAGGGGTGACTGGGCCTCCTGATCCACAAGTCCGATGCCCTTCTGTCATCGAATTTGGCAAGTATGAAATCCAGACGTGGTACTCCTCCCCATATCCACAGGAATACTCAAGGTAAGCATATGACTGAACATACTTCTTTGTTCTGCTTCAGTGTTTATGGCAAAGCTGTGCCCCAGCTGGTATAGAAATCTGAAGAAGATTCTATCTGAGTATAGCCAGAAGCAAAGTACACGTAATTCCGATACTTCTCATGGCAGTTAATAGATGTTTGAAGGTGTTTTTAGGCTGAGTCAAAAGTTGATAAGCTCTCTGCAGCAACCTGCATTTGCTGTGAGCATTTGAATTGCCACGGGAATATAGAGATTGATTCCTAAGAGCTATTTTTATGCTGTGTGTAGTTCAGCAGAGCTAAAGAAGAGATGTTTAATGTTGCAAGTTTTGGCATCTGAAAGATTGTTCTGCTGTGATGTACATATAGCTGGTTTGATGTTCTCTTGCTTAAGAACTTTGCAAACTGTCTGCACTGCTAACTCTCTGAACTTCAACTTGACTCAGAAAGAGGAATAACTTCTGAGGGCTATAAATACAGAGGGAAAATGAAGTAAAACTCTTTATCATTTAATATGAGCATGTGGTCTGCTAAAGGCATTGAAGGTAACTGAAAACAGCATCCCTGCCCAAGCTAGAGTATGTAAATGAACTTAAATCACAACAACAGTGGGATACTTGCATTCAAACTGTTCATGTCAATGCAGTATGTAAAATGGCTTTAAAGCAAACAGATGGTGGTGTGACCCGTTGCTCTGGGGTGCATACAGCTGTCTGTTACCAGGAGGGAAGGGAGAGAATAGGAACTATTTATCTAATCCATCCTAATGTCACTAGTGCAAAACTGGAGGGTTTTTGCTGTTTTTCCTAGGATTTTAATCACTGCAAATATTTCTTCTGACATAATCATGAAAAAGTGATTGTTCAGGACGTTGAATACATATTTTTAATATACATTTCGTGTAGGATAAATAAGTGCCATGACTTTAAGTGTGGTAAGGTGGTTTTGGCCTAATTAGCACATGCAGTAGGTCAGTATTTACTGGTTTTGTTTTCATCAAGGTCTCTATCTGCAGGAGTTAGGAGTTTTGTACAGAAGTCTATATATTCAGTCTCTGATCTTTCTTTATCATTGCTTACAGGTTACCCAAGTTGTACCTTTGTGAGTTCTGTCTAAAGTATATGAAAAGCAGAACTATTCTCCAACAGCATATGAAAAAATGTGGTTGGTTTCATCCTCCAGCCAATGAAATTTACAGAAAAAACAATATTTCAGTCTTTGAGGTAAGTAAGAAGACTAAGCCACTCACTTTTATCTGTAGCATAGTGTCTTTAGCATCCAATCGTGTGAGGAGTTTTCCATAGCCCTAAAGATCTGCGTTCTTGAAAGGATCAGTTGCAAAGAGTGAACTACAAGCAGGCAGTGGGAGCTGACCTCATGGATGGATTATTCATCCACAAAACACAGGAGAAGGCTCACTGTGTCAAGATGCTTTTTCATTTGGGGAAAATGAATTTTAAGTTTTCTCTTAAGCTAATGAATGTAACAGTGGTTTGGCCACAGCCTTTATGCTGTGGAAGTTTTAAGTCCTTTGAGACACTATCCGTGATGGAGGTGCCGTCTTCTCGTATTAGACATTTCAAATGTATAGGTATAGCCAGATGAAGCATGTCCTTGTATGACAGCAGATGGAGTGACAACCTTTTCCTCATTTCTGTAAGGTTGATGGCAATGTCAGCACTATCTACTGCCAGAATTTGTGCTTGTTAGCCAAACTCTTCCTGGACCATAAGACACTCTATTATGATGTGGAGCCATTTCTTTTCTACGTGTTGACGCAGAATGATGTCAAGGGCTGTCACCTTGTTGGTTACTTTTCCAAGGTAAGTATTCGGTTTGAACCCGTTACTTCTCGTCCTAAACCTTTTAGTTTTTTTGACAGAACAGGGCCAAGATTTCAGATAGGTTTTCTCAAGGTTTTTATCTGTAATTGTTTTACTTATTTTTAAATAGCTTTTGTTGAAGCTTTTCCTTTCAGTCTTCAGAACAGCACATTTGAGGTTAGATTTTAGGATGTTCTGGTTATCCCATTTAAAGGTTGACTGCAATATGGCAGGTTTTTTCAGTGAATTTAGCTGATTCAGATTTCTGCTTTGAACTTTCTCTGCTATGAACTTGACATATGTATGACCTTGACTCATGTACATTGTTGTTCCTAAGAAACTCTCTTGCTTTCTGTCTCAGTTTTTGCCATAACCATGATTAGGGACTTGTACAGAACAACTTTGATTTCTCACTTGTTGTGTTGTCTTTTTTGTTTCGTCCTAATTTGCTGCTTTTCCAACAGGAGAAACACTGCCAACAGAAGTACAATGTGTCCTGTATAATGATTCTTCCTCAATACCAGCGTAAGGGCTATGGCAGGTTCCTAATTGACTTCAGTAAGGAACTTTTTCTTCACTTTTTTTAGTGCATGTAGTTCTTTCTACAGAAATCCAGCCCTAAAACTGCACAATCTGTTGAAACCTTTGACATCTTAAGTGAAAGAGTGTCTTAAGCAAAAGGTAGTCATAGTTATGTTTTAATTTAGCCTTGAGAGTAGTGAAACCAGACATACTGAGGCTCTGAATACTCAAACAATTCTCACATTCATACATGTATCTCAGCAAGTTCATAGGGAAACTTGCCACTCTAACTGTGTCTCTCTTGTTGATACTGAATGCAGTCCAGTGTAGCCCATGCTCTCCAGTATGGCCCTAAAGTTTGGCAGGAGAAAATATTCAAGTAAATGCTTTTAAATGGCTAAAATATGCTTTCCTTCTGTCATCTGCAAAATCGCTGTTGTAGTTGGAGGATACTCGAGCAGCCTGATTGTAAACTTGGAGTTTCTAGGTAGAGAGCTGCTGCCATCTCGTGGCGTTTCCCGTAGGCAGTGTGTGGTGGTGATGCAGTTTAGGAATTTCCATCGCTGTCATTGAACAGGACTTCAAACCACAAAAACCCAACCTGTGTATCCCTCAGAATTAGAATCTGGACCTTGGAGGCAACATTCAGCTACTTTCTGGATCAAAATGCCTTTGTTGGGGTGGAAACAGAAGCGGTATATGCTAACTTCTTGAATTTAATTTCTTTCTTTTCTTCAGGCTATTTGCTTTCAAAGCGTGAGGGTCAAGCAGGATCACCAGAGAAGCCCCTGTCAGACCTGGGGCGCCTCTCCTATATGGCTTATTGGAAAAGTGTAATATTGGAGTGCCTTTATCATCAACATGACAAGCAATTAAGCATCAAGAAATTGAGTAAGCTGACTGGGATCTGCCCTCAAGATATCACTTCCACTTTACATCACCTACGAATGCTTGACTTCCGTAGTGATCAGTGAGTACAGGAGTCTTGTTGTATTTCCAAATAGCTTCCAATGTATTTGAATGAAATGTAAAGGCATTTGGAGACAAACCTCATCTAATAAGCTTGCTTTTATTTAAGACTTAAGTATCCAAGTGAGTGTACGAGTCAAGTGAAATACTTGGAATTGTTCTTGATTCAGACCATAGCAATTTGGGGAGTGGGGTTGTATTCTGTCGTGTTTGTGTTAAATTTGGAACTTACTTGGAAAACTTGAAGTTATTTAAGAACAGTTTTATGTCCTCATTTCAGAGTCAATTTGAATCAGTGATAACTTCTCCCAGCCCCTGAATAAAATGTACGCTGGTAGTAGGGCTGTAATTTGTTAAAGCAGTCTTCTTATTACCATTCTGTGTCTTTCACCTTACATGGCCTGTTCTCCAAATGGCATACCCTCTATCCATTTGACACATAATGAAAGTGATAACCTGCAGCTGAATATTACCCACAGAAGGATAATGGCTTCACCATTAACAAGAAGTGGAAGGAATTTAACATTTTCTCAGTTTTCAGATACTTTCTCTGGTAGTCCGGTACTGCATGCTGTAAGGAGCGTTCGTTCTGTCATCTGTATGTTACTCATGGCAGCACTGATTGAGTGTACACAGCTTTATCTGTAATACCTTATATCTGTTTCATATGACAGCATGTCCTGTTTGTAGCCTGTTGTTGATGAGACTGTTATTGCTCTTTAGATTTGTGATCATTCGTCGGGAGAAGCTTATCCAGGAACATATGGCAAAGCTTAGAACTAATGTCCGACCTATAGATGTGGATGCAGAATGTCTGCGTTGGACGCCTGTTATAGTTTCCAACTCAGTTGTCTCTGAAGATGAAGAAGAGGAGACAGAGGATGGGGAAAATGAAGAGCAACAGCAGCAGAAAGAAAAAGATTCAGAGACCAGTGTAAGAGTGAATCTGTTACTTCTTTGTGGCACCTACATTACACTGTGTGCTTTTGCAGGCAGTGCAAACAAGATTGCAAATGCCAAGCCTGGGCATTTGGCATAACTGGAAAAACCAATACAGTCATGATTAGTTCATATGTCTTTATAGTTTCAGATTAGAACCTAAAAATAGGGAAAACATTTGAGTCTAAAGAAAGATTAAAGACTTTCTGAAAACAATAGAAAGGCTTTTTCTACCCTTAATGATTTTTGCAGTTTGGGGGGAAGAGGCAATGTTAAAAGCCCCACCACAAAATCTGCCTCTGCTTTCAAGCAACCTTGTCTTTAATCAGATTATTGAAATAGATTTAGCTGTGAAGGACCTAGTATTTCTGTAGGTGACAAATAGCGTAAATAGAAATGAATAAACCAGAAGTTCTAATGGTTCTCACAAAGGTTTTTGCTTCACAAAATAGCTTCAAGTTTGGCTCACTTTTAACTTGAAAATGAAACAAATCCTGTGATTGAATGTGGCAAGATGATGTTTACATTCCATCAGGCTGCTACTGACTGAAGTCACTTGGGGGGAAAGTAATTAAGGCACATTATCCCTGGAAGGGAACGAGCAGCAGTTAGCACTATTAGAATCACAAAAAGGTCAAATGTTTTGTTGTTCTCAGATTCTTAAAAGCCATTCTTAGTCAAGTTTTCTGACTTCTTGCTCAAAAGGCTTTTGTGGACTCAAATTCGGGATAGACATGCATGCTTAAATAGGAAGTGTGAAATCTCTTTATCTTTGTTTAAATCAGATGGTAAAATCTGTGTCATGGGAGAAGAAAGAGCAAGAGCCTTACTCACCTACAGAGAGTGAAAAAAAGCCAGACATTGTTGCTCCAGCCAATTCTGCACGGCCGAACAAGCACATTTTTCCCCTGGATAGTCTTCCTGCAAACAGCCAGCCATCACGAAGAGGGCGATGGAACCGCAAGAGCAAGAAACTTCGGGAGCCCTTTTGTGAGAAGGAGCCAATGTTGCCCGTTGAGGACAAGCCGCCAGTTCCCAGTGGGAGATGCAGTGAATGTGAGGAGAAATCAACAGCCTCCCAAGGCCGGTGCAGTGACTGTGAGGAGAAGTCAGCAGCCTTGCAAGGAAGATGTGGTGAATGTGAGAAGTCTCCAGTTCCAAGAAGCCGATACGCTGAAGAGGAGGAAAAATGTGCAGTTTCCCAGGGGCAGTATGGCAAAGGGGAAGAATCTGCAGTTCCCCGTCGGCGGTACAGCGAAGGTATGGAAGGGTGGAGAGGGCAGTTGAAAAAGAACACGGAGCCACTGAAGAGCAGATTCCCAGAGGACTGTGACAGGTTACCCCGCCGCTACAGTGATAGTGACAGGGCACTTCTGAGGTGTTTTAGTGAGAGTAGTGAAGAGGAAGATGATGAACCTGTGAGTCCTCGATCAAGCTCTCCGCCTGTTCTCACCAAGCCAACGTTGAAACGAAAGGTGTGTGCCTTATTTCTTGTTGTCTCCAACTTTATCATGCGATCTGTTTTGTCTTTATGTTGGTGCTTTCTGAAGGACTGTGCAATTCGTGATGGGTGTATTAAGCATACAGATAGCATCTGCTCAGTTTTCCAGAACTCTGGAGGGTAATTCCTACTATCTGTTTGTAGTGGTGTTTTTTTTTGAAACAGAGGTAAATGTTTGGTGGGGGTTCTGATTTTTTGGGTTTTTTTTTAACAAAAGCTTTTTGATTTTGATTTTTCCGCCTTAAAAAGTGGTTATTAAAGTTTTAGTCATGCAAAATAGAAACAGATACAGTCCTACTTTAAAAGAAGCTGACAACACAAATGCTATCTAAACAGCTAAAATCACAGCATAAAGTCTTTGGAATGGTTTACCAGAGACGTGAATGCTGTCAGTGTACCAAGAAGATACTTTCTTCATGGAATGCTGCACTGAGAAGTTCTCTTCTGTATCATCTTTGCAGCTTTATTCACATCTATGTTGTAGTGTCAATGAACTTTCAGCTGTAATGGATGGGCTGTTAATGTCAGCTGTTTAAATGGTTTATACTATCACACAAATCGTATTTGACATCTGTCTAAACGAAGGCAGGTGCCCGTCAGTATTTCTAGTGGAGTCTGGGCTCCAGAAGGGAATCTTCTGGTCCTGCTTAGACTGTTAAACTCTACTGTTCATGTTTTATATTTATCACTGTCTTAGTTCTACTGCATGTGATAAAATGTCTTCTCTTCTGACTTCCACTCTCAGAAACCAATTCTTCATCGGAAGAGGCGTGTCCGCAAGCGTAAGCACCACAATAGCAGTGTTATCACTGAAACCATCTCAGAGACCACAGAAGTGCTGGATGAACCATTTGAGGACTCAGACTCTGAACGACCAATGCCCCGATTAGAGCCTACATTTGAGATTGAGGAGGAGGAAGAGGAAGAGGAGGATGAGGAGGAGGAGAATGAACTTTTGCCCAGTGGATACTTTCGGCATTTAACCCCACCAGATACACTCAGGCACAGACCCTCTTCTAAGAGGAAGTCCAAAGATGAGGAGGAGTCTGATGACACTAATGGTATGTTTGGTGGTATGCAGTTGAAAGTTTGATCTAGATACTGTGCCAGTGGGTGTCAGATGATACTAGCTCATGACAAAAGAAGCTGCTTCACTTGCCTTGTAGCTTCGAGGCAAAATGTAGGGTTAGGCATAAATTACCAGTCAGACCAGCCTGAAACATTCCCAAGTCTTATGAAAATGTGGTGCATGCTTTTAACTATCTTATTAGCAATGACCTGATCAGAGGTCATTGAATCCTTTTGATTCAGCTTTCCTAATGAAATTGGTGTCTCTGAAAAAACCTCTGCAGCAGCGTCACTTACAGAAACAAACCAGAAATGAACTGGAGAGCCCTCAGTTTTCCAGAACAAGAGAAATAATAAGTTGTTCTCTAGCATGAAATAGAGAAATGTGGGAAAAAGGGAAGAGAAATAGTAGATTATTTTTTTCTTTTTAAGTGGAATTATTCATTTTTTTGGAGGGCTTTAGTGATGATGCTTTACCAAACACTCTGAAACTAGCACTTCCTTTTTCCTACCCAGTAATACACTGACTGTGGCAGATCCTTTCTTTCCTTTATTCACATTCCAAATATTTGTTTTATGGATGAAATTGTTCAATTTTGAATTCAGTATTTGTTTTAAATTCATCTTTTAATACCCAGAATTTTTTCAGAACACTTCTCATTGGAGATACTTGGAGTAAATGCCTGTCTGAGCAAAGGGAAGGAGTAACTCAGTTGCCCTACGATTAGGTTTGAAGAAGTGTTTGTGAACTACTAGGAGTCCATTATTCAGTTTTACTTTCATTGCATAACTATGGACTTAAAACAGCTCTTGGGAAATTCATAGCCTGGAATCAGTAACATTTTTTGAGGTGGTGGAAAGGGCAGAAATATGAATAAATGTACTCTGAATACTGGGGAAAATTAATATATCTATGGATAGATTAAAAAATAACGTAGTAGCTGCCTGGAGAAGAGGGGGATCTGGTAAATGAAGTGAAGGGCAACTCACTGGTGAAGTCTGTGACAGAGTATTTGAAGGTCATGTCCAGTAGTTAGCATGGGTTTCTAGCCTAGGGGCCAAAGAAATTCAGATGATCCTAAATATGTGAACAGGGGAACCTCAAGTGAAGTAGAGACATTCTGTCATCTCTTTATTTAGCCTTGGTGAAACTGCAAACAACCATTTTTACTCTGTTATTCACACTTGATAGACTGGAATGGTTCACAAAAACAGTTGTGGGCTGATTAAGAGGTTAGAACAAATGTTCTATAATAGATTCAAAGAAAGCAGAAGCAAAAGAGTGACTTGATCAAGTTGCACATTGCTTAGGTGAGTTAAGGAGATTTATGTATTTGATAAGAGAGATTTTCTGCCTAGCAGATAAAAGGAGAATTAATACAAAAGCAGATTAAGTAAATCCAGTGTCTGAAGACAGAAATTCAAATGGTAAAGGGTGAGTATCAACTAGTGTCAGTGATTAACTGTTGCAGCAGTTTACCAGCAGTTGTGTAAAATAAAACTAGCCCAATTCAGTTATCCAGGTCTCTGTTTAAAAGCATTTGAAAGCATAAAGTCCCCCCAAAAGTGAAAATATATCCTTTCATCAGCAGATGCACAAGATATGGATCTAAATAGAAACATGGTTTTAATTCACCTTCATGTGTTGCCCTATACTGGAAACACTTTCATTTATGAACTGTTGTATAAGTAACATATGTCAAGGGTGGTGAGTTTTTCCAGGACTGTATCATGCAGCCTGATGTTTCACCTGTATTGTGTGTTAAAGGCTCAGGGCTTTGACCAGGCTTGTGCTTGAAAGCACTGGTGTTCTTTGAGAATGTAGTGTGATTGCTGACAAGCAGACCTTGATGCTACTTGTTAACCCTTCACAATAAATCTCTAAGCTGGTATTGATACAGAAAGTTGCTAAACATGATGGGAATGCTTGGGTCAAACAAATATGTTTGAACAATGCCTTTCGATTTGTATTTTCAGGTAACCCACCTTTGAAACCATTATCTATGCTGAGAAAATGTGAAGATAAGGATTCTTCACTTGAGCCAGATACTTCTACACCCATGAAAAAGAAGAAGGGATGGCCAAAAGGGAAAAGCCGAAAACCAGTCCACTGGAAGAAAAGGCCTGGTCGAAAACCAGGGTTTAAACTGAACCGGGAAAAGGAGCCACCATCAGTTCAGGATGAAGGAGTTGATGCAGTGGTAGCCAATTCAAAAGCAGGACGTAAGCCCAAACTTTCAGATCAAGAGGAAGGTGTTGAGCAGAAAGAAGAGCTGCCTTTTATTGAGGAAAGGAAAGAGGAAGATGTGAATGTGGAAGCAGAAGAGGTAGGAGAGGGAGAAGAGGAAGATACAGCCAGCAGTGAAGTAAGAGCAGTTTCTCCTGTGGACAGCAACAGCAGTCCAGTGCCAGAAGTAAAAGAGCCTGAGATAGAAGAGGAGGTAGAGGAGAAGCCACGGGTTTTAGAAGAGCAAAGGCAATCAGAAGAAGAACAGCAAGAACTAGACGAACCTGAGCATGATCATGAGGAAGAAGAGGAAGTTGCAGTAGTAACAAATCAAAATGAAGATCATGATGCTGATGATGAAGATGACGGTCATCTGGAGTCTGTAAAGAAAAAAGAGTTGGAGGAACAGCCTGTTAGAGAAGGGGTGAAGGAGGAGCCTCAGGTGCAAGAGTGTTTTTTAGAAACAAGCATACCAAGCAGTAGAGAAGATACAAAAGAAAAAGATGAAACAGAGGCAGATTCTGAGGAAGACCAGGCTTCCAATGAGACATCAGTAGGCTCAGAGCATGTCCCTGGGTCTGAAGATGATCACGAAGAAGAGCAAAGTAATAAGGAAGGGTTAATTGAATTAAAGGAAGAGGAAGAGATTCCTCATAGTGAGCTAGATCTTGAAACTGTTCAAGCAGTCCAGTCCTTGACACAGGAGGAAAGCAATGAGCACGATGTAGCTTACCAGGACTGTGAAGAAACTCTTGCAGCTTGTCAGACTTTGCAGAGTTACACCCAGACTGAGGAGGATCCTCAGATATCCATGGTTGAAGATTGCCAGGCCTCAGAACACAACAGTCCAATATCCTCTGTTCAGTCCCACCCCAGCCAGTCTGTACGTTCTGTCAACAGCCCAAATGTGCCTGCTCTGGAGAGCAGTTACACCCAGATAAGTCCTGAACAAGGATCCCTGTCCGCACCCTCTATGCAGAACATGGAGACCAGCCCCATGATGGATGTGCCTTCAGTATCGGACCACTCTCAGCAGGTGGTGGATAGTGGCTTCAGTGACCTTGGCAGCATTGAGAGCACTACAGAGAATTATGAAAACCCCAGCAGCTACGACTCCACTATGGGAGGCAGCATCTGTGGAAATAACTCTTCCCAGAGCAGCTGTTCCTATGGAGGACTGTCCTCTTCTAGCAGCCTCACTCAGAACAGTTGTGTTGTCACTCAGCAAATGGCAAACATTGGCAGCAGTTGCAGCATGATGCAGCAAAACACTGTCCAGCCTGCAGCAAACTGCAATATCAAGTCACCTCAGAGCTGTGTAGTAGAAAGGCCTCCAAGTAACCAGCAACCAACAACGCAGCCACAACAGCAACAGCCTCAGTCACAGCAGCCACAGCCACCACCTCCACCCCAGCAGCAACCTCCGCTGTCGCAGTGTAGCATGAACAACAGCTTCACCCCAGCACCTATGATCATGGAAATACCCGAATCAGGAAGCACTGGTAACATAAGTATCTATGAGAGGATCCCAGGGGATTTTGGTGCTGGGAGCTATTCACAACCATCAGCCACATTCAGTTTAGCCAAGTTGCAGCAGCTGACAAACACCATTATGGACCCTCATGCCATGCCTTACAGCCATTCTCCTGCTGTGACTTCCTATGCAACCAGCGTTTCCCTGTCCAACACAGGGTTGGCTCAGCTAGCTCCCTCTCATCCCTTAGCAGGCACACCACAAGCACAAGCCACCATGACACCTCCACCGAACCTGGCGTCCACCACCATGAACCTCACGTCACCTCTGCTCCAGTGTAATATGTCTGCCACCAACATTGGTATTCCACACACCCAGAGGCTGCAGGGGCAGATGCCAGTCAAGGGGCACATCTCCATCCGCTCCAAGTCAGCACCACTGCCCTCTGCGACCGCACACCAGCAGCAGCTCTATGGGCGCAGCCCCCCTGCGGTTGCCATGCAGGCCGGGCCCCGGGCATTGGCTGTCCAGCGGGGTATGAACATGGGGGTCAACCTAATGCCAACCGCCCCGTACAATGTTAACTCCATGAATATGAACACTCTGAATGCCATGAACAGCTACAGAATGACACAGCCCATGATGAACAGCAGTTACCATAGTAACCCTGCCTACATGAACCAGACAGCACAGTATCCTATGCAGATGCAGATGGGAATGATGGGGAGCCAGGCCTACACCCAGCAGCCTATGCAGCCCAATCCTCATGGAAACATGATGTACACTGGCCCCTCCCATCACAGCTACATGAACGCTGCTGGGGTGCCCAAGCAGTCTCTCAATGGACCATACATGAGAAGATGAGCAAGATGAACTTGCATCCTAAAAACTGAAATATATATAAATAAAGGAACCTTTTATACTGACGAACCAGAGAAAATGGACCTTTTTCCAGTTAAAATATTGCTGTAGATTTAGAGGGATTTTCTTTGGTTTATTTTATTTTTTAGGAAGCCTGGTCTTTATTTTTTTGGAGGTTTGTTTTTTGTTTTGCGTTTTTGTTTTCTTCACAATCTGAAGCATTTTACAGCTAAAAAAAAAATCATTTACAGATGTTTTTTAGAGGGGAAAACATGCACAAAATCTTTCATAATTTAAAAAGAGCCTTACTTTGCTGACAATGTGGACAGAATACGTGTAACAGTGAAATCATCTTCCTAAATTTGTTTTATTCCAGTGTACGTCCTTTTCCCTCCCCTGTGCCCCTCTGTATGCAGTTTCTAGTGCTGCAGTCATCTAACGTTTGACATCTCGAAGAATAACAACCCTTCCCTCTAAAACCCCACCTAGCATTTCCTACTTCTAGCAGGAGGCACTTATTGGGAGGCTTGGAAGGGGACACAGAGGATAAAAGAAGCTCTTGATTTCTGCAGGTCAGGGAAAATCTTTCATCTGGAATTTTCCCTGCCTCTCTCACCCACAGTGAAATTTGGAGTTACGTGTAAACAATAAACTCTTCACATTTGGTGTTTTTTGTAGATGAATTAACTGAGATTGTATGTTTCACGCTGAAAAATGTAATGTGACTTGAAACTGATCCCATTCGCCACCCAGACATGCATGTTGCATACGCGTGCATGCATGCACGCATGTTCTGTCACTCTGAACTACTGGAAGCATCTCGAGAGAGAACGTTGCGTCCCTTGTGCAAGTCGTGAGTAGGGAGGATAGGGTGGGACGTGGGTTTTAGGACAAGCGAACGGCTGCAGGTTCTCCTGGTGAACTGCAAGTCAGCCACGAGGCTGAGGTCCCAAACTCCTCTAGTGTGTCCTAGGAAGTGCTGAGGGTCTTGGTTCTGAGCCTTTTAGTCAGGCTGAGCCCAGAAGAGGAGCTGTTTCCAGTGGTCTGCTTCTTAGTCTCTTTACTTGAGTCATCTTGGAAGATAACGTGTATGTTGTAAGTGACTTGACAAAGAGCCCTGTGGTGTCCTTGTCCCTTTTCCATTCCTGGCATGGGGTAGGAAGTTGCTGAATGTGCCGTGCTCTGGGGAGTCAGGGATGTTCTCCCTGATTCTACCACTATGTTGGAGACCCATTTTATAGGAGTAGCCACACTTTGGATCTAGTGTGGGAAAAGAAGGGAATTGGCCTGTTTTACTGGAGTGAAACAGTCCAAACACCATAGTAGGATGCAGGCAGCAGGATTTTGCTGTTTATTTACCACATAATCCAATTGACGTTCTTTTTGGCTATACTGCTGGCACGTCATCCAATACAAGAAGGGACATCCCTTAATGTAAAGTTCTTTTTTATTGTATATGAAGTAGAAATGCAGACACATTAATAAGACTAATTTCTTTTGTTTTTAAACCAAAAGAGTCTAAAAAGAAAGTTGGGGTTTTCTTCAGATGCACTAAACCGGACTTTCCTCCAGTAACTGCTTAACCATAAAAGGCAGAATTCAAAGGACTTCCACTTTTTACTTCTGTTTAGTTTTGAGCATGTACAAGGCTGTGTAGGACCCCATTTCTCTGTATATACTATTCCAGTCCCAAATAACCCATGTAGAAAGCGCACTGTGCTGCCCTCTCCTTCCTAGATCTTCAGCTGGGTCACTGCTTCCTGATTGGGGTGGGGTGGGGTGGGGTGGGGGGGTGGGAGGGGGTGGGTTCTGAGACAGGAGGAGGAGAAGCTGTTGGGATGAGGGTGGTGGATTTAGTTTGGTTGGTTTGGTTTTTGTATGTTTTTTTTACCAATCGGGCAGCTCCCTTTTCCACAAGCCTTTGTGACTGTAGAACTATTGTAGAGAGAAAAAAAATGTTCTTTTCTATATATAAAAAAAAAAAAAAAAAGAAATTATCCAACGCAGTAATCTTGGTACCATTTTTTCACTTCTGTTTAAGAAAAAAAGAATAAAAATATGTATTTTTAGCAAGATAACTTGGGTAATCTTCTAAAAGAAATTAAGAATCTCACTGTTAGTGACTTCGATGCCTTTTAAAAGAAATAAGAGCTTTTTCATTTCATTCCATCTTTAAAGTTTTTTATCTTTGTTGTAGAATATTAAAAACTATTTTAAGAAAGATAAAAAAATTCTCTTTAAAGAGATCTCTAGAGTGTGTGAATAGGAGCTCCAGATGCCTCTAAAAGCCGCATGTACAAATGAAGCTGAGTCTATTCCTGTCTGTTTATATTTGCTTTTCCTGTTTTGTAACCTCTTTGTACTTTGTTCATGGTGACTTGTAAGCTAAGGGGAAGGGGTGCCTAGATGCCTTTGTAATTCTCCATGTCATACGCTCCTGGCTGGATGGTCTCCCTTCCTCTCCCTGTATGTAATATCACTTTTTTTTCCCCTTTCTAGCAAGTACTTTCAAAAGAACTCTGTACATTTTAACATAAAAAATAAATTATGTTGAGCCATTTTGGATGTCAGTTGTGCATGTGGGTTTTTTGTCTTTTATTGCCATCGGAGCATTGAACTCTGCTCCTTGGGCCTGGGAAAAGGATCGTTCCTTTTTGATCTGGAAGCGAAGTGGATCGCGAGATCTCCATCCATGTTAATCTTCATCAACAGCTTCTAATCAGAAAAAGGTGAAAAAGGAAGAAAAAACACTTGAAAGCATCCCCAGAAATCATGTTTAAGTTATCTCTGCCCAAAGCTGAAGCAAAGCACATTAGCTGCTTTTTGCCAGCTTGTTTGTACAATGGCTTAAGAAACCAGTGGGTATTTGAACCCCCCCCCCCCCCCCCCCCCTTCGCTTTCTCTCATCTGTGTCATTACCACTTTGGGTAGGAGAACTAGAAATTTTACCCAGCAGAAGGTACCCTGCAGCTTCAAGGCAGAATTGGATCCGTCGGGAGCTGTGTGCTTTTGTCCCACTGTGAGCTCCTGCAAGCTGATGGCTCACACATCACTAGATGGAAGCAACGTTCCGTAATCACTGCCCGCATTCCCTGTGATAGATGCTGTAGTGTTGGCTCAGCCTCCTTTGGCGGTTCAAGGGCAGGCTGCCTGTTGTCTGTCACAAGTCTGTCTTCAAGTGTGTTTGTCTGCCACAGGGAATAAGTGAAGAGGAGCTTGAGAATGAGTAAAATGAAGTTTCGAAGCACTTTTCCTATCTCCAGTCCTCACCAAGATGAAATGTAAGTTGATGTACAGTGAGGATGATGCTGCATCTTCCTTCAACCGGATGTATTTTTCCTTGTTTTATTCAGGCACCTGAATTTGCAGATCAAGCGTGTCAAGATACAGGTAGAAGTTCATTGTACAGGGGTGCTCCTGGCTGTTTGGTTCATTTACTGTCACAACAGTTTCCATGTTATTCAAGCATGAAGGAGAGAGAAACGGGGTGCCCTGGGAGTAAGGTTGTCACTGCTTTAATCACTTGTGAATTGCAGTGGGTGCATCAGCAGTGCTACAGGTAAGAGCCATCAGGATCTCAGTAGATCTGCATCCTATGTGTATTGCTTTCCCATAGTTAGGGCTGGAGTTAAGACTGCAATAACCATTCTGGACCAGAAAGCTGTGTTCAGTCCCTCACGGCCAACTTTAACTTTGATTCTTTTAAAGCTGTTCATTAAAGGAAGCTTTGGCACTGTCCAGTAGCACAGTTCCGACGTGGTGGGTGCCACCCCAGTGTGTCCTGCTTTTCCCATCCTTAAATGATTGTGGTTTGAGTTCTCTTGGGTTTTGTTTGGTATTTTCTGTGTACCCTGAATTTAGCAGATTTGATTTGAACATTAGCACGCACTTGGGTTGAATGGTTATCTAGCAATGATACTGTTGGAGTCAGCTTTGATTTATTACCAGTTCTCGGAAACACCTCTCATTTTTGGAATGCAGTGAGGTTTAAAAGTAAAATACCAGTTGAGAACAGTTGTATGTCCTTCAGCAGTTCAAACTGGCTCTGACTCCCAGAATTAATGTGCTGGGTGATTGTACTGGAGTATAATTCTGCTGCTTTCCATAACTCCAGAATTAGAAATGGTCAAGGCAAATCACTTCAATGAAATACCAGCAGTTATGTTCTACCAAAGTGCTTGTATCCTAAAGGGGCAAGTAGGGGCAATTCGAAGTCTTTATCTGATGCCCTGGCACCAGGTTGCGGTTGCACATGCTGGTATGTTTGAGATCTTTGTGATGGTCAATCACAAGCTCGGGGTGAGCAGGGTCAGTGCCAATGATAATTAAACTTGTGCCTTTCTCAGTTCTTTAGGCAGGAAGTTGGAACTCTTAAGGAGAAAAAGAAACTGTCTAGATAGGAACATGATTTCTAACCATTTATAACAACTTTCTAGCTTTGTAAGCCAAGGAACAAAGGTGAGTGTTATGGAAACCTATATAGAAGATCACAGGAATGTGATTCTAGAGTTAATGGTGCATAAACAGGAGCTGCTGCTTAAGAAATGTTCATTCAAAACGTTATTCAATCATACAGGCTGCGCTGTTAATGGCCTCTGCTTGTTTGAAAACAAGAAGCCCTGTTTGTGTGGGTTAACTTGATGCTACCCACATCTGGGAGCCGTGAACAAGGTGACCTCCTTTTTAGCATCTTGTACAAACTGTCAAATCCTGCTGTTAGAGAATGACCAAACAGGGGAGGGGAAGGGGGCTGAGAGACGTTTGCCAATCCCGAGTAGGGCTGAAATCAGACTGCCCTGAAGTGCAAGAACCATGAGTGCCTTAGAGCATGGTGTGAGCGGCCGCTGCTGCAGGCTCTGCATTGCCATGGGCAGGTACCACGCAGTGAGAGTTGTTCCATTCAGCACTGCCAGGTTTGCTCTAAATCAATTGCTAATGTGGACCAAAACGTTTGTTACCAACCCTTAATACCCAGGCAAGAGTTTGAATGCAGCCCACAGCAATAAACCACTGTCTGGAAGCTGAGCGTGATGTAAAGGAGGCTCACTGAGAGGAGGGTGATCTTCAGGGGGTTTGACAGCTCAGGTTTGACAGTTCTGGGAGCTCATTGGGGAGATGAGTAAGAAAGTGCTAAAAAGAGCAGAACCATCTTCATTAATTTCCCAACCCGGGGCACGAGCTGCTCGCTGAGATCTTCCCTCTGCAGTAGCAGAGGAATGCAGATAGACAGAGGCAGACGAAGTTTACAGCAGCCAAGGTGGGGCCTGCAGCATCTTTTATCTTTGCAGCTTGTCAGCTGGAATAATTTACCTAAAAATAGCTGCCTGAAACTGAGCTTGGAATGTGAAATCCTGCCCTAACCCCGAATCTCAGCAACTTCCCAGGCATTGGTATGCATCCAGAGCAGGGCAGAGCTCCAGCCACGTGTTTAACCTCTGGAAGCAGCTGCAGTGCCTTGCAGACAGAGTCAGGAACTTGTTCTGTGCTTCCTTCCCGATGGGAGGTTCTGTTCTGAGGACAGCACATAATGACTTTGTTCATTCTGTGGGGTTGTTTTCCCAAGGGCTGGATTTGTCAGGATCTGTTTGTTCTCCCTTGCCAAATCCTTTGCCCTGTGAACCCTTTGCAACAAGGTCTCCGTTGCTATGTCTGTCATTTGTGTCATATAGAATAGTTTGGGTTGGAAAGAACCTTAAGCTCATCCAGTTCCAATCCCCTGCCATGGACAGGGATGCCTTATACCAGACCATGTCACTCAAGGCTCTGTCCAATCTGGCCTTGACTCTGGAAGGGATGGAGTGTATGGTTGAATCGCAGTCTGAGCCTGAGGTACGAGAGAGTTATCATAGTACAAACAGATCTGTTTTCAAGGTAAAAGTGATAAACATGGTGCTCTGTGCCCAGTAATTAAATAAGGTTCTTGAAAAGTTTCTTTTTTACTAACGTGTGGCTGTTGTATACACATGGTACCCTTCAGCTGAAGGAAGAAGTCTGTTTACTGCAAGTTTGTCATCCTCTGTTTCCCTGCTTTATCCAACAGGAACAAGCAGCAACAAGATCAGAGACATCTCCTGAGCCAGATACTTCCCAAGCAACTTCTTCAAAGAAGAGAAAAATCACAGCTGGGCAAAAGTAAATGTGGTGAGTTCAGTGAAATTACTACTGAGTTCATTTCCCACTTGTCCTGTTTCCAGTCCTTCTGAAACAGCAGGAATGGTGAAGAAGATGAGCTTCCCTTCATGTACAGCACACCGCTAGGGTCCCTTTCTACCAGCCCTGTGCTGCTCCACAAGCTCTGATGATGGTCCTCGCTGGTAAAGACCAATCTAAAGATTGTGCTTGTTGGTCCTTGAGCTGGCTTTGGCCTGAAGTAGAGAATAAAGCCAGAATACAAGGGAAGCCAAAGAAGGTGAACAGTGTTTCAGAGCCTGAGTGGAAGGAAAGGGGGGAGAGCATCTGTGTCCTTCTCTGTCTGCCTGGGATCTGTGTGACAGACTTGTCCACCAGCTTTGGAGAACTGGGGCATCCACAAAGACTCCTGCAGGAAAACACTAGGTAAGTTGTAAGGGGAACAGTAGGCAGGATGTAAGGGGATCCAGAGTGGATTGGCTTAGCTCTGCTTACTGCCTGGAGGGGCTCAGCCTGTGGGCTGTACTATGTCAGGCCAAAATCCTAAATTCAGAATCGAGGAGCTCATTAAAACATTCGTGTTCCTCCTCTCTGGCTGCGTCCCCTCCCTCCTGTGTAAGGCTTTCTGTTCCTCACCCTGGACCAGCAAAAGTGGGACGGGCTCCAGTCCCTCCAGTATCTGCTTCCCCATATCCCGGTTCTCCCACGGTGATCACTGCTCATTTTGTGCTCGCTCTGTTCTGGCTTACAAGCAGTTAAGAGGTGGGATCTCTTCGTAGGAGGAGGCAGTGCCCTACAGGCAAACAGAGTCTGAGTGTGCTGCCATTGCCTGATGCCATTTGGCTGTGTCTGTAGCAGATGCTTTGCTGACATCAGGGTTACAAAAGGATGCCTGTGCCGGAGCGCGGCTGTAGCAGCTCTGCCCTGGGTGCAGCAGTGCAGGCCCTGCCATGGAGCAGGCTGCAGTTTGACCCAGCTTAAGCCTTGGACTGAATGGCAGGGGCTGAGTTAGGGATGCAGGGATGCCTCCCTAGAGCCTTGCTACCGTGCTCAGTGCTCCTGAACCCCCAGCACTGGAAGGCTGTGCCCGAACACCGGTCAGTCCATGTGCTGGGAGCTGATGCTGTTGGATGTGAGTTGGTTTCACCTCTGAGCTCCCTGTTTTCAAAAATCAGGGAATTACTCAGAATTCCAAACTAGTGCAGAGCTGGGTCAGGATGCAAAGTCAAACACACAGAAGTGAGGAGTGTCACGGCCAACAACTGCTTTGCCTCCTGTGTGCCTGTCGTTGAGCACAGGTCAGTCTGTGTCCCTTGTCCTGCTTATGCGAGAGGTGTCATTGAGTCCTGGCACCTCCTGCCATTCACTGGCAGCTTCAATTGCATTTTGGGATCTCTTCTCTTTCTGCATGGGCGTTCATAGGACATTGCTATATAAAGATGTGCAGCTGTATCTAGACTTGAGTGTATTATTTATCCATGTGGGTGCAGTACACAGAGCTAAAGCTGTCCTTGAAAAGCCTGGTAAAATGTGATGATTTCCTATTCTTCATATCTTATTAGGGCCGTCTTTATATATTCTCAGTCATCATATTCTTTAAAAGCTATGTGATACACCAGCGTTTTCCCTGCGTTTCGCATCCTCCTTGATCTGTGGCTGAAGCAAAAGAATTGGGGGAATTTTAAAGGGAAAAGAAATGCAGGAAAACTGACTTGGGCAGGAAAGTGACCTATAAGTGTCTGTACAGCTCAGTCTGCGTCTCACCTTCTTGCCAGGCTAAATAACCTGTAAATAGGCTGTAAGACCAACAAGTAGAAATGGTCATTAATCCCTGTTTCATCATCTTTTGACACACAAGGGACCTTTTCTGAGTGGAACTGGGGGGACTGTGCCAGAGAAGTGCAGTGCTTCTGCCTGGACAGGTAACTCAGTGCTGTGCCCATGGGTTTGCACACCACTTTCTGAGGGACCAGAACTGAGCTGATAAATCTGTGCTGCTCAGAAGTGCCTGAAGAGTGAAGCATCTTTGCTGCAGGTCAGATTGTCATATTATGGTCACCAGCAAAGAGCCCAGCTCGATTTTACCCTGGTCCTCCCACACTAATGCCATGTCTAGGAACCAAAGGTGCACCTCCAGGCCTGACCCTGACTGCCAACACGGGATTGTTTGTGCTTTTGGAAGGCAGCTGCAGGGGGAATGCACAGATCTGTGTGGCAAAGGGGCAGCGACTCCCAGGCAGCCTTGGCTGAAAGGACCTGAGCTCTGCCGATGCCTGGATGGAGCTGGTGGCTCTGCTTTACCTTGCTAGTGCTGCGTAGTCAAAGAGCAGCCTGAGCCCTTGGTTTCTGTCTCCCATTCACAGCCAAGATCCCTCCCCTCCCCTTGCTGCTCACTCAGTGGAGAGATGCTAGGAGGAAAGGATGCTGTTAAGCTGCACTTTGCTCCAGTACTTGGCACATCCTTTGCAATACCGGCTGTTTTCTGAGCAGAGATGCTGCCTGCCTCTGAGCCGATGCAGTGATTCCCGACTGCTCCCCTTGAAAGGAGCTGGAATCATAACCCGGGGAGTGAGCAACTGATGCGGCTGCTGCACAGAGTGACTGAGAGGAAGGGAATTGGAGAGACTGGAATATGTGCCTGCCTCAGCAGCACTGACTGCAGTGGCGAAGCCACTGACGGACAACATGCAGGTTACTGTTCTTTATGCATTGCTACAGAGAGCCCAGAAGTCGGGATGAAACGCACCAGCCTCCTTTCTCATTGCTCCTCTATTGTCAACATGCATTAATTGCTGAGAGTTATTTTCCTCCTTGTGCCTGCCTGCCTGAATCTCTTCTCGTCCTGCAGGAGAGACAGTGAGGGAGAGAAGAGCACAGCACCAGCCCGGTGTCCTGTCCCACAGGGGGGATGCTGCAGGATGTGCCAGTGCAGTCAGAGGCTGCTGCAATGGAGCACAGAACCTCTGGAACAGCTGGATTTAGGATTACTAATGCTTTGTAAAGGTGTCCCAGACTCCATCTAGCAACTAGCTGGAGACATCGGCTGCCCTTTGGGGCTTGCTGGCTGCTTTCTCTTTGCCTCTCCTTCACTGGGCTCACACTCATCTGGGTCGGCAGCGTTTGCGCTAAGGGAAGGGACTGGTTTCGGGCCAGGAATCGGAGGGTTCTGCGTGCGGAGGTGCAGGTGTGACTCTGGAGGGACCCGCAGCCTGACCGGCCATGGCTCAAGCAGCGAAGCAGCTGAAGAAAATAAAAGACATTGAGGCTCAGGCTCTGCAGGAGCAGAAGGAGAAGGAAGATTCCATCCGCAAGCGCAGGAACCGCTCTCGGGACCGCAAGAAAAAGGTCAGTGCACTGGGGTGAGCAGCCCCATATCCATCCGCCCGTGCCCACGGCAGCGAGCACTGCTTGTGTCTATGGGGACGGGGGAGCGGGGTGGAGGTGGAAGAGGGGCAGCTCGGTCCCTGCACAAACCTATGTGCAGTCAGCTCGAGGAGCAGTTTGCTCAGCAGAGGACAACTTTTGGGGCCAGGAATGTGCTGTTTGCCCTGACAGCTTGAGGGGATGGAGTGGGAAAAGGAAGGGAGTGAGGGGTTTGCCAAAGCAGCTGAAGAGCCTCATTCTGCCCAATAACAACATTGATTTCTAAGGTAAAGCTGCTGCTTCCAGCTCCATGCAGCTTCCCAGAGTTGCTCTGTGTCTGCAAAGGGGCAAGAGACCCCTACCCCTTTCTCTAGTGAAGGAGCAGTTCTGATGCCTGCTCCATGCCCTGCTTGATCCCTGCCAGAGACTGGATCCAGGCACAGCGGGAGCAGAGCACGGGCAGAGGCAGATGTGTGTGAGCTGTGCTGTGCTCAGGGCAGGCTGCATCCTGAGTGGGACACAAATCATCCCTCCCAGCACAGCCTTGCTCCGTGCTGGCAGCAGCTTGAGCGGGGGGGCAGGAGCAAGAAGAGGGTCTTTCCCCTCTGCTGACACCAACGCGCTGGAGCCTTGGGTCTGTTCCTCTCTGGAAAGTCAGTGCCAGTGTTTTCTTGCAGGCGTGTTGCTGAGAGAGCTTTGCTGCCCCTTGAAGACCTCTTGACCTGAATGTTCTCCTGACAGCAGGGCCCAGGGGTGTATGTGCTATGCACCAGTACAGAGAAGCACTGAGGAGGGAGGTGACACCAAGGGTAACCAAGGATATCCATGAGGGGAGGCACCGGTACAGGGATGTCTTAGTTGGCTTCTCTGCCTATCGCAAAAGACTTGGAGACTCCCATGTCCCCCCTGTGAGCAGCAGCCTCACGGCAGAGCTCTGCTGCTTGGAGCATCTCAATAGCTGTGTCCTAGGAAGAGTCTTGCTGAGATGCTGGGGACAGGCAGCACCAAGCAGCCCTCAGCTTCCTGCCACAGCGCGGGACAAGTGCTGGGTCAGGCTGCCTGGGCTGGTCCTGAGCTCTGGAATTCCTGGATCTCATTCATCCTTGTTTCTGGTGAAGGCTCATTCTGTGGTTCTCTGGGAGAGCCCTCCTCTTCCCTTCTCCCCTCGCACCCCAAAGCACAGTGTCCTTGTGTCCTGTTGATGGTCTGGGAGATCCAGAGATACCTGCACAATGTCTGGACTTCCTCATGTGGAAGGTACTGGAGAGGGCACCTTCTCACCAGCTCCTTATGAGAGACCCAAGCTGCCCGGGCACGCTGTGGTGCAAGCAAGGGAGCTGGAGAAGCACCACTCAGTACACCCAGAGGTGTCTGCTATCCTTTACAGTGGTGAAGCAGCTTTAGCAGGGTCCTCTCTGGGATGGGGAGCACAGAGCAAGGTCTCTTTGCAGGAATCACTGCAGGGCTCGGGTGCACTGAGGAGCTGATCTTCAGCCCTCCCTTTGCAAGTGGTGATCCAGACCATGGGCTGGGTGGGCAGAGCCCCTGGTTACCTCCTGTTCCTCCTGGGACCAAAGCTGGGTGTGAGGATGTTTGCTTCTCTTAATGCCAGGGCAACCAAGGAGGGGTCTGTGTCTGCAGGGGGGCACCAGTGGACACACTCAGGAGGGATGTGAAGCCTGCAGACAGATAGGAAGTTGAGTGTGGGGTCTCTCAGGTGCCACACACACTGAATGTTGCTTCTCCAATGGGAACTGCAAGGCTTTTCCCCTTAGGGCCTCTGTTACTCGAGGTTGACCATCTCTTGTGTTGCCAAAGGGCGGTTGAGGGGGTCTGGTGTGAAGAACCACCAAACCTGGAGAGTCTGCTGTTGGCTCCAGCCATCTCTTCCTATTCCTCAAAGCCTGAGTGTCTCCGGTGGTAGTGCTTTACTGTAGGAGTCTCCTTGGGGCCAGGCTGGAGGCTGGCACAGGGTGTTGTAGTTTCTCATTCTGTTTTGCCGCAGCGGTTGGGGGGTTAACCTGTGTTAGCCTGTTAGTGCCCTGTGAGCCTGCATGGGACCCGCGTCATGGCAATGCAATAGGCTCTGGCGCTGGCCGCTGGAATGGACTGAGACCCCAGTCTTGCCACTGGGTCCTTGGGCTCCTCCAGCCCTGCCTGTTGTTGTCTCTTGCTTCATATACAAATACAGGTTCTTTCGGGCAGAGGCTGTTGATTTGCAATGTGTTTGAACACTGCAGCCTGTCAGTGTCTTGGTTTATGACTGAGCCCACCATGCACCGCTGCAATGCAAGGTGATAGTAGAGATGTAACCTGCATACAGGGGTTACATACATGGGTTACAGCCAAGGAAGGGCTGGCATCACAATACGCAGTGGAGGTGGCCAGTGGAAGGAGGTGATTGCCCTGGAACGAGTTTCTTCTCAGTGCATGCAAGCTGATGTTATGTCGTGGGACATGAGGGCTTTGTACCCTTCAGCGTTCCCAGCCATTTCGGTGTGGCTCTGTGTGCTCCCATGCGCTGCACGGTTGAATCCTGCAAGAACCTTGTGTTCTGTGGTACCTGGAGGCAGTGAGTGCTGTTATTTAATGCTGTGTTGCCCAAAACCCTTCTCCTTGGACCATAATTGTACTTATTGCTTCTTAGTTTCCACAGCACTTTCTTGGCTTCTGTATTAAGTACATGTAACGATGATTGACCTTGTACTGTCCATTTCCATGCTGTGTGCTTCTCATTTGTCAGGGCAGGGACAGCCCAGGTTTATCACCTCCAGTGTTCCCTGCCCCTAACCTTGGTAACTCAGATGGTCAGAGCTGGTGTTCCATTTGAGAGGGGCTGCACAAGGATTTAAGGGCTGGGATCTTGTCACTCACCCTGTGTTTTGGGCCGAGCTGCCCGTTAAACAGCCAGACATGTCCTAAAGAGCGTTCCTGCTCCATGGGCTCTGCAGCGTGGCTGGAGGTTGCCTCAGTATAAGGATGACACCACGGAGCAAGCTTTCAATGGCCCACATTTAGTGCTGTGCTGAACTGGGAGGATTTATGAGGTCCAGCATAAGGTGCTGGTAGATTTTCGGGGTGCCTATAGCCAGGGGTTAGGGAGAGCAGCCCCAGAGCAAAGGAAGGTGTCAGTGGAACAATAGAAGTTCACTGCCAGGAGGGAATTTGCCAAGCATCATCTAGGTTGGCTCCTTACTATTCCTGCCGCAGTACCCTAGCTTCAAATCTCTGCGTTTCACTTCGGTGGCCAGTTCACAGGGGAGCAGAACCACCCCAGTACAGCTGCTGGGCTGCGTGTGGGGCCTCTGCTGTGGCTGCACTGACAGGCAAGAGGTGACAGGCAGTAGCAATAGCTGCTTTGGCTGCAGCTGTCTGTCCCTTATTTGCAGTTCTGGGAGGCAATGATGGTCAAGAGCACTTCCTTCCTTTCACAGCTGGTGTGCTGTGGTCAGGCTGCCTCAGGAGGCAGAAAGCCCTCACTTGGAAGGCACCCAGAGCACTTTAAGGTCCTGCCTTCTGCAGGGTGAGCGGAGAGCAGCACGGAGCACTGCGAGTGTGGTGTTTGGATGCAGTTTGTGAGGCAGGTCTGTAACTTGCATGTGAGCACACTGTCACCGAGTCCTTTCTGAGCTGCACGTGGCTTGTTGTTGTGGTTATTTATTAAAGGTAGAAAATGGACCAAGTCCTTTTCCAGGAATTCTGGAAGCATCAGCAGTTGTTAGAAAGGGCCCTAAATGTCAACCCCCTAAATGGGGCCCTTGGTACTTGGCATCCCTTTGTTTGCATCTGCAAGCAGTGTGCAGCTGTACTGAAGCGCCCCAGGACAGCTTGTGGTGCCTGTGGTGCAACCTGACCAGCTTGGACTGAGACTAATAACAAAAAGCAAGTTCAGACCTTCATGGCAATCTTTTTTCCTACTGAATTCTACTTATTCTGGTACCAAATTCAGCCAAATATCCAGGGAAGCCTGAAGAGGGCAGAGATCTTCATCTGAGGAGCACAAAGAGGCAGATACCCCCTTTTTGGCATGTGGAATTCATAGAGCAGGAAGCTGGAACCTCTAAACCATCTTTGAGGAGCCTGCTATGTGGTAAATAGGAGAAACAGCACTTCAGTAACAGCAGCAATGCCAATAATGTCCAAAGAGCTCCTCGAGTGCTCATATGAGTGCAGTCTGTGCAGCATAACTGTGGCTGCTGGATTAAATAACAGCCTAATCAAAAGCTCAGAAGGAAATTCCTATGATAATGCCATCAATGTTTAAAAGATAAATTAATAGTGCGAAAGATGTGATACTCTCAGTGCACAGAGTGGATGTAGGTTTTGCTTGGGCATCTGATAGGATAGAATAGAACAGAATAGAGTAGAAGGCAAAGCTGCCTGAATTTACCACTCTTCTTCTTCTTTTTGTAGGGGTTAATGAGCAACAAACTGCTTTTCTCTTCCCACTTCTCTCTAGTTCCTTTTGCACGTGCCCAAGTCAAGTCTTTATGGATTTGTGACCATCTCATCAATGCAGTCTGCAATGGCAAAAGAAAATGATTCCTAATAAGAAACTCTCTGAATAAGGCTCCTTGCCTTCCTTCCCCCCACAGATTTGCATTACCTGTGAACAGCACCCAGACTAGTGTGAGGTTTGTGACCCTCCACAGTACAGGCTGGCACCATGCTTGGTGCAGGGTCGCTTCTGCACGCTGCAGCAAGGAATCTTGTAGTGCCCATTGTTCTGCACTGAGCTACTTCCCAGCAGGAGAGGGAGAAGGGAAAGGGGAGATAAGGAATGTGTGCGAAAGGGTTTGGAATAGGTGGGGAAGGAGAGGAATAGGTAGGAAGGTGACAGGAGCTGTGGCAGAGAAAGCTCTTCCACCAGCTAGAATGACATGGTGGGAAAGGGCGAAGGAAGCACAGAGGATTCAGTGTGATCCAAGCATGGGTAAGGAATACATGTGAGCATAGGCAGCTGACATGGGCTGTCGGAAGAGACTCCAAGCTGCAGTGTGTGGTCTGGGAGAGGGGCTGGATCCCGGATGGGCAGCTCTGAGGAGGCTGAGGTGATGTGAAGGATGCTTTTTGCATGAAGGAAGATCTGCGTGCTTAGGAAGCAAAAGGGATGTGGGAGCTGGAACAAGTCAAGTCACATTTGGAACAACAGCCCCAAGCTCAGCCAGGCAGAGGAGCAACTACAGGCGATTCCTTAGCAGGACAATGGAACAGTCACATAGGGTGACCACGCTCGTGCTTGTTGTGTGACAAGCAGAAGAGCTCGCTCGCCTGCTGTTTGCTGTGTCAGGGTGGCAGTTAAGTCCAAGCTTGGGTTCTCTGGGATGAAAAATCCAGGCACCGCTGTCGGAATTATGCAATCAGCACAAGAGAAACTGGGGTGAGAAATCGCTGCTGGAATATGGCCAATGAGCCACTGGGGCTATTCCCTCTGCTTGCTGCCGTCCTTTCCAAGGGCTGCCATGGAGCAGGAGCCTTCAGCTTGCACTGGATGTAGTGGGGCTGCAGAGAAGAGAGCGAGGGACAGGAGGAGAGGGAAGGGTTTCAGCATCCCTGGTCTGCAGAACATCCCCAGGATAACCGGGCTTCTGAGCACCATTGTGTTCTCCTCCCATGGATGTCAGGCCTGGCACCACTACTGGATTGGGGTACCTGTATTTCTGCGTCCAGTGGCTGTATGTGCTGAGGATGTGATGTGGCTGTCATCCACCCAGGGCTTCACTGGCTGCTGGGTACCTAACCTGCAGGCTGGAGCTTATCAGCACGATATAGGACCATGCCACTGCATTCTCAGAGCTGCTTTGCCCCTTCCTGTGCCTGTAACTTCTGTCGTCTCCCAGTGCAAGTTTTGTCAGTCCCATCAGCCCAAACTGCTCCTGCATCTCCTTGTGCTGCAGGAGCAGTGACTGTGCAGGCACCTTCCCTGAGGAGCCGACCAGCTCGTGGTACAGCACATCATCGAGGAAGGCACCTTCGTGAGGACACCGAATGCTCCAGCACCTCTTTGCTTTGGGTGTCTGGACTCCAGGGCTCTGCAAAGGAATTGGTACCCGGAACATGATGCTGCTGTGCAGTGACAGGGAGAAAGGGCACGGGATATCAGGAAAGCCAAAGACTTTGGGACTCAAGGAAGCCCCTAGCTTTTAACCAGAGGGCCAGCATAGACAAAGAATTGCACTGTGTGACTAGGAATAGGCTCCATTGTTAGCTATCTGGATATTGTGTAGGCTTCCAAAAGGATTTTTGGCTTGAAGGGGTTTTTTGCTTCAATCTTCCTGTGGGCTGTGTGTGTGCTGGGTTCAAAGCAGCAGCTTCCCTGCTGCAAGTGTCCACTGTGTAAAGCTGGGAAGGTGTTTTCTCTACATAGCTGCTGGCAAATTGGGGTGAAGCATGAGCTCCATCAGAGCTGATGCAGTGCACTGAGAGATGGAGGACTCGCATCCCACCTCTGCCCAGCGCGCCCCATGGAACTGCTTTGTGTGACTCCAAGGTAGCTGTGACCCTCCCAGCTCTGCCAAGGTTGTTGGGAAACAAGTCCCATGAGGACGTGGGGAGGATTACGTCAGCTGCCTGCGCTGTCAGGAGCCTCAGACCTCTGATTCATAGGAGCTCAATAAATATTTAGCTCTTGCTTTCGGCTGGGTTGGGAAGCACAGGGGCTGCGTGTGACGATGCTTCCTCTGAGGCTGTCTGACCTGCCGCTGGAGCTCTGTACCGACGGGAATGCCGTCAGGGTGGGAGCCAGCATCACGCTGTGCTGTACTGCTCTGCTGTCTGAGGCTGAGAGAGGGCTTTTTCTCACAACCCACTAAGGTTTCCACTCCATCTCCCTCCGGCTGGTACTGAACCAGCAGGAAGAAGAGGCTGTCTCAAACTTACCTTCGACTAAACTCTGTCCAATTTCACTCGCTGCTGCTCACAATCACCCTCTAGCATGATTCTATATATGCAATGCAGCATGCACTGGTTAAGGTGGGAGCATCTGTGCTCCCAGCTTTTGTGTTTTCTTTGCAGTGCCTGTGTTAATGGCACTTTGTCTGCAGGAAGGAAAATGGCAATGCTGAGATTACGCTGCTCAGAGTTCCTTCCCAGTGGGGAGGGTGCAGGAGTTTTTGGCTGAGCAGTTTGTTTTGTTGCAATGGTCACCGACCAAGACCCCTCTCCAATGGCCCCATTGGAAAAATCGGAACGTTTATATGGTAGCGGTTCCTCTCTGGTGTTTACTTTCTTCTCTTTCACTGCAACAGATTCATAGAATAGTTAGGGTTGCAAAGAGCCTTAAGATCATCTACCTCCAACCCTGTCTGCCTTGCCCTTCGCAGGATGTGGTGCCACGAGAGCTTTGTCTCTAATGTGACCTAATACATAACGCACCATGTTTGACTTGGGAAGTGCATCCCTTTCCCAGTAAGCAGTTGTCCACAAGCACTAACGTCAGTTGTAAGTGAGGAACAGCTTGTACAGTGCTTAGGGAGCGAGGCATTTTGGAGGCTGTGCCCGTGTCCTTCCCTGACATTTCCAGGCAGGAGGGAAATGCAGCTCTGTGCTGGGAGGGGGAGCGGCTGGAGCATGAGCAGAATACAGCATCTGGATGGGAGGGATGTCAGGTCAGAGCAGCCCCTGCTGCTGCTGCTGCTGCTGCGGGAGGAGGCACCGGGGGGAGGCTGGTGCCATTCTGCACTGCTGCTCTGCAGGCTCTTTAATTATTCAGGTACTAATGGCATCTCGATGTGCTCGGTGAGCCCAGCGCTCATCGGTGTACGGGAAATGATGTGAGCCACGTTTGGAGCCTTGTAGCACGCAGGAATCTGCTTCGGGAGCAAGTTCCTTACCCTGGTCCCTTGGCAGAGGTGTCTGTCCAAGCAGGACTCTTGCTGTGTGCAGGGAGTGAGCCCTATAGAGCAAGACCTTTAGGAGGATAAGCAGCAAAGGACAGTGCCCTTTGTGAAGGTCCTGTGTGCGATAGCCTGTGGGGCTGGGGTAGGAGCTGCCTGTAGCATACTGCAGCTGAGGTGCAGCAAGCCAGATCTGAGCTCAAAGGAAAGCAGCTTTACAGAGGGCTAAAATTAGAAGTTTAGTCTGAATTATGCTAATTTGTTTTAATTGTCTTAAGTGTGTCAAGGTTCTTCAGAAACGTACCCTCTCCGTGCTGGTCCGCAAAGGTGCAGCATCACTGGGGGCGTGAGGGAAGGATGGGTCGAGGATTGCAGAGATTTCTGGGTCCCCTGCCCTACTTCTATCTCTCGAGCAGTCCTCACCTCCCGCTCGCAAGGTGCCATGAGGGGAGATGCTGAAACGCTAGCCTTGGGCTGGATAGACCCAAGATGAGTGGAGGGCAGCCTCCTGGTGCAGGGAAGTTCCTGACACCTTCTCTCTACAAGAGGACTGCTCAGTATGGCAGAACCATACCCACGTTTCCTTTTCAGATGAACTATGTCATGTTTGGAGCCACCACACTGCAAACAGCAGCAAAATCCAAGCTCCCTTCCCCTTTGCAAATCAAATCTAGCTGACTGGGTGAAGCGTTAAGGCAGAGCCATACAGGGGCTGCAAATGTAGGGGACTATGTTAAACCTATGGCTTCAAAACGTTCAGTGAGACACCTACAGCAGGAACAAAGCGGCAGGTATTCACCAGAGCATCTCGGGGGGCGGAGGGAGAGAATGCAGCAGCAGGAGAGCATTTAGGAAACAGATGAGGTTTCTATATATATACAGAGATAAGGAAAGGAGAAGGGAGTGTGTGTTTTTGTGTGTGTCCGGGTCCCTGAGAAGGCTCCTGTTTAAGCACAAAGTACTGCAGGAAGGCAACAAGCAGAAATGAAAGCTCTGGTTCTTCACTGTGCTGTGGTGACGGCGCTTTTTAGGGCTTGTAGGGTGCATTCGTGTGCATCCGTTGGACCTTTGAAACGGGGAATGCAGAAAAGAGCGCAGAAACCCTTTGCAGGGTATAAACTGTGTTAGGTTTTGAACTGATGTGATGGTCTCTGCAAAGGAATAGTAAATATTTCCACCTTTGTATGCTGTCTTTTATCCAGAAAACTTCCAGATACTCAGCAGGAAATGCACCGTGCATTTAGAGTCCATTTAGTCCTGTCAGGATGCCATGCCTGGAATGGGGAGCACTGTGTTTTCCTCAGGACTTGCTGATTGCAGCACAAAGCAAAGAGTAAGATAAATGCAATGAGAATGTGCTGGTTTGGTGGGTGAGACAGGCAGGTGCGGGGTGAGCTGAGGACATGGCAGCTTTAACAGTGTGATTCCCGGCTTGCACAGAGCATCTCTGAACACAGGGAAGATGCTGCCCCTTGGTGCTGGTATCCCACGAGCACCGCACAGGTATCTGACGCTGGCCATGGGCAGCCAAGCGCTGACTGCTCCATCTAGGTCTTGTTCCAACGCTACCCCCATTGCATCTGGTGCTTTCATGCACCTCAGGCAGTGCAGATGCCTGGCATCCTAATGCACTGATGGCATGTACTCTGAGGGTCTGTCATCTATTTAAGGCACATACTGGGGAAGAGAAGAGGGTAATATCTGTGCTGTCACCTCACAGGGACTAAGCTGTCTGCCCTGATGGACTGAACCAGCCTCTGGTCACACACACACGGTCTCAGAGCCTTGCCTTGAGCAAGGGTTTTGGGACACGCTGTTCTAGGCTTTCAAAGCATTTGACCCTTCCATCTCCCAGCATGCTGCTGTTAAACTCAGTGTCTTCTCAGGTTAACTTCCTTCCTTTGGCCCCAGCTGCAGGCACTGCCTCTCGGGCCTGAGAGCTGTGTCCTAGCATGGCATGCATCACTGCTCAGGTAAACTGAAGAGCAGATGCCAGTTTCTTCCTTATCCCTGCTTTTAAGCTGTCATTTACGGGTTAGCTGTTGTGAATGGACTCAGAGACCTTGGAGTCCCTTGTGCAAAGCTGAAGGGACATCTCATAGGGCACGTACCATCAAGCTCCTCTTGTCTGGCAGCCTTCTGGGTGAAGGGCTGGTGAGGTTCTTGTGGTGAGGTTGTTGTGCTGCTTCCTAGACTGTGCCTTGGCTGTGCTGCAGGAGGGTCTATCCTGCTGCGTGCCTGGTCTCTCTGACTTCAGAGTTTGCAAAGAAAGAGATGCTTTGGATGGACATTGAACACGACTGGCTTTGCAGTTAGAACCATAGAGTCCATTTCACCTCTATAATCATTTAAACCCAAAGTGAAGCTGGTGTTAACAGCATGTGCAAACATCCAGAAGCCACCAGCCTCTTTAACACCTCGTATTAGTTGGCTGGGAGAGGCAAAACCTTAACATGCAACATATCAAACCTGTGAAAACACTGCAACACAAGGCAAATACTTACACTTCTGAAGTTGTCCCTCTTTTTGCAAGTGTCACCCAAGCTGTAGTGATGGAGCAGAGAAATGGCTGCTTTGGGCTGTACCTTGCTTCTGCTGGGTAACATCTATCAGAGCTTTAGGCAGGGATGAGAAGCCAACCAAGCTCTTTCTTCCGTTCATCTAAATGGGGAGGGGAGAGGAGAGAGTAAAAAGGAGATGCCTTTGGTTTACCCGGGGCTCAGCTGTACTCTTGATGACTGAAGTGTGAGCTTTCCTTGTGTGCTGTAATCATGTGCACACCTTTGCTGGGCTCTTACTCTGCTATTTGAATCAATAATGTTCGACTGTAATATTTTTCCATGGATTTGCTTATAGGAGTAAATGATGTGCTCTTAAATAAGATGCTAACTTCAACAGTCCGGTGTCCTTGACTTGTGAATCTCTGCATGGAGTTTCTCTTGGCTTGGGGTATTGGGGTTCCTTTTCTTCCTTTCCTTTCCTTTCCTTTCCCCCTCCATTCATCTTGTGGTGGATGAGTGTTCTCAAGCTGGCAGTGGGCATGGGGAGCACAGTGTGGGGTGCTGCCATGCTAGAGAGCTCTCAGAAAGGGAAAACTTACCTACTTGGCTTTTGATGATGGACTTGCTTTCAGTGCAGTGGGGAATGTTATGATCCTGCTTCCCATCTGTAATGCTGAAACAGAAGTTTATCTGTGGGCCACTGTCTTTGGCACGGGGCTGTTTCAGCTCGAGGAGATGCCTGCAGGCTGTAATTTTCTAAGCTTTTTCATTCCTCAGCTCTTTTCCTGGCAGCATCATCTCAGCTCACAGTGACAGGAGGTTTGGTCCAGCACAGATTGCTCAGTGGAGCATGTGCTCGGACGTGCCACTGCGCTGATGCATAACAACACGCTCCTGTTAAAGAGCAAGAGGCTGGTCCACGAGCTAACCCCTTTCTGTGAGCACTGGGGGGATGCTTCCTCTCAAGCCCTGCTGTCAGATGGCTGCAGAGCTGAGGTTGCAGTAAGAGGAGCTGCAGTATCACAGGGCAGAAGTATAAGATATCCGCTGCCCATCAGTCCTGTATCAGCAAAACCCCTTCTCAGAACTTGTGAGCTCATCCGTTGCCAATGGTGAGCTATGCCTCTCGGATGTGCCAGAGGAGTTGTCTAAGGCCAAGCAGCAGCTCACTGAGGCATGGACAACATCACTCGATATCCATCCAAAGTGTCGAGGCAGCAGCATTCCCTGTGTCCTGACACTGTTTCGACAGGGATCAGCAGCACCACCCCATGAGGCACCATCAGCAGCAGCAGAGAGGCCACAGGAGGGATGTTTATTCTGTGGTTTTTGTTCTGCCACAGCCACTTTGGGTACATTGCAGATATTTGGGCATCTTTCACCCATTCGCTCTGCTTTAAAATCATGCTCTTTGATGCTGGGTGTTACTCGGCTCTGCTGGCTTTTCTGTGGCCTTCCTCATTCCCCATTCACTGCCCTGTGGCCAGCGCTCTCGTGGTGCTCAGCTCCCAGCACTTGCTGCTGGCACTGATAACTTAGAGTAACAGCATCTTATTTTTGAATCACTGGGAGGTTCGGGGGGGGATTTTTTATTAATAACCCAAATTACCCCTTGAAACAGCAACTTGTCTGATGTTAAATATTAAACTCCACTAAGTGGGTGAACCGGAGCTCGGAAACAGCAGCATGCTGGTAATGACTTGCTGTGGCAGGAGATGGTAGCGATGCCTGCCAGCACGCATTAATCCTTGCTCCTTGGAGAGATCTTCCAGGGCAGTCAGGTGCTCCTCCGCTGCTCCCCAGCTCCAGAATGGCTTTTTGCATGCTTTGAACGGATCAGCACATCAAAGGCTGTGCATCCTCACTCTGGCGTTGCCATGGCAGCGGCAGCAGAGAGGATTTGGATGCTTCTGGGATGGGATTGTGCTGCGGGGTGTGCTGGGACAGAGCAGGGCTGCTCCCCATCCATGCCATGATGAACATGAGCAAGCCCGGTGGGTCTCCTACTCTATAACAGGGTGGTCCGCTGCAGTTTAGGGGTGCTGTGATGCAGACATCTGCATCTGAACTGCTCACCCCAGCTCCCTCTAGTCTGGAAGAGAAAGAGGGAGTCCTTCCCGTGCTGCACCGCATGTGGAAGTAGGTCAGCTGAATTGTACCCTTAGAAATGCTTGTTTCTCTCCACCGCTTCTCAAGGGAGCTGAGACAGCAAGCCCTGCTTCAAGCATTGACTCTGTAGGTGCCTAACACCGTTAGGGTGTCTGCCTCCGGTGCCTCTGCTGTGCCCTGCACATGCTGGATCCAGTGGGTTTCCAGGAGTGAACATCAAGCTTTAAACCCTGTGAAAACATGACTGTATTTCAGCGGGCGCAGTTCTGACCTGGGCCCGCAGGTGCAAGGCAGAGGAGCTGGGCTGCGCATCAGAGGCGCAGGAAGGCAGGCAGGAGGATGGCTGGTGACAGGAGTGGAGCAAAGACCACGGAAGTGATTAGAATAAATTCAATTTGCTCTTTCTGCATTTGCCCTGGAGTAACTCAGAGCTGATTTCTCTGCCAGGCTGCAGGAGACCGGTGGGAGCACTAAACCTGATTTGTTCTGTAGCATGGATCCGTAGGAGCACATTGGGGTTCTCCGCTGCTGCCTGGGTGGTGACTTGCCAGTGCCTAGTCCCTAAACTCTGCCTGGTCCTGCTCTGCAATGCAGAATTGGATGTTGGACTGAGAGCAATAACTGTCATCCACTGCTGACACGCACAAGGTTTCCAGATTTTAGCTCAGGGTAAGCTCATCCAGGAGCCATTATTCACTGATCCTGTTTTTGCTTCCTCTCACTTCCACCTGTGCTTTAGTTCCCTGTCTCTAAAATCACAGAACCATGGAATCACAGAACGGTTTGGGTTGGAAGGAACCGCTAACAATCACCCAGGGATTGCTGGGACACCTTTCACTAGATGCGGTTGCTCTAAGCCCCCTCCAACCTGACTTGGAACTCTTTCAGTGATGGAGCATCCACAGCTTCTCTGGGCAAAATGGGGCAGCTGAATATGTTCAGTCCGTGCTACTCTACAGGCTCAGGAGCAGATTAAAACGTGAGAGTGTGTGATGTCCTCCTTCACCACCCTCCTGTCTTCATTTGCAGCTTGATTGACATGTCTTATGTTATCCCAAAAAGCATTTCAATGAGCCATTGTGAAGCTGCTGCCAATATATCAGGGCTGGGTCATGGCTGCCACATTGCACAGTTGATGCCTGTGCCTGTGCTGGAGTGACAGTGACCACTGGCAGCTTTGTCCTGCTGGGGCATTGCACTCATTGCAGAGCTGGAGAATGATTTGCTCAGATCCCATTCTCCAGAGGAGGATTCCTCAGGCTGTGAAGAGCAGAGGTTGCACTGGGGGCTTGCATGGGGAGAGGAAAGTTCCCTTCCAGCAGTAAAAAGAGCTCTGAGGGGCAACCTCCAGAGAGGCTTCGTTCCCAAATGCTTCCTGCTGAGGCCAAGGAAAGGTGCTGGTACTGCAGGATGCAGTGAAAATAGATAAGTTTCTTCTATACAGAGACATGAAATGGTTGATCTCCTTCCATTCTAGAACAATAGCGAGGCTCCCGTTAGCTCTGCTGGGTCAGTGGAGCTCTACCCTAACTCCTCCTCTGCAGAATTTCTCACTTCCCAAAGTAGTGGATGAGTATTTCTGGGACTCTGCTTCTCTCATCCAGAGGCATCTTATGTAATTGAATCAGACCTTGGGAGAAGCGATGAAATCATCCCAAGCGCTGATGGGTGCGAGCAGGGCTGTGGGCAGGCAGCAATGTCTTTTGTGAATCATTCATTAATTACCCTTAAATGGAACTCCTGGGTTTCAAGTGGCTTTTCTGCACATCTGCCAAGCGTCTCCAGAGCATTGCGGGAGGTGGAGAAGGGTGCAGGCTGTTGTGCTGTGAGCAGGATGCAGAGGCTTGGGCTGTTGTTCTTGCTGTAATGCTCTGATCAGGTTGTCCAGGAAGGCCAAAGGTGCTCAGTAAGTGAATCAATGGTACCTGGAAAAGCTAACCATGAGGAAAAGTTGTCTGGAGTCATCAGAACATGGATGGGTATGCATCCAAGAAAGCATTTGGCTCCTTTGCTTGCTCAGCAAGGGGATGAACAAAGGCACAGGCTGCCAAGCTCTGAGATGTCTGCACAGAATTGGGCTCTGGGAAGGAGTAGGAATGTGCAGTTGCACTCCAGACCTCAGGGCATTAATTTCCAGTTCAGAAGGCTTGGATTAAGCTCTTCAGGAAGAGCAAGGACAGCAGGATTGAGAGGCTGGTGCCTTGCCACTGAGACAGCGCTGACGCTGCAAGGTGTGCAATCAGGAGGTGTATGGGCTGAGCATGGGCATTTCTCTGCTGCATTCATTTGCAACCTCCTGTGTAAAACATGGCCTTGAGCTCAGATAGTTCCATATAAAAGGTTTCAATTGCAGTAAAACCCCGGTGTTTTTCCACCTTCATCCCTCTCAGAAGCCTCATTAAGTTGGACTTCATTCTGTACGAGTATTAATTGCCTCTGGGCAAAAGCAACCACATGCACAGCACATGCTTCTGCTAAATAGTAAAGCGTCAACATAGCACTGGAAGGAATGTAATGGGAAATGGGGATCCTGTCCCCATTGTAGGGGCCAAGACTAAACCTGCAGCCTTTATTTGCTGTGGCTGTGGCTGTGGAGGGCCTGTCCTTGGGACTCTCTCTTCCACAGGCAGTATCCAGCTCTCATTGCTGCTCAGGGCCCAATTTCCACTCCTTGAAACTCTTTTCCCTGGCACCACCCCAGAGCAATGAGAGATGCAGAGAATGGAGACTTCCCATGACTTGTTTTCCTTTGATTTTGCCTTGACCCTGTGCCCACAGATCCCTGGGAAGCTGCAGCACTGCTGCTGATGTTGCTTACAAATGGCTGGGCTTAGAATTCCACCGAGTTTCTTGGTGATGCTCCTCATCCTGTTCATCCTGCCGAGCTGCGCACCAGCTCTGTCCAGAGGGAAAAGCCAAACGAATCACAGCCAAGCGTGGTGTGAGCAGTGATTGGGATTCATTTCAGTTTTGGTGCAAACCTTCCTGCCCTGTTATTGATACTGAGCCCCTCATCAGACTCCAGGAAAACGTTGAATCACAGGCGTGCAGCTCATTTCTTGCTGTGAATATTAAACTAGAGCCTGCCTCCTCTCCTCTTTGAGCTCCATTCAGAGCTCTGGGAACCTGGCATGTACAGGGGTGCATACCTGGAAGGTGAAGCCTTTTCTTGCTGGTTTAAGCCCGGAAGATGAATATATTTAGACAAATCTGAAGAGAAGAGGTTTACACAAATGTGTTCTAAGTTCTTCTCCAAGTGCCTGAGCTAACACGCCTGAGCAAGAAGATCTTGGTGCAGACCATCGCATCCAGGTGACTGCTGAGAATAAAGGTACAATGAAAGCAGGGGGTGAGATCTGAGTTCCTGGCTCTCCTGCTCGATGCTCAGCAGCAGAGCAGAAGATTCCTTTCCAAGAGGAGCAGTGCATCCTGCCAGTGGGGACTGTGCATTCATCTGCTCTCGCAGGCGGTCAGTCTGCACTGCCTCCAGGCATGCACTGTAGCCAAGTGCTGCGTATCTCTCCATCCTGAGATCCCCAAATACACATAACATTCAGGCATCTTAGTATAGCTGTAGTCTTGTGATTACAGCAGGACCAGTGGATCCAATAGGATCAATAGCTGGGGTGCATTAGCTGCAGCCTGATAAGGGTCTTATTACGTCTTTCAGATTGGTTATGTACCAGAGTGAAAGCAGCAATCTGCATCAGAAGCAGTAATTAAGACGTGATTTGCCCTTGGCCCATATTGTGGGCATAACGCCAAAGCCTGAGTTCCCAGAACTGGGATTGTTCAGATTCAGGCTGAGTTAGGTGATGGTTTTTGCTTTCAGATCTCTAACAGGGAGGAAAACCAGTGCATGTTAATCCTGTGGGTGAGATATCTTCTGGTGAACGGTGTTTGAGAGTTGGATGCAGAGGTTGCTGAACACTACTGTGGCAGAAATCTTTGCAGCCAGGATAACACAGGACTAGGCCATAGCATGAGCATTGGGCCATGAATATCCCTTTCCTTTGGGAATTCTGCAACTCTTTCATGTCTTCACGCTGTGAATCTGACTTCCTGAGGTTTTGTGCCTGAATGAGTATAAACAGGATAAATCAGTGTGATGAAACTTCAGTTGCATTGCCTGGCCTATCCAAGTGATGAGCAAACACTCACGTATAAGACACCAGAGAGGCATGTGCTATGAAGCTGCCTGCGTGCTCAGTGTGTGTGAAGGGGGGGGCAAAGGGCTGCCTGAATATCCAGGTTTTGGGAGAGAGAGCAAAGGGTGGGAAATCCATGCATAGCAAACCTTTGTTCCCTTCCCACCACAGAGCTTGGCATAGCTCCTCCTCTACGGAGAGCTGAAGAGCAGGTGTCCGTGCGGACCTTTCACATGCTTCCTGTGTGGCTCATGGCCGATGATTCCAGCTCTTTGGAAGCTGCAGGATTCGCCATCTGAGAGGTGAGGCACCGGCAGCTCCAATGGACTTCCTGTGGAATGATGGAGCGCTGTGCCAGGAGCCACGAGTGCCACAGGAAAGCAGGGCTCAGCCTTGCTGTACTCAGAGGAGCAGCAGTGTCTCGCTGAGCACTGCAGAGCGCTGCTATCCGTTATTTATGCCCACACCACTGCTATTCTCTCCGAGCAGGAGGAAGCAGCCTGCCAGCACCAGCAGCGCTGGTTCCCTGAGCACCTTCTGTTACCCATGGCTGGGCAGCAGTGGCACAAGAGCCAAGGGTTTAAATTATGCAGTTCTGTTGCTGACGCAGCTTTAAACCTGCCTTCACATCCCTAAGAGAACAGCTTGGTACGCAGAACCAGGGAGCCCGGCAGCCCCTTGGGGCCTCAGGAGGCGCAAGACAGGAACACACGGGGAGAGTTATCCTCTGTAAGCAGAAAGGGGACGTGCTGGAGTGATGTGAAGCCATCACGTACCCTTTAGGGTACAGCGAGTGCCCAATGGAGCTGCTGTCCTTCAGTGGCATCAGCCCCGTGCCCATCCTGGCATCATATCTCAAACTGCACATCATTCCCTGAGCAAAATACATTGAAGCCCACTGTTAAAGTTGTTTACTCTTCTCCAAGTTAATATGTTTGGGGTTCTCTGCTGCATACACTGCCCATTCCCTGAAATGAAAGGAAAAGAACAGCTGAGGATAGCCCAGCAGTAGCCAGCAAAGTGGGAGATCACTTCTCTAGTTACATGGAAGATAACAACGCAGAGGAAGGAGCCTTGCATTCCTCCACAGCTACATCATAGGGCAGTTGAGCTCCTCCAAAGGTCGGAGGCAGAACTGTGTACCTTGAGCAACCAAACCTCTGTAGCTGAAGAAGTTTTCTTTAGAGACTTCCTCTTCCTTTGAAATCCCTGGCAGCTTCTCTCCTCCCCATTGACTTCACCTGCAGTTGCTGCTGGGATTCAATGTCTTTATCTCAGGTGTAAACCTGGGATGCACAAAGGGACACCGAGTCTCATCCCAGGAACAATCTCAGGACAGCAGAGGGAGAAATTCCTGTTCCTGTGGGTATCATAGATACTACAGCATCCAGGGAACAGCGCTTCATATGGATCCCTGGATTACAAAATCCCCTGAAGCCCACAGGGGAGCACAGGGGCCTTAGTTGGAGCTGACAGCCGTAATTTGCTATAACTCTCAGCTGCTCCTTCTTAGAGAGCATTCCTATTGTGTCTGCTGTGAATCAGCTCCCTTTGCAGAGCTCCAGTTTAACTCTGTGTTAGCTTTTGTGGGTGCAGCACATTGACCTGTACAGTCTTGGAGGCCTTTAAGGGGACATCCGTACAGATGTCATTAAGGGGAAGTCACGGTATAAGATCTTAAGGAATGAGCAACCCAACCCATATCAGTCCAGGGTCTGGACACAGGTAAGTGTTGAGGAGCTGCCTGAGAGCCTTTGAGGTGTTTTCATGGAAATGGAGAGATTGAGAGCTATTCATTTATTCGATATATATTTGTTTGTCTGCCAGGTTCTGATTTCTCAGACAGGGTTGTTCCCATACTGTTGGTTTCTCCAGAGCTGCAAGCTGTGGCCGAGGTGTTTCTGTTGGGTGTAACAGGCAAGATAAAGGTGACAAACCACTAGGAAAGCAAGCTGCTCGAGGGAAGGGTTCAGATGAATGTGATCAACAAGGGACAGCAATCAACGTGGCAAAGAGACTCCTGAATTCAGGCACTTGTCTCATTCCTTACGGCTGCAGAAAGGCTCTGCCTTAGGGGCAGTGAACACTTGGGGGCCTGGAGCAGCTCCTTTCTGCTGCCCACCACGTGGCCTGGAGGCATGTACCAAAACACCCTGTTTGTCATTATGGTGCCCGCAGTAACCATGGTTATTTCTTGCTCACTCCCTCAGCCTGGCTGTGAGGGATTCCCAAGCGCAGTGTCCCCTCCTGTACCGCTCATGGGGAGCCTTCCCAGCGGGATGCTGCTCCATAGGAATTCCCTCGGGACACACAGCCTGTAGAGCTGCTTCTTCTCCCTCTGGAGTGTCACAAGCTGTGTTTATCCCTATGCTGCCCAGCCCTTTCCCAGTGTGATCACCTTATTGGTTTGCCCCCAGTGCCTGGGATGAAGTGCCTTGTCCTTCCCGAACCTGCAGTCCCAAAGGGGCCGGGTGGATGGTAGCTGGCAATAGGAACCAAGCCGTGCTCCCTGCACCCCCAGTGCTCCCATTGCCAGGGTGGCCCCAGTCCAGTGTCCGCATCCAAGGATTCCCTGCCCCGCACGGTGTCAGCCCCAGCGCAGGAGCGGGTGGGATGGGAGCGGTCTCCAGCAGGTCTGTTCCTGGGGACAACTGGTGTGACTGCCTTGCGTGTCTTTCAGAGAGGGCATGCACCAGCCACTGTGGACCCCTTGCCTTCTTGCTGCAAGCAAGGATCTCCTGAAGGGATGCTGGAGCAGGAGTCTGCTGTGCAGGTAGAAGGGGGGAAAGGGGCGCGTTCATTGTATTGCAGTGGGCTCCGGGCCCTACGCAGGACCTGGAGCTGCTGTCACTAGACCTCATTTGCTACTTCTGTTCCACCCCCGTGTCCTTCATTTGGGACTATGCCCAAGCCAAGGTCTGCGGAGACCAGTGACCAACATGGGGTCTTCTGGCCCAGCCTGCTTTGTGCAGCACAAACCACAGCGTGGTTGTGGCCACGGAGCTGCTCCCCTGTGGTTTGTATTGGTTTGTGTGGCTGCAGTCTCACCTTCCCATGCGCTGTTTGAAGAGCAGGGCTCATGTGTACGGGGTCCTCCTTGTTTACAGCTCATGGGCATGTTTATGAAGCCTGCTTCAGGCATGGCCCTCCCTCAACACCCTTGTCCAGCCTCGGAGCAGTCCCCGAGCCCATGAAGGGGGATGTGTAATCTCCAGAGTCCAGACAGGACCTCCCCACGGTGCCAGCGGGAAGGTGTGAAGGGTGATAGGGCAGAGTCCTGCTCCTGATAAGCTCCTCCAGTCGGGCTGCTTGCACTTGGTTTGGCTGCAGCGTTCGGTGTGCGAGGCTCATCGCAGTGCCCAGGGTAGGCTGACCCTCTTGCAGCGATGCCATGCCTGCATTACCTGAGGGTGAGTACTCGGGCATGGTGAGGGACAGGGGGGAGAGGAATCAGGTCAGTTCCCACGGTGTTGGTTTGCACGCAGGACTTGTCCTGGCAGGTAACATGGACTTAAGGCTGGTCCAGAGAAAATGGCCCTTGTCCCCAGAAGACTGCAACTAAATGGATCATAAAGAGCAGGAAGGGCTTGCTGCCTTGAGGTTGCTGGGAGCTTGCCTAAGGCGATGCTGGGAGCCAGCGGCAGAGCCTGGCGTTGAGGCTACATCCTCCGTGGTGCCATGCCTGCCTCATCCTCTCACCAGCGCTTTGTTGAGGTGCCCCCAAGTGCTGGTTCTTTGCTCTGCTGTAATGGTAAATGTTGGGTTTTGTGTTCCCGTCATTGCTGTTTCACCCAGCTCATGGGATGACTTCCCTTTGTCAGCACTGTGCTGCACCAGCTCTGCCAAGGAGCCCATCCTCACCAGGCAGAACTGTAAGCCAGGCCTGTGCTATAGGTGCTTTCCTGGCAGTGCTTTCATCCCTGCATGGCTTCTGGAGGCTGCACCCCAAGCACTGGCCAGGCCAGCCTGGCCGCAGTGCATCTCTTGCAGCCATGGCACAGCATGGCACTGCGATGCTCACAGCATGCAGCGCTGAGCTCGGGGCAGGCAGGCAATGCACGTGTGGATGAGCCCTGCTGGAGCAGAGGTAGAGACAGTGACTCAGAGCAGACTGCAGGAATGAGGAGCAGTTTATAAGCATCGCTAGGAAAGCAAAGGCAGTTTCTCCATGAGGCACTGGTGCAGACCCCAGTGGCGTGGGCTGGACTCCAGGGCATCTCCTGAGTGCCCATTGCCCAGGGCAGGCTGGAAGCTGGTGTGTGAGGTGCTCCCCAGTCCCTGCCCTGCACCAGCCAGGTCAGAGCACGTCTCTGCTTTTCCCCTTGCACTGGCAACCTACTAGAGCTCTCCCAACTTCCTGGTGTCCACACGGATGTCATGGTCCGAGGGAAGGAAGTGCATTAGGAAAGTGGGAGACAAAAAGCAGTTATGATGCTGCTGCACCTCTCTCAACAGCTGTAATCCTTGTTATGGTGTAGTGCCTGAGCAAGAGCAGTGCTGTATTGTCTTCAGTCACAGTCTGTGTGTTTTCTGGTAAGGTAAAAATAGCTTTTCTTTTTCAGGATACGCAGAGAGCAGAGGCTCCCGCTCACATCAAAGGAGAGTGACAGCTTTCCCCTGGTTGTGCATGGTCTCAGCTGGCAGGAGCTGTGTTAATTCTTGCCTTGCTTTGGCTCTTGTGAAAGGAACTCTGTCCTGGGCTCCAGGTCCCTGTTTGGACCTCTGGACCCTGTTCCTCTCTCCACTCACTGCTGCTGGACCCAGCACTGCGCTGCATTGGGAAAGTGATGGTTTGCAAATGACAGGACAAGTTCTTAGTGCTCCAACTTAGAAAATCCCCCAGCAGCAGCTGGGAGCTTCCATAGAGGCGGAGGCTCTGACACCTTATCAGAAGGATCAGTCTGCTGCGCAGGGGCAGCTCCCAAGCTGTTGAGTGCCGATTAAGCTGTTTCTGATATCCCTCCTTGCAGACCTGAACCCATTCCAGGTCCAGCAGCCAGCCAAGGGGACCAGTGAGGGGGGAAGGAAGGAGCCAAATGGCCGCACAATGTCTGTATCTGAATGTGGTCGGCAGGGATGGAGTTAACCCTGAGCTGCACAGCGCAGAGCTACCTCTCCTGTTCAGAGTGTTCAAAATGGGCTTTCCAGAGGTAGTTACTAGTGGTTATGTAAAGGAGGACTGAGCATGATGCAGGGGCTGCTCTGAAAGCCTGTCCCTCTTCAGTGCTTCCAAACGCTAACTGACAAGTTGCCTTCCTTCCCTCCTCCTTTTGCTTTGGGATTTCTCCTCTGCCAGTTGTGCTGAGCCCTCTTCCAGCTCTACCAGCCCCTTGCTGCGGGAATGGGAGCAGATCCTTCATTTCCTGCATGCTCCCAAGGTAGTTGGGCTCCCGCTTGCATTCTGGTCTGGGGATCTCTGCAGGGCACAAAAGCCATCAGCCTCTGGTACATGCCCTGGGGCTGTTGTGGAATCTCTGCTCAGCAGAAAGGAGCATGGACACAGGGCTCAGGCTGGCGCATGGAATTGGAGCAAAGCCGATGCCTTACAGAAATGACCTCTTGTGTCTTGACTTCTCCTCAGTCCTATATGCAAACCTGCCCTAAATCATGTGGGTAGAGGTGAGGATGCTTGGAGAACTGAACTTGGGCATATGGATTCATCCGCCTTCAATCCTGTGGGCAGGGATGAGGATGATGGGAGAATAGAATTTGGGTGTATGGATTTATCCTTTTATCTGATGGATTTTTCCCAGTGCTTTTGCTTTTCCCTTTCATCTGGGTTTGCAGCCTGTGCCTGGTGGCCTCTGCTCTGCGCTTCGCTGCCTGCCTGCCTGAGGCTTTGCTGCTGTGGGCTCTCTGGAGATGCTCTGTGAATGCTGTCTGTGCTAGTTGGAAGGCAGAAGCCTGCCAGTAGGTTTTGTTTCCAGCACCAAGAGTGTCAGGTTCCTCTGAATACAGAAAGGAAAGTTCCTGTAAGGCAGACACTGCGACTGCTGCTTCTGAGCATTCCGAGGTGAATCTCCAGTTCGGTTTGCCTGACCTTCCCTGATCATCTTAGGCAGACCTTAGGTGCCATCTTTGACTGCTCTTTATCTCTGCAGCTGCTTTATTGTGTTTCCAGGACTGGCATATCCTTCTCATCTGATGAGAAAGGATCCAGGTTATCACCTGCAGACCAGCACTTAATGTCTGCGAGGCAGGGAGGTCCAAATGAGCTCTGGCTCCAGAGAAATCCCTTGGTTGGGAAAGGAAACCCCTGCACTGATGTAAGGTTTTGCTGTCTCAAGGGTGAGGATCATGCCCGTTACTGGACACAAGCCCACATAAGCCAAGAAATGTCAAAGCAAACATCAGGGGCTGTTGCAGGGGTTCGTGCTCTACCCCCCCAGCTGGCAGCACTGACCTTAGATGTCAGCACCCTGGCGCTAGCAACTGGCAGTGACTGGATGACCTCCTGGATGTGAGCTGGACCTTTCCCCACACCTCCTAGGTAGGATACCCACAGGAGTACCTGGCTTTGGTGCCAGGGTTCAGGTTGGCATCTCGCTGCTGGTCCTGGGGCTCTTTGGTTGTCGGGGTGATGGTGTGCTGCCCAGCCTGCTGGGTGTTCCCTTGCTGGAAAGGCTCTTGGGAGAGATTGTGGCCCTCCTGTTGCTGTTTCTGTGCTGATCACAACGGTTTGCCCATCCCGGTTTGCAAGATGCCTCGGCTGACTTTGCTCCTCATGTACCCAGGTGAAGAGTGGCACATGTGGCTCTTGATAAGGGGGTTTGGAGCAGCAAACGGATGACTACAGCGCACAAAGCGGGAGCTGCTAAGCTCCTTGTTGGAAGGAGCACATGGCTTCCAAAGAACACAGAAGAGAAGATGCAGAGTCGTCATTAATGGCCAGAATCATGAGACAGCAAGAAGCCTGTGTAGTGGTGTGATTGCTTTCCAGATCTTTGCAACCATAGGAAGCTTTTCACATAGCAAAGCCTGCTGCTCCTCACCGGCAATGCTTTCCAGTTGCTAGGCCTGGAAGAAACCAAACTGAATGAGTGCCCTGGCTGGCTGCCTGGCCCAAGGATGGCTGCATGGGCCTGGGCTGCATCCTTCTGCCTCTGTCATGCAGGGACTAAGGCAAAGCTGCCACACAGCTCCATGCAGAGCAGACCAGGCTTCCCGGCCACCAGGTCTCACTGCCATGTGGCAGGGAGCATCTTGCTCCTCACAGCATGGGAAGTGATTTGTTATTTGGAAGCCTGCATTGAGATTCCTCTTCTCTGGTGTAAGAGCAGCCATTTTCTACAGGGAGACCAGAGACTGAAGGCAGAGACCAGGGAAGAGGAAAGGCAGGGGCTGAATGATGGAGCTGGGAATAGAGACTCTGCATGGTTCAATTGCAGCGCAGCTCTGGGTGTGGGATACCTTTGGGTAGAGAGTGAAGAAAGTACAGGCATTTAAAACCCTCACAGTGACTGCATCTCCCCCGCTCTTCCCTCTCTGTAAGTAGTCCTCCCATCTCTTCCAGTTGAGCAGGGAATGGGCTGGTATTGACATCAGAGCACTGCTTCTGCAGGCAGTGTGCAGGTCTGATGGGTACCAGCAGCCTCTGACCGGGTATGCTGCCTGTCTCCTGCCTTGGTGCTATGCGGTGGTGGTGTGGCATGGGCAGGCTGCTCTCCAGGGAGTCAGAGACCTCTTGGAAAGGGCACCCAGGCCCTTTCTCTTGGCATCTCTGGTCCTGTCCAGAGCAGGAGCAGAGGAGCTGTGTGTGAAGGGGTTCCATCTCCTCTAGAGCTCCTCAGCAAGAAGCCAGCTCAGCTCTTCCTCATGCCGGGTGCTGTATGTGAAGGAGTTGCAGTTCCTGCTCAGGCTGCCTCATTGCTCCTGCAGACAGAAGAGATAAGTGGGCAGATAGGGTAAAGAGGGCAGCGTAGCAGGATGCTCATGTGCTTTCTAGCAGTGTGGAGCAGCGTGGCTGCTCGCTTCCTGCCCGTCTTTGTGTCCCAGAAAACACCGTGAGACCAGCACAAGTCCCCAGACTCTTTTGCACTTGGAAATCATCCACTTGCAGCATGTTCAGAGGGGGCTCCACAGGAGGCGATGCACAGACCCTCCCTGCCCTTATCAGTGCTGCGCAGATGGAGCTTGTCCCTAGCGGGAGCCAGAGCCAGGCGCTGCCACAGGAGATTAGAGCAGGACTCCGAGCACAGCCAGCAGACAGAGCGGGATTGCTGAACCTGTGATGCAGCCCTTGAAGTGCAGCCGGAGCCTTTGCTTTGGCACAGCTTCCCCTTTGCTCATTGCCTCAGCCACAGACCCGACGCTATGGGCTTGGCCAGGTCCAGGCTTCTCATGTTGGGGAAGGCGCTAGGATGTTGGTCCAGCAGCAGGAATGCTTTGCAGGACAAGGCTGTGAGCAGGGCAATGCTCTTCTATTCCTATTCCTACCTGTGAATAGGAGCAGAGGAGCCACTCATCAGGGCCAGGAGAGGGAAAGGAGAGGTAGCAGGCAAAGGGAGCTTTTTCCTGAAGGAAAAGGAATGGAAAGAGGACAGAAGCACAGCCCGTGTGCTGTGCTGTGGCTTTCAGCTTAGAGGGTCTTGTAGCACTTGCAGTATCCAGATCTGAGGCTTCTTCCTTAGGGAATTGCTGACAGCAGCCTCCTGACACTTCACATCTTGAATGTCTGAAGCCTGTGTATAGGAGTTAGCTGCCATATAAGAAAGCAAGAGGTACATGGCAAGTGAGGCAGTTCCTTTTCCACCCTGGAATAGCTCCTTTTGCTAGGAAGGCAAAGGGGAATGAGAAGAAATAGTACAAACTCCAAAGGAAGGAGAGCCAGTAGAGGCAGTCTGTGCATCTGGGAGCAGTTGCTGTGTATCCTGGGGCACACAGGTATACTGGGTGCACATACCATGCCCATGCTGCGCTTGGTGCTTATTAGTGGATGGTAACTGTGCAACGTGTGCGTGCTTGTGTTGAGATACGTTGGTGCTGTGCTGGCTGGGATGTGTGTGTATCCTTCTGATCCACACATCTACTCGTGCCCACAGCGTCTTTGCATGGGAGATGGCAATGACCCAATGCCTTCATCTCCCTCGTGAGCGCTAGGTCAGTCCCACCATGCACACTGGCATCAGAAGGGTGGCGTGGCTGCAGATCTGTTTCCTTTGGAGCTGAGCTACCCCTTCCCCTCTGGTTGCATGTGGTTGTCTGACTGCTGGTGTCTGATCTCTGCGTCCCTCTGTGCATCTCCGAGCATGGGGAGCAGAAGGGCAGCACCTCTGGAGTGCTCCAGCCCCAGCACATCCTCCAAGGCCTTGACCCTCAGCATCCAGAGGGTTGGGAGGGAACCGGGACCCATCTCCTGGGTGGCAGCTATTACCTGTGAAGTGCTGGCTCCAGGGCTCGTCTGTGGGGCTTGCTCCTTCTCTGCTGTTCCCGAGGCAGCTCTGCCCAGTTCCCTGCACTTGGCAGCAGTCATTTGCTTTCCGGAGGCGGCTTGGTATTAAATATCCTGTCTGACACAGTAATGGAGAGAAAATGAACAAATTCCATTAGCGGCTGGCGATTCCTGCAGGGTCTGCGCCGGAGCGAGCAGCGAGCCTGTATTTTTAGATAGAATGCAATGCAACTCACTGGCTCTCTCAAAGCTGGGGAGTAGATAACCAAGGAGGGAGAAAGGGGACGTCAGGCTCAGGTTTCAGCTCAAGTGCCGGACTATGGCAGCACGAAAGGGCAGGTCCGGTCCAGACGTGGCTGTGAGTATCCACCGCTCTTCTTCGTGCCCACAGAGAGCTCTGCTTTGCTTTTCTGCCTGCTTTCTGCCTCTGCTGCTGGGGCTTTGGGAGACTGGAGCCCCTGTGGAGTGTTAGCACGTTAATCCTCACAGCTCCATGCGTGTCCCGAGGGTGGGAGGGCCTGGCTGAGCTGCGCTTTGGCTTCCCCAGGGCTTTGCTGTCGGAGGTCTGTGCTGTGGCTGGCATGCAGGCAGCATAGCTGAGGTGCTGCCTTGTCACTGATCCTGACCCGAGATGCAGAGGCTTCTAGCAGGGTCTGGAGCTGGAAGAGCTCTTTGCGTTCAACCTGTTGCTTGAAGCCTGTCAGTGTTTCCTTGCTATAGACAGCAAGCAGGGCTCCGAGCGCAGGTGCCCAGTGCTAAGCACAGTGCCTTCTGTACATCATCCCCTATGACAGGAGCACTGCTGCGAACCGGGGGGCACGTCCCCACTGGACCAGGCTATCCCCTGGGCTGCTGGCAATGGAGCCAACTGGCACGGGAGGCTGAGCATCGGCACATGGAGGCTGTGCCAGGGTGTGCGTAGAGGTGCTGCCTCCACCACTGTCCCTATGAGCCCCAGGCACTGGCCCCGCAGGAGGTAGCAAGGCAGTGGTCCCGGGATGTGGCTGTTGCTCTGGGGTAGGAGGGTCAGGCAGATGGACTAAGGGGGGAGGATGGAGGACAGCAGAAGGCTGTTGTGATGCTTCAAAGCCCAAATTCTAATGGCTGAGGCTGCATCATCCTGCCTATATCTGCTTCCAGTGCTGTCCTCTGTTACCATGCCACTTCAAGCTGCTGTCCAGGAGCTTGCTAAGCTTGGTGCTCCTCTGCAGCCAGGCTGTGGCTCTACAGGATGGGCTGGGATGGCAGGATATAGGCTCTTGCAGCACAGGAGGTTCCCTGGTCAGGGTGGTACAAGAGGGGTTCTGATTTGCTATTGGAGCTTAAGGCTGAAGAGGGTATCCTGTGCCCTTGCTGTGGATGTCTCATGGCTCTTTAGGCTGGACCTAGGAGGCATCCACTGGCACAAGGTCCCAGCCTCACACCCCCACATCACTGCATTTTCACCCTGTTGTTCTCCAGCATCTGGTGAACCATCCCATGGTCTTCATTTGCTGCCTTACACTGCTGAATAGTGTTGCTTCAAGTACTGCTGTGCCTTGCCTGGGTTCTAGTGGTGCCAGGAGGCACTGCCTTGCTCCTGATGGAGGAGAACACTGTGACTTCCCTGGCTGGGGGCTGCTGGTACCGAGCTCACTGCTGCGGCCACCCATGGGCTCTGGAAGACAGGGGTGGGCTCACCACGGCTCCAGTCCCTCAGCCAGGGCATGGGCATTTCCTTGGCCAAGGGAGGCTGCCAGGGTTGCAGGAGCCCCTTAGAGCTTCCTCCCTACCCCATCCGCAGACCTCACCTGGCTCTCCTGCCCATCTGGATGCTCTAAGTCCAGGTCCCAACCATGCTGCTTCCTCTCTGACTTGGGTCATATCAGTCTGTCCCACCTCGACCTGCCCAGGCTCTGCCTTGTCTGCCTGGCCTCTGTAGTCACGTTCTCTGCAACTGATGAAGAGCTGGCCCTGTGCTGGTGATGGGGGAGAGCAGAGGGACCCCGAGTCTTATTCTTTGTCTTCTTTTCCCCAAAGGCCGATGCTGCGACCAGTTTCTTGAGAGCTGCAAGATCCGGGAACCTGGACAAAGCCTTGGATCACCTCAGGAATGGGGTAGATATTAACACCTGTAACCAGGTAGGTGAAACCCACGGGGCTTCTGGTACCATCTCTGGTTCATGTGAAAATGTGCCATGGTGGGTCCCCAGGCCCAGCAACAGTCACTGCACCCCTTCCTTGTGCTGCTCCCATAGGGTGGAGTCAGGGAGGTTCCCCATGTGCACAGCTGATGGGGAGCACATCCCCTCATCCCAGTGTGCAGTGTGCTAGGGAGGGAATGGGTCACCAAAGGCACATCTGGACAGGCTGTCTTTGGGGCAGGGAGGGCAGCAATAGCTTTTAAAGACCTGGGAGCCTGGCTGGAGCACAGCAAAAGGTCTTAACAGGTAAGCAGAAAGGGAGGCTCCTGCAACTGGGGCAGATGAAAGGGACTCATGTGCTTATCAAAGGGCAGAGCAAACAGCTGTGAACTGTGTAACTGGGATGTGCCTGGGATGTTGCAGGAACCGCTCCCGGGGGTATTCTCCTTGCATGCGATGCTCAGGCTTTCAGGTTCCCCTTGGCACAAGCAGGGGATGTTTCCAAGGTGCCAGTGAAGATGCCCTGGGAGGTGCTGGCTCCTCCTAGCCCGGAGCAGGGACGGATCTGCCCCGAAGAGCAGAGCCTCAGGCTCAGAGGCACCTTTTGCACATCATCAACAGAACGTTTTGTACCTGTGTAGTTGCCACATGCAAGCGGCTCCTCCTGACCCGGGGCTGTGGGGAGAGACCGGGCTGTTGGGGTGAGCTGGGGGGACAGGGAGCCTGCGCCAGGCCGGTGCTGGGGACGCTGACTCAGCAGGGAGCACCAGTGTCTGTCCTGCTTCAGCATCAAGTCCCCACATGAAGCCGAGCTCGGACCGGCTGATCTGCGCGCGGCAGAGGCCAGTGCCAGCTACTGCAGGCGGGACCCCCAGGGGATGCTCCCAGCCCCTGTTCTGAGCCACGGCACCATGCAGGGGTCCTGGGCACACTGAGGCTTGCATCCTCCTCTCTGGGGCGCTAGATGAGGCTTGGGAAGGCTCAGAGATGCTCATTTTGTTCATCCCTGCGTTATCTGGGTTATTAGTTCATAATCAGCATCCAGATACTTTCAGAAGGTTTCTACCCCGGGGCTGTGTGGGGACGTAGGGGATTAGATCAGAGAGGTCTCGTAGTGAGAAGAGGCAGAAAGGTTTTAGTTTCAGAGTCCTTTGAATCCATGGGGAGGACCCATTTGTTGATGGCTTTAGAGGCTCTGAGTCTGCATTTGCTGCACAGGGTTTGAGAAGAGGGGAAATGAGCAGGGACAATGAGGTGTTTAATGTACTCACTGCTCCCTCTGGGAAAGCAGGAGCAGGAGCTTTGCTGCTCTCCTCCCAGGATGGATGCTGCTGGGGATGCTGCCACATTCCTGTATGCCCTGTGTGTGTAAAGCCTGGCAGGGAAAACCCTCTTTGCCTGTTCACAAATGACTTGAGCATCCCCTCCTGCCAGTCCTGTGGGTATCTGTTGGGTGTCACAAGCAGAGCACACCACGGGTGCTCACTCATTCCTGATGACAAGCCTGAAAGCAGAGGGAGGATTTCTACGTGTACCGCTCTTGTACTGATCTAATGCAGAGAAATACATGGTGCTGCGGAGAGCTCTGCAAAGAATTAAACCAGGGACACCCAGCTACAAGCTAGGTGATGGCTTGGAACTACTTCACCCAGAGGGATGGTCAGTCATCAGCTGCCTCCACTGCCTGGCTCTGAGACCTGTTTCCAGCCAGACTGTTGGTGTTGATGAGAGGATGTAACACCCTGATGGGCAGCACGTGGCTACAACAGTATGAGACTGTTCTATCAGTAACATCTTTGCGCTGGTTCCTGCCATCTCCCTGAGGTTAGATGGCACTTTGGGGTTTCCTTCTGAGGAATATCAGACCTGTGAGAAAGGTCCAACCTCACATGTCCTGTATATAATAAAGAGGGATATATGTGGTCAGACCTATCCCACAGGCCCTGTATTCTTACTCAAGTGCAGAGACCTTGACATGCCATCTGATCTTCATCCTGCCGATTCATCCCCTTCATTGCTGCCATCTGCATCAGTGTCTTCATCATCCACCTCTCTCGTGTTTTGAATTCCTGCATGCTCCCATCGCATCCCTGAGGCACTGGAGGCCTGAGGATGAGCACATCTCGCTGCCAGGACCCTCACCGGCAGGGAACAGCACTGTGCTAGCACATGGGTACCAGGAGATGTCTCCGCTGGGGTGGTCAGTCGCGGTCCTGATGAGCAGCCCAGGCAGGGCCCTGCTTTGGTACAGGCGAAGCGCAAAGTCCTGCCTCTGTGCAGCTGTGTTTGTCGCATTGGCAGCCAGCAGCTGGGATTCCTGGGAAGTGTTTATGGCACTTAGTGAGGGAATGCAGCACCTTTCAAATGAAGCACATCCTGTGGCGGTTCTGGGTCAGATGAGCTGTCAAGCCAAAAGCAAATGAGCAAAGCAGCCTCTGTTGCTCCTGGAGCAGAAATATCCACTGAGAAACAGTGTTCTGCAGACATTGCACTTATTGCTGTAAGGGAATAATGATTCCTCACAGGTTTGCAGCATTCAAAATGTTATTTGTGAATCCCTTGCTGAGGGGAGCAATGGGGCATCTGTGTCATGAGTTTAACACAGAAAAAACAGTTTAAGAGGCATGTGTCTGTGGCCACATACCCAGCTTGTGAGCTCAGGAAGGTAAGGGTGTCAGTGACCATCCGTATGGGGTTGTGCAGGGATGGCGTGATGAAAGAAGCTGGGCTTGACTGATGTAAAGGGCTCAGTGTAGCCTGGCTGGGGAGCAGTTCCTTTCAGTGGCTGTGTTCTGGAGACGCTGCAGAATTCCCACTTGACCTTCCCTTGGAATCAGCTCTTTGTGCTGGAGGCTCAAGGGCACAGAGGAATCCTGTGGGGTTTTTAGGTTTTTCCTTTTTGTGCTGTAATCAGAGCTGAGCAAAGGAATCCGTGACTCTGACTCTGATTCTGCATAGCTGGTGCTGTGAGAGAGAGAAGGTGGAAAACCCTATTCCAGCATGATAACGCTCTTGAAGCTGTTCTCACTGAGGTATTAAGGGCTGGAACTGGGGCCTCCAGGCATTTGCTGCTCCCCTACGTATATTCAGGTGGGGATGAAGCAATTCTGTGGAGTGATCATCCAGTACAGGAGCTGAAACAGATGGTTGGGAGGTGGAGTGCTTGGGCAGGACTGTGTGCTCCCAGGGAGCTGGCACCTCTCTGCCCCGTGACAGCATTGCATAGGGGTGAGTAAACATAGTGCATCCACCTGGGAGAAGCGAGGGACAAGGGGAATTTGCCTTGTGGGAAGCAGTGGCATCCGAAATTGCCTGCAAGTATGTGACCTCTTTGCCAGAAAATATCCCAGCCCTTTTGTTCCTATCTGGGAAGTGGAAGAAATGGAAATAATGGAGCAGAAGCTGTCTTAGCAGCCCCTAGGGTGCTGACACCTCCTTCTGACAGCCCAGGGATGCTACAAGGGCACCGGGCAGCCCTTTGCTCCTATGCTCAGGCTCCATGTGTAGGAAAAAGGCGAGCTAAACTAGGGCACAGGCAGAGATGTTCCTGAGAAGTCACTTCAGCTGTCTGAGAGCTCGCTGGCACTGGTGGAGCTTACAGCCAGCACTTCATCTGCATCCTTCGCTGCCACTGCACCATGAGCATGGGCTGCAGGATGGGGCTGTTGGAGGGCAAAGCCAGGATGAAGCCAGCTGCTGGGCTGGAAGCTTCTGAACTGATGTGGATTAAATCTGGCTGCTGCTTGATAAAATCATTGTCCCAGCAGAGCTTCTCGCTGCACTTGTGTCTGTGTAAATGCTAAAGGTCTGTAGGTGCATTTACACAGCAGCTCTGGTGCACACACAGAGCTCTAGGGCTTAGGTTGGAAAAGCAATCGCAGGGAGAGGCATCCCCCAAGGAAAGCCACTTGAGCAAAGAGTGGAGTCGGTATCAGGGATGTGTCATGAGTGGGAAGGACTAGAGCAGTGCCTGTGGTGCCAAACACACACACATGAGCTGTGGTGCCACCCATCCGTAGGAAATGCATGTTTTGCTCCTGAAGAAACCTCCAGCATTACTCAGCAGCTCGGTATTCCAGTGCCCGGGCAGCACGGGACTCACTGTGGCTGTGCTGGATGCCAGCGCGTGGCTCGGGAGCAAGGCAATGGACCTTCTCCAGCGTGGGCCAAGTGCCCACAGTCATGTTTGCAAGAGAGCCCAGGGTAGGGGGATCCTCTGAGAGCCCCATCAGGTCACTGATGCCCCTCTCCCACCTTTGCTACCTCCAGAATGGGCTGAACGCCTTGCACCTGGCCTCCAAGGAGGGACATGTGAAGATGGTGGTGGAGCTGCTGCACAAGGAGATTGTTTTGGAGACAACGACCAAGGTGAGGACAAGGGGATCCGGTCAGATTAGTCACAACTCCACACCCTGGGCAGTGAATCAGGCTGTGCTGCTGGAGGAGATGGGGGCTCCTGTCCCCCATGGGGACCACTGTGAGCTCAGGAGGGGAGTCATGAAGCCACGGAGAGTGCTGTCCTTACATCTCCTGGCACCGGCAGCTGGCTCGGGTCAGCCCCCATGTGCTGCAGCATGGAGGTGGCCTTGGTACCACTGTCGCAAGCCTGTGGAGCTCTGCTGCTCCGTAAATAAGGCATCATTCCCTGCTTGCATCATTCCCTGCTTGCATCATTCCCTCCTGGCGGGGAGTGGTTCTCGCTCTGTGACAAGCGCCACAACAGGGCTGACAAACGAGCAGCCTCCAGCACCATCTGAAGGGCTGTGGGAGCACAAAGGGGGGGCCCTGCTTGGCACCTCCCCTTGGAGCCTGGGGTTCTGCCGCACCCCCCAAAGGCACCCAAGAGCCTGTGTCTGCGGTTCCCATCCCTCAGCTCGGTTGGGATGCACACTGCAGCTTTCCCCGAAGGCTGCCAGCTCAGCTCCCCCATCCTCCCTCCCCTCCTGGTGCTGGAGGTACACCGAGCCTGACAGCGCATACAGCTTTGGCTGCCAGGAACTCCATGGGGAAGATGAAATCACTCTCTTCTCAGTCCAGCAAGTGTGCAGGGTAGCTGCCTGGTCTATAGCAGGGATGGGGCATAGGCTGCATGGCCCCCCAGGCTTCCCCTGAGCAGCTGCTCTCTTTGCACATACATTAGCAAGTGCCAAGCCCATCTTTACCCCAGCACCCTGGGCTGCTCCAGCCCCTAAGCACTGCTCCATGGTGTCTTTCAGAAGGGGAACACAGCCCTGCACATCGCTGCCCTGGCTGGACAACAGGATGTGGTCCGGGAGCTGGTGAACTACGGGGCCAATGTCAATGCACAATCACAGGTAGAGTGAGCTGGGCTGGGGTGGGAAAAGCACCCAACATGCACGATGGTGGGAGCTGTGCCCAGCTTGAGGCAAGGGAGAGCAGCGGCAGTGAGGGGCAGGCAGCCCCTCCTGGGTTGACTGCTGCTGCAAAGCATCCTCTGGGTTTATGTGTGGGGAGCCTGGAGCTGTAGCTCCCTATGACTGCTCAACCCTTGCCATTTCTTCCTTTTTCACACCCTCACTGTGCATGCTTTCGCCCCAGTTTATGAGCTGGGGGTGTGAGTGTCGATGGGGTGTAGGTCTGCAAAGAGCTTGAGGAACTTGAGGAAGAGCTGTGTTGATGTGCATGGCCTTGCGTTTGCAGAAAGGCTTCACACCCCTCTACATGGCAGCGCAGGAAAACCACCTAGAAGTTGTCAAGTTCTTGCTGGAAAACGGAGCCAACCAGAATGTAGCCACAGAGGTGAGACCCTTGGGGCACCCTGGGGCCGTGCTGGATGTGGTGCCATGGCTCTCCGCTTCCAACCTGCCTCTCCTTGACAGGACGGCTTCACGCCGCTGGCCGTGGCTCTGCAGCAAGGGCATGAGAACGTGGTCGCTCACCTTATCAACTATGGGACGAAGGGGAAGGTCCGCCTGCCCGCCCTGCACATCGCAGCCCGCAATGATGACACTCGCACGGCTGCCGTGCTGCTGCAGAACGACCCCAATGCCGATGTCCTCTCCAAGGTGAGTGCCTTCCCCGGCCTGTCCCTGGGAGCTTTCCCATGTCCCTATGGAGAACAGCAGCTTGGTATGCTGTGTTTGTCCATCCTTTCAGCAGGGAGCATTCTGGCTGGGCTGATCCCTCCTTCTTTCCCCTAGACTGGATTTACCCCCTTGCACATTGCAGCCCATTATGAGAATCTCAGTGTGGCCCAACTACTGCTGAACCGTGGAGCCAGTGTCAACTTCACACCCCAGGTGCGTGCACGGTGGGAAGCTGCTGGGAGTGGGAATGCTGCAGCACCAGAGGAGGATGATGGGTTTTATACATGTATATACATATATATATTTATATGAAAATCTATTAAAAATGCATACAGTTTTCCTTTATACATTCCATTAGACACAAACTGCTGGCAAAGTCTGAGGCTAACACTCAATCCAGCCACACCTGAGCTCCATCCAGAGTTTAGAAAGCAAGTGGGGGTCTATTCCGAACCTCGTGACTCAGTAGCAGGGTCTGCCTTACCCTTTGTGCCTTTAGTCCCCTCTTTAGCTCAACTTCACCTTGATTTTCCTCTGTATGCTTCATCCATGTACTAAGTAGTAGATTGAGCCTTGCCATCGAGTTCTGTTCAGACATACCTTTATAAATCATGTTATACCTTTATAAATCATATTAAAACCACTGATACCTTCCATGATCATTCTTTGAGTGACCCTAAACCAGTCATTGAGGGCTCTCCCTAACAGACCTCTGTTCTGCTGCAGAATGGGATCACTCCCCTGCACATAGCCTCGCGCCGGGGCAACATCATCATGGTGCGGCTACTGCTGGACCGCGGTGCCCAGATAGAGACAAGGACCAAGGTGAGACTGCTTCTGAGCCACCAGCAGGTACATGGGCCGCCCCCCTCGCTGAGCTCCTTGTGCCCAGGGAGCAGTGCCCAGTGCATGCGAGCACCTTGCTGGGTGTGTGAGGGAAGAGCCCAGCTGCGCTAAGGGGATGGACCAGGTTCATGTGGAGATGCGAGGAGGCTGCATGGCTGCGGTGGGAGGGGGCGTCAGGAGAGGAAAAGCTCTGTTTTGCCTTATTTTACAAACCAAGTCCAAAGCCCCTGGTGACTCTCCTGCCTGAGGGGGAGCCTTGCCCTTCCTTGTCCACAGCGAGCCCTTCTCTCTCCACAGGATGAGCTGACCCCTCTCCACTGCGCAGCTCGCAATGGACACGTGCGAATTGCAGAGATCCTGCTGGACCACGGCGCTCCCATTCAAGCCAAAACCAAGGTACCCATGAGACGCTGTGGGGTTGTGCTTGGTGCCAGGTCCCAGGGCAGGATGGGGTGGGTAACAAGGCTTGTGCACCGCTGATGCCACCTGTGGCAATGATGGGGCTGAGGTTTTGGCCTGCCCAAGGGGTAAGGGATGCTGTTGTGGCCAGACCCTCCTGCCCAGTGCTGATGCCCCTCTCCATGGTCACAGAACGGTTTGTCGCCGATGCATATGGCAGCGCAGGGTGACCACCTGGACTGCGTGCGCCTGCTCCTCCAGTATGGTGCTGAGATTGATGACATCACCCTGGACCACCTCACACCGCTGCACGTGGCCGCGCACTGCGGGCACCACCGCGTGGCCAAGCTGCTGGTGGAGAAGGGGGCCAAGCCCAACTCCCGAGCACTGGTGAGAGAGCTGGGGCAGACACAGGGCTGGGGTGTGGAGAGGAAGGGTTCTCATAAGTGACCCTGCATCCATCCCTCCATCTGCAGAATGGCTTCACACCCCTCCACATCGCCTGCAAGAAGAACCACATCCGGGTAATGGAGCTGCTGCTGAAGACAGGAGCATCCATCGATGCTGTCACCGAGGTAGGTGGGATGCAGCCAGCCCCATCAATCCTGCTGCTGCCCGTGCAGAGCAGGGGGTGATGGCTTTGTTGGCTCTGCTGGTCCCCAGGCACCTTCTTCATCACAGCTCAGAGCTCTTTGCAGCTCAGGACATGCTGAGCTTGGCAGCATCTCTCCACAGCTGCTCCCTGCAGGGCAGGGGACTGCAAGGGGAGGCTGTAGGTCTCCGTGTTCCACTCAGGCTGCTGGGATGAGAGTTTTCCCCTGTGCTGGAGCATGCCGCAGGGACAGGGAGGAAGGGGCAGGAATTGATGCTGGCAAAGCAATCATCCCCCATCTTGGCTCCTGGCCCCTTTCTCTCTGCAGTCCGGCCTGACCCCCCTGCATGTGGCCGCCTTCATGGGGCACCTGCCCATCGTCAAGACCCTGCTGCAGCGTGGAGCCTCTCCTAATGTGTCCAATGTGGTGAGTCCCACCATGGCAGGGTCCAGCAGGAGATGGGGATCCCTGCTCCCTCTGCAGCCCCTGCTCTGTGCCAGCGGGAGGAACCAGTAGGGAGCAGAAAGGGTTGTGGGCACTGCTCTCCTCTGCTCAGAGCAGAGGAATGACTACAGGAGGGCATTTACCCTCCTGTGGCCTCACCACTTTATCCTGTCCTTGGTGCAGAAAGTGGAGACACCCCTACACATGGCAGCCCGAGCTGGGCACACAGATGTGGCAAAGTACCTGCTGCAGAACAAAGCCAAAGCCAATGCCAAGGCCAAGGTAGGTACCGAGAACCTGTGTGATAGTCCACGGGTGCTGGTTTCTTTGCTCTGTGCAATGTCAGGAGCAGGGCTGGGGCCCTTTTGGCATGGCAAAGGGACTGGTCCACATCTGCCTCCCTCGCAGGACGACCAGACCCCTCTGCACTGTGCTGCACGCATCGGCCACACTGGAATGGTCCAGCTCCTGCTGGAGAACGGCGCCAACCCCAACCTGGCCACCACAGCGGGGCACACACCTCTGCACATCACTGCCAGGGAAGGGCACGTGGACACGGCCATGGCCCTGCTGGAAAAAGGAGTCTCACAGACCTGCATGACCAAGGTGGGCTGGGGGCAGCGTCTCTGTCGCAGGAGGGGCAGCATCCTCCCGTGCCGCAGCATCACGCCGGTGCCATCCTCCTCGCCCCTGACGCGCTGTGATGCGCTGCCTGTCTCCTCAGAAAGGATTTACCCCTCTCCACGTTGCAGCCAAGTACGGCAAGGTGGATGTGGCAGAGCTGCTGCTGGCGCACCAGGCTCACCCCAACGCGGCAGGGAAGGTGAGTGATGCTCCTGTGGGTGACGTGGGGCACGGAGGGGCTCTGTGTGACTTGTCTGTGCCCTGTCCTCCTCCCCAGAACGGCCTGACCCCGCTGCACGTGGCTGTGCACCACAACAACCTGGAGATCGTCAAGCTGCTGCTTCCCAAAGGGAGCTCCCCGCACAGCTCAGCATGGGTAAGGCTAGACAGGGTGTCCCTGGAGATGTGTTGTGTGTCTGAGGCCAGCAAAGTCCCCCAGCCCACTCTCCATAGCAGTGCCGGGCAGTTGTCCTGGTCCAGGACAGGCAGCGTCAGGGATAATCCCTGCTGGCAGTGCTGTGGATGTGTTTCCATGGCAAGCCCTGCCAAGCAGCACTGTGGTCTGGCAGTTTGGGAAAGCACACACAAATGTTTGCATGCAGCTATGAAGCAGTGAGTCAGAAAACCCAAGGGCTCGTGCGACTCATCCCACTCTGCCTGAGGATGGGGAAACATCTCCGCAGGGAGCAGAGCTGCAGCCTCCCTTTTCCACAGTGTTTGCAGAAGCTGCATCCTGACAGCACACAAGTGGCTGCTGGTGCTGGCCCTCCCCGTTTGGCACTCGGCTCTTCCTGGCGGGATGCACGAGCATCGGGAGCAGCCGGTACCGGCGCCAATCCCTGCTGCTCTGTGTCATCGGGCAGAGCTGTGCTCAGGGCCCTGCAGGCTCTGCCTGAATACTAATGCTGCATGTTGGAGTCTTGCTCCACACCTCAGCCAGACACGTTCTAGGAGGGCTCTGTCTGCCCTGGCTTCTCTCAGCTCCATGTGGCTCAATGCTGCTGCTGTAGGAATTAACGTGTGGAGAGCCCCAGCACAGCCAATACCAGTTGAACTGGTACCTAAATGACTGCAGGAGAGCATTTACCTTCCTGCAGCCTCACCCCGTTGAACCTCATCTTTGAAACCCCTGTGCTGACTGGGATGGAAGAGTGGGATATGGCCTCAGTGTCAGGGCTGGTTGCTGTCAGGAGATGGCTCAGGTGTGAACCTGCATCCCTGAGCCCTGGAGGACGGGAAGGATGCGCTGGCCTGGAGGGAGGGACAAGGTGGCACTTTCTGTCCCTGCTGGTCTGAGCCCCGCCATGCACCTCTCTCCCTGCAGAACGGGTACACCCCCCTGCACATTGCTGCCAAGCAGAACCAGATGGAGGTGGCCAGGAGCTTGCTGCAGTATGGGGCTTCTGCAAACGCAGAGTCCATGCAGGGAGTCACCCCCCTGCATCTGGCATCCCAGGAAGGGCACGCGGACATGGTGACACTGCTCTTCTCCAAACAAGCCAACGGCAACCTAGGCAACAAGGTGGGTTGTTGGCATGTTCTGCTTGAGGCACGCAAGCAGTGAGGAGCAGAGAGTGATGCTCCTTGCTGACAGCGTGCTGGGCAAGAGCAGGTCGGTCACTTGGCCAGGTTGGAGACCTGAGTTAGAGTCTGGTAGAGCTGCAGTGGTGGCATTGCCACTGTGCTGACACCTCCTCTGTTTGCAGAGTGGCCTCACTCCTCTCCATCTCGTGGCCCAAGAGGGACATGTGCTGGTTGCTGATGTGCTGGTGAAACACGGAGTCACAGTGGATGCAACGACCAGGGTAAAGTAGTGCACTGACTATGGCTATGGTCCTATAGGCCTGCTATAGGAGAAACAATACTTGCCTTTTTGTGCAAGAGTCCCCCCTCTCACAGGCATCCTTACCATCTTGTCTATATCCTGGGAATCCTTCCTCTTCTCCCCCCCAACCTCCTGAAAGGACTGTTCCTGCCTGTTCACACAGCTCATCCCTGCACTCCTGGGCACAACATGGTGCTCTCTGCAGTGTGCCCTCTAGCCCTGGTCCTGGGTCTCATCCTGAAGCCCCATCCTTCATCCATGGAGGCTTGCCAATGGGATGAGCATACCAAGCCAGAAGGGCACGAAGCACCACTGATGGGCAGGCTGAGAGCTGATTTCTTCTTTCAGATGGGCTATACTCCGCTGCATGTGGCCAGCCACTATGGGAACATCAAGCTGGTGAAGTTTTTACTGCAGCATCAGGCTGATGTCAATGCCAAGACTAAGGTACAGAGATGTCCTGAGCTCCAAACACCCTTCTGCTCTGGGTGAGAGCAGGCAGGTTGATTGGGGAGGGCTTAGCCTCCCCCCCTGCTTCCACTTCTCCTTCACAACATCACTCCACTGCTGGAAGCCGCTATAGTCTAGCTACAGCAAGTGCTGGGCTCTGTACAGCCCATTGCTTACCCCACATACGAGGGAGCTGCCCTAAGCTCCAGTCATTAAGCACAATACGAGGTTTGGGGGGGCATTTCTGGGGGCCGCAGACACCCATAGCTGATGGCAGCACCCTCTCTCCTCCCCTGCAGCTGGGCTATACCCCACTGCACCAGGCAGCGCAGCAGGGCCACACAGACGTGGTGACACTGCTGCTGAAGCACGGCGCCTCTCCCAACGAGATCAGCACCGTGAGTACCACGTACCCCCATCTCCTCGCCCCATGGCCAGCCCCGGTGCCTGCTGCTGACCCATCTTCCCTCCTCGCACAGAACGGCACCACTCCTCTGGCCATCGCAAAGCGCCTGGGCTACATCTCGGTCACAGACGTGCTCAAGATCGTCACGGAGGAAACAGACATCCTGGTGAGCCCCGGGACTGGGACCAGTGTGGGGCTGGGAGCTGCGTGCGAGCAGAGTGTGCAGCGAACGCTGATCTCTGACTCCGCTCTGCTCCCTGCAGTCCGTTGGTGACAAGCACCGCATGAGCTTCCCGGAGACTGTAGACGAGATTCTGGATGTGTCTGAGGATGAAGGTGAGGGAAAGAGCTGGGATGCGCCATCCCGGAGCTCTGCTGGATGGGCACTGGTGTTCTGACGGCCGCGGGGGTGGAGCTGTGTGGTCCCACAGCGGTCTTGCAGAGCACCCCCAGGCTCCTGGGGTGGCACCTCCCGGCTCGGGTGCATCCCTGCGCTATGCAGGGGTACGCCTGGACCTCTCCGTGGTCCCACACCCCAGTGCAGAGAGCCCTTGGGCGTGCAGAGCCGTCACCGTGCCCTGCTCTGCAGCGTGGTGCCAGCTCCCAGCCTGGCTGCGGCTGGTCCCCTCCCACCGAGACCTCACCTTTTCGCCTCTTCTTACTTTGCAGGCACTGCTCATGTCACAGTAATGGGTATGAAATGTGTCCACCCGCCCCAGCTCAATGGCCCATTTCACCCCATGGCCACTAACCATCCGCACGCCACCTCCATCCGCCGCGCCGCGCTGTGGGGCTGCGCCGTGCTGCGCAGCACCGGCCCTGCCATCCCGCCCTGCCCATCCGTGTCCGTGCTGCTTGCTGTGGTGTGACTGCATGAACAGGGGGAGCCCGGCTCCCTGCCCCTCCTTGGTGCTATGACCAACTCCAATGCCCCTCCAGAGCTGCCCCTTGCCAGGGCAGGCATGAACCAGGGTGCTCGGGGGTCTCCGTCCCCTCGCCGTCACCCCCCTGCTTTGAGGGGTGCTGGATTCCCTCCCATAGGGCACAGGCAAGAGCCTGGTGAAGTCCCTAGCGGGTGTTAACGGGTCAGCAGGCAGGGCTTGTGGCTCCAAGCAGTGTTGGGGGGTCCTTCCTGCGTCCCCAGCGCTGCCCATGCTCCTCTAACAGGCACCCAAGGGCAGGGTGTCCCCTGCAGGCTCTGCTCTGTGTGTGGTGCTGTGGGAAAGAGGTGCCGACAGCTACCAGAGCCCCTGTCCCTGACCCACAGAGACCCCATCTGGCAGAGGGTAAAGCTGCCCCTTGGCTGCCTGAGACTCAAGGGATGAGTGTGTGTGGCCAGCAGGGATGTGGCCTGAGGAGGGATGGGTGCGAGGGGTGGATGTCTGCACTCCCCTGTCCTCCTGCCTTTCCGCATGCTGAGCCAGCGCTCTGTTTCAGAGGAGGAGCTGATAGTGCCAAAGCCCAGGACGCTGGATTCCAGGGACCAGGAAGGCAAGCGGGAGATGATGGAGTTTGTGACCACGACGACACTGGAAACGTAAGAGGCATGGGATGGTGGGCAGGGAGCTGGTACAGGGTGCGAGGCCAGCCTGGTGCTGGGCTGGAATGCCAGCAGGGCAGAGGGAATGGGCTGGCAGAGCAGGCGTTGGGTTTCTGCACCAGGACATGGGTTCACTGCTGAGTTTGCCTTTGTCCGGTGGCCCTGGGACTCCCTGAGTGCAACCAGGGCCTGAGGGGCCCAGAACGGCCACTTCAGTGCTGTCACTGCCCTATTCTGCAGGATGGAGTTGCCAACCATCCTGCATGTCCCTTGCGTCACACCTGAGACCGTGGTGACCAGAGCAGAGGAGACTGAGCAGGTAAGACCTGTGGAGACAGGAGCTGACTGCGCGCTGCACGCACGCTCAGTGTGGGTCATGAGTAGCATGAGGCCACGGCCCCCCAATGCATCCCCTACCATGGGAGCCCCCATCACCTGGTGGAACGCGGATGCGCAGGGAGGGTTGTGACACTGTGGAGGAGCGGGCACCCCCAGAGAGGACCCTGTCCTCATGAGGGGGCTCTTCCTTGCCTTGCTCAGCCTTCCAAGGAGTTCGATGAGGACTCGCTGATCCCCAGCAGCCCTGCCACCGAGACCTCAGATAACATCAGCCCCGTGGCCAGCCCGGTGCACACAGGGTGAGTGCCCGGCCCCTGCAGCACACGTGTGCTCTGTGTGGGCTCGGCCGCAGGGTGCCCACCCGCCCCTGCCTCTGTGCCCACTCCAGGTTCCTGGTGAGCTTCATGGTGGATGCCCGTGGTGGGTCCATGCGGGGCAGCCGGCACCACGGGCTGCGTGTGGTCATCCCGCCCCGCGCCTGCGCCGCTCCGACCCGCATCACTTGCCGCCTGGTGAAGCCGCAGAAGCTGCCCGAGCCCCCTCCGCTATCCGAGGCGGAGGGTCTGGCCAGCAGGATCATCGCCCTGGGGCCTGCTGGGGCCCAGTTCCTTAGGTGAGCACATGGGAATCCCTCAGGGATGGGGATGGATCCAGGAGGGGCAAGACCTCTGCCCATCTCTGTAGTGGGGGTCTGGTGAAGCAGAGATCCTGCATCCAGCCGAATGCATCACATCTGTGGGCTGGGTCAGTCCAGCATAACGGAGCAGTGGCTGTGCTGTGGTAGGAATAGCCCTGACCAGTGCAGCCCTACTGGGCACAGAGCCCCCTTTCCCAGCGCAAGGGGTGTGCACAGTCCTACCCTCTCCAGCTGCTGTGTAGAACGGGCAGATCCCAAGGACCACTTTGCTGCCTGCGTGTCCCAGCGGCAGCAAGTGGATGCAAGCACCTTCCCCTGCTATCTGCAGCCCCGTCATTGTGGAGATCCCACACTTTGCCTCCTATGGGCGCCGAGACCGGCAGCTGGTGGTGTTGCGCAGCGAGAACGGATCCTTGTGGAAGGAGCACCACAACTGCTATGAGGAGAGCTACATGGAGCAGCTGCTCAGTGGCATGGATGAAGGTGAGCTTCATGGTGCCAGGCAGGCAGGGGCTTGGCGCTGAGCACCTCTGCACACGCTGCTCTGGGTGGTGGAATGGGGCTGAGTGTGTGATCATGGATGGCTGTGCTGCCCTTGCAGAGCTGGAGAGCCTGGAGGACCTGGACAAGAAGAGGGTCTGCCGCATCATCACCACTGACTTCCCTCTCTACTTCGTGGTCAAGTCACGGATTTGCCAGGACTGCGATGCCATCGGCCCCGAGGGAGGCTGTTTGAAAAGCACACTGGTGCCCATGGTCCAGGCCACCTTCCCAGACACGGCTGTCACCAAGAGCGTGAGGCTGGCCCTGCAGGTGAGCCTGCCCAGCGGCACCGCTGCCTGCTCCTGCAGGCAGGAGTAAGCAGCATCCGCAGTGCAGGGAAACTGGTCCTGATGCCCCGTGCTTGTGCTGCAGGCGCAGCCCGTGCCCGATGAGCTGGTGACAAAGCTGTTGGGGAACCAAGCAACCTTCAGCCCCATCGTCACGGTGGAGCCGCGCCGGAGGAAGTTCCATCGCCCCATCGGCCTCCGCATCCCGCTGCCCCCATCCTGGAAGGACAATCCCCGAGACAGCGGCGAGGGCGACACCACCAGCCTGCGCCTGCTCTGCAGTGTGATCGGTGAGCCCGCAGCCAGGATGGGGATGCAGCTTCTGGGAGCCAAGGAGAAAGCGAATGCCTGGGGGATGCGAAGGAAAAGCACCGTGCTCACCCTTGCTTTCTGCTGCAGGAGGGACAGCCCAAGCCCAGTGGGAAGATATCACAGGCACCACAAAGCTGGTCTATGAAAACGAGTGTGCTAACTTTACCACCAATGTGTCTGCGAGGTGAGTCCAGGGCGGGCATGAGCTCATCTGGGGACATCTCTGTCCCCTCTTGGGGTGCAGCTTGTGCGAGGAGGTGGCTCCATGCCCCAGTCCCATTGCAGGGCAGTGAGACCCCCACGTTGCCTCATGCCCACTGGCAACAGAGAGAAGGGCTCATTCTTTGTGCTGGGGTTGGGTTCCCATTACCGATGCGGCTGCTCCTGTACCCCGAGCTCTGTGGGCACCCCTGTGGTGCAGGTTGCTGTCGGGGGACAGCATTCCCTGGCACTGGGAACCTGACCCATCCCTCCTGCAGGTTCTGGCTGGCCGATTGCCCGCGCACAGCCGAGGCCGTGCACTTTGCCACCATGCTGTACAAGGAGCTGACGGCCATGCCCTACATGGCCAAGTTCGTGGTGTTCGCCAAGATGAACGATGCTCGGGAGGGCCGGCTGCGCTGCTACTGCATGACCGATGACAAGGTGGACAAGACTTTAGAGCAGCATGAGAACTTCACTGAGGTGGCCCGCAGCAGGGACATTGAGGTTTGTCTCCAGCAGCAGGGGACAGGGGACAGCGATTGCAATGGAGGGGACTGGTGCAGAGAGGATACTGTCCAGGGGCAGGAGGAGTTCTTTGAAGGGTCTGAGCCTGTTTTCTGCACCCTGGCAGGTGGTGGAGGGGATGCCTTTGCATGTTGAGCTCTCAGGGAACCTGGTGCCTGTCAAGAAGGCCACTCAGCCCCGCACCCTGCTCTTCCAGCCCTTCCGGGAGAACTGTCTAGGCATCCCCATCAAGGTACAGGCAGGGTACCCAGCAGGTCTGGGCTGCCCACTGGGGCCCCTGCACTCACCCTGTGCCACCTAACCGGGCTCTCGGTGACCAGGTTCGGGACAGCAGCCGGGAAGCCAGCGGCTCCCTGTCTTTCCTCCGCAAAGCCATGAAGTATGAGGACCTCCAGCATGTGCTGTGCCACCTGAACATCACCATCCCACCCTGCAGCAAGGTCAGCGCTCAGGTGCCACAGGCATCAGCTCTTTGTCCTCATGGCCATGCTCCACAGGACCAGGCCGTGCTGTCCTGGGTGCCAGGGCAGAGCTGTGGCCCCCTCGTCAAGCTGCTGACCCCTTGTTTTGTGCCCACTCTCCCAGGGCAGCGGCAGTGAGGAGCGGAGGAGGACGCTGACGCTGCTGTCTCTGCGGGAGCGGTACAGCATGCTGAGTGAAACCAGTTTCGGTACGCAGCCCGCACGTGGGATGCCCAACCATGGTGGAAAGGCTGTGCTGACCCTGGTGTGCCGGTGGCAGCTTCCCTTTCCCTGCGGGTTTCCTTGGTCCTGCCTGTATGCAAGGCTATGAGACCCCCCTTTCCCTTCCCCATGCTGGTGCAGGGTCCTGCGCAGCTGAAGCTGTGATTCCTTCTCCTCCAGGCTCCCTGAGCAGCACGGACAAGGCAGACCAGAAGATGGTCGATATAGCAGAGCAGCTGGGTCTCAGCTGGGCTGGTGAGTCCATACCTGATGGCTCTGAAAGCTGACACATAGGAAGGCTGGAAACAGGCTGTAGCGGGGAGTGAATATGCATTACACTGTCCGGTTGGTGTGCATGCAGTCTGCACTAGCTCCTCTGGCAGGCTGGAGCCTGTGAGCATACCATGGCACTGAAATGCACCTCCTTGCAGCTGTACATGTGTTCACATACACACACAGAGACACCAGGCCAGGGTTTTGCTTGAGTCGTGCACATCGCCGCTGTTTGTGGAGCCCAGTGCTGTCGCGGCAGCCACACACACAATGGCAGGACCTGTGCCTGTCCTTAGCACGAGGTGCTGCTACCCTGGTGACAGCCAGGCTGGACAGAGGGGCTTCAACCTCTGCTCCATCCCAGCTCCTGCTCCTGTGTTCTGCCAAGTTCAGTTGTACATGATCAGGACAGGGTTAGGGTTAGGGTTAGGGTTAGGGTTAGGGACCTTGTGCTGGGTCTGGCTGAGCCCTTCACAATGTTCCTAAGCCTTTCTGGCTTGGGAGCTGGCGGTGGGTACCAGAGGGTGTGATGCTGAGGTGCGGTGTCTCCCTCAGAGCTGGCACGCGAGCTGCAGTTTGGGGTGGATGAGATCAACAGGATACGTGTGGAGAACCCCAACTCCCTGCTGGAGCAGAGCTTGGCCTTACTCAACCTCTGGGTCAGCCGCGAGGGCAAGAGCGTCAACAGTGAGTATCTGCCCTGTTACAGGCAGGGTTTGGGGGTCACCGCCTGGCTCTACACTGAGGTGGCCTTCCTGGAGGTGTCTGGGCACGGCCGTGCTCCCCCACGATGCTGACACCAGCTTCCTTCTGCAGTGGAGACTCTGTACACGGCGCTGAGGAACATCGACCGCAGCGAGATCATCAACACGCTGGAGGGCTCCGGGCGGCAGAGCCGCAGCCTGAAGGGCAGCTGGCGCTACACGGAGAGGGACTATTCCCTGTCGCCATCCCAGATGAATGGTGAGTCCATCCCTGGGAAGACACCGGCTTCTGGCCTGCAGGAGGGCCCCAGGGACAGAGTCAGTGCAGGCAGATGGGGGCTGGTGTCTTGTCTAACCAGCGGTCCCCGGGATCTCAGTGGGCACAAGGCACTGCTGACAAGCGCAGCTTCTTCACTGGGGCTTATGGTGAGGAAAGCTTGGCTCTGCCTTCTCAGAAGCAATCAGGAGGGGTGGACACATGTTCCTTATCCTGACGTGTCTTGGCTGGTGCTCCCACATGGACCCCTGCGGGGGAGCTGGCACATGGCACAGGACAGGGCTTGGTGTCGCTGCGGCTCATGGCTCTGTCCCTCTCCGTCTCTCTCCAAAACGCCTCCAAACACCATGAGATGTGATCACTCCTGAGGGTCACTTCTTGTCACCTCTCTCCTCTGAGCTCATCCTGGCCTCTCCTCTCATCTTCCTCCACTGCCTGTCTCCACTGTCTCCACCTCAGCTGAGTCCTCCGGGAGCCACATCCTGCTCCAGTGACGGCACGTCACCAGGGATGCCCCCTCATGCTGCCCACCCTTCCCGCACTGCCCTGCGCTCCTTCCCTCGCTGGCCCTGCACTGCTTGCCCTGGCCAGGCATCCACACAGGGGAGAGGTGCCCTTTCTGCGCTGGGGTCCCCATGCTGTGGCTGTGACAGGCATTACCTGGCTGCCTGGGGAGCAGAGCGGGTTCTCTGCTGATCATCGGGGTGGAATAGAGGCCAGTGGGATGGCTTAGAGCTGGAAAAGGCTGAGCAAAGCCACCTGGGTGTGTTGCAGTGCCTTGCTTGGCTGTAGTCTGTACTGGTGGGCCTGGGCTGTGCATATGAACCAGGGTAGCAAAGAGGGCACTGTGTCTTGCAGTGTGGGTTGGGCATCATGTGGACCCCATGCCAGTGCTCCCCACAGGTAATGGGCAGCCTCAGGACTTGAAGGGAAGCATGGCAGCACTTAGAAGCATAGAATCATAGAATGGTTTGGGTTGGAAAGGACCTTAAGATCATCCAGTTCCAACCCCCTGCCATGGGCAGGGACACCTCACACTAGACCATATCACCCAAGGCATGACCATCGCTGTCCTTGGAGCCCTCACCCTGTTTCCCTTCTTGCCCCACTGTGCTTGTGCGTGCTGGAGATGATGCCTCTATCTGCCCATATAGGTTACGCTTCGCTGCAGGACGAGCTGCTGTCCCCTGCCTCCCTGCATTACACGCTGCCATCCCCGCTGCGCGCCGACCAGTACTGGAATGAGGTGGCCATCATGGATGCTATCCCCGTGGCTGCCACCGAGCAGGATGCCCTGATGGAGATGTCCGACATGCAAGTGTGGTCCTCGGGGCTCACCCCCTCGCTGGTGACTGCTGAGGACTCCTCTCTGGAGTGCAGCAAGGCTGAGGACTCGGATGCCACAAGCGAAGGCCGGTTCCCTGGGCAGCTTCTAGCAGATGCGCATGGCCCAGACCACATGGGCTCTATGGACCTGGTTGAGGATGACACAGTGGACTCAGATGCCATGAACGGCTTGATTGACCTTCTAGAGCAGGAGGAGGGGCAGAGGCCGGAGGGGAGGATGCCAGCCGGGAACCGCCAGCCAGAGACTGGGGAGCAAGAACCGGAGAGTGAAGCCTCTTTTGTTTCAGTTCAGCAGAAGGTGCAAGCCAGGATCACATCATCACCGACCGTCACCCACGTCGTGGAGACGAGCGAAGACAGGTACCGTGGCTCGGGGTGCCAGGGTGGCTGTGGGAGGAGAGCAGAAATGCTTTGCCAGCTATTGCCCTATGCTGGGCCAGCTGCAATCATCTCCCAGCTTTGCTTGCATCCCTGATGGTGTCAGCATCCCCGGGCAGCCCTGGTGCAGATGCTCTGAGATGCTCCTTGCAGAGCACTGTGGAGGGACCGCAGGCAGAGAGCCAGGTCCTGCATGTGGGTTGTGTCCTCCCGCATTCCCAGTGGCAGAGCCCAGCGTTGCCTTACACCCCGGCAGCCAGGCTGTGGGGCGGGCAGGGAAGATGCTTGTGCCCTTTGTGCATCTGTGTTCATGCTGCTTCTGCTGGGTGCCCATCGGTGCCGCGAGCGGGGAGCCCAGCGCCGGCCAGGGCTAGGCTGGTGCTCAGGGGGCAGCACTCCATGGCAAAGCTGACTGCCTCTCTTTCTCTGTCTTTCTCTCCCTGTCCCTGTCCCTCTCCGGTGCCCAGGCTGAGGGACTGGAATGCAGAAGGCTCCTTTATCTCCTGCCTACAGGACCTGACAGAGGGCTCCTGGCAGGAGGGGGTCACCCGAAGTCTGCTCCCAGCGCACACCACGGCCTCCGGGGCACAGGGCCAGGAGCAAGAGCAGGTCCTGGCACCGGCCGTGGAGCTGATGCGGGTCAGCTCCACAGAGGACAGCGACTGGCAGCCCCAGCACCCCACAGGCGGCTGGCAGGAGGAGGCAGACAGCCGCTTCTTTGGGCAAGTGAGGGTAAGAGCAGGGGGACCCGGCCCCACAGGAGATGGAGACCCAATGGAGATGTGGACCCATGGACAGCCCTTTGCTGAGCTTGCCATGAAGCCAGCCAGGAGGCACAAGTCTCCTGGCACGCTTCGTGCCCCTCGGGGTGCCTCTCAGCCCAGAATAGCCTGCTGAGCTTGACACCTGAGCTCTAGCTCTCCATTTATAACCAGCCAGCCTCCCTGCGTGCTTCCTTAGTGAGTATCTGCCCTGGCTGCCGGCCCAACAGCCTGCTGGAGCCAGGAATAACGCTGGTCTGGGGGCCAGACCGGGGGGGGGGCATCCTGCTGCAGCCACACAGAGCCGGCAGGTACAAGGTGAAGGGCAAACACCTTTCCCTTGGCCAGGGCACACTCAGCCACCGCTTGGGCACGGCTGCCCTGCAGTCACATGCAGGTCCAGTGACCCCCAGCTCCATCTGTCCCATGACCGAGGACCGCACGCTGTCCTCCCACCGTAGCCAGGCAGGCTGTTGGCTACTGATGGAGAAGGAAAGGGGACGGGGTCTGTCCCGGTTCCTGCCTGGCTGCGGATGGGTGCTGCTGTCACAGCCCTGGCCCCATGACGGGAGCTGTGAGCGCAGAGGACGCGCCAGCTGCCCGCTCCCTTCTCGCCGCCCATCACCGGAGCCGCGAGCTAAAGTTACAGCAGCCCCATTGCAGCGCTGGCCCCACAGCAGGCTGCGGCCCCGCGGCGCTGCTGCGGCCCCAGGGGAGCCCCATAGAGCATGGCCGGGCTGTGAGCAGCGAGCAGGATGTGGGCTCTCCTGGCCCAGCTGCTGATAGCGCTGGTGCTGCTGGCCTTCTTCCTGGTGAGCTGCCAGAACGTCATGCACATCGTCAGGGGCTCTGTCTGCTTCCTGCTCAAACATGCCCACCACGAGCTGGACAAGGAGCTCGGGGAGAGCCAGGGGCTGGCGGACGACGAGGAGGCTCTGTCCACCAGGGTCGTCCGCCGGCGCGTCCTTGTGAAGGTAATGAGAGCCCATCCAGGGTGGACGCAGCAGAGCACTGAAGGAACGGAGCAGGGTGGGGAGAGGCAGAGGCTGCGGGGTGCGCGTCAGCAGTGGTGCTCTGCATGCTCCTCTCAGCCGCCTGTCATGCCCTGACGTCCCTCCTGTCCCCGCAGGGGAATGAGGTCCTTCACGTCCCTGGAGAGCAGGTGACGGAGGAGCAGTTCACGGATGACCACGGCAATATCATCACCAAGAAGGTGAGTGACCGCGGGCACGGTGCGTGCACGGCCGCTCTCCTCTCCCTCTGCCCTGCTTGTCCTGGCAGCCCCCGCACAGGGCACCCGTACCCCTCTGTCTTCGGTTACGGTCACGGCGCTGCTCCAGCCCCTGCGCATGGCATGGGACAGCGGCTGCTCACCGCGTGCAGTTCACGGCCAGGCTGGGCCCGGAGGGAGGCGCGGGGCCCCGGTGCGAGCGGTGACACCCACTGTGTGGGTCTCTGCAGGTCATCAGGAAGGTGGTGCGGCAGCTCGGCCCCGGGGACACGCAGGAGCAGGAGGAGCTGGTTCTAGAGGGGGACCCCCAAGACCTGGAGGCTGAGGATGATCACTTTATGAAGTACTCCATCCTGCACCGGGACGGGCTGGGGGCCAAGGTACAGTGTGGCTCATAGCCCTGCCTTGCAGGCTCTGCGATTCCTTTCTTCTGCCCTGCCCTCCTCTCCTGTTTGCCCTCTAAGGCTTCCAGGGGCAGCTCTTGCCCACTGCTCAAGTCGTCTGGCTCGCTGTTCTTCCGCCAACTGACTCTGCTTTTCCCTCTCCTGTCCTCTTCTGTCTGTGTGTCTGTTCACCCGGGTGATGTCCTGCTTCCTGCCCCTGCGGCTTCCTCAGGAGGAGGTGCGAGCGCGTGTCCCGAAGCCAGAGTTCTCCGGGGGCAGGATGGGGGCTCAGATAGTGAAACGAGCCAGCCTGAAAAGGGGGAAGCAGTGACCCCTCAAATGGCCTCTTTGGAGGTAACCCCACCTTTGCTCTTTCCTTCTGTCCCAGCTCCCTGTGCTGCTGCCTGCACTGAGCTGCTGGTCATGCACATCCTCCTGGGGAAACGTGCAGAGAGGGGTTACTGTGCTGCAGCAAAGCACTGCGGGTGGGCAGAGGCTTAAACCAGTGCAGGGGTGCAGTGGATGCAGTGGATACAGTGGGTGCAGTGGGTGCAGTGGATGCAGTGGATACAGTGGGTGCACTGGGTGCAGTGGGCACAGGGTGTCTGCTCTACAGCACTGTACCAGCCTCTGTGCTCAGCACCCCACTGTGACCACCGTGCCAGGGCCAGTCACTGCACCACTCGGGGTGCTGGTCCCCAGGGCCATGGGGCTGTACTCATTATGCTGGGCTGCAGCAGAGAGATGATCTGTGTCCAAAGCCACACAAGGGAGGGGATAGCATCTGCATGGGGTCTGAGCAGTGGTGCCCCCCTCATGTGCAGCCTTGGGGCAGATGAGACCGTTCCTCGCAGCCTCGTCCCCTGCTTCACCCTCGCAGGGTGCGCGGGGCAGCGGCAGAGCCTGGGGCCGGAGGTGCGGTGTCGCCGTTGTGCGGGGCACGGCCGCTGCCATCCCCGCATCCGGCACTAGAGGGCGGCAGCGAGCTCCGATGGAGCTCCCGCGGCCGGTCGAGGCGCGCCGGGCATGGCAGGGCGCTGCTGGGCGGCATCGGGGCGGTGGGGATGCGGGAACACGAGGGCAGGAGCCTGGCTTTGGCGCAGGACGTTTCTAGCACCGATCCCCATTGTGAGCACTGGATCATCCTTGAGTCTCGTGCACTCCCGGCTCCCCCTGCCTTGGTGTTGTGGCGCAGCGCGCTTGGCCCCCGGCGCAGTGTGGTTCTCTTCACTGCCCGAGTCCTCTGGCCTCTGCTGTACGCGCATGGCTGTGTCTGTCTGCCCTCCTCTCACTGCTCTTCACTGTGTGTGTGTGCTCTCTGTGGGTGCACAGCAGTCCAGAGGTTTGTGCTTGTGGATGCAGACCACATCCCATAGCTGCTGCCCACCCCATTCCCCATGCAGCCCCTGGGTCTGCCTCTCCCTGGGGTGTGCTCCTGCTGTCACAAGGAGCACGTGGAAGGGCCCAGGGTGCATTGGGAATGTATGGGGTCTTCCCTCCCCACTGCTGTGAGTGAGGTGGTTGGCCTGGCCTCCCCTATCTCAGAGCCTACAGCCGCCCCCCCAGCTGCCTCCCAGCACCACACTGTGCAGCTCAGCTCCCACTTGCTGTGCTCTGCACAACCAATACCATCTATGCCACTGCTGCTTGTTCCAGCCAGGCACTTACTGGTACCCCCCAGCACTTACCTGGTGGTGTTGGGGCAGGATGGGTGTGTGCGACAAGCACAGGGTGCAGAAGGGGCTGGGACTGCCGTTGCCTGGCTGCCCCCATGGGTTTTCCTTAGCTGTGCCTGCTAACCTCATCTCCGTCTCTCCCTGTATGTCTCCAGGATCTCACCTCAACACCAAACCACTGAACTCCACACACGTTCTGACACATACCTGAGGAGGGAGGAGAGGAGAACAGAGAGGAGGGGAGCAGGGCTGGCTGTACATGTTTCTATAGGCTAATGGCATGATTTCTGTATGAGACATACTTACCGTCCTATCCGCATGACCGACTGACTGCAAGACGCATGAGCTACAGTACTTACAACCGACGGGGGGGCCTCCGTCCCTGCCCCGCTGCTGCCAGAGCCCAGAGGCAGCAGCACGCACCCGGGGCGTCCTCTCAGCTCCTCTGGGAGGTAAGAGACAGCAAAGGAGAGGTGTGCGAATGCATCCCTGTGCCCGTGCTCCGGCCGCAAGAGGGAGGCTGAGGCAGCACGAGGAGAGGGGCTTCACCCCCCGGCGCCCGTGCTGCCTCTGCCGGATTCGCTTCTCATCCCGCTCAGTGAGTGCTGGGTCTGGGGGGAGCAGAGGGGTGCAGGGATCCCAACTGCCCTGGGCAGAGGGGCTGCTGCAGGGCTGCCCTTCCGCTCCCCAGCGCAGGCAACGGCTGCCGCCAGGGCAGGGCTCTGGGCTGAGCACTGAGCTCGTTGCTTGTGTCGAAAGTGTAAACTGTACAGCAATCAATCAGCCTTGTGTATATGAACAATAAATACTATGCAAACCCCTAGGGACACTCCAGCAGTATGTACAAAGCACTAAGCAGCTCTGCTCCCAAATACCTCTTCAGGCTGCAGGACAGGCAAAAACCCTCGGAGTTCTTGAGCAGCTCTGGTGAATGGAGCAGGGAGGCAGTAGAAGGGCTGCAAACTGCCCCGTGGCCCTCAGCTGAGCCTGGCCCCTTCCTGGCCGGACAGAGGGGCCCACGGGTGCAGTCCCATGGGCTTGCCCATGGTGCTAGCCCCAGTTTGTGTTGGTGAAGCTGTAGGACTGTGCTGAGGTGCTTGTGGCCCAGGGAGGACAGGTAATGAGACGGAGCAGGGGACGCTTGTGCCGCACACAGGGCTGTGCCTAGCTCTACTCAGCACAATATCTGCTCAGGAGATGAGCCAGGAGCTGCGCTCTGCACCCTGCGCAAGGGCTTTGCAGGGACCCCTGAGCCCAGTGGCCCTGCGGATGGTCCTGGGAGGGTCAGCAAGCCCAGAGGCATGGGGGGCTGCTCCCCTGGGTGCTGCAGCAGCCCCCCCTGTGCCAGGGCAGCCCTGGGGGGGCTGCTGTAGCAGGAGAGCAGCATCGGGCAGAGCCCCCCTTGCAGCTCTGAGCGGTGCAGTAGGTTTGAATCTGCTGCAGTCCCTGATCCCGGGAGCGCGGGATGCAGGCAGTGGCAATAGGTTCCATGTCCCCAGCTCTGTCCTTTGCCAAAGGGGGGGCCTTTGGAGCACAGGGGTGTGGGGACCCCTTTGCTCTTTCCCCTGGAGGTGGCTGTGGAGTCCGAGTTTGCTGTCTGTGGCCACGTGCAGAAGGAGCCCACTTCCAGCCCCAGGCCCTGGCAGGGCAGCCCCGCGTCTGCCGGGAGGAAGCAAACGACCCAGCTTAGCCTTGGAGAGCAAAGCAGCCCCTTCCCCACCCTGAGGTTGAGCCATAAGGCACAGACTCTCCATCCATCGCCCTCGCTGTGTACAACGACCTCCCTCGACCCACCGCGGCAGCTGCCTCCGTAGCATCACCGTAGAGTTGTGTGTGTGGGTCCCGCGCTTCGGCCTCGTAGACGCCTTAGGGAATGTGCCGCGCCGCAGCCCCTGCGGTGACACTGCTTTGCGCTCGGATTGCTTGTAGGGCTGGCAGGGGGAGGCTGCGCCCACACTGAGCATAGAGACCGCCGCCTGCGCGCTAGGAGCTTTTTAGAGGTTTTAAAAATTACTTTTCTTTCCTTTTTTTAATGGTGACGGAAAGGAGCCCTTTGGCTCTCCCTCGTAGCCCCGATGTACAGATCGTGCCCCTGTACACCGCTGCCGGACTGTGGGTTAATAAAGAAACCGACACGCATCCGCTCTCCCGGCTCTTGCTTTTCCAACCGCGCGGGACGGACCGAGGAAGGAGGGGGGATCCCTCTGCCGGGACCGCCCCATGCGGGCAGCGGCCGCGGTGCCGGCGGGGGATCCCTCTGTCGGGACCGCTCCATGCGGGCAGCGGCTGCTGGGGGGGGGTATCCCTCTGTCGGGACCGCTCCATGCGGGCAGCGGCCGCGGTGCCGGGGGGGGGGGATCCCTCTGTCGGGACCGCTCCATGCGGGCAGCGGCGGCGGTGCGGGGGGGGCCCGGAGGGTGCGGGGGCTCGGAGCGGGATCTGCGCCCGGAGCGCTCCGCCCGCACCGCAGCGCAGCGCTGCTCAGCACCGCCGCGGGGCACCGGCACCGCCCCTCCCGGCCCCGCAGCCAATCCCGCCCGTCCAGCGCCCCCCCGCAGCCAATCACCGCCCGCCCAGCGCCCCCCCGCAGCCAATCACCGCCCCGCCCCCGGAGCTGTCCAGCGCCCGCCGCCGCTTTCAAAGCGCAATTTGTCTGGGCCGGGCCAATCGCGGGGTGGCCCAGCGGCGCAGCCAATGGGGGCTGAGACCGCGGAGAGCCGGCCAATGGCGGAGGGAGCGGCCGTCCGCGCAGCCAATGGGAGCGCAGTATTCTAATGGACCTCATCCTTATCAGAGAAATGTTGGCGCTCCCCGAGCCCAAGTCGAGGGTCCGATCCGGTGCGGTCCGGGTCCGGGTCCGATCCGGTGCGGTCCGGGTCCTGCCCTGCCCAGCGCGGACCCCGCGGCTGCCCCCCCGGGGCGGTGGGGATGGGGCGGGCGCTGCGCCCCTCGAGGGCAGCGGAGCGCTGAGGGGCGCCTCGACGGCACTGCCATGGACGCCAACCTGCCCGGCCCCTTCCTGCTCAACGGCCCCGCGCTGGGCGCCTTCCCCGAGGCCAAGGCGCCCGTGTGCCAGTACTCGGTGCAGAGCTCCTTCTACAAGCTGTGCCCGCCGGCGCTGGGCACCCCGCATGGCATCTCCGACATCCTGAGCCGCCCCGCGGCGCCGGGCGGCGGCGTCGTCCCCGGCTACCCCCATGCGGGCGCACTGAACGGACTGAGCTCTGCCGGTGTCTATTACGGACCGCAGGTGGGGGCTCTCCCCAAGGCCGGCAGCGAGTTCCTGCCGCGGGGCCGGAGCTGCTGGGCAGAGGCTGCCCCTGACTGGAGGGGTGCCCGGCAGTGCGGCGGCCGTAAGTACAGCGGGGCCGGGAGGGAGGCGATGGGTGGGAGATGCAGGTGCGCCATAGGGCCCCGTACGTTGGCAATGGGGGGCACTGCCCAGGCTGCAGCTTGGCCAGCGTCCCATGCGGCTGCCGTAGGGATGGTCCCAGCGCCAGAGCTGATGGATGGTGGGAATGGTCCCAGCACCAAGCAGATGGATGCTGGGAATGGTCCAGAGCTGCAGAGGTGTTGGCTCAAGAGCAGCTCCCATGGGAGAGGTTAACTCTTTGCTCAGCCCCCAGGCGAGGGTCCTGGAGATCATCCCCCATCGCTCCAGCAGCCCCACTGGGGTCAGTGCCTGGCTCGGGGCAGCACTGGAGAGAGCTGGAGGGACCATGGAACGTGTCGCATGGGTGGGATGGGGGCACCCACTGTCCCATGGGGGGCTCTGGGGCTCAGCACCAGCAGCCACGGTCCCTTCCCCTCTCCAGGTGATGCTCTTGGAGCAGACAGGTCGGGCAGCTCGAGCATCCGCTCCCAGCACAGCTTCGAGCCAACCAGCTCTGCCTGCCTTCCGTCCTGCGTCCTGCAAGGTGTGGGGCAGGGGACGCGGGGTTGGGGTGCTGCATGGCTCTGCGGACATGTGCTGCTGGAGCGATCTCCAGGTAGCACCCATCAGTGCTGTCCTCGAGAAGGAGGTGAGCCCCCGGCTATGGGGCCCGCACCGAGGGCAGCTCAGCCCTCTTGGGATGGGGCTGAAGCCCTGAAGCCACAACAGGGGTTTGATGCGGAGGGGAGGCAGCGCAGAGGGACTCTGATGGTGCTCAGTGCCGTGGTCAGGGAGAGCTGCCCGGAGCCGGGCACTGCAGAGAGCCCCGGGGCTCACCCTCCTCTTCCTCCTCTCCACAGCCCCTGCTCACCTCGCTGACAGCATCCACAAGAAGAAGCACACGCGCCCGACCTTCACCGGGCACCAGATCTTCGCTCTGGAGAAGACCTTCGAGCAGACCAAGTACCTGGCGGGGCCGGAGCGAGCCCGCTTGGCCTATTCCCTCGGCATGACCGAGTCCCAGGTGAAGGTGAGTGTCGGTCCCCGCGCGGCACCGAGTGCACGGCGTTGGTGGCCGCTAACCCGGCCGTGCCCATGGGGGTGGCAGGTCTGGTTCCAGAACCGACGGACCAAATGGAGGAAGAAGAGCGCGCTGGAGCCTTCCTCGTCCTCGCAGCGGGCGGGGGGCTCTGGCGGGGAGCGGGCGGCCTCTGAGGCTGAGGATGACGAATACAACAAACCCCTGGACCCCGACTCGGACGATGAGAAGATCCGGCTGCTGCTGAGGAAGCACCGCGCCGCCTTCTCCATGCAGGGCTTGGGCACGCACAGCGGCTGAGCTGCGGGATGGGGCGGCCGCTGCCCTCATCCTGCCCAGGGATCGTGGCTCACGGGGCTGGGAGCAGCACAAGGGGCAGCACAGGGCGGTGATGAAATAAAGGTCCCGGCCCCAGCCAAGTCCCAGCACTTGCTTCATGGGGCTGGGCCAGCACATGTGGGGCAGGGTCAGCATGCCAGGCAGGGGCAGGGGCTGTGTGTGGGGCAGGAAGAGCCCGCGGGAGCGGGAGAGCCCTTGGGGCCGTTTGCCAGGGTTTTTCCCCGGTGCTGGGCGTGCACCAGCAGCGAGAGGCGCTGGTTCAAAAGTCACTCATTGGGGCCTCTTGTTGGAACCTCTTAGCAGCGAATAAATACCATTTATCTTAACGGTGTGCGTGAGAGCCCATTCAGCTGTCGGGGCTGCAGGATTGATGTGGCGTCAATAGCCCCGGTGTGTTTGCTTGCCAAGCTCGTGCCCCCCCATGCAGGGCTGCGCTTACGCACACGTGGGGCTGCTCCCCCTGCCCGGGCTCCCCGTGGCTCAGCCCTTGCACACCCACGGTGGTGCCACACAGGGCTCTGTGTGCCCCCTCATCCACCCGGGTGCCAAAGGGACTGCTGTGGGCGCAGGGCTGGGGCCGCTGTTCAGCTGAGAGCCAAGTGTGAGCAAACACAGCGCTGTGTCTTGGGAGGAAATCGATAGCAGATAAGGTGCTGCCGGCCCATCACGCACTGATCCGTGCTGGTGCTGGGGGGGTGCAGCTAAATGGTCCTTCCCTGCAGCCATGGCCAGCACCTGAGGGCAAGCTGGTGGCCAAGTCCACCCCGGGGGATGCCCGAAGCCCCCAAAATGGGCTTTGCGGTGGCCTCGTGGTTCGGGGCTGCAGATCCATCCGCATGCACCCCAAGACCCACGTCTGGGGGGCTCCACTCTGCCACCTTCTATCCTTTCCTGGGCCGGGGACACTTCACAATGAGCCCTGACTGTGGGGCAGCACTTTCCCGTGGCTTAGAGACCACTTCCATAGCTCCCTGTCCAGCCCTACAGCCAGCGTGGGGCTCATGACACCACTGCGCTACCCCAATGGGACAAACGGGCGGCGGAGCCGGGGACCCTTTGCAAAGCCTCAGTGGGAATGGGTGCTGTGGGCACGCAGGAGGAGCCCCGTCCCGGCTCCACGCGGTGGGATGCTGTCGGGGCATTCTTTTGCCATTTTCTAAGCTGGCGCGGCGCGGCTGACGATTTTTAATGTACTAAGTGCCTGGTCCAGTGAGCTGATGGATCGGTGCTGCGCGGATCAATAGGAGACAGAAAATTAAAACAATTTTAAAGTGATTAAGTACTTTAACACCTGTCTGATGCCACGTCAGGGCCGGGAGACAAATAAAGCAGGTGGCAAAGGGCCTGCTGCAGACACGCAGAGTGACAAAGCACAGCCGCATCCCCGCGCCGGCACCCGGTGGTACCGTGCGGGTTGCGGCTGCACCCTGCCCCTGCGGCAGCACCGGGTACCAGCATAGAGCTGGGTCAGCGACGAGCAGCAGCTCCGGCTGCCCCAAGCCCAGCCGGTGGCCGTGGCCTGGGGCGGGTGGGTGCAGCAGGGCCTGGCAGGCAGATGGATGGCAGCTCCGCTTCAATTCCGCATCCCTTTTCCCGCAGACAAACCCCGTCGGATTTTCATAAATCAAAGCGCCACACTGTTTAATAAAAATTTATTGACTTACAAGTGATTATTTATCAAAAGGCCATTAATAGCGGCTGCGGGAATGATGTGCTACTGGGTGGTGTGTGGAGACTAATAGCAAATCAATGCCAGCAGCCGGGCAGAATGCATATGAGGGCCCCCGGCCCCAGCGGGCTGCATGGCTGCTGCAGCCGGAGCCAGCAGCCCCTACCCCGCGGGCCGCCCAGTGCCCCCCCCCGGTTATTTATCGCTTACAAATGAAATGATCGATACTTTTAATCTAGAGCTAAATTTATTAACTTTCTCATTGGAGAGAGATGTTATTGACTGGGGGCACGGGGAGGGGGCGCCGAGCCAGGATGGATGGATGTGTGCCTCCTAACCCGGCTCCCTGCGCGCCTGCTGGTGATGGTCCCGAGAGCAGCGGGACACACAGAGCTGGAGATGCTCCAGCGCATCCCCATGGATCGGCGACGAGGAGCACTGAGCCAGGATGGATGGATGTGTGCCTCCTAACCCAGCTCCCTGCGCGCCTGGTGGTGATGGTCCCGAGAGCAGTGGGACGCACAGAGCTGGAGATGCTCCAGCGCATCCCCATGGATCGGTGACAAGGAGCACCGAGCCAGGATGGATGGATGTGTGCCTCCTAACCCGGCTCCCTGCGCGCCTGGTGGTGATGGTCCTGAACACAGTGGGACCTGCAGAGCTGGAGATGCTCCAGCTCTTTGGGCAAGCACAGGGCTCAGGCAGGAACTGGAGCACATATAGCTCCTGTAATGTGTGGTGGAATGGTACAGGTAAGCACTGCAGGTAACCCACACTCCAGGTTAACTCCCACAAGGCTACACCCAGCGTTTCTTATGCAGCTGAAAGGTGATGGTCAAAAAGCCATCTGACAGGAGCTAAGGGCTGCACAACAGCCTCATCTGGTAACAGCCATGGATGGAGGGTGGCTGAGCTGGTGGTGGGAGCTGGGTAAAACCAAAGTGAACCCAAACCCTGGTGAGTAGGCCCCGAATGCCACAATAAACTGATGAGGCCACTCTGTTAGCAATGAGTATAGGAGCATCAGCAGCACACTTCAACCCACTGGTGTTATCATGGTCTAGTGTGAGGCATCCCTGCCCATGGCAGGGGGTTGGAACTGGATGTTCTTCTTAAGGTCCTTTCCAACCCAAACCACTCTGGCTCTATGATTCTACCATCTCCTGCTTGGTTTTACTGCGCTGGGTTTGGGGTCTTAGGTGGAAAGGAAAACTGAATGGTACGTCTGTGCAGGTAATGCATCCTTCTGTGCAGTTAGCTAAAGAATCATACTTTGAGCACTGCAAGAAGCAAAAGTGAACCAGTTCAGTATGGAAATATCTCCCCTATGTTAACAGATGCAAGAGTTTGTAGGAACATAAGGAAAATTGGGAAGTCCATGGGATGGATGCTCAAATGCAAGTTGTTTTACTGAGTAATACATGAAAGGGGTGCCACCTCCAGCACAAGACTTCAGTTTCTTTGCAACAAGCTGAGATTATGTCTGTGCACGTCAGTGCTTAACAAGATCAGATCCCACTGTGTACCTCAGGAAGCACTGGGAAGGGGGGCTCCTGCCCCACCACTTGAGGAACCTCAGCAAAGGGGCTGTTACTCAGATGCTGGAGCAGCAAAGGCCTGGGCCAGGCTCTGGCAGGAGGTGGCCAAAGGCAAAAAGGAAAAGGTTTCTCCTTCTGGAAGTAAAGCTGGAAATGGCCTCAGAGACCACGTCCTGCTCCTAAGGAGCTTCTGCTGCAGGCAAGAGAGGCACAGGCTCATGCAGAGCCCCTTGGTTGTCAAGGCAGCTGATTCCAGTGCAGTGACTGACGCTCGTGCACATCAACACCAGAGCTTCCCCTGGCCCTGCACACACCACATGGAAGGGGATGACACCAGAAGTGTTTCATTTAATACTGCCCCCTCAAGAGGCTTCACTGTAACAGTAACAAGAAGGCATCTTTGCCACGAGCTGCCCAGGGCCCGAGGGCTCCAGGCAGTAATAACAGTGTCTCTGGGAAAGGACAGCCAGAGGATGAAGGAGCAAGTCCAAGCAGCTCTGCAGCAGCCAAAGTCCAAAGATCCGGAGCTGCTTCAGACGAACCCTGGCTCGTGCTGGAGGCAAAGGGCTCTGGCCAGGCCCAGGAGCAGCGCTGGAGGCGAGGGCTCAGGAGCGGCTCCGGTCTTCGTGGTTCCCTACAATCATTTTGCTGTAGAGCTTCTGCTGCTCCTCCTTGAATGTGTCCTTCACCTTCTCCCTCTTCAGGCCTCCATCCCTAGGGGAGAGAGTCACACCGTGAGAGGGAACCTCAGCTGGGGCTGCTCAGAGCGCCTATGCTTGTACCTCCCACTGCCAGGGCCCCTGCAGACCAACTGTCCTCAAGGGCAGTCACGTTCACACCCTGCTCTGCCAGGAGCTCCACCATGGCCCCACACTGTGCCCTCAGGAGCGTGAGCCTCTCTGACACCACTGCAGCAGAGCCCCTCTGCCTCCCAGGCACCCAACATCTCAGTGCCTGGAAAAGCCCAATGCCCTTTGCTGAGCAGCATCAAGTCAAAAGCCAGGCATCCCAGTGCAAGCTGGAAGGGCAGAATGAAGCCATGGCGCCCAACACACAGAGCAGAAGCGGACTTTGGTCCCTGCTACAGAGGAGCAGTTTTGGAGGCCACAGGCAAGGTGTATCTCCATCTCTCCATAGGCCTGCTCTACCCAACACAAGACAAACCTAGCCCTGCGGCCCACAAGCACATACCAGGGCCCAGGAACTGGGAACCCCGGCACCAGGAAGAGAAACTCCTTCCTGGACTCACCAGAGCAGATCCACAAGGCCCCCCTGCCTGGCAATGGCTGACTTCACTCGGTTGGCAAACTGGACAGCATCCTCTTCAGGCTGTGGCAAAGAAGAGGGGGTCAGCAGGAGCAAAGAGCAGAAGAGGCAGCAGATCAGGGAGCCCAGAGTCACCAAACTTACCTGCCTGGTCATTGGGGGCAAGTACCAGACACTGCAGACAATGGCCCAGCTGGTCATCATTCTCAGGAGGTAGGTCACCATGCCATACTTGCTGCTGTTCCAAAAGGCATCTCCAAACTGCGGGTCGTACTGCAGAGGCAGAAGAGCTCCTGAGAGTCTGGCACCCTCCTGAGGCTCCAAGCTCCCTCCAAGCCCTCCTAGAGCCCTCCACTTCCCCATGGCCTCGGACCAGGCTGTTGAGCCAGTGCTCACACAGCCTATGTGTAAGTAAGGACGTTTACCTTGATGGCTACAGGGTAAACCGTGGCTCCAATCTCAAAGCTCCCCTTTTTGAACATCATCACAGATGTGTTGTTGATGCAGGTTCCTGTAAGAGGCAAAGCAGTTCACAAGTCTAAGCTATATGCCCACAGGCACCCACGAACCACCCCCTAACACACACTCCAACCCTGCTCTCTTTGTGCATGGATGTGTCACAGGGACATCAAGTATCTGACCTCACATTCTGGGCTCAGTCAGCTCTAAATGCCCCCTTTGCCTCAGTGAAGGGTCTCAAGGCCCTTGGCTGCGTAAGAAGGGAAGGAACAGGGATGATGATGGCCCGCTCTACCAGGTGCTTGCCTGGCCTTGCTCCACAACTCACCTTCTGGGAAGATAAGGATGGGCAGCTTGCTCTTGTCCTGGACGTGCTCTGTGAGCCTAAACAGAGGAGTGGCACCTATTTAGCACAGGGGACAGAGCCACTGCACAGCACAGGTCATATCCCGGAGTCACTGGGGACTACGCAGGGCCAGCAGCACAGTGTCCCAGCACCCAGAGGTGAGGCAGGGGCAGCCCCCCCCTTTTCCAGCCCTCAGACCCCCCCAGTTTGCAGCCCTCACACCTTTTTGCGACGAGGTGGCGATCTTTGACCTCAGAGCGCTCAAACCAGACGTGGGGACAGGCCTTCACCATGGCTCTCTGTATCACCCCCATGAGCCCTCCATGGATCTGACCCACCTGAACAGGGCAAGAAGACACAAGTTACATGAAAGCACACATGAAAGCCAAGGCAGCTCCTCGGCTTCACAGCCAAGCTGAGGTCCATCCTTCTACCCCTGCCCTGGAAAGGCTGAGAGGAGAAGTCCCAGGCTCTGATGGAAGGCCAGATGTAGCAAGCCCCAGTGCTTCCCACACTGCAGGAGGTCCAGCTGGGAAGAGCTTTGCTCTTCCATGGACAGCAAAGCCCAGAGCTCTGCTTGCAAAGCAGCGCCCGGAAACCCCTGGTGCTCTGAGTCTCAGGCTGAAAGCCACACACCACAAGGTATCTGTGCACAGTGGCTGAGAGCACCCTGCGATGCTCCAAAGCCTCTTGCTGCCTACTCCTTGCCCCATGCCATGTGCTTGCTGCTCCCAGTGCGTGCAGGGCTGGGGAGCAGAGCTTACCATGGCGTAGTAGCCATCGCTGGCCAGGATGATCACGTCGATGGGAGAGGTGTGATTGGCCACACAGATGCCTCCGTTTCGGGGTCTGTTTTCTCTACATGCAAAATAAAGGTAGAGGTGAGGAGGGAGGAAGGAAGCGTGAGGCCTGGCATGGAATTGGAAAGGACCCTGCAGCAGCCAGGGCCTCCTTACCGGTCGTGGTAGGTGATGATGGCTGTGAGGGCACGCACGCAGATCCGGTAACACATCAGGTGGACGTGCTTGCTCAGGAACTCTTTACACCTGCATTGAGGACAGCAACCATCAGCTCCCGTCCTTCAACCTCCCCTGTAACAGCACCACCCAGCCCCAGGCCACGAGATCCAGCCGGGACTTCACATCTCTCCCATAGAAACACATCTCATCCAGGATTATGGATCCAGTCCCATCCCCTCCTCCCTCCAAGATGAACTCACCTTCCATTTGGCAAATATCCCACCACTGTAGTACCAGTCACCAACAAGCTGATGCCAGTGAACGCCAGGGCTATCCTGCAGAAAGAGGGAAGCTACACACTAGTACAAGGCCATAGGTGCTGCTCATCAAGTAGCCTGCCTCTCCTGGTCATGTTGAACAGGGTCCATGGGGCCTGGGGACCACTTGCACTTGGGGACCGGCCACCAGCACCACCCCAACAGGCAGGTTCCTGCATCACCACTTACCTGAGGGGCAGAAGGAAGCAGTAGCGGATCAGCACACCCAGTCCCCAGAGCACAGTGAGGCGCAGGCTGATGTACTGGAAGTTGTAGTTGGTCCTGCTGAGCAGATTCCAGGATTCCAGCTCTTCAGCTGAGAACCTTTTGGTCACTTCATCATCCATGATGGTCTCGATGCCTTTGCGGCAGAAGTAGAAGATATCTGACAGCTCAAACTCGGGGGTATCCAGGGATTTGCCGCTGCCGCTCCGGCGGATCTCCTTGATCTCCTCTTCCAGGGATGTTGGCTCCTTTGCAATGATACCTGCAACACAAGCAGCTCTGAGCAAAGTGCTCAAAGACCCTCCACAAGGCCCCTTCCTTTCTCCAGCCCTCCCAACCATCAAACTACTGAGCACTCCCTGGGTGCTTCCCACCCCCTCCTCAAGAAATGGACCTCTCCATAGCTCCCTCCAAGCTATCTACATGGAAAAGGCTTCCCAGCTCAGAGACACCACATTTATTCCATGCGTAGCCATGCAGAGCAGGACCTTACCATTGACATAGGGCTTGTATAACGGATGGTTCTTCTCCTTGGCACCACGCTCTATTCTCAGTGTTGCCCACTGCAAGAGACACACAGGCAGCAAGATTCACCAGGCCTGTAGCTCCAATTCATACTAACCTGGTTTTGCAGTCAACTTCCAGGGAAGACCATGGGTAGGGGGAGAAGATGGGGCTAAAGCAGCTGAGCACGCAACTGGTGCTACCTTTCAGCACTCATTCCTTCCAAGCTCAAAGCAGAGACTGTTTTCAGGCTGATGACGGGATGGGATCCTTCCATCCTGATTCAGGCACCAGCTGCTGCTGTTCCTCAGCTCAGCAGTCGGGACACAGACAGCTCGCTGCCAAATCCCGTGCCCCTTATGTGGATAATCCCCTTATCCATAGAAAACTCCCTCAGCCCATTCCCAAGGACACCAGCAAAACCTGCAGGCTGGATTTCTGGCCAGTTTCCCTGCCTGCCCTCCAAGCCACCTTCTCAGCCTCACGCTCTTCTTGGCATTATACAGGATGGGAGAACAAGCTTCTATAGGAGAACATGTGGACAACATGCCTATCGCTCCAGGCTAGCTGCTCCATCAGGGATCTGTGAAGGGGAAGCCACTGGGAACCGCAGCATCCGGGTCTCAGCCCATGCCAGGGTTAGATGAGGAGGCAGCCATGGGGAATGCTAACTGCAGATGGCCTGTCCGGCTCATCCAGCAGCCTCCTCTGCCAGCAGGAGGAACTGCAGGTTGCAGGAGGTTGTCTGGATGCGGCCAGCCCAGGAGAAGTCAGAAGAGCAGCTGGACAGTCGTGAACACTGCCAGGGATGGGGCAGCCACAGCTTCTCAGGGCCCCCTGTGCCAGCGCCTCAGCACCCTCACAGGGAAGAGCTTACATCCTTATCTCCAACCTGAACTTCCCCTGCTTCAGTCTGAACCCATCACCCCTCATCCTGTCATTACACTCCAGAGGACCTATCATTACAGTTTAGCTCCCAGTTCAGTCACTACATTTAAAGTCAGGACTTGAGGCATCCGTGTTAGCAAAGCACCCTGCCAAGCCCAAGGTCCTCCCATTCAGACCTCAGACTACTGGGAGGACTCAGAGTTTAAAGAGCTGAACACTGCACGCTCCAGGGCTGCCTTCCCAGTACAGAGATACCCCTGGGGCAGCAGCTGTACCATAAATGCTTTATGAAGGACTGAACTCCACATTTTAGAGCCTAAAACCCCCTATGAAATACAGGGCACCCCTCTTCCTTTGGCCTGAGCTGCCAGGGTGGTGCAGGCTTTATCCACCAGGAGTTTGGCCAAATTTCTGGTCTCACCAGGAACTTGCTCCAAAGAGAAGCGTTGGCTGGCGGACAGGCCATGATATCGGCCTGCCAAAGGCAGGCAAGGGGCAGCACGAGCCCAGGCTGGAAAATTCCACTTGGCCTCTGTGCCAAGAAGGTCTGCAGGGTCTGCAGGGTCTACAGACATGAGCAGCAGGGTGCTGAGAGCTCTGGGCTCTGGCCACAGACCACTCAGGGCCTGCAGTGCAGCGAGTCCTGCTCTGCCTCCTGCTCCTGCTTCATCCAGACATGTCCCTCCTCATCACACCCTACACCCTTCTGGCTTCTTTGCACACAGAACTGCCTTGCCTGGGACATTAACCCACCAAAGCACACTCCTCAGCACCCTACTGTACTACTGCGTGCTTACGGGCCACACTCCCCTGCCACTTTACCTGAAGGCTTATGGATTAATTACAGGGAAACACAAGGCCATGAACAGTGGTTTAAAAACTGCATTGGGTTGAGATGACCCAAATGGCTCATGCGGCACCAGCACATCACCACAAGCAACCTCAGTGAGGTCTAAAAGCCTCTCCCCCTTGCATGCCAGACCCTGCAAAGCACAGAAAATGCTGCAAATGGGACTTACCTGAAAGATCTTTAATAAAGTTTTCATGTAAACCTTGCGGATGCCAAAGGAGACTCCAAAAATCGCTGGCACAATGATGAACACCAGGAGCAGGGTGAAGAGGACAGTTATGGATATCCCCAAGAGGTTAACAACCAGGCTGTCAAAGGGGAGCAGGAGGAACATGGTGAAGGGCCCAGGCAAGGCTGGTGCCCTGCAGCCAGACACAAGGGCTGCCCGCAGCGCTCACCCAGTTCCCGTTAGTCAACAACAGTCTCCCACATACACCGAGTCCGCAGCCGGCTCACAGACCCCATTCCAAAGTTCACATCCCTTTGGGGCTCTGTGAGAGAAGGAATGCAAGAGGAGCAGGGAGGGAAGATGGGACAACAAGCAAACAGTCCGCCAGGAGCCCGGGTGAGTTCAGACAGCGCGGGCTGAGGAGCTCAAACAACAGGGAACACACACACGGGTTCCATGGGCACTGCAGTGACACAACTGTGTGAGCCGATGTCCTCCTAAGGCGCCACGGAGCAAGTCCAGCAGTGGGGCAGCTTGGGAAGAAGCCGGCAGCAGAATCCCCTTGTGGCTGCTGAGGGCATGCAGAGCCTCTTCACAGGGACAAGGTGGAGTCCATCCCTGAGCCGGCATTGGAGGAGATGGAGGGAGTTGGCACTTGCAGGACAATATCTGGAGCTATTATTGTCCTTTCCGTGAGGACACAGGCACTACGGCAGATCCCTGCATGACGACTGGAACAAGTTGAATTCCAGAGGCATCCACTCACACCGAAGGGTCGTTAGAGACAGGAATGGAACCCGTGCCCCTGGAAAGCTCTTCAAACAGCGAGTTGGCTTCTTGGCAGACGAGGCGCTCACATGCCACCAGCACTAGTGGAGGAAAGAGAAACCCAAGTCAGGCAAGACACGCAGCCCAGAGGGACAGCAGCAGGCCAGGGACAGTGGGCTCTCAGACCTGGTCACATCACTCAGAGCAGCTCCTGAGACAGCAGACTCAGGCCGGGCACTCCAGCGACTGCCTGGCACTGGCACAGCCTTGGGAATATCCCCCCCGCCACTCGTGCTGTGTTTTCATACCATCACCTCAGGGTGAGCAGAACCACGCCTAGAGCACGGGGTGTTGCAGTCAGGTCCCAGTACAGCGAAGCAGCCAATGGAGAGCCAGGAAACCCATCCTCATGACAAGAATCTTATCACCTCTCTCATCCCAGAGGCATCCAAGGGCACTGAGGAACCAGGTACCCAGATTCCTGGGAAGGCATCACTTCCTCTGCTCCTGTACACGCATTGCACCCAGTCACTAACAGGAAGTTAGCCCAAGGGGAGGATTACTGCTGATGATGAGCCAAAGTGGAACGCGCCGGGGCACAGGGACCAGTCAAAGCTCTGGCACCCAGCACTGCAGCCCTCCAGGGGAGGATGCGCCCTGCAACCCCGGGATGCATCGGGCCACCGAGTATCACGCTAAGGATGGGATTTAACAGGGACCAGACAAGCACACAGGAGCAGAGGGAAGCCTGGGAACAGCCTCCTGCTCTTCCGTGTGCTCCAGGGGCCGGCTCAGCGCTGCTCTACGGCAACGCTAGCGCTATTAGTGCCTCAGAGGAACACGCATAAACCATGTCCGGGGAGAGGCAGCTCCACAGCCACGTGTGTCACTGCCCATGACACCGCGCCGTCACCCGTCGGAACCGGGACTCTTGCCGGCAAACCGGTCGGACCGGCCGCGACCGCTGCACCCCCGGCGGGGTCACCAGGGGAGCCCCGCGCGCAGCTCCGCCCGCTGCCACAGCCCCCGGCGCGGGCAGGACCTGCGGCCCGGCACCGGCCGCCTCCGGGACACGGCCCCAGGGCACAGCAAATCACGGCAGGGCCGGGGCTCGGCCCGGCGACCTTCGGCCCCGGCGGCTCCGCGGGGAGGCTCCCACCGGCGGCGCAGCTCCGCGCCCCGAGCCGAGGCACCGGGGGCGCTGCGCGCAGCAGCCCGGGCCCGCGCAGGGCTCCGCACGGCGCGCAGGCCGCGCTCCCCGAGGCGGGAGCCGGTTAACGGTCCGCGGCCGGGCCCTGCCCCATTGCGAGCGGGGTCCGGGCTCCGGCCCCGAGCGGGGAGCAGGGAGCGGGCGCACAGGGAAAGGGGGGAGCGCGGCCCCGCGCCCCGAACCGGGCCGGTGAGCACTCACCTGCCGCCACCGCCGCCGGGCCCCGGCCCCGCCCCGTGCGCGCTCCCGGGCTGCCGTGCGTCAGCGCGCCGCCCGCGGGGCCGCGCCCGTAGGAGTGCACCGGCAGCGTAGTGCCGCCAGGGGCCGCGCGCCACCGGGAGGGAACAGGCAGAGGCAGACCCGCGAGCGCCGTCACTTTATTACCCCCCGGTACAGCACCATCCGGAGGCGCTCCCCGCAGCCCGGGGCCTGCCCGCACCGAGCCCCGCAGGGCAGTGCTCCCGCCGCCACGGCCCCCGCCTCTCCACACAAGGCACTCGGGCGGCAGCGTGGGCTCGGCCTCGGGTCACAGCAGTTCCTCGTCACTCCCCTGCCCCTGAGAGCCTGCGGGCAGGAGGCACAGGGGCAGTGGCTCCGGGCTCCACCGCAGGAGCCAGCAGGGAAGAAGCTCCCATGGAGATCAGCAGACACCCGGAGCTGACAGAACCCTGAGGCCATCTCCCCAGAGACCCCCGTGTCACAGTCAGAAGGGATCTGCACCCTCTGCTCTCCTACCAGTAGGGAGCCTGAGTCTCTGCACGCCGCCAGCTCTGCAGGTGGGACAGGACCAGGGCAGCCGCCCCGGGGGCACCGAGGGGCTCCCAGCCCACACTCTTGACAGCACGGGAAGATGGGCGGATCACCCCCATGGGGCAGATCGTGTAGTTCCTCCCGTGGTTGTTGTCCCAGTGCGTCTTCTGTCCACACTGGAAGGAGATGCAGAACTCTGCAGCCCTACGGGAGACAGAGGGCTTGGGCAGGGCAAGCTCAAAGGAGAAGATGTCTGTGTCGGCCGAGCCATACGTGCTATGTATGTACTGGCAGGAGATGTCCCGGAAGCTCTTCCAGCCATCGAAGGTGATGCGGACCATGACCTTCTTCTCATACTCAATGTTTCTGACCTTCACTGTCCCGGACAGGGCATGGTCCTGGATCAGGCAGTTCTCCAGGCAGACAAGGTTGCTGTGCAGGCGGCTGCGGAAGGCCAGGTAGTCTGCAGAAGGCTGTGGGAAGTCCAGCACGTACCTGCACACTTCTGGGTGCGAGTCCCGCAGCCAAGGTCGGAAGCAGGCGAGGTCAGACAGGGCGTGCTGCAGGTCACACAGGTCCTCCTCGATCTTTGAGAAGAAGCGGACGGCCGTCAGCGAGAGCCCCTTTGTGTCAGCAAACACAACCCTCTTCTTCTGGCCCTTGTTGCTCCTGGTGTTCTCTCTCCACTCAGGCTCAGGTTCCACACTCAGCTTCTGGTTGAGGCAGGACCGGAGGGGCTTTCTTCCGCGGCTGCCCCGCAGCTCCTCGTAGGAGTTCAACAGCTTGCGGATGGGGGGCGAGTGGCCCAGGCAGAGCCGCACGGCCAGGTCCACCGGCATGGCTGCAGGCACTCACCGGGCAGGAGTCTGGAGGCGACGAGGGGGTCAGATGGGGCCCCCACAACCCCCTCTCCCTGCGCCCATCGCCTCCCGCCGCCCCACTCCGCTCCGCTCGGGCAGCGCAGCCCAGAGCGCGCCGCCGGCCAGGACACCCCGCGCCCGCAGAGACCAATCAGGGCCGGAGGCACACCCCTGGCGGCCAATGGGAGCTTAGCCCGGCCCCCGGGAGGCCCCGCCCACCCCGCGGCCGGTAACGGGGCACCGGGACCCCCCCCGGCCCTACCGGTAACGGCGCGGCTGCGGGTTCCGACCCTCAGAGCGGGCTGAGGAGGAGCAGCGCGGAGAGAGCTCGCAGCGCCGGGCTCCGGGGGTGGCTGTGTGCGGGTGCGGGACCAGGCCCGGAGGAAGCTGCAGGGAACTGGATCTAGAGACCCATCCCCATGCAAGGGCTGCTCCCCGGGTACCCGAGCCCAGGCTCAGCCTCTGCCCCTAAGCGAGTCCGACTCAGCTGTGTCTTACCCCAGAGCCCTGCCCTGAAAAAGGAATCCACGGGCAGCGGAGCCGGCAGGAGACACTGCAGTGTCCCTCACTCCCAGCGCTGTCCCAAGCCACGGTCACTGTCCGGCTCACATGTGACTCCTTGACAGAAAGGACTACCACCTAAAGCTGATCACCCCCGCCCTGCACCACGGCTAATCTCTGCAGAGCCATTTAGGTTAAGCAGCCCTGATTGTTCCTGCTGACAGCACAGATTTCCATCAGCTCGTGACACAGCCTTGGCATTTACACGTGGCTCCCATCACCACCACGATGTGGGGCACCTCTCACAGGATGGCTGGAGGACCAAGCTCCAACCCAGCACTTGGCTGGCAAAACCCTCCTGCTCTGCCCTGGCCAAGGGAAAGAGCAGTGAGAGCAGAAGGGCACATACCCCTGGAAGAATGTGTGGCACTTGTGGCACTGTTGGCCTGGGGTGGAGCAAGACAGTGACCTTTGTGGGTGAGCAGGAGCCGGACCCACTGGTCTAGCTGGGCTGCAGGGCTGGAGGTGTCTTTCCTTCCACTAGAGCAGGTTGCTCCGAGCTCCATCCAACCTGGCCTTGAACAATGTCAGGCATGGGGCAGCCACAGCTTCTCTGGGCACCCTGTGCCAGCGCCTCAGCACCCTCACAGGGAAGAGCTTCTGCCTAAGAGCTCATCTCACTCTCCCCTCTGACAGGTCAAAGCTGCTCCCCTTGTCCTATCCCTACAGGCACCTGGTGCCAGCTCTAACATAGGTCTTAGTGCTACGAAAGCAGCAGTACATCTTTTCCCTCAGCCCCTCCACTGCAGTGACTTGAGGGAGTCCTCACAGCCAGGAAAGAGGCCCCCTCGCAATGAAAGCACTCACCCCGCCTTGTCCCCTGCACTCAGTAGAGCAGATCCGGCTCAGGGAAATCACAGCTCACCAGCAGTGCCCTCCTGGTGACCTCTGTCCCCATCCACCTACTTTGTGTTTAGAGCTAATCACTCAGTAAACCCAAGCCACCTCCACCTTGAGGGTGCAGAGAACAGATGTATTTGAGCCCCGCGGAAGCTGGAAAAGTGGCTCTCACTCTGCACTTTCTCTCCCAGAGGCACAGATTAAGGTGAATGGACTGCTGAGTCTTCTCCATCTAAAAGCACAAGCCAACAGCATCACTTCCTTGACAAAGAACTTCCACTTCTCCCAGCACAGACAGAAGCACTGTAAGGCAGTATCCAGCCACAGAAGTGTCCCAGTTTTAGTCATGGAAGGACACAAGAAGCAGACAGCAGCATTCTCCGGTATGCCACAAGAGAATCTCACTGTGAACCTGACTGATTCAAGACTCATGGCCATTCTCAACCCCTGCACAGGCTGCGATGGCACTGCCATGTGTCAGCCAAGGGGCTCCAGGGAGGAGCTGTACTGACGCACCCCAGAAACCAGCAGACCCAGTTGGGATTCAGCTCCTAGAAGGGGACAGGTGCTCTTTCCACTCACACTGGCTGCAGCCACAGAAGATGCAGCAGAGGGGCAGGCAGCAGTGGTGGGGACAATTACTCAATCAAGCTTAAGAGGGCCAAGGAGAAAGTTCCCCAGCCGTGCCACCAGACACTGTCCTCACAGCTCTCCTGCAGCAAGGGATTAGAGATGACTTTGGCTGGGAGCTTCAGTCACCTCTGCAGAGCTGCAGACACGGGCAGGACCTGCAGTCCTTCCTCGGGGACTGTCCTACTGATTCCTCAGGATTAAACCCAGCCTCCTCTTAATGTCTATATTTACAAGAATCTTCTTTACCTAAATGGATTCATTAGGAGCACTATAAACCACACATGCAAACAAGATGGAGTGTCACCCCCTGCCTGACAGAGCAGCACCAGGCTGCTCCTCACAAGCAACCATGCAGAGAAGACACTGCCCCAGAGGAGCAGGGGACATCCTGGCTTCACCTCCAACTACAACAGGCAAGCAATAGGTCAAGAGGAGCTTTTCCTCTGCGTGACCAGCAGAAAAGAACTGCTTCCCCTTGCTCCAGCAACTGTTTAAGCAGAAGAGATTTCAATCGCAATGAGAAGCTGCAGTGGAAGCCTTCACTCCATCACACACGGCAAAAAGCTGCTTTCTCCTGAGCCCACGACTGCAGTTGCTCTGTTTTAGTGAAACTGGCCACCATTGGTCTTAAACAAGCTTCAAACTGAAGCTTTGCATTTGCGCTATTGATCCAAATGCCTCTGCACAGGGATCTAAATGCTCAACTACAGAGCGCTGGCAGGATAGGAAGCAGCACAAATAACACACAAAGCAGAGGAGGTGACACAAAAGAGACTCATATTCTCATGCTGCAGCAAGAGCCCATTCTGGGAAAGCTTTGCCAGCCTCCTCCAGTATCTTTCTGAACAACATGAGGGCATCACAAGCTTACAGAGCTCCTTGGAGCTCTTCCACAGCTCTCAGCTGCTGATCACACAGACCATGCTCTCTGGAGTTCACTGACCAAGGCAGCCCTGAGCTAAGGATTAGCTACAATAGTGGTGCAACCTCCCAGATGTCAGCCAGCCCAAAGCAGCAGGTTGGAAAAGGCTGGAAAAGCATCAGGGCCTCATGACCCCCCCTAAACCCTCCATGCTCTGGCTTTGTGCAAAGTCTGCATGTGCAGAAGAACCACAGATGCAAACACCACCTTTACACGGGCAATGCAAAGACTCCATGGCTCTGGCACAAGCAGCCCAAGCATGAACCAGCTGCTGTGGTTAAGAGGTTTGTGACAAACCTGCAAATGCTGCTTTGATTGCGACTGCATCATTCACAGTCTGAGCAGGAGGTGCTCACTCCTTGGCCCAGGGCAAGGAATGCTATTACGAGCACAAGGGCCAGGCAGCAATTCCAAATCCAGGTCTGCTCTGGAGGCAGACGTCAGATACTGGCATGGCAAGGGCTGGTTATTGCCAAAATGCCAGGGAAAAGCTCCTCTCTGGCCACATTAGACACAACTGCATCCACACTGGGACTGCACAGGCAGAACAGAGCTCACGCAGCCTCCCTTCCCTGAAGGCAGGGCCTTTCCAAGGAAGCACAGGCATGCTGTTTGGCAGGGAAAAGCCCTGAATTCCTAAGCTCATGGGCATCTCCCAGCTGACAAACTCTTCACCCTCCCTTCCCACTGCAGGTAAGTTGTGCAAACACCCAACCCTTGGCTCTCCCGTGATGTTCCCTTTCCTCTGAGCTGCAGTTTCCATCCTTACTGTGTTCCCAATCCCTCCTGCTCCTTCTGCAATAACCAAGATCTGCTCTGCCAGTAAATATCTTTATGTGTGGCGGTTTTTTGCTCAATGCATCGTGTCAAGGATGGTACAGAGGAATCCTCCCCCCACCCTGCCTCCGGTTCACCTCAGAGCAATCAGCCAGTTGCAAAACAGCCAGGGCTGCAGAGACCCTGTGACAAGATCAAAGCCAGTGGGGGAAGGTGTAGTTTACACAGCTGGTTGCCACACCATTCGGTCTCTGGCTAGCCTCACTTAAAGGACAGTGATAAACGGGAGCAGGGATGAACATACAGCTGAGGTTTTAAAAGAGAGCACCCTGCTATTTGCAAAGGCTGTATTCACCTCTGAGGATAAATGCACTCTGTCCACATCTGCTGCCAAACGAGTCTGGGGTCTGGAGAGGCAGCAGTTACACTCAGCCCTCCCCTGGGGCTCTCAAGCGGACGGTGGCAAAGCCTTGTTGGAGGGAATGCTGTGACACAGGCTGCCCTCGCTCAGGAGCGCCATGGGAGAGCCTGGTTGTACTGCAGGCATGTCACAAGCCATCAGGAGATTGATGAGCTGTGGGGGCAATCAGCAGCAGCAGAGGGGAAGATGCCCTGCTGCTTTATTTGCATGCTGTCAAGGGTTATCCCTTCCAACACCGCTGCTGCCCTGCCCAGACATGCCACATCCAAAGGGAATGTGGATGGGAAGACCCACGGCCCACCCCAGTCCTGGACTCACACTTACCCTCAGATGAGCTGCACTGCTCCTGAGGCCACCAGCGGGGCAACAACCTTGTAGCGGATGAGATGCTGGGAGCCCTCCTCCAGGTCAATGGTGTACTCCCTGCCAGGGACAGGCATGTGCTCAGGATAGCTCTTCCACTGGAACCTGCATCACAGCCAGCGGGAAAGCACCCTCCTACCTCTGCTCATCAAACTCCGGCTCCACCAGGATGTTCTCCTGCCGCTCCAGCACCCGCAGGAACACAAACGAGTCCAGGTTGGGCTTTGGAACTGCAGACAAAGGATTGAAGGGACAAGCTCAGCATTGGCTCACGTTCCCCTGCAGGGCTTGGAGCTCTCCCCACAGCCCTGCTGCCATGAGATGACCCTGGAGTCAGGATGCACTCACCTGATTTTAGGAGAGACACCTTCTGCAGGTTGGGTGGCATGTGTTTTAGGCCCACGTTTTTCAGATAGGTCTCTGTGTTTGCCATGTACCTGAAACAAATGGTTGGAGTGCTCACTGGTTTCATCACCTACAACTCCACAGGGACAGCATCTATACAAAATGCCAGCAACTGACATCTCCTGGCCCCAGCCATGGACAGAGACAAGCCTCATGGCTTGCCCTGGTCACCGACTCAGTGTTATCAGAGACGCTTTATTTCACTCTTTCGTTGTCCATAAGGAAACCTCCTGGTAAAACCTGTGATTCTTATTGCAAACAGGCTCCAGAACTGTCAAGGGTTCCACACCAGTGAGTTCTATAACCTACAAAAGGGAGGGAGACGCATCCAAAACCTACTCACTCTTTAGCAAAAGCAAATTCTTCTGGCGACAGAATGGAAGGCTCCCCTTCAGCGCGAGACTTTTCCTTCTCCAAGACATGGGGGAAAAACTTCTCTATCTGATGTTGAGACAAAAGCCAGGACTGAAACAGACTTTTCCCAGTTAAACAGGTACTAACACTGTGATCTTCTTGGTACAGCACACCAAGCCTTACCTTCACCAGCCTGCACCGCAGGTAGCTGCTGAGCACATAGCGGATCCTTTCAATCTCCATCTGATGAATGCTCACCTTCAAGTCTCCTCCCTTTGCCCGTTTCAGGTTTGCCTCCTGTAAGGTAAGGCAAAGAGCCATGAAGCGGCTGAAACGTCACAGAAGAACCAGAGAGGACGATGGGGTTTGTGCACAGAGCCCACAGAACCAGCACAGGCTGCTTCTGGCAGCGCTGTTCCTCTGTACCTCCCAGTCTCCTCTGCAAGACAAGCCCAGAGAAGGCACCCAAAGAGCCTCACCTCAGGGACCCCCACAGGAACCGTGCCCCCCCGCACCACCACCTCAGAGACCCCCACAGGAACCGTGTCCCCCCGCACCACCACCTCAGGGACCCCCACAGGAACCGTGTCCCCCCGCACCGCCACCTCAGGGACCCCCACAGGAACCGTGTCCCCCCGCACCACCACCTCAGGGTCCCCCACAGGAACCGTGCGCCCCGCACCACCACCTCAGGGACCCCCACAGGAACCGTGCCCCGCCGCACCACCACCTCAGGGACCCCCACAGGAACCGTGCGCCCCGCACCACCACCTCAGGGACCCCCACAGGAACCGTGTCCCCCCGCACCACCACCTCAGGGACCCCCACAGGAACCGTGCCCCCCACACCACCACCTCAGGGACCCCCACAGGAACCGTGCCCCCCACACCACCACCTCAGGGACCCCCACAGGAACCGTGCCCCCCCGCACCGCCACCTCAGCCCCACGGAACCCACCATATGATCCAGCTGCTCCACCACGCACTCGATGATCTCGGGTTTGCTCTCCAGCAGCTCCGGAGCGAACTTCTCGTTCAGCCAGGCCTGGAAGGGGGCACACCGTGAGGGAGGAACAGGCCCTGCTCCGTGCTCGCTCCCCAGCGAGGCCACAGCCGCAGCCCACGGACCTGCTCCAGGCTGCGGATGAGCTGCGCCGGGGTGAGCTCCAGCTCCTCGCCGCCCCCGTCCGAGTCCCGCTCCGGCCCCTCAGCGCCCGCGGCCGCCATCCCGCCGCGGTCTCCCGCCACTCGATGCGGCCGCTCCGCGCAGGCGCGCCCCCCCCCCCCCCCTCCCCCAGGCGGGAACAAGATGGCGGCGGCCAGCGACGAGGTAAGGGGTAGGAGACGAAGCGGTGTTAAAAGTGAATGAAACGGTACCAAAAGCGAACAAAACGGTGTCGGAAGAGAGCAAATGGTAATAAAAGGGAAAAAAACTGTCAAAAGGGGACAAAGCGTTGTCAAAACCGAACAAAATGGTACCAAAACCGAACAAAACGGTGTCGGGAGAGAGAAAAATGGTAACAAACGGGGACAGAACTGTCAAAAGAGGACAAAGCGTTGTCAAAAACGTACAAAACTGTACGAAAAGCGAACAAAACTCTGTCAAAAGTGAAAAAAGGTACCAAAAGTGAACAAATGGTGTTAAGTGAACAAAACAGTATCAAAAGAGCACAAAATGGTACCAAAAGTGAACAAAACTCTGTCTAAAGGGGACAAACGGTATCAAAAGTGAATAAAACAGCACCAAAACTGAATAAAACTATACCAAACAAAATGGGGTCAGATGAACAAAATGATACCAAAAGTGAAACAAACTGTGTCAAACGGGGACAAACGGTATCAAAAGTTAACAAAACAATACCAAAAGTGAATAAAACTATATCAGAAGTGAACAAAATGGTGTCAGATGAACAAAACGGTATCAAAAGCGAACAAAATGGTACCAAAAGTGAAACAAACTGTGTCAAAAGGGGGCAAATGGTATCAAAAGTTAACAAAACAGTACCAAAAGTGAAAAAAACTATACCAGAAGTGAACAAAATGGTGTCAGATGAACAAAACGGTATCAAAAGCGAACAAAACGGTACCAAAAGTGAAACAAACTGTGTCAAAAGGGGGCAAATGGTATCAAAAGTTAACAAAACAGTACCAAAAGTGAATAAAACTATACCAGAAGTGAACAAAATGGTGTCAGATGAACAAAACGGTGTCAGATGAACAAAACGGTATCAAAAGCGAACAAAACGGTACCAAAAGTGAAACAAACTGTGTCAAAAGGGGGCAAATGGTATCAAACGTTAACAAAACAGTACCAAAAGTGAATAAAACTATACCAAAAGCGAACAAAATGGTATCCAAAGCGAACAAAACCATGGAACCGATCCTGAAAGTCCGCTCTGTGCATCGAGAACCTGCTGCTGCGGGAGCAAGAACGGCACCGAGCGCGCTCCTTGGCACGGAGCAGTGTGACCACATACGACACAAGACACGGTTTAAGAAAAGATTTACTAACCCATTAGTCCTTCTGCCAATATCGCAACAGATGTGAAAGGCAAACACTGTTACAGTTTAGAAAAAACCAAGTTTTATACAATTAAAATATTAAATATCAAAAGAAACAAAAAATAATCAGTGGCTGAGTAAGAAGCTGGAATTTCAGATCCAGAATTAGCACCTGCAGTGCCACCGACAGCCAGAGCACTCCTATGCTGCTTTCCTAGCTCCTTGGATTCCTTCTACAGCTGGACAGTGACGTTCAAACCACGGACATCCTTGCTTTGATAAGGGAAAAGGATACGAGAGATATAGATTAAGCCAGCTCGGTTTGTAGGAACTTTACTTTGGCAGGTATTGCTGAGGAATGTCGATGCAGGGGGGATACTAATGCACAGTTCTACTTGCCAATAATGTGCCAGCAGACAGAATTAAGAAACCATCTTACACGATATCTAACAGTTTGTGAAATCAGTGTTTTCCTTATAAATTATAGATAATAAATCCATAAAGAAACAGTTTTACACTTCACATATTAATCGGAGGAAGGGTAGGTGTCATTATCTTTATTGGTTCAGCATCCATTTTAATGTACTTACTGGCTTCTGAATGAATAGACCCCCTCTTCTGGCGAGCACTGACAGATGCAATAACAGCACGGATACAGTAGTAAAAAAACCACCAGTATTCAAGTCCAGCTATTCCTCCCCTTCCTAGGGACAACCGAAACACTGAAACAAGGAACACTTTGCCTTGGGTTTTCCACGAGAATCAGCACAGGAAGCGTTAAATGCTCGTTGCCTTGAGTCCCTTCTCGCCAGGCAGAGGCACTGTGCATCCCTTCACTCCAACACTGACCCGGAGGGAAGGCCTCGTTTCTGAGAAATTCCCAACTCCAGCTTGCAGCTTTCCAGAGCTTCTGATGGGCAGAAGGGTTTAAGAACTAGGGAGGAACAGCACTGCACGTACGTGACTAAAACTAGCCTGCTGCTGGGCAAAGTGCCCCATTTCTTTCAGAAGAGTACATGACTTTACCACTTCTGCTTTTTCCTGGGGGACACCCCCCCCCTTAAAACCAAAACACACCTAAAAAGTGATCTCATTGTCTCATTGCTTAAAAGTTTGCCACAAAATGGATGCTGACCAGCTGGGTCACCTCACGTGGAGCAGTTAGAGGAAGTTAGTCCTTGTAGAAGATGGCACTGTGGATCTGGCAGCAAAGAAAGGAATGATGCTCTAAAGTAGGAGGTAGGGGAACTTTGATACAGCAAGTCCACTGTTGAGCTATCTGCTAGAAAAGAAGTTTCACATTAGTAGAAAGTATTGCTAAATAAACCAAACGACCCCCTGCACAAACCTTTACGTGGCTGGATTTTGTTATCTTAGGAGGCAGTGGCAGGAAAGGCAGGGTCTGGATTCCATTTGTCTAACAGGAAATAAACCCTTTACTTCTTTCTGCATAACAGGCAGAAATCCTTGCAGTCTTTTTTCTGCACACACTGCCAACAAAGCTAGACTGAGACAAGCACCCCAGGCTCTGCAAAGTACCTAAGACAAGGGAGCCAGTTGAGGTTTGAGCTGATTTTAGCACCATCAATGATTTTTCTCTAATGTTTCTCATGCTGTTGGTACAAAAACTGCTTGGGAATCCAAAATAAGCATTTAAATAGTGACCTATTTTGAAGTCTGGATTTGTCTTAAGTTAGGCTGCTTGGAACCTTACGACAGACTTCATGAGAATAAGAAAGATCCTTTTACCTACACATCAGAGGACAGTGCTGGACACAATAGAGCAGAAGTTAGGTTTATGCATGTTTATGCAATCAAGACCCAAATGTCTCTAAATGCGAATCTGGTATTGACATTCAGTGGCATTATGCCAAATATTGATATTTCCACTCATTCAGAAAAGCTGGTCCACACAAGACTTGGGTGAACAGCCTTTGATTACACACCGTGGTGCCTCAGTATGACAGAATCTACCCCTCTGAGCACAGAAAACAGGTTGAGATGGGTCGAGATTGATCTAGTACAAGGTTAACATGTACCTGAGACTCCACAGTTTTATCTTCCGCTGGTCATACCTCTGTCTTCATAAATGGTAATTTCAATCTGCACAGAAAAGCTGTTAGGGAAACATACTATAAAAAGCTTATGAAAATATATCCAAAACCAGGGAATAAGATATTAGAACCCTTGATCTTCCAAGGCTCATTTCCAGAGCTACAAAGCAAACAGAACAGCGCACAGGAGATGCCAGGTCAGGTCAGTGTGTCCTGACAACAAGAACACAAGATGCTGCATGGGAAGGGGTTGGAGCCCTGCCACCTTCTGTTAAATTTCAGGAAAAGCCATGCACTAGACAAAGCACTTCCACACTCCAGCTACTAAGTCACTAACCTAATGGAAAATGCTTTTCCTGAAGTTGAATGGTTTTGGGCTTCTGCTCTTTGTGTTTTCCCAGGTTTATGCAGAGAACAAAGCAGAAAACATCTTGAGGCTAATGAAGTCACCTAGGTGATAGCTATAAGCTACTTCAACAAATACCCAATAACCCAACCATAAAGAATTGCCCTTAGCATGCACCTAAGGGGCAAGGCTGTGTTTCAAGCTGTTCTAGTCTCGATGATACATGTTGTTCCTCATTCTACCCCTGGATTTGTTATGTGAAGATCTTTACAACTGCTGAGGCAACAAGGAGATCAAATGCCTGCAGTGTGGTTCCAGAGTTGAAAAGGCTGGAAGAAGCCACAGCAGGACGTTGTGCCAGGTTGGTATCAACTTACGGTGGTAACACACAGCAAAATCTTCACCAGACCCTGAGCCCAGGGTTGCAAATTAAACAACAGCCATCTCCTGCTTCCACATCATCAGTTTCTAACCTACCAAGTTGGGCACTTTTGCCCCAGTCTGACAAATGCCTTTTTAGAGGTCACTGAAACGGAGGAAGTTTACACTCCATTTATACATACGGGGTTTTCAAGGCAGCCTCAAAGGACAGGCTCCAACACTGCATTTTAATTGTCTTTTGATGCAACAAATCTTAATGTACCAAAATCTGACCAGAGAATAGTACACAATGGATAATAACAAGACTCATCACCTGTTCTGCTGCGCCACAGATAAGCATGACCAGAGGGTGCCAAACTGAGATCAAGCACATCACAGACGGACAAACCAGGAGGCAATGGAAACCACCACAGAAGGATACAACTCTTAGTCCTCTTTCGATGGGGTCTGTCAGAAGGAGGCCCTGAGGAGCATAGATCTTCTCATTCTGTTCCTGAATGAACTTGGCAATTTTCTTTAGAACCTGGTAACAGAGCAGCACAGAAGTCAGCGGGTTTCCTTATATCAGAGTCTCAGCCCCAGCAATACCAATGTTAGGGGAACCTAGCACAAAGCTTGAGACAGGACTTGCAGGATTCCTGACGTACAAGCAATCATTACATGACTCAACCTAAGTCTGATGTATCCATGAAATCACACTGCAACAAGGTCCAGAGTCTGCGGGGAATTGGCTGCAGATCACAGAAAACCCATCAAGACACAAGGGTAGCTGCAGCCCATGGGACTCACTCACATTGCCTTTGGCTACCGGAGCAGAGAAAGCAGCACACCTTTTCGTAGTGTGTTTCCATGCACAAGAAGATGGTGTAGGCAGTCAGGCAGGCGAGACACCCCTCAAGGTAGGATTGGCCCCCAAGTTTTTCAGCTTCTGCATAGAGGTTATTCAGTGTCCGGACAGTCTCTTCGAACTGCTGCCTATCAATCTGCAAGAGAAGTCACGTTCTGTTATCACATCCTGCACGTTAGGAACTCACTGATACCTTCAGTTATCTACCTTCATTTATTGCTTATTTGCACTTCCACACTTTGCAGCCACTGTTTAGAGCCAAAGTCTGAAGGACACCGAGATACAGACCTGTAGTTCTTTGTTAAGGATCTGCCCAGTGAAGAGACCAAGTCTCAATTCCAACACAACAAGAACACAAAGCAGTTAAGAGTAACTGAACTAAAGCAGCATGCAATTCAGTGGGGGGGGGGGGGGGGGCTTAACTCACATGCAAGGAGAACAGCCTGGGAGTGGGCTGATAGAGGCAAGTCTTTTATATTGACATTATATCAATAACACCTTGGTGCTGGTGAAACAAGCTCTCAAAACAAAGCAAAGCAACGATAAGGGAAGCAAAGTGCAGCAAGAAAAGGCATTAGCAAGGAGTGTCTATTGCTGTCAGTTACATCTGAGGGCATGAAATGAAATGCAAGTACTTGAGACAGTACTTGTGGGGCTGGGCACAGAAAGGACAGTGTTAGCAACAGCCACACAACACAGGCTTTGTTTTCACATAGCAAACACATTCTATTTTCCTCCCAGAGAAGACAGCTGTGTGCCTGAGGAGTAAAACTAACTCAAAACACCAGCGTTTCACAAACACCGAAGAGAAGCGTTTTTAGGTACTTTTCAAGTGGTTTTTCACTGCAAACGCGAAGTATTTCCTTACCATAACCGACCAAACCCGCCACTGACAACAAAAATAACCCCAAACCCGGTCTCACGCCCTCCGATAACATCCAAAGCAGGATGCGCCTTCGGACCGTGCCTCTCACGCAGAGCGCTCACAAAGCGTTCGCCGCCTCACAGACGGGAGCAGAGGGGGGACCCGCGGGCCCCGGTGGAGGAGCGAGCGGCGGCGGGCCCTGCGCGCACCGCCCTTACCCTGTTCTCCAGCTCTGCCGGGAACTTGCTCTGGAACTGGCAGCGCGTGCCGCCGCTGTAGTCGCGCTGGATGAACACTTTGCCCGCCACGGGCGCCTGCTGCGGCCTCATGGCTCCGCTCCGCCGCCGCGCACCCCCGGCCCCGCCACAGCCAAAGGGCGGAAGAACCGCCCGGCGCAAGCGCCGCCGCCTCACCGGCCGGCAGTGCGCATGCCTGCTCTGAGGCTCTCCCCCCCCCCCCGCCTGGGACACATGGTATAGCCCCCCCCACCGCGCTGCCGCGGCGCGGGCAGGTACCAAGAGGGGATGCGGGGGGGGAGCACCGGGAGGTGTCGGCGGCGCCGGTGCCGGTGTGCGGCTCACGGTGTTTGCCCGTCGGGGCTCGCTTGTCCTGGGGCTGCTTTGTCCCCGTGTTGTGTCCCCGCACGGGACAGGGCTGCGGTCGTGAGGTTGGGGACCCCGTGAGCAACGGGAGCTTCAGAGCGGCAGCACGGGGCTCGAAGGGGCTGAACGCTGCAGGGAATGGCTCCCGGTTCTCGTGGTACCGGTAAAGGTGAAGGTGAACCTCTGCGGGACGTAGAGCACCAAGTGGGAGCCGTAGGACCCTTCACTGCAGGAGCTCGAGGTCCCGCAGCAGCAGTCTCCCGCATCAGCCACAACTGGGAAGGAAGTTGGATGCTCCCTGTGTAATCCTTCTTCCTAACCCTGTCCCTTGTGCAAGTGAAGCTGATCTCTGGCCTTCAGCATTCCTGGGAGTCTTTTTTTTTCTCCTCTGGAAGTTGTGGAATGGTGGGTGATGGGATCCTGTTCCGAGGTTCGGAAGTCAGCTAATGGGGGACGTGTTTATTTACACAATTAATGGGAATCATCACTTTGTGAGCAAAAAGCAAAGGGAAGCAAAGCGTTTGGGGCTTTCGTTGTTTGCTGAGCGCAGCTGCTTCTCCTCAGCCTGCTGATAGAGGGAAGAGCTCCCAGACATGCCAAAGAGGAATGAACTCCAGTGCAGACACACTGCCCTGGGCCATGCTCCACCTCTGCCGGGTCAGAGCGGCTCCCATAGCCACAGCCCTGCCCCGATTCCCCGCGACATCCCTGCGGGAGCATCACTGAGTGGAGATGCACAATGGGAGCACAATGAGCAAGGTCTGGACCAGCCTTGCCCAGGCCTGGGGTGGGTGTCTGGGAGGTCCTGGCCCCCCCTTGGGGTACCCCAATGCAGACACACCGAGCCCATCCCCATGGATCCAGCCCTGCAGGTCCCCAGGCACAGCACTGGGGTGGTTCCATTTTGGGGCAGAATTCCCGCAGAGAGGGGCTCCTCTGCACAGTAATTGGGAAATGCTAATGCCTGATGCCCACCCTCCAGGGAATCCCTCTTCAAAGCCCCAGCACTGACTCCATAGGGAAATCACCCTCCTAAACATCACACAGGATGGCTTTTAAGTGGAAATGAATGGTTTTTCACCATTAGATGGAGCAGAAATAATCAAGAGGGGCCACAGCCATTGTTATCTTGTACCTGACAGCCAGGGATTACTTCATTGTGCTCTGCTGCTAGCTCTTCATTTCCTCTTGCTAAGAAGCTGATAACGTTTGCTTCCCCCATCCCAAATGTGTTTTCAGAGGAGCTGCTCACACCCCAAGTCTCTCTATGGAGTTTGTGGGCAAATAAATCCCGGGAGTAGCTGCTAAACTAAAGAGGGAATATGCAGAAGGGTGGCAGACTGTGCCTGTGGCTGCCAGGGGTGTGGAAAGGAAGAGGCACAGCACCTTTCTGTTTGCCTTTAACCTTTGTCTTTATGCTCTTGAAGTGGAAACTGCGCTGATTCCTATGGGAGGTTACTGGATGCATCCAGCAAGGGTGGATCTCACCATCCCTCTCTTGGTCCTGTGCTGAGCATGGCCTGGGAGAGCTGGGGCTCAGCTTGGGAGTTTCTGAGGCTTCCATGAGCCCCATGGTGTTAGCATTTGCAATGCCCTTCGCTGCTTCATTCACGTCACACCAGATGTCTTTGCAGGTCTATGGGTGAGGACTGGATGTCTATGCATGAGGACTGAGTGGCTCAGGGACACAACCTCCAGATCCGCTGCCCCACCAGCACAGATTCCATGAGTGATGCAGGGTGCTGGAGTACCCCTGCCACAAGCAAGGAAGAACCCAGGCTTGTCTTGTCTAAGCAAAGCACTTCTGGATTGGGATTTCCACTCTCAGAAGCTGGTTTCAGCCTTCCCCAGGGAGGAGGGATGGATTGGGATCTGCCTGGCTAAGAGCAGCATGGCTGGTTTGGTTCCCGAGGCTGCAGGTTTCCCCTTCCCACTCTGCATTTACAGAGGGAGAAGGTTTCTGATGGAAACAGGCAAAACTGGATATACATGCTGGAGGCAGGAGCTGGATGAACTCATGGAAGGGTGATGAACTGCCAGACAGCTTGCTGGTGGCCAGCAAGCATCCTTCATCACCCCGTGTCTCCCTGTTTCCAGGCTGAGAGGCTGTAAGCAGTGAGTTGGTGCAGGAGCCCTGTGTGGGCTCTCTGATCTGCCAGGGTTCAACATCCTCACATCCATCCGGTGCTGAGGTTGAGGATGTTGAACCACGCTACAAGGAAGGGATAAACGTAGGAATGATGTGTTCATTTTATGCTCCTACAATATAAATATAAATCCTATATAATAAGCAGTCTCCGTGTCATACTCTGGGCAAAAGAAGCAATTTTGAAACAATATATATTAAATATATATATATGATATGTATGGTGTAAATGTACATTTATGCATATATATTTATTATATTTATCATATATCTTTATTATATTTATCATATATAAAATACATTATAAACAGTGTTGTCCCTGTCCCCAAAAACATGCTCTAGGGACACATCTGCACAGATGTGACACCGGCACTCCTGGTGTGCTTATGAAAGAGAGCCATAGGGGGAAAGAGGAACCAGGGAGAAGTGAACCTGGCTGCTGGGCTGCTGCGGATCTTGCCTCATCTTCTTGCCCACCACCCTCTCCCGCAGGAGCAGCCTGAACTAATTAACCCTCTAACACTCCGTAATGAAGGCTAATAAACACCTAATGGCTTTGCTTGAACAAACAACCAGGCACAGGCCAGAGGAAGGCCCTGTTTGGTGGTGCAGTGCTGGGGAGCACAGGGCTGGGGCTCCCTGGTGCTCCCCTCTGCACCCTTGAGCCAGACCCCCCTGCTCCAGAGTGGGCTCCAGTGCCCAGTGCTGCAGCCCTGTGCTTGCTCCTCTTGCCTTGCCTGGCCGTGGGTTCCTGCTCACCTCCCTGCAGCCAAGCTCTGATGGAAACACACTCCAAAATCCTCTGCTTAAAACAGGGCACCAGACGGACTGTGTTTCCCTAACCTATAGCTGGTTCCAATGTGCAAACAGTTAAGATCATGATGTTAGCATTTGCTCAGATGCTTTTATGTGCATATAAAATACTGTCGAAGGATGTGCTTTGAATGCAACGTTTATCCAATTGCAGCTTTCCTGGAGTGTATAAGAACATACAAATATGTTTTCAGGGTGTCTGAGATGCTGCTGGCCTCCATGTAGTAAACTCTGAAGCCCTTGCAGTGGAATGTAACTGCTACTGCATCGGAGTTGTCTCTGGAATTCTTATGATGAGGGAAATGCACTAATTCTTCAGTCCTGTGTCTGGTCACCTCTGAAAGCAGTTAATACATGGCCCATGTCTGCGCTAAAACCTTCATTTGCTTCCTGTCAGGGGCTAAAGGCTTGGCTTCTGCAGGCATGAATGGATCTGAACCAAAGGCTAAAATGCAACTCAAGAGCTCTTCAATGGACTGAGTTACTTTGCTTATGTCCCAGCAAGTGTAAGACCAGAGTTTTCTTATCCTTCACGGCATCTTCGGCCTCTTGTAGGTGGTGAGAACCTATTTCTTCCCTGGCTTGACTGAAAACCTGGATCAAGAAAGGAGATGAATGGAATTTAGTGGGTATTCATTTCAAGACATCTACTGTTGTGCTTTTGGAATAGAAAAGATGGCAAACACCGGGAATCTCTTAGGTCTGCACACAAAAGTGAAGCATGGAAATGTTCATGTGTAATCTGCCCATTTCCAAGAGATCCATGTGTTGAGTTGCAGCATTTTATGATTCCATACATAAGTAGTTCATAATTAGAGGCTTATTCAAAGATGGTGAATTCAAATCAGGCTGTTAAAATTACATAACAAGAGTACATGAAACCATAAAGGAAGGCAGTAAATTCCAAGGCCAGGTTGGACAGAGCCTTGGGCAACATGGTCTAATGTGAGGTGTCCCTGCCCATGGCAGGGGATTGGAACTGGACCTTAAGGCCCTTTCCAACCCAGGCCATTCTGTGAGTCTGTGCTTCCACGCTCCAAGCAGCTTCCCCAGGACAGGACCACCTGAACTCAAGTGATTGGATTCCTCCTGCGCTGGTGGGAATCCATTCCACCCTTTCCCCAGTGCAAGGAGCCACTGTGGCTCCCAAGCCCTGAGCTTTGGGATGCGTTTTGTGCCCAAAGCCGCAAGAAGCCTGTTTGAGCAGCGGGATAAGCCCCTGGCTCCCACTGCTGAGCTCAGCTGCCAGGAAAGTTCCCCGGGAAGTAGCACAATCTTTGTTTGGCCATTAAAGCAGAGAAAGAGCCAGGGAATCTTAGGAAATGCTTGAAACGATTAGGTGATCTTAACTCTAAGGAGCTAAACAGATGCAAAGCAATTCCCCCCCTGTCCCCCCTGCCCAGCCCCTCGTGCTGCTGTAGAATGTAATCTCATTTCTAAACACACAATTACAGCAAATAAAAAGAAAAGAAAAGAATAATTAATTTCTGCTTCCTCATGCAAATCCTCTGACCAATCATTTAGGGATCAGGGGCGATTCAGCTTCTTGTGCAAATTCCAAACTGAAGGCCTGGCACACACAAAAAAAAAAAAGGAAAAAGCAAGTGAATGGATTTACTTTTCTAAGAACCAGAATTAACAAAGGTTCCATTTTCCATGGTTCTGTGCCTGGCCAGACAGCCCTTGCTGACAAGCTCTCAAAAAACATGTGTTGGGCTGTTGAAAAGGCCCCAGTGTTGACTGACAGACAATTGAAGTGACAAATTGTTCCATTGTACTTGGCAGGGAGAGCGCTGTATTAGATAATTACGGCGAGGAGGGAAGTGGCAGGTCACAGGTCAGAAGACACGTCTGACCCTGCTTTCTGAAAGCCCTGAATGGAGCCCGCGCCCGGGAACGCAGCGTGATGCTTCTCCTTCCTTTGCGATGATTAAGAGCTAACGAAGATGGAGCAGGGACCGGCTCCCTGCGCGCCGTGGGATCCAGTGGTACCCAAAGCATCACCCAGCCGTGCAGCATGGGCCATGGCACAGCGCTGAGCATCCTTTGGCATGGGTGAAGTGGTGAGGATGCCATGGGAAAACACGAGCAAACACTGGAACAGGCTGAGGAACGTGCCACTCGGCTCAGACCCGCTTCCCCCACGCAACCTGTGAGCATTCGGCAGGTCCACGGTTTGAACTGGCAGCAAAACACACAACATCCAGCCTGGAATTCCATCCCAGGGCATGGACACCTTCCTCACCGGGCCCGTGTGGCTCAGTCTGTGGGCATCAGTACGACCAAACTGCTGGGGTGTATTTTGCTGGCTGCAAATAGTACAGCTAATAATTATTGAAGCCTCTCTCCCACCATAGAAATGAAATATGGCATGGAATCACAGCACAGCTACTCCATTGAGAGTGCTGCTCGGCTGAGTAATACCAATAATTCAAAACAGATGAGCCAAAGGCTCGAGCACTATAGACCCAGTATCCCGATGTGCCCTGACCCCAGGAACTCGCTGAAAGTTACCTTGAGACTCGCCAGAGCTCTTTGTAACTTCTGTGAGGGTTATTTATTGCAAAGTCATAAATATTTGTTATGGATTTTCTCCATCAATCCACAGAATGAATGAGGTTAGAAGAAATTTATGCACTCGGATTTTGGGCATGTGTTTCTCAGGCAGGGGAGGGAAAAGTGGGATCTCCATTGTGCAGAGGACGGGCTTCGGGCCCTGTTGCTAATGAATTCCCTTCCTCAAATGGTTTAACATGCACAGTACAGTTGAGCAGGGGGGAGGGAGGGACGAGGTTCTTCTTCGAATCTCTCTTAAAATCCTCCATAAACTCATTTATAGGGGAAGGAAAAGTCTTTTTCCCTGTTCTCCCGCCAGGATGACCTTCGAGCCCATTGAAAACCTGACTTGTGGGAGTGGTGGCACCCAGGAAAGAATCTACCTCAGTTCTCTGTGCTGACCTTTCCTGGTCCCACATCAACCCACATCCATGAGCATGGACTGGGATGGGGAATGGGCACTTTGCCTGCACCCTCATTTTAATCCCTGTGAGAGTAGGATCCTGCACCTCCTTTCCAACTGCTGTGAAGTGGTTGCATGGGACACGCTGGCAGCCTGTGTGTCTCTATGGTGATTCACACAGTCCCATGTCCGTCTGTCCAGCCACCCAACAGCTCCTGAAAAGGTTTGCATGAATGAGCTGATCTAGCTTTGTTTCTGCTCCCGTGGCTTGCCCTTTACCCTCTGGCCTTTGCCCAGCTCTGTGGCCAGGGGAGCGAGGGTTTGGCCACAGATCACTGCACATCTGGCCAGATGCTCCCATAGACACAATGAGCCAGGGCAGGGGCAGCACCAGACACGGCACCTTTCTCCTGCTGCCAAAAGACTTCAGTGTGGGTCCAGCACTGGGGAAATGGGTGCTGCTTCGCCCACGTCCTGCTTCTCTTCCGCTGTGCCTGTGTGATGCAGCAAACAGAGGACTGGCGAGCACTGGCTTTCCCCGTATAGTGAGCCCTTGGGTAGACCTGGCAGCTCTCAGCTGGGGCGAAGGGATGCTGCCACTGCTGCGGGGCTCTGTAGGACCCTGTGTGTGTTGCTTGGCTGAAGAAGAGTGGCCCCTTGGCTTGGCTTCATCTAGGACCTTTCTCTTGCCGGCTGGTGAGGATCCTGGGTCTTGGTCTGTTGCAGTGCATCCAGTCGCAGGATGCTTTCACATCCCTCCTACCCCTGAGCGATGCCTGGCACTGACCAGGTTGAGTGTATCCTGCATCTGGCCAATTGCTGGGAGGCAGCCGACAGGCTGGAGAAGGCATTCCCAATTGCCTCCTCTTCTTCCACGTGTATCCCTAGGAAGAAACAGCTTCCTCTTTCACTTATTGCCCATTGCAATGGGGGAGTCTGTCCTGTGCAGCTGATTGCAGTTTTCCTGCTCACAGGTCATGGATGAGCTGGGAACGCCAGGGCCCTGTGTGGGTTTCGTGGTGTAGCTGCATGGCCGGTGGCATCCGGATCACAGTGACAACGCATGCAAATCCAATGTGTGCTCACACCTGCCTGCAACAGGCCTAGAGCAGATGAGTCTGTGCTGGGTAATGTGGTAGTGGGAAACGCTGACAGAGGGAGCATGACACCAGGAGCTCTTTGCTCAATCAATGATTTACCAGATGTGTACACTGTACTAAAGGCTTGTAAACATCCTTTAACGGCCAGCTGTAAATCCAGGCAGGAGCAGTGCCAGCTTCATCTCCATCAGACGTGCTTTAGGAACAGCAGTGAGAGGGCTCTGAATCACTGCATTATGGGCTCTGTCAGCTCTGCAATTGTGTATGTAAATCAATGAACTGAAGTCCTTAGGCCAGAATTATGTGGATGTCAGGAAAGGTTTTATGATCAGCAGCTTTTCCTTCTCTGGGTTCCCTGCCGTTTCTTGTCTTCCACATCTCCAGAACATGGGCTTTCCATCCCAGTGCCCCAAGTGCATGGCTGTGTTTTCACTGACCAAGTTGGAAGTCTCTTTTGTTAACCACTGAAGCAAAGCATTATTAGTGAGCAGTGCAGAGCGTACACAAAGAGGAACTTGCCAAATTACTAATAAGCAGAAACTCCATCCATCTTAATGAGACAGGGTTAAGAAAATAGCAACCTAGAAGATACACAATGGAGCCTTTCCAGGCTGTTTATTTATTCATGTTAGAAAGAGGTTCAGACACTCCATCGCTGGTGCTGCTCAGAGACTCTCGCCTGTTTTCCAAACCAAAGGCTGCTTCTGCTCTTGCGAGTCATTCAGCATGAGCAAGTGAAGTAAAGAAGTGGATGGACGGCTCAAAGGAATGGTTGGAGGGAAGATGAATATCTGGCCTCCAAACAGACGAAACAACACTGCAGCAGAAGCTCTGGTTCCGGGCCAAGCTTGTGCTGGGCAGCAGATGAGGTGCAGTGCTCGTGGTGGAATGCGAACCGGTGCTGCAGGCTGGGTTGGGGATGCTGCGTGGTGCTGGTTATATAAAACCAGGGAATCCCAGACAGCTTCTCTGGGCGCCCTGTGCCAGTGCCTCAGCATCCTCACGTGGAAGAACATCTTCCTTGGATCCAACCTGGCCTTCCCCTCACTGAAGCAGCCACAGGTCCCTGTCTGCTCCATCACCATGGGCCGAGGCCCCATCTCGCTGTGATTTACAGCTCCCTGGGGACCGGCAGCACTTCCCAGGTTTCTCTGGCAGCACAGAAGGGGTTTGCACCATTCCGAGGTGCCTCCACACCTGCGATCCCAGCCACATACTTCTTTTGTTGGGGAAGGAAGGACTTGCAGCCCATTTCACACGAGCAGCTCAGCTGCTGGCTATTTTACAGCGCTCGCTGTATGTTAGTCAAACTTTATATATGCTACAGACCCTCTCAGCAGCCTGCACCTGGTGCAGGGCAAAGCTGAGCCTCAGAGAGAAGAATGTGCTGTAATGCAGCAAGTTATTACAGGATAAATATTTATAAGCCCCTGTAAATATTTGCCATCAGTTCCCCCCTGGGACGAGGGGCAGACGGTCAGAGTTTCAGCAGTGCTGAAGGCATTAGCTGTTGTAGCTCTTTATGTGCTATCTCAGCTAGTAAAGCATTTGTTGATTGTGTTCAGTTATGGCATTTAATGGTGCTAATTTCACACTAGCAGGAGACAGCGGCTGCAATTGGTGCGTGCCTTGATCCTGGCCCTGCTTGGTGGCAGCATCCTTTGCTTTGGGATCTAAAGCAAATATCCCCTAGGGAGCCCAGGAGCCATCCTGCTGCAGGAGGAGGTGTGGGAGCCCCATTGTGCTGGGGTGATAGAGGATGTCTCATGTGTGGATGTGGCGGGTGGCTGCCTCCAGCAGTGCTTCCCCATCCCTTCCCTGGAGCAGTGTGGGTACCATAAGCCCTGGCTGATCTCATCTCCACCATCACTGCTGCCTCTGTTGGGGCTGGGACGGTGGGAAACCATGGCAGAAATGCCAGGGCAGGCAAGGCCGTGACTCCTCCATGCCCTCAAACGCAGCAGTAAAACAATGGGCCCTGGGCCATAGCGCTTGTGGATTGTTGCACGGGACTATCTGGGGGCTCCACTTCGCTGCTCATGCACGAAAGGCAGTCATTTGGCAAAAATCAGCTCAGTTAGCAGGCATTGTTCCTAAAGAGCCCGGGGCTGAATGGGCTCCGGGCTAATATATTCTATTATCCCACGCCTGCCTGTTTCCCGGGGTGGCACGGAAGGAAACGTGCATTCCAGGGCCAGGCAGCCAGGGCAGAGCAGGGAGGCCGGGAAGGGGCAGGAAGGCAGGTCCACCCCAAGTGTCCCTTTGATGCTGAGTGCCCACTGATGGGGGATGTGAATGTGGATGTGGATGGATGTGGATATGGATAGATGTGGATGTGGAGGGATGTGGATGTGGATGGATATGGATAGATGTGGATGTGGATGTGAATGGATGTGGATGTGATATGGATGTGGATAGATGTGGATGTGGAGGGATGTGGATGTGGATGGATATGGATAGATGTGGAGTGGATGTGAATGGACGTGATGTGGATGTGGATGGATGTGGATGTGTCCGGCAGGCTGTGGATGAACAATGGAGCCAGGAAGAAGTGCGGTTAATGGGGCTGTTCAAAGGGGAGGGGAGCAGTGGGGAGAGCCAAAAAGGGGGCATGTTGCAAAGGCTCTCATTACTCCATAAGAACATGTTCACCCCCGTGGGAGCGGCAGCAATAAATGGCTGTAAAGCCAAGTGAAATGATGACATTAGAAGCTGCAGAGATCTCAGAACCAGTGGGTGACATAACTGTGGATGGGAATGGCTGCACAGGCTTCCCTGTGAAGTCAAAGCCCAGTTTGGAAGGGGTTTGTTGGAAGAGCAGCCCTTTCTGGGCAGCTGCTATTTAAGAGGCCTGGTACTGTGTATTAAGCAATTTAGTGGTCTAGACCAGAGCTGTTGGCTTTCTTCCTGCCTTTTTTTTTTTCCCTTCTGCTTTTTTTGGGGGTTTTGTTTTGAAGAAAACCCATTTTCTGGGCAGTTGTATTCCAGTGGACAATTCCTTCTGGGATTCCCACCAAGGCTGCTGCTGGGGATGTGGGTATCGGATACAGAAGAGAGATGGGAGCCAGCAAAAGGCTCTTCCACAACCCAGAGTTCAAGAACTGTCCAGGCTTTGAGCGTGGATGGGTTTTGCAGCCAAACACTGTCCTGTAGCCTTCCCACTTGGATCAGGAGCACAGGCCTGTGGCCTGGTGAGGGTATAGCCAGCCCAGGGTCAGTGCGGGGTGCTCCTGCAGCACACATCACTGCAGTGCCCATAACAGGATGTTTTCCCTGCTCCGTGTGGTATTTGCTGAGTCCCCATCCTACCTATGATGTTTCTATCACTGTCATGTTTCTATGGCACTACTCAACCTGTTGGATGCTGCTGTCACACAGAGGATGCTGCTGGGGATAACCAGAATCCTGGCTGGTTTTATCACAGTGTTACTGCTGTCTTTGGAGAGCTCTCCAACTTCCCAACCAGAGCTTCCCAAGTCCCCATCCTATCTATGGTGTTTCTATCACTATCATGTTTCTATGCCTACAGGGACACTGCTGTGTTTTCTACATTCTCATGAGATGTCTCTGTTTCTAAACTGATTTGGGTAAAGGCATCTTCTAGGCTCTCAGAATTGCCCAAGGGATGAGAAGTCCATTCTGCAGCAGTTTCTTGGTGCTTTGCTCCTGTTTCCTGAGCCCAAGCAGCAGGAGAGGGTCCGCTCCATCCAGTTGCCTCTTAAGCTGCTGGCACCTGTGGCGCAGTCTCCTCTGGTTTACTGCTGAATTCTCCACTTCATTAGCAGTGCTAACTGGCCTCTCTCTTCTGCTGGCCTGCAGGTGAGAGTGGCTCTTTCACGCTTCCAGGCAGCAGAGCCTCTCCCATTTACCTCTCAATGAGGTGTAGTTCCTGTCTTAAACAGCACAAGCTGTTGAAGCAAAAGGCAGCAAGAGTAACGGGAGCGTTGTATGAGTTCGGAGGAGGGAGCTCAGGGGAGCTCCAGGGACACGTGGGCAACTCGACGGCCAGATCTTGGGCACGTGGGGACTGAGAGGGCTCCTTCTGCCCCAGCTTGTGCAGAGGGCCACAGCATGCCAAGCTCTTGGCTTTGGAGGGCAGCAAGTCACTGCAGGCCCTCGGGAGAGCAGCAACCCATGCCTGCTTGCTGCAGTGGGATGCGTGGCTGCAACTGCGGTCTGAGAAGCTGGCAGGAGCAATCCCCCCATTGAGCTCTGGGCCAGTGGCTGACAATGCTGCTCATCCACTCTACACATGCCCTTTTCTTGCATAAGGTGGTGAGGGACTGGCATTACAGCTGCTGGGGAGCAGAGGATGCTGCTAGGGGACTAGAGGTGCTGCTGCAGAGCAGGGGATGCTGCTGTGGAGCAGAAGATGCTGGCTGGAGGACTGGAGGTGCTGCTGGGGAGCAGAGGATGCTGCTGGGGGACGGGAGGTGCTGCTGGCGGGCAGAGGATGCTGCTGGGGGACGGGAGGTGCTGCTGGCGAGCAGAGGATGCTGCTGTCTCACAGCGGATGCTGCCGGTGTCGCACAGCGGCTGCTGCTTTCACACAGCTCCCGCTGCCCTGGCGCGACCGGAGCCCGGTTTCCCAGGTGCGATTCCTCTTTAAGAAACAGACCAACTTCTCTCCTGGCTTTTTTCCCCCCAAATACCACAGGTTTTGCTGGAATTTGTCCACAGGGAAATCACTGCACGGCCCAGGCCGGCTCCGCGCGCACATCTGCAGCCTTGGGGGAGCCGCCGCGGAGAGCCTGAGCCTCGGGGCTGCGTGTCCCGGGGGCGCCCCGGTGCCGCTCGCACACGGCACCTGCGGGGAGCCGGGACCCGCTGGGGGGGCACCGGGGCACGGAGCCCCCTGCCCGGGGGCGCTCGGCGCCGTCGGGGCCGCGAGGGGCGGGGCGGGGCGTGGCGGAGCCGGGCGCTGATTGGCTCCTGGGCCATTGATTGACACCCGCGGGAGAGCGCGCGGCGGGCGGCGCCGCTCTGATTGGCTGCCGGGGGCTCACAAACCCGCGGCGCGGCGCGGCGGGGCCAGAGCGGGGCGGGAGCGGAGGCAGCGGAGGGTCGGGGCGGCTGCGAGCGGGTACGGGGGGTACCGGCAGCGGGCAGGGAGCCGGGGGGGGGGGGGGGTACCGGCAGCGGGCAGGGAGCCGGGGGGGGGGGGGGGGGCACCGGCAGCGGGCAGGGAGCCGGGGGGGGGGGCGCCCCGGCAGCGGGCGGAGCCGTCGGGGCTACCGTCGAGGCGATGGGCAGCGTGCGGGGCGCCGCGCTGCGGGCGCTGGTGTCGGTGGCCGCCGGGCTGGTGGCGTGCGGTGGGGCGAGTGAGTACGACTATGTCAGCTACCAGTCCGACCTGGGCCCCTACCCGGGGGGGCGGTTCTATGCCAAGCCGCACCAGTGCGTGGCCATCCCCGCGGACCTGCGGCTGTGCCACAGCGTGGGCTACGATAAGATGGTGCTGCCCAACCTGCTGGACCACGAGACCATGGCCGAGGTGAAGCATCAGGCGAGCAGCTGGGTGCCGCTGCTCAACAAGAACTGCCACATGGGCACCCAGGTCTTCCTCTGCTCCCTCTTTGCCCCCGTCTGCCTGGACCGGCCGGTGTACCCGTGCCGCTGGCTCTGCGAGGCCGTGCGTGACTCCTGCGAGCCCGTCATGCAGTTCTTTGGCTTCTTCTGGCCCGAGATGCTCAAGTGTGACCAGTTTCCCCAGGACGATGTCTGCATTGCCATGACAGCCCCCAATGCCACCGAGGTCTCCAGGCCCAAAGGTGAGTGGTGCTGCAGCCCTGCTCCTGGTGCTTGTCTCTGGGTGGATGGGGCAAGTGCTACCCCAGGAGGGGCTGTGCAGGACTAAAAGGGTCTTGGGGCAGGAGGAGTCTCACTTGAACTCTGCTCCTGCAGCCAATGAGGGGGGCAGGATCCCTCTATCCCGGAGCCAGGCCCTGGGGCAGATGGTGCAGGGGCACCGGGGGGTGTGTGGCTGCTCTGGTGCTCATGACGGACCAGGGCTCTGACCCTCTGTCCTCAGGTGCTGCTCTGCTCTGGCCGTGGTTTCTCTCCCAAGCGGGACTCCTGCTATTCTTGGCAGCACAAGGATATGTGGTGTGTCCCCCTTGTCCCAGAAATCACTGCCTGACCAGGGTCACTAGTGACAGTAACACTGGCACAGTGTCGAGCGATCCCCGGTTCCTGAGCAGCCCTGGGGTGAGAGAAGAAGGGGCTGGGTAAGGGGACATGGTTCTTGTTTGCTGCCATGTGTGTGGCAGGGCTGTTGGGTGCCAGCCTGCCTTGTTTGTGTGAGTTGCAATGAGCGTGGCTTGTTGCTGAAAACTTTTACAGTAACCGATTATCCCGGTGTCGCTCCGGCATTCCGCATCGGAACGCTCTGGGAGGGATGTTTGCAGAGGGAGAAGGCAGAGGGCTGTAAAAGTGCGATGCTTTCCCGTGTCTGGAGCCCCGTTCGAAGGGATGGGCATTCCTGGTTTCACGGGATAGTGCAGGCGCTTGGGGCTGAGGGACTGATGTGGCTTCTGTGCTGTGTCCGGAGCTCATCTGGAGGGGAGGTGGCCCTTTGCAGTGGCCACTTGTGTGCAGTTACCATCACGAACAAAGGCTTCACACTGTGCTGTGCTGGGAGCGCTCACCCAGCCCGCTGGGGTTATCCCACTCATCCCAGCGGGACTCATACTTCAGAGCCATGGAAAGGGAGCAACCTGTTGTGTCTCAGCAGGGGCATGTGGAGGCAATGGGGTGAGATGCGTGTGCCCGTGCCAGGGCTGGGGTTTGACTGCTGCTGCTCCCTGTGGATCCATCCTCTCCCCCTGTGGCACCGATGCTGGCCTCCTTGCCATGGCTTGTGCTCGCTAAGGCGATGGCTGGAGGAAGCTCTTTGTTTTCCAGGAAGGCTCTAAATTCATCTGTCCCGTGTGAACCTAGACCCTTGGTCAAGACCACAGCCGCGTCCTGTGCTGTGGGTACAAAGGTCACTTTTATTCCCTAGGGATTGCAGCCAAGCTGCTCCTTGGGCAGCTGGATCTGAGCTTGCTGAAGAGCTGCCCCTTCCAAGGTCCAAAACCCTGTTAGAGCTGTTTGCAGGTCGTTCATTAACATCTGCATTAATCACCCAAGACCTGGGAACAGGCTTCTAAATAAGCAGCATCTGCAAAGCTTTTCCTTGTCTAGTTTAACTTATTGCTCACCTGTCTTGATAGCACCACCGAGGTGGGACCCCTTTGGTCTTGAGCACTGGGGTGTGCTCCCTGTTGATTCCCAGATCAGAACCCAGCAGTGTCCCCCCCTTTTCTCTGGGCACTCATAAGAAGGAGCCCTTTCAGTGTTTTTCCCCCCCCCCCATTAACACCTCGAAATTGGAATTTGTTCCTGCCTCTCAAAGAGCTGACCTGCAGAATTCCTTTCTCCTTAAGCATGAGGCGGTAAAGCCTGCAGGCCCACAGGATGCATCAGGGGAGTTGCAGATTAATATAGTATTACACATTCCTTCTCCTGCCCCTGGAGTAAGCTGGCTCTAAAGCCAGGCATTAGAAAATGGTCAGCAGGGAAGAAGCAGGCAAAGGTTGGGCTAGGAGCAAAGGTGTCAATGGCAGGAGATGGCTGGGCTCCTGACCTTGGTGTGATGGGGTGTCCCATAGGAGGGAAGCATTTCCCTTCCCCTTGGTATGGGACAGTGTCCCCAGGAGCCCTGCAGGCGCATCCATGCGATGGTGAGTCCTGGGTACCATGGCACCCCCTGGCATGCGCATTAGTGCCATAGCAGGGATGCAGCAGTGGGATGCACGCATGGCGGAGGCTGCTGCTGGGGCATCCACAGAGCCCCAGGGAAGAGTCTTGTCCATGGGGAGCAGAGCTTTGGCAGGACGTGCCTGGCAGCCGTGTTTGTGGGAAGGGGACGGATGCGCTGCCCTATGGATGGCTGCTGGCCCTGCTGCAGCACGGTGGGATCCCTTGGTGCCAGAGCCTTCCTGGGGCTGCTGGAGCAAAGCCTGTGTTCCACCAGGGAACAATGACTCCGATTTTCCTATTCTTATTTCATTCCTTTGGCTGCCTGGAAAGCTCCTAGGGCAGGCGCAGCGCGTTGTCTGTCTGGCCCGTGTAGGCTCAGCCACTGTCCTAGTGCGCGCTTTGGCTGCTGAGGCACATGGAAGTGCTTTGCACAATGGGATGTGTGGAGATGAACTGATGCTGGCAGGTACCCGTCTGTTCCCAAGGGTGGTCCCCAGCACGGTCACTAACGCCTGGCACTGCAGCAGGCGCTGCTGGGGCTGTCGCATCCCCTCTCCCTCTCATCCAGTGTGCAGCCTGGGGGGAAGCATCCTGATGCTGATGTTAAAAATAAAGCCTTGGGGACGTCATCACATCCCCCAAGTCTGGCTCCTGCCTCTGTCTCTCTGGGTTGAGACGGGTGAACGTGACATTAGGCTCGTGGAAAAGGCATTTCCCCAGGAGACAGGCGGCTCGTAGGGATGGAGGCATCAGCCTTTGGGGCCTGCACACACTGGGGCTATTGGAGGGCCAGTTGCTCTGCATGTGTGATTAATAAAGACGTGGTGCATGACCCCAGGAATTAGCATTTGGCACAGGACACGTTGGGAGGGAGGCAAGAGGGAAGAACAAGCCACAGAAAACAAATGTCTCGCCTGAAGCCCCCTGGGGCATCTGTGGCTGGGGAGGCTCTGCTCTGTAGGTGGCATGGGTCGTGGCTCTGCACCCTCCCTCTGGGACAGCTCTCTGGTGTCTGGTCCAGCAGTGCTGTGGGTTCTGCTGGATGGGGCGAGCGCTGCGTCTGCACGCAGGGACCTGCAGATGTTTCAGCCCCCCAAATAACTCCCTTGTGTGGGAATGAGCCCTCTTCCTGCGGGACCAAGAGCAGCATCTCCTGGCTCCGTAAACTCATCCTCAGAGATCTGTGCCTCTGGGGTGGTCTCTGCTCCACTTGGAGATGGGAGCCTGGAAGCGGATCTTAGTGTCTGGGTGATGTGAGCTTTGCTCCTGGGATGCTCCCAATGAAACCTCCTGGGCTGGAAGCCATCATCCCAAGGGGATGATGTGGAGGCTCTGCTTTGCTGGAGCCATGGGGCTGCCCCACAGGATGTGGGATGTAGCCAGGCCCAGAACACAAACAGGAAGACGTCTGCTCGTGGGGTTATGCTGGAGGAGCTTCTAAAGCAGGGTATGGGAGCTGTGGGTCCATCACCAACCAGTGCTGCTCTATGGGCTTGCCGTGCAGCAATCCCCAGCAGTGAGGGGGAACCAATCCTGACCTCCCTGCGTGGCTCTGGGGCAGCCCCTCAGCATGAGGGCAGCATCCTCCCACCAGGCAGGGCTTGGGCACCGTGTGCCTGCTTTGGCATGGTGTGAGGAGGGAGCGTGAGTGGGCTGTGGGCCATGCCCCACGGCAAGCGGCTGCCCTCAGCCAAGTGCCTGGCCCTCAGCACCCCTCTCCTTGCCAGCACTGCCCTCGCTCTTGGCACTGCCTGTGCCTGGCCCTGGGGCTGCTGGCGATGCTGGAAAGGGGCTGGCAGGAGGCTCTCCTGACCCACAGCAGGGTGCTGCTCTGTGGGGCTGGCACCCCATGGCAGGCTGGAGGGCAGTGAATGGCAGCACAGGCAGCCTGTCCCTTGAGCCAGCTCCTCACCACCTCTCCTCTCCTCTTGCCAGGAACAACCGTGTGTCCCCCTTGCGACAATGAGATGAAGTCGGAGGCCATCGTGGAGCATCTGTGTGCCAGCGAGTTCGGTAAGGAGGGATGCTGGGGGCACAGCAGGGATACTGTGGCTGGATGCTGGACCACTGTGTCCCTGCGTGTGGTGACCAGCCATGTGGCCATGCCTGCCGGCAGCACCGTCCTTCCCCGAGGCCAGCGTGCCTCTAGATGTCAGTGTCGGTGCGCATCAGTGGCGGATGGGACAGGGCTGGACCCGAGCAGGATGTGTCTGGCTCCTGCAGCCCAGTGCACCCAGGGGTGGGGACAGTGGGTCCCAGTGCTTGTGCTCCTCCATCACCCACCCGCGGTGCTGAGCATCCCACCCTGCTCCAGTGTGGGATCATGCACTGATGCAGGGATGCTGTGGGGCCCCTGCTGCAAGCAGGAAACTGGGTGGTGTGGGTCTGGGGATGAGGCAGAAGTGGCAGTGCCTGTTCTTTGGTGGGCTCAGCGGGGTTTGTAACTTAACCCTACTGCTATATGCTTGCAGGACTGATGGGTAGCACGGGCTCTCATTCTGCTTGCTTGAATGAGTAAAGCAGTTCCCTGCAGACTGCTGTTACTGCTGGGTTTCTCTTTATCCAAGTGCTGATGTCAAACTTAGGTGTCAAACACCCTAAAGCCAGTCCCAAAGCCAAGCAGTGAGCTTAAAGAAAGCAGAGCTACTCGAAAGCTGTGTCTTAAATGTGTAATGAGGGTGAGTCGGACAATTGTAGGTAAGCAGAACTTCATTTAAAAGCAAAAGCATCGCAGGGAAAAGGATTGGCTTTCAGAGATCAAACCCAGAATTAACTGGTTTTGACATCCTTTCTGGTGTATGTAACTTTCCCGGAAGGTTATTAAAGGCATATTGAACAAGGTGTGCATTCCTTGGGGATTAGCACTTGGATATGCCCTGCGCCAGAGCGCGCTATGCAAACCCAAATCTGCTCTGCATGCTGGCGTGTTCCCCTTTCTGCTGGAAATGAAGTCTCCGCTCTCCTGCGGGTCTGGTATGCTGAGAGTCCTGCGTTCAGCCAGGGCTTTTCCTAACAGGGAAAAGCATGGACAGGAACACCCATGTAAGTGTTCCCAGGAATGCGCGTACTCCTCGCTGGGTAATGGATGTGTGAGCTCGGTGGCTGGGAATGGGGTTTGCTCTTCACCCCACCATGGGGCTGAGCAGGAGATGAGGGCAACAGGAGCTGCCCCATTGCATCCCTGGGGAGAGACTGGAGGCAGCTCCATGCTCGTGGATGGGGTGCCCAGAGGACTTGGGGACCTGCGCTGCTGATGGGTCACTGTGGTACTTGTTGCCTCCCCACACAAGGAGCAAGCTGAGTTGGTGCCCCACTGATGGGCAAGTGCAATACAAGTTCAACCGCATGCTTGTCATCAGCCTCTGCTGCTAAATACCCTCCCCGAGCTCCGGGACAGTTACACAACAGGGAGCAGAGGCCAAACCAGAGGAATTCATGGCCTTGGAGATGCTGAATTGCCCACAGGGCATGTTGGTTATTGGGGAATTTTGTGGTGACAGCATCCAGAGGATGGAAATGTTTCTTGGCAAGCGGTGGGCAGATATAGGGTTACTGTGTACCAGGAGCAGCAAATAGAGGGGAGAACTGTCACTCTGCCTTCACGATGGAAAACTGGTTGTGGCTTGGATATGCCGTTGTCACCCGGCTCCTCCCTGCCACCAGACCTGCTCGCATGGGTTCTCACTGGTGGAGGTTTCATTGTGTTCCTCCTTCTGTCACTGTGCTTTTCCTCCCATCCAGGAGGGCCCTGGGTGTGGGTAGAGCTGCCTCCAGCTGTGCCCAGGCTGAGAAGCTGGAGCAAGGGAAGAGATGTGATGCAGGGCTTCCGTATGAGGGAAGGCGGTGCAGGATGCTCCTGGGGATGTCCCAGCATTGACTTTAGGGTGCAAAGCACAGTGCATGGCCCTTGGGTCTTTGTTTAGTTACTGCCATGGGGTGATTTCTCATTGAGAGCTGTTTATCTGGCGCTAGAATAAACACCCAGCCCTTGAGACTGAGATTTCTCCTGCCCATCCACCAAGGCAAACAGTGGCAGTTGACAGGTTACAGACCCCCATCAGAGCCAGACGTGTACAATAAACGTTTAAACTAACGTGTGGGGAGCTGGTCCCTGCAGCAATGTTACTGGGGGGTTTCACTTCTATCCCAGTTACAGATGGGACACGAGGAGCACTTTGTCCACCATGGATGTACCAGGGTGAGAGGTGGCTGCGTAACAGCCCTGGGAGTGATGCTGGTCTGGGGGACAGTGAAACAAGAGAGCATCCAGCTGTGAGCATAGGGAGACTGGGAGGAAAAGGGACAAGGAGAGGGCCTTGGATGAGCTGCTGGGGCAGCACCCTCACAGTAAAGAACTTCCTCCTTATTTCCAACCTGAACTTCCCCTGTTTCAGTTTGAACCCATCACCCCTTGTTCTATCACTGCAGTCCCTGATGAAGAGTCCCTCTCCAGCATCCTTGTAGTCCCCTTCATATACTGGAAGGACCAGTTTGGGGGCACTGGGCTAACTGCAGCCGAGCTTTTGGTGCAGCTCTGGGGGATGCAGGATGAAGACGCGATCGCCCTCCCATGCCCTGCACCCCCCAGCCTCCCTGTGCTGCAGCCAGGGCTTGCTCCTCCCTCCTTGCGCTGGGCTGGGCCTGGCTTCATTCCTCTCTCTGTTTCTCTTAGTGATTTTATTTATTGTTCCTGCCCTTTCTCTGGGGTCCGAGGGGATCCTGCTCGAGGGCTCTCGCTGCACTGGGGACTGCAGTGCAATCAATACATGCTGTTTATTTTCCGCCCTGACTGACAGCTCCTTGCCTGCAGCCTTCTCCCGTTACAGCCCTAATGTGTCTTCTGGCAGGTTTCCTCCTTCTGAGTGATTTCCAAAGGAAGGAGCAGCGAGGCTGAAGGAACAGCAGAGCTTTCCCTTCTCTCATGTTCCCTCCCCTGCCCCTGAGGTGCTGGAATGGGGCCCCTGCCTGCGCAGGCAGGAGAGCAACAGGGATGATCCCAGGCTGCAGCGTGATGATGAAGAGGGGCTGGAGATGCCTGTGGTGGTGCCTGCGTCCCCAGTTGTGCTGGGGACAATGAGTGGGGTGCCTCGGTACAGTGCATCCCTTGGGGATGTGGAGAGGGCACCTGAGTGCTGGTGTTGGGGTCGGCAGCACTAACACGGTGGTCCCCGTTTGCCTGGGATTCCTCTTTCCCCATGCTGGGAAGCGGGAGCCGGCGGGAGATTGATAGGAATTGTTCCAAGTGATGAAACATGAGTTGTGCTTTGTCAGACTGGACCCCAACCAAAGCTCTGCGGGGCCTTTGGTGCTGCTGCTGCCAAGAGTAATTTGAATCCGAGTGAGCAAACACTTTCATGCACCCGGACTTGTATTAGCAGGAATAAAAAGGGACATTTTTATATCTCCAGCGCTCCCTGTTCTCTCTGCATTAGGGATAGCAGAGCTCTGGTACCATCTTATACGAGCTGTTTGTCACTGGGGCCCCATTCCTGGCTTGGTCTAAGGGGGTGCATCACTGTCAGTGGGAGCTGTGGCTGGTGATGGGGCAGCTGCCACTGGAATCATTGAATCAACCAGATTGAAAGAGACCTTTAAGATCATTACCTTCTCTTCTCCAGACTGAACCCCCTGGTCCCTCAGCTGTTCCCCATTACACTGTGCTCCAGGCCCTGCACCAGCTCTATTGCCCTTCTCCGGCCCTGCTCCAGCACCTCAATGTCTCTCAGCTCCCTCCTGGTATCCGTGGCTGAGGATTGAATCTGTGCAAGCAAGCACATCCTGGGCTCTCGGAGGCAATCCCTGCTCTTCTGCTCAGCACTGATCAGACCTGGTGTGGTGCAGGGGGAGCGGAGAGGCTGGGGCTCCCCAGGAGGAAGCTGTTTGCTTTGGCAGCTCCCTTGCATCTGGAGCCAGGTCTGCATCCATCCTGCCTGAGCCTTTCCCACTGCTGGCAGCAGCATTCCCAGGGGCAGGGGGATGCCAGGCGAGGCGCATGATGCTCCCCATGCCAAACCCTTCATGTCTTAGGAGCCAGGGGGCTGCCTCCTGCTGCGGTGGTGGATGAGCTCCTGAGCTGGGTGTGCAGGGAATGAATGTGCCCTCAGGCTGATGGGCAGGAGGATGCCAGAGCTGCGGGTCCAGCCTTGCTGCAGTGACCGTTGTGCCCATAAAGCAGGTTTGAGTTTGGGGAGTGTGGCCTGAATAGGGGAGCACAGCGAGGCCAGAGGCAGGTCACTGGCAATGGGTGAGAACTGAGCAGTGGTTATAATGCCCTTGGTCTGGGTTGAGTTACTGCTTAGTCCACAGCAAAACTTGGTATTCCTTGAGCCAGGCGGAGTTTTACCTGGGTGGTTGTGCAAACCCCCCCTGTTATCATAGAATGGTTTGGGTTGGAAAGGACCTTAGGGGCATCGCTGCTGGCCAGGCATCACATCGCCAGACCCTCGTTGTCTCCCATAGGCTGTGGTACTTGGAGCTGAACAGTTTCTCCTCTGCCAGATTGTTTTTTTCCCCTGGTACCAAGGATCGAAACTTGCAGTGATCAGAGCAGAGCAATTTGCAAACAAGCCATTTTGGAAAGGGCTCTTATGACTGGTATTAAACCATTCCTCCTGCTCTGGCAACCGCTGTGCTTAGAGTCAGAAAGGATAAAGAAGTGGAGGTTCGCATTGCGGGATGCTGCTGCTGTTGCCCAATTAATGTCACGGAGCTTAGAGCTGCCTGAAAACGACTTGCTTCATTTTCCAGATCTGTTGCAAACTGATCTGGTTCAGCGTCTTTAGCTCCTTAAAGCCGGAGTCCTTTCCGCTCCTTAAACATCCTCAATTTGGGAAACAGGTGGAATGAAAGCTTCGCTCAGGTTTCCAGTCCTGGATTGATTCCTTGTACAGGAACACCACAACACAAGAGGGCTCTTGGCAAACACAAGCAGGTGCTTTTGGCACAGGGGCAGAGAAATCCCAGTGCTGCATGGCTGAGGGCAGGAGGGTGATCCTGCTGCCTTAGCATTGTCACTGTGCTGACATTCCTGTTTGGAATGGTGAGCAGAGCTGCTGTCCAGAGAGCAGTGTGTGTTCATTGCTCCAAGTTCCAGCAGAACAAGACTTCAAGGAACGATGCTGCAGGGACCAATCTCCCTGCCAGAGCCACAAGATGCTGCACATTGTCTGCTGCACGGGCTCTGAGAGGCAAATGAGAGGGGACAGCAGACAATTCATCACCTCTCCGAGCGCTATTCATCTGCAGCTATAAAGTGAACTCCCAAATGATGGAAATATGTTAGTAATTTTTGGCCACATGTGCTTTTCCCCAAACCCAAGGCAGAGCCAAATGGCACAGAAGTGATGCTTTAATGTACAACACATTTTCATCATTTTTCCCATGTACACTGAATTCCTCTTCATGGTCATGGCTAAAGGAACAGCGGGATTTGAGTGGAATTAACTGGGGGAAAACGCTGAAACCCAAAGAGGAAAGTATTTTCCATGGAGGATGTAGGTGGGAGGTGCAGGCATGTGGCTGCCCCTGCCTCTGCACTGCTCCCATAGACACAGCTCTTTGCTGGGGCTTCAGTGCTCCAATGTGGAGATGCTCAGTGCTTGGAAACCTGTTTCCCAGCCACCCAAGGGCCAGGAGTGACTGCAAACAGATGCTTGAGAGGCCAGGTTGACCTTTTAAATGGCCCTTTCAAGAGTCTCCATGCGTATAGAGCAGGGAAATCACCTTGTTTGCTCAGCTAACATTTTGATAGCAAAGAGCATATCCCTGCCTGCGCAAGTCTCCCTCTCAAATAAAAAGCCCTTGGCATGCTTTGGGGAAGGGGAAGGGACATCCTGGTCATGGGGATGGCTCCACTTGTGGCCAGCAGGTCAAGGCATTGCTGGGAGAGGGGAGCAGGGGGATGCAGAGGCAAAGGCTTTGTGCCAGTGAACTGCTCAGGAGTCATTGCTTTTCCCCTTCCCTCTGGCTTGTTTTCCAGCTCTGAAGATGACCATAAAGGAAGTGAAGAAAGAGAACGGGGACAAGATGATCGTCCCGCGGAAGAGGAAGGCGCTGAAGCTGGGCCCCATCCGGAAGAAGAACCTGAAGAAGCTGGTGCTGTACCTGAAGAATGGGGCTGACTGTCCCTGCCATCAACTGGACAACCTCGGCCACTCCTTCCTCATCATGGGCCGCCAGGTGAAGACCCAGTACCTGCTGACGGCTATCTACAAGTGGGACAAGAAGAACAAGGAGTTCAAGAAGTTCATGAAGAAGATGAAGTCTCCCGATTGCCCGACGTTTCCGTCTGTCTTCAAGTGATGGGCAATGGGGGAGCCGCTGCCTGGACCTGGCTGAGCCCTCCTGCTCCCTCCTCATGCTCCTCGGAGCTTCCCTTGCTGACCCCAGGCTCCCACCTCCCCGCTGCCAGCATGAGTGTGACATGCACCAGGCGCGGTTCACGCCTGCAGCATCCAGCATCCTGCTGCTGTGTGGATGCGTACGTTCATTTAAGCAGCAGCCACCAGGTAAAGAGGGCAAGCAGAGCGGGGCCAGGTTATGTCAGGAGGTGACACGCTTGCAGAAAGGACCCTCGTGACTGTCATTGTGGCTGCAGGACCGCCCTAAAGTAACTCCTGTTCGAACCAGAGCTGGCCGATTATCCTCACAGTTAAAGTTAATAGTGGACAGCCTCTGATAAAACCTCCTCATAGCTAATTGTCCTCACTGTAAAAAAGCCCCATTGTAGTCTAAACCTGCTTAGTTTAAGCCTTAACCGTGGGGTCCTTGTGGTGCCTTGATAGAGCAGGACTGGGGAGCCCCCCCGATGAGCATCTCTTGCGATGTGCCACTGGGATGCCTGCGCTGGCCTCTGCACCCAGCCGAGCCTGGCACCGTGCTGGTCCTGCCCGGTGTGATGGAGCAGCAGCCACGTTCAGCTCAGCATCCCACATCACTTTCCATGGCAGGGTTCCCATGCACGTGTGGCCCTTGCTGCTCAGACACATGTGGCGAAGAAGAGCTCGTGTCACTCCCTGACTTCACCAGTGATGCTTTCCTAGTTTCTTCAGGCTGCTGGCAAAACACCAGGTTGCAGAAGGACGAGGGCTTGTCCCTGCGGAGCGCCATGGGAAATGCAGCGTCTCCATCTTTACCTCTTTGCAGTTGCTGTGGGAGCTCTCAGTTTCTAGGTTTTTATCTGTTTGATGTGTGACAAGTTGGCTTTGTATCATTCTGGGTTTGGGTTTTTTTTTTCCCTAATCAAAATGTCATGTTAGCATGAGGTCAAATAGTTTATGAAAGACAAAGAATATTGGATCCAAGTGATTACATTTATCGACCAAGCTGAAATTCATTATTCTGTTAATTGGACAAGTTCTCTTTTCCATAGACCCCTCTTGCTCCACATTAATTTTACTGTCCTCCTTCCATTCACTATTCTCATCAATCACAATTACTCTTTAAGAGAATGAATATCTTGCCATCTGAGATAGTCCTATTGTAGTGCAGTTAAGTGAAATAACAGACCCTCATTTTTGAGGTTTCAACCCACCCCACTCAAAGCTGGTGAATCAATTATTCCTTAGCTCGGGAGCGCTGTTTGTTCCCCATGTGGGAATATTCCCCATGTGGGAATAAACAGAGCCATGGACTTGATAGGAGAAGAATTCTATGAAGGAGCCAAGCGCACTGCGGAGCCATGTTTCACAGCAAACAGAGATGGGTTTAGGAGGTGAGCTCTGGAGAAGGTCCCACTCGGTTGTCTTAGGCCACCACTTGTAGTAGTGTTGTTTGATGCAAATTAATCATTGTAGATAACGTGCTTTATCAGTGAATTAAAGAAATTAACAAACTATGGGCTTCCACATCACAGATTGATGAGGTGCAGTCATGGGGCAAGCAGACAGATCCAGCCTTGTCCCACAGGTCAGGGCCTGGAGCTCCGATGGAAGGATGGTTATCCTGGAGCACCCTTGGCAACAGCACCCGGATCCTCCTCCCCATTGGCTTTGCTTCCACAGCTGAAGAGGAATTGGGTGTAAATGAGGGATGCTTAACCCTTCCGTTGTGCTGGGGCTTTATGCTGTCACCCAGGCTGCTGGTGAGTGTCCTCTTGGCCACCTCTAGCAACCTGCTGTTGATTTACTGCATTGACAACACTTCAGCAGGAAGCATCCCACCAAAGAGCAAACCACTTCCCGTGCATGTAGAGCCCCTTCCAGCCTTTGCCAAGCCTTGGATGCTGCAGTGGGTGAAGTGATGGTGCAGTGGCCTCTGGCACAGAGCATGGAAGGATTTGGTGTGAGTTTCTTAGTGCCACTGGTGCTTTCCTCTGCACAAGCAGATCAGAAACAATCAGTTCTTTCAAGCGCCCCTCTCACCTTGTGTGTTTGCCTTTGAGAAACCAATTGGAGCTGCTGGGCAGGTTGGGATGTGGTATTCGAGACACAGGGATACCTGGAAAGTAATTTTACCATTCTCTTGCCGAAGTGCTCCATAACTTGGCAACTGCTTCCATTGGGTCAACCGGGCATTGCTCCCCTTCCCCCCGGGCTCTTCTGGTACATAGAGGCTTTTGGTATCAATAGCAGCACTAAAAGGAAAGCGTTTCATGTACCACTGTGGTGTAAGCAGTTCTGGTGCCTTTGCATTCTGTTTTGATGTAACTTTAAATAGTTTGTTTAGAAAAGCGTGGCAGATGAGCAGGCAGAACCCGGACGTTATTGAGTTCACACGAGTCCATAAACCCCGTGCTGATGGACAGTGCTGTGGGTACCCTCCTGGTGCACAGACAACGGGTGATGCTGCCAAAGCCCCTGAGCCAGAAACAGCATCCTGTGTACCCCAGTGTGTCCGTGCAGCTGAGACCTTCTGGACATGGGGAAGGGAAGGTGCTTTCTATGGTCTGAGCCTCCAGCTCCTCCGCGATCCATCCTTGCTGTGGGAACCGAGGCCAGGAGACATTTGCCATGCAGCATCATGCCTCTGAAGAGGTTTGGGGGATCCGAGAGCCAGGCGGGCAGCTTGTGCAGGGCTGGGATCAAGGGGAGCCCCATGGCTCAGAGCTGTGTTACCATGGGGTAACACTGTGTTCTGCCACTGCTGTGTGGCTGTGCAGGGACCGTGGTGCAGGGTGCTTTGCTTTGGTTGCATCCAAAAGGGAGGCGGGTGCTTGGGTGAGGTGATGAGGAAGGACTGACAGCGCAGGGGTGGTGGGGAGGCAGGTTCCCATTCGCCCTGCCGAACAGGACCAATGTGTGGGACATCAGCAGAGGCAGCAGGGGAGCAGGCTGGTGTGGCCATGGGCAGCATCCCTGCTCCCATAACACAGCACTCCCTACACATGCACATTGGGAATAAAAGGGGCGAGGGGCTGGATGTGCTTGGCAGAGCTGTGCTCAGATTTAAGGGCTTTGCTTGCCTCATTTATATCACATGTGAGAACAGCTCAAGGTACATGCAGACTATCTCTTGAAGGGCAAATACTCGAAACAGGATTGTGATGGAGCATGTAGAAAGGAACTGACATGAAGTGCCTCAATGCAGGCACAAGCATGCCGGCAGACCAAGAAGATCTTGGTGTCTTGGGAACCTCTTGCACGAGCGCAACGCCTGCTGCAGCAGAGCACTGCTTGCCTTTCTCACAGTGTATTTAGATGAAGAAATCTGTACTTGATTGCTCTCCTTTGTTTTAAACTTGTGGTTGATATAAACACATTATGGCTTCTGTTTTCTCTCTGCTGTGATTGGAACAAGAAACCCCTCAATAAAATGCCTTTTTTTCTTTGAAAGTTGTTTTTATTATTGTCTTTTCTGCATCAGTTGCATTGCTCATCCCATGTGGTGCTGACATCCAGGGCCCCAGTGCATTGCCTTCTTGTGAGCATCTTGCCCCTGCTGCCTAGCGAGGGGTGATGTAAAGGTTTAAGTATTAGTTCCACCATGTTGGAGATAGAAAGGTCTACTGTCAAATTACTACCGCTTGTTTACACCAGTTTGTCTATATAGTTGTTCCCCACTTCATATCCCTGTTGTACACCAACCAGCTGAAGCACTGATGCAAAGATGGGAAAGCAGCAAAGACCTTGCAGCAGGCAGTACTGTGCAGGAATTACCTTCCTCCCATCTCCTGGATGCAAGGAGAGGAGCTTCCTGGAACACAGCCCTCTTTGGCCTGGCTTCAGCTCCCAGGTTATCTTGATCCAAGTCATTTACCCCCCCCCCCCATCAGGAGTGAATGGCCAAGGGGTGGGAATGGTCCCAGGTGAGGTTCGATAACCAGTGAGCTCTTGCAGTGCTTTTGGCCATAGACCTGGCTGCAGCAGCATCCTCACTGCAGGTAAGGTCAGTGCTGCTGCTCCCAGCTCAGAGTTGGTGTCTGGAACAGCTTGATGTTGGGGTGCAGGCTGGCTCTTTGCGTTGTGCTTTGCTGCTGGGTGTTGTGTAGTCACTAACCCAAGCATCCGGTAGGACTGAAGAGGTGCAGGAGCTCCTCCGTGTATGTACTGAAATCTGGCGAGCTCAGTTCCTTCACTGGCTTTTAGTGGCATCTGTCTAGAGCAGGGAACTGGCAATTCTCGATGTGTTTTGAGGCCATGTAAAAAGCAAGACTCGCAGTCAACTGCTGCATGTGGGTGCATTTGCTGTCCTTGTGTCTGTTGGGCTAGTCTCTGATGAGAAAAGTCCATCGGAGCCTGCAACGTGGACAGTGTGAGCTATGGGGAATGCTCGTGCAGGGCGTTATGGAAGAGCAGGGAGGTATCTACTGAAACCTGAAAGCATCAGAGGCTGCTTGAATTGGAGCTTGGGTGTCTGTGCTTAGCAGAAGGGCTGATGTTTGTGCACTTCATGGGGGTGTTTTACATTCACAATCAGTTCAACTACTGATGGCTACAAGGAGTCCTAGTGTGGGTTGCAAGCACTTGCAGAAGTGCTCAGTCTAAGCTAAGAAGCTTTGGTCTTGCTGGGAGATAACCTCCTGTCTTGCCTCACGGGGGTCAGTTAGGTGTTCCAAGGGACAGGAATGTGCCACCAGTGGGATGTGAAGCTCTGATTGAACAGAGCTGGATGTGCCCACTGCTTTGTGAGGGTCTGCCCTATGGGGGCTGAACTTCATGTGTTCATTGTGTCCCCCCTGCGCGTGTGAATGCTCACAGGGGCATTGCGCTCGGATCCTGCTCGACTGCTGGGTGGGGAGAAGTGCCTGAAGTTAGGGGAGAGCTTCAGCTCTTTGCCCATCTGCAGCTGAAACCTGAATGCGCTTTGGTTTAGGCCCCCATATTGCAAATGGGGCTTAGGGATGCTCGGGTGGTGGGACTCCTGTGTGAGGGTTGCAGCAGCTATTCTGGAGCAATAGGTTGCTGTCAGCCCAGGCTTGTCTGAAGCATGAATCTTATATGGAATAAGACATCATCCTTTTGCGACTCAATTTACCCTCCCAATAATGTTTGTCTTGTTGGCTCCAGCATCCCTGCTGTTGAGTACTGCCTGTTAATAGGGTTCCTGGCCTCTGGTTTGTACTTAACTTATAAACAAATGTAGTTTTCTTTCATGCTATGCAAAAGTCATCTCTCATCACTCAATTAATGTCTACATTACTCTGCTTTGAGCCCTGCTGGGAAGGGAGTTGAGCAATTACGGAGGGTTTCTTCTCTCAGGGAAGAGCAGGTACCAGCTTGGTGTGTCTGATGTGGAGCTTCATTCATCCTGTGCAGGACAAGGGGGTGATGCATGTCTGGAAGGGAAAATGCCTCCTGCATTTACCTGCTCCTCTGTTGGCCACACAAAACACAGGCTGGGAGAGATGTACAGAGCGTCAACAGGGGATAATGTCCTCCGGTGATGAGCAGAGGAGGAGGCGGGAGGGTTCCTTTTGTTTCAGTCCATTCTGGAAAGGAGACCCATCAAGAAGAGGTGGATGCAAAGGTCCCATCTCTGGCTCAGTGAGGCCGGAGGGCACAACGATGTGGGAAACGGTTCCCTGCTCCCCCTGCTCCGCTGCTTGTGACAGATCATGGATGAAGGGCCCCTATCCCGACCCCATCCACAACCGGGGCTGGAAGCAGCAGGACCCGGGAGCAAGGGCACCCTGGGGTCCTCTAGGTAAGCCTGGGGCTGGAGCTGGCTTCTCATCAGCTCATGAGCCAGACACGCACCGTTCTGTGTGAGTTCGCTGTTTAATCGGCTCTTCTGCAAGCAGGTAACCCAATCCTGCAGCAATAATAGCAGGAATAACAGGGAAAATACCCCAAATCAAAGCTCCTTCCTTTGGCTGGCGAATGGAGCTGCATTGATGCCGCTCTATGCGGGGTACAGTGGGACAGGAGGGGCTGGGGTGGACAACAGGCTCCATGGTAAAGGGGCTGCTGTGTGAACAGAACAGAGGAGGCCTCTCATGTTCTCCAAAGCCCCCCCCCAACACCAGTAGCATCACAGGGAGAGCGCTCGCCTGTTTCAGTGCCTGTTTCAGTGCCTGCTCCTGCTTTCTCACTGACTCATGCTGGGTGACCCTTAGAAAGGACACGTGCACACATGTAATTAAAGCCAACCTCCAGCCCAAGGCTAGAGCTGTGTTTGGAAACTCTTGTTCCCTGACGCAGAGGCTCTTTTTTCCCTTGCCAGCCAAGCAGTACCCAGCCAAACCCTGCACATGCCACAGTGGAGAAAGGCCTCCATTAGATCAATGTTGGGGGGGGAAAGTCTTCCAGCATCTTTACAAGTGCTTTTAAAGCCTGTGTTTTGCAAAGGAAAACATTGCTTTATTACTATTTCTTCCCCAGCTGATTCCATCCAAGCTTCTGAGCATGCTACCCCTTGGCTAAGCTGCTCCCCTCTGGCAGTCCATAGGTATCCAAGCTTAATGTCCAATGGGACGAGCTGGGTGGCTTCTGTGCCCTTGTGAGGCTTCTGGTCCATGCCACTGGCAGAGGACGATGTGTGGGATCCAGGGGCTCTGCAGCATCCCTACCCCACATCCCGGAGAGCTGCGATGGAGCAACCTGTCCGGGTGGCCAGCGGCTCCGTGGAAGCTTCCCAGCCTCTGGAAAATGAGGGCTTTATTTCAAGAGCTTCCCGTTGGAGGCTGGAATCTCCTCTGGACCAGCAGCTTGCCACAAGAATGCTGCCTGCGTGGCGGGAGCGGGGTCTGCCGCCATGGGATGTGCCAGAGACCACAGCACTGGGGTTGGCCTGGCCCCGTCTCCTCTCCGGTGATGGATGTGGCCCTGATCGCAGCCTGCCAGCATCCCTGGAGCTGTGGGCAAACGGTCCCGCTTCCTGCAGCCTGGAAAGTCACTGCTGGCGGTAACGGTTCCCCTTTGGAGGGGTTTGCTAAGCCATTGCTCTACAGAGGAGGAGCAGGAGCGAAGCCAGGATGCGGCTGGAAGGAGCCGTACCTGGGAGCAGGATAATGTCCCCTGCAACGTGGGTGAGCAGTGAAGCGGCCACGTTGTGATCTGCCTCCTGCGTGACGCCCTGGTGCGGTGCTGAGCTTTCCTCTGGGCTCTGATGTACAAATCCAAGTTGATGGGGTTCTATGTGGCCCATGCAAAAGCAGGTATTGAAAGGGCACCTTTGCCATAACGCAGGGTGCTTCACAAGGGTGATAGCGAAGAGGTGATTGTGGATGTGTTTGGATCCAGTGTTGCCAACACGGGGGTGCTCCCAGCTCCGAATGCATCACCAGGAGCCCTCAATATGAAGGTTCCTCGGTGCATTTACTGAAGCTGTTCTGCTTTCCCTTTGGCTGTGTTACGCTGTTGGCAGCCTCAGTTCAGTGCCTCCGTCTGACTTCCTCCAACCTCTTGAGTTATTCATGTGGCTGAAATTAATTTATGTGGATCAATTAATTGCAGCCCCAGAAAGACGGGGCTGTTACTTGAAAAGGAATGAATGGATGAGGGCATTTCTCTTTGGCAGGCTCAGAGGCACCAGCCTCTTGTGTATGATACACAGAACTACAGCAAACCCCACAAACAATAAGCTACAGCCCCATTAGGTGAATGGGATACCTCAAAATCACTCATCCTTAAGGATGGGTGATCACACCCAGCCCTAGTTATTGTGCAGAGAGAGAAAAGAACTGATTTGGAGAAGGCTCAGTTTGTCTGTGGAAGCTCCAAGGTAATTTAATGTGTGGTCACACGTGGATATATGCCCCCTCATGCAGCTGGGTGGCTGTGCTGTCCTTGGCATGGACACCAAGCTGGGATCCGAGCATCCTGTTGCTGGTGGGTTTAAAGTTGTGTGTTAAATGGTCTTAATAATACATTACCATCTGGCTAAATGTTTCTAGAAGTCCCTCCCTTTGAATTAATGCTGTGGGAAAGCTGAGGCATAATGATGGGTGATGCTGCTTTAGTTATTAAAGGTTGTGCTGCCCAGCTGAATTAGTGGAGCCCCAAAGAGCCTGCTCCAAAGGGTTTAAAGCTTCTTCCCTGTTTCATCCTCTTTCAGTCCTAAATGTTTATTGAATAATCCTGGGAGACCTTTTTAAGCTTCCTGGGCTTAATGTTTGCTAAACACCCTGTCACTTCCCCTTCTATTGATGATTCCTGGGCTGCTGCACCGCCGCCGGGAGGATGGGACAGCCTCCAGCTGCTCACCTCCATTCCCAGCCTTGGGAGAGAGGGATCATCCACTGGAACAGAACCAAGGAGGAGGCTTGGAGGAGCCAGACCCACCCAGGATGAGTGGGGCTGGTGACTAAGGACCAAAGGGTGCACAATGGGGCCGTGCATCCCTCACCCGTGTGGGGTGCTCAGGGACCCTGTTGAGCATCCCGTCTGCATTGCACATGCTTATGCAGACATCCTAAAGGCGATGCTGCGCATACAGTGTACATGGAGAGCTGATGTGAGGGCTCATCGGCTGGATCATCCTGCCTGCCTGGTGCATTACCTCAGTCTCTGAGGCTCCGACAGTATTAGTTTCAGCAAATTCATTTTCCTTCACAAAAGCCTTTGGTTGCTTTGGGATTAGGGGCTGTTTAGGCTCATTGTTTCCCTGAGCTGCCTTGTTTTGCTGTAATGCTTAGAAGCCTGGGCTGCAGGAACTTAATCTCCCTTCTCCTCCAGCAGCTCTGCTCTGCGCAAATCTGTTCTCTGCTCTAGTGCAAATTGTTGATGGGAGATAGCAGCGGGTCTTTCTGCTTCTATTTAACGTGTCAGCAGAGAAAGACATCTGCTTGCAATTACAGGCACGGCCCCGCTGAAGGATTGGCGTGGTAGATGTTGTAAGATAATAGGAAATCTTTATCAATTCATAATTCCTGGTGTCGTGCAAAGGAATAGATTTCATTTAAAATGTCTGTGGGTTTTGTTTTTTTCTGTTTTACAAGATTATAGGACAAACCAGGAGATGGATATCAAGGGAAAATGCCTGGTGCCATGCAAAGAGCCCCGGGTTTCCCATACTAAAGGCTCCTTCCAGCCTTTCCATGGTGTGGAGGGAGCTGGGTGGGAGCCTCCTGCCTGGGGCACGGGAAGGGGCTGCTCCCTGCCTTGATCCCCTGTCTCCCCTCAAGGCTGCTCCTGGCAGGGTGTGCTGTCAGCACAGCTATTCTTGGCCTTCCTCAGCCCATTCGTCAGCCCTCCGGGAGGCTGCTGTAATCTCCGCTGAGGTTCGGCGTCTCAGAGCATGTTCAACATCACTGAAGAACCAGGAAAATGGTAATAATAATAATGATAATAGCGGTGCGTGCTCAGCAATTAACAGGGGCCACATCCCCTGCCTCCGACCTGTGCTCAGTCCTCAGCAGCACCAACTCTGTTCCATACCCCTCTGCTTGGAAACAGACCCCCGTCTCTGGGGAGAGGCGAAGGGTGCATTCGACTGCAGAGAGCATGGCCATAAAGTGCTGGCAGCTCAGCTCCTTGCTGATGTGGAGATGCTCTCCCTGTTCACAGTGGGATTCAAAGCAAAAGGTCCAGTGGGAGCCTGACTGCAGACACCTTCGAGTGCCCTGAGCACTCAAACCCAGGCAGAAGCATGGCATGGCCAGGGTTAAACTGGCTGCAATGTGTGTGCTGCAGAATTCAGTTGTGCCCATCTCCTGCTGCCCTGGGCTCTGTGTCCTCTGCTGTCCTGGCTGCAGCTTGGCCCCTTGGCTGCATTTGCAGTGTGTTCCCATCCCTGAGGAGAACATCAGATGCTGTGTCTGCAAACGTGGGCTCCCCTTGGTGGCAGCTCAGCACAGTGTTGGGGGCAAGAGATGTCCTAAGAAAGGCATCAGGGATGGGGCAGGTTGGGGTTTTGGGGAGCTGGGTCTGGGGATGTGAGGTGTATGCTGGGCTCACGGCACTGCAGTGCACATGTGTGATGCACACACGTGCTGTCGCTCAGGGAAAACCAGCAGGAAATTCAGAGAGATGAGACCCAAACAGAGACATGGAGAAGCCTGGGATAACTTCAGAAATGTCAGGAATTTCTGGGTGCTGCTGAAATGGCCAAATCATCACTGAAGGAGGGAGAAAATGGATGGCAGCGGATGCAGGCAGAGTGCATGGCTGTGTTGCCGGTGCACCTGGCAACGTGGGATGCGTTTGCTCCTCACAGAGCAACAGCAGCCTGGTGTTTTAAGCTCCCAGATGCTGGCCATGTCACCACCGTTTCTCTTCGCTGAAGCAAATTCAAAGCATCCTTTTCGTCTAAGTTCTCAGACACGAGACGTGGGGAAGTTCTTTCCTGTGCTGCTTCCAGCCCAAAGTGCAGCCCCTTCTGACTCTGTATCCCTAAGTGGCTGTGAACCAGGTTGAAGCCTGGCTTTGCAGACAGCTTGGCCTGTGAATGGGGACCTGGCTGTATTTGGAGGTGCTCCTAAGTTCCCCCCTTTGTCCCTGTCCTCCAGCAGCACCGGGAATGGGATGCTCTGTGTGGTGGCACTGGTGCACTGTCCACTGTCACCTGCAGTGCTGCTCCTGTGGGAATTCACCATATTATAGAGAAGGGAAACGTGCTGAGAGCTCTGAGCTTTGCATCCTCCTGCAGTGCTGGGATGTTGCTGGTCCTGTGGGACCTGGTGTGCCCGGGTTTGGCTGCTACAGAGGACAGAATCCTTCTTAATCGCTGCAGATTTGGGACGCGAGAAGCAGCTTCCACATCAGAGCACGAGCTGTGATTCCTGCTTAACTGAGACTTCTTGAGCAGTTTGATCCTGATACCACCAGCACAGCCCTGGATCGCTTTAGCTTCCTGCTGCTAAGCTGAAAAGTCCCTGACAAGCAGAGCAGGTTTAATGGGAAAGTGGCTGTGAGCACCCTCCTGTGTGTGCGCTTGGCAGGGCTTCCTTCAGGGCACCACACAGCCAGGTTTGGGCAGTGCTCTGGGGTTTATCACTTAGGAGACAGGAATATCACCCATAGACTGGTTTGGGTTGGAAGGGACCTTAAAGCTCATCCCGTTCCACTCGACCAGGTTGCTCCAACCTGGCCTTGGCAGCCTGGAAGCAGACACAGACCATTCCCTGCGGATCCCAGGGGTTGGTCGGCAGCTCCTGACTGATGGAGTTGGTCTGTTTGCCTTGGAAAGGCAGCAAAAGGGGGGGCTGTGTGGTTTGGGGTGCATTGTTTGGGGTGCAAGCCCCCCTGAATGGGACAGCAGCGTCTGTCTGTCCGTAGGGATGAGCACTGGCAGCGATGCGCTTTGGATGGCGCGTGCTCCCCTGCTGATCCAGAGCAGTAGATTATAGAGGGTTGAGCTTGATTCCTTCTCCCTGCTCGCAGTTTTAGTAGCTGACAGTTGTTACCAGCGTGAGGTACTAACCCTTGATTTTGAATGCATGAGCTGGGGCTCGTTAATCACTTCCAAATGCCGTCTGAAGGCTCGTATTGTTCCAGCATTCAGGCACTGATTTTTTGGGATCTCTGAAATAAGACTCTGCTCTCGACCATGTGCTGGAGCAGCCGTTCCTTTCCGCTGTGCTTTACAAATATACATGTGGTTTAATTCCACAAGAGGGCTGGAGGGGACGTTTTTTCCACCCCTTTTTCTTACCCCCTCTCTTTCTCTTTAGAGCTGGCTCTGCCAAACCGCCCGGCCCTGTGCCAGCAGCAGCCCCCTGGATGATCCCAAATGCATTTTGGGGCTAAAAAGTGTGCTTCTGGGAAAATCCAGCCCTGTGACAGACATCGCGGTGTCCCCCAGGGGTTGTTCATGCTCTGGGGTGTGGGTACCAAAGGGAGGCCAAAAGGGCCTTCAGACAGGGGTAGGGTTTCCAGCAGTTTGGGTGAATTCATGCTGTTGCTGTGCTGATGTGCAGAGACAAAGCTGATGCAAGAAAGACCCAACTCAATGGCTTTGTGCTGTGGAAGCGGCTGGAGAGGCTGCAGAGAAGCGGCAGTGCCTTCCTATGGACACCCACAGCTCCGCAGGCACGGGAAATTCACTGATATAGCGAAGGAATGGGATATTATGATTCAGAAATGAAATGTAGGCAGGAATCCTGCCAGGTCTACAACCCTCATGGGACTTGGTTGTGTCTGGGCTTAGTGGTCCCAAGGAAACATCTCTGCAACTAAACCTGCTATTACATGTCCTAGCTTTGGTAGGACTCTTGATCCCATCTGGGTGCTCCATAGGGTCTGGTGGCTATGGGAATTGCTTTATATCCAGCCAACAGGCAGAGGCTCCAAGCAGAGAATGCCCCTGGATGGACACCGGAGCTGCATCATCACATCATGGATGGAGCTGTGTGCGCAGCACAGCCGGGGCTGAGCCAGGTCTCCTGTGCCTCTATCCACAGCCCAAACCACAACCCCTCTCTCTTCTGCTGCTGCTGGAAACCCTCTTGTGTCTGAAGCACTTGGAAGCTCTCGAGCGTGTCTGAGGTGGTTATGTCCTGTGGGTTTGTTGCTATTATAAATAGATGTTGTAAGTGAACACGAAAGAATTTGTGCTGACCAAGGGTTGTTCTTATTAGAGGCGATGAATGAGGAGGGGCTGATTCCTGCCAGGCTCTGTGCCTGACATCATGTTGTCCTCCCATGGCCCTGATGTCCCGCAGCATCCCGAGCTCCCTGCGGATGCTGGGATGCTCCCTGCAAACCAGCCGCGGCAGGACCCTCTCCCTGCCCACCCTGACTTATCTGTGTTGTCAGAGCCTTAAACCCCCAGGACTCAGATGAGAGCAGAGGCTTTAGGGTTCTGTGCTGTCTTGTTTGTAACAAGTGTACTGCGTTGATTTGTGATTCATTGGCCATCAGCATCACTGACCTGTTCACCAACAAAGGTATTCTAGTGCTGCTTTAAAACAAGATATGGGGAGCTTGGTTGGAGCGTTTTTCAGCAGCAAGTCCGGATTTTATCCATTGGCTTTCAAGTCAACTGAAGGGTTAACATGAAAACCTTCCATATCCATTCCCGCGGGATGACCTCTGCAGGGCCCTGCCGGAGATGCAGCTATCTTGTCTCCGTGCTCTAGGAGACAGTCCTTATCCTGAGCCTGACAGTGTGCTGCTGTCTCAGCAGCTGGTTTTCATCACCATCACTATGTGGTACCTGCTCTTGCAAACGCGGCATTGTAAGCTGCTGAGAGATGGGAGATTCACATGGTGTCCCCAAACGGGCTGGACAGGAGCTACTGCATTGGAGTGGGTCCCTAACCAAGCAGTGCAGGCTGCTCATGGGGTCCCTGCTCATGGGCATTCCCACGAATGGACCTATGGATCAGCCTTTTCCATGCCAGAAGCCTCTCAAGCAATGGTCACTTAATAACAGCCTTGAAATAAAGCAAAAGCATCCCCAGGAGAGGAAGGGAAGGACCAAGTCCACATTGGAAAAGAAGCAAAGCCCCAAGCCACAGCCAGTGCGCTCGGAGCCTCTGGGTGACAGAATCCAGACCACACTGGTTTGGGAGTGTGAAAACACAGTGACAGGTTAAAACAAATATTACAAGAAGGAAACTTCCCATCACAGGCTCTCGGAGTGCTGGAGCTCTCTTCCCAGTGCCGAAAGCATCTTTTCTGGACTCTTAGGCAGGACCAAGCACCTCTTCCCATGCGCTGCGGGGTCTGCATGGGCTGAGTGTTTCCAACCTGCGTAATATGCTCTGAGTTGCATCATCTGAGCTCTGTCCCAGGGCTGCTTCTCTGGTCTTCCTCATGAGCAACTCCATGCAAAAGATGGGTCGTTGGTGTCTGTCCTCAGTCAAACTTGGCTTTGTAGCTGCAGAGAGCAGCAAGTGAAGTGACTTCCCCACCCGCATGCCCAGGGGCTGTAGCTGGAAAGGGCTCTGCTGTCCAAGTGAAAGCTGGATGCAAGCTGAGGGAGAACAGATGGTTTCAAGATCGAGCCCATCATATGAATAAGAAGCCAAACTGCTGATGGATGGGGCAGCGTTTGGCTCGGGCACGGAGCCATATGTAACATCCTTCCCAAACTGCAGGGCTGCTGATGCCCAAGAACACAAACGCTTGTTCAGGTCCGGAGGAGCCTGGCTATACCCACAGCATGACCTGGCTGCACCGTGTGCTGTGTCTTTGTATTCCATCTCTGCCTCAGCACTGTTTCACTGTGTATTTACTTTGCAGCCAGGGGGTACCTGCCGGTGCTGGCCCATCTAAGGGTAGTTTTAGCTGCCCACTTATGGCACTACGACTCTCTGCAGGCAGCTGCACTCTGTGGCTGCTGTGTTGCTGCATCAAGGCCCTGACTTGTCCTGTGGCCTTTAGGCACAGGGAAACTGGCTCTGCTTTGATGAACACCAGACATTGCACTTGCGATATGCCGTGCAGTGATGAATCCTTCACGCGTTGCTGCAGAAAGGCTACTGTGAAGGCACAGAGGCAGGAGGGTGATTCCAAGGAGAGGAGAGTGATGGTTTAATTCAATGCAGAGCCTGGCTGTTTTCCCACTGCCCACATGCCAAAGCAATTAGCGGGCACAAGGCTGTTTTCAGCACATCCCTGACTGTGGCAGAGCATGCGAGACACGCGGCGTTGATGGAGAGGGAGGTGCCTGGACCATCTCCTTCAGCAGGTTGTGATTGGTCTGGTGGTGGAAGCCTTGGGCTGAATTGGAGCTGTAGGGAAACAGAGATGGACTGAAGCTGGGTAGCAGAGGACAGAGAGCCCCAGTCACCGGTGCATCGCCCACCTCTGCTCTGCAGCATGGCTATGGAGGTGCAGGACTCCTTCCTTTCCCATGCATCAGCCAGCAGCAGGGGCTGCTCCTTGTCCTATGCCCAGAGCCATCCCTGCTCTTGAGCAAAGACCCTGATGCCATGGGACAGCACAACCCCTGTGACATTTTCATGTATAACTCAGTTTGTGAGTCTAATGCAGAGCTTTGTGTTGGAGGCTGTGCATGGCCTGGGGGCGGAATGCCCCTCACTGGTGTGGCTGCCCGGATGGGATAAGAGCCGGACTGGAAGAGGAGATGGAGCCATTCGCAGCCCTTCTCCCAACCTTGCTTCCCGTTTCCCCACTTTCCCGCTGGGCACATTAACGCGTTGCGGGGCGAATGGGGAGAAGCCACATTTGCACTTGAATATCCAGATTCCATATGGGCAAGCAGTTGATGTCTCAATCTATTTCCAAGGCTCGCTACTCCAAGTGCTTAACTTTGCCCTTGCCCAGATGTGTGTGTGTTTTATGTGCTGTGCATAAAAAGGCAGAAATTGCACGGGGTGGAATGTGTTGGAATTGGCACTTTGGAAAATGCACACTCTGCTGGAATGTGCTAACATCCAGCTCACACAGAAGGGCAATTAACTCTATTTATGTTCATGAGACTGAGTCTAAAACTGGCTTCAGAAAGCAGCTCACTCACATTAAAGGGCTTTATAATCATTATGCTAAAGTATTTCTTTTGAAAACATTTTCAGTTTCTTCAACAGTTAGGATATTTATAAAATATGGCATCAATTACTACATATTTCTTTATTCACACTGATTATACAACCTATAATTATACTTAAGCCTCTTATTTGTATATCATGGCAGCATTAAGAAAAGCTCTGTGATTTGTCTGCGTGTTGTTCTTTCCAGATAGCAGAGGGCTGCAGTCTCTCCCCTCCTTTAGAGAAGGAACCGGGTTGTGTTGCCCAAACAGCAGCACTTCAGGTGCTCCCCACATGAGCAGGCTGAGGCTGACAATAGCTCGTGACAGGTAACGTGCAGCTGTTTGGGCTCCCAGCGCTGTGTTTGCAGCCAGCTCCTCACAGTCGTTTACTCACAGGAAAGCATTCCCTGCAGCCCTTTTCCTCACTGTGAAACGCTGGCTGCTGGAATAACTCAGGTCTGCCACGGATGAAGGCAGCGGCTCCCATTGCCGTTAGCGCTGCAGGCTGGGATCTGCTCCCTTAGACCCACACAGGGATGCGAGGAGCCAGGGATGGTAAAAGTGGCCTGGATGCTGAAGTGTTGCTGGTGATTGCTTTGAACCTCCTCGTTGTATGGGGCTGTTGTGAAGGCCCTGCTGGAACTGGGAAATCTGCCAGTGCCCTTTGGAAAGCTGCATTGCCCTGGTTTGAAGTCACTTGCCTCTGGTTAACTTCTATTGGGGCTTCACTTGGGGTTGAAGTTTTGCTGCTTGTACCTAATTCCCTCCTCAAAAACCTCTTATTATAGGAGAGACAGATCCCCATGGCTCCTCCTGAGCGGAGCAGGGATTGTGCAGGTGCATCTCTGGTGTCGCAGTGACTCGCAGGGGCTTGGGGATGCGGTGGTTGAACTCAAGGGAACTCTCTGCAGTGGGAAACATGGGAACCCCCTGGTTTCCTGCACTCTGTACTATGGTGTTTCCTGGCAAGCATTCCCCAGGTCTCCTTGCAGACTTTTCTTTGTGTTCCCTCCCTTTTGGGCAGCACAAGAAGGCACGGAGCTGGTCTCTGGCCTCTGAATGCATAACAGAGTGAGCTGTAGCGACTGAACTCATGGTTTCCTCTGGACAAGGTAACTGGGAGGAGAAAATGAACACTATGAAAAGGGGAAGCAATTGAGTTTGGAGCATCAGATCGATTCTGTGCAAAGATAGAAGGCGAGTTGCTCGATGAGGGATGGTCACTTTCCATTCACTGGCATCAGCAGCAGGAGAGAGTACTCACTGAGCCTGTTTTCAGCTCCTGAAATACAGCATCTTCTTTCCAGCAAGCAGCCAAATGCCCATGTTTTGAGGGTGAGATGTGCTGCACGCTGTCACCTTGTTGTGGTTAAGCTTGCACTGTGGCATATGATGAGCATGTTAATGTTAAAGGACTTCGGAAAAGAGGCAAAGGAATGTCTGCTTGTCCTGCTCAGTCCTCACCAGTTTGTCCTGCATGGCACTGTGGGGGTTAAGAGAGCAGAGCACTGATATTTCAGTGCATAAGGACGCTCCCTTGCAGTGGATGAGGCATGCACACAGCTTTCCTTGTTACGCTCCACAGCTGCGCAACAATAGACAATGGGTCCAAGTGGGGAGCCAGAAAAGAGCACAGGGAAAAGCTGCTGGGAATTACTGGTGTGGCTGGGAGAGCGAAGCCTTCCTATAACAGAGCGTATTGTTCTCCTGGATATAAATCTGAACCGAAAGCCGAAGGCCAGGCTTCCAAGGAGGGCTTCCCGAAGCCGGAATGTGCATCATCAGTAACCGAACCAAATGTGTCCTGCACAGAATCCTATTTATCACGTTTATGCTGAGGTGTGGAAATCTCCACCCACCAGGCTTGGGATGACAAACTGACTTCCAGGGGGTGGTAAGATCAGGGTCAAGCAGCAGGGATGGAGAAGGAGGAGGAGGAACTGCGCTTTCCTTGGTAGAAGCAGTGGCTGGGGCTGTTCTGCTGCTCTAAAAGCCACGCCAAGTGCGTTCAATGCGAAGCGGATGCTGTGTGTTTTGGGACAGGATTGCCTCGTATCTGCAAGCACAGTGCAGCATCACCTCTGGACCTTCAGTGGTAACTGTGCCCTTTATCTTGGATGCAAACAGGAGCTTGTGCCCAGCTCTGTTTGTGTAAGCTGTTGCTGTTCACAGTTGGCAGCACAGGGACCATTCCCAGGTGGCAGTCTGGAGTTCACACTGCACTGGCAAGTCATAAGCTATTGTTCCTCTCCTCAGACAAGGGCTCTGTGAGTCCCAGCACAGCACGGGCCATGGCTTCCCTTGTCCTGTTTATGGCTGTAAAGTTCCACATTGTTTCTGCTGACCTCTGTGCTCAAAATACTTTCCCACCCTTGTGAAACTGGGGCTTGCCTTAGCAGATGTGCAAGGTCGAGAAGGTCCTGCAATGGGAGAACTCAAACCTGGCCTCTTACTTTACTTCACTCAGTCTCACAGCAGATATGCCCTTCCCTATCTGCTCCTTCAGGCAGGATAGCTTAGCTCCAGCCAGGCACCGAGGTGCTGCTCCTTGATAAGCATCTCTTAATACCTGAACTGTTTCCTCAAAGTAAAAGGAACTTAATGTCAGGATACTTGTGTTGCTTCTGTGCAAATATCAGATTGCAGTCCAGAAACCAGAGTCTCTGCAATTACAAGGCTGAATTAAATGGAAGACAGGCAGCAGCACATAAAACATGAACAAGGCTCATTGTTTGCTGCAGATAGTGAAATGTCTTTGGTTCGGTCTCAGAGAAGCACTGCTGTGTCTTCCCGAGTGGTGCAGAACTTGATCTGCTCCCGCTTTCTGCTTTGGGATGGAGTCCAGGATTAATTCCCTGAGGATCACCTTCCTCTATGAATGAGGAGCTCCTCCTGCAGTGTCTGTGCTGAGAGAAAGCAGGTGGGAACGCTGCTGGAGCAGCACACTGGGGCTGAGCAGGACCCTGGAACTCAGGACGCTTCCCCAGGCCGGCGGGCCCGGCTTGGCTATGAGGGTGCTGGGACCCTGGGATGGGTTGAACGGAGAAGCTGCTGCTGCCCCATCCCTGGCAGTGTTCAAAGCCAACGCCGGGTGATGGGGAGGAGGTGACGGGGAGGAGGTGATGGGGGCGGGGGGGGGTGCACCGGCTGCGTTGCTCCATAAACGCGTTTTTCTCCCCAAAACCGCCCGCGCGCGCCGCGGGGTGGCGCGTTCGGCTCGAAAACGCGCCTCGCGCAGGGGGCGTGTCCTGCCCCGCCTCCCCCCCGTGTCCGTCCCCCCCCCCCGGGTTATTTTGGGGACCCGGCGCCAAGCGCAGCCCCGCATTGGGGGGGGGGGTGTGTGTCTGGGTTTGTTCTCGCCCCACCGGCGCATCCTCCCCGCATCCCGCGGCGTTTCGGTTCTTACGGTTGTTTCTACTCTTTTAACTCTTTTCCTGCCGTTAGCGGTAATTGCAGCCCCCGGGACCGCCGGGGCCGGCTCCGTGTGTGCCCTCAGCACCGCGGGGTTTCGAGCCTGGAAGCGGCTCCTTGCGCATCCTCTGCCCGGCTCACCCCCTGCGAAGCGGTTCGCGCCGTGTCCGGGTGCCGCGGGGGAGCCGGCTCTGAGCCCTGCGCATCTCCTGTGCCGCAGTGCCAGGGGCAGCCGTCAGGAGCTGCCATTCCAGGTCCAATTAGGATGGTGCCTCTTTATGGCAGACCCAATCTGGACGCACAAGCTGCTGCTTTATTCATTTCACTAATTGCCTGCGGCTGCTGAAGCTTCTCAGACTTAAAAAAACCCCGAAAATTCAGGAATTGCAACGGTCTCAATGCTGGAGGGAATGGAGGAGAGAAGGCTTTTGGTTTGTAATTTGTGGTCTAATAAAGTAGTTAGGAATGAGCAAAAAATAATGGGAACTTTGACGGTTGTATTGAGCATGGAACAGGGAATCTGAGGGCCCTTGGGAAAAGGGGGATGCTGCAGCCAGGGCACGCAGTGCCCACAGCCTGGCATAGGATCATGGAATGGTTTGGATTGGAAGGGACCTTAAAGCTCATTCAGTTCCAACCCCCAGTGGATACCTTCCACTAGAGCAGGTTGCTCCAAGCCCCATCCAACCTGGCCTTGATCACTGCCAGGGATGGGGCAGCCACAGCTAGCTTCTCCATTCAACCCATCGCAGTGTTCCATCACCCTCACAGGGAAGAGCTTCTGCCTAAGAGCCCATCTCAATCTCCCCTCTGGCACGTTAAAGCCATTCCCCTTGTCCTGTCCCTACAGGCCCTTGTCCAAAGCCCATCTCCAGGTTTCTTGTATCCCCTTTGAGCACTGGAGCTGCTCTAAGGTCTGCCTGGAGCCTTCTCCAGGTCATGGCTTGGGTGTTTGCTGGGAACCACAGGAAGTAGCTGTAGTCCATGTGCTGCTTCCTGCCTCAGCCTCCCCTGAAAGTATGAGCACGACTGGTGTCATCTGTTTGAGTCTGTGGCTTCTTCTCTCCACCAGTACAAAACCTGGCTGCGATGGGAGCCCTGTGCTGGGAGTGGGGCTCCCCAGGCATCTCTTGCCTCCTCCTATGGCATGAGGGCAAATCATGGTTATGTCTAAGGTGACCGCAATGCCATGGTACCACCCCACTGCAGCAGGGCCCTTTGGCACCATCTCCAGCACCTCCCCAAAGCCAGTCAGGATCAGACCATCATCCCTGTAAAGCCTGACACGTAGCTGGGGTAACGTGCCAGAGCATCCGTGCTCTTCCAGCATCCCTCAGGGCAGGCACCAGCACAGGCAGAAAACAGCTTGCCGTGTGGGTACAGCACATTGAATTCAGACCCTGTGAAGAAGGGAGAGCAGCCCCAGCGACGTGTTGTGATTTGGATCCTTATTTTAGCTCCGTGTGTTGTTCCTCCTCGCCCCATCTCTGCATTTCCTTAGTGGAGAACAGGCTCTCATAACCAAAATCATTAATTTATGGGGCCTGCAGCAGGGCTTAATGATGATTTAAATGAGGAACCGGAGTTGGGGCATGGTGGCACTGGAGGCAATGCTGTAATTAAGAAGGCAGTGATTTCCCTGTGACCTTTCATTGTGAAGTGGTTTAAGTGGTCTGCGAAGCTCCTTCCCCCCATCACCAGCTCCCCTCCTGTGGGTCCCGGCTCCTGCTCGCAGGTGGCACCGTTCAGGGTCTGCATCTTGTTTTCCTCAAAGTTAAAGTGCCTTTGAAGCACGATTTTGCATCTAACGCAGAATGCATTGAAAAGGCATTAAAGAGCTGATGATGCCTCGTGGAAAACTGAAAACATTCTGTTGAGAAACAATTCTGCCGGGCTGCCTTATCTGCTGTTCCCTTTGCTCGGGTTTGATAGCAAGGGGCACTATAAATATACATAGTTCTACATAAAAACGAGAAACCTTGGCAACCGAGTAGAAGGTTGGTTGTCTTCTCGTGTTCATGGACTATGGGCAGGTGGATGAGGGGAGTTCATGGGTTGGTGTTTCATCTTCACAGCGATGAGGTGATGCTGTGGCCGTTTGGTGAGCGCTGCGATGAGAGGCAGCCAGGTACCAGGGTGCTATTTCCTCCTAGAGGTGTTTGTTAACCTCCAGAAATAGAGGTGGTTTCTGGGGCACTGACAGGGCTCGTGGTGGTGGAGCAGAAGCAAAGCGATGCCTCGGGGCTGGAGGATTGGGGCTGCCATATGGTGATGGGCTCAGCCTCTGTCTATACAGTAAGTCCTGCTCTTGGATGTGGGCAGTGGGGGGAAGCCAGGCTTTGGCACCAAAATACTGTGCTCCCCCCAGAAACCTGCGTCTTGTTCATGCTGTTGTAAAATGGGGGCACTTGAACCACAGAAGAAGGGCTGGAACTGCCACCGGTTGTTGCAAGATGCGCTTTCCTATTAGGAGTGGGTTTTGAAGAGCCCTTCCACAGAAATCCTTGTGTGCACCATTAGCAAGTCATGTGGAAGGGGAATGCTTGGACAAAGCGAACTGGGTTTGCAGCTTGGGTCTGCGTGAGGGTGCAGGGATGGGTCTTGCTGTGCCTTGGGTAGTGCAGGCACATGAAAAATGCTCCTTTTCACTAGGCCAAAGCAAGCAGCTGCCTAATGAATAAGGCAAACCAGTTTAAAATCAAGGCTTAGTGGGGGAAGCGGGTATGAAACAGGTCCTCTGTGTGCTCAGGAGTGATGCTTTGAGGTGGTACAAATCACAGATCACATTTGCATGGAAATGCAGCTCTGTGATAGGATTCCTTATAGTAACTCGCGGTAGATAATGCTTTGCAGATGTGTCTTATTTAATATCAAGAAACACCTTTTCTTTTCTTGCCTTGCTGCACTCGTGACTTGCTATTCCTTGGAATTAATCAATGGGTATGTTCTGCTGGAGCCACCCAGTGATGCGCGGGGTGAGTGGGCTCAGACATCTGCACACTATCATTCCTCTGTCACCAAGTGCTGGTGGTATAATTAGAGAAGTCATTAATCCTTGCTCAGCAGTGCTGGGGACTATTTATAGCAAGGCAGACAAACAACACCCTGCATAGTGGGCTAGGATGGGTGTGCAAGTTACTCCTGGTGCCATTGGATTGCATGGCTCAAATCAGAGTCATTTGCTTCTGGGAGAGGAATTCCTTTTCTGGCCATACACAGACCAAAGCAGAGCAAAGTGTCTGCTCTGACCAAGGTACCACCCACTGGGCTTGCCACAGGGGCTCACTTTGGACATCCCCCATAAGCTGTCTCCATCCCATGTTCTGGGATCCCTGCCTGTGTAAGCAGGACCCTCTGCTATTTGGGACCAATGCAGAGCACAGGGATGGAACAGGTCCTGGTCAGAGAGCAGGAATGAATCAACTCAGCTCTCCTTTTCCTCAGTGTCCCTGGGGAAAGGCACTGAAACCAATCAAAGTGGCCCTTGTGATAAGCTAGGAGTGAAAACCAGTACCTGCAGCCTGGTGTTAATGCTTCTGCCTTGGGACGAGGCTGGCTGTTTGCTGATGTGTGTTCACTCGTGGCTGTGGGGCTGTGGAGCCCTGGTCACTGGTTTAAATAGGGCCAGACAGCAGCAAGCACCCTGAGACACAGATGACAAAGTAAATGCTTGAGCCTGACTGGGGAGGATAATGGGGCAAGTGTGTGGCTGCTTGTAAAGCAAACTACATGTGCTGTGTGTGCCACAGTGATGAGGGTCCAGGCAAGCTTTGTTCAGTGTCAGGAACACACCAAGAGAGATAACCTGGTGGGAGAAGGCAATTTCCATACCCAGGTTCTGCACAGGAGGCTCCGTGAGCAGTGCTCCTTGCTGCCATGTGCTCCCTTCCAAACCAGGTTACCCCAACACCACCTTTGAATAGCAGCCCATGTAGGGTAACAAGCTGCAGGGTAAATGGAACCTATTTGAGCGATTAGCACCCATGTGTAATGAGAATCAAAAAAGGGGGAAAAGGGAAAAGGGAAAAGTTCCTGTGTGTGTCTGCAGCTGCTCTGCATCTTTCATCACCATGGGCTGTCCTGGCAGACCATAAGAGCCCCTGGCCTGATTCCTCCCAGTCCCATCTGCTGCTTGTGCTGCAGCAGGGAGCACACCTTTATGTGTGTGCTCAGGCTGGTTAGCTTGTGCCCAGCTTCCATCCGCTGTCTGCTCGCGCCTGGTCTCTGCCGTCAGGGGATCCAGGATGCTTTGGCAGGTAAGGGTTTGTTGCTCACCTCTCTTGCCACCCAGGGGCTCAGTTGTGTCTGTTCTGCTCTGTGTTGTCCCTCTCTAACTCCAGACTCATTGGTCTCTGTGTCTCTAAGCCAGAGGGAAAACTGGGGCGTTAGCAATGCTGAGTGAGCTACAGGCCAAGCAAGGCTGTTGTTTGCAAGCTTCCAAGACGCAGCTCAGCCTGGGCTAAGGTCCATGTTTTCCCTGTGCTGGAGCCAATCTCCCTGCCAAGCTTTCCGCTTGAGGGGGTCCATCCCAGCTCTTTGCCTTTGGTGCCACGGCTCCCTGTGCAAGGGCAGCTTTTGTGCTGGGGGTTAAGAGGGGATGGGAGGAACTCCAGACTTCGGGAAGCAGCCGATGAGGGATGGGCTGGAGGCGAAACAGCGCGTGAGGAGCCTGCAGACCTGGCATTGGAAGTAGGGATTGCTGGGAAGCGCGGTGCTGCAGGAGTGGGTGCTGGGGTCAGCCGAGGTGGCATCGCTCAGAGAAGCGCTCCTGTTGTCGACTTGAACACTTCACTGGCTTTAGCCTAGCGAGGCACAAAGCATGTCTGTGTGCTGGCAGCCGGCATCAGGGGAGCCACAGGGGAAATACGGCTCGGTCTGAGCTTCACTGCATCTTCCAGGCTTTGCCGGGAGGATTTGCTTGGAATTCTTTCAGCCGTTGAGATTGATGGACCCAAACCTTCCCCTGCTTGGGGACGGGACTGAATTCCCTCACCAAGAATCCCGGTGGGCTCCCCTCACGCTGGGATGTGCAGTGGGAAAAGACCTGTTGGAACGTGGGGACCGCTGCCTTGTAGCTGCAGGGAGTCCCCAGTGCTGGCTTTGGCTGACAAAAGCAGCTCCTGGGCTCTGCACTGTGCCTATGGATGATAAAAGGTGACCTCGGAAATTGCATTTCCAAACATTTCCCCCTACCCGTGCAGGCTGGCGTTGTTCCCAGTGTTTCAGGCTGGGACTGCCTGGGGCTCTTTGTTTAAGCTCCCTGGGCACTGCAATTCTTATGCACAGAGCTAAAGATGCTCTGCTGGAGTCTGGGATCCTGGAAGGTGGCTGCGGATCGGCCTTTTGTTATCCCCAGGATTAAAAACTGCAGTTGAGGATGAGCTGAGGAAATCAAAGTCACCTCTCTAGGGACATCCTGCGTGTTCAACAGTGGGATGGAGGCAGGGTCAGCCCCAGGTTCAGGCTGTTTCAAGCAGCACGAGCTGGCAGAAGGGCCCACAGACCTCAATGGAGAAGCACATAGTGCTTTAACCACGTTCAGCAAACTTTGGTTTGCAATAACCCGCTGCTGCCTGCTCTGATTTCACTGCTGAATGTCAGGGAAGGAGAAGTCTAAAGGGTGTCATGCATCAGAAGAGAACCTGAGCTGTGCTGTCTCAAAGGAGCAGGGCCTGCCTGGGCACAAAGAGGGTTATTGCTGCTCTGTCAGCCAGGACTGGTTTGTGCTCTGCATCAACCTGGTCCCTGCTCGATTGGAAATGGGATTTGGGGGAGCAGCAGACCTCGCTGCATTGCACAGTAGAGCATCATCTCTCCTCTTTCCACCACCCACAGGCTGATGCATGATGAGTGATGGTTTGGGAGGGCTGGGGATGATGGTGCCCTTCACTGTCCATCCCATGTCAATGGAATGGGATAGAAAGGAGGTTTTAAAGTGCAAAATGCAGCCACTTCCATCACTCCCCGCTGTGTGTGAGAAGGTGACCTCCACCTCCCTGCTCCTGGTCTGACCTGCTCAGGCTGGTTTTGCAGTGTCCTTTGACATGCTCTGATGCTCAGCACCAATCTGTGAACACACACAGGAGCTGGACCTGCCTGTGAGAAACCCAAGTGCTCCACTTTGCTTATCTCCCTTCTCGTTTATCTCTGGTCACATCATGCCACAGGTTGTGCTTCCACTCTTGCCATAATGCTGATGCACAAAGGCGAACCAAAGTAATGCTGTATTCTCCAAGGCAGCAAAACAACGCGGAGCTGAGCCAAAATCTCGTTCATTTCTGGAGGTTTTAATGGTTATTCACTTATTTAATGAGCTGTGTAGTGCCTTTGAGAAGGAAGGTGAAGGGTGTGAAGGCTTTATTCACACCTTAAGGCTGTACCTCCCACTTCTCTGGGGCTTCTGGTCCTGTTTGTCTTTTCAGCCTGCATCAGCACTGCAAAGGCTGCTGCAGGGCTCCGGGTCACTGCACCAGTCTGGAAGCATGAAATGCCAAGTGTTCATTAGGAATGCTTTAGGCTCGGGGTAGGGGAGCATTGCGGGGGGCTCGCAGCCTGCACAGCGTGCACGTGAACTCCTCAAACCCAGCCCAAGGTGTTGGGTCCTTCCCAGCTCATTCATGTGTCTTGATCTCCTGTTTCCCAGCCTGTCCACAGCCTTTCTTGGGAGGAAACATCTCCAGCCTGTGCTCCGCTTTGTTCAAGGCTGCTGTAACCTCCCCTTCTTTGGAGAATAAGATGTTAAAGAGCCTTTGAAAATGATCAAACCCGTCAGCTTCACTACTGTGATTAATCAATCACAGCCGCTGCTTTACAGCTCCTTGTTTTGATGTGCTTTAGGTTGTTCCAAAGTTAGCCCAGCTCAGGGCCAGTAAACACATTCCTGAGCCCTGGCAGCGTGCTGGGATGGAGCAGGAGCTGAATCTTCACCATTACTTTCTGCAGAAGAGAGTTTGGATGAGGGTGTTTTGTCTGAGGAGCCTCCTGCGTGTGCCCCAGGGCTGGCACACAGGGCCCTGCTGCAGGGATGCTGCAGGAGACTCCTCAGGGAGCATTGGGAGCTTTGCAGCCCCGGTCCCTGTGCGTCAGGAGCAGCCTCCACGTGTGCTTGATGGGGAGGGGGTGCATTCTGTAAAGGATTTATTAACTTGTAAGTTATTCCCAACACTTCTTGTGCTGATGCTGCCATTAAAATGGAGCAGAGGATGCTCCTGGGAATGCTATAATCCTAAAAAGGAAGCAAGGAAGAGATTTAAGCCATCTCTTATCCCCAGATGGCAACTGCATCCTTGCAAATACTGCCTGATCTGCCCTTTGTTGCACTGAAGTATCTGAGGCTCCAGGTGGCAGCTCCAGGAAGTTGGTGTCAATTTTGGAGGCTTAAATGCTCCCTATCAGTTGTGGGGTTGGGTCTTTTTACAGCTAAAGAGCCAAGCAGGATCATGCAGCATCACAGCTCGGGTAGTTTGCAGAACTGCTGTCAAACGGATTAAACTGGGGATGGAGAAATTGCTGGTGAAGTCTTTTCTTTCTAATGCTTGTGTGGTAGAGGCCGATTTAAAGTCCATTTCATCATCGGGGTGATGCTCCAGACAGTGGCAGTGCAAGTGCAGCTGCTGATGTGGCACAACATCCCCAAGGCTGTCTGCAAAGTACATTGAATAGAAGCAAATCAACCTAAACAGGCTCACTACTTAAAGGTACTGCAGAGCCACCCCCTTGGTGACCTTTAGCCATAGACCTGTGAGTGCCTGGAGACATCCCACCCAGGGGACAGGTCAGGTTTTGCTATTACTCTGCCATGGATGCAACACACACACTTTCCAATGAGATGGATTGCATAAGGTAGAGCATTGTTATCTAGGTTATACCTAGAGAGCAGAGCTCTTTCATGAGGGAAGGGGGACGCCTCTCATCACTTTGGTTAGCCAGATGTTCAGAAGGGGAATGAAGGGTGCTTGGCTTTATGTGGCTGTAGAAGTGAAGGCATAAAGGAGCCTTTCTGCATCTCGGTACCAGGCTGCAACCCCCTATTGCCTTGAGCTGCAAAGACCTTTGAGGCCTCTCCCCTTCCCTGCAGAGACCCAGCACCCTCATTCCTGCTCCGAGCGTTATGGGAGTGGAGGGAGGCGGAGCAGAGCTGGATTAACTGCCTTTGTCCTTGTTGTTTGCATATATATCACAGCCTGGAAATGTCACCTGGAGCACAGCCTCTCTGCTCCATTACATCCCCATTCCTTACCTAATGCAAGCAGTGGGGTTTCTGTGCTGGAAATGAGGCACCTGCCAGTTCAGCAGAGCTGAGAAAGAAACCCTCCATGCTCCCACAGTGGTCCTCACCCTCCTTAGCTGTTATAAGCAGAAAGGAGGGCAGGGAGATGACATTGCAGCTCAAGAAGGAAGATGCATATGGGGTTGTGCTCAGCTGCACCCTGGTTTGCAGGACTTTCAGCCTGAGCTCTGAAGTGGCTTTGCCTGGAGGATGTTGTGCACAGAAGATAAGCAAAGGCCACCCTCTTTCTAGGTTCAGCTGCTACTGGATTTCAGAATAGGGAGATTGGTTTGGTTTAAACCTGGCTTTGCATTATAGACTCTAGGGTGTGCATGTGTGGTGCTGTATGAGGGACTGTAGGGATCAGCATCCCCCTGATTTCTCCATCCCCTATTCACTGCCCTCCCCTATTTTACCGCTGCTTTTGGGCTCTGTTTCTTTGACTTCTGCACCCCATCAGAGTGCAGGAGGCTGTGAGTATCCTTAGGCTGAAGATGAGCCTGATCCATTCCCTTTGTTATCTGCTCTCCTTTGGCTGCTGCTTTGACCAAGCTGTTCCTGCCCTCATCCCCATATGGGAGTCCTGCCTCCCGCTGCCCCTCAGCTCCATAAATCCAGGGGGTTAAAATAAGTGCGTCATCTGTAAAAGTATGGAAGTAAATGTGTTCCCGCTGGAGCCTGTGACTCCCTTCACAGCCTCTGCCCTGCAAATCAGATTAGCACACGCAGCGAGGAGAATCCCTCTCAGGTGCTCTGATTCAGGCTGTGTCCAACAGATCCGCCTTGCCCTGACCTGCACAGCACCCGGCCTGTCTCTGGCCGTGGCGTTCGGGTCGTGGGGAAGCTCTTGCCGGTACCAGGAGCTGGATGCTGCGGGAGGCTGCTGGGACCAGAGCATCCTTGCAGCGCGCAGCGGAGCCAATCGCTGCTGCCAGGGGTGGAGCTGGAGCGGCCGCGGAGCAGCGCCCAGCGCCTGCCCGGCGCAGTTGGCCCGGGCTGCGGGGAGAGCAGCGCCGCGCTCGCAGCTCCGGCGGGCGCCTGCCCGGCAGCATCGCTGGAGCCTCCCGCGGTCCTCAGCGCATCAGCCCGGCCAGCGGCACAAAGGTACCGGCCCGTCCCCGCCGGCCCGCGCGGTGCTTGGGGCTGCTGATGAGACTTGGAGGAAAGTTTAGCGGGGGACCAGAGCTGGTTCGTAGCGGTGCTTGCGGGAGGGCGGTGGGAGGTGAGCGCGGCCGCTCGCTGGGATCACGGTGGGGAGTGATCCGTGCCGCTCGCTGGGACGCGCTGCCAGGCACGGAGCCGGTTTGCTAATGAAGAGCTGTGGGGATGCAGCCGTGACCGCGGTCCAACCGGTGCCCGCGGCGGGGAGCTGGTGCCTGTCCCGCCTGTGCCACCCCGGGCAGGAGGCCGGAGGTGACCGATGTGTGCTGGGTGAGTGGTCCAGCCCCGCGCTGGGCATCACCGCATCTTCCCGTGCTGAACGCTGCATCCACCGACCGGGCCGGCCCCTTGGTGCGGGCAGCACCCCCTGTGCTGGGCAGTCAGTGGGACCTCGGGTGCTTGTACTGAATGGATGCTGCGCTGGTGTCCGCACAGTTCAGAGTGGGAGCAGGAGCTCGTGGGGCTGAGGGATGCGAGTGTGGATGTCTGCGGATGCAGGAAAACAAGCCTGTTCTCTGTTGTTTGGGAAGTTTGGAGAACTTCCCATGTCAGTGCTCCTTAGGGAGCAAAAGCAGGTTTCCAGGGTGGCTGCCGTCACTGAGGAAGACCTGACCTGACTCACTGCAGCACCCATGGGTGCTGCCAGCCTGCATACCTGCTCATCACTGGCCAAAGGGGTTGGTCTGTGCATCCTTATGGGGCTACTACCGCACGTGTTGTGCTGGAGTTGTCCATAGGTCTAAGAGCCCAAGCAGAAGCTGTTCCTTATGCAGCATGAGCGAGGTGACTGCTGCTTTGGGCTGCATGGAAGATCTCTACTCACTGACCCTTGAGCCATCTGAATTGCTGGGGATCTGTATCCATTGGACCTGGGTAGTGCCCCTTCTGTTAATTGTGTTAAACATGCCCTGAATGCTGCCCTTTGGGCAGTCAGGGGCTCCTTTTGCCCTCCTCTGATGCTGACCTTAGCGTACAGAGCTGGGTGAAGAGCAAGCTTTGCAAAGCATCGAGAAGACACTTAAGCAGCCAGGTTGCATTTTCAACATGAGCTTGTGCTGCTGGCTCTCACGTGAGCACGTGTAATCCATCTGCACCACGCAAACAACCAGCTCTGGAAGGCAAAAGGTGAGCCCAAGAGGGGGGACAGCTCAGAGCAGGGGATGCTGGGCACATGGGCTTCAGCTTTCTGGGTCTTGGTATCCACAGGAGAGGGACAGTGACCTGGAGCATCTCCTGCCCTTTCTCCTTGCCCTGTGCTGCGGGGTGGGGAATGGCAGGGACTGGATAAATAATCTTGTAAGAGGTGTTTTGCTTAAGGTTCTAGACAGTGACTCATCTCCTGGGGGGGGGGGGGGGGGGGGGGGGAGCATGGGAGCTTTCTACACCAAAAATGGGTCTTTCCCCTGATTTTATCAGGAGCCGGAAGGTGGGAATCCTCTATTCCCCTCAGAGCAGTGTAGATCTGTCGATTACAAACCTCCTAATCCCACTGCTCTGGTACCTCCTGCATCCCTGTTCCTGGGGAGCATCCAGCCACGTCCTGCGGTGGGACTATTCCAAAATTCAGGTTGATTTCCACCCTTCCCAACTGATCTTATCTCCTTGTTCTTAATCACTTCTGAGTCACTCCAAATAATGAATCCTTGCCTGTACATAGTGGTTTGCATGGCATTTCTCTGTGTACCTGCCCAACTCTCATTGCTTGGCTCTGAGCTGCGTTAACTTTCCTACCCCATCCAGCCTTGTTCCCATGGGTTTTGCTGCCCTGCTCTGCCCTCTCCTGTGTGGAAAGCCTGGAGGAGCTGGAATACTGCTATAGGGCACATACTCTATCCCTGCCTGTCTTCCCTCACTGCTCACAGCATCACTGGCTTCTTGGGAAGGTGTTGTCCGCGCATGGAGAGGTTTTGCTGATGTTTGCCTGGATCTGGTTTATTTGCTGCTTCCAGTTTGCAGCAGAGTCAGTGCCCCTGGGGGATCCTTGCTGAGTTGGTACCTGGCTCCCAGCTTGCTCTGTCTGGAGGTCTTATGGCTCGGTGCATGGCACTGCACCACCTCATTCCCCCCTTTTCATGCCTGGAGATTGACCTGGGAATGCTGACGGCCGGTCTGGTCCAGCTATGGATTTAGCATCCCTCCCTGCAAGGGTTTTGCTGGTGGAGGGAGAAAAAATCCCCAGTTTCAGACCACCAAGAAACAGCCTTCATCCTCCCTGTCAAATGTAGGCAGGAATGGGGGGAGTTTTGGGAATTATTCCTTTGCAAGAAGGAACTTCTGACCAAAAATCAGTCTCTCTTCAGACCCCTGAGGCTCTAATCCAACCCTTTTCCATTACAAGGTGCTCTCCAGCCGCGGGGGCTTATGGAAGACCCGAGTGTCGCATTTATCTGGGTTAAGCTCCCAAGGAAGGAAATGTGACTCAAGATCCAGAACTGGTTTGGGAGATTCGGAACTGGGCCAATTTCCAGGCCAAGACGGGGCCGTTGGTGTTCCCGAGGGTGGATTTGGGTACAGAAATGCATGAAGGTCAGGGCTTCCACCTCCCTCCGGTGCATATTTATCTCCCTGACAGCTTCTGGGCAGGTAGCAGCACATCTGGAAGCTTTATTATTCGTCACAATGTGTGAAAACCACCCCTTGCTGAACAGTGTTGGAGTTGGGAGTGCAGGTGCTGCAGGAAATGGTTTTCCTCCATCCACACCATGCTGCCTTCTCCTCTGCACAAAGCCTTTGCTGCGGCTGCATCTCCTGAAGGCAGGTTTAACAGAGCCAGGCTTTGCTGTGCTGGCTTTGCATCCGTGACCTTCAGCAGCTCGTGCATGAGACTGGAGAGGCATTGGATTAATGGGACCGTGCCTTTTTGCCCCTTCGTTTTGGTTCTCCTGCAGTTTCTTTGGCACTTTGTTGGCATCACACTTGGTGTCCCAGCCCTCTAGGGAACGATGTGCCTAATGCTCCTTTCCAGGCTGGCTGGGGTGGCCTGGCCGCGCATAGGTCATGGGGCACCTAGATCCATAGATCCGTATATCTATCTATCTATGTATCTATCTACCTACGTATTTACCTATATATCTGTATACCTATGTATCTGTATATCTAATCTCTATCACTGATATCTATGTCTCTATCTCTGTCTCTATCACCTCTATCTCTATCTCTGTCACCTATATCTGTATCTATAGGCAGATATGTGGGTGAGTTTAGAGTCGAGAAGCATTAAATACATATTTTCTGGGCTGTGGCTTTTGTGGGAGCTGTGTATAGGAAAACCAAGCGTTTCCCAGGGTCACCCGTGCTCTGCTGGCGCCTGCTCAGCCTGGCTCTTGCACAAGGGCATTTGGGTCTTTGTGTTTCTGGTCACCTTGCTGCAGACACAGGCAGTGATTTCTGTTCTCTCTTTGCACCTCGTTGTGCTGACAGCCGCTGTTCTGCTCCAAGGTGTGAACGCTTCTACCTGCCACCACCTTCTGCTCCTGCAGAGCAGGAGATGGCGTTTTGCAGGGGGCCGGGGAGGAGCTGTGCCTTTTGCTGCTTCCTTTATTAACAAGGAAGAGATCAGATTTGGAGAAAGACCCAGAGTTCCAAAGCGCTCCCAGAGGATAGATCCCTAATTGCTCTCTAATTGCATTAGAGTTTAATTTGTTGTTGTTTTTACTGTAATGTTCCCATTTTTCTCGACAGTTTGCTTTGTTCCATTAACTAGAAATGGTTGGAGATGAATATTCTCAACATTCAAACTTGCCCCTTGTGCGATGCTTGACAGCTTTTGGGTCTTTAACGTGGTGACAGGGGCCACTGGTGCGGTGCTCGCCCTGTGAAGGTGCTGTCCCCATTGTGCAAGCTTCAATCCTGGGGGGGTTTGCGTGGTTTTATGGGTCTGCTGGCACCAAGGCAGAGTTCCACTGACCTGAGAGGGAGCTTGGGTCAGTCCCTAAGCCACGTCACCCCTTGGCATCTGTGGGATGAGAGGGAAACGGGAATGCTGGTGGTGGTTGCTGTCCTTCAAGGAGGCAACAAGAAGCTGAGCTCGCCCCATGGCAGCTCAGGGGCAGCAGCACTTCCAAAGGCTCCTTTAATCCATTTCTCCAGAGCACAGAGGGGGTGCAGGTCTGGGAATGTAACTGGGAAGTCAGGAAGGGCTTCTGGGAGCTTGATTTGGAAAGCGATAGGGCAGAAGAGCATCGCTCCTCTTAATATAGTTCTGCTTTGGAATTTATTGTGTCTTGTTAAAGGGGAAATGAAGTAGAAGATGTAGTTAAGCTGGGACCTGCTTCTTGCCAAGACATGATTGTGAGTGAAACAAATCCTTAAGGCAGGAGGGTATAAATAAACCTTTCCAGGCTCTCAGCCTCTGTGCTTGGGGCCATGGAGGTGTCGCCTGCCTCTCCTTTGATCTCCTTGCTTCTATGTTCACATCCATATTGCTCATGGGTGATGACAGAGAGTGATCGAGGCCTCAGCTGCCCGTGAGCTGGCTGTGATGGGGCTGACTCTGGAAAAGCAGCATCAATGCTGGGAGATGCAGGGAGCTGCACCGTGAACTTAAAACCGCTCCTAAATTTGATCTAGCCGCTTAAAAACAGTGGGTGGACTTGGTGGCAAAGTGAGACGCTGGTATTTAAAGCTGCCTCGAGGGATGGAGCCACAGGGAAGGCACCCAGCAGCAAGCTGGGAGTATTCAAAATTAGATGGAGAAAATGGGGAAAGCTGATGCTGGAGCTGCAGCACCCAGAGTGTGTTGCCAGAAACCCCAGGAGCAGGATGGAACCGAGCACCAGCTGCTTTTGAAGGCAGGAATGAATCAGTGCAACCCCCTGTTGTATGGGATGCTGAGCAAGCTGCTCTGGTATTTGGCATGTAGCAGGCACACGTGAGCTTTGGTAAGAGGCAGAACCTTGCATGGCCTCTGGGGATGGTGGGGTGGGTGCAGTGGGGCCCCAGTGCTGGGCTTTGCCCTGGTGTCTGTGTGCACACATGCCCCAGTGCATTGGGTGCTCGTTCCCATGGGCAGATCCAAGCTGAACCCCAGGAGAAGCCCACTTGCTCTCACCCATAACTATGCATCCAAGGCTGGTGTGTTCCATGCCTCCCACCCCTCTGAGCTTCACAGAGCCTTGGCGTCAGTGGCAGAGAGAACCAGGGTTCAGCTTAACTGCAAATGAAAGCTGATGAATCAATGTGGTGGTTTGCATCCTGCAGTGTCACCGGTGAAAGCATCGGGACGATGACTGTGGATCCAAGCGCTCCTCGGGAAACCCCGAGCTATTATGCAAGTCTATGGCAATATATTTCCTGCCACCAGAGGTGCTTCATGATACTCCTAATTGTAGCGATAATTAATCTGCCTGATTTCCAAGCACGTGGCTGTAGTTCATGGGAGCTTGGCAGGGGCAGGAGCCACACAGAGTGTGGGACCTGCTCTGCTCTCCCTTTAGTTGCCAGATGTTTCTAGTGCAATTCCAATCTCTGTGCTACCACGAGGAGGTGCTGGGCTGCGTCCTCCCTGTGCTCCTGGTGCAGGCTGGGTGTTCAGTGGGGGTCTCCATGTGTGGGGATTGGGTGTGAAAGCAGAGGGATGTGAGGAGCTGGTTTGTAGCGCTCTGCTCTGATGCCAGGCAAGGAATGACATTGCAGAGCAGGATGGAACCGAGTCCTGGGTGCCATCTACAGCTGTCTTCACTAATTCATGTTTATGAAGCTCTTCAGGAGGTTCATGACCTCTTTCTGCAATGCAGCTGGTTCCTATCTGAGGCTTTTCCAAGCTACCAAGCTCTGCTATGGCTTCAGAGCGAGCTCTGTCACTGGTCACAGGGCTGTTCCATATCTCTGCCTGATGCAGATCGTGGTGAACCCCGTCATGTTCAGTCTGCTTGGGAATAACTCATGCTTTAATGAGTGCTTCCTTCTCATCTGGCTCTGATTGCACCAGGTGGTGCTTTAATCTGGGAATTTGGTGTTTCCCTATGGATGCTTTCCTGTTTCTCAGCAATTCTCTACTGCCAGGTCTTGCCCTCTTTTCTTGTGGTGGAATAGCTGAGACACCTCTTCAGTCTGCTGCTTCTTGGAGAAACCTGCACCTTTCCACAAGTTGGGGATCTCTATGCACATGAGACAAAGGTATTTTCCTGCTCCTACCAAAGCACAGGGAGTTTCTGGCTTTGCAGAACATATGACAAGCATTTTTCAGCCTTATTTGCCCTCTAGCCAGAAAGGATGGCTGGTGGCTGTGACTGAAGGATAACTTACACACCTCTCATTGAAAACAGATGTTGTATCAAACACATCAGGTTGTTTTAATGCCTTTTTGTTGCTTCTTGGTACCACTGGGGATGCTTAATGAATACTGTAGGAGCAGGAGTCCCCAGCCAATGGAGATCTTTCCAAACCTTGGAGCTGGTCTCTGAAGGAGCTGCAGTACCACAGTGGCATTGCTGAGCCATTGCTCTTTGCTTCTGTATTGCTAAGGGCCAGGGTAGTGTTGTGTTTTGTTGTTGGTTTTCCAGAGGGGAGCTGAGGGATGAGTTATCCGAGTGTCTTGTTGAAATGCTCCCAAATACAAGGCAGGCCTGCCATAAAACTTAGAATTCCAGCCTGCTTCTGCTCCATGGGGATGAGATGTTCCTGCTGCTTAGAAGAGAGTAGATGCTGACAGAAGAAGGGTTGTGGCTTTTCTTTTTTACATCAAGGATGGGCAAAGAAAAAGGCTGTAGGAAGGATGTCAATGGTTTATGTTTTCCTTAAGATAAAGCTCCTTGTTGGTCGCTGTTGCACACACAAAGCGAATTGACAGATTACACAATAGTATGAGCAAGTTTAATGAAATCTGCTGATACCCTTTAGAGGAGGTGGAATTTGGATGTGCAATTAAATGAGGCCGGGGGTTTAGCTGCTGCGTGCTAACCAGGGGACTTAGAAAGCATTTGCATTCCTGGTGTCTTGTTTCTAAATCATTTCATTGATTACAAAAGCTCTGCTAGAGCAGGGGAGCTGCAGCTGAAGGGAGCAGAGTCCATCAATCATCACAAACACAGAGGGTTCCTGGCCAGCGCTGCTTGGCTGCCTCGGGAAGAGCTGGGCTCCTATAAATCCTCACTGGGTGGGACTCGATGAGGCAGCTCTGGCTGGTAAGTACTGGATGTGTCATGGACAGATGACCTGTCCCATAGAGGGGAGAGGAGCTCAGTCCATGGGTGTGAACTTGGATGATGGTGAGGATAACCAGGAGCATCTCTGCTTCTGCTATTGCTGACTTTGTTAACCTTTGCTGGGCAGGAAGATTTTAGTGCTGTTGGGAATTGAGCAGTGACATTAAACTGATTCAGGGTTGGTGCTGTAAAGGCTGAAGCTGGTTTTAGTATGAGGTGCTTTAGCTTAGTTTCAGCTAGGCCAGCATGCAGGCTTTTATGAAGGAATCCAGTGTTAAAATAATCCCCCATGGGTGATGGACAGATTTGTTCTCTGAAGGCTTCTTCTAAGCTCGTTGCCACCTTACATGGCTTTGCCTCTTGGGTTTCTGAGCTGAAGCTGATGGGGAGTGACAAGCCCTGATTATGCAAAGTACCAGAGGCTACGAGCTGCAGGCACGGGATTCGGCTTGACTCACTTCCCACTGTTTCCTACGTTATTAGGGAGCCACAGGAAAAAGTAGGTCCTGCTTAGCCAAAAATAAACGTGGCCTCCTGATTGTGATTGCCGAGAGAGGCAGTGCGGGAGCCACTCACCGGCTCCTGCCTGGCGCTGATCCCAGGGCAGGGACCGGTGAGTGGGGTACCCGCAGCCTGGCAGCGCAGACCCCGCTCCGGGGATGCTCCGGCACTATTTATGCATCTTCTTGTGAGAAACCACCGTTTCCATAGCAACCGCGAGCATCACATGGTGACCGCGGCTCTGCACATGCAGCCCGGCGGGCGCCTCGCTGCGCTCCCGACGCCGCGCGGGGTCCCTGGAAGGGGTGGGGGGGGGATCCTTCGGGATGCAGCTCGTGGCTGGGGCACATCCCTGTGCCATAGGGGTGGGATGAAGGGTGGAGAGGGGAGCGATGGGAGGCTTCAAAGGGGTGATGAGCACTGAAGGGAGTGGGTGCCAGGGCTTCGTGCTAGGCTGTGTCAGACCAGGCTTCCTCCCCAGGGTGGGGTTTGGCCAGGGCTTAGGCAGGGGAATGTGTTTCTGCAGGGAGATGCCAGCAGCAGAGATGTCCCAGGCCAGGCCATCTCCTTCCAGCTCTCCACATCCCAGTTTGAGTGAGTCCTTCCCTCTGCCATGCAGCTACATCACCCCCTCCATCTCTGAGTGCAGCCTCTGCAAAGCCTGAATGGGTCAGTTTGAACCCCTCATTCAGCAGGTTTATGGGCTTCCACCTGCACTGGAGCGAGCATCAGAGCTCTGTCCTTGAAGCGTGCAGGATGCAGAACTGATGCCCTGAGGCACAAGTTATGATTGCTCGTCGTTCAGTTCCTACAAATTTTATTAAAGCAGTCACAATACATCAATCTCCTTTTCAAAAAGACATTGTTATTCAAGTCAGCCTGTTTGCAATTAAATCCTCATGTGGGGTGAATAATTAGAATGTTTCACATATGTAACTGGATACACACATTTATAGGGAGGGGATGGTGCTGCTCCCAAAATCGCAGCGTAGATCCCTTTAAACTTGGCAGCATCCTTCCTTCATCCCCCCCTGAGGCAATTCGTGGCACGGAGAGCTTGCTCTCTGCTGCAGGAACAACTCTTTCCTTTGCTCTCTAAATCTCTGCTCCTGTAATTTCCTCAGCTTGCCCTTTGTTCCCTCCTCAGACAGGCAGTAGGTCAAAAAGGCACTGGCTGGATTTTACTGCCGCATGTAAGCTCTGTCTCTGTCGTTTGCTTCAGTGCTACATTAGGGGATGCAGAGCATCCTGAGCACCCAGAGCCTTGGCCTTGCTGCTTTTCTGCCTTAGGGCATCATCTGCCCCTCTTGGCTTCCCTCTGCCCGAGGCGCTGTTTTTCCTGACATATTCTTCAGTTTGGGGTGTTTTTTCTTGCTTGGTTCTACTATTTATGAGCTGGTGACACTGGTGAGGAGGTGGGAACATCTGCAGCTTCCCACCCCACTTGTGAATCCTAGGGGAATTCAGTCCCAGAGGGAATCATCTTTCCCTCCACAGTGTGGGAGCTGTGAGGCTCATCTCAAAAGCATCATCAGGGAGAGGACACCATTCTGAGTGCTCCTATCAGCGCCAGTGAAGATCAAGAACTGGATCCCAGCAAAGGATGCTGCTGCTCGTGCCGAGAGAGCTGGGTGAAATCAGGTGTTTGGGGTGCTCAGGTTGAGACCCATCTGCACTAAGGCTCCGTCTCCTCCGTGTTGCTCCCCACAGCCTCCCCTCTGTGTTTTGCCGCATGCAGCAGCCACGTGCGGAATCTCTCCTGCTCCCCAGCTCATGCCACACGCGATGTTGCTCTGATTTTCAAGGCTCCAATAAAGCATGTCAAAATGCATCAAAGGCTGAATGCAGAAGTGAAGCAAATCGACTCTAGAGGGGATTTCAAGGATGGAGGAGGGGAGGTAAGAGGCAGATAAACCCCAAACCAAAGAAGAATTGCATGGCAGAGATGACAGATGTGCAGCACAGCTGGAGGGACACGGAGCATCCTTGGTTTGGCAGGAGAAAAGGCAAATAGCACGCACATGCTCCCAAGATGTGCTTGTAGTGAGCTCTTCATAGGCAGGGTCATTGCCTCTGGGAGGCTGCCCCATCCCTGCCCTTTTCCCCATGCTCTGCGTTGGGGCTGTTGTGGGCTCCAATGCCTGGAGCGCGTCTGCTGCTGCTGCCATTGCCTTGAGAGAGAACTGCGCTCGTGGAACAGGCTCAACCATCCGTCACAGTGCTGATAGTGCTGCACTTCAAAAGGCAGTGCTTTGCATTTCTTCAGATGCCTGGTTGTAAGTGCAGCGACCGAGCTGCCGAAAGCACATTAATTATTAGCAAAGACTTCTCATCTTTTTATTGCAAGACAAATTAAACACCAGGAGAAACCAGGAAGCGTTACATGAGATGTTCATCCATGGGAGAGCGACAGCAGCACAAGCAACAAATACTTTGTAACATGAAAATCAAGGCATCTAACTTTTGCCTTGCTGTCTGCATTTGGCATTCCCAAACATGCTCAATCACCCCTTCTCTAGCGCTCCAACACGGAGGTTTCGGATGCTGTTAATTCTGGGAAAGGTGATTAAGGCTCTTGAGAGTAAATTGGATGTGGGATCACAATTTCGTCCTTTACTCTTGGAAGGAATTGAGTTGCAGAATTTGGTGCTTTATGGGATGGTGTTCCTTGTCCTGGGTTGTCCAATAGGAAAGTGAACCTGTGTGCATCACAAGTGGGTGATTGAACAAGCAACTTGGGTGAAGCTGGAGGTGCCCAATGCCATGGATGAGCCAGACCAAGGGCTGATGCACCCCAAGATCTCCAAGTCCTCTGGGTCTACAGGGTTGGGTGAAGCAGAGGTTGGGATGTGGGTCTGCGGCCGCAGCAGCCGAGTCTGCCTGTGACTTCCATCCATGTATTTGATGCTTGTGGGGTAAAAGCTTAGACGCCCATTCCCTGTGATCTCGGGTGTAGAGCCTTCATTTGCTGTCTCTGATATATCCCCTTGTGACCTAAGTGCTGTGGGATCTGCAGGCGCTTGTGAGCGGAAGATGCAACCCTTCTGACAGCAGCCTGCATGGGAAAGGGGTGGTCCCTACCCTGAAACGATGCGAAATCATCTGCAGCTTCTCAGGGTTTTCATGGTCTTCTGCTGCTTGTTGAAACACAGAAATTATTGACAGTGAACAAGGCTGGGAAGTGATAGAGAAGACAAAACTTGGAATTGGAAAATCTCTGCCTCCTTCGTGTTTGTCGTGGACTCCGCAACTTTTTGCTCCCAGCCATGAATTTCCTGTTATTAAAAAGCCTTCTTTTCCCATTCACTGAGCTCATTGCTCAAAAGAAGGGGTGATGGACTTGATAACAGGGGGTATGCAGCAGTAAAAATAGAAGCGGCTTGTGGAGGAGAGATTGCCAGAAAGGAGATTACAACAGTATTTATCAGAAACGTGACAGGAAGTGTTTCCTAGCAGTGATTGCAGATCGTGCTGTGGCTCCTGATGTGAGTGAGGACCCCAAAGGCGGGTGCAACGGCAAAGGGCTGCTGCAACATGCACCCATCAGCACCTACCTAAGGTCCTGAAGCACTTCTACTGCCCCAGCACTTATTGCAGGGTACATTTCCATCCTCTCCTTTGTGACAGGCACATGTTCAGTGTGTGCCAGTGGCCGGTGGGATTCAAAGCGTAGTCTTGAAAAGGAATTTGGCTTTGAGCATGTCTCTGATGTCAATATGTGGATTGCTGACCTCTAAAATTTAATGTAACTTAGCATCTTTCTAGCTGTTGCCAAAACCTGGAGTCAGCCCCATCAAATTGATTTTCATTAAGCTGTTGTAGTCACTGAAACTGCTGAGAAGAATCGTAGCCATATGGCACAAAGTGTTTAAAATGAAGCCTCTCACGACACAGTTCGCTGTTCCTGGCGATGCTGAGCTGACATGTGCAGAGGTTACTGATCTGAAGCACTGACTAGGGCCTCAGCACTGCAGTGCCGACAGAAGAGGCAATAACAAACCCTTCTGGAAGAGGACAAAGCGATCAGCGCTTGTGGTGGAGGCCTCACTGTGTGTCTCCCCCTGAGAAGACCAAGAGTTGGGGATATTCAGACCTTGGTGGCCAGGCTGTGCAATGCACGTTGATTATTCAACTCCCTGCAAGAAAAGCCTCTGAGGACGTGCAGGGAACACATCCCTCCTTGCTCAGCATCTGTGGTTCTCCTTCAGCATCCCAGAGGTGCACGGTGCTTTAAAGCCCTGGACATGAACCCTCCATTCTATTCTGCTTTTAGACAGCGATGGGCTCTGCAGGGAGGATCAGCCAGATGCTGTCAGTTGTAGGGGCTGTTAGGCACTTGTAGGCAGGGAGAACCAGAGTGGAGTGAAGTGATGAGAAATATATAACTGTTAATTGCTTATGAACTCCCTTTATGATACTTGTAGACAGAAGAAGTTTATAAATCACTGCACGTGTTGACCCACAAAACAAGACAAAGGGGAGGGGGGGGCAGAGAGCTTTTCTGGAGCAGGAGGAAGCGCTGTTTTTAGGTCATGTACCCACACAACAAAGATGTTTTCTTTCTCCCAGGCTCTGTGTCTGGAGTCTGCCTCTTCTGCACAGGGTTGCTCCTTGCAGCTACACACAGAAGCCGTCAGCCTGCGGTGGCCTTGCTGTGGTTGCAGCATCTCTGGACCAACCCCTTTGTAAGGAGCAGAGAGGGCTCTAGTGTTGTTCTTGCATTGTAACAGGGTCTTGGCTTGGGAAACCTCAGCCCTGGACCCTTCCTATGCTCTTGCATTAAGGGCCAGCCTGGGGGCTGTGGCAGTGAGAGCCTGCTTTAAAACACACAGAGTGGGGAGACCCACGTCCCTGCATTCGTTTCACTGCTTGTTACCTCGGCATCCTTTTGATGCGCTGCTCTAGCGTGGTATCTGAGGAAGAATACAGAAAAGGAGGTATTTTAAGAAAGCAAAGGAACAGTCACCAAACGTAAAAGCTTTATTCAGAGCCAGCAGGTCGCCCCAGCCAAATTTAGTGTCGTTGCTCAGATGAGCTCTGGGAAACGAGGCTGCACAGGGCTCCCCAGCAGCAGAGGCACAACTAGGAGGCTGCTGAGAAGGGGAAGAGGCTCCTGCTCTTCTATTGCAACTATGTGGGACAGGAAGAAGGCTGTTTTCTCTAGGCAATAGCTGGTATTTGAGTTTAAACTTGTTCTCAGGCTGCCCTGGTTTTAGCGGCAGCTTTGCACGGGTGACTTGTAGAAACGGGTGCTGGTAGTGGCTTGCTTGTGTGGAAATCTCGCTTGCTAAGGTGAACCTATTATTGTTGTCAAGCCCTTCATAATAAATTTTTCCCAAAGCAGTTATTGTTACCAGGGCTTTCTAATTATTTTAAGTAGCTAAGCTTACATATGTTTGAATCCTCTCTACAGTTTAGCCTAATATATTCATGCAAAAGCATGAAGGAGGCTTTGCTTCCATTTATTCTGCTGTTCCCTAATCCCCATCCCTCGCTCCTCTGCCTTTCCATCACTGTTGGAAAGGAATACTTACAAAGACAAGTAATGGAAGCCTCTGCCAGCATCCTGAGCCTGGGGAGGACACTTGGTTTCTGCTCCCTATCCAGCAAGCATCAGGGATCCTGGGCATGGAGAGCTTCTGTCCACCTTCAGGTCAGTACATGGGGATGCTCCTGTCATGTGTTAATGCATCGCTTGAGGGTCTGCCATTCCAGAGACTCTTTATTAGACAACCTGAATGGCTCCATGAGAATCGTGCTGCATAACATTCACATTGTCAGCACAATAACTGTGTTCACCTCTTGCGATGCATTACATCGTTATGCAGTGACAATGGCATATAGAACCTAGCAGGCAATATTGAGGCTGACAAATTCTACACCTGTATCAGAAGTCACTGCTTAGAGAAAAGACATGATATCCTGTTCCTGGATAAGCCTGATTAGCTCCTGCTGCTCTAAAGGGGGGACAAGACAATGCCTTTCGTATGCATATACGTTGGGGGCACAATAGACTTGGGATCTGCTATGAGAGCATGTAGGGCTAAGCTAATACTGAGCAGCTGTTGATTTGCTCTGATTTTTGCAATGAGAGTTTATACTGTGAGCATTGCAACTGCATGCAAATGAAGGTGATATTACCTGCCTCTGCTTTGGCTGCTGGCTTGAGGTTTGATGAGATTCTTTGGTTTGCCTTGTGTCAATCTGTTGCATTAAATGAGCTTTCTCCCTCCTGCTTTATTTTGCCTTTGATGTGATTTTGCAACACTTCTTGTCCTCCTGAAAGGGTCTTTTGGTGTCTTTGAAAGTTTCTTTGCAGTGTTTCTCTAGACAGAGTAAATGAAGATTAAACCTAGGCAGGTAGCAGGAGGAAACAAGCAGGATCAGAGAGTAAGCGCATCAGCAGAGGAGCGCTGAGGTTTGTGTCTTTTGTCTGGTAGACCAAGAACACCCAAATGAGCCTTCTCCTGGAGCTGGGGCAGAGCTGGTCTCTCCCGGCTGGAGCCTCTGGGAGACTCAGCTCCTTGTTTCCATAGGATGTGCAGGGGTCGTCAGAACTGAGACAGCACAGCGCATATGGGGTCTGGTGCAGCCACTCCAGGTCAGCAGATGTGCACAGAGTGCCTCATCCTCTGAGCCCAAAGGAAGACCAGGATGGCACTGGATGATCTTAAGGTCCTTTCCAACCCAAACCGTTCTATGATTCTATCTTGGCATTGAGCAGAAGGCATTAGCCTCTATTTTTGAATGGCACTGGGGTATTTTTGGTTTTACACAGCCTGTCTATGCAGCTACTTCTGGTGTCTCCTGGCTCTGCTATGAATGTCAATCTTCCTGATACACACCTTGCTTACCAGTTTAGAGCTGGATACCTGTGATTTGCTTGCACGAGGAAGATGTGACAGGAACTGAGGTGTTCCTGTGGAGCAGGTCACTTGGGGAGCTGGCTCTGGAAGTGCAAGTGTCAGTGCTGGGAGTTACAGGGAACACACAGGTACTTAAACAGCTGCTGGAGCCCAGTAAATCATGCCAGCAATTTCCTCTGTGTCTGAATTGAGGAACACAGCAGAGCTTAAACCCACCTTTTCCCAGGTTGTAATGATGTCTGCATTATCACCTCTTCTGTGCTGTGTAACAAATGGTTAAGCATGTTTCAAGCATTGAGTGATATATGCTATAGCAGGTTATGCACATGGTGTTCTTAGATATGAAAGGTAATGGAGAAGAACAGCTGTGCCTCACACACAAACCGGTTGCAGAGCAGTGCAGCAATCTAAGTGGGTTTGGATGCTCCTTGGGTGCAGGCAGGGATGTGGCTGTTGTTCAGTGCTGGTGAGCACTGAACACTTGGCACAGGCTGGTTGTGCATAACCCCAGGGACACCAAGTTGTGGGTGGGGATGTCCTGGGGCCTATTTGTGTTTCACATTTGCAGCTCTATAAAGTGGGTGACAAGAACCGCTCAGCTCCAGCGTTGCTCTGCCCATGTTCCTGTAGGGACCTTCATCAAACACATCCTGTTCTGCCAGCCTTGTGTCACTGATCCTGCTCCTTGTCTCTTCCCTCTGTTGTGAACAGATGAAATCGTCCGACATCGACCAGGAGTTATTCACTGAGAGTTACTGCAAAGTGTGCAGCGCTCAGCTAATATCCGAGTCCCAGCGCGTGGCCCATTACGAGGTAGGATGCTCTCTGGTACCTCTGTTGTATCTGTCCATGATCTCCGTATAATCTCCAGTAATATCTCCATCACTGCCTTTTCCAGCTGCCTTTTGTACAAGGTGGCATCAGCTACCACATTCCCAGCAAATCACTACACCAGCATTTAAATCTCCTCTCTGAAAGCTCAACATTCAAACACTATCTCTACCGGTGGCATCTTGTGCTGTAAATGATGCTGCACGGATGTGGTTGCCTCCTAAATTTGCGGTTTGAATGTAACTGGAAGGAAGTTTTCAAGGAAATAGTGAGCAAGGAGAGCTCAGCAAAAGCAGCTCGTGTTTGGATATGAAGCGTGCTGCACTGTGCTTCGCCGAGTAGGAATCACTGATTGTGCAGAGAATAGATTAGTATTTGTGAATGTATTTAAGCACTTAAGAGGTAGGCAAGCAATAAATAATTAGGATATATCATTAGAGACGTGTTAGAACAGCAATTAACAGCACTGCATATCTTCAAAACAGAATTAAATAAATCCCTGTTAAACAAGGGAGGAAAACACCGAGGGTTGTGCTGCTGTGAGAGGGAACCCACTGCCTGTCGTCTTCCTGCTCCATGGGCACAGGGAATGTGCATGGAACCATGCTGCAGCAGCATGGGGTAAATCCTTGTTGTGGTGAGGGGCATTAACCCAGCAGGAGAGCAAACACGTTCTCATTCATGCTCACATGAAGAAGAGGGTGCAGGGTCTGCTCATGTGGTGGTTGCACACAGGGTTGGATGCAATCAGCCACCTTTTGGGAGGTAGCAATTGTGTGGGGAGCAGAGAACTGTCCCCTCCAGTGATGCTGCGCAGGGGAAGGACCCTCCTGGAGGGCCCTGGGAGAGGCAGTGATGGACGTGGCAGTGATAGGGATGAGGCACTCCTGCACTGGGGGGCTGTGGCTTAGCTGTGTTCTGTCCCAGCTTTTGGATGCACGGAGCCTGTCAGTGTCTGCAGCACTTCAGCAGAGCCACAGTCTGTGCTAAGAGGGCTGGAAGGTGGAGTTTCCCCAGACTTGTGCTCTGACTCAAGTGTTTAGCAATGGGTACACGACAGAGACATTTGTCTCCCTATGGCCAGTGAGGACATACAAGGGTTTTAATCACTGTACAGTACTCAAGGCTGCGGTGCTGCATTAATAAGCAATGCAAACAACAACGTACAGTTACTTGTAAAGCACTTTACGTGTCTGTTTGGGTGAATTTCTTCAGCCATCTCTTTTAAGCGCTCCTCTGGCTGCCCTCAGTGTGCAGCAGAGATCTCTGGCAGCCGCTGCAAGTTGAAGGCTGCAGGTTTTAGGGACACCTTCCAGATCTCGGGAATGGGCGATGCGGATGCCAAGTCTTGTCTACAGGAGGCAGCGGCATTGCCGCAGGAGCAGCGAGTGGGGAGCGATGGGGGTCTCAGCCAATCTCTTTCCTCCCGTGCCTGTAACTGTAGGTATGAGCTGAACCATTAATTCATAGCAGATGCTTTTGATACGTGGCAAACGACACGGGTTTGTGTTGTGTGTTTCCAGCACGAGGTGTTGTGCTCGTTTGTCATCCCCTGTGAAATCCCAGCAGATGCTGTAGGCATTGGGCACGGTAACGTCATTACCCAATGTTCCTAATGGGAAGGAGGGATGGAGGCAGCGGATTCATGGGGAGAATAGGGAATGTCCTGGAGCATGAAGGTGCTGCTGGATGGAGCCTTGAGGGGGAAGCTTCCAAATCCATGTGCTTTGACTGCAAATGTGAATGGAAAACCACCCTGCAGCTCCCTGCTGCTTCCCGGTGTGAGAGACCTGAGCAAGCAACCGGTAGTGAGTCACTTGTTGGGTGAACTTGGCCTCTTTTTCCAGCCAGACACCAGACAAGCGTGTGATTCCCTATGTACATTAATAATGGAAAACTATTGGACAGTAATTTATGCAAATGATTCTTGCTCTGATGCTGTTCCATAAGGAATTTGGTCTGAGCGTTTGGAAGGATGTTCTCTCTGCCAGGCACTGTTCATAAGTGGTTTCTCTTCCCTTGAGCAGCTCAAGCCTGTGGTTGGAATATTCACTTTTATAACACCAGCATTAGCAACATGCCTGTTCTTGCACAAAACTGTGGTGCTGAATGTACCTGAGCTCCATCCTGCCCGGGACTGCCAGCCCTTGCTGCAAGGCAGTGAGTTAATAGCAGTGATGTAAAATTCACTGTTTCGTCCTTATTCAAAAGTAGCTGGTCATGATTTTCACACCTTTCTTTTTCTGTCTTCTAAAAAGCAGTCAATGGTCAAAACTGATTCTTTCTGTAGGGAAAATAACAACCCTGCTCATAGCCGGTGAAGACCATACTGGGAACCAGCAATCACAAGCTCCTGGGCTGTGCTGGTAACACATCATCCTCCGTGGCATGTTATGGTCAGCAGTGCCCTTGCCCTTACTGAGCCAGAGCTCAGAGAAGGGGAATTGATCTCCTGCCTCTTCAGCAGAGCCGAGCAAGATCTGCAGCCTTTGTGCCAGGCACTGAGATCTTGGCTCCTTTGTGCATGCAGAATAAGACATTTCTCTGTAAGAAAATAGAGGGAAACAGTGTATGAAAGGGGGATGTTTCTATCTCGCCAAACAGGAATAGTCAGTTCCAATCACTGTCTCATCTGCTTCTCCAAATCATCAACCAATAACTCTTCTTTTCTTCTGCACTGCTTTGCCAGGAATGAAATACCATTTGGTGTCAGTCGTGCAGTATTAAGGGGTATTATTTCCAAGGGCAAGTGCAGTGGAAAATGACAAAGGAATAGGAATGTTTGCAGCATTCTTTTGCTTCCAGCTTGACGTACAGCAAAACAGTGCCCTTATTTTATGTGCTTTGTGCAACCTTATTTATGTGCTTTGTCTGTGTCTGCTGCACCCCTGCTCCCCTTTCCACTCCTCTGGAGCTGCCAGGTGCTCTTCTCCTGCCCAGGATTCACCTCAGTGCAGAGCTGATCCAAGTACCTGGCTTTGGGACTGACTCATAATGAAGTTGCAGGTGCCCAAATGAGGAAATGCCTTAATGAGCTCTCTGCATACTGTGATGCTGAGTGTCACAGGAGGCTGCTTTAGAGATAGCAGTTAGCTTCCACGCAGCGGTAAGTAAGAGATGAGGCCGATCTTAGTGCTTGTTGTCAATGCCCAAAAGATTGTGTGTTTGAATATTTTAATTCTTAAAGCAAATGAATCTCTTAATTTGTCCCCTGAAGCATCAGAAAACTTCCTTCCCATTTCTGCTACTGGAATGAAGCATCCGAATATGGATTCCTGATAAAATCACTGCTAGGTAATAGCTCACTGTGCTGCCTAATGTGCCAGGCATTCCTCATGAACACTGGCTTTCCTTCCCTCCCTTGGGAGGAAGGAAGAGAAAACAGGATGCCTGATGAGATGAAGCATCACAAAAAAGGGCAGAGTGATGCAGCAGTGATTGCTGCCTGCACCAGGCCAAATGGTCCCTGTATGGTGGAGATATTTCAAACCCAATCCGTTGCCTGTGGCTGGCAGACCCTTTCCTCAGGACACTTGATCAGCATGAGGTTGGGACCAGCCTTCTCCTGATGCTCTTCAATGGTGTGCGTGGTACCTTCTGTACTGGCGCCAGGGATGGGGAGCATCTCACAGCCTTTTTGCTCTGCTTTGGTAGCACGAGCTGCGTGTTGTCTTTCAAGCATGACTTTGACACTAAGGGATTGATTTGATTTTGTCTTTAAATGATATCTGTGTATGGGATAACCCAGAAGGCAGCAGCTTCACAGAGCCCTAGCTGGGGAGATGGGAGAGCCTGGCAAAAGGTGGGTCTTGGAACATGTGGCTTGTGCTGCATCTTGCATCCAGCTCCTGTGGCTTTTATCAACAGAGCATCATTATGCAATTGCCATTCATCCCTTGGAGGTGTTACAGAGAAATAACTGAGGCTGCTGCCCTCGAAAGCGTGTTGGATGGATTGGAGAGGGTCAGAGAGGGCACCAGTGACTTGGGAAGTGCCTCAGAGCTCGAGAAACAGCAAAAGAAAACTGAAATGTACTGCACTTGCTGCAATGCAATTGAAAATCTGTGCCCCAGAGATGAGGTTTTCCTACTCTGTATTCCTGCGTCTTGCCTTCCCTGGGAGCGGGAAGCCTCTTTGCTCCTGGATGCTCGCTGGATCACCTGTATTTTAACCCTTCCTTCCAGCTCTGCCTTTGGGAGAGGTTGATTCAGTCAATTTGGTGCTCTGTAAATTTAGAAAGCTAAGCTTTCTTAGTTAGCTCTGAGTCCTCCTCTCCCTATACAAGTGTTCACAACCATTAGGAAGAGGTTCCCATTTATTTTCAAGTTTCTCCTTGAAAATCCTGCAGGAAAATTACCAGATATGCAAAGCTGCTCTTGGATCCCACCCTGAGCTGCATATTCATCACCGCATTTGCCTCCTTGAGCTGCTATAACACTTTTCTCTGTTGTAATCTCTATTGCTTCAGGTGTTCAGATGGTACTTGGCTTCATTTATAACAAAGAGAAAGGCCAGGTCTGTAGGAAGAGAAGCCCAGAAGGTGTTGGGTGCTCCTTGTGAGATGAGGGAATGATGCTCTGAGGCTTGTGGTGGAGCCTGAGTGGCAGGGGAAGGGCAGAGGAAAAGTGTATTCAGATGCAGAAGAAACAGAGGAGAGCATACATAGGGCTGTGCCCTTCTGCACAGCTCCAAGCCAAGAGCTTTCTGGAATCCCTCACCCTGTGTCCAGAGGGAAGCGGGAGGTATCGACAGCTTCATCAATACTCCTTGTCCGTGCATGGCTGGAGTGTGCTCGGGTTAATCTGCTTCCAGTTGGGCTGCCCTTCCATGGGAAACTGTGAAATGATGGCTTGTCTGAGGGAATCATAAATGCTGTTTACTATTGGCCCGTTAGCACCTTAAGGATCAAGATGTGTGTTCTCAGAAGGGCAATCCTGCATCTGAAATATTAATGCAGTGGAAGAGCACACACTCTATTAAACAAAATAAATGCTGCACTAGAAGACAAGGAGCTGGAATGTTCGGTGCACAGGATGCTGCAGGCGTTTCCAGGATGGAGGAGCCGAAAGGATGTGCTTCTGCTGGAAATATAGGCTACGCAGGGCTCTGGTGTGTCAGGGACCCTGCTGTAGCACCGAAGAGAATGCAGCATCTGCCAGCCCTGTGTTCTGCCATGGCTGGCATTTACCTGCCAAGGTTTGGCTGCTGTTGGTGACAGTAACCAGTGAATGCTTCAGAGGATGAAGGCGGAGGGGACATCCTGCCTGTTGTTCCTATGTGCTTCCCTGCGATGCTGAGAATCTGCTTTACTGTGGCGTAGGTGTGTGATAGAGTTTGTAGGGATTGCTCAGACATTGCTGCTCTGCAGGTTGTGCTGGTGTTTGGTACCTTGGCTTGAGGAGAGAAAAATGAGGCTAAAGGAAGCCTTTTTTGTGACTCAGTTGCAAAGATGATGGAGGTGCTCTGGTTGTCGTATGTGCACACAGACCTGCAGATTGCCTTGGTACCCAGTTCATCTCGTGCTAACAGCAGCAATTAAAAGGCATTATGATGAATGTTGTGTATGAGATACACAGATGTGAGTGTGTTATAGGAAGATGCTCGTCCTGCCTCATCCCTTTTCTGCACAGACTCACCAGGGCAGTATTAGCTCCTTCAAGAAACCAGTGTAGATTAAATGGTACTTCATCAGCCTCCGCGTTGCTACTCTGTTGTCAACATTAATGGCTAAACATTAGTTTTAATGTGCTCCCAGTGTCAATATCTGTTGCTAAATAGCAGCAATAGCAGGGCAGTTAAAGCCCTATGGTACAGCTTCATCCCAAGGAATCTCTGTGCAGAGTCCCATTTCTGGCTAAAAATAGCTGAAGTTCAAAGGTACTTCCAGAGCAGCAGTAAAATGCACCAGGGATGAGACTCTGGGGTAGCAGTAATGGAGAGGCACCGGGGATGTCACATTAAGCCTACGTGGAATAAAAGCAATGAAATGATGCAATTACCCAGGATGGGCCAAGCCGTTCCCGTCCCGCTCCTGGTGCACAGGGGGGCACCAACTATTCCCTCTTGCTTCCTTTCAGCGTTTTCAACCTGCAGCTCGTGTTTGCATGTGGGTTCCAGGTGTTTGAAAGCAGAGTCTTTAGTGATGGTGTGTGTTGTGACAAAGCCGTCCCACGCGCCGTGCTCCCGGTGACTGGCACTGACGTGTTTCAAAGTGATTTGTTTCAGACACACAAAGATAGAATGGGAACAAGGGGCCGTGCTGCTGCACGTGGAGGAGGCGTTGTGTTTGTGTTAACTCTTCTGTTTCCCACTTGATAGTTCTGTCCCAGCAGCAAAGTTCATCCCCACTGCGGCATTGGTACCCAAGAGCTGTGGAACCTTGGCTGCAAGGGGTTGGCTTGCTTGTGCAAAGCCCGTATGGGAGATTCCCACCTTGCTTGCTCTGTTCCTACATCCCTCTTCCCTTGGGATGTTCACAGGGAGGTGCACTGCCTTGGAAAAATCAATGAATTCCAATAGAGAGGTAAATTCATGGTTGCATTGATCTCTGTGTAAGATTCACCTGTATTAGAGACGAGAGGATGTGAAGTGAGATTCAGCGTGTTTGGGAGCAGCAGAATCCCACAAGCACCTGGTGCTGGGGGCATGTCCATGGGCACTGGGAATAGGGTACTGGGCCCTGCTGCTTCTGCCACGCTGCTCCAGACACAGGCTGTGAAGAAGGTTATTTCCCTTTCTGCAGGGAACACAGCGGTGTGTAGGACAAGTGATGCTTTGAATACAGTCCAAATCAATGTAGGAATCAGTGAAGTTGAAATGGTGATTCCCGAGGCGGAAAATTCATGCCTTGCTGTTCTGGAGCTGTGCAGGTATCTCGTGCCTGGAGCTGCAGAGCCAAGCGTGGATCCAGGCTTGGATCCATCTGCATCAGCAGTTTTGAGTGGGCATGGTTGTGTGTTATTCCAGCACCAGTCCTACCTCAGCTACAGGTACATGGGGTGCCATCTGTATGGGTACCAGTGCCATCCACCTGCTTTGGGAGGGGGACTGTGCCAAGGGGACAAAACCAAAGGTGGCCTTTTCTTTTCCCTTGGACAAACAGGGTTTAGAGAAGCCCTTTTCTCAAGCACCTCCTGCACTGGCTGCCTGAGTCCCCTCCAGCTCTCTGGAGTTTAATGTCAAATGCAGAAGGAGGGTGATGGATGGGAAAGGGCGTTTCTGAGCTCTCCAGGAGGAAGCACGATTCATGTGGCCACACGAGCTCAGAGCTCACACTGCAAAGGTGGGAATAGCAGGTGACATTCTTCTCTTGTGAAGGGGGCTGAAGCATCAACATTTATCATTAATCCGGTTTATTTGGAGCTTCTGAAGTCTTGATTTTGCATTTTTCAAACTGCAGCGATCAAGACTTGATCTTGACCATTGGGGCCACGCAGGACATCTCATGATGCTGCTGGTGCCCTTGGTGAGGGGATCCAGCTTGGAGAGCAGGAGGGGATAAATGATCACAGGTTGAGAGACAATGAAGTGATCTAGTGAATAGATCAGCAATAATTGCCTTTGTAAGAAGGCAAATCAGCATCCAAACCAGATAAGCCTCTGTGTGGCTTTGAAGAGGACAGATTGATGGGGTTGAAAACTCAGCTGCGTGCGATTGGGAATTAGGGGCACGTCTCCGTGTACCCAGAAAAAGGCAGGAGCATGAGTAGACACCTCTTCAGAACTTAACTCACGGAGGAAAAAGCAGAAGCGGAGAGAAATGACCATAAATTATAAATGAGGCTTTGCAAAAATCACAAAGGGAGGAGAAGGACATTGGCACCCAGCAGCGTCTGGAATAACAGACGGGAGCTTGTCTCTGCAGCGAGCAAGGGGGATCGCCACTGTAGTGTGTGCTGGTCGTGTGGGTAGAAGAGGCAAAAAGGGAAGGCGTTTGCTGAAAATACTTCTGCCCTCTATTAAAACAAAAGCCGAGGATGTTGTTATATCACAGGAGGAGGCATAAATTGGTTCCGTTCCAGCAGGAATTTGGGAGTTTTTTAGGCAGCAATTATGAAATCTGAAGTGTTGATTTTTGAGGCAGCAGGTCCAGTAATTTGCATGTCAGTGCTTGAAAAGAGCTGGCCAAGGGTTCTGTGGCATCAGTGCTGATCCTTCGTGGGATGTGGGGAGTTTCTAGGAGGAAGGAGAGCGTGTGGAGCTGGAGCAAAGCCAGTCCTGGAGAGGGACTCGAGGCGCAGCTTCAGGAGGGGTGTGAGGTTCGTATTCAGCAACAGGCTTAGAGAACCGGGTCTAAGCCACAATAACTTTGTCTCTCTTGATGAGATTACAAATAGGGCCAATAGAGATAATAAAGTTGGTGTAATCATGTAGCTGCATGTTTCATGGCAATTTAGTTCAGAAGCTAAATACCAACCAGATCAACACAGTATACACTAAAAGGATTAAAATCCAACCCAGAATGTGTTTCAAACCAAGAGAAACAACAACCATTTGGGCTGCCATTACAGTCCCTGTCCTCATCTCCCACCCATGCCTCTGCCTGTGCTCGGTGGGTCTCTGCTCTTCAGCTGAAGAACAGGGCACAAAGGGGGACAGTGAGGTCAGACAAGCTGAAAACGTGCTGATGATAAAGGGCACTATGGGGAATAGAGAACCTGCATCAGATGCAAGCGCAGTGTAAGAGCAGCAGCAGTGCTTGATTTGAACCTGGCTGGAGGTAGAAGTCCCTCACAAGATGGTCAAGTGTTTCAGACTGTCAGATCAGCTTAAATCAGTGCTGCAAAGTGGCAGCACATCCCAGGGCGCAGCAGCCTGGATGGGAGGCAGGGATGGAGCATCCCTGTCTGTGCAGCCCAGCAAACCTATTAGGGACTTCCGGCCTTGTGAAGGGAGACGATCCCAACCCTCCCGGGGTAAATGCATAAAGAAGCTGTCAGGGACCAAACCCTCCATGGTCAGGGCGAGCGGGGCTGCTGCATCTGAGACCAGCCTTGTCCATGGCTCCCAATGGTCCTGGCAGCTGCCGGCGCTCCCACAGAGACGGGATTGTCTCCTCTCGCCGCGCAGAGAGCGCTGCAAAACTTGATTTATGCAAACTCAAATTGCATTTCATAGCTCTGCTTTGCCCTCTTTATGCTTTAAGGTCGAATTGCCAGGACTCTGCTGCCTCTGCCACCATCCTCTGCATTACAGTAGATTTGATAGAGATAGAAATGATCCATTTATTTACTTTTATTGATGAGACTCCTTACAGGAGCGTGTGAGCTTCCAATGCAGAAGTCTGCAGTTGCTATGTGAAAACAGGCTCTTTCTAAGCTTCCCTCCATAGAGAGGGTTGTTTATAAAGCATGGAGTATTAAGGCAAACTTCTTGCCTTCTAAAGGGGTTGTTTCCAGACTATTCAAGTGAAAATGCCTGTGCTGTAGCACTCCGTAAAGCTGCAAGAGAAATATTCACAGGCATAGAAATATTCTCTTAGTGCAAATTGTGGTGGCTGTTGGTGCACAGGCAGGTACATCCAAGGGCAGTGCTGTTGTTCCAGGCCATGGATCTACAGATGGGTCAAGGTTTCACCTTTCCTAAGGCTTGTTCATGCTGTAAGATGGATCCAAACTGGGAGCTGGATGTGCCCTTATCCCACTTTATCCCAGTTTCCTGTACATGATTCTTCTGTAGGCTGGTTTTCCCCGTGTATCTCTGATAACTTGGGTGTTGGTTACTCTGATGGGGCTGTGCCACCCCTCCTTGTGCCATTTGCCCTTCTCCTGCCTCTGAGCTGCAGTGTTCAAGTTGCTCTGCGGAGGGGAAGAGATAACCTGCAGGGCTGCTGCTAGCAGCACGCCAGGAATAATCACTGTGCTCTTGCCCTGGTGTTAGGATGATAAATACACATGTAAATGTAGAAAATACTGGAGATAAAACGAGTGACAAATGGGCTGTGCTACCTCCGCTCCCTGAGAGGGAATGAGATGCTCACTACATACTTGCAAAGGCCAGGGATAGTTTTAAGCTCTGCTTTTATAACCGTAGGATAAGGCAGCTGCCTAAGGAGCTGTGCAGTTTTAAATCATGGCGAATGCAAGTTACTTCCTTGCCTTAGTGTTCATAAATCCAATCAGGTGCATAAATAAAGGTGAGAGGTGTTTTACAGACGGCTGAAGCTTCGCTGCCTTTTAATGCTGACATTTGGACATCATTTATGGTCCAGCTGAGTGCCATGGAAAAGAACACTACAAATTATTACTGCTCAAAGTCTTGCTTTTCCATCTTCTCAGAAAAGCCCACAGAGTTTTTAGCCTCTGAATCCAGAGGCTGCGTGCGAGTGGGCATCAGGACATGCTGCATTAACTCACCCCAGGGAAGAGCCTCACGGCTGAGGGAAGGATGGGTGAGGCTGGCTGCCTGCTCCAAGGGGTACCACAGGGAAGGAATGAAGCTGAAAAGCTCTGGCCACGTCTCTTTTAAGGTGCATTTGACTCTCCTCCACCCACAGCTTCTCCCATTTGGTCTTTTAATGTCTCCTCCATCCATAGCTTTTCCCATCTGTGCTGAAGGATCCAGCCACCACCCGCCTTCCTGCACTCTCTGTGTGAAGCTGCACTACCTGAGCATCACTTCAGGCAGCAAGCAGAAACTCCACCAACCTCCCAGGCTGACTCTGCACATCTATCCCTTGCATTGCTTTTGTCATTTCCTACTTACACAGCACTGCTAATGGCTGATAGCTGAAGCTTTGGGGTTTCCTGCTCTGACTGCAGCAGGTCATGTTTCCTAAAGATAGGAAGACAAGTCAGGGAAAGGTGTTTGACATTATTTATCTTGACTGATTTTGCTCCATTAAAAGAAATTATTGCGTAGTCACATCTATGCAGACAAATATAGCTCTCTGCAAATTTAGCTCCCAGTTCACACCACAGGGAAAAAAAAATGTTCCAGAACATGCTAATGGTAATTTAATAGTTTATAATTGCAAATCCGCGATCTGAAATTATAATATTACAGTGCCATTGTGCTGTGAGGCAATCAGAAATGGAGATTCAGAGCAAACATTTGCATAAGAATAGCTGCCGTGCATGTCTGGGCTCTGGATGTGGGCATTAAGTAGGTGCAGTCTTTCCCCCCTTCTCGTATCTACTGTAAGAGCTGACTGTAACTTAGTGGTTTGAAGGTTCATATCTGCGCCTCTGCAAGTCCCAGGGTTGCTTTGCCTGTCAGTGCTGGTGTGACCAGGACATCTCCATCACCCTTATCCATGGGCAAGCCCTATCTGTGCCTGAGGCAGTGTGAAACCTGGTGCGTCCCTCATGGGAAGAGTCCTCTGGGCATCCCTCAGCTCTTCCTGATCCCTCTACAAGGTCCCTGACAACTTTCCTTTGGTATAAATACATCATCTGGAAGGGTTTTTTATGGCTCAAATTCCCTTAGGAATGCTTGAGAGACGAGAAGGGGCTCTGGCTTGGGATCCATGTGGTCCTCATCCCTCTCTGTGTAGGAGAGTATTAGATTCCATAATGCACAATTATCTGGTACTTTACTTGTGGGAGAAATTTCTTTCAAATCTTTGGCACTGTCAGTTGGCTCATTTCCTACCGAGGGAGGTTTTACACCCCTTATATATCATATTCTTCTGGAAGTGTAGGAACTGTGGACTTCGGTTTGTGTATGCGCATCTGGTCCCTCATGATGCCATCCTGTCTCTGCCCGAGAGATAACCCTGAATAACCCTGATCTTTTCAGTCTCTCCCTCTATGGAAATGGCCTGATAACAAATGCTTCTCTTCTCCTGCTGCCTTTATTCCCACTGTATCTTCCAGGGGCTGCAGGTAGCGGGATGCAGCAGGGAGCATGAGGATGGACCATTCCTCCTGCTAATGGCAGGTGTCAGAACCACTCCGCAGCTCAGTTCAGCTCAGTGTGGAGCCTCTATGAGATGCACATGTTCCTCACCTTGGGTTTTCCCCCCATGTTCTCCTCCCATGTTGGATGCATAGGTCAGGGGATGTGAAATCTTGCTGCAGATGGGTGTTGTATGCACAGCCACAGAGCCTCTTGCTTTTTGTAACTTTATTTTTCCCTTTTTCTTCTCTTTTCTTCTTTTGTTCTCTTTTATTCTCCAGAGTCGGAAACACGCCAGCAAAGTTCGCCTCTATTATATGCTACATCCCATAGATGGAGGCTGTCCAGCTAAAAAGCTCCGGTCAGAAAACGTGGGTATAATTGAAGTCCCTGTTTACTCAGCTGCTTTGTGAATCATTGACTTTGTGCTACATCATTTTTTCTGTTACAGCCACAGGTACCCAGAGGTAACATTTAGATTAGCTGAAATGCTAAGTAACTGGAAAGGATTTTTAATAAACCCAGAAGAAATATTGTGTGCATCAGCAACAGTAATTGCGTTTTTAGTTACCCAGTTGTTCGTAGAATCACAGCCTGGTTTGGGTTAGAAGGGACCAATTCCATCCAGGGACGCATTCCACTAGAGCAGGTTGCTCCAAGCCCCATCCAACCTGGTCTTGCTGTTGGGGTTTTATATTGTTTGGTTGTTTTCACTGTCCTCAAGCAGAGGCAAGCCTCAGGGGCTTTGCATTGAGCAGATGCATTACAGGCATCAGCTCAATGTGCACTTGAGTGAGGAGGGTCAGAAAGAAGAACAGGATTTGCTGGAGCAAGTCCAGAGGAGGCCACGAGGATGCTCAGGGGCTGGAGCACCTCCTGCATGGAGCCAGGCTGAGAACACTGGGGCTGTTCAGCCTGGAGAAGAGAAGCTGCGTGAAGACCTCAGAGCAGCTTTCAGTGTCTGAAAGGGGCTGCAAGGATGCTGGAGAGTGACTCTCCATTAGGGACTGCAGAGATAGGACAAGGGGTGATGGGTTCAAACTGAAACAGGGGAAGTTCAGGTTGGAGATAAGGAAGAAGTTCTTTACTGTGAGGGTGCTGAGGCGCTGGCACAGGGTGCCCAGGGAAGTTGTGAATGCTCCATCCCCGGCAGTGTCCAAGGCCAGGTTGGAGAGAGCCTTGGGTGACATGGTCTAGTGTGAGGCATCCCAGCCCATGGCAGGCGGTTGGCACTGGATGACTTTCAGGTCCTTTCCAACCCAACGCATTCTGCAATTCTATGAGTTTTGGTTTGTCTCTCTTCTGACTGATTTTCTCTGAGAGCTGATGGAAACGGACCCAAAAGGCCCCGCACAAGGTTTGGGGTCAGTCTGCAGATTCAGAAATTGCCAATCGAGTTCCTCAGTTGCGTTCAGATAAACAACTGAACACAGGGAAATTGGACCAGCTCAGAGCCATTTGTCAGGCAATAAAAGGAGGCTAAATTTACAAGGGACTGATTCACAGTGAATTATTCATTCAGCTCTTTCCAATATTCTGGGGCTGGTGAGCGCACTGTTGATGAGGTTCCCAGCAGATAGCATCCAAACCGTTTCAGATGTACGGGAGTACGACTGTGGCTTAATGCTATCAATATTTAGGAAGATACCTTCTAATTAAAGGGAGAAGAGTGCAAGTTTTGCCAAAGGAATCTGAAAGCTCTTTCACACAGTAATTAAAATTTTAGTGGAACTTTTATGTTGCGCACAGGGTAATTTCAGCTGCAATCTACCCCTTAACAACAGAATCTCGCAGTATTTTTGTGGAGTTATTAATTACTGAGTGTGAAAGGTGCAGTAGATGAGCACGTGTAGACCTGGAACATGGGTGCTCTAATGAGATTCATTACATCTAACGAGAAACCACGGAGCTGCACGTCCACCTTAGCACAAGGATGTGGTGGACAGAGAACCAAAGTGCCCTCAAACACATCAAAGCTGGACGGCTTTCCATCTCCTTTGTGAAAGGCAACAGTGAGAAGCTGCTGCAGTTGTAGAATCAGTGCCAGAGGCTCAGAAACAGCATTTGCTGCCTGACCTTTCACTGAGGAAAAGGTTTGTTGCTGTTATTTGAGGACTATAAAAACACTCTGCATTCCCACAACACCCGTTATCCTTTCACAGCAAGGAGTAGGAGGCTTCTACAATTAGTCTTGCACTGGGTAACGACTCGGTTGTTGGGCTGTTCATTATGGGTTTATTTTCTTGTGGGGGAAGGGAGAAACTTCAAGTCTTTGGTGTGACCTTTGATTTTAAATTTCCTCTTAACATTCCAGCTGCAAGCAACCCCACAAGGTGCAGCCTGTGTCAGGACCCAACTGAAATGAGGAGTCATGTCCTTGAGTCCCAAGTGAACTTGTTTTAATCAGCCTTTCCTCACTACCTTTAAAACCCAGAACCCCTAGTTACCACCAGGACAGACACAATGAGTGTTTCTGATGTGCTGTGCAACATGGTTTTGGGGATGAGAGAAAAGCCTTCAAGTATTTCTAGCACTAAAGATGTTCAATTGCTTGAAACCAGCATCATCTTTCTCCAAAAGAAAGGGGTTGTAATAGCAAGGATGAATTGTTTGAGGGAAGGGAGCAGGGTACTGGGTTGTGTTGCTGAGGGTAATGCATGTGCTGCTGGAGGTGGTTAAGCCAAGAGCTGTCCCCCTCTTAGGTATACATGGTGCTTTGGGAGGCTCCGCTTCGGTTCCCAATCAGGAAAGAAGCAGGTTTTACAGCTTCTGGTGCAGAACTTGCTGCATGCGGCAGCGTGAATCTTCAGCTGAAACTGAGATGAGATGTCTGGGTTAAGGCCATGTGGTTTGTACCCCATTAGAGGCCTCTGTCCCTGCTGCAGGGACCATAGGGCACGTTTACCCTGTCAAACACACGCTGGCTTAACCTAGGGCTGGCTTTCCTTCAGAGAACGTAAGGTCCTCAGGGGCTCTGAGGCACAGTGGGTGTTTCAGATTTAGATAGCCATAAACTGGTACAGGCTCCAAAATGGAAGTGGTCTAAATTTCCCACAGAGTGGTACAGAAAATAGCTCTTTAACAGCACCACCACCTTCACAGCAGAAATTAACTCAAATTTAGCAGATACTTTGCAGTGCTGCATTCCAGATCGGTACGTTTCAAGGGTTTGGATTATCTTTTCTCCTTGGTAAAACCTAGGAAATGAAGACAGCAGATTTGTGGAGTCAAAATCCTGCCTTTTCCCAAGGATTGCTTAAGGAGCATCCAGCAAAGGACTGCAACTGCCTGGTCCTGTGTGAAGATTATGCCTTTTAGCATCTTGTTAAGAGGCATCTGAATAACTCAAGTTAATTCTGTTGGATGTATGAGACTTGCTTTGAAGTTTATGATATTACAAAAAGAAGCCCTGTAAATCAGGCATGGCTGGGAGAGGGGGGGAAGATAAGCACTGTCAGCATTGGGAAATGGGTGCTTGGTCTCTGGTGTGTCTTGTTGTGCTCCAGTTTGAAGCCATTTGCCCCATCAGTGCTGCACTTCCGCAAAGGTTAATGAGAAAGTGTCTTCTGCAGAAGATTGCCAAAACAAATGGTACCAATATTCCTCCACGTTGACTGGTTTTATGCAGCATGGGGTTAGAGAGCTGCTTGTGTGGGCTTTATGGAAGCTAAATTGAGATGTTGGTGCCTATTTACTGCTGCTGCTTTAGACTGAGCTGGCATGGGAGCAAGGGAAGAGTTGAAGGGAGCTGGATGAGAGCCACATGGGTGCAGAGCATCCCTGGAGAGCTCGCTGCAGGTTGGCTGAGCCTTGTGCCCCAGCACTGGCATACTGATGGACGTGATTTTACCAGCTGGCTGCACAATCCTGTCAACACGGTGTCATTCAGCAGGTGACAAAAGACACCCGGATCGGGTTCCCCTGGCTGGTAAAACAGCCGCTGACAAATGAGAAGGCATAATTACCCTTCAGGATACAGCATCCTGCCTGGGCGGCTCTGCAGGGAGCTTGGGTGGTACAGGAGCCTTGGGTCAATGCTGAATCACACTTGAGCCCGAACATCTGCATCCTGCAGGCAAAGAGTGGCATTTGGTGTATGAAGAATGGCCGCTGTTGGTCTGTTGTGTTTCATGCAGAGGCTGGGACTCTCAGAGTGAGAACTGGGGACGCCCCTGTCCTGCCAGCATGGCCAAATCCCCATCCAGGCTTCAAGTCTCTCAGCCAGAGATTTGGGTGGACTCAGAGGAGCCGCAAAGCATAATGTGGATTGTTGTGAACCCTGAGCTCTGCCCAAGAGGTTTTGGAGCGTTCGAGCGGGTTTAGAGTCTTTTAATTCCATTTCTTAACTGCAGTCTATCTGGGACAGCAAGCTGTAAAAGGAAAAAGTGTCACTGAAGAGCAGAGCTGGCAGAGGAAGAGCCCCCGGAGCATCCACACCGGAGTGTATCAGCTTTTCAAACAAACTGGTGATGGCTCTTTCATATGTTACCACCGTGGTTGATCAATAGAGTCTGGGAATTCTTTACTCTGCTCTTAACTTTCAAGCGGCTTCCCTTTGAAGACATAAAATATCTTGAGAGAAAGCTATTTAAAAGAAGTGCAAATTACACTCGGAACAGTACTAATGACCCCTTGAGATTTCTCCCTAAGGTTGAAGTTGGTTTGCAGTTAACAACAACAGAAAAGCGATGGAAATCGGGCCCTTTTCTAGCTGGGCTTATTCTGGGAGAGAAAATGACCTCAAATAGTGGGAGTTGAAGAGCAGGGCTCTTCGTTCTGTGCCTGAGTAAGAGCACGACGTTTGTGAAGGCAAGATTGCAGCTCCTGAAGCAGATAGTTTTCTGTTGTGACTGTACACAGGCAGTTGGAATAGTTGCTTGCAAACATAAGAGAGCCTATGACTGTCTCCAGATGTCACTGAGGGAGTTTTGCTCTGCAGAGAGGCTGGATTCTGCCCAGGGAATGAGAACTACCTGCAAGGAGCAAGTGATTTCCCACCTTTGGAAAGGTCTTGCTCATTGTGCTCAGTGGCCAGCACAACGTACTGAGATCTTTGGAAAAGCAAACCCATATCTCTCTGGCCCTAAATGTGATTCCCATTTCCTTTGTGGAATGGATTGAATAATTAATTGTGACTAATGGTGTGAGCATGCTTTCCCCCGCTTTCTCGTTGTTTGCACCCTTGTGTACGTGGAAGCTGTTTGTTTGTAAGCTCCTGCTGGCAGCAGCAGGGATGTTTCGCTGACAGATGCTCAGCCCAGGGGCTGTCGATGGGCTCAGCTCCTTCCTGCTGCCTGCATTCAGCCAAAGCCCCCACTGGAGCAGGGAGAAATCCCAGTGGATGCATTTACGCCTGGGAAGTGGTGGTGGCTCCAGGTGCTGGGAGGTGTTGGGGGGTTATTGAGATGCTCCGTGCCCTGAGTGAGACATGGAGCAGTGCTGGAAGTGGGTGCAGGATGCTGGTGGGACAGGCAGTGACCCAGTTCCTGCTGCAGTGGGAACAGGCATCCTGGAGCTACAACCACTCCTCATGGGATCTGCTTAGATTGAAGGGTCTCAGCTCAGCCCTGCCGCTGGGCAGAGCAATGGTGGCAGTTTTGTTTACAAGAATAACCATAATGAAGGTTGGAGATGATGTCCTCATTAAATCAGGGTTTAACTGTACCAATACAGATGCAGTGATTTGTAGCTGTGAAGGATGGTCCTGACTTGTATCCCTGCAGCAGCAAGAGCCTCTTGCTGGTACTGAAATACTGAATGGTGACATTTGTGACTTCTTAAAAGTTCCAGTCACTTCATAGCTGACACCAAGGATCTCACAAACGGGGTCCCCTTTGCACCAAGGTGTCTCATTGTGCAGATCCTCTAACAGGGCTACGGCTACAGCTTGGTGTTTGCTTTGTGCAGCATCAGTTTCTGGGGTATGTTTTTTACTGCTGTGTGCAAAGTTTCTTGGACTTTAATGATTGCCTTTTTTGAGCATTCAAGAGCTCAAAATGCATCTCTAGGAAAGGAGCAGAACGTAAATGTGGGTTTTAGGTCCTTTGGTCCTTTTTCATTTCGTGCAACCCCTGCAGCAAGTGTGTTTTCCTGTCTGGTATGTGCCACGGTGCTGCTCTTGCCTTCAGGTTTGTTTTGTCAGCAGCTGGTAGTAAATGATTGCTGCGAGGTATGAACCTGGTTCCTCTGCAGAGGCCAGCAGAGGGGCAGCCCAGGCTGGGCGCCACCTGGAACAGACTCTTGATAAGGGCTGGAGACAGGCAGGATGCGATGGATGAGGCTCATGGATGTGGGATGAGCTCCTGCACTGTGTGGGAGCAGAGGCACTGAGTCAAAGGCAGCACTGGGACGAGGCAAGAGCGAGTCCAGGAGAGAGAAGGAAGGGAAACCCCTTGTAAACCATGGCCTTGGCATAACAACCTGCATTCCTCTGTCTTTCTCCATGCCTGTGCCTGCTGGGCTTATGCACCTCTTTCTTGTCTGTGTGTCTCCACACAGGGCAGTGATGGTGACTCGGTGGATAAGAACAAATGCTGCACGCTATGTAACATGTCCTTTACCTCAGCAGTGGTGGCTGAGTCACATTACCAAGGGAAAATCCATGCCAAAAGGTTAAAACTGCTGCTGGGTGAGCAACCAGCACTAAAGGGCACAGGTAAGTGCAGGGGGTCCAGTGGGGGCTCGCTGTGCAGCATCAGCACGGCAGCACATGGGTAGCGGGTGATGACCACGGGCAGAGGCAGCTCCTCGTTTGTGTCGCTGTCATAACAACCTTTAACAATCACTGATGCTCATTACTTGTCTGCTTTGTTCACATAGAGGAGCGGTTCATCAGCCAGGGTTGGCCTTTGTGGGAGAGCCCTATCTCTGGCTCCATGCTTCTGAAACGTTTTGCTCTGTGGCAGACAATGTCTCCTCTGGGCACAAATAACTGAGCCTCACTTTAATTATCAGAAGTTATTCTACAGCTCAGCTAAGGTGTTTAATAAGCCTTTTGTGTTCCTGTACAGAACAGAGTGCCATTTGCTTTCACCTTAGAGGGAACTCCAGTCTTTAAAACCTGTTGGATTGATTGTCTTTTGATTCTTGCCCAGATGGGGATTCATGCTTTCCTCCATGGTGATTCCAGTAATGCAAACCTATTAACTTTCACATTTAAAAAAACAAATGTTGGAATCAGATAATTTAACCATCTTGCTGTTTGCTTAACCAGAAAGTCCCTGCAAACCACTCATATACTGTGAAACAAAGCTTCCCTGGTGGTTGTGGGGTTAGAGGATACTTGAACAAAGTGTTCTTCATGCTGCCCAAGCAGGACACCTGGGCTGTGGTCCTGCAGACAGATGTATTTCAGTGTTACTACCAGTGGCACTCTGTTTAGAATCTATACCCTCTCCTATACCCTTTAGAACAGGATACAGATTTAGCTTTGCACTTTACATCCTTCCTAACATGATGTGCACATACCCTAGATGTGATTAAATCACGGTAGTGCTCTATCCATCTATCCATCCCTTGTGCATAGCCCTCCAGTGGAGGAGGTTTTCTCCTCCATCACAAAACCTGGGCTTTGTGCTTCAATCCGGGTGAGTTTCTGAGCATGCTGGATGTCAGGGAATAGCCCATGGACCTATTCCCATGTAAGTCAATGATTCGGATTCAGCTACCAGTAGGGAAAGACTCGCTGTTTCCTCCTGGTTGCAGGCAGGACCGCACAGGTCGGAGGGAGCTGGAGCAGCGCAGAGGCAGTCGGACAACCCATGGGCAGTGGTTCTCCATGTGGATTTAATGTTTTAATCATTTGGATGAGCCTCACAGAGGCTGCAAGTGAGCAGCGCCACGTGCTCCTGCAGTAATGGGCTCTTGAGCAGTGGCAATCACTAGGAAAGAGTAACTCAAGGACTCATCAGCTCTCCCAGACACTTGATCTGGAAGATGAAGCTGAGCTGCAGGAATACATTAATAAGCACCTTCTGGCTCTTGAGTACTTCTCGCAGATGTGCCCTTTGGGCACTGCATTTTTCTGGGCTGTGCTCAAAGTCGCCTGTTATTTTTCCATAGGGATTTTGTCCCAGTCCTTCATGGCTGGCACTGGGGAGCTTCCAGTCTCTTGGACAAAGCTTTGAAGGCTCTTGTGCCCTTGAGTCCTGGACGTGTGTCTGTGACAGCGGTGTGGCCAGGCTGTACAGGGTTTGAATGGTTTCTGTGCTGCTTTCAATGGGAAAATTCATTATCCAGCCACTTTTGGCCACGGAATGCTACTGCGGAGGCTCTCATATATCATCCTTACAGCCCTGATTGCCAGAAGGCCTGTTAAGGTTTTGGTGCCAGTTTTGAGACCTGTGTGATGGAGGTTGAAGTGCTGGTGGCGGAGTGCTCGTTGTTCTGGCTGCTGTAGTTAAAAGGCTGTTGGGTGCAGTTGTTCTGGAGCCCCTTTGATGGTGCTGCAGCCGCAGGACAGGGACATGGCACTTTGAGGTGAGTCATGGTTTGGTCTCCCTTTGACTTGCAGAAAGGATGTAAGTAACATAGAAACAAGCTGCTAACTTGCAGCAATCCAGAGGTGTTGACAATCACTCATGTATTCCAGCCCCTTCTGATGTTCCAGGGACCTGAAAGCTGAGCCTGGTGGCCAGTGGGGGCTGGTGGTGCAGGAGGCAGGGTAAGGGGTTAGCATCTTCAACAGAGATCAAGCTGCTGTTCTGATCATGGCACCATAATCCTTCAGGTGGTTGAATGGATTGAATGTTTTATGCGGTGTTGCCCTACACTCTTAAAAAGTAAAATCCGTTTTAACTTTCATGTGGGATCAAAACAAGTGAGAAAGGCTCTATACAAATATTAGAGCTCTCATCATCTTTTAATTAAAAAGAAAAAGGATGCTTAAAATGTTTTCCGAGTTCCCCAAGTGCTCTTGTTATGGATGAGATTAAACACGGTCAATCTGAAAAGGGATTTTAGCGGCAATAGGCAAGTAAATGGGTGATAAGTGCCAAATTGCAGTGCCTGATTTTCAGCCTTGCACAGAAGGGTATTCTGCCACCTTAAATTGCTGTGAAGATCTGTGCTGACCCTTCGTGTAGTTGGTGGGTCTGTGTGTAAAGGGAAGAGCAGGATTCCCTCCCATCACCATGGAGGTTACATCAGGCCTGAATTCTGAGCAGCCTGTGCTCTGCAGAGTATCTAAAGCAAGACATCAGTGTACACCCTACCCTGTGCCACCCCATTCCTACCAGGTAACCCAGGTGCTCTTTCTGATCACTCTAAGCTGCCACATCCTGTGAGGGTTTGGAGGTTCATGTGGATGAGTTCTGCCTCCAAACCGGCCCCTGCTTGGTATTCTGGGGTTTCTGTCTCACCAGTCCCATAGAAAATTACATCTATTCACAGTCCCCTTATGGAGTTGCACCTCCCTTTCAATTTTACCATCTTAATGAGACACAGAGCTCTCATTTCTCTGCTGGTGCTTTCAGGAGAGGGAGAAGTGCCTTAACAATCAGGTTTGTTCACAATAGGAAAGGGATGTCTCATCACCACAGAAATATTTATGATCTTCTCCCATGCTTCTGCTGCACAAGGTTGTAGCCCTCAGAGGCTTCACGTCACTGCTGCTGCTCTCTCTAGTCATTTCCAGCGTCTTCTGTCAGCTTGCATCCAGTCATTGCTGTGAGCTATAACCCAAAGAATAGGGGGGGGGGGAATAGCTGCTGCCTTCGCTGTTGGAAGTGTGGGTACCTGCAAGCATCACATCAGGAAGGTGGGAACTGGTCCCTCCGCACTGGCTTTGGGAATGAGGTGAGGAATAAGGGGATGATTCTGGTGGCAGGAAAAGTCACCTTGGCTTTTTTACCTCCTTGTCCCTTAGTTTCTAGTGTGAGGTTTGCATTTCAGATGTGCTGATAGGGACAGAGTCAATGGCTTTCAGGCTTGGGTGTGAGGATCCGTCCAAGCTGCAGCTGGAATCCCCTTAGTCCCAGGTTTGTGTTCCAAAGAAAACGGGATTTCTCCCACACCGCATGGTCGTGGCTCAGTCACGTTCTCATGCTCAGCCCCCGAGAGTGGCAATGATAAAACATTGGGTGCCATTTAAATGCAGCTATGAATAAAGAGCTTTGCATGCAAGAAATAAGTCAAACATTAGTTCATTGCCAGAGTGCTAAAGTGTTTCTAACTTTATATTTTGCTTCTTGCAGCAAAGTAAGACTTTCTCACTTCCCTCCCACAGCAAAAGGGAACGTAAGGCAGACTGTCATGAGCTATTTAGCATTTTGAGATGCTTTAAATAGTCAAACCAGCAGCTTTTATGTTTGTGTTTTCGATGGAGAAACACTTTTAACGTTAGGTGGTTTGCGAGTGTTTATTATTCATTTTCATGTCGCTGCTCAGGCAATGATGATATTTTCTGTCCTGTCGTAGTTCTGTAGCACATATCAAAATGAGAACTCCGCATTGGTGTAGCAGTCAACTTCCAAATCCTCCTGCAGAGAAATAGATGAGAGGCACGGGATATTTGCATCAGTTGCCAGGCTGGTTTCAGTGCACCTTAGCACTGGTCCTAGCTGTAAAGGGAGCCTGGGGAATGTGGCTTTACAGGACAACACTGATGTGAGTGCCAAGGGAAAGCCAGGCGGGAGTGACGGGTGACACAGATCTCTGCTGTGTGGCTGAAGCTTGGGGCTGGGCTCTGAGCACGGGGCTGCTGGTCCAGCGGATGCCTGAAGGATGCTCCATTCGGATTTCTTTAGCAAGCGAGAGATATAACTCCTGTGGACACCACCAGCTTTGTCAGCTTCAGCCTCCCTGGTTCCCCTCTGGCAGCAGCTGAAGATACGAACAAGGAGAAAGCTGACCAAATGATCTGATAGATTTAACTTTATAGCCTGGGGCCTGCAGAGCAGCAAGTCCAATACATCACATTGCTTCAGGGCTGCTGTAAGCACTGGTTGTTTATAATGGTCCAGATGCCCTCATACTCTCAGACCTTGGCAGTTGTCATCAAAAACAATAGAAGCTTATCATCCCCCTGAAACTGATAAGGTTGGAAGTAATTTCATATGTAAGATACAATTTCCTTGAGGGAAGTTAATCGATGGCCCTTCCCGAGCAGGTCAGCAGAAGATTTATAACAGTATTAATTATCTTGAGGCATGAAGTCAATCACAGTGGGCTTCAGTCCTAATTATACATCTAAATATATCCCTGCTTTGCTCTCTGTTGCCATTCCTGGTGTCAGACACCGAGGTGGGTTCATCACTTGCCAAACCAGCTCTCATCAGGGCTCAGCTGGAGCAACACAGGGCCTCCTGATCAAAGCAGAGAGATGAGGTCCTCATCACTACCAAAAAATTAGCCTATTCTTGTATGCCAGAGTGAGGGGTTTGTTAATTATTTAGGTTGCAGACTGGGAAAGAAAAGGAAGAGCACATAAAAGGGAATTTTTGAATCAGGTGTAATAATGAAGTTGTGTATTTTTGTATCATCTCATGGTATCTGAACTTTCTTTTACTTGAACCTGGTTTCCTGTGACTTACATTGTACAAAGCAGGAAAACTCTGGCAAACAAGGGGCAGCTCCATTGTGTAAATCACCCATTTGTCTCTGAAACGATATGGGGATGGTGCTTGTGTTCCCAAATGGCCTCTTGAAGAGAAATGGGATTAAATCAAGGTCAGGGGTTGCTTGTGCCTATCAATCCACAACGTGAAGATATTTGAATGAGGGGACTGACTAGTGAATGATTTCTTTTCCATCGGTGATGAGTTACGATTCCTACAGCATTCCCTGCTCTCTCTGAGAACAACTGGAAAAGAAGAACCCTGAGATAGTGATAAACCTGTCTCTGTCTTGAGGAGTAGATGGCTTTGCACGATTTATTTATTCTCTGCTGGCAGTAAGTAGCAATTTAAGCAGGATAAGTTTAGCAGGTTTAGTCACAACAGTGAAAAGATGTGTAACTGAGATGAGAACACTCTGCTTTCCCAGCTAGGGTAATGCGGAGAGCTGGGAACAGCCCCGTGCTACCTTTCCATGCTGCTTGTTTGATGGGAAATGGTACATGTCTGAGCAGCATCCCACTGAACATCCAGTGGGACCCTGCTGCTCATTGTGCCTAATGTGGGCTCAGCCTCGGGATGTGCTGACACTGACCTGGGAGAGCTCACATCTGAACATCTCCCTCCATAGGAACCACGCTGAACCCCCTGAAGCAGCCGCACACAGACAGTGCCCCGGTGGTGCCGTCGCCGCCGCAGCGGCGGGACTCGGACCGGTACTGCCAGCTCTGCGCCGCCTGGTTCAACAACCCCATGATGGCCCAGCAGCACTACGATGGCAAAAAGCACAAGAAGAACGCGGCCAGGGCTGACCTCCTGGAGCAGCTGGGGAAGACCCTGGACCTGGGCGAGCTGAGAGGTGAGAGCATCGGTGCGAGCTTCCCATGGGATGCGGTGACGGCAGCAATGCTGCCCTTGCGCACCACCGGTTAAGTGATGCAGGGGAGAACGTGACGCTCTTGCTGCTCCTCCCTTCTCTAAGATGAGAGTCTGCTGGTTTAGAAGCATCCTTCAAAATTTCCTTTGCCTCTTCCTAAAATAGTCCCTTCCATTAGCGCTCACTTGTGTCCTTGAGCAAATGTGGACTATCCCTGTGAGCTAGAGGAGAACATGTTAGAGTGCTCAGCCCGGCAGGGAAATAGGGATGGGGCTGATTGCTGCTGGAGGCAGAGAGCGCTCCCTTCATCTCTCTGATGGAGAGCGGGGCATTAGCTGTCTTCTGTGGTTTAATTAGTGCTTGTAAAACACTGCAATGGCCCTTGGTCAGCAGCAGCAAAGAGGAACTGAGCTTTTTCTATGGGTATGTTAAACACAAGTTTTCTGTGCTCCTGCTGAAGGGAGAGCAGCCATCCATCCATCCATCCATGCATGCATCCATCCATGCATCTGTCCATCCATCCATGCATGCATCCATCCATCCATCTGTCCATACGTACATACATCTGTCCGCCCCTCTGTCCATCCCAGCCCCATCAAGAGGGGCTCTGGCACCCTTGGGCTCCCTGTAGAACTGCACCTCAGGATCACCTGGGTTTGAGCCCTGCACCTCTGTGGGTCCCCCTTGCGTAACATCCCCAGTCCCCCCAGGGCTGGGGACAGGGCTCAGGCTGAGTGCTGATCTAAGCCCATTGTTCACATGGAGGTGTGATTGCAGGAGGAGAGGTACAAGCCTCCTGTTGGAAGTTTTCTCTATGGCCTTGATTATAATCCTGTGTGCACACAATGCATGTGAAGTAGGCAGAGGAGAAAGTGCAGGTTTGATTTTCAGCATCATGCAGGAGAGGAGGTCTGGTTTGCCAGCGCTGTATTAACACTTGAAAATCACCTTCCTTTTTTTTTTACCTTGCTAAATGAAATAATTTCCCTGTAAATACTAATGACTACGCAGCATATTGTGCATTTCTTGTTCTGAAATAAACCCTGTAATGGTTATCCAGCTCCTTCATGTGCTACCTAGTGTGACTCACAATGCCATAAATGATTCATGTGGCTGAGTCACTGCCCGCTGTTGAGAATAAGCAGGGAAATAAAACCCAGGACAATAACATGGAAGTGCTTAGTACTTTGAACTGTGCCAAGCCCAAGAGTGGCTGAGGCTGTCATTAACAGTAAATAAATCAGTTGTGAAGTGGTTTATTCATTTAGCTTGTGCCTAAGGAGAGTCGGAATTGAAGGGCTTTGCATACTCATCAGCCCCTGTTGGTTTTTAACTTCATTGTGAGGGTAGAGCGCATCTCTACAGATGTAGAAGGCAGAGCTGTGCAATAGCCAGGACAGGATGAGATCGGCCTCTGTGCCAGAGAACAGCTTTACCTTGGCAGATGAAGTCATGTCTGACTCCAAGAGAGATGCTGACAGTGACTGAGTTCAGTGGTACCCATGCTGGCAGTGACGTCTTGTCCGAGCACCACTTCCTATGTTAGGTTATAGCCCCTCTCCCTGCCCTGTGCTTGTTTCGCTACCTCGGTGTGCACTACAACACAAACTCATTCCCTTTCCACGCTCTCCCCATCACAACTTGAATATTCATTCTATTTGGACTGCTGTGGGAGACAAACATTGGGTGCATTGTGTGAGCCTGGAACGAGCCGTGTCATTTGCAGTACAACATTTCAGCAGCCTTTGATGTTCTGATAATGGCTATGATAAAATATTTATTGATAAATATGAATGTGTATTTGGAGAAACAAGAATAGAGATGTATTTTGGGATAACTGATATTTATAGGAAACAAAAGCATCGGTTCTTCTTGCCAAGTGCTCGTCCTGTGATTTTGAAGTCTTATTTTCTTCTTGGAAATGAGAAAGAGGAGGAGAAAAAACAACCCCAAAGGGAGATAACACACTAACAGCACTGTTTCTGCAGTGAGTATTGAGTTAAAGCTGCAGTCCATGTAGGTGCATGGTCCCACATGCAGGTGGAGCAGAGGGCGCTTGGCAGCTTGTTTGCAGTGGACAACCCTCTAGGGTCCAGCGCCATCTCTTTGAGCATCCTCATGTGGCCTCCCAGCCCTCCAGCAGGGCCAGTCCAGGATCCCTGCTCTAAGGAAAGCTGCTGTTCCTACTTGTTAGGAGAGCGCATGGAGATGCCCTGAAAGAGCAGGAAGATCCAGCCCATCCTGGAGCAGGTCATAAAGAGGCAAAAGCCGGTGCTGTGGTGACAAACCCGAATCCTGAGCTCTGTCGCTGACAGCTTGTGCCTGTTCAGAAACATGGAGCAGAAGCGGCTCCATCTGGCAGCTCCCACCTTCCCGCAGCCTGCGCCTGGCATGGAGGGAATTGCATCCCTGCTCCATCAGGTCCTGGTTCACTTCACATCTGGCATCACCCAGCGCTGAGGGTTCTGGTTCCTTCTCTGATGCAGGTGGGCTCTGCAGGGGCCTCACAGCAGAGCCCATCCGAGCTCATCCATAGGGAACTGAATTGATGCTGGGCACTACAGATTGCTGGTGCAGAGCCAGAACTCACAGCAAAACACTCGCTCCCCCTCAAGGCTGGTGCAGTGACTGAAAGCTTCATTCCATGGATTCTGTGTGCCCTTTCCCACCCCTTTGAATGACCAAAATGAGCAGAAGACACACACAGACCCTTCTCTATCCCGTCCTTGCTTATAACCTGCCGTAAGCAGGATGGAGATGGCTGCACAGGGATTTGTCACCTGAAGCCATTGCAAATGGCATAGTTGCAGATGGTGTCTGGCAAAGTCAGGCAAAGTGCTGAGTTTCATTTTCCTTCTCGGCTCATAATTTCTTTGTATGCCTTATAAATACTTTTCATTCTTTGCTGCCACTGTTGGTTAGTAAAAAGCGGTTTAACAAGTACTCCCCTGGAATGTCTTTTAATGCACTTTATGCAGAATGACATTAATGACTTGACTTGTTAATATTTTATTTGATGGATATAGGAGCACATTCAATTTTACATGAATGCATGCCACAATGCAGGGCAAGGAATATTGATGTGTTCTGGGGATGCAATAGGAAAGAAACATGAAGAGAGAACACAAAACGTTTCCTAGCACAGGCTGCTCTGGTTGCAGCCACCAGCCTATTGCAGGCTGCCTGCTATGTTAATGCTTGACTCCAACAGCCTTTGGTTGGGTTCAGCCCTTGTCCTGCCTCAGGAATGTGGCTGCTCCGGGGCAGTGTGGCATTGGGAAGCACAGTGGTGTGGTTCCTGGTGTCTTTCCAACTTTGTTCCAGTCCGGGTGTTGATTCCATCCACCTAAAATAGGGCTGTTGGCGTTGGCAGATGTGTGATTCTGCTGAGCACGAGGGAGTTCATGGAATCAGCCCGTTCTGTGGCAGCATTTTCCAGCCATCAGGAAGAGCCGTTGCAGTGGAGCAGCCCTGAGTCCCTCCCAGGCCGGGCATGGGAGGGGAGGACAGGAGCCCCCTTGTTCATCACCATGAGCAGCCTTGACATGCTGGTGGGATAAAATCAGTGTCCCCAGTTAGGAACTGTAATCACTGATGGTGTTTCCACCTACACAGGTAATTAAGATTCAATAAGGCTGCTGTTAATGTGTGCTGTTAAATTAGCTGCTGAGCATTAGAACCTTATTACCTTAATTTAAAGTATTTCCAGTTTCTTACTTCCCCCTCTTCCCATCTCTGCTGCAGTGATTACGGCATGGTCTGAGGGCTCACACTGCAGCAAGGTGCAGCTGCACCACATCAGCCATGCAAAGCCTTTCTCCTGCGTCATGGACAGAGGGTTTGACTCAATCCGGTCCTGCAGCACCAAGGATGAATTCAGTCAGGAGAACATCCACAAGCATATTTGCAATTTGGTCTTTGTTCCCAACCATATCACAACACATAAACCATGGGTGACTGTTCCAATACTTCTGCATTATCATTCACTTGCTGTTCTCAAGTGCTCATCCCAATAGTTGTGGAATACTTGGTTAAAGAAGACGTTTCACTGTATGTTGGGTCAAGTTTCCTACACGAGCGATGGATGAGGTGTTTGAGAAGTGGGGCTGTCAATGTAGCTAGTGCCTGAAGCTCAGAAAAAAAGTGATTTTGGGGGAGTCTGTAGATACACTGCTAAGTGTATCTGCAGCCTCTGCAGTTAATTATGGTAAGCATAAACTGCTCAGATTTGAGGATTGCCGTACATCACTTGTTCTAAGTGAATTGTTCTAGCAGTTTCTGCAGAGAAATAGTGCTATAGAAAGTCAAGAGAGACTATTACATGGTACATTGGAACCGCTCCTGAGGAACGCAGCAGCCCGTGCTGACAGTCCCCCAACTCTGGTTATTTTTAAGCAGAGCCTTTCAATTAAGCTTGAAACGGTCTGTTCAGATCCTCATGGATATGAATCAGTGCAAAGCCAAAACCTGACCACAGGGGCTCTAAATAAGCAATTCCCTTATTTCCTAGGAGGACGGGATAGGGATTACTTTAACATCAATGGTTATGGTAATGCCGATGTATGTGTAATGTCAGTGACGCTAATGCAGGAATGTTTGGGTGAAAACGTATCTAAAAAGGCAAAGTAGAACATTACTGTGCAAATAATGTGCTAGGCAGGCCAATATCCCTTTCAGAGGAGGGGAGGGAGGAGTGCACCAGGGTGCTAAGAAGAAATGCCTCAGAAATGGACCAAAATGTGCATTTTTCCAATCTAAACTGACAGGAATCAAAGCTAATCCCATCCATGCCAGCAGCTGGTGGGCAGCAGACTGTCCTAGGGAATGGCTTTTTCTCCTTCACCTCTCATTCTGGTTGCTGCCTGCTGGACGTCTCAGAGATGGAAGTTTGATCTTAGCAGAGTAAGCAGAGCACAGGCGGGGTTTGTTGGGTTGAGTTCTTCAGCTCGGATGTTTGGCAGCGAATGTACTCAGAGACTGTTTCTGTGACTTGGTTATAAACTGCTTCGCAGCTTCTCTTTGAGATGTGCGTGAATCTTCTTAATTGCCTGGGTTTTTTCCTTCCCTGCAATCTGTGCCCAGAGGCAGAGCAGTGAATTAGGAGGGGAATGCTGTTCAGACCCAGCGTCTTCCCCATGCAGGGGGCTGTGGGTGTTGCTCTGTGGGGTTGTGGCTCCTCTGTTGGTCCTGCAGGTCTTGTGAGCCAGGTATAGGCTGCAGTCCCCATTGCTGCTGCTCTGGGGGTGTTTCTGTGGGTTGGTCCAGTGCTGTTGATGCCATTTGTCTCCTCTTTGATAGCAGGAGATAAACCTTCTATGGGTATGACCTGTGCTTGTGCCCAGCACAGTCACTGCCCTGGCTGCTCCTGCAGTAACCTGCTCAGCAGCTTAGATCATGTCCCCTGCAATTTGCATCACAATAGAGCAGTGTAGTTACTTAGGAAATCACTTCTAACGGTGGCAATCAAACAAACAATGAAATGGGAAGTAGCAGAGGCAGCCAAGAGATTTGGTGGGAGGTAGAAAAAAAAAACCCAAATCAAACAAAACCCCACAACCACCCCCAAAACAAACCCAGCATCTCTCCTGTGAAGCCACTGAGCTGTTATTTCTAGTTCAGTGGTACTCAGTTGGCCAGCAGCAAGAGCAGCGGCTGTATAAATAGTTGTTTGTTATTGTAGTTGCAAAGGGCTAAAATTAGCCAAGTGCAGGCTGTTTGTGTGCGGGCAGGGACTGAGACAGGTATCGCAGCCAAGAGTAAATCCATCAGGAATGTGCTTCCAGCATTCAGGCCACCTCGTACCTGCACCAGGCTTCCAGCTTTGGTCTTCAGACAAGGCTGCCTGAGATCAGTGGCTGTGGTGGGTACATCAGAGTGCATCCCTTTGCAGGGGAAAGTAAAGTTCCTAAGATCTGTCTCCTAAATAGACCAGTGAGGAATTGCTCTGAATTGTGATTGCTCCAAAGCACCCCAGAGGAAGGGACGGAGCCCTGTGTGCTCGATAGTGGGAGTGCAGGGATGCTCTGAGGGAATTCACAGGAGAGTGATGCGGCGCTATGGGGACCACAGGCTCCAGGAGGGATTTGCCTTTGAACCCTGCTTGTCTGGTCTGTGCCTCTTTAAAATACCCCTTTAGGCTTCACTAATGCTTGGATACCCTGGCCTGGAAGAGTAAATAGATGGGTTGCTGTAAAGGGAGCACTGTTAATGGCTCTGGGTTTTCTCTGCAGGCCTGAAGCGCAGCTACACGTGCAACATCTGCAGCGTCACCCTGAACTCCATAGAGCAGTACCACGCACACCTGAAGGGCTCCAAACATCAGACCAAGTGGGTATCTTCCTGCTTTTCCTGCCTGTCTGTGCCTGGATTAGTATACAGAATAGTGTGTTGCACGCTGCATTGGGAGTATAACGGGATTAAGTGTTTCCAAGTGAAAATGTTTATGCTGTGATTTAGAGCAATTATGTGTTACCCAACTCTGAGATTGGAGGGAGTCTGCTCTGTCAATTAGTACAAATTATTAAAATGAAGTGATAAAGATACATGGCACCAGAGAGTAGATTAATGAACTAATCTCTCTTAATTCACTTACATGTGAGCTTTGGGAACCGTTTCAGAGTAGAAAAGGAATGTAAAAGGTGCCATTAGTTACTGAAATACTTCAGGTGGCTTTAAGGACAGTCTGAAAGATGAGACAGGATGACCAGAACCAGCAATAAGGAGCTTCAGCAAGTTTCCTGCCTCTGTCTCCCTTCCTCTCATAGCTCAGCTCCCTGATGGGGTATCCCTGCTCCACTGGGTTACATGCACAGCATGCGGGACAGCGCAGGTCGGGTTGGGGTCCCTACCCAGTGCAACAGATTCCCACCACTGGGAAATAGAGCTGGCGGCTCTTCCCATCAGAAACCTGGAATGAGAGCTGCCTGGGCACAGGCTGCAATTTATCCTTCCCCTGCCAATCCTACTGAGTTTGCATTATTATTGCTATTGGTATTATTACTAAGGCTAAAGGAGTTCCTTTCGAATCAGAGCAGCCTCCCGGCCAGCAAATAGAGATGTGCAGGAAAGATGCACTGATGCTTTTCAGCATCAGGAGGGAGCTTCACATCCTGTTCTATCCCCACACCTTCTGCTGCTGTTGTTCAGGCTCCTGCATTAGCAGAGTGTCATCTCCACCCTTAGACAGCTCTGCAGCCCCATTTCTCTTTCATCTTGGTATGGATCAAGCCAGCAGGGAACCCCAGTGAGAGCAGGGGCCTGCAGGACTCCGCTTTCATTGGAAGGCCCTTCCTCTTCTGCAAATTAATATTCTTATCAGTCTTTCTAAATTTAGTTTCTTATCATTTATTCATAATGACTTAAATCTGGTCCTGAGAGATTTTCATGGGCAAGAGGAAACAAAGTAATAAATTCAAAAGAGAGTGTGTTACAAATGTAATAATGGAATGCCAATTAGAGGCATTCGTCTGACCAATTTCTATGGGAAATTGCTCTGATTATTCTATTTCCTCCATCCATTGTTCATTGTTACACAATTTTCTGTGAGGCCAAGTATCTGAGCACGGGGCAAATCTCTCCCCAGGCCTATAGGAAGTGCAGGAGCATGGCAGACAATAGACTGGCAGCTTGGGCTTGTGCACAACAAAAGCCCTTCCCACCCTGTAATTAGGATGTAACCAGATTTTACTCTCCTTGTTTAAAGCTGCTTTTGCAGCTTCATTGTCCTCTCTATGGGACTGAGGGGATGAGTTACCCACATCTTTTATCCTGAATCAGGTCCAACGGGTCTGTAACAGCCGTGTGTGATGCTGAATGTGGCTGGACCCAGAGATGCAGCCGTGGGGTCTCATAACTAGAGTTCTTCTGTTTGCAGTGATGACCTTGTACATGGTGTTTGTAGGCTGCACAGAGCACTTGTGATAATAGCAGGCAGCAGAAGAATTTGGGTAGGTAAAGCAGTTGATACAGCTCATGTTCCTAGCTACAAGAATCATCTATATCTCAGTGCATCCCCCCCTGCAGCCCTTCCACCTACCCTGGTAAGCGTTTCATCCACTGGTTTGGACTCTTCTCATTACTCCTGGTTAGTGTCAAGACTGTCCAATTCCTTGTAACTCGGCCTGAAACCAGTGCATTGCAGTTGCCAAGGCAACAAAACACTTTATGTCAGTGTCATACTCCATCTAATTAAACAATTAAAAGCAGAAGGAGGGGAGCAGTTTGTGAAGAGCAGGGATTTTGCTCTGCGAACAGGATGGAGGGGAGGTGGTCACAGGCTGGAAGCACCCAGAATCAGATGAGTCTTCTGAGAAGCTGCTTTAGGAGAGAAGAATGTTTATGAGGAATGAGTCAAGTTGTGGCTATTTATTATAGCCCTTGAGAGCTCTCCAGAGAGCAACTCACAACCCAGCCATGATTGGAGTAGCTTTAAATAACCCAGCATGCAGCAGCCCTTGAACTGCTGCTTAGCAGCCCGTGTCATCTGGGCCTCCGCTGCTTCTTGGGCACCAGTGGTACTCCTGCAGCAGAGCAGAGTTCAAGGCTGGGTACCCTGGGGCTGAGCTCTTCCCTTGTGACTAGTGCATAGAGCTCAGTGCTTGCAGGGATTTCAGGGCTTGCCTGGATGCTCCCAACTGGATTTGTTTGACCAAAAGATTGGGAAAACGGGGGAAAAACTGAAAGTGTCTTGGCTGGCATTTAAATGAAAGGTGCAGGAGGAGGTGGCTAACACTGAGGTATTTCTCATCCCTCAGGCCAGTGAATATGCAAAGCAAGATAATGTCTGCTAGCTCCTATTTTTCTCTCCAATGTGCCATATATTTGAAAATAAAGGGGGAATGCACTCTTGGTTTTTATCCTAACACAGAGCCAGGAACTGGGGTGAGAGTTGGATACAGGGGAATCTCTCTGTTGAGGCATCACAAATGGGCACACAGCCTGTTCGTGTCAGGGGCCAGGCAGTGTTCGTGGCAGTTCCAATGGGAATGTTCTGCACAGCCTCAGCTCAGGCACTGGGGCAGGTTTGGAATGGGACTGGACTCTGGAACATCTGCAGGAGCACTAACCCTTTAATTAGGGATTTATGAATGTGTGGAGATTGTTTGATTGCTTCCCATGTGAGTGAGCAGGGGAGAAGCAGGTTGAGGAGCAAGGTACAAGGCACCACCACTGGCTCCCTTTCCAGTGGCATTTGGAATACCAGCTCATGAGGAAGGAGGGCACGTTATCTCTGAAACACCGGGAGAGCATCACGTGCCAACCTTCCTCCTTACTGCTTGTGAAGTAAAGAAACTTCCTTCTTTTCTGGTTTATGTAAATAGCAAAGTTCCAAAATCACTGCTGACACTGATTTGCAACGCACAACAGAGAGTTAAAGCCCTGTTGTGAGAGAAGCCGGGGGATATTCAGATCCTGGGGTCAAAGCGTGTGAATGCTAACTTAGGGCTTTGCAAAACACTTCCCTCCTCTGATCAGCACATGCGGGCGAAGGACTGGGACAGGGTGCACTGTTCATCACTGCAGCCGGGAGAGAAGAGGTGTGTCTGGGGAAGATGCCCCAGAGGCTCTGGTTTCAGGTCTGAAGTAGCTCCTCAGGGGCTTGTGGATGAAAGGAACAGAGATGCTGTTGGCAGAGCACCAGAGCCCAGACCCACGTTTGATGTAAGTGCCATCTCTGGGCTATAATAACGTGTTGGGTAGTGAGAGTTGGGAGCAGTCCTCCACCCTCTTGGCTGTCAGCAATTGGAGGCTGAGCTCCAGCCCTAGTAATTAAGAGTCTGACTCTATGGGGATGATGATTCCCACCTCCATACAGAGGAATTTTGTCTTCTCGCCTTTATTTTGTCTCTTTGATCAGCCAGACCTCTCTGCCACATCTAGAGCTCACAAATATATTCGGAGGTTTCATAACCACTCATTTACACATTCATAGATGCTAATACATGTCTAGGCTTCCCTTTCAAACTCTTGCTTTCTGATTAATTTTAGGGTTTCTGCAGAGAAGGCGACCCAGTCCTGCAGCTATCATTGGGCTAAAATCAATTCAACCTATGAAATGAGTGCAGCATTCAGTCCAAGTGAATTCCTGGGGGTTGAGAATGATCCTTTCTAGTTTGGAGGGTGTGCTCTGAACATCTTTCTGCACAGCCCTTTACCTAGTCCCTGAGGAAAGCCCAGATTTGCTGAGGAGCAAATGGCAGCAGGCTTGATGCTTGGGCAAGGCTTTTCTCTTTTGTTTTCTGATTGAAAGCACAGATGTCTCATTGGAATCATGTTTATTAACATAAGCTCTCGGCTAGTCAGAAATCAGAGCTAATCACAATAGTGTGACTGTGGTACCCAGAGAAGTGTCCCCCTCCACCACGACTGCAATTCCATTGTGTTTTCGACCTATTTTAGATAGAGTAAACAAGTATTTACAGCCTGTGACAGCTCCTGGTTATGGGATGTGATGATGGGTGTTTCCTGGGGGCTCTGGATCTGATTTCCTGGACTAGAGGAAGGCTTTGGTGCTTCCTGCCTGACTTTAGTGTCAGATTTTATTATTTCTTTATGTCAGATTGTATTTTATTTCATTGCTTCGTGCTCTTCCTGTCTCCCCTGGACCTTTCCAGCCCCATCCCTGGCGGTGGGAGGTTGAGCTCCCTCCTGCACATCCTCAGCCTGACCCAATGCACTCCTTGGTGCAAGATTTCCAGTACATTCCAGGAGATAGTAGTCAATATTTGAGTTGTACCCTGTGTTTTACAACCAAGCCAAATGCCTTTTTTCTTCCCTTGATGAATGCAACTTTTATTGGTAGCAGTAACAAATTCCATGCGCTTTCTGTGACGTATAGTGGCTGATGCCTACAATGTAAAGAAGCCTTTAGAGAGACAATCACTCCAGAAGATGAATAGTTATAAAAGGTATATGGAATTGAAAGGCAGTTTAATCTGTCATTATTTCAGTGCCAGAGAGCAGCTGAATAACTACATTGCCTATCAGGAGAGAATGTGTAATATTTTCTCTCATTATAGGATAAAATTGTCTCAGTTCCCTTTCAATGTAAGTGAAAATAAAGGTATCTCTGATACCTTCTGGTTTGATCATGGTTTGGAAGCCCCGGGATGGATCGTGCATCTTTGTTTCATGGTGTTGGTGTAAGGATTGTTTTAACATGAAGCACAAACACTGGACTGGTGCCCAAAGTGGAACCCTGAGCTCACCAATGCTGCTGAAGAGCAACCTGAGGACCTAAAGAAAGTATGCTTTCTTCAGCCTCTTACAACAGCCTTCTTTCATAAAATACAAAACTGGCCTTAAACTTGCCAACATGTTTTAGATAAAAAGAGTTTCTTGGCTTAACCATCTTTTCATCAGGGACCGCAGCGATAGGACAAGGGGTGATGGGTTCAACCTGAAACAGGGGAAGCTCAGGATGGAGATAAGGAAGAAGTTCTTTGCTGTGAGGGTGCTGAGGCGCTGGCACAGGGTGCCCAGAGAAGTGGTGAATGCTCCATCCCTGGCAGTGCTCAAGGCCAGGTTGGAGAGAGCCTTGGATGACATGGTCTAGTGCGAGGCATCCCTGCCCATAGCAGGGGTTGTAACTGGATGATCTCAAGGTCCTTTCCAACCCAAACCATTCCATTATTCTATATTTTATGATTCCATGGTTCCTTACAAAGAAAGTTGCAGGTTTCCCTTAGGACCTGCCTTAGTGCTGGTTCCTCTGGAGCTCCAGCTGCTGAAAGAAGTGGGTGGGAGATGGCACCATCTGATAGGAAGAGCAGAGGGATGGATACTCCTGGGAAGGCTGGAAGTGCACAGAGCCCAGCTCTGGACCACAGAGTGACTTGTGCTTCACTTGTGTCTTGCAGCCTGAAGAACCAGTAGTAGTTCATCAGTCAAGACAAGGCAAACCACCGAGGCTGCTTCTGCGAGGGGAACTGGTGAGCAGGGAAAGGCTCCTTTCTTGGACAATGATCCCGTGTGGATTCGGTTGTTAACATGTCACTAACCTTCGCTTGGGACAAATACATGGATATTATTTTGGGGTTTTTTTTTAATTTTGTGGTGAGTTAAACTATTCCAATGGACTTTTTTAGCCTTTCAAGATAATATTTATTCAGCACAGAGTCTAGAGTATGGTAACTCCCCTGTAAATACAGCACTTAATCATCGCTCATCTTCAGAGACATTGGAAACAAAATATTTTACTTTTTCATATTTATTCTTAGATTTCTCCCAAGGGTATAAAGTTATTCTATTACATTATCCATGATAGTGATGTAACCAGTCTTCAAGCAGAAATAAACATACTTTCTTCACGTTCTCCAGCATGGTTTATGTCAACACATAAAGAGCAGCAAAAAATCAATCACGGGGATTGTAGAGTGGATGAATCTTTTTCCTTCCCTCTTTGACTTCAGCGAAACAAAAGGTTCACTGAGCAAAGAAAACTCAAGTGAAAGCATGAAATCCTTTTCCTGCCAGTAGATTTCCTACAGGCTGGATGGAAGCTGTTTGCTTCATCACCGTTGCCGATGCAACCCCAAAGCTCCGCTGCCTGAGTCCGTGGATGCTGTGAAGCCTCCCGCCAAGCTCCAGCATCTCCCAGAGGGCTTGGACCAAAGGTTTCCCTGCATCAGAACCCCTGTACCCTGCATCCGTGCTGGTGCTGTGAGAGGTGAAGCATTTGGCAGGGTCAGGTCTGCAGGGAGCTGGAGGTGCTGGGGATGCTCTGGGTGCTGGGTGTCACTGGAACCCCTCCAGTAGGGTACCAGCGCCCATGAAGGACCCTGTTTGATGGCTCTGCAGGCAGAACCCATGGCAGGGAGCGATGCTCGGGGGTCCTTGCTCACAGAGAGGAAAAACTCAAAGGATTTAAAGGAGCAAAAGTTGACTGAAACTCAGCCCTAACTCCAAGAGGAGCAGTGGTGTGCAGAGCCCTACTGGGTCCCAGCCTGCAGCAGCTTGGGGCTGTAGGGAAGGTGTTTATTCCTCGCTGGCTTTGGGGGAAGCAGAAGCAGAAGTGACTCAATGCACTGGGAAGAGGGAGCTCACGAGGATTTTAGCTTTCCTACTGCAGTCAGCACAAAGAAACCTCACCTGCTGCAATGCAAAGAGCTACAGTGAACATGATCCAGTTTCCTATGGGTACTATGAGTGATGCAAACCAAACCTCCCTGTGCCCTGGTGCACAAACACGGTGAGTGCACTTTGCATGCAGAGGACCTGTCTGGTGAATGCTACAAGACATTAAGCACCATGTCTTTAAAGAGCTATCTGGTGGGTTTATGTATGTGTAGTAGCACAATTCTTTGAGACTCTGGCCATCTGCCTGTTTCTGCATCTCTGGAATAACAGGCTTTGACATTTCCTTTGTGCACACTCCGCTAGAGGCTGTGTCTTTGGAAGGGAGCAGTGATTTGTACGGATCCATCAGTTCACCTCCCAGGAAGTCCGTCAAGGTGCAAATCCACTTCTCCAGCATCTGAAGGAAGAGCAGTGACCTGCTACTACTGGCTCTACATCAGGGAAGCATTTAAGCCACAGCTCAGCACCATGGTCTGCAGGTCTGTGAGTTGTCTGCCAAGTGAACAAATGGGTACATGAGGAATCTGTGTCTTAAATCCGCTTTGCTGCACCTTAATAAACCAAAGCAGAGTGTATTGCTCTGCATTTTGGGGTTGAGTAACGCTGTACGGTTCGGACGAGAGATGTTTGGGCACATCATTTGGAAAACTGCTGTTGTAATCCAGGTGTCACGGTATGTGTTCATGGAGCTATTACTGTTATTGTATATTTGTAATACGGTGGTCCATAAGATTCCAAGCTCTGTAGCAGTGGATGCTGTTGGTGCTGGCCAGTGACCTTGATCAGTCTCCCTTTGAGGGAAGCAGCACCCAAAGGGCTTGCACAAAGAGGCAGATGTGCAGGTGAAATCAAGGCAGCCTCGCTGTAAAGCTGTGCTGAGCCATATCTTGGGGAAAGGGAATATTGCAAGTCATTAAGTCACAGGGCAGCACACGCTACGAAGCTGTCCTGAAGCCGATGCTGATACCTGCAGGACTCCACCAGCAGAAGCAATTAGAAGCTCAGTCTGAGCAGATTTACTTTTAAATCACTTTTTCCAAATCTTAGGGAGAGAAAAGAAATAACTATCCTAAATAAGGAAGCACATCAATAATAAATGCTGCTCCGCAGATGCCCATGATATGATGCTTGCCAGCAGTGAAGAATAAATAGACCCCTTCTACTCGAAGAACAAATGAGACTCCTGTGATTTGGGTTTGGGGTTTTTTTTTGCCATAGCGTATGGAATCTGCTGGCAAATAGACTTAATAGGCAATGTTCAGTGCTTTGTCTTCATTTGGTCTTTAATCAGAGGGATGTGCTACATCTGTATAATAGCTGCCTGACAACAGAGCAATCCTATCGCATCTTCCCATCTGGTGAAATGAGGATGCATAGCATCATGTGTGGTTACAGAGGTTGCAGATGGTGTGGGGCCAGGTCCCTAATGTGTACATTTGAGCTGTGAACTCATGCTCACATAGGCAATACTCTTGGATTTGTGCATGTGCCATTCCAGTTGTGCTCTTGCACCGACAGCTTCCTCCTGCTGGAAGCTCATGGTAGAGGGGAGGTGCCAGCAAACAGTGTTATCCTCTGTACTGCGCTCCAGGTCTGTGCCCAGCAGCACCTCAGTTCTGCCTTGCTAAGGGATGTAAGCAGAGAGAAGGAACGGAGTTGGAGGAGAGACCTTTGCTGTTCCACATCCCTGGAGCTTGGCTGGGCTGCGGGATGCACTTGTGCCTTCAGTCGAGTGCAGGGAAGGGTCAGAGGCACTGCAGAGTCTAATTGTTTACTCTGCGGGGACAGTAAAAGATACTGAAGAAGCTGAATATGATTAATCTGTGCTCTTGCATCAATGCCTTTCATGTGTGGAGGAGAATGGGTTGTTCACAGACGAGTAAGCATCTCCTTAGGTTTCATAGCTGTGGGGCTGTTCCACTTACTGTGTTTTGGGTAGTAACATAAGATGCCAGTGTTTCTGAAGCTAAATTGCCTCTTTACAGAGAGAGGGATTTACGGAACTGGAGCACATAATTCATGTGTGTGCAGCCTCTTTCCCCCCAAATCCTTCCTTCCTGCAGCCTCTGCACCTTCCTCCAAGCTGCACCCAGGGTACTGCAGAGGTGATTTTACCAGGAGAGGGGAAAAACCCATCTACCTTGTGTGCTCAAGTAATCACTGCAAGCTAATTGCAGCAAATTAATGACAGCACCAACACACTTTCTTTCCCCAGGCAGATGTGGAGCCAGCTCTGATGCTGCTGCAGTAAGCTAGGGTGATCTCACACAGGCTTGTGTGCCCTTCTTCTCCCCTGGCTGGCTGGGCCTGGAGCTGGTGCTTTGCTTGGTCTAAGAGAACAACCAAAGACAGCGGATCTGTCTCTGATTTAGATAAATCAAGGTGTTTATGCCACTTTGGTAGCTTTCAAGGGGATGGTTTGTGCAGTGCCACCACAAAGCTGCACATAGGCAAGAGCAGAGGGTCAATGCCACATCCCACCAACCCCAGTAAGCAAGAGGCATGAGGTGAAATCGAGGTGCCCCATCACATCCCCCTGCTCCATCCTGTTTCCATCCGGAGCAGCTGGAGCTGTGCGGTATTTGCATTTGGTGCCAATATTGTCCTGGTCCTGTCAATCGGGCTTCAGTCCCTAAATCCTTCTAATCTCTTGCTTTTCCTAAGTTCATTAGGCTTCCAAAGCAAGACAAAAAGACAAATCTCCAAGTGGTAAGTCAGTGATCCCTGCAGAAATGCCTCCAGATTGCATGTTCTCCTCTGATGTTGAGGCTAGTCCAGCTCCCCAGGCTTAAACACTGTCTGCAGATAGATGAGAGCTCTTTGAGGACGGATGCAGCACAACCATTGCATCCGCCAAGGTTACTTTAAATTGAGGAGTGAAAACATTTGTATGTATACTCTGCGTTTTCCATGCAGAGCATCTATATGTTATACAGGAGATCAGAAGCAAACTCTATAAAATTCCTTCTCTATATCATATCCTCATTTCCCCAGCACCTTTGTGCATCTCATAATGCTGCCAGTACCACTAAACTCATCTCCGAGTGTGGCTGCCTTGTACTCTTGCCAGGACCTCACTTCATATCCTCCAACAGCAGGGATGCAGGCTGAGGTTTTGCTGCAGGCTGGGGCAGAACAGGAGCAGCGGATGCTCAACATCTTTCCAGGATGGTCTTGTCCACTTTCACCTCCCTTTTTGACATGGAGACCATGGATGCCAAGCCTTAGAAGTAAAATGCATCGTCACCAGTGCTGCGGGTACCACAGGCTCTGCTTTAGGCTCTGTCGTTCTCTGCCTCTTTCTTTATCTCTGCCTTTATTTTTCTCTTAATAGCTCTATGGATGCATTTACACCAAGGACTGTTTAACAGGATTTTGTGCCTGTTGTGACACCTCTGAGACAGCCCGAACATCACCTTCTTGTTCAGCATTTTTGACATGTCAAATGGTAAAAGCTTAGGCTCAGAACAAGCCCTGAGCACAATTCCTAATCTGGGATCCAAGGGCACAGACAGTAAAGGACATTTGTAAGAGAGAACAAGGAGATAAGAGATATTATTCCCCCCATCCTCTGCCAGCAGAGCTGCTCACTGATGCTGATGAGGAGCAAAGGGAGAGCTCCAAGCTGCTGCAGCAAAAAACAAGATCCCCCTGCCCCAACCTCCTATTGCTCTGTGAAGAGCAGAGCAGAAGATGGGGAAACCACTGTCAGTCCCTGGAGCATCCCCTTCTCTGTGCAAAGTGCCAGCAGCAGCATGTGCCTGGAGCCCAGAACAGGCACCACTCATGTAAGTGCTGTGTAAATACTGAGTGACAATGCTTTGAAAGAGGAAGCTCTCAGCGATCTGAGCAGGGAGGCAGTGCAGAATTAGGGGGTTTCAATCACGCCAGCTCCAGAAGAAAGGAAACGTGGCTGCTGCTGGGAAGCGTGCAGCTCCTGCAGCCACCCACTGCAGGCTGCGCGGGACAAAGGGAACAGGAATAAAGCCTGGAAGCATTTGCTGTATGGAGAAGTGGCTGGAGAAATTGAGCCCAAGCAAAGGTGTGGGATGGATGTTTCACTCCAGACTTTCAATCCATTGATATAATCATAGTAGTTACCATGCAAATGTAAACAACTGAATGAGTCCAAATGTAGTGTTTGGCAACACTGGCTCTGTGTGAGTACACAGTGAATGCTTGTGGAAAGCCTTTATTTCACCAGGCAGCCTCACTAGGCTTTAACCAATCCTTCAGGCATTTAGTTAGGCCCATATTTTGTGGTTTCCCTCACTCCTGGAAACGAGGGCTATAGTTTCCACAGCATAAAACCTCCTCTAGGTTCACGGGTTAAGAAATTGCTTGTATCAAAACCTGTGGCACTTTGGCAGCTTGCCCCCCAGCCTGTAACTACAGCATTAATGTTATGGGGAGAAGACAACAAAAGCTGGTTTGCACCTTGTCAGCCCACAGCAACAACCACCCAGGGTAACCTTGGTTTACTTTGATAGGATGTGGCAGCCCTTAGCTGCATCCAAGCCAGGAGCTCTTCCATTGCAGGGTGCTGCATCCGAGCCAGGAGCTCTTCCATTGCAGGGTGCTGCATCCGAGCCAGGAGCTCTTCCATTGCAGGGTGCGCAGGTCTTTGGTCCAGCTCTGATGGGAACCTCCAGTTCCATCCCAATTCCCACCCTGCATCTTGTAGGCTCTGGAAAAGGGATGGGGGAGGCAGAGCAGCCCCACATCAGCTCCAGCATCACCTCCCAATGCCAGAGCACAGCAGAGCCTATGCTATCCATCCGTCCACCCCTTCTGTGCGGTCTCCAGGCTCGGTGTGGGTGGGTTATGGTGGAAGAATGCTGCTCTGTGAAGAGAAATGAACCCCAAGGGGTTGGAAGGGGATTTTTCAAAGGTAGCTGAGAGTCAGAAATAGATCAGAATGAGCCTTTCTCTCCAGAAAGGAAGAAATAGTGAAAAGCTGGTTCAGAACCTATTATATGAAATAGGTTCAGAACAGCGTCTTCTGTAAAGTCCCACTCCACGTACTTTTTAACGAGACTAATGCTGATCTCAACAGACGAATGACCTCAATTCACTCACAGCTCTGTGCTATTGATTCTAAAGCTTCTCCTAATGAGGAAATTGTTATCTTTGTTGGGGAATGTGGTCTCAAACAGGGGCAGGGTATTAAATAATGAAAGAGCAACCTTGCTGGAGCCAGGGATGTGATGGTGCAGCCAGGGCTGATTGGGGACCCCGGGTGGGTTCTACGAGGATGCTGCCTTCATGTCTGGCCTTGCAGAGCATGGAAATGGAGATGTTTGTGCCACTGGATGTTCTGGTTGAGGCTGATGGAAGGGGACCTTTGTTTTAATAGGTGCCATGTGGATTCTTCCTTGAACCTGCCCTTGGAAGCAGTGTGCGGCACCGGCTGCTCAAACCTCTGCCTTCCACCCTTCCAGCAGGTTTAAGCAGCACACGCGCCTTCAGAGAGGTCTGGCCTGAGTCCAGCTTAGATCATGCACCTCTAAATCACCAGGAGTACTGTCTCGATCGCTTCCCCCAATGTGAGTCACTTCCTAATGCAGGTTTTTGGTTCATTAGCACGGCGATGCATTAACATGAATCTCAGTAAAAAGGCAATGCTAATTTAAACCAAACCAAACAATTCCCCCCAGTCCCAAATCCTCAGGTTTGCTTCTCCTTGACTTGGGCCAGGGTATGGCCAGCGTCCTGCAAAATTCCATCTGGATCCCATGTGGGTTTGATGCAACTCCTGCACCCATCAGTGTCAAGCCCTCTGTGTGTGCTGGTGTCGCGCTGACTCAGGATCCATCACCTAGAATGAGACCAAAAGGTGGCTGAGTGACCATTGTGTTCTGCTTCAACACTGATGGAATTAGATGGTGATTTGTGGTGTGTCACTCCACTGAGTCAAATAGGAAAAGGCACAGTAAAAGGCAGGATGAGTGTGCTTTCCTGGCTGGCAAGAGCTAAAGTAAAGCAACTTGTAGAGGAAACCAGAAGCACCACTGAGCTAAAGCCATACAGAACAGAGCTAAAAGGAGAGATGCTCTTTTCAGTGATTTCACTCCATGGGCAGTGAAGCACGGCTGATAAGCAGGGCAGTGTAAATCAGTGCAGTCTCTGATACAGCCCAGCAAGCACTGATGTGACGTGGAAAGCTCCTTAAGACAAGCTATTAAGATATTTGCACGAGAAGAGCAGACAAGCACTGCTTTACCCACGGGAAACAGCACTTTGGTAAAACTCATCTTGATTTTGAATGTCATCCTGAACGTTACATTTATGGCCATTTACCAGCAAGTGCCTACAAGAAGGCTAAATCAGAGGCTTTCTGCTTTTGTGAGCAAAGTCTTGTTTCCTTCTGGCCTATTTCCTTCTCCCAACCCCCCGGCTTCAGCACTTCTTGGGTAGGACCCACTGGTGTTTTCTAGGCATGAGCTCTGCAGGGGTGTGGGATACGCTCCAGGCCCACTGAGCTGGCACAAAACCACCACTGTGCCCCAGGTCAGCCCAGAGCCCTTCCCCAGCACATCCACATGTGCTGCAAGTGCCCAGCAGGACACTGACATCCTCTGCACTTGTGTAACCCTCGTCTTTGGAAGGATGATGGTGAAAAAAGGCATCCCAGCCTAGTCCTGGACAACAGCTCCACCACAAAACCCCCACTCAGCAATAACACAGGGAGCTGGTGGAGCCTCTGTCCTATTTGGAAGCCCTTAGGGTAGCTGGCCCTAAGTGGCCCTGCTTGAGCAGGGGTTGGACAAGTTGACTCCAGAGGTCTCAACCAGGCTGTAGCCTGGCAGAGCAGGGTTGAGGAAAACACCCTGGCCTCTGTGTATGGGGTGTTTTGGTTTGTTTCAGAGGACACCACACCAATAAATCACTGCTTGATCCAAAGATGCTTCCCAGAGGATCTCTGTCATTTCACCCATCACACATCAGTTTTGGTACCGCTCTTGGAGAAGGGCAGTGACGTTGTCAAATGTACCACAGTGAGCGCAGCACAAGGGAAGGACCAGCAGCATCAGATGTTGGCAGTTCTTCCCTGGGCTCCAGGGTAAAGCCTCCAGAGCTGTGCAGCCCCACAAGGATGGAGCCGGGTCCCTGCATCTCGCCTGGTGCTGCCCTAGGAGTCGGGGGGTGACAGGAGGACAGGGAAGGCATCAGCTGGTGACTGCTCATGCCCGTGGTGCCGGCTCAGCTGGGAACAGGCTGCGGTGCAGAAAGCCTGCTCCTCCTGCTAATGGAAATCACTGCGTGCATCTAGAAACCCAGCTGCCTCACACTAGCTCCAGGTCAGACCTGCCCATGCTCTCACGTAACTCAGCGGAGACAGAGATGAGCTGTGGTGGATCAGAGGGACCAGGATTGGAGGTGAGTGAGGAGCCGGTGCCTGTGCACTGCAGTGGAGTTGTGGGACACAGGTTCCATGCACCCATTGCTTTCTGGCTGTAATCACAGCAATAGTGATGCTCATTAGAGCTCCTGCTGACTTTCACCCTCAGAATCACTTCTGTGTAACTTAGTGTTATAGTAATGATGATCTAAGGATATAGACCAATTCAAGTTCATAGTGAAATGTACTGATTTGTTATTAGAGTATCTGATACAGTTATGAACAAGCTTTAGGGTACAGAGATTCTTCTTTGGGTCTGAAATAAGAACAAGCTTCAAGCTGGATGCAGACTGGAAAAAGATTCAGCTTCAGTTCAACATAATTATGGCAACAAATTAAGTTTGAGGAAAAAGGTAGTAAATGGTAAAATGCAGTAGTATAAACCTCGTATTATTTCAAATTTGGGAGCTTTAAATAGTGTTACAACCATCACCTAATTTCACAGCATCTGAACCACAGTTATTGTTTTGCATTGTACAGAGATTGGAGCTGTCACTGACAGATGTGAGCAGCACATGGTGTGGTTTGTGGTTAGAGGGTTTGTACAATTCCCTCTGTTGCCATTCAGCATCGTGCGTTTCGTATGTGAGAGAACACCCAACCTGCTAATTTCTGTTCTGAGAACAGGCAGTTTGCGTCTGTACCATTCCTAAAGTGAGGACCATCACAGATGTGTATTTCAAAAGGAAATAAATAACCTGAAATCTGTGCTGTGCAGTTGGAGTTTTCTTGGTTTAAGGTTTATCTCAGCTGCATCTCTTTGCCCCCAGCCAAAAACTGTTCACCTTGGCACGCTCTGGAGTGGTGGGATGCCTGTTTGGTTCACGCACACACCTTGTAGCCACCAGCCTTTCCCATTCCCACTGCACCTCTGATGTCTCCGCTGTGCTTAGAGTGGGAACTCCGCTTGTATCCCCTGCCCTGGCCTGGCTCTTCAGGGAACATGGATGGGAGAGTGGGGAAAGACCCACGCTGTGAATGCCCCTCACCCCAGTAGCCAAAGCCAGGCTATTCCCTCTCACCAACACAATGCTAGCAAAGGCCAAAAGAGAAGGAATTTGGAAAAGCACATTAATCTTCCTGCCCTGGTTCACCCAGTAATAAGGGACACCCAGCCCAGGCTGCAGAACAACCCGTTACTGCCAAGAGCATCCTCATTTGGACCTGCTCACCCTGCTGGGCATTTAACATTCAGGCCTCGTCACTGGGTTCCTTTCACTGCTTTAATGAACCAGTAGTCATTTGGAGGGCTTGAAGATGAAATCCATTATAAGGTTGGTGCTTCCCACATGGGCTGCATTCTGGAGGCATCATCCATGCCAGGACCATGACCCCAGCACTGCGCTCCCCCAGTCTGTGAGCTCGGTGAGTCACTGTCTGGCAAGGACAGAGCCCACCCACAGAGGCTTCCCACTGGGAGGAGAGACAGGGAAGCAGCCCTGGGAATAACAAGTGGAGCTCAGGAACTCATCCATCACCCTCCCAGTGCTAAGGACACCGTGGCAAACACAGCGAGACAGCAGCTGTCTGCCCACCTTGCCTGCCTCAATCTGCCAGCAGCCTCGGGGTGCTCATGGTGAGCAATAGAGGAATACTTGAAACTCAAACCCGATGACCCATTTCTCTTTGCATAGCAACACCAGGCTGCTGCTGGACCCAGGAGGGTCATTTGGAGAGGCCTCAGAGAAATTTATTAGCGTTTTCTCTTGGAAGCTTTTCCGCAGAGCAGCTCCGGAGCCATTCCCATGTTGGCAGGCTCCAGCGGATGTGTTTTAAATAGTCAGCTGCTGTGTGATTTTAATATAAAGCACAAGTCTTCTGTTTAATTAAATGCACGGTTAAAGGATATATACAACTTGCAGATGCTCTGTGACTCCTCTGCACCTTTAGTCTCTCCACTCGATAAGCCACAGGCAGATAGGGCTGCAGTGCTACCCATCAGTGTGAGCTCACAGGCAGCCCATGCAGCATCAGCAGCATCCTTTGGGTTGTGCTGGTCCCCAGAGGCAGGTCCCCATCCCTGGTACAGCATCCATGGGGAGCCAGGCACAGACAGTGCCTGTTCACAGCACCCACATGCATCCTGCCCAGTGATGCGCCAGCTCCCACTGCTTTTGTGTGTGGTGGTGTTTGATCCCTTGCAATACCCACAGCTGGGGCTGTGCAGCGCAGAGACGATCTCCCAAGGCGTATTATCACGCCCTCGCAGTGTTTGTGCTGGTGCAAGGCAAGGTGTGATGGATCTCAGCTCCCACATAAACCACTTGTTTTCAGAAATAGCTTTGACACTCAGAGCAGAGAAGGGCCCAAGACTTATTGAGTCATTTGGCCTCTTTGGAAAGATTTATTCCAGTGACAGAATGCGGCTGAGGCGCCTCCGTCTGTGTCACTGATGAGCCCCATTCCCTGGCACAGCGTTCCTGTGGGCTGGATGTGCTGTTATTTCTGATGCTGTATCAGACAGGCAGTCTGGGCCATTAAATCTCTCCTGGCTCTTCTCCCTTCAAGCTCTACCTCATTTTTCTTGGCCAGGTATTTCCTCCTGCAGTTTCAATTGGACGTTGCATGTTCTTTTCACTCGCTGCCTTTCTCTTTTCCTCATAGAGCAGCAGTGGCCACACGTCAGGATCTGCTCCAAAGCCCACAGACAGGGCAGGTGGCTTTGTAATGAAAGACACTGTGGAAATTCAGCAGATTATCGCCAGTGCTTTCACATACACAACAGAAGGATGCTGGAGGTCACAGAGCCTGGGATTGCAGCACAGAACAGCACCATGCTGGGTGATGCTTTATGCCTGATCTGCTGCAGAACCCTTTAACTCATTGCTGTCCTTGCAGATTTACTGTTCCTGCTTCAATTTGCAGTGCATGCCCAGGATGCCCCTGCTAGTGCAAATCAGTGAAGCAGAAATAGTGCTTTTATGCCTCCTATGCATTAGCTTGAGTGACTTCTGTGAAGAAAGTATTTGCCACGGGATAAATCCCAAGCGCACAATGTGCTGATGTTCCCCTGTTGCGTGTGCTAGTGCTTATCCATGCCTCAACCAAAAATAGCAGACTCTGTAGGTTTGAGTATTTTCCCCTCCATCAGCTCACAACATCAATGCTCCTGGTTGTCTAGCAGAGATTGTCTGATCCGCAGCACAATTCCTGGGCTCTTGGCAGCTGTGCTTAGTTTTCATTCTGCAGGCTGATGCCTGTTTGCTGCTCACAAGCGAAGCCAAGACTCTGCTGGTTAGCAGGTCCCTAAGGAAGGGTTATCCACGCCTTTGGGCTCAGCTGATCCCTGATGAACTGGGCTTGTTACCACCATTGCCCATAAAGCTCCTGGCCAGGCACCTGATTTTCTTATAGGCCTGTTTGCCATCCTTGCTATTGGCTGCATCAGCAGTGGTGCAGGGCTGGTTCACAGCATCTTCTGGGATGGATGCACTGTTTCTGTTAACACAGGCTGTTGAGCTGCCAGCAGCAGCCTTGGCACTGGGCTGGAGGAGCTGGCATTGCCCTTTCAGGGCTTTATTAATAAGCCGGCAGCACATAACTTTGAGAGGCCTGAGACTAATTCTGCTCCTGGGACAAGTGGAGCTGTAAATAACCCCAGTGGTGACTCCCAGGGCTGTGTATTAAATCCCAGGTGCTGCAGTGTGGGCTGGAAGCACTGCCTGACCTGGACCTGAGCATTTAGGGCTGTGTGGTGCTGCGGTGCAGCGTGTATATGACTGGAATATGCTGATGGAGCTGGAGGTGAGATGACATCATTGGCAAGATGCACCAGGACCTGAGGGAAGAGAAGCCTGGAGGTTTGGGGCAGATAGAGGCACAAGGGCTGTGACTGCACTCGAGCAGATGAGGCCTGGTGAGTAATTGAAATTCCTTTTTCTTACTGCTGTTTTTCTTCTACTTCAATGTCCACAAACAACTTGGATTCAGGATTTCTCAGCAATGTTCCCTATGCAGTTTACTCATGGGCTTATGCACAGAAGTTGCAACCATTGGCTCTGTGCTCATTAGGACCATTAGCAGGGGGTCTGAGCATCCCGTATCCTTCTGAACAAGGTGCTGGTCAGGGCACAAGGCTGTTCTGCATCAGGTGAGGTGAGAGCAGATACAAGTGTTGGCGTCCTTGTCTGGTAACATCAGTGTGCTGGCGCTGAGCTAAAAAGCACATGTGAGGAAAGCTGGTCCTGCTTGCAGACAGGATATGTGAGTGGTGGTGATGTGGTGTAGTGTGGATGGGACACTGGGGGATGCAAAGAAGAAACCAAGAATGCCTGAACCCGCAGTCTGTGCTTCGGTTTGCTGTCCATGGGGGTGCTAAGGATGCTTGCCCAGGTGCCTGAGCAGCCTTTGGCTTGTGTGTTAGATGTAAAGGCACAATGGAGGTGCTCTCCATTCCCCAGGAGGAGCTTTCCTTGGGCTGCATGCTAGTATCTTGTGAGAGTGCATCCATTTACATGACCACTGTCAAGTGCCCAAGAGTGGGCCAGTGTCATGGCAAAGAATAAACCACACCAAGATGCAAGCCACCTCCACAGCAGTTGCTTTACACCCGTGGGAGCTATGTTGCATGTTGAACATTGCTATAATGATTGCAGCGGTGTTTATGCTCCCAGTCAGCCAAAATCTTTGCCAGAAACGTTGTAAGTGGCAGCTTTATGAAGTTGGTTTCTGCTTCCTCTAGGAGAGGAGCACAGGGATTGCTGCAGCGGTTGTAGCTCAGCACCCTCACAGTGAAGAACTTCTTCCTTATCTCCAACCTGAACTTCCCCTGTTCCGGTTTGAACCCATCACCCCTTGTCCCATCGCTACAGTCCCTGATGAAGAATTCATTAAGGAATAATTACAGAATGGCCAAAAATACAGATCTAAGGTGTGTGACTCTATCCCTGTGCTCCTGGGGTGACCAGGAGGTGACACGAGGAGCTGGGAATGCTGCACCCCTCTGTAATGTGTCTGAACACGCATTTAGCAGGAAAACAAGCATCTTAAATGGCAAACGTGCAGGTTCCAGGTCCTCTCCCTGCAGCTGCTTTTTGGTGTCTCCTCCTGGCCTCTCCCCTGCAATTAGAAGTGCTTTGAGATGTCTTTAATGCTAGTAAATGATCCTGTTTGCTTTCCTCCTGAGCCGGCTCTGTTTGCCAACACACACCACTTGTTGCTCCACAGTAGCAGTGCTCTTGCTTTTGGCACAGTTCTTATCACTGATGTTTGGGTTTCTTACACCAAAGAGTTTCCCAGCAATATTTCCTGTGTCTACAGTGCTTTATGAACCCACAATATCTATTAGATTAGAACTGAAAGCTGCTGGGTTTGTTTCCATTTGAGCTGAGCTGTGGGTGTGAGACCCACATTACAGCTTATTGGTTTCTGGGCATCCAAGTTTGCGAATCTACTGTCTAAAACTTGCCCATGCAGCAGTTTCTGCAGCCTGGCTTGGTCTGTGCCCCTGCAATCCATTAAAAGGAATGCTCCCACTCCCCCCTTCACTTCCAAATGTGCTTATCCTGCTGTCCAGGTTTGCTCTTATCAAGGCTGGTGCCTCCTTTAAAGACAAGTGGTCTGAAACTAAACCCATCTGAGTGCTGGAGAGCAGCCTCCCCCCCTCCAAGCAGGAGATGGGTAAGGGGAACCTGTGTGTCTGATGAATGCTCAGAGTGTCACAGCAGGAACAAAGTGAGTTTGTCTACAGAAGCTCTTATATTAATGGCAGCAAAAAACCTGCACCAAGCCTGGGATCTGTGACCACATCCTGGTGGTGCTTCTGGGGGTGCCTGCTGTGCCCCATGTTCCCATGCATCCAGGGAGCCCACTGGGATGCTCCATCACTGGATGCGAAGCCCTTGGACCTGCTGCTCTGGCTCCAAGCATCAGCTCCAGCCCCAAAGCTGCTTCCAAATGCCAGTTGCACTTGGAGAAGGAGCAAAGGACAAGGGCTGAGCTTGGGGAAGAGAAGGATATTGTGTTCGGGAGGTGTAACAAAGCAAAGCAGTGAGAGAAGGGGAAGAGGGGAAGCTAAGAGCAATAAACCACTTCTGGTGAAATGCAATAATAACACTTTGCAGTTATCTGCTGTCTTTCACCTCAGGCCCTCAGAGCTCCTTAGGAACATCAGCTAATTAAACCTCCTGTGTTAATTAAGCACCCTTTTCTTGATGAGAGCAGCTGCCTGCTCTCCAGAGCTACCGATGCCCTCATCCTGCTTTCTGCTGGTGAGTAAAGCCAGGGTGGGAGGATGTGCCTGTGTCCTGGTGGGGTGATTACTCCAGCTCCCCCCCCATCAGTGCTGGGGCTTGTGGGTGAATGCCTGCTCAGCCTTTTTCTGTCTAGGCTTGGGATGGTATCTATTATTCATATAGCAAGAATGGGTGTCTTCCTCCTGGCTTCTTATGGAAGGATCTTCTACCCATAGCTCTGCAGAAAATGCGTTCTAATTTATCTGGAAGTACAATCAGAACCTTTAAAATACTCCTGAGCTGCAGCAAGCAGATTCTGTAAGTCAGTGACTGAGGCATTGGGTGCAAGAGGGGGTGAGGTGTGTGTTTAATGGAAGGAGATGGGTTATGGTATATATGGAGCCTGGCCCTGAGGATGTTGTTGGCTGGGGAGCTGAGGGAAAAGCAGGCAGTGGGGTTGGAGAAAGGGCCATTTCCACAGGAGGTGCATACAGCAGTGGCAGTAGTACATGGGAAAAGCACTGATCAGAGATCAATCTAGCCAAGCAAGGTGTTAGAGAGGAACTAAGACAGCAGAGAGTGATGAGTCTTTGGTGTTTCACCCTAAGCTTTCTGTAGGTTTATTCTATTGTAGAAATTTAAGGTAAAAATGACTTGAAGATCCCTTGGGAAACAGCAGGTTATTTATTCACAGTTGGTATTTATTCATCATTGGCCATAGAGGTGTTAATTCTGTAGCCTGGAGATTAAGTCCTTTCTCTGGACCACCAATGAACCCAGCAGGGACTTGTGTCAGAGTAGCTCCCTGCTCCCCATCAGTGGAGTCATGGGGCAGAATTCCAGGGAAAGGGCCCTAAAGTTGTCAGTCTGAACTCCCCAAGCTCAGGCTTTTCACCATCACATCTCCATTCCAGGCCTGAGCTCTGCAATAAGCTGCAGGTTTTACCTCCAGCAATGGCATGACCTTATTTTGAAAGGGCTGAATAGCTCATGTTTGGCCTCTGGGGTCCACATGGGATGAAGTATTTTTGGCAATAGCTCTTCTTCCTCTCCAAACGCAGCATTTTCCTCTTTAGGAGAATTTCTTCTTATTTCCATTCTGCAAGTGCTGGTTTCTTCTTTATTTTTAATTGAAAGGCTGGAGGGCAAATGCAATTAAACCGTGATGTGTGAACTGTAACTTGTAACGTGTTGAAGAGACCCCAAGCCCCTTACCATTCACAAATACTTTCTAATCCGAGCTCCATCATCAAGTTTCAGTTCTTCGTCTTCCCTCCTCTTGATTTCACAGGGTGTTTTGATGGTGCTCAGCTGCATGTGCACATGGAGCTGCTTCCTTCTGCACTGAGGGTTATAAAGGTAAATGTGCTGTCACCACCTCTGCAAAGGGTTTATTCTCTGCTCAGTTTAGAAGTTCCTCTTTGGAGTAACTTGCATTGTTTTGGAGATGGTAAAAGGATTTCGGTTAAAGCTGAGAGATTCCCCTCCTTGGTCAGCTCTGGCAGCTCCCATATTAGTTGCCAAATCATTATAGTTATAAATTTGGATGGTATTCACTGGTCTGTTGCTGGTAAACCCCAGCTACAGGGACCAAGATCCTTCCATTAACATGGTCCCTTGTCCTGGGGAGAATTTGCATCTGACTGGCAGTGGAGTAATGCCCTGTGAGCAAAAAGCAATGGAATGGTCTGCTTCGAGACAGGCTGGTTAGTCACTGTTTGTGCCTTCCTGCAATGGGGGGAGGCAGCTGGATGGAGGGCCTGCCCTTATCACTAATAGTTAGAATCAATAGCATGAAACGTATCATCCTTCATTTTCTCCTCATGTTGAAATCAATACCCTGCCTTGTGCAGAGGCTGCAACTGAAGGCTGAGCTCGTTCATTATCACACACCTCCTGGATTTACACCACATGTTGTGCTTCTCCCACATAAGAATGGGTTATGTGTCCGTGCTGCTGATAGCATCATGGGCTTGGTAACCTTGGAGCAAGTGCACCAAATGGTTCTGTAAGAGTGTCTGCACCCACCAGTGATTGATCCAACCAGCAGCGTGTTCTCCTGTGCTGACTCTGGCTGTTTGTCACTATGGGAAGTGAGGGAAGTAAGGCTGGAATAACGTGCATCTCCATGGGAAAAGTGCGAAAGGTGGAGGCACACCTAAATAATTAAGGAAAGAAAGCTCAGTAAGTGCTTTAAAGCACATCCATTTCAGTTACTGCATCAAACCCTTGTGGGGAAGTTTCTCTTGGGGCTCAGGACTCTATGGGTCTGTCAAGGACTAAAATGAGTGATCCTGCTTGCTTAGCATCTTCCTTGGCATATGGAGGCTCAGCAATAGGGGGTGAGGCCTGAGAGCTGGCAGCATCTGGGCACACATAGAATGGAAAATATCAGTCACCCTTTCCATAGTGACCTCTCCTTGCTGCTGCCTGAGCCCTCTTTACCTTCTGTTTAACTGAATTTAGCCCCTTTATAGGTTACTAATGGGAATAGTATATTTGCTAAAGTCAATATACTTTAAAGCAGGAAAACAAATTTGTCTGTGGTGCTCTTAAGTGAAGAGGATCAAAACTGTTCATCACTTGATTTTGTCACTGGAATTAGCAGCAGCTTTCCCACTGCTTTAATTGCTCTTCAGTCGCAATGCTTCTGCAGAGCGGGCTCCTACATCCCTGTATGTCTCCCCATCACTGTCATCTGCTTGCAAATGAGTTTATCCCCTGGAGAGATGTCTCTGGGCTATGGACAAGGCACAAAACAGGGAGACAAATGTCATGCCCATCACTTGTCTTTCCTGCTTGTGCTTTGTGTGAGAGGAGACCAGGACATGCATTTCCAATGAGCATGTCCCAGGCCTCATCTCAGGAGGGTTTGCTCCTGATGGCTCCCAGAGCATCCTGCACATTGAGGTGCAGTGCAGGCTGGTCAGATTCTGACACGTTTAGACCAAGTTAATTGCCAATTCTGTGCAATTGCCCACATGAAAGGTTTAAGAATTGTACTTGCTTGATAAGGAGTCACTTGTAATACCTTGCTGCTTTCCCAGCTCTAATTATGCTTATCGGTCCGTGCTGGTAATGAGCATTGCGTGCAAGGCGAGGGCTGGTGCGGTGCCCAGGGAGCAGATGGGAATCTCACTCTATTAGGGATGAAGGGACATCATGGTGACAGCCAGGTGATGGCACAGTCACGTGCTGGGGATGCTTTCCAGGTTGTCCCTTTTCTGATGGGAGGGACCTGCCCGTCAGCCCTGGTGCCTCCTTAGTTGTGCAGGAGGAGCAGCCGTCCAAGCTTGTTACTGCTCCAAGCTAAATGTCAGCCCTTGCATTAACACAGTCTTTTTTTAATTCCATTAAGTTATGAAAAGGTTTAAGGGCAGCTTTCAAGAGCTTTTATAGCCATAAGATTCAAGCCATCACCCATTATAACTGCTTCTGGGGGTGCCCAGGGTGATCCCTCCTCTGCCCTCCTTTCTCCTGGGGCAGCCCTTAAGAAGCTATCTGGATGTATAAGGATAGCAGAGCTATGCTAATGCAGTCTGCAGGAGGCTGGTGCAGGTGAAAGGCACAATTGCAGGAGGTGATAAACTGCAGCAGCCTATTAAATACATTTATAAAGCGTGACTTGGCTACTCAACCAGCAGAAAACAAGGTATGAGGAAATACAGCCTGAAACAACTGTCCTATTGCCTTCCTGGGCACATCTATGAAACAGTTGCGGTGCTGTTAATCGCCAATGTATGGGTTTTATCTCCTTGTAATATGCTGCTTTTTGCAAGCTTTTCTAATGTTTATCAAGTGTCCTTTTTGCCTTAAAGTTCACAGTGTTTAAAAAGCCATGTTTGAGCAGATTATAAATAGCACCAAATGCCACCAGGCTCCAGCTGTGGGGAAGCCTTTAGTCAGTAAGGTAATTTCCCTGCCCATCCTGCTGATCCCGACTCTTCCTGCTGGATTCCACACCATTTCTTTAGTGACTGGCTTATTGAAATGAAAAGATTGTTTGTGTGTGTTGTCAGCTCACCTTGCAGAGTTCTTATGCTCCATGGAGCAACCACAGAAGTAAATACCAAGCAATTGGGGTATGAAAAAGCTACCGTGCACTGAAACCCTTCCAAGGAAACTACTTTAGAGCTGAATGCTTTAAAAACTCGCCTAGGAAACTGCCTGGGACTATTCACATTTTAGTGTAGTAAATGAAATTGTCACCTGAAGTTGGCAGCATCCTTTCCTTTAAGATCTGAAAGAAAACCTTAAAGCTTTACATGTAGATCCACACTGTAGCCTTCGAAGTAGTGATATAAAAGATGCGTATTCATGTAAGAGGCACCATAGTTCCTCTTGTCATTTCTAAGTGACTTCCCACTGTGGCCTCCCAGTCTGTTGTTCACCATCAGGGAAATACCTCTGTATTCATAGCACTTATTGTGCTGTCCTGGACACAAAAAAGGGTTGTTAGATATAAATGCTTCTAGCACTGTGCTCTACATCACCTACTGAGCACATGGGATTACCAGCAGGCCTTGTGTCTGGTTTAAGTGGGAAAGGATTGCAGACAAGATCTTAAACCGAAGCACCAGTTAGAGGCAAAGAGATGTTTGGAGTATTGCCCTGTTATGCCTAGTGCCAGGAAGATGCTCCTTTCCCAGGTAGGAGCACAGATCCCAGCTGGATCCTTTTGGGACATCACAAGCAAAGAGCCAGTTCTGCAGAAGTCAACAACCAACTGTTCAAATACCACTGCAAGCAGATACAAAGTGCTGTGCTGGGACAGTGCATGTGGCAGATCCATCCCAGAGTAGGAAGTGGGGATTATTCCTTTCTAGTTGTCAACTGGTATCTTGCTACTGCATTATGTATATGCAATTGATAGGGCTTAATGCTGCAAAGTTACTCAAAGTATGCCAGCACTGTGCTTTGTTTGCTGTGAAATACTGCTTTCCACCTTGGGATAGCATCTACGTATTCAAGTTGGTATTCAGCAAGTGCCTGACACATACATGAAGGGAAACAAAACATTACTAACGCTGTTTTGTCCGTACAGAAATTAGTTACGTGAATACTTATTGTTAACAAACCACAGGAAAATGGTAGGTGCGTGAGCCAGGGAGAAGCAAATTATACCAGGAAGAGCTGTGTTCACTTGCATTCATTAAATGTCTCCAGCGTCATTGTTATGGGGCTTGACCGGAATATAAATTGATGAATGAGCCACTGCTCTAAATTCAGTTTTAAGCTGGAGCATGTACTGTACCTTTGTGATCATTGGGGTGGGCGCTTGCCCAGAAGCCCCAGCCCCTGTCAGCACAGCGTGTGCTGCTGTCTTCGAGCATCCTGGTGCTCCCCTTGCGTGTGTATTCAGTTGTTCATAGCACAAACCTAAACCCAAATGTCTGCCTGGGGCTGAAAGGACAAAGAACTTGTCTTGGATGGAGAAATCCCGTCCCGGGTCGCTCTGCATCCGCTGAGCTGAGCAGATGGAGCTCTCTGAATACCCCAGGTAACACTGATGCCAACAGGAGTGGTCCTTGAGATGGACCGTGCACCCCACAATGGCTCCTGAGGATGTGCTAATTCCTCACTTAAGCTCTGTGAATGCTAATGTGCCTTAATCAGCCTCTGTCACAGCAGTCGGGCTCAGCTCGGAGGCAAAGATAAAGCTCTGGTTTATGAGCTGCGTCTCAAGAGAACGGTTGTACTAAATTCAGTTATATTTTCTCGTCCCGATTAAATGCAAATCACCTTCCTAGTGCTGCAGATCTCGATTATAGACTTCCCTTGCAACCCCTTTTAGCTCAACTGCATTTTACTGCCCCCAAATCTGGGATTTATCCCTTGCTCCTACAAACCTCTGCTGCTGTTTATGTAATATCACCCTTAGAGGGCTAAGTAATAGATGCCAAAGATAACAGATTTTGGTTATCACTACCAAAGACTTTAACAGCCTCAGCTGGTTATACATGTGGCTCTGCAGCCAGAGATAAGCTAGGAAAAGGAACCTGTTGAGACCCAAATGATTTTCATGGGTTCGCTCCCTGTTTGCTTCTGCCAGGACATGGCATCTTGCTGCAGAAGTGAGGAGCGGGAGTGCAAACCTCTTCCATGTCGTCTTTTTCCCTGCCAAGCTTTTGTGCCAGCCGTCCCTGCCATGGTGAGTGCTTTGCAAACCACTCCAGCAGAGGCTGGCTGCCACAAGAAGGCATCGCATGCCAGGTGATGCATGGGTTTTAAGTGTGTGGCTCTCTAAAAGTATTGAAGCTCTTTGCTGCTGGCATTAGGACTTTGGGCCCCTTACAGTTACCCTGCTAGCACTGTGTTTCAAAGAAGAAGCTGTTGAAGCCCTTAGCCAAAAAATATCTCATTGAAAAAGGTGGCACCTCCGTACACAAGGAGATGCAGGGAGAATCAAATCCAGGCTGTAAAGCCTGGGCGATGCCTTATCACAGGGCTGCAGACTGGAGCAGGAAATGGGCTGAAATAAATCTGTGCAAGATAGAAGAGTCACAGCGTGTGTGAGAGGAGCCTGGGCTCCTGCCAGGGCGCAGGGAGCAAACAAGTACGAGTTGGAAAGAGTTGTTTCATGGCTCCATCCACAGCAGGGCACTGCTGGGGGTATTTCTCCCAGGTTTCTCGCTAAGAACTCACAGTATAATTGGGAAAGTGATTGAAAGCAGAGCAAGAAAGGGAGGGTCAGGCAGTGCTGGTGTCTAATAGAGCTCACTTTTTCCCCATTTGTGGTCTTTCCTTCTCTTTCTTTTGCTCAATTGAATTCTAACCTTCCTACAACAGTTGCTGAACATCACCGTGGACTTGATTTATTCCGTTGTGAAGTGAAAGCAAACATGACTGAAAGGAAAATACACGCTGTACTTGATGTGAGACTAATGACACGGCCCCCAATTATCTTCAGTAGTAATATAGCTATAATCAAATTTAAAGAGCAGCTGCGTTGCTCAGTGCAGTTGACAAGGATGCAGTGAATTAGAATTTATGCCTGCCTTTAACATTAATTCAGCAGCACTCCACTGGCTCTGGCAGTGATGTGCTTACCCAGCCTTGGTACAGCACCCATTAACACTGCAGAGGTGTTGTTGGGCATTGGCTCTGCCCCTCACCTTGGAACTAACTCCTTCATTCCCCAGTGCTGCTGCTCCCAGCTTGGGCCTGTAAATCCCTAAAAGTGGGTGGGAAGCGGGACACAGCTTCCAGGCACCTTGTCCCTGCTTCGCTGCAGTGCCCCGCTGAGCCATTACATGTACATCAGTGATGCAGGAAGCATTGAAGCTCTTTTGTTGTCTTCAAAGCCAGTCAAGCACCTGAGGTGCTTTCTATTCTTTACCTTCAGCACAAACGCGGTGTCTGTGCAGGGGACCCATTGCAAGTGTCAGTTTTCTCACCAAACACTACAAACCTCACCACCTTCCTTCTGTCCTGATAGCAGCGGGATGCAGGCTGATGGGACATGAAGCAGGGTGGTGTTCTTCGGATGCAGTGAAGGAACCTGGTGTGTCAGTACCACTGGTGCTCTGTGTGGTGCTGTTGGGTTTTTACAGTCAATCTAATAGCGGCGTTCAAAATAATTGCTCTAGAGGGAAAATGTGGCTTATCAGAGAGAGAGCGGTGCCTTAACAATGACAGTGGTTTATAGTGTATATTTAGGACAAGGAAAAAGTCAATCTAAATCTGATGCTTTTTTTCATGATAGGCTTCGAGCAGTGAATGCAGAGGGGAAGGAATTGGAGTCTTCCATTACCAGCCAGGCTTTAGCAGGGAAACATAAACTCAGCATCCAGACAAATGCAATGGATCCCACCAAGACATGCACTTGCAGAGAGGGAGAGGAAAACTCTTCATGCGGATGATGAAACAAAGATTAGAGGACTAACAGAGCATGAAAAACCGGTAAACCCCTTTTGTTATCAACTGTTCTATGTTTGGCTGTTATTGCAGTGCCAGCTAATCTAGAAGCATTAATAAAATGAAGTAATTCCTGCATGGAGAAGTAGCTGAAGGGCTCTGCAGCCCATTCGGTTCTCCACTGGGAGCAGTACCTGATATAACAGCAGATAGGAATGGGCAATAACAGCCTTGTGTTTCAGGCACAAAAGTGGTGACTCTTACTGACCTGACCACCTCCTCTGCCTCTCCATGGCTCACAGGAGGGATGATTGATGCTTTAAGAGGCTGGGTTTCACTGCTGTGGTCCTGAGAGGATGCTGTGCTGCAGTTCTGCTTCTCCTTGGTGCCTGTTTGGGAAAGTCAAATATTTATGTATAACCTAAAAGAAAAGCAATTCTGGTAGTGGTAATAAACCATGGAAAGACACTGCAGCCAGTAAGGTAAATTAACTAGAGACAACAAAACCCGGCTTCACTGACTGGCATAAAGCAATCCTTTGGAGGAAGGGAAATGTGACAGTTTATGAGGAGGCAGGTCAAGCTGAGAGTATCCTGTGGGATATTTGTGACCATGGTCTTTTATTCCTAAACCCATGTGGTTTATTCCCTCTGTGCCACCAGCAGAGCTGTAGAGCAGCATCCTGCTGAGACAGGACTTGGAAAAGGGGTGTTGGATGCTTGGGCTGTACCAGGAGCTGCCCTTGTCTCCAGCTGGATCTGCATTGGAGTGGAGGGGAGCTGGAGCCCATCACCAAGAAGAGCCACCAGTGAGGTCTGACTGGTGCCTCACACCCTTCTGGTTGCGCTGCTCATGCAGCAAGAATGAGGAGGCTTAATTATTTCAATAGAGGTTAATTGCATTAGTTGCTACAGCAAATCTCCGGTTCATGCCATGCTTTCCACTTCGTTTAATTCATTACCGCTGTGAAATTTGGTAGATTTCTGCGTGGAATTGCTCATTTATACCACATATGTCCCTTCCAACAGCAACCCTCTACATCTTACCCCTTCTCTTTCTATTGTTTCCATTCCTCTTAAGTGTTTGTGGCAAAGCAGATTGATGGGAGCAGGTCGGGGTAGCCTGGGACATCCTCTGCTGAGTTCAGGCAGTGAAATGTGCCCAGCTCATGACAAGCCTACACCCAGGCACTGTGTGTACCCTGTGCTGCAGCTGAGCACACTCTGCATCATCCCCTTTCCTCGCTGATTCTTGCTCAAAACCCGGACTTAGTGATGCGTGGTCTTTGTCCATGAGCATCCCCTGGGTACAAGGCGACATCTGTAGCGGGGAAAAATCAGGGTCTATGTACCCCTTGCAGTGATTCTTGAAGAGCAGTTCCTCACAGTTTATTGCAGTGCTAAAGCTCTTGGATGTTATTGAGTTAGTTTTACTGTGCCTTTCATCCTTGCACGGATGCACCTTAATAGCTGAAGGGTTAACACTCCGGCATGGCTTCCAGCAGTTCACACTAATGCACAGCAACAAAGATGTGAGAATAAGCACAGATTCTGAGCAATCAGGTGAAATCGCAGAGCAACAGGCGCAGGGAAGCTGCTGCTGCTGCAAATCAGCACCTGAACTGCTTTTGACAGCCAGAAGCTTCAACCCTGACCTGCCTGATGCTGGATTGCACATTTAATCCTCTAGAGACACACTGGCACTGGGGAGGGAACTTGCCAAGCTGCACCAAAGGCTCAAAAGGGCTATGCAGTGCTTATCCCTGAATTACCACTAAATTGGTGCTTTTGTTCAAGCAGGTTCATCATATCCTGTGCTGAGCACAGAGCTTGATATTTGACCCCTCAAAGCGCTCCTAACAAACCTGTTTTGGATATATGATAAAGGAGAAGTGAAAAGGGCACTGGAAAAGCACCTTTGCCTTCAGAAGGGTTGCCAAAGCCCAGGGAACAGAAGCTCTCTATGTTAGGTATGGGCATCACTACTGATGGCTGGGGAGCCTCACACACAGGACTGTGTACTCACTTGGTCTCATGTGGGTTACAACCAGGAGTGGGAATGAGCCACCAGCTCTTGAGGAGGGTTTGGTATCCCCCTGAGCCCCCGCAGCCTCTCTCTGTTTCAGTCTTATGTCACTGAATCATTGGGAATGATGGTAAATTAATGTTGTAATTGCTACTATTGATGGGGGAGGTTTATGCAGCCATGTAGCCCAAGTGTCCAACTCGTGTCTCTGATGTGCAAGGGAGGAGTGAGGCAGCAGCTTGGTGGGATATTTACTATGGAATAAACTGGTAAAGTCAAGCATAAGGTAACAACCAAAAGGAGTCATTTTCTAGATACAGATCTGCCCGACTTTGATAGAGTACATGGTGAAGATTTTCTTTAGCATAATGATGCTTCTTAGGGTGCATGATAAAAACCTGCAGTAATTGAGAGACACTGTTCTAGGTTATCAGTGCCATCATTAGCATTTTGCTATCACTAACCTTCACAGGGTAAATTGCCTGCTTCTGACAAAGATGTTTCTTTGTTGAGCATTAGCACGTCCAGTTCTGGAGAGGGATGTGGAAATCAGTCTACAGAGTTTTGCAAACATGAACACGAACTATGTGTGGTTCTGAGATTGGAGGTCAAGCCAATGGTTTGAGTTGGAAATGATCTTAGGATCCAGTTCCAACCCCCTGCCATAGGCAGGAACACCTCAAGCTAGACCATGTCACCCAAAGCTCTGTCCAACCTGGCCTTGAATGCTACAAAGGATGGAGCATTCACCACTTCTCTGGGCACCCTGTGCCAGTGCCTCACCACCCTCACAGTAAAGAACTTCTGCCTTAAATCCAACCTGAACTTCCCCTTTTCATTGAACCCATCACCCCTTTTCCTGTCTCTACAGTCCCTGATGAAGAGTCCCTCCCCAGCACCCTTGTAGCCCCCTTAAGACCCTGGAAGCTGCTCTGAGGTCTCCATGCAGCTTCTCCAGGGTGAACAGCTCCAATGTTCTCAGCCTATCTCCGTATGGGAGGTGTCCCTCATCATTCCCACTTTTTGGCCTCCCACTCTTGTGCAGCCTCTACTTGCTTGTTGGCCTCCCGTCATTTTTAGGCTTTTCACATCACAGAAAGTATTCCAGATCTTGATCCAAATTGAGGTTTAGGGATTTAAGGATATCCATAGGTGTTCTCTTTGGCCAGGAAAAAACGAGCCTTCTTGTCTGCAGCAGGAGGGACGGAGCTGCTCCATGAGCCTGCCCCATGGAGACTCTCCTCAACTGCCATGAGCCTGGGCCCCAGCTCCTGCTGCTTGCAGATGAGGTTCCGACCTCTCTCCTCTCCTTTCTCTAGCCAGGGCTTTAGAGATGCTGCCTGTCCATGCCTGCATCCCTTTCTGCCACTGGTGCCCTGCTTGACATGGCTGGAGTGCTTGGGGGGGCACACAAAATGCTTTGGCTGCCAGGACATTAGATACACATCTATTTGGGAGTCTGTCATACGCAGAGCACTTTAATAACCATATTCATCTAAAGGCTACATGGGTAGAAACGGTACTGCCTGTTCCCTGTTGAATGCCAGTTAGTGGGGAATGCTGTTATTAACATTTAGCAGGAGCTCTAGGTCACCTTGACATAATCGAGCTAACAGACATTTTAATGGCTATTTAATTAGATTTACCATAGGGAAGATGCCCTGTAAGAAGGCTGCATTTCTGCTTTCAGCGCTTGAGATGGTGGCTGGATTAAAGAAAGAGGCAGATCAAAGACTGCAAGGAACACACGAAGGTGAGCTCGGTGGCTTTTCCCCTATTCAATATGACTTTCCCATCTGGTTGGAGGGGATGTGCCTGCTGTTGCCTTGCCCAGGGCCCTTCCTTGCTGGGCCAGGTCACTGCTCACACATGATGCTGTTTCCCGGCTGCAACAAAACCCACGGTACTCCTCAATGGGCCATTGGCTTTTAGGTGACCCAGTCTTTTAGCACTGCGCTGTGAGGCTCTTACTAAATCACTTGGCAGGAGCCTGCTGCTGTGAACGGGATTGAAGCAGAAGGGAAAGAATCTGGTTTCCAGTGGCAATTTCTGAGCGTTCTGGCAAACTGTTCCCTGTGTTAGAGAACAAATAGCTCATGTCCATCTCCCATCAATTTTGGTGCCTTCATGAGGCTCTGGGAGACTCCGAGGAACATTTTGTCAAATGGCCAGTTGAAAATATAACACTGAAACATATGAGCAGTAAAAGCTATGGCATTTCCCTCAGTGGATGGATGAAGAAGACCCCTAGACTAGAGAGCTATAAAATCCCATCAAGTCAGCAGTTCCAGCTGTGTAATTGATATCCACTATTTCCTATTGACTGCTGTGCAGGACTTCGTTTCCTGTAGCATCAACACATTCCTCTCCTGTCTAGTGCAGAGCTACCAGAGGGTTCTGCAGAGAACAAACCTGCTCAGCAAAAGCAGAGCACAAATCCCAGGAGGGTTTTCCCTCTTTGCTTCCATAAACACCTTTATCCCAATCTGTGCTCTTTCTCAAATGACTCCATTTGCATAGCGCAGGTTTACGAATATGCTGTGGCTTTGCTGCGGAACCAGGCAGCAGTTTTGTTTCCCAGATGATATTTCTTCTAACTGCTTCATTTTAGGGAGATTGGATGTGTTTTAAGGAAGTGGGATTATTATAGTAATGAGTTTACTGAAACAAATCTGACATTGCTCAGTGTCCATCTGTCCTGAGTGTCACCCAGCATTGGGGTGGCAGCAAATCACTTCTCAACACTCTCACAGGTGATTTAGAGATTTGATTTATTTTGGGGGGATGTTAGAGCAATGGAGAACAGCTGAAAGACTGATAGTAACTGTCCTGACACTGTCAAATGTTCATAAGTAGCCGCATATGCCAGGTCTAAAAGCAGATGTCTCTCTTTCTCTGCTGAACAGGGACTTGTTGCTGGTAATCACTCATCTCATGGGGGTGAGATGAAACAGCATGGGAAAGAAAGAAACAGCATCATCTGCATGGTCTGGAGTTGTTACGTCCCATTCTTTGATTCTATGAATAAGCCACAGAGAGCAGGATAGAGCTGCTGGAAACCAAAGCTTTCCATTGGGCAGAAGTCCTGTGGTTCTTGCTGTCCTGGGGGGGTGAATTCCCTGCTGGAATTCTCCCCTGGATGCTGGACACAGGGAGGGGTTTGCAGTCTCTGTTCAAAGCCCATATTAAACCGCACCTGTTCAGTGTGGGGAGGTTCGGGGCCACTTGCTGCTCAACCAGTTCACATCATGCAGCAGCATCATGAAGTGTAGGTCTTAGAATCCATCATGGAGACATGCAGGACCCAGGACCCCATTGGTACAGAGCCGTGTTAGGGACCCTACAGCACTGCACCAGGCATTAGGCTCACCACTCACTTTCCCCTCTGATGATTTAAAGCTTTTCTATGCTATTGACCTCCTGCCCCTTCCTGCTGCACATCATTTGCTTTTACAGATGCTCCAGTATTAACTTGTACCATTTTATTTCTTGAGGGCTTTTTTTCCCCTCTCCTTATCTCACCTCAGGAAGCAGTGGGATTACCTCATTCCCACCGCCTCGGAAATAAATCCTCATTATGGATTTGTACCTGGGGAGGAGGAAACTGATTTCCACTCCCAGCCAGTTCTGAACTGATATTGGAAGGTAATTGTTCAGTCCAGGGACATTTCACTTGTCTAATAACCATAAAGAGTGCTATTATTAGCACTGTGTTTGAGGTTGGGACTATTTAGGAGATATTTATGGCGAAGATATTATTGCAGAAAACTAGAGCATGGACATCAGATTTATGCTTTTACTTCGAGGTGGAGCAGAGGGGAAGGACCTGACATCCATTACATGTTTGAGAGCTGCTGTGGTGCTCCTCACCTCGCTGCCAGTGATGCTCCAGTGCCCAGCAAGCTGCACGAAAGGCCCTGGAGGTGCAGGTTACTACTGAGGAGCAGGAGACAGCAAAGAACAGGGGTCCCTGCTGATGCTCACCTGCACAATCTGATAGTAAAAAGCCTGAAGGTGGGAGATTCCAGTGTCCCATCTTTTGGGATGCAGGCTCAGTTCGGGACCAGGAGCAGCACCTTGTTCTGCAATCTGGTGCTCTCAGGGTGTCCGAATGGTTTGGTCCCTCTACAAACCTCTTTTGCACATCCTCTCTGGGCACATACACGTCCCCCTCATTGCCTCTGTTTGGTTGAAAGTTGTCTGCTGAGAGGGCCAAACCCAGCAGGGCTGAGTAGCTGTTGCCTCATGCTGTGTTTGTGAGCATCAGCAGGCATCCACAGTGGGTTTATTCAGCATCCAGAAGGTACCTTCCTCCAGGTTCCCTCTCCTTAAACGCTCCAGAATCCATAAGGCTGAGATGATGATGTGATGAGGCCTTTTTCCCCTTGACTAATTGTTGTGGGATGAAATAAGGGCCAGAATAAACCATGGTCAGCTGCTAACTGGCTGCTGTGCCTGATGTCAGGCTGTGATTGCGGCCAGCAGTAGACTGAGTGTCATGGGTTTGGAATGTTCCAGCTCAGGTGAAGATGCAGTGACTTCTCTGGGCTTTCCTAGTGAGGAGCCCTCACCCTCAGCATCCAGCTCCTGCTAAAACATTTAGGAAAGGTCCTTAATTTTTCATGTAGAATGACATCTCCATGGCACAACTCCTCTCACAGGTGGAGTACAATCACTTAGTACTTGATGCTCCAGGGTAAAGGGTTTCTTCCCATGCTGTGAGCCTTCTTCCCAACCTCTGATCCCACCCACAGAAGAAGATGGGAGGATTTGTTTGCAGAGGTTGTGACACAGATGGGTCCAAAGCCATCCAGATGAGCAAGTCTCCTGCTTCCAACCTGAGTAACTCGGAGATGCCCTGGGCTCCCTTGGGAGATGGATGTGGATGAGGGGCAGCTCCGATACACCCAGCTCACTTCCCAAAGGCCATGCTCTCCTGGTCCCTCTTCCCAAGCCTGCACCTAATGCTCCTCTCTGCCCATCCCTCTGCACTTGGAGCTGTTGGACTCACAGCAGGGATGCATTGGGATGCTGACACAGCCTGGCTGCACTGAGAACCTTCACTGTTACTGCTGGGTGTGGAGATGCTGCAGCCTGCTTCCCTTAATGGGTCTCCTGTGATCCTGGTGAAATTGGGAACGTGTAGATCAGACTAAAGTGCTAAAACAAAGAGCCTGGGCAGTGCTGGAAGCTCCCAGCAGCCTGTTGAGCCAAGGTGCTCCAGCCACCAAAAACCCCTTCCATGTCTGTAACCCTTGAAGACTTGGGAGCCAGGATTGAGACATGCATTGTGTGCTTGTGCAGTAATTAGCTGCTCTGTCTTACACGGATTGATTTCCTGAGCTTGCATCTTGTGCAGTCAGTCTTGTTGAACATTGTTCTGCCTGATGCTGCTTCTCCTATGGGCCCTGAGCTGGAGGGTAATTCAATTACTGATGCAGCTGTGAGATGCATTGCTGCTGCTGCTGCCATAGGTGGATCTCCAGATGCTGCACTGGTGTTTAAAGGCAAACATCATCCACCACTGAACTGGGGTGAAGGAGCTGGAGCTGTGGATATGTCCTAGGGCTCTTAAATCCTGCAGGGTCACCTCTGGGCCCAAAGAGTTGTGGCTTTGTGCTGTCCAAAGTCTGCATAACTGTGCCATTTTCTAACAGGCCATGTGTAAGAAAAGCAAGCTGTAAAGATGGGCGTTCTAAAGAGAAATGGGATCCCAGTTTCCTTCCCATGGAGCAGTTTTAGATATAAAGAAGATGATAGATTAAATTATGTTTGACTGACGGATTTAAATTGGGATTTCTTTCTGCAGCCTCCACATCCATGCTCTAACGAGGAGGCTTGGGATTAGGGCCATTAAATTACTTAGTTTATTGGGAAAATAAAATATCAGGAACAGATGAAGATGAAAAGAGTGGGAAATGCAAACTGAAAATGTGTTAAAAATTGATTAAGGTAAGGTAGCAAATGAAATAGAATAGCAGTAAAATTAGATGACATGTAAGAAATTCTCTGAACGTGGCAGTGCTGAGGAGTCACTCGGGCTGTTAAAATCCAGAGCTGTGAAAGATGGATGAGCTTGATATTGCCAAGAGCCTGGAATGGATTCTTAGCCACTGGTGGCGCTGAAGGTCATGCCTGGGGCAAGGTGCAGTTGTAAAAGAGAAACAAAGTGCTTTGGGGTATGGGAAGTGTCCCAGGGTGGGTAAGTGCTGTAGTTACACAGTGCAAAACAGCTCCCCAAACAGCAGCTCCCTCGGCTGGATGCTTTGCCTTTGGTCACTGTGGGCAGACTTGTTTCTCCAAGGAACTAATAAAGTGCTTTGTTTATTATCTTACTGCCAGGGGATTAAGCTACAAGGTGCTGCAGGACTCGGTCCCCTCCACTTCTTCATGATCCCTTTGTGGTCTTGCTTGTGCATCATCACTCCAGAAGAGTCCCTGTCCCAGGGCTGTGCTGCAGCGCAGGTTATGGAGCATCACACACGACTCCCTGCATCCGCACTGCCTGGTACCCAGCCCTCTGCCAGTGGGGATGGGAGAGGGATGGAGGGAATGAAGTGCGGATAGAGTCAAACCTCCAGCTTCCTCATGTCAGTTTGAAGGCAGTGATGGCTCCTCCTTCCCAGGTCCATGCACCCACCCCAGGGAACATGTCCCAGCAACTGGAGTTGGCAAGATGCTGTTACCAGCCCTGCTTAGTTCCTGCACCCTCCCCAAACCCCAGCAGAGGTGGGTTTCTGTCTCCTGGCTTTGAACAGCTTCTTTCAACCTCACTGAGCCCTTGGATCTCTATTGCCTCCCTCCCTCTCCCCAGTAATTACACACAAGGCCATGGAAAGAGATCGAATTCTGCCATCTCTTTTGAATCCTGGAAACTGCCTCTTATGGTTCCCTTGAGTCTCTTTAAAGGAAACAAATTAAACTGCTGCAGCCCAGATGATTGCAGGTGAAGCCGTGCACTGGAGGACCTTGTGTTTTCCAGATAGCCTGAAACGTTTCCAGGAGATTGATTTCCTATCAGGTCTGGGGAAATTCCACAGCTCCACTGATAATCCATCACCGCCTGCCCGGAGAGGAGTGATAAATTCCTCGTCTGCCCCACGAGCATCCATCATGATTGCGGGAGGAGCAGCAATGCAAACTGTTTTCCCTGCACCAGAAAAGCTCAGACTTAGGTCAAAGGAGCAGGTTTCCAGCTTTCCATCCCCTCCTGCTGTGATTCATTGGAGTCAGGCTTCTCCCCCAGCAGCTCCATTCCCATTGTGCACTTACAGCTGCGATGCTTGGCAAGGAATTATTGCCTGCTTTCTGTTCAGCCTTTGCTTTCGATTCGTTATTATGATGGGTTGTTAATTCTCTAGAATAGCAGTGTGTGTCCACTGCAGTGGTATTTGTATGTCCCTGCTGACACATGCAGCTTGACTTGATGGATGTCACTCTCCTCATGAGCCAAATGTCTCTGTGTAACCACAGGGCGATGCTTCCCAGGGGAAGCATCCTCCTCCTCTTCCTCCTTGCAGGCACCCAGGAAGGGCAGCGGCTCTGCAGCATCAGCAGGGAGCAGGTAGGTACCAGTACATGACAGCAGCACTCTGGTGGTGTGCAGTGGAGGGACATCTCCTCCACCACAAACTCTGGACTTAGCTTCAAGTGGTTTAATGAGCTCGCAGCACAAATGGCAGAGTTTGGATAGATGGTGTAGGAGAACATGGTCTCTTATGTTAAATCACTGCTCTGGGTCCTGTTGCCATTGGCAGCCTGAGGGATATTTTGCATAGATGCTAAAACACATTGTAAATTAGGAAAACAAAACAGAAACTGAACCAAAACACCATATTGTGCTAAGATCATTTCTCTTGATACCAGAAAAGCTTCTCAGAATGAGCCTCATTTACGTTTAGCCTTGTTGGGGCTTTTTCTTCGAAGGAATGATCTCATTTCTGCTTCGCAAGAGGCAACTGTTGTCTAAAAGAATGTAAAAATGAGGTTAAAAAGGTAAAAATAGCCCTTTTGCACTGGTGAATCTCTGAAACTGAAGTTCAGGCTGGGCTTTGGGGGGAAGCACAGAGAAAGCCCATCGTGAGGCAGAGCAGGACTTGAGTCTGGCTTCCCATGTGATGAGTGAATCAGTTTGTACCCAGGCTGTGTGATGCTCAAGTGTGGGTTGTGACCACACTCATCTTTTTAAACGAAGAACAATAAAGGGTTTAATTTGCACTGTCACGGGGAACAAAACTGGCTCCTGAAGTGCTGAAACTGCTCTGATTTCCCTCCAGGATTGGACAAAGATTTTACTTTTCTTTTTGTTATGATAATATTTATTTTTATGTGGATTTTTTCCTGATTTTTGGGGGGGAAGATGGCTAAAACTGGCCAGGGAGGAGAGAGATCAGTGCCGTGAGTGCCTCCTTCATGCATCTCTCCTTTAACAGTTCTCTCTAGGGCACAACCCCAGTTCAGCCTTGAGGTCCCCATCAACCCATGTAGTCCAGCTCCACCTGGGGGCAGATGGTCAGAAAGCTCCAGTGTCCTCCGCATCCAGCTCCAGAGCTCGGGGAGGGGGGATACGGGTTGGGATTGGGATGAACCGAGGTGTGTGATGGGCTCAGGGCTTTACTCTCTGTGACAAAACAGATCCCAAACCAGTGTGGGATCTGCTGCGGTGATGCGTGCTGCAGGAGGCTGGGAAGGGAAAGGGCACCCAAAAGCCACATGAGCCGCCCATGGGTCCTTGGCCACGTTCTGATAGCTTCTGAATGGGGAAGCACTGAGCCACATTAAGGAATTAAAAGAAATAGGGTGAGAGCGCAATTAAAGCAGTGTCTCTGAGCTGGAACTGCTTTGCCATGCATTGAACATGCCTAAACCTGGTCATGGTTGAGCAGAGCTATTCCACTCGGCGCTGAATTAACTCATCAGCAGAGAGACCAGAATCTGATTTAATGTGAAAGACTACAAAATTCTATTTCTCTGCCGATTTTCCAGGTGGCAGGATTAGATGTGGAGCTTTTGGTTTTCCACTGCTTCCTTTTAACTTAATTTGACATGAACAGCTTTTGGTACAAGACAATATTTGATGGGTACCGCATCAGGGATAATGAAGGCATCAGACGAATGGCAAAGCGTAATGGGGGGAGCTTGTTTTCCTCTCTCTGGATAAACCACAAGGAATGGGGTCCTGGAAAAGCATGAAGTAGTGGAATTCATGGCCGCACCTCTTTCTCGGCTAAAATGGGAAGTCCCGGGGCTTCAGCAAGCCATGGGAATGGTTTGTTGCCTGGTTGGCACAGGTACGGGCACAGGGAAGGCAGGGAGGTTGCTGCGCCATGTGCGAACGGGAGCTGCCCTTCCTCCCGGCTTTGCTGACGGAGTTGCTCCTTCTTTTGGCGCTAGGAGCTGGAATTACGCTATCGCTGGGATGGAGACCCGAGGGCAGGCGAACAGCTTGTTCCCGGCTGGCTCAGCTCTTCCCTGTTTGCAATTCCACCTACCAGAGCTCAAAAAAGGCTCCTCCAAACACAGCTGGGTCCTGGGCTGGCAGTTCCCTGGCATGGCTGGCTCCGCTCATCCCACCGGAGCGGTGGTGGGGCAGAGGCTGTGCGCAGGATGAACTGGAAGCAGCATTGGAGTAAATGGGCTGTTTTGGGAAATCATTGCCTGGCTGCTCTTGTTCTCGTCTTCCCAGGTCATGAGGAGTGACTGCTCCCGACTGCTGGAATGCTGGGAGAAGGAGGGACAGACCCAGGTGAACCAACCCCTGCACTCCAGTCCCATCGCTCTCCCCTGGGGCTCATCCAGCACCAGCAGGATGGTTTGGCTGGGAAATGGACTGTAAACTTGCAAGCAATGTGCTTGTGAGAGGCAGGTTTCTAATGTTTCCCAAACTGAGGTTTTCTCCCTGTAAATGCAACTAGGTCTCAGTGTCCCTGATTAGCTCCTTGTGATGAATTCCATCTGCCTGCCTGGGATCAACAAAGACCTGAAAAAGCTGAGCACCAAACATACAGCCTACTGTTTTCATGCTGAGCTTTGTTCATTATAGGAAATCACTTACAAAACAGGAAGCTCTTCCTTGTTCCACTCAATTTCTTGGGTTTATTTGCCATGAAATGTCACCTTCTCAGATGAAAGAATGGGATTTATCACAATTAAGGGAGGCTTTGACATGTCCCTTTAAGTGAATCAAGGGTGCTTTTAATTCTGAATCTGCGCAGGGTTTTGTTGATGCAATATGGGTCCCATGCAGTTTATTATACTCATAAAATTCACATTCCTGGGGAGTGGTTCCATGATTTCTGCTGCTTCCAGCAGTGCAGGAGCCAACAGGCCTTTATCCTGGGGAGCTAATGGAGCGCTTTATGAGGAGTGACCATGCCCACACCATGCAGGGCCAGGTGCTGGGCATTGGGTACCACCATGGCACATTGCTGGGAGGCCCCAATGGACCAAGGCAGCATGTATTGAATGTAGCTTGTTTCTGCTCCTCCCAGAGCTGTGGGTTAACTCGCTGCTGTCAGTTCATCATTGTTCTCTCTGGTTCACACTGGCTGCTGTGGTAGCTTACATTTGGCTTCCCAGTTTTCCTGCTGGCTGCTGTGATGGATGCTGTTTCTGAAGTGGAAGCAGGTAGGAGAAGTAACACAAAGGTACCAGCTCCGGGTGACTGTGAACTCTGTTCTAACACCAAAGGTAACAGCAACAAGGTGAGGTAAAGCGACAGGGTGAGGCTGTCAAAGGGCATCGGGACGCTGTCACTGCCTTTCAAGGTGTGTTGCTGATGTACAGTCGCATTGATATCATTGTATTTCAGAAACTATCATAAAGGGTTATGAGGAAAGAAAGGATCTGTGTCTCCTTCCTTATGAATGCAAAGGGAGAGCTCCTGTGCTGGGCTGTTGACCGACTGATCGAGCGTTTTCCTATGCATTTTGGGTTTTCACATTCACAATGCACAAAACATCCCACCTGCATCACCGGCCACGTCAGCCACCCGCATTGCCAGAGCTTTATTTGGCTCCTGTGTGAGATGGGGAGGAGATGAGTGGGTGAAACGGGGCGTTTGGTCCCAAGAGGCTGTTGGCAGCAGTTTTGGAGCTGGGCACAGCGAAGGGCTCCCTGCTCCTCCACTGCTTCTCTCCCTATGCTGGGATCTGTGTGTGTTCCATTGCCTTCACCTCACTGGTGCCACCACCTTGGATAAATGTCCAAGTGTTTGTACCTGCATCTTGCCAGTCCTTTGCAAAGCATCTGATGGGGCCAGACGATATTCCAAGGCCCGTGTCTGTGTCTGTGGTGCTTTATCTGTGACATTCCTATCTCTTCAGCGCCTTGAGTTGCTTCAGCAAAGGGCTACGGTATGAAACACCCAACAGAAATGCGTTGCATTCGCTTTTGCCATAGCACCTGTAGGAAACCTGGAACATGTGGAAGTTGGTGAGTCACTGGGGTGAAGCATTTATCCTGAATCCTGGAAACCTTTTGGCATGTATGAGCTTTATAGAGCCCGTAGCCCTTGGTGGGAGTTAGTGGGACCAGTAAGTGTATCCAGGCTGGTTGTGCCCATCTTATTTTGGTGTTATCTGGCTTAAATACGGAATTATAATGGCTTAATGTGGAAATGGTCAGTGCTGTTACAGATATGCTTTTTGATGAAGTTAGAGGCTTGTAAAGCATCTTCCTCGTGTTAGTCCTGAGCTGCTGTAGCTTCCGATGCCACGCTGCAGCACTCAGCATCTCCACCCCAAAGGCAAGGAGGCTGTAACTGCAGGTTCACTTACCCGGTTGGGCTGCAGCTGGTTTTGAAGCCGGTTTATTCCGACTCGAGCGGCTCTCCAGCCACAGGAGGGCGGCACCGCCGGGAGCTGAAAACGGCTGTTTCCAGCTTGTTTTCGTTAGAAAATACAAGCGCTTTAACCGGAAGAAAGGGGGGAATCCTCAATTCCTGGCCGCAGGACGCAGGATACACATGCCGCCTGAAGTCAGTGCTCAGCTGCTTTCCTTTCCTCCTCTCCCTCTCCTCTGCAAGCTCCCTGGGCTGCCTTAGGAGTGTGAATCCATGGGAAAACAGTTGTTTTCCAGCCAGGATTTACCCCACTACATGGGAGTTTGGGTATCAAAAGGTGAAAACCCCATGAAGTGCTCTAGCAGAAGACAGAGCTGTTTCCTCTGAAGGGTCTGGGAAGCTGATGGGATTTAGGGGCAGCTCCTTCCAGGGCCTTTCCATGACCAAAGTTTACTGCAGGGCACTTGGGACACACACTCAATGCCTGTGCCAGTGTCTCACCACCCTCATAGAGGAGAAGTTCTTCCCAATGTCTAACCTCAGTCTCCCTTCTATCAGGTTAAAGCCATTCCCCTTGTCCTGTCCCTACAAGCCCTTGTCCAAAGCCCCTCTCCAGGTTTCCTGTAGCCCTTTTAGGGACTGGAGCTGCTCTAAGGTGTCCCCGGAGCCTTCTCTTCTCCAGCTGAACACTCCCATCTCTCTCAGCCTGGCTCCAGTGGATGCTATAAACGATATGAAAAGGTGGCTCTGCAGCTCTCAGTACCCAGGTGATGTTTAACCCGAATTCCTGCCCAGCTTAATGGGACTTTGCCTGTGTGAGGGGTGTGTAGGGGTGAGTCCAGGCCAGTACACACTCAGTGGTGTTTGCCTCAGCTAAAGATAACTTGGGTTTGCTCAGTCCAAGCTCAGTCAGCAGCAGCAGAAGGGCATTACCTCCCAAGAAGGCTTTTTTGGTTAGTTTAAATGGGGTGCTTCTGAGAAAGATGCCTGTGAAGACCCCCCCTGTGCCCATGGGAGTATGTCCCATGTCCATTGCGTGGGTTAAAACAGCGGAGCCCCCGGACCCACATGGGAACAGTGGCAGAGCAGGAGGTGTCTGCAGGGCACCTGGGCTCCAGCCCATCGCTCCCAAGGCAGCCGCTCAAGGTTAAACTGAGCATTGGCCTCAAGTGACACGGGGCAGGATTTGGGACTCGATAAGCTGAGCTGGCCAAACTCTGGGAGAGCAAGGACAACATCGGAATGGTTTTAAGAGCTTTTCCCTGGCATCGATACCTGCGGACTTTGAGTAGCCAGCTTAAAGGCCTGTGCTTGAGCTGGTGTTGAAGGACCCAGACACAGTGGATACACAATGTTTTGCAACAGAGATTAATGCCGTTAGGGAACTGCTCTGAAATAGTACATGAAAGGGTGACATTTGAATTCTGCAGTAAGCAAACCCTGCCCAGCCGAAAGCAGAAGGGGGATTAAACCCATCCCGCGAGCCAGCCTCTGCAGGTCTGCGACGTGATTCAGCACCGGGAAGCTACTGAACTCCATTAGGATACCGGTTCAAGTGCTTAACTTTAATATCTTATAAAAGAGAGTTTAAATTATTCAAAATGAAATGTTCTCAGAAGTAACAGCAAAGCAAATCTCAGTCTGTAACAGCCGGCCTTGGATAGCCCTGGGGGTTTGTGCCAGAATAACCCGGGTTCCTGTAAGGTGCCTCTGGACTCTGCCCTCCTATGGGGCGGGTGCATTGATCACAGCAAAGAGCAATAATTCCTCCCTCCCCCTTAATGCCAGCTTCCTCATCCCCCACTCCGGAGACTGGGATCAGGCAGGAAGTGATGGAAAGATTCCCAAGCCGGTGCTGCCCGCCGCAGCCCCTGCATGGAATTAATGGGGCTCTTCATTTGGCTCAATTACAGGGCACCCACCTGAGAAGCTGTAAGGAACAGAACAGTAAATCTTACAATCAAATATTAAATTAAGCCTAATTTATTTACTTATGGCAAACTATAAGCTCTGCAATCAGGCGTGTAGAGCTTTATAACACAAGCACTCCCCGGAGCAAGGGGATGTGCCTGGAACCCTCCACACTGTTTGAGGCTGGGTCTAAGGGGGGCACAGGAAGGGATTAACTGCTGTAAACCTATTGCAGAGACCAAAACAGCACAGCCCCTCAATCCCATCGCACACCACCCAGGCTCCTGCATTTGCCATGCACCCAAAAGGCAGCATGGTCTTGAGATTCACCCCATTGCATTGCTTGCTCTTTAACACATGTATGGCTCAGCAGGACGTGGCATCTGGCTGAATGTATGACTCATGGGAATTGCTGTAAGGAAAATACAGGGGGAGGACAACGTAAGAGGCTTGGGTTTAGTGAACAGGCCCACTAAATGCAGGTCCCGTGGTTGGGAATGGCTGTTGCTGGGTGGAACCAGCAACAAACAGTGAAACAGGGAGCGGGCCAGGATGCTGCAGCAAGTGATAATGTGCTTGTTCAGTCTGCAAGGGCCTGGGGGAGCTGGCTCAAGGTAATGCAGGCCATTGGTGTTTTTCTCTATCTCACCTGCAGGTAATTGACTTTGGGAGGCAGATAATGTTTTATTCACTTTCCTTGGAAAAGCAAAGCGGTTTTGGCCAGTTAACCAGGGAAAACCTGGTCCTTGACTTTGATGAATGCCTCTCCACCATCATAAAGCATTTCTGCATACTTTTTATTGCAGCGGAGTCACACGCTATTTAGGAACAGGCTTATTTATTGTTGGGATCAGGATAAAACCAGTATATGTTTGGCAGTGCTTTCTGCAGAATACACTCAAGGTTTTTACCCCTGCACAAAAGCCTTCAAGCTGCCTGGATGTTTTCCATGGGCTCCACTCGGTCAAGATACTGATATGCCTTTGAGCTGTAGTTCTGTCCTTGAGCCCTCTCTGCTGTCACTCTATAAATGGGCTCAGGAAATGTCCTTAGGACAGGGTATGGGGTGTCAGTCACAGCCCCTCAAAAGCCTGGCAGAGGCAAAGGGTCTGGTGGCTCCCAAACATGCTTGTGAAAGGGTGAATTGTGTTTCATTCTTTACAGTTCAAGAGAGAGGGAGAGGAAAAGCCCCGTCTGGATCAGAACTGTTTTACCATTCCGGATGGCAGGTGAATTCCAATCGGAAAGCCATGGTCTGAGGAGCTTAATTTGACATTTTCTCTTCCCTTTCGGTGTTAAAGCAGAAACCACAGAGGTGGGGAAAGTTGTGTCAAGGTACTGTGAGATGTTTGGCTTGCCAGGTTTTGCCAGCTTCCTTGAGGCTTAAAAGCACCTTTACATTGCAAAGACAATGGAAATGCACGTTTTGTTCCGCAGGGATGTTTAAAAGACTGGAATTGTTCTCTGATGCTGTGGGAGAGCAGCAGGAATGGAGCGGGCAAGGGCTGGGTGCATCTCTGCTACCCCAGGCACATGGGACACATCTGGGAGCAGGACAGACTGGCCACTGAGCCCACTGAAGCCCCATCCTGGTCCTGCAAAGGGCTTTGCCTTGGGTGGGTGCCCCAGCACCTCTCAGACCCCACATTCCCCCTGAAAAGCTTCACTGCTGCATCCTCTCAGCCCCTTCCGAGCATCCACACAGCTTTTCCATGGGGAATATCTTCCCTACGGAGCAACGGGGTCCGTGCCCTGGGGTCCGGCAGCACAATCCCACAGGAAGGAGGCAGCAAGCAGGCAGCACTCAGCAGGACCAGTGCTGTTTCCAGCTGGGTGTTTTGGGAACCGGTGACTCAGTGACACCCCTGGCCCTGGGCTGTGCTCGGTCATGCCCAGGAAGCAGGTTTTCTATGGAGGAGGATGCCAAGTCCCAACTGTTTCCCAGTTACTGATGATGCTCCCTGTGCGTGGGCCTGGGGGAGCCGCAGCCGCTGGCTCAGCTCTGATTCACTGCCCTGACACACCATAAAACCCTCTTGGCATGCAAGGGAGCCCACAGCTGCCTCCCAGACATCCCTCCTGCTCCAAGCCCCTCTGGAGGGCCCCTGTGAGCCCCTGTGCAGAGCAGGAGTGCAGATGAACATCACAAAGGGACTGTAAGAGGTGGCATTTCAGTTTTGGTGCTATGGAAGCATTGCGGAACCTTGACGTCCCTTGACTTCCTTACTTTCGAGTACTTACTATTGGGTAGGGATGACTCCTCTGCGTGCCACAACAGAGTATCGTCACACTGAGCCCCAGGTACCAGCTTGCTGTAAGGCTCAATGGAAAGAAGGGGTTTTCTTGGCTGTGTGTTGTGATTCTGGTCATAGCCTAACTTCTGGGTTTTAGCACAGACATATGGCAACTGTGCCATCTCCTGTTGGCAGCAGTGTTTTCTTCTCGTGAATAGCCCTGTCTATCATTGCAAAGTCACACTGTGGCATCATTTTGCTGCATGTGAGACATCCATGCTTTGAAACCCCAAACCAGCTCTTTTCTGTGAAACCCACGCATAAATCTCGCCGCTTTATAGCTCTTCACTCCCATTTAACACAGCTCATAGCAGAGGTTTTCCTTGTGCAGCCACAGATGAAATACGCTTCCTATGTCCCCTTTTTCCATGAGGATGCTTGTGCTTAGGTGCTTATCCAGGAGTATCCAGGGTGCACCCATGGTGCTGAGCTCCTATTTGCAAAGGCGAGCCTGTAGCTGAGGGTGAAACAGCTCCGTGGTTCAGCTGAACAGTCAATTTTTAACTTGCCCCATTGCTCAATGGCGTGGAAGGGAAACTTGCCCGGGAGGTGTTGCCACTGACTGGAGCACCCTGTCCCTTAGCACACAAACACAGCCATGCGAGGGCTGGCCAGGCTCCACTCTGGACTCTGCTCTTGTTGTCTGTGTTTGATTCCACCACAAGGTCACAGCACTGGGGAGCATCCCCATTTTCTCCTGAGCACAGCAGGCAGACTGAGTGGGACCCTTGACTTGTTCCAGCCCCATCTTCCCCTCAGCAGGATGTGGCTTCTTGGGGAGATGGAGATGGGTGTTTGATGGGGGCACAGATTGCGGGACCTCTGCACTGTCTGCTCTAATTGACTCCCCTCTGCTTGTGTGGAAAAGGCTTCTGCTTGGCTTTTGTCCTGGCTTTCTCAGGTTCTCTCCAAGTGCCTGCAAGCTGGGGGTGAGCAACCACTGTCTCTGTGGTGCTCCTGCTGATGCAGAGCATTAGAGAAGTGAGATAAAATTAGCTATTCAGACGCACGTTCCTCAGGATGCCGGGACACAGGGACACCCAGTACAGCCAGTTAGACTCATAGAGAAGAATTAATGGAAGCGCCCGGCTCCCAAAGGGAGGAAATTCCTTGAACAGCCTTTTCCTCCGTTTGTTGGTGGTGAAGCTGACAATGGGCTGTCCCGGGAATGCCGCTCGCATGCCGGCAGACACCGAGTCTGCGGCACCGGGTGCTCCGGAAAGGCCCAGCCCCACCGGGCGACCTGCACCTCTCCTGCATGGATTGCGTCAGGATCACACAGCAAAGCATCGCTCGGGATGCGGTGAGCACTGCATCACTGGGCCCTGGTGCTCGGAGCCAGCCATTGTGTAGCCCCAGAGAGCAGCAGCAAAGTGGCCTGTGATGGGTGATGGTTGGGTGTCTGTACATCATTGACAGCAATTTACAGCAATTAATTGTGATTCCTCCTGAGCCATTGCGTGATTCCCACAACACAAACATGCCAAACCAGCACACACAAGGAAAACTGCCCTTTTCCACTCTAAAAATCCCAGAAACATCTTTTTTGTACGTGGCCTTTATTCATCAGGGATGCCACTTGGAATAATGACTTCAGTGTAATGAGACAAGAGGGACTCTAAAGCTACAGGATCTTATCAGTCATGTTATGCAAATGCTTGGAAGCAGCATGGGTGATCGTAGGACATGCTTCCATCAGAGCTGCTTTCAGCCTGCTGCAAGCTTCCTTCAGATTCATTTTCTATATGGAAAAGGCCCCAGCAATGGCTCTGCCCATGTCCCGCAGCACCAGCATCCTTGTGTGTGTCCCACTGTCAGCCCCTCTCCCCAGACTGGGAGGGTCTCCCACCGTAGCCCTGTGGAAAGCTCCATGGTCCAGGGCAGGCGACAGGATGAGCAAAACCCCAGCAGCAGAGCCAGGGAGGTGGGAAGCAGTGGGACAGCACAAAGCTAATTTGGTACCCGTGGCAGGGCCTCTGAGAGCATCTGCTTGCAGCAGGCTTGTTGGGATCCCATCCATAACACAGCCCAGAAGCAGATGGATTTGGTGGCTGCATCACCCTGCTGGGTTCTATTTTGAGTGTTTGTCACACAAGAAATGGCTCTGATGGGAAAACCTGCCGGAGCAGGAGGAAAAATGCTGCATCCCAAATGCCTGGGGCTGCTGCATGGAGGCTCATTTGGCCTTTTTTGGGAATAGCTCATTTGAGGCCGTTTGTGTCACTGAGGATGGTTTTGTGGGGATGTGTCATAAGTGGGTGAAACAGCCGCATGGGACAGGTCGAACCCTGGAAAACTGGAGCAAATCCCACATTGAAGCAGATTCCTCTGGGCAAGGACACTTCTGGAAAGCCTTTGGAAGCACTTCCAGAAATGTCCATCTCAAACCAGGCATGATCCAAGCTCTTATCATCCCAGGAGCCACCACTCCCTGCCCAGTGAGGTCTCTGCAGCTGATGTGGAGGGGACAGCATTGCATTCCCCAGCCTTGTGCTTTCAGGGATGCTGGGGTATCCCTCCCCGTGCTCTAAGTAATGACAATTATCCATGCTATTAAAGGATTACTTCCAGTCCCCCCGACTTCCAGGCAATTTAGAGTTATTACTAAGGGCTGGTCTCTCATTCTTCTGAATTGTTTGATCTGTGTTGCTGTGAGCAGTCATGGGAATGTTTTATTCTAACCCAGCGGGTTATTAAAGGACATGCTTATAAATAACCAGTCTTGCCTATTTTAAGTATTTTCAACATAGTCTATCATGATAGTATGGCATAATCTGCAGGAAAACCGAGTTCAATTCTGCTGCCAAGCATTCATAACTCACTTCTGTTTCTTTGGAGCCAAGTCTGAGCTCTCGGTCTGTGCTGCAGGAACACCAAGAGCCTGGGGAAGCACTCACAGTGGCTCAGGACTGGTTGTTCTCTAACCTGATCCTCCTGTTGCGCTATTGCAACGGATGTCATTGTCATAGGTTACACAGGGGAAATGAAATTTACAGCTAAATTTGGTGGGGTCTTTCATGGGACCCTGGGTCAGACGCTGGTGCTGCTGCTGAGGCTGCACCAGGTATTCATTGATGCTGGGGGGCTGCGGGCTCAGAGAGCAGCCTCTGGGGAGTCAAGGAGCGGTGCATGTTGTCTGCTCCGTATGAGATGACCAAAACCATACAAGCCCACTCCTCCAGCAGAATTGAGCATTTCAGACAAGCGAGTTGAGATTTACCTCTTAATTTATTACATTTCACATTGCTGTAAGCAATAAATTATAGTCAATATAATAACGTTGTCACAAAACATTACCATGAAGCACTCGCCTAACAGATACTGTAATCTACACACATAAGAACTGTAGTTATGCTACTTAGATTCTCGGTGTTAATGGGAAGTGAACAAAATATTAAGGAGCTTCACAGTAAATTCGGGGAAACCATGTCATTATTATTGCTTCTGTGCAAACATTTCTACTGCTGGAGAAAGAGAAGGATCAGATGTGCAGTGTCTTTAGAGAGTTCCCCGAAGGACCTGCTGCACCCATCCAGTGCACTGAGTGCATGTCAACCAATGCAGTGACCCATGATCAGCAGCTGATGGGTCTCCAGAACCTCCATCCCAGCCCTGGCATGGCTTAGCCTTTAAGGAAAGCAGTCTGGAAAGGCAAAGGCTGGTAAACACCGAGTCCATGGGAAGGTCTCGAGTCACACCCAGGCATGCGGGATGGGTCGGGACCATTGTGCGGGATCATGCAGGGCCCCACGGCTGCCTCCCGCTGGGAGCTGCCATCCCTTTGGAGCCTGCAGCATCATCCGCACCGCTGCTGCTGCTGCGTGCGCGGTGGCTGCAGCCATGCTGTCACATCGCCTGTCCCGCAGCAGTTTGCATGCGTGGTGGGAGCTCACAAACAGTCCTGTCCTGAAGCATTCCCCTCCATTTCTGCTCAGTGGACTTTAATGGAGTACTTCCGAAGCGTCAGGAACTGGAGCAGCTTGTCTTTCCTCCTCTGCTTTAGTGCCATTAGCGCTCTCGTTTTCTCCTCCAAGTCCTGGTCGGTGGCGAGGATGATCTTGGCTCTTTCCTCTGCCTTCTTGTCCCCGGAATTCCTGAAGAGTTTCTGCAGGGACTCTTGGTTGATGCTTTCGAAGATGTTGGCCGCAGCTTTCTTGCGCAGGGCTGTGTCGAAGCGGAACCCGTGGACCGAGGGGCTCACGCGCAGGGATGTGGACATGGCTGCGGCTCTGGAGCTTCTCTTCGCTTTCATCTACGTGGGGTGCAGCGGGGTTTGCTCCCGGTTGGGTCGCTCGGTGGATCCGAGCCGTGCTGGCTCCCAGGACCTGTATTTAAAGGCAGGAGGGAGGAAAAAGCCCGAGGCTCAAGTTACAGCGATGAGCTCACCCTGATGTCAACACCGGATGGTCATAGGCGAGTTTAACAGTTGAATTGCCAACTTCCCGCTGTCCTGCAGCCGAGGGGCAAACGCTGCTGGAGCGCTCTGCAACGGGAATGGGTTTTCCTTTGAGCAGGTTTCGTACGGCTTCAAACTGAGGGACTTATGCAGAGCACGCTCTGCTCCTGGCCCTTTGCTGCGCTGCCTTCAGAATACATCATAAACAGTTAAAACTCTTGCAGCACTAACAAGAGGCAATAGCTGCGAGCCAGTGCATGCAGATGAGCACTTGTCTGTGTCTCTGTCTACACCGCAGAACAAAACCTGCTTAGACCCAGGCACAGGATGCTTTCTGCAGCTTCCCAGATGATACCGCTCCTGTTCAGTGCTGCATTTTCTAATTGGCAAGGGGTGTATTGAAGGCAGTGGATCCATAATGTCCTTGAGGGTGACTTCCCAGGATGTTACACCCCACATGGCCATGCTCTCACTGGGGTAAATCTCTGCACCAAGTCCTGCCTTGGGTATCCATTGTCTTCAGTTTTCAGCTCACTGATGCAGTTCTTCTGCTCCCATAGAGTTAGTGCTCACCATACCACCCTCGCCCAGTGCCAAGCTCTCTCATTCTTAATATGGATTAGTTTTAGGGGTTGGACCTGATGGTCCCTAAGGGTCCCTTTCAACCTGGGATCTCCTGTAGTTCCATGATGCCCACTCACTGAGGATGTGGACTGGCCTGGCTCTGGCTGTGCAGCTCCTGCTAGGCTTAGGAATCTGATATTACTGTGCACAACTAAATCTGGCCCAGAAGATCAGTGGGCTCAAAAGCCACTTGAAGCCAGGGATCCAGGGATATTTTGGTTGATGGCTTCAAAGCAGCCGGATGCTGCAGAGGCACTGTTTGGAAAACCGGCTGCTTGTTTACTGCTGATGGTGGTGACCCTGTTACTCATCCTCACCGAGGAACTCCAGAAATAGCCTCTGTCCCCACAGCCCAGGGGGTTCCCTTCAATACAGGGAGCTGTGGGGTGATCTCTGACCGCAGCGATGAGCAGTCTCCAAGTAACCTCACCCAGTTGGTGGGATTTCTTCTGTTTGTGCTGGCTGTTACGTGCTTTAATGTATAAACAACCCCCTGTGATTCTCCTTCTGCCAGAAAGGCTTAAAGCCTCTCAGTTTGCTGTAGTCTTGCTGAATTTGTGTGGATTACACATCAGTTGCTGTTTGCTGAGTATTTGCAGGGCTGGTAAATCCACCCGGAAAATGGGATGGTTTTGATGTGGCTTTGGGAAAGAGCCTCATGTTTTACAGCCTCTGGTTAACCTGAAATACAAGGGAGAGCAGTAGGAAGGAAGGATCATGCTCATTGTGGTCCTCTCCTGCAAAGTGCTGCCTGGAGGGAAGGGAAGACCTGCCTGTAAAAGTGGCTGCAGAAATGCTGTATGTACTTTGCTTCGCTGGGCACATAATGCCATTTCTGAGTATTTAGGGCAAAAAATAACAACAGAAGATGGCGTTCATACCAGCATTCCGGTATCTGAAGTGGGCTACAAGGAGGCTGGAGAGGGACTCTTCATCAGGGACTGTAGCAGTAGGACAAGGGGTGATGAGTTCAGACTGAAACAGGGGAAGTTCAGGTTGGAGATGAGGCAGAAGCTCTTTACTTAAGTGCTCCATCCCTGGCAGTGCTCAAGACCAGGTTGGACAGAGCCTGGGGTGACGCTGTCTGGGGTGACGCGGTCTGGGGTGAGGCATCCCTGCCCATGGCAGGGGGTTGGAACCGGATGATCTTAAGCTCCTTTCTGACCCAAACCATTCCATGATTCTACGATTCTAAGATCAGCCGCGATCCTGCGGCTGCAGACAATGAGTCCTTCTTTGTTTCCCTTGGTTGCAAAGCAGAGCTGAGGCACGTTAACACGCGCCTGGTTCCCACCGCTCCCACTGCACATGGGATCGTTCTGCAGGTATTTGCAGAGGGAGGCATGGCTGAGAGCATAAATTAGCAATATTTGTGGAAGACACGAGCTCAGGAAAGGATCTGCCATGGAAACTGAGCCGAAAGCCGATGCTTTAGGAGTAAGACATCAGAAAGCTGCCAAGATGAAGCATGCGTGTTCTCGTGAGCTCATCTCGCACTGAGCAGTGACAAACATCTTTGCCCCTTCAAGCTTCTCTGCCCACTTTGTGTAAATTTAGTTGTGCTCAACTCTGACTGAGAGATGAAGCATCCCTCATCTGGGTTTTTCCAGTAATTTTTGTTTATGTCGGTCTTTTAATGCTGCTTTTCCAGTAATGCCCAGGAGGAATTATTCATGTGCTGGAATGGAGCAAAACTTCAGAGAAGATGCGATTTCTATCACAGCTCTCCTGCTATTAGTGCATAATTGCTTTGTGAAACGCAATTGCTCCATTTCGCACGTTAATGGGAGGATTAATTCCTCTCCCCACTGTCTCTGCAGAGCAGCTCAGCCCCATCCATAGCTGCGCTCTGCCTCTCGTGATGGGCTTGGAGCGCTCCAGGGTTTGAAGCTGAAGCACTTGTGATAGATTGTAGACTAAGCCAAGCCTCAGGGTCTCAGTTAGAGCTTTTAGTTGCTGTGGGGAAGATTCAGGGAGGATGGTGCCTGTGCTGTGCTGGTGATGCAAAGGATGGTTAAATAGATCTGGAGGCATCTCTGACTCAGAGCTATGGACTGCAGGACCCCAGCTGCACTGTTATGGGAGAGGGAAAGGTAAAGCAGCATCCTCACTGGGTCAAACACCATGTGAGGGGCTTTTGGAAGCCCCCATCCCCGAGGGCAGGAGGTAGAGGGAAGGCTGGGGCAGGCAGTGCCTTTCTCGCAAACTCTTGCAGAGAACATAGTCTGCATTCATGTAACTGTCCAAAATCACTCCAAAGAAGGTAACTCGGGATGTCTTTGCATTTTGCTGGGGCATGTTTTGCATAGCTTTCCTTTCACTACCCTGCCTAAGCCTTCACGGCTTGTAATACCACATTGGCATCAGGAGATACAGCAGTTCCCTAGGAGAGCATTGGTGCTAACAGAGACCTACCCAGCTGTGTGTAAAGGAGCCTAAAACTGAGTCTTTAGAAGGGCACCTGGAAGGGTTAGGAGCAGGAAAAGAAGTTAAATTATTGTCTTTATATATATATATAATGTGCTTTAGCTCTTTAGCTCTGAAATGCCCAGAAGCCTGTGATGGACACCCAGGTCATGCGAATGGCAGTGCTGGCCCCAGCTCCCCATCCTGCCCACTGTGTGTCGTGTGCCTCTGTCTGCACAGACCCCACCTGGGTTCTGGTTTGGTTTTCTGTGGTTGTTGTTTCTTTAACACAGCATCTGGGAGCACTTGTCCCCCGTCTCATGGCAGGAAGCTGTGACCTTTGCTTACACAACCCCAGAGCTTCACTCAACCACGTGTGTGCTCGCTGTGACTTGTCCTGTGGTCCCCACTTCCGATGTGCTGTACAGGGGGATGTGATTTAATGGCAGTTCTGCTGCAGCTCCGTTGCTGTAAAGTAAAGGCATTTCTCAGACCATTCTGCTCATGTGGATTTAGAATCCTGCCTAAAAACCAGACAACAGAAGGCCTGATTCAACTGCTTCAATTCCATCGAGAAAGTTTCTAATAGGGAAAAAAAATGTGCACCGTGTCTACTGAATACTGTTCTTTATCCTACCTATGAAAACTAAACGAGATGCTGGCTTCTGGGCTGCTAAGTCAGGCATTGTTCTACTAGGTGTGTTCTGCACAGCATAAATCTGTGCTGCAGCCTCCTGCGAGCAAGAACAGCTTTTGTCACCTCCTGATAGGCACATTCTCCATAGGGTTCCCTCCACCCCGTGTTCATCTCCTTCACCCTAACCTGTGCATCCATTCTGCTGACACATGGGATAAACCAGCAACAGCCGAGCTGCTCCAACAACTGGTGCCATGCACAGAATAACATCTTTTCATGGTGTCGATGCAGGTTGGGCTGGCTTGAGCTGACTGTGCGGCGGCTGCACAGGGACCATGTGGGAGCACTGCAGGAGCCAAGCATCATGCTCTGCATGGGCACCATATAAGAGTAAAGTTTGTGGTGTTACTGATAATGAATGTCTCCTCATTTCTCATAAATTCTCTGCTAAATGTACAATCACCAAGTTAATAATGCAGTGCAGGACATAATGAATAGCCAGTTACAGTAAGTAAATCATGCCTCTGGAGAAGCAGAAACTTCTGGCACTTTGAAGAGGCAGAACCCTTTTAAAGAAGCCCTGCACTGAACGAAGCTGAACTGAGGACACGTTGACTTCTGGCATGAAACTGGTGTGCAGGCCAGCTCCCCATGCCCTGCTACAAGGGAAAGTACTTTAATATCCTGACTCCAGCATCTTCCTCCTGTGTCAGCAAGACTGAGCACGGCGAGGAAAGTTTAGACTTCCAAGCATGAACCACCCCTTCTTTCTGTGCTGGATTTCCTGTTGGATCTTCCTGAAGTTCCCCAAGTCCCCCTCGCTGGAGAGGGGCGAAGGCAAAGCCGTCTCCACTGGTCAGACACTGCATTGTCTGCTGCCGAGGGGACGGGCTCACGGGAAATCCTGCCTTGGGGCTGGGACGCGGCGCTGGCTCAGGCCATTGTCACAGCCCAGCCCATGGGCGACAGTACCAGACACACGTCCCGTGCTCAAGTGCCCCCCTCATCAAGGCTCTAATCTCTGCTGAGCCGCTTCCTCAGCTGTGCAGGGGTGGCAGACAGGATGTGCGCTTTGTACTGCTCTGTTTCGGGGGGCCCAGGCTGCCCCCAGTGCTCCCAGAGACACGGCTGCAGCCCAGGGCTGTATCTCCAGAGCCAGATGTGCGAGATCGCAGGGCAATGCCAGGAGCCAGATGTGCGAGATAGCAGGGCAATGCCAGGAGCCAGATGTGTGAGATGACATGGAAATGCCATGCGCCAGATGTGTGAGATGGCATGGCAATGCCAGGAGCCAGATGTGTGAGATGGCATGGCAATGCCAGGAGCCAGATGTGCGAGATAGCAGGGCAATGCCAGGAGTCAGATGTGTGAGATGACATGGAAATGCCATGCGCCAGATGTGTGAGATGGCATGGCAATGCCAGGAGCCAGATGTGCAAGATAGCAGGGCAATGCCAGGAGCCAGATGTGCGAGATGACATGGCAATGCCAGGAGCCAGATGTGCGAGATGACATGGCAATGCCGGGAGCCAGATGTGCGAGATGGCATGGCAATGCCAGAAGCCAGATGTGCGAGATGGCATGGCAATGCTGGGAGCCAGATGTGCGAGGTGGCATGGCAATGCCAGGAGCCAGATGTGTGAGATGGCATGGCAATGCTGGGAGCAGGATGCTGCCACAGTCAGGCTGAAGGCAGAGTGGTGGCAATGGGTGTCAGCCAGGCAATGAAGGGGTGTAAGGGAGTGTTAAGCTGCCAACCTGCAGTACCTGGTGAGGGCTGTGATGGTGCAGAGGAGATTCTGGGCTTGGCAATGGGTCACAGGGCTGGGGCTGTTGTGCTAAGGAGGAGCAGCGTGGCTTGGGGAGCAGAATGCGGTTGAGGTTTGGGGTTATGCCGCTGGGTAACACTGGGAGAAGCAAGCTGCTAATGGGAGCTGAGGGGAACACGCAGCTTGGGCCTGTGGAGATTGATCAGGAAATCAACCCTTAGGTGAATCATGTGGGAGCTTAGCCTGAAACTGTGGCATTATCAGCCTTGTACTTCACTCCTCCAGCAACAAAAGAGCTCCTCGGAGAAAAGAGATGGCGTTTGCCTCCCATCACCTTCCCCTGTGGCCCGGCAGCTCTTGCATTGTGGCTGCTAGAAAAGCAGTTTCTGCCATCCTCTTCCTATCACCACAACCCAAAACCTCTGCAGGTCCCTGCCCGTGCCCTGCCCGTAGCAGCATCAGCATCAGAATCACAGGGATGGGGACTCCATAGGGGATTTTAGGGTTGTTTTTGTTGATACCTTGCTGCAGACCCCTCCAGTGCGTGCAACGGGGGCTGGTGTGTTCTGCTGCTCTTGAGGGACGGGAGTTGTGCTGCATGGTTGTTGCATGGTTGTCGCGTGGGTTTGTGACCAGTGTGGCTGCTGGAGCCCATGAGGGGCTGCTCCCAGGGCTGCTGTGCCTGTTGGTGGGGTTATGCAGGTCTCTGTACTCCTGCCTGTGGTTGTTGTGCCCAGCACACGTCAGCTCCCGCTCCAGGGAGCAATAACAGGGCTGTAAACCCTATCTCAGCGCAAAGGTGAGGCTGGCACCTTGAGGCACCAGGCTGGCATCACCAGCCCAGCCGAGGCCAGTGCCAGGCAGAGCTGGGGCAGCTCCCGTGATCCCTGTATCCATGAGAGCACCACAGGACACAGACCTGCTCCATATGGCCGCAGTGTGGGAAGCCCCTGAGGACTGTGTTTAGCTCTTGCAGTGATGCCTTCTAGATGTTTCCAGCAATCACATTGCCTGATTGGTATAATCTAAGTGACTGATGCCTTGTTTACAAGGGAGCCTTGCCTTTGTTCTCGAGATGTGCCCTTGAATCCCTGTCAAGTGTCAGCGCTGGTTTATGATGCTTCGCCCTGTCTGCATCGGGTTATTTATGCAGGCAGCTCAAACAGAAAAGGACCGATTTAGAACTGTGAGTTTATAAGGGCTCTGTGTAGGAATGAAGGACAGAGGAGAGAGATGTTGCTGCGTGGATGCATTCGGGTATGCTAAAAGTGCTTTGCAGCCCCTTGGGAAGAAACCTGGTTGATCAGCAAATGGTACAAGCAGTGTCTGTTGCCAAAGCATCAGCTCTGATCCATCAGAGGTTGGGTGTCAAGCTAGAAACCAGCCCTGTTGTTGAAGTTGTTGGCATCTGCCTGAGAGAAGTAAATCAGATTTGTCTTTATTCCAGCCTTCAGGAGAGAAATCTGCCCACCATGAGGTCTGTCTGAGGCTGGAGTGAAGCAGGAGCCAGCGCTGGTACCAGCCACCCTTTCCGCCTGGGGAGATAAGGCCTCCGAGCCATGTATTGGGGCTTATCTGTCCTTTTAGCTACACTTCATGTAGGTTGTGCTCAGTCTGAGGTTGTTCCCTTCTCTGGTTCTTCCAAGTCACTGCTTCCCAGCACCAGTGTTGCCTGGATCAGCACTCCGATCACCCAGCCGGTGCATGAGGTGGTTTAGAGGTGATGGGTAGCCCTAACACTGCTTCCAGCCGTGTCCCCTTTCCCTCTTTTCTGTGTTACATAAGAAACCCTGAAAGACAAATGGCATTTTCAGTCTTCCTGTGTGACACGACATTCCATGGCCCCGCCGCCATGCTGACATGCTGCAGCACCACATACATGAAAGGGACATTTAGATGGAGAACACTGGGTAAAACAGCCCTAGTGTGGGCTGTGGGCTGCTGGTCTGAATGCACTTGAGAGCCTGGATTGCTCCGAGCTGCTCCCTTTTGCTCCATGAAGGCATCAATGAGGAAGAGCTGAGCAATGCCCTGTATTTTCTGGAGCAGCAGGTTCTGTCCCTGCAGTGGGCAGGGAAAAGGGGAAAGGAAGATTCCAGGTTTCAAGGTTTGGGTGTTATTGGGCATGGCAGTGGTCACTGCTGCTCTTGAAATGCCAGATTGCTGTTTGAATGGTGCTGCTGACCCCATGAGTGGCTGTTGCTTCAGGCAGCTTCATGCAGCAGGGATGCTGCAGCGATGCAACGAGGGTGCTGGAGGGATGCAGCGGGGGTGCAGTAGAGATGCTGCAGGGATGCGGTAGGGGTGCTGCAGTGATGCAGTGGGGATGCTGCAGGGGTGCGGCAGAGGTGCTGCAGGGATGCAGTAGGGATGCCACAGGGATGCCACAGGGATGCAGAGGAAGCTCTGAGCACCTCATGCTGACGTGAGGCACAAATGAAAACGAAATGTCTGTCAGTCAGTAAACAGTGATGAGTGTGACATTAAGTTACAGAGCTGCTGAGCTGTCACCAGAGCCCTCTCCGTGCACAAAGCTGAGTCAGTTCCGGCTCCGATGAGGTTCATGGAAGGAGCATTTCCCAACAGCTGTTTAGGGAAAACTGATGGAAAAAGTAAACAAAATCCAGCAGCTCTGACCCCAAAACCTGCCCCTCCACAGGCTCCTCTCATCGCAGCAGCAGCTGAAGAAGAGAGGAATGGAGGGACCTCAGCCCTCACCCTTGTGCTCACCACCACCCCTCATCCATGCACCACAATCCCCATTGCTCCAGGGTCTCATCACCACCAACAAATCACTGCCTGCATCCAGCAGCAGCAGCCTTGAGACTGACTGCATTTGGCCAGCATGAGGGTAAATACCAAGTCTCTTGTTCAGCAAATTCATTGGGAAGCAAAAGCATTATAACAGCCCTGTGAAGGGCTCCTGACCTCATGGAGCTGCGTCCTGACTGGTACCGTCTGCTTGCGGGACACCCCGCTGCGAGCTGTGCCCTGCATCCCCTCAGAATACTTTCCTTTGGGGATGACTTCCCAGGGCTGTGGGGCTCCTCTCTGTTGAGGAAATGTCTTTCATCAGTAGAAATGAAACCAGGGGAATATTTTCCATTCGTGTCAGGATAAAAACGGCTCAAGCCGGGCGTGATTGATTGCTGAAAGGAATTGGAGCAACCCCAGTGCTGTTTCGGAAGGCTTCCCACTGCTCTTGCCTACAGTAAACACGGAATATATTTAGCAGCAGAGCCCAGCATGAGGCAGCCTCTTACTGCAATAATAGCAGGGCCTTGTCTTTGAATCCCTTTCTTTTTCCCTAAGGAATGGGTTTGACAGAGCCCTTGAGGCATCGCCCAGGGCTCCTGTGCCTGCCCCATTGCCATGGTGGGTGTTTGTCCTTGTTTGCGGGGTGTAGCAGCCACCGGTGCAGTGAGTAACTCTGCAAACAGGCATCGGGGTGGATGTGTGGCACCAGTGATCCCTGCTCTGATGGCATCACCGCATTGAGCTCTCAAATGCTCCATCCCTGGCAGTGATCAAGGACGGGGCTTGGAGCACCCTGCTCTAGTGGAAGGTGTTCCTGCCTGTGGCAAGGGGTTGGAACTGGATGAGCTTTAAGGTCCTTTCCAACCCAAACCAGGCTGGGATTCTACAAAACCCGATGGAGCTGGAGTGAGAGGTGAGCTAAAGGGAGGCGGTGTTGGTTTATTGCCCTCCATTGTTCCTGATACACGTATTACACAGGCAGATAACGGCCAGGATTTATTCACTGGGAAAACCTCTATTTCACAATAATGCACTTTCTTCACTGTATTTATTATTCAGATTACTCCAAAGCATCCTCCTAAACCAGGAACCTGCTGTGCTGTGTCCAAGTACACACAGAAAGAGGCAGTCCCAGCCCCAGAGCTTCCAGTGAAGTCTATGGGTACTGTCACCTCCCCTCTGGATGTCAGCAGCCCAGGAGCTGCTTGGCTACAGGAGCACAGAGACCCTGCATCTCCCCTACTTCACTGCAGGCCAAAGGGAGAATTAAACCCATCAGGGCAATGGTGTATCAGCACTGGCTGTACATCAGGGCTTGAAATAAAGCCCCTTGCCCAAAGCTTCCTCTGGGCATCCTCCATCTGGTGTTTCACTTTAACACGATGCCATTTCCCAACATGGGACCACTCATGGGAAAACAGGAGCAGCGCTTGCCCGACACCGGCTTTGGGCTGGTTTAGTCCTTTTAGCAGGCAGAAATGGGAGGTGCTGAGAGCTGGAGCTGAGCGTGTGTGAAGGCCCCGGGCATGTGCCTCGTCACTTCACCCCAGCATCACCACATTGCTGCAGTGCAGGCATTGGGCTCAGCGAGGGGAGGTGATGGGAGTGTGAATGCAGCCTGCATGGACACAGCAGAGCCCTCAGCAGATGGGCAGAGATTCTTGGTGCCTGGTGAGGCTGGGATGCTCAAACACAGCAGAAACCCAGAGGTCCCGCAGGGAGCATAAACCAACCCATCTTCCATGACTGGGCTTGCTCACAGGCTGCTGTTGGGCTTGGGGTAGCAGATAGCAGGGATGCTGGGGCAGAGCGTGCAGAATGGAGTGATAGAGCAAGGAGAGCAGCGTGATGCCAAGTGAAGAACAAGAACAACGTTGGGAAGAGGCCTGTGGCTCCTTCAGGGTGCTGCATCTGGTGTGTCCCCAGGCTGGGACAGCCCCAGGCTCATTATCCCTGCAGCAATGGCTTTTCAATCTGTTCCTAATTCACTTTCCATATTAGGTGTAATTTAGCAGCTCCTCTCTCTTCCTCCTTCTGTGCTGTAATTAGCACTTTGGGGCTTGACTCATGTCCTTTAATCATACCTAGACTGCAGTCAGTCCTGCCAAGGTGAGTAATTCCCTAGGCAGAGATAAAGCCAGGCTGAGAGATACAGTGCTCAGGGCATGGAACTGGTAGAGCATTGGGTCTTGGGCAGCACCAGAAGGTGATGTATTTTCTGTGCTCTCCCATCCCTCCCAAGGGGGTACTGCAAAGCAAACTTGGTTGTTATTAATACATCACTTTGAGACCCGTGGCCAAGCTGTGCAGGAGAGGAGACCCAACTTGGAGACACATCTGTAAAGATGCTGTCACCACCGGTACAGGTCCATCGCAGGCATGCCAACGGGGCCAAATCTGGGATGTGACATCCCAGGAATGCAGCAGGTCCCAGACTTGCCTCCAGCCTTGTGAGCAAGGCAGGAGCTGGTGGTTGCCAGCAGAGAAAGATGGGAATAAAAATGAGCAATCCTGGCACAGAATGGGAAGGCGAGAGCAGAATGGCAGGCAGCAGCTTCAACGGGACCTTCAGGGATGTAACAGCAGCCAGGGGATGCTGAGATGGGGCTCCAGACCTCCCAGGCACTTAAGGAAGGTTGATGATCAAAGGTTTTATAGCTTATGAGGAGCTCATAAGGCAGCCAGGACCCGGATAATGGGGGATTTTAATTACTTGGATATTGACGGACATAATAAGTGCACAGCAAACCACAGAGGGAAACCCATGGCTGGAGGGGAGAGCAAGATTGATCTATGCACAGCCTGTTAAATAACCTAAATTGTTCAGGGCCTCTTCTGGCCCTGATTCCAGGAGCGGAGCCAAGTATGATAAATCAGGTCGGGGTTGGGAAGTGTCTGGAATCCAAATGTTTGTGTTCTTGTTCGATTCCAAATAGTCACGGGGACAAAAGTGGAAGCAGGAGTCTGGGCTGTGCGATGTCCTGGGGAGCGGAGCCATGGCCGGGATGGCATCTTAGGAACTGCAAGCACTGATTTGTGCCACTCAGACATCACAGGGGAATCTCTGCTTCATAAAAGGGGTAACAAGGAGTCAAGACCTTGGAGCGTGTTGCCAGGGCGGCTCCCGAGCTGCAGCTTCACAATGGAAACGTGTACATCAGCGCTGCAGGGCCCGGCCTCTGTTTGCAGTGATAAGAGTTTCCTTGTGGGTGGCTCTAATTCGGGTCTGCGGCTGCTGTTGGGGCCGAGGGTTGTGACATCCCGCTTGGTCTTGCATCAGCTCCCTGCCAGATGCTGCTGTTCTCCGGGGGGAGGGGGGTCTGTTCTTTTGCTGCTTTCTCATTGCTGAAAAGACACCCACTGTAGTAAAGAGGTGGAGAAATGGGTTCATCCCATTGCAGGGGTCTTGCTGTTGTGGCATTTTTAGGCACAGGTTTAAATGAGCTACATGCAACGTGCTGCCAGTCGTGAGGCACCCGAGACCTTAGCTGTCTGCATCCTGTGGTCAGTACGAGACAGCAGTGGTTTGGGAACGGAGAGAAAGCAAAGCTGTCCCACCTTCCAGGAAGGGTTTGTGCATCCCTGTGCATCCCTGGCCAGTGCGGGAGTGCCGCAGAATCCTCCTGGAACCTGATTTTAAAGGAGCTGAGTGTGATTAATGCATGTGCTGTCTCTGACAAAGCGTTTGGAAAAGGGAGCTCAGATGTGGCGAGTCCTTGTGTAGTTTGCCAACCTGGGAACACCATGGGCTGCGCAAGGAACACCTTCCTTCCCCCAGAGCTGGAGCATCACTGTGATTGTGCTGGTCTGGGCAGGGGAAGGGCCCTGCGAGCCCCAGTGATGGTTTTCATTTAGCTGGAGCAGTTTGTTTTCTTTTCCCTTCCAAGTTGAAATGGGCTGAAATGTAATAGACCAAGACAAGCATCAGAATGAAGTGCTTCCCACGTAAAACATGCAGCAGCTGGTCAGAAATGAAGATCCGAGTGCAATGAGGGCTGCCAGGCTGAGATTTAAAGGTGCTGACACCTTCCCATAGGTCATTTACTGAAGATATCATCTCCTAAGCCGCAGCTTTAAGCCTGTACCTCTAAAGAGGACACAGAATAAAATTCACCAAGGAGCTTTAATGCTTCAAGCCGAGCTTTTTGTTGCCCTTATGGGAACAAAGTCTCGTTTCCAAGGACCTTGACTCTCTTTTGGCACTGCCAAAGCTATTTTTGCACCACAGCACTGATTGGGTGTGAAACCCGTCTCTGGTGGCTGTGCCAGCAAAACCTGGGCAGGCAAAACACAGTGGCATATGGCTTTGTTTCCCTCAACATGCTGATTCCAAGGCATTCGGGGGCGTGCTCGCGCTGTAAAGGGCACCTGGCATTATAGGAAAGGATTTAACCCTGTTCTTGGAGCAGACCTGCCCACCCATCCCAGCGGAGCAAGGTTTTGCTGGTCTGGCTTCATGGGGTCTCTAACATAAGAGCCTCTCGATTAGGCAGCAGGCTGAGTGTTTGGTCTGCTGCAGATACATAGCGAGGACCATGGGTGGTTTCTTCCCTTGAGGAAACCATGTGTCCCCATGTCCCCTGCCACAACCTCTTGCTCCTCATTGAGACCTAAGAAAGCAAAGCCTGTGCGTGCCCAAATATTGCAGGGTTTGAGTGACTTCAGCATCACCCCCATAGCTGGGGAGCTGTGTTTGGCAGCAGCATCTCCCTGTGCTCCCGCAGCAGATGCAGCAGCTACGCAAGATCTCTGCCTGTTGTTCAAACCGGGAACAGACAGAACTGCCTCGTAGAGAGACAAGTGATGGTGAAACGCCGGCGATCCAGGACCGGGATGCAGACGGCACCGCTTGCCGTTACCAGCCCAGCTACCGCGATCAGGCTGAAAGGGTCGATGGGAACTGGATGACTTGAGGCTGCCTCCGGTGTTTGGGACCCCCATAGGGGCCCAACAGCATCACATCCGGGTGCTGCAGTGCCACGGGTGGTTGGTGGACCGAGAGGAGCCGTGTCTGGGTGCCAAAGGCCCCGCAGCCGCCCCCAAACCCCGACGGATGCGATGTTTTATCTGCCCCCCCCAACCCCCCGGCTCCGGCATCCCGGCTGCGGCACAGCCAAAAGCGGGTTTCTGCCGCCACCTCGCGATGGGGAAGCGCTGGGATGTCGCGATGGGCCGCGGCTTGGCTACAGACGTGGGGCCCGCAGCACGGCTCGGGGTGGGAAAAGCTGCTTTATTTATTAGTCCGTGTAACCCCAGGGGTTCCAGGGCGGAGCGAGCGTGGTGCTGTGTAGCAAGCAGGGCTTGAATGGGCACGGCTCTTCCCGGTGCTGTGGAGGGGTGTTGTGCTGATCCTGGTGCATTGAAAGGATGCTATGCCCATGCCATTGCTGTGGAGGGATGCTGTGCCCATGCCATTGCCTTGGAGGGATGCTGTGCTCATCACAGTGCTGTGGAAGGATGCTATGCCCATCGCAGTGCTGTGAAAGGAGGCTGTGCCCATGCCATATCCATGGAGGGATGATGTGCACATCCCAGTGCTGTGAAAGGATGCTGTGCCCATGCCATTGCCATGGAGGGATGCTGTGCCCATCGCAGTGCTGTGGAAGGATGCTGCACTCACTGCGTGCCTTCTGGGGGTTCCCAACAGTGGTGCTTTCCTCCCTCAACATCCCAGAGCATGTCCCACATGTCGCAGATGTGCACGAGCAGGAAGGGTGCTGTCGGAGGAGGTTTGGGTGAAAGTCCCTGTGGTTGGATTGTGGCTCAGGTGCTGCAGACAGGCACCGGAGCCATGTGGCCTCCTGCACAGTGCAAACCCTATGGCAAGTCAGGCATTTATCATCCCTTCCCTGGTGGTGTCCCTGATGCTCTTCAGGAAGCTGAAGATGTGGGACCCACCGGTCCCTTTGGCCTCCAGAGCGGATGGTGGCTTCCCTATGGAGGAGCCAGACTTGGTGCCTGGCTCTGCCCGCCCAGCCTTGGCCTTGGCCGCCGCGATGGTGATGTACTTGGTGACGATGGTGATGTGGTAGGACCTGAAGTCCGCCAGCGCGGACACACACTGGTTGAAAGCCACGTGGAGCCGCGTGTCTCCGGAGGAGAGCACGTGCTGCTTCAGGGATGGGGCACGGTGGATCTCCTCCACGAAGGCTCTGTGTGGCGGGGGCATGTAGCCCCTCATCCTGTGCAGGAAGGTGGCTGCAAGGCACCAGCAAAGGGAGAAATCAGTGGGTTAAAGCACCCTGACACTCAGCCCCCAGCCTGCATAGCCAACTACTCGAGAAAGAAGACCTATATTAGGTCAATGCTCCATTAAGGTTGGTTTTAAGCCTGAAAGGTAGAGTTCAGCCCTTGCTGTCAGCCTTTGGGTTTGGGTTGTTTGGGGTTTGAGTTTTTGCAGTTAGAATGGGTTTGCTAATTTCTGATAAACGCATTCTGTGGGATGGACTAAAGCGATGAGGTGTGAATGGATGAGCTGAGGTACTGGCAGGATGCTCTGCTCCCTCATCTCAATACCCATATATAACCTCAGCATAAAGCCAACACACAGAAAGCAGAGGCTGGTCCATCTGGGAATTTATAGCAGTAAGGAAATGCTGCCAGAGCCTCGTTTATAGGCTTCCTCCCTAACAAAATGGGCAGAGCCAGGCAATGCGAGGGCAAGGTGGGAATTGCTCTGCCTTGGGCCTTCCCTCACCCCTTATTCCCTTAGGAAAAAGGGGATGTGGGTGACTTACCACTCTCCTCGCTGTGGCGAATGCCCAGGAGCTCATCAAAGGCATGAAGGATGGTGCTCTGCGCCGCGCTCCCTCCTGAGTACTCCATGGGCTCATCGGATACCCCTTCATATATCAGCCCATCCGGCATGGCCGGGTTATCCTTCCAGCTGAGCAGGAAGACACAGCAGTGAGGCAGGGAGCAGCGAATGGGATGGGGGGGCTGCAAGCAGAGACCCTGAGCTGGTAACATGGAACAAAACCTTCCTAAGCCAGCCATGGATCTCTTCCTCCTTGCTCAGCTTTGTTCTCAAATGGGAGATGCACTCGGAAAGCAAACACTGTGCTAAGGTGCACAATAAGGTCATGGGTATAGGGAGGAATCCTTAATTATCCTTTGTGTAGGAGCTGAGAACCATTCTATGGGATGCCACACATGGATGAGCACCCTTGGGCTTTGACTGGGGGGGATGCCATGTGCAGAGCTGGGTGTGCAGGAGCAGAGGGGCAATAACAGCACTTGACATCAATGCCTTGAGTTCCCTGTGGCCACTGGGAGAAGCCGGTTGCCTCTGCGGCAGATGGAGTCACCCAAAATGCTCTCCTGACCCCGTGAAGTTTGTACTTTGAGTTGTTTCTTGTTACTCTTGAGACGGTGCCCTTAAAGACAGCAGAGAACCAGCCTGTAGCGTGATTTCCTCCCTCTGCTCAAGCTGCTCATCCTCAGCAAGCCCAAAGGCTGGTGCATGCATCAACCCACAGCCCCTGCACCCGGCTCCGTGCATGGACAAACGCTTGCTCGCAGATGGAAAGGGGAGTTATAATTTCACAGAGATAATGTGCCTGGCACAAAAATATCTCTTGACCTTCTGAAGAATGCACCCGTTTCATGAAGCTTTCGGTGCTGGCTGCTAGGGCTGTGGGACTGCTGGAGCAGGTTTTGCACAAACTGCAGAGAAAATAGATTCATTACCAAATACCAGCGTATTTTTAGCTCTCCCAGGGCTGTATTTATAGTAATCTTTACTAGTGGGAAGTTCTTCTAAGCAGAAGGGAATTTAAAAGGCATGTTGTTCCAGGCTGATGGCCATCAAGACGAGGTCAGCTTGGATAAAATATGAGAGGAACCTAATCCGGATGCATGGAGCCTTTTGATTTAGGAACGCTGAGATATGCTGCAGAGAAATAAGAATAGCAACCCCCTGGGAAGGATGCTCGCAGCCCCGCAGGGAAGAGGAGGGATGATAAACGCACAGCACTGGGCTCACAACCATGGTTCTGCCTTGCCCAAATGACCTTTTCTAGTGTTTGTGGGGGATTATTTTGCTTACCCGGAGAGAAAGATGCGGATCACGGTGTAGAACACTGCTGGATCCACATGGTCTAGGGAGGAAACCAGGTCATAGACGTTACTGCAGGCAAAAGGCAGTTCATTCCCCCTTCACCAGTGGTTCCAGTGTGGCCATGTCCCTCCTGTCATAGCCAAGACGACCCGAATCTGTGCTCGGAGAAGGACCTGGCATGATGCTGGTGCCCTCTCCCCATGGTGGCTTCCCTGGCTCCTTGGGTACCATGGTGTGCAGCATAGCATCAGTGCTTGGAGCCCAAAAACACCCCACATTTCTACCCTGGAGCTGTTTGGGTGTTCAGGGACAGTGCATCACACTGGGATCACTGAGCTGCACCAGGTTGTTCCCACCTCCTTCCACTCCATCCCTCCAGGGATGCTTTACGGAGCAAGCACTAGCACTGATCCATCAGCTGATGAGCTGGTAAGTCCCACCTCACTGTGGGACACAAGCTGCCCTCCACCCAACGATGCTGTTACCATGCATCCGTTTCAAAGCCTTGCTCATGTCCCGGATGGCCTCTGCCATGTCCTGCAATGCCCTGTGCAGGGTCTCCTCATCCAGCTGCAGCACGGCACGAACAGCCTCCACAATTGCCTTGGAGAGGAGAGAAAGGAGAACACAAAGTGATGAGGGGCTGAGATGTCTGTGCGCAGCGGCTCTGGGTACCCACTACCAGCTCTGCCCATGCCACAGCCCACGAGCAAGGGCTCAGGGGATGGTACCCCCCATGGGTGCTTGTGAGCACTGTGAGGAACAATGATCCCCTACCTTAAACCCTGGCACAGCCGCCTTCTCAACCAGGAGGGTGACAAGGATGAAGCCCCGCAGGCTCTCTCCCCCAGGCAGTGCAATGATGGTGTCCAGGTTGCTGCAGCAGCCAAGGATGGGGGGTCAGGGAGGTGCTTCTCAGGGGTTCTCTGCACACCCCAAAACCCACTGAGCCTTGGAACCAAACCTTCCTCAGCCACAAAGCCCCTTGTCTGCACCCAGGGCAGAGCAGAGCTGGCCCAGGGCACGAGAGGAAAGGGGCTGCTGTGGTTTTAAGGGGTGCAGGACCCTCTCCATACACTCACTGGGCTATGAGGCTGGCCCAGGACAGCGAGGCTCTGCCGCAGTCATGGCACTTTGCTGTTGTTGCAGTAGCATTTGCGTGCCAGTGAGACTGAGCTGGTTTTGTTGTGCTCATACATCAAGAGAGAGGTTCAACCTAAGCGGAGCCCTGCAGTGTTGGAGAGCCAAGCCAAGCCAAACAAAACTAATATTGCCTGAAAATAAATAAGCATCTTAAATACTTACTCGATTTCCAGAGGCCTGAAGGCATTTTTGTTATTGCCAGCAAACATACAAAGAAAGGAGAGAGAAAGAGAGATGTCAGAATCAGCAATGGGCTGTGTCCCTGGGGGGGGACAAAGGGGCTCCCGGTCCAAGAGATGCCCCACAATGGTGGGTTTCAGTGGGGTTTGGTGGAACAGGAGCAGCTTGGGGACTGTTTGTCCCCATTGTGCTGGATGGGACCTGCTCAGGATCACCGCTGTTGCCTATTTACCCATTGGGGTTCTTCCTCCTCCAGTTGGCCAACACAAAGTCCACATGGCTGAGGATGGGTGGGAGGCCCAGAGCCTGTGAGACCTCCCAGAAGGGGACAGCAAGGTTTCGGGGCAGGATCTGAAGGGTGTAAAGCACAGGAGAAGAAGACACTGTCAGGTGAATGCCAGTCTATGGAGTCATGCTCAGGGAAGGGGCTTTGCTCCCATAGGATGAGTCCCAGAGGAGCTGCCCCAGACCCCACGGAGGAGGTAACTTGCTCTGTGATGTTTTTACCTTCACGGTGCCCTCCTCGCCCTCCTGCCAGAGGTAGCCCATGGTGATGAAGCTGAGCACCAGATGTGCCAAGTGCAGCTCCTCACGCCCATGGAGGTGCCGGGTGCTCAGCTGCGGCATCTGCCAAGGACAGACCCTGCTAGTGCCAATCCCATCTAGTTCCATCCCACCTCCCCTGCCCGGGTTGCTGCTGATTCCCTGTCTCTGATCTGCAAACATGGACAATAAATCACAGCATTTCACTTATAAAGGCATCCCTCTCCTTTTGCATGGGTCCGGCTGGACCATGGACCCCAGAGCCTTGGGCTCCTTGGCTGGGATGAGCCCAAGGATCCACCAGCAATGCTGATGCATTGCTGCTGGGTGGCATTAGTCTTTGTCTGGCTGTGCCCTTGGTAAGGACACGGCTTTGCTTTTCCATGCGCTTTTGCAGTGCAGATACTGCTGTGTCAGAGCAAGGTTTGAGAGAGCTTCAGGGGTGAGAAGGAGAAAGGTACCTGGTGAACTCGTGAGCGGAGCCGATGGCTCGTGATCAGCTGAGGCAGGTCATGAGCAATCTCCATCCATGGACCATAGGGCGCCGGCAGCTCTGTCTTGGTAGAGGGATGAGAAGGAGGACACTTAATGCACGATGTGCCTGCATCCACCCACCAGCATCCATCCAGCCTCACCCATTGCAGTTAATGGTTTGTGTCTGCTTCCCCCGCTTGTAATAGCAGCCCGTGTGATCATGGACGATAAATAAGTATCTGCCTGTCCCTGAGCTCTCCCTGCTGTGAAGTAAACCCAGTGATAAATGGCACTGCTTTCAGCATGGAAAATGTGATGGAAAAGTGATTTCCTTGGGGCCTGAGCGCTCTCCTCATCCTGGAATCCTGCGAAGCCAAGGCCAAAGTGAGTTGCAAACCGCCTTCTCCTCTCCCCTGTGCCTCTTGCTAATCCATTGCAAATGGAGTGCCTTGTCCTATGAAACTGTGCCTAAGTAGCACATACCTTCCCCATTGCTGTTTATAAAGTGGTTTAGAGTAGCATCAAATTGAAACCCAACCCGAAAGCCGCCACCAACCCCTCTGTTCCTGTGCCGTGTCCTACCAGAGGCTCGGGAAGCAGGGAGCCGTACTCCTCGGAGAGCTGAAACCTTGCCAGCTCCAGAGGCAGCGGGGGCTCCTCCGAGCCATCGCCGGGCTCCATCAGTGCAGGGTCAGGATGTGGCCTGGCTCCTGGTGTCTGCCCTGCTCCCGGTATGTGCTGAGCCAGCGCTCCTTGTCCCAGTGGGAGCCAGAGCCCAATGGCAGGATGGGCCGAGCAAACACGGTTAAAGGTTGCTGATAAGGTGCTGTCATAGAGCAAACACTGATCTCCAGTCCCATGGGCATCCACCTATGGGGAAGGCTCAGGGGTGGGAGCTGTCTCTCCCCAGGACCTCCCCTTGGAGCTGCAGGGATGCTCCAAGCTCTCATAGGAGGCTGCCTCAAGATGATCCGGGGTGCTCCAGGTCACCCCAGCTCAGGGATGCTGCATTTTAGCCCCGCATCCTGGCAATGCCAAACTCATGTTCTGTGTGCAGGAACCATGCAAGATACAGAGACCATCCACATGGTGCTGGAGGCTGCAGAGCCTGGGCACAGCAACAGTGCAGCACAGACCTGCAGCCACCACAGCAGGAGGCATGGCAGAGCAGGGCAGACCTGTATTGGTGGCTCTGGGACCTGCCATAGCTTCTGTCAGGTATGTGACATCCCCAGGTACCAAGCACCACAGGAATGATACAGGAGGCCCTCCCTGCACTGTCATCCTGATGCTGATGCTCACACTAACACTACACCCGGCATAGCCAAAATAAATTGATGGGATGGATGCTACACGTCCAAAGCCCTGTGTAGCAAGGAGTGAAACTCCCTCATCCACATTTCTTGTCACTCAAGGGTTTATCAGCATTTTGAGTGAGCTGCCTGGACAGGAGCCGAGTTGTCGTCAAATCCCCATCAAAGTCCATAACGATGCTTTTAATTGCCAGTGGTCAATGGCACCCTGGTGCCGCACTGGGGGCACCCGGACCCCACACATCCCAGTGTGATGGTGAGGGCTATGGGGAGCCTGTCCAGGGGCTGTGGCTGCAGGGAAGGGGCCGCCTGGCACAAAAGGGGGGATTTCCTGCTCCGGTGACTCAAGCTTCCTCCTCCACCCGGCTCCACGCCAGCGGGAAGGAGCCTGCCCCATGGCAGGGACCGTGCATCCGCCCCAGGCTCTTCCTGTGGGTCGGCGCCTGCAGGGGCCCTGCAACCGTGGGTCACCGGGGCAGCCTGGTGGGTCCCCCCCATGCAAGGGGGGCTCAGCAGAATGCTCTGATCAGGGCCTGCCCAAACAGGGGTTTCCTGGGGGAAAATGAGCACTGGGAGTGGTGCCTGCACTGAACACTTCCCATGCCAGGGCTGGAGGTGCCATGGGTGGGGAGGAAAGGATGGAGGTGCCATAGGTGGGGGGAAGTGATGGAGATGCCACGGGTTGGAAGGGTGCGGGTGCAGGCATTGTTCTGGTACATGGTGCCACTCAGGAACCACACAACTCCTCACTGATTGTGAGCACCTTTTATTGAACTGAAAACACAACAACCGAACACACTACACTGGGTGGGAAGGGATAGAGATGCCATGGGTGGGCAGGAAGGGTCCCAGTGCAGGCATTGTTCTGGTACATGGTGCCACTCAGGAGCCACGCAACTCCTCATTGATTGTGAACACCTGAAAACACAACAACCGGACATGCTACACATGCTTACAGTGATTACTGTACAGGATGCGGTTACGTGCCTGCCAAGACCGATGCCACATGTGTCTCCCTCCATCGTGCTGCACTGCAACGTCCCTCGTGGCTTGGTCTCCATGGACTGAGTTCTGAATCCTGAGGCTGGAGAGGAAGCACCATTATGGCCAGCACTCACCTCCAGCCACGTGGACCCCATTTGGGGGCCAGGCTCACCACGAGGACCCCAGAGCCCCATTGTGCTCAACCATTAATGCAGCACTGCCCAGCCTACCACTAAACCAGGTCCCCAAGTGCCACATTTCTGCATCTGTTAAATACCTCTTCCCACCTTGGGTGTGCTGCACAATGAGAGCCCTTGTCCAAGCTCCAGATTTCCTGCTGCCTACAGCCACTTACACACTATCACTTCAACACCCTTTGGTGCAGAGCACAAACTCACTTGTCATCATTCAATACCCCCATGGTGCGACAGCAACTTGGGCCACTTCTCTTTAGCAACAGGAGGAGGAGCGCCAGGATGATAGGCACAAAGAGGCAGAAGATCAGAAACAGACACAGCTTCATTGAGCCCATGCTCTCTACATCTGCTCCATTTAGGCACAAGAAAACAAAACAATATCCTTGAGCTCATCCAGGGACACAGCATGGGACCCAGACATGTGCTTACCCAGGCCCAATGGCTTTGGCAAGCCACTACCGGAACAGGAATCCACCATTTCTCTCTTCCCATGAGAACCCTCGCCCTGCTGCCTTCACCACTCACCCTCTCCAGTGGGACTGCTGCCACTCACGCTTGTTACCCCTACTCTCTCCCAACAAGTTGGAGGTTTCCAGCCGGGATAGCAATGGCAGTCCCCTAGGTTATTGCAGACCTGTGCGACAGACAGGGAGGAATGGGGTTTATCACTCCCTGCAGAGGATAATGCCCACACGTCCTCACCCACCAGACACTGGGCACAGGGCTCTGCTGGTGGCACTGTTCATGCAGCCTTGAGAGATGCTCCAGCGCTTCCACCACCAACCTCACCTCGGCTGCTCTTCCCCACAGATATGACCCAATGGCTGCTTCAGCAAAACCATGACTCCAGCAAGTCAAACGCTACTTACGCCATGATTGTGGCACTTCATCCCACAGGTGTAGTTCAGGACAGCGACAGACACACACGTCTGGTTCAGGCAGATCTATAGCACAAGCACACAGGCAGCCCTGGGTAAGTTACACACCCAGCTCCATCAGGGAGCTCACAAGGGAGCATCAGGCTTCGTGATGGACCCATCTGAAGGGGTTCCCATGCATAGATCCTGGCTCATTTAGGATGGAGCTGTCAGAAAAGCCACTGCCCTCGTGGTCCTGATGCCATTACCACTACAATGCTTTCTACAAGTCCTTCTTCTCCCAAAGGAGCTGCTACGCATCAGGGCATCACTTACCTTGCGGTCACCACAGACGGTGCCATCATTCACCAGCATAGGGTCCCTCTCACTGGGAGGCTTCATGTAGTCTAACGTAACACACAGCTTGTTCTGCACCAGAGCGTACATCACCGCAGCCTTCTCCTTGGTGAAGGGCCTGGAGCTCGAATATTCACACACAAGCTTCCCACATTGGAGATCCCTGCAAGGGCATCACAAGCAAAGGACTTGACAACAGCCACCTTCAACCTTCCATCGCAGCTCTCTTGCCAGCATTGCTGGGAGCATGGACCCCGAGCGCCTGATTCCCAGCACATGGACATGGCACCCTTACCTTCACACAGGCCTTTCTGCATCTCCCCTCCCAGCTCCACATGGACACATTCACTGCTCAGCCACGTTTTCCCTGCACGTTTTGGGATCCCACCTCTCCCGCTCCATGGCAGACCCCGCTGCAGCACTTACTTCCATGCACAGCGCTGGTAACCGCGTTGGTTAGAGCCACAGTGCCCCATTCTGTCCATTTGGCTGTTAATTTCTTCATAGCAGGCCAAGGGCCCATTCTTGGCAACTGCAAACACAGAAGAACACTCAGTGTCTGTCCCACAGCATCTCTACACCTTGGGAATAGGCATCTCCACAGGCCACCCTGCTCCTCAGTGGTGCCCAGGGCCACCGGCATCAGCCCCAGCCTGGTCCCTCCAACCCACCATGGTGGGATGCTCCAGCTTGGATCACCTCCCATGAGGTCTCTGCTCTCACCAACACCTTATAAACACCCCAGACTACCCCATGCCCTGACAGCACACTGATGGGCACGTAGTCCAACACATTTCCTCCCTTTCCTCCACACCCCCCATCCCGTTTCACACACACACATAGGTTGGGGTGCCAGGGTTTCCCCCTCCTGGAATCCATCACCCTTACCTGAGCCGAAGATGCTCTGACACTGCTTGTCGGCTGTCTGGCAGACTCCCCGGTAGCAGAAGGCGGTATTCCTGCTGCAGGGATGCCCGTCCATGACCCAGAGGTCGGGTGAGCACTGCGCAGAGGTGCCGTTGCAATATTCCTTCAATTCACACTCATCCTCAGAGCTGCGTCTACAAACTGCGCCTCTCCTCCTAAACTAGAGCAAAGGGATGAGAGGAGAATTGCGATAGAGTCACCAGCCCGGGCTGCCTGTCTGGGATGGTCAAACCAGGGGGATATACGTAGGTAAGAGATGCCAGTGCAGGGGTTATCCCATAGGAATGCAGCATTCCCATCCCACCACACGGCTCACCCGGCATTTCCGGCAGCATGGTCCCGTCAGGCACTGCACCCCTCGCCTCAGCTTGCAGCCAATGGTGCAGCATGGGTCACGCCTGCATTCCTGGAGGTGACGGGTGGGGACAGTCAGGAAAGGTTCTGCTTCTCCCAAGGGAACAAACTTGGCCTTTCCCATCTCCCAAGCTCTGATGTGGCTGGTGGCACCCAGGGTCCCCAGACAGAGCCCTCTGCCATCAACCATCCACGCTCCCATAGCAAGTCCGTATTGTCCATCCTCACAACACTTACAAGCTCCATCCATCCATCACCAGCACCACACAAGTCCTCTGTGACAGACTTGAGACACGGCGGCCACCACAGCCAAGTGTCTGCATGGCTTCAGGGTTTCATAAAGCCTGCAGAGAGGGCTGGAGGACACAGGAGCAATCCCACCTCCCTAGGGGTTGTTCCCACTTGGCTTGGCTCTGCCCCGCTGTACCAACGCTCCGCAGCTCACCTCTGCGGCACCGCAGTCACAAGCCTCTCCTGGCTCCACCACTTTGTTCCCACACTTGGGAGCTTTATAGGCTGCATCCATGGCCGGCTTCTTCAGCAGGCACTGCCCTTCCCCAGCGGTGAGGAAACGCTGGAAGTCTCTTATGCTGCAGGTGCTGAAGGCTTTCACACCAGGCGAGTGCCTGCAGGTGAGGACAGGGCTGTGTTACCACGCTCTGAGAAGACATCAGTAACACAGGGGCAGCCCGTGCCCTCTGCCCCTGCACGTTCATGGGCGCATCCCCTGCTCTGCCCTCAGGGGTGGCATCACACGGGTACCACACCAAAACCCTCCTGCGTGCCCAGATGCAGCCTTACACCGAGTTGGGCTGCATGATGCAGGCGGCTCCTGCGCAGGGACAGCTTCCAGGGTCCTCCAGCTCCATCCCCAAGCTGAGCCCCAGCAGCTGGGCCACAGCGACTGCAAATGCCTCCAGTGTCATAGCCCTGCGGTACTGCAGGGATAGGGACCGGGCTCAGCCTCACAGGGCTGCTGGGTGAGAAGGTGTGAGGGGTCCTGTGCCCCAGCACCTCAGCTGCACAACTCTGCTCCCATCTGGAGCGGGGTCCTCAGCCAGGGCTTAGATGCTGAGGCACCGCTCCCCACATCACCTATAGGGATGGGAGGTTATGGGGTAGACAGACAGAGGTACCGTACCAAGGCAACACCTCCAGCATGGGTTTTGAGACACAGCTTCCTTGCAGAAGATGCACCCACATAACGGGACTGCTCCCTGTAACTGGGGAACAGACCAGAGTCAGTCTGACACGCGGTGTAACGGCACTTTCCTCTCCCTTTCGACCCGCACTCTCACAGCCATCCTTATCTTACACAAATAGGAACATTATGTCCTGCAACCACGACATGCGATGCTCGTTTTTCCACTGCAGAAAGCTCTGCAGCAGCTCCTCGGCACCTCCTGTGGTTGGGATTTTGTTCTTTTCAATCCAGAACTCCAGGGAAGTCAGTACCATGGTCAGATTGAGGGGAGCAAACATCTGGAGGGAGGCAGACAGACACCACGACTAGTCCACAGAGCCCTGCTGATCCACAGCATCCAGCTTGCTCTACCTATGGGGCCTTATCATTGCCCACACCACCACCACACATCCCATGCATGCTCAGGATGCGACCAAAAGCAATTTACACTGTTCACATAGCTGAAAAGCTGCACTATCTTGGCCACCACAACATCCTTGTCTCCTCCCATGTAGTCATACTGAAAGGTGACAAACACAAGAGCACATCAGGGCACCATGCAGGGCTGTGGTCCCTACCACACGTACTCTTGGTCATCCCAAGGGATTTAGTTCCTGTTTCTTACCAGAGCCTTGTCCAAAATGATGTGCATTTCCAGGTACCGACGGGGGCTGCTGGCAGCTTCCTTATCCTATCGGAAAATCAAATAACAAAACAAAACACACACACACCCCATGCATGCATTAGTGCAGAGCTGCTGCGGTTCATAGCAGCTCTGCAAAGGACAGCGTTAAGTCCATGGTCAGGTCCTGCACTTCATGGCCAATTGGAGCTGTCAGACAACGAGCCCCGAGCTCCCGGAGGTGCTGTCCTTCCATCATCCACAACATGACATCCACAACCAGATTCCATCTGTGCTTACAACAAAGGAGCATCTTGGAAAGGCCGAAAAAGGCAGCTCACAGCAGAGCAGAGGCAAGCAGGGATTCCTTATCATTCCCAACCGCTCTGTATCCCCATAGCCACATGGCCTCCTGGTGCCATACAACCACTGGGTGCCAAGAAATCCCCGGTCTGCTCACCCAGCCTCGGGCCACCCTCAGAGCTCCCTCCCAGTGCAAGCAGAGGCCTCATCCTTAGCACAGAGAAGTTACAAAGCCCTTCAGCGTCTGCTGCACTGATTACACTCAGAAACAACGCATTATTGCACAGAGGCATCCTTCAGCTACACATTTCCCATGTCCACAGCAACATCCCACCAGGAGATGCACTCACTGCTACTGCATCCTCTGGCTCCGGTGACACCTCTTTAGGCCAGACAAGGGAACTCTTCTCTGCCAGCAGCTGAGCCTCTGCGTTTTCATTCCATACTGGGTACATGAGATGCTGATTCCTGGCTGCAGCTTCCAGAGGCTTGATCCCATAGCTGGCATTGGCGAGCTGCAGGATCCCGCTGGAAAGCAAAGGAGCAGAGTAGCAGGAATGGCTCTGGCACCACTGTGGGATGACACCAACATCTCCATGGAACAGCAATGGCTTTACCTCAGGCCGGAGCAGGTGCTGAGCACCACAAGTGAAATAGGGAAACCCTTGATGTCGCCTTCATAGAAGCAATCCCGCTGAAAGCAGCAAACCCACATCAACAGCTCAGTGCCCTCTCCACAGAACCTGGATAGCACCATGGTCCCCGATCCCATAGGGAAAGGATGCACAACAGGGAGAAGCACAACACCCCTGGGAACCCATCTTCCTCAGGCACACGGCACCAACCATGGAAGTTTGAGCACTGCTGGCACAGTTACCTGTGCTCCCTGGGAATGGGCTGCCCCATCCCTGGCAGTGCTCAAGGCCAGGTTGGACGGGGCTTGGAGCATCCTGCTCTAGCGGGAGGGGTTGCGACTGGATGAGCTTTAAGGTCTCTTCCAACCCAAACCATTCCATGATTCTATTGCACCGTGTTGGCGCAGAGCAGGGGAAGCCCCCCCAGTGTGTTCCTCCTGCAGCACGGGGCTGAGAGGCACGGGGTGCATACAGCACAGGGCACGACCGTTACCTCCACGTGCACCAGTTCGGGTTTTGAGAGCCCTCCTTGGCCATCGCTGTAGATCCGGAAATCCTCCGGCAGGAACGCTCTGTGCACACAACGGAGATGCGGCCCCTGCAGCGGGCACCGCGCGAGCCAGAGCCCTCCCCGGGCCCTTGGGGGTGGTGCTGCGGAGGGTCCGGGTCCCGCTGTGCCCCACTCACTGCTGCCGCAGCCGCACGGTGCGCGGGGTCCCCTCGATGGGGATGATGAAGGTCCGGGCACGCTGCCCGCGGGGAGAGCAGCGTTAGGGACCGGCGGGGCCGGGGCGGAGGGGACAGCGGCGGGGCCGGGAGCTCCGCACCTACCTGCGGGGCACCTCCCGCCGCCACCGACCCCGGCCCCAGCCCCAGCCCCAGCCATAGCCACAGCCCCAGCCCCAGCGCTGCCCGCATCGCCCCAACGGCCGATAACGGCCCCGCCGCCCCCCCCGCACACAGCGCGGACACGCGGCTGCGCCCAACGCCTTTATTAACGACTGCGGGGCGACCCCGCGCCCTCCTCTGCGGCCCCGCCCGGCTCCGGCTCCGGCTCCGGCTCCGCGCTCTCCTCCGTGTCCGTGTTCGACTCCGTCTCCGTGTTCCGGCGGCCGTCGGGGCTGCGGGGACACTCAGCCTCAGCCCCGCTTCCCGTCGCTTTCCCTTTCCCCATCACACGGGCGAGGCCCCGCTCTCCCTTTTCCTGCAGCTTCCCCTGTACTTTTCCCCTTTCCCCAGGGAATTCCCAAATGGAAAACCTGTTTCCCTGTCTCTCGCACACAGATGCCCCCACCTGGAGCCGGGAAGTTTGTTTTGCTTCACTACCAGCTCACCCCTGGGTTCGCAGCCACCTCCTTGTAAAGAGCCCGTTCTGCCGCCTCCACCTCGCAACCGCAATGATGCTACAGAAGAGGGAGAGGAGGATGCCGAAGGCCAGCAGCAGCCCATTGACCAGCGGGGCAGAGCTTTGGACACTTCCGACTGGGGAGCAAAGCAAAGGTGCAGCTCTGGGTGATGCCATGGGCTCAGCTCCACAGTTTGTGGGGTCATAGGAGCTGCTGTGGCACCCAGGAAGACCATGGGGCACCCAGCGCCCGGCTGCAGCACCCACCAGCCTCCCATGGGTTGTCAATGCTGCCGCCGACAAAGGGTCCTGTGGTCTCGCAGTCGGGCGGGCTCCAGCCCCGATCACAGTGGCAGTTCTTGTTGTTGTTGCACACCTGCATGCAGCAGGGTGGGCAGAGAGCATCCCTCCTTGTACAACCCACTCTGAGGAGCCGGATTCACTGCTCTGGGACTGCGGCACTCATCCATGCACCCTGCTCCAGACACAGCACCCTGCCCTGCACAGCTACACTCATCCTTTCCAACACCATTTCCATGATGTGCCATTAAATCCTCCCTAAATACTCTTGTTTTCCCCCTCCCCTCCCAGTTTTCTCCTAATCTAGACAAGCAGACTCCACACTCCTTTATCTCCTCTGTTTTTCACTTGGGATGCAAAGGAATTCTGGCCATCCCACTTCATTTCTCCCACAGCAACCCAAAACACAGCTCTGGCCCATTCACAGACAAGCCCTAAGGGACATTTTACCAGAACCACTCATTCCTCCTCAGCAGCATCAACTCAACACCACCAAGGTAACTGCGCTGCTGTGACTTACCCCATGCCCATGGCATTTCTCCTGCACGTTGCAGTCGTAGTTCAGCACTGAATGTGGCTGGCAAATGCCATTCAAACAAACCTGCGGGACCAAAAGGAGAAGAATCCTGCTGGGCGCTTTTACATCCCTTCACCACTGTTTGCCATGAATCTAAGAAGCGTTCTGAGCCCTAAAGAACGACCAAAGGGCAATAGCACAGGCAGTGATTACTGGAACTGTAAGTGCAGACCACCTTTAACTCACACTGTGAAATGAAGCTATTTCTACAACTAATTCTGTGCCATTTCCAGATGAGCCCACATGATTTCTCACCTTTCCAGGGCCACACTTTGTTCCTTCCTTCACCATGAGGGGATCAAACATTGTGGGTCCGTTCATAAAGTCAAAAGACACACAGAGATGCTCTTGCACATGAGCGTAAATTACGGCACCCTTCATTTTTGTGAAGGGAAGGCGATTCGGGTACACGCACACCAACTTTCCGCATCCCAGATTCCTGAAACAATCAGCACAATGAATTAGAACGCACAGCATCTGATTGATCCCAGTGCTGGGAATGTCGAGGTGCACAAAGTGGGGAGAGGGATTCACACAACATAAAACCACATGGATGTGATGCTTCACAAGAGTTGAATCTGTGACAGCAGGGGAGGAGCCATCCTGTGAACCAGAGCATGAACTGCAGCACCATTAGGTCTGTGCTGCAGTTGCCTCCAGTTTCTCTCCACCACCACTTCCCTATGGAACACCCAGAGCTAACACTGCAAAAACATCATATGGCAACCTCCTCACAGGTTATTGCTTTGCATGGACAGTAAAAGGAGCCACAGATGAAGGGTATGTCCCCAGTTCAACACTCTGCATCCCCTTGCAACCTACGGCCAGGAGCAGGGCTGGTAGCCGTCAATCGGGTGGTTGCCGCAGTGCCCAAACCTGTCCTGCTGGCTGTTGACTTCTTCATAACAGGCCAAAGGAGCATTCTTTGCACCTGAAAGTATAGAAATAAAGCTGATTACAGACTAGGATGGCTCTGTTGCCTCCACGTTCAACCTGAAACCCCCATCTGGATGGCCCATTCCTTTCCCATTGTCCCCTCTGCCCTTCCCTACACCGCACGCTCCAGCAGTGCCCAGATTCCCCAGTTTCATGCAAGAGAGAACATGGGCATCCATCCTGCTTGGATCCTTCCGCGCTGGACCAGCCCTGGAGCTCAGTGTTAGTACCAATGATGCCAGCGCATCCGTTACCTTGCCCATAGATCTGCTGGCACTGCAGGTCCGGGGACTGGCAGCGGCCCCTGTAGCAGTAACCGGTGCCCTGCTCGCAGCTGTGCCCATCCTGCACGTACAGGTCGGGCGGGCAGGAGGCCGAGGCCCCGGTGCAGAACTCAGCCAGGTCACACTGCTCATCGGCGGCGGGGCGGCACTGCGAGTGCTTGCGCTTGAACTGAGGAGGAGGAGGCAGGAAGGACCCTTCATCCTCACACAGACACCAGTGGGGTACCCCCATCACACCCCACACAGCACCCCCAGTGCCCTCAGGACCCCTCTGAAGCCCTTGGTTTCACACACTGCCCTAAGAGCATCCCCAGTAATGTTCCTGCTGGAACCTCTGCACAGCACAGGGTCTGCCTCCATCCTTCATCATGGGAACACTCTATTTCTCCAGTAATAAACAATGTATAAAACTCTGCTTTACCTGACAGTCATTACAACATGATCCAAAAGAGACAAAATGCAGCTCAAATATCATTAAGGGTTTTGGAGATACCCATCCAAGCAAAACCAGAGGGCTGCTTGACAGTGCTCCTATAGAATCCACTTGCTCCAAGGTTGAAATATGGGATTAACTTCTGAGAATGCTTGGCACAACTCACCTGGCAATTTTGACAGCATAATCCCGAGGAGCACTGTACTCCTGGCTTGAGGAGACACCGGGGGGTACAGCATTTGTCTAAGGCACAGTCCTGCAGACACATCAGGAATCGTTATTTGCTGCAGATTTCCCTATGGGCTAGGTGACTGCTTGCCCTGACCCCATCCTCCCAGCACACAGATCCCTCAGTGGGGCCAAGGGACCAGTGGGAACGCTGCACTTGTGTGTCTTACCCTAGAAATGATCTATTCACCCCCTGAGCCCAGCTTACACCCGCTCTCAGCACCCACCTCCATCGACCCACAGTCGCACTGCTCGCCAGCCTCCACCACGCCGTTGCCACATGAATCCTGATGGTGGGAAGGCTGGGGCTGAGCTTTCCTCATGACCGGGCAGTCAATGTTCTGCTTCAGGAAGGTATGAAAGTCCCTGATGCTGCAGCTGCTGAAGGCTTTTGCCCCATTGAAAGTCCTAAAATGAAAGTTATCCATCTATGCGTTAACACATCCACCCCTGCTCACTCGACCGGATCTCTGCACAGCTCAGATGCTGGCACAAGGTGCAGTGGTACCCTGGGTGTCTTCCAGTTCCTTGCCAAACTCGGAACAGGAATGGATCTTGCCGAAGCAAAACATACCCAAGACCCCTATGATGGGAGCATCCCCAGCCACCAACTCACAGCGCCTTGGGGCTCATGATGCAGACGTGCCCGGGGCAGTGGCACTGCGGGGACTCATCATAGCCGATGCCCAGGCTGCGCCCCAGAAGCTGAGCCAGGAGGGCAGAGAAGGACTCCAGCGATACACCCTTCTGGAACTAGAGGAGGAGAGAGCGGGGCTGCAGCTCCTTCCCTGCGCATCCTTCCCATCGGATCCCAGCTCCGGCCATGGATGCTCCCATCCATCCCTATGGCTCAGAGACATGGGGCTGATAGGAACAGGCAGCACCATACCACGGCCACAATGCCGGCAGCATCTCTCTGACACACCTTCCCTGGAGCTGTTGTGCCCACAAACGCTGCTTGGTCCCTGTACCTGAAACACAGGCGCATCCACAGGCAGAGCCAATGGTCCTGCCCAACTTTATGCTTGCAAAGCCTCTTAGCTTGTAGGAGAGGCATCCCATTCAAAGCAATGTCTGCTCTTCACAAGCACGGGAATTCAGCAGGTTACTATCTGCTATTAAAGAATGACAATCGGTTCTTACAGCAGCAGATACGGCACTTCAGGGGGCTGCAGGACATGGCTGCTCTTCTTCCACTGCAGCAGCCGCATCAGCACTTCTTCTGCACCCCCTGTTGTCTTCAGTATGCTGTTATCCATCCAGACCTCCACGGAGGACAGTGTGACTGTTAGATTAAGAGACCTGAACATCTGAAAGTTAAACAAGAGAAGTGGCTGCTCCCATATGCTTTGTTTCAGGCGCTGCTTGAATGTTTGCTCCTTCAGGCAAAGAGATGGGAGCAGTTGGCAACTCTGTGTGTGTGTGTGTGATGGAAATGGTGTTTGAAATGGACATGGAAGCGTGTCCTAAAGGGAAACCCCAAATTCAGTTCAGTGAGTGGGATCTAATAAAGGCTACCTCATCTTGAACAGAGATATTAGATAAACACACTGAACACACACACACTGCTTCTTGTCTGCATTATTTCCTGTTTCCAGGAGGAGACACTGTAGTCCCTGGGATTTCAAGTCAAACGCTCACACAAATGCCTATGCTGTGTACTACACAGGCAGGAAAAAAGCCCCAGTCGCTCCCTAAGAGGCAGATGGAAACGAGCAGCAGAGGCTGCAGGCTCTGATTTACAGCACCAGTGAGGGGGAAACCCCCTCCATAGCTCCTACCCCAGCTTGGATGGGTCCTAGACAAACCCGGAGCTCTGGCAGACTAACCCAAAGAGTCAAAAGCTGAGAGTTGGTACCACCAGAAAGCACATTCAGTTATCATCTTCTCCGAAACTCGTCAAATCCTACCCATCAGTGGGATGGATATCAGTGTGCTGAAATAAGCCATCACATTTTCCATCTCAGTACGCACAAAGCCTATAAAACTTACAGTGCTGAGCAGGCTGAAGACCTGAACGATCTTCTGTACCACAATATAGTCATCTGCACCCAGGTAGTCGTACTGAAACAGGACATGAGGTTGGTTGTAGGTTATTTGCTATGCAGAAGCACACGGGGTTGTCACAGTCTTTCTCAGAGGGGCTTCTGCACACTGAAACGTGGCCACAGGCCGAGCAGGGCCATGGGGACAACCACAGTGATTTAGCGCTGCTTTATCGCAGCTTGAGCCAGGGAAAGAACACACATAGAGAACAGGAACCGACTGACACAGACTTACCAAAGCCCTCTCCAAAATGAGGTGGAGCGCAATGTTCCCCTCGTACCTGGACTGGAAAACAGAAGTCTTCACTGTTAACCATTCATTTCACCAACTCAGCCACGAGGCATAAGGAATGCTGGCTCATCTGAGACACTACACCCTCCTGAAGGCACTGCCATCTGCTGATGCTATTGTCAGACAGCAAAAGCCATGTATTAACACTTGGGACAAGGCTGAAGCCTTTTGCTAGTGGCATTGGCTCTGGGCTAAGACGAGCCCTGGGATGCTCACATGAATCCTACGGCTGAAGTAGCCAGCACATCACTGCCAACCATCTGCAAACCCGAGGGAGAAATACCCCCCTTGTACAAACCCACCAGCAAACCTTATACCCCCTGGGGACACCTCTCATTAGGCACTAGATGGATAATGACCCACACAACACCCGGCACAATCATCCCCCTCATCCCTGTCCATCCAGACAGCACCCAACAAAGCTTCCCATGGGATAAGACCCCCTTTGTGTGACGGGGACACCAGCACCATGGCAAGAACTGGCACTAGGAGCTCACTTCATCACGTCCCTGCGCTCTGCGTGGTGCCTCCATCGCCGGCAGCCCAGCGGGCCCTGCCTCGGGGCGGCTGCTGCTGAGGAGGGAACCCACGGCCTTCCCGTCCCTCACACGGTACACAAAGTGCTCGAACGCAGGGGAATAGCCCAGGGGCTCGATGCCGTAGCTGACGTTCTCAAACTGCAGCAAGCCCCTGCCATGGGACAGCACCGGACGTTGGTACCCGGTTGCCGCAGCATCGCTGGGTACCGATGTGGTGCTTCATTACCTGAGCCCTGAGCACGTGCTGAGGGTCACTGCTGAGTTGGGGAAGCCGTCAATGTAGCCCCGGTAGTAGCAGCTTCCCTACATCAGGATAGAGGACAAGGAGCCCCTTCCGTGGCTGAGAGGCAGCCCCATCAAGGGGTGTATGGACGATCTCTCAAGGAATGAAGAAGAAATCCTAGTGTAGGGATGTGGCACCCGCACAATCAGGCATGATGCTGGCTCTTCTCGTGGCCCCCCACAAGGAAGGGTAGCCATGGGCAGAATCACCACCTTTAAACCAATCTCAGTGACTCCAAAAACCTTCCTAAATATGAATCTGACCACGCAAGGAAAACTCGTTCCACCCTCGTGCTCTGATGAGGATGCAAAAACGTGGAGGTGGGCAACACCCTGGCATAAGGCAGCAATAGAAGCCCTGAGCAGGTCACCATTACCTTGATAGGGGGTGAGGCGGAGCGCAAAGATCCCTTCTCATTGTACGTGTAAATCCTGAAATCATCTGATAAAAAGAATCTAGACCAGAAAAACAATGAAATCCTCTGAAAACGCTCTGAAATGCTCTTACCCAGAGCTTATAGAGGTCATTGCGGGTCCTGCAGCTGCGGTGATGCCCTGGCAGAGCCAGACCCTGCTGCAAGCAGCAGTGGCTGGATGAGGCAGCACCAGGACCAACTCACTGCGGCTGCAGGTGGATGGTGTACAGCCTCCCCTCTATCTTGAGGACGTAGGACACTGTGGCCTTGGCATGCGGAGAGCAGAGAAAGGGAGAATTGGCTGTGGAAAGGCACTGAGGGCAGCTACGAACACAAGGGGTGAGCACGAGAGCTCAGCAGAGCGCAGACCCCCCATCCCCTGCACCAGAACAGGGTTTCCTAAAGCTGCCCCTCTGCCGGCACCCCCCTGGCCGTGGCACATGGCATTCCTTTGGGAGCACATCCCCTGGCACACACAAGCACCAAGGAGCTTGATTTCTTCAGTACCGTCTCTCCAGCTGTTTTTGAGAGTAGCTTCTGGGGAACCGTGATGTGCAGCAGCATTTGTGACCCTAGGGGAGGAATTGGTTTTCCTAGTTACAATCACAGATGATTATCACCATGTCAGGACTGCAGATGCCTTTATAGCCCGTGGACAGATGTGGTTGCTACCTGAAGGTTCTTCCAACTCTAATTTCTACCCTGCTACCATCCAGCCACACTTTATCCTGCAGTATCTAGGCACTTGCATAGATAGAACAAAGCTATGTGCATGCCTACTGCTGGATCAGAGCCCGGGAACGTGAACCCTGGATGAGACCAAGCCCAGCTGAACAAACCCACCTTGCAGCAGGAAAGGAAATGGGGCGCAGAGATACCAATCACCCCCTCCCATCCACAGCCACACAAGGAAGGCCCCATTCAGAAGGGACCCCACCACCAGCTCCATCCCAAGTGTCACCATCCCCATACGGCTCCACACGCTCCCAGCAGCACCCGACCAGCAGAGGGGAGCTGGCATCGGCCGCAGCCCCGGCGGGGCCCAACGCTTGTCCGAGAGAGGGATCAGACCCATCCCCGCGGTTCCTCCTGCGCTGGGCGCCGCCATGGGAGAACGAACCCATCCCCGCGCGTCCCCGGAGCCTGCCCGGCGCGATGGGGGTCCCTGCGACGCGGGGCTCTCACTCACGCAGCGCGGTCACCAGAGCGGCTCCCAGCGCCAGGCCCGGCCCCATCCCGCCCCGGCGGCGGATAACGGCCCCGCTCTCCCCCCGCACACAGCGCGGACGCGCGGCTCCGCCCAACGCCTTTATTAACGCCCGCGGTTCGACCCCGAGCTCGGCTCCTTGTCCGTGTCCGACTCCGGACCCAGCACCGAGTCCCACTCCGAGACGTCTCTGCTCTCCGAGCTGAAGGCACTGCGGGGAGGTGCGGAGCAGCGCCTCAGCCCCGGCCCTGGATCCCTTCATCCGTGCGGTCTCCCCATCCCCGGATCTCCTAAGCCCGGGGGACCCCCCCGTAACCCCCGGGATCACCCCACATCTCCCGAGGGAATCACCCAGCCCCAGGCATCACCTCAACCCCCCGGGGACGGGCAGTGCCCCGTCCCCTCCGGGCATCTCACCTATCGGTGCTCGGAGGCCGTGGTCCGCACAAGCCCAGCGCCCACCACCGGATCACGAGGCAGATGGCCCCGGCCAGGAGGAGCAGGAGGAGGCAGGAGCCCAGCACCGGCCACGCCGTTGTCACATCCTCCATCACCCGCGCCAGGGACAGACCTGGTGGGGCAGCAGAATGGGACCAGCGCCCTCCTCCCTGCCTGCAGCAGTGACCCCAGCCCGGCGCCCATCACCTCCCCACGGTACTGACCCCCATCGGACAGCTGGAGGCTGCTCTCAATGCTGCCCCCCAGCCGGGATCCCCTCCGCTGGCAATCGGGGGGCTTCCAGCCAGGGTGGCAGTGGCACTGCCTCTTGTTGTTGCACACCTGGGAAGCCAGGGGATGGGTGGTGAGTGTGTGATGAATCCGTGCGATGGACCCTCCTGCCCCGACCACCATCAGCCTCTGCCCCATGGTTGGGACAAGGCCATGGGCACTCAGCAGCGCTCCAAGGTCATTTAGGAAGTGAATCAGACAAGGAACACACTCTGAAGTGCAGGATCTTGTGACTTTGAGACACTGAACGAGCATAAAACATCATCGTCCTGCAAAACCCACCACAACCACCCAACACTTGCACCTACCCCAGCTCCGCTGCCCTCAATGCTTTGTTCCTTCCTTTCTGCTTCCTTCTTTTCCCCCCTTCCATCAACCAAACAAACCATCGCATTCTCAGCGCCGTGACTTACACCGTGGCCGTGGCACTTCACTTTGCTATCGCAGTCATAGCCCAGGACCGAATGTGGGTGACAAGTGTTGTTTATACACACCTAGAAACACCACCCCAGCTCCAGCTTGGCGCGGCTTTGCCATCACAGCACCCAGCCCATGTCCTGTCACTTTAGGGGATTGCAAAATGCTTTCTCACCTTTCCAGAGCCACACTTTGTCCCTGGCGGAACCAGGATAGGATCCAGCCTTGCTCCTGTGTACAGGTAATTCAGAGACACACACAACTGCCCGCGCACGTAGACGTAGGCAACAGCAGCCACATCCGTCGGGAAGGGATTCCTGCGCGGGTACGTGCAGATGAGCTTCCCACACCTCAGGTTCCTATAAAATCCATGTGCAGGGGCTGTGTACCTCACACACACGTGCGGTGCTACCTGCTGAAGCACTAGAAACGTTAACCAGCACGATACAAAGCTGCATAAGAAAGGATAAGCAGCACTGGGAAGTCAGCCTGTGACCCAAGGAGAGACCCTGCACTGCTAACGAGGAGAACACACACCTGACTATTCATTGCTTTGCAAATCTTCCTATCAGCTGGAGCCTTGATGCTTTCCTGGACTGTAAAGCCCTGATTAAATGTGCCCTTCCCCAGCGTACCTCCAAGAGCAGGACTTAAAGCCTTGTCTGGGCTGCAACCCGCAGTGGCCAAACCTGTCCCACTGGCTGTTGAGTTCCTCGTAACAAGCCACAGGAGCATTCCTTGAACCTACAAAGTTTAGCAATGAGATTTGCTATCGTTTAAATGAACCCAAAGGGACGTCTGATGGTATCCAATCAC